>OZ007497.1:2534060-4962375 GCA_963931805.1 Microdon myrmicae | reverse complement strand
AAGCTCTGTTGAAACTGCGTTGGCAGTTGTGGAAGGATCGGACCATTGAGACTATTTGGCCTTTGTGTTTGAGCGATGTTGTTGCCGTTAATTTGAAAACCTTGTAGTTGTGCAGCCATACCTTGCCTTGGAATAATGCCGTTTATAAATTACTGAGATCGAGATGCCCCAGATGAGGCTGCTGATTCAGCATGACGTCCACTTAGTTGGGTTACAGCCAGTCGTGTAATGTTGTTCTTGACCGTTTGTACGTTCGCCATCTGCTGCGTACGGTTAGCCTGTGTTGAAGATCGAAATGTCTAAACCGTCTGGGTTTAGAATCCGAAGTGATTGCTGTGGCTGATGCCGTTGCAGTTGGGGACGTGTTCCACTTTCGCTAATGCCACTGGCTGGCCTCAGGCGATTTTCTCGGTGGGAGATGAACTTTGTGTTGTCATCATTGCCTGAAGGTGGATTCGATCCATTGGTCGAGTGATGGTGTCGAGAATGATCATTTCGGTGGTTACTATGATGGCAGCCGTAGGGACAACCTTGTTGGCCTTGATGACCAGACGAAGTCGCTGCGTTTTTCGAATTACTAGAATTCGCTGAATTTCTTTTAAGTCCAGAATTATTTGTATTGTTCCCTTGATACTGGTTTGTGGAAATTAGTCCTCCAGTATTGGTGGTCACTCTAGAATTCGAAATATAGTTTCCATCACCTGATTCGTAATTCCGCTGTCGACGTCTATTTGATGAACGTATACTACGGCCATGAGGTGCAGTCATTATTTGTGAAACAACATTATTTCCATGATTATTTTCATTACACCGTACTTCTTGCTGCATATGCTGTGACAGCGCCTGATGCCCATCAGAAACTGCATTGTGGTTTAGATTTTGTTGAACTAGAACTGGCATTTGATTAAGCAAGACAGGTTGCGTAGTTAGGTTTCTAGTAGGAAGATCAATTCGCTGACCAGTAGGAGCATCGGCTGAATATTACACTGCTGGATGAGTTTTATCGAAATGTTTTCCACATTGATTCTCAATGATTGTATGAAGCGATGTTACTGTTGGTGGGACCTTGAAATTGACGCCGTCCGAAAGCACCCAGCCATTTCTGTCTGCTGGGCCATGGGCATTCCTGATGATCCTTTAATGATCCCCTCTTGTAGAATGGCTGGATACACATCGCTACCAAGTAACATGTCGACCTTACCTGGTTTATTAAACGATGGGTCCGCAAGTCGAATGTCTTGGATATGACTCCAGGTATCACCAGATATATTTTGCGTCGGGAGCATAGACGTAAGTTTGGGTAAGACCAACGCCTTCGGCTGAATGTTAAAGCCCTTATTGACATTCGAATGTATCGTTACTGACACCGCATGCCTGGATACACTCGTATTAGCTTCTCCAACGCCTCGGATGTTAGCTGATTCCTTTCCATCTTGAGCCTTAGCAATTGTATGGCAGGCTCAGAGAGAAAGAAGCCTCCGCTCCAGGATCGAGTAATGCTCGCAGCAGCACAGGTTGCCCAACAGTTGGGAATACCATAACTAACGCAGTAGCCAAAAGAACCGTTTGTACCTTATGGGTTTCGGCTACGTGCGTATTATATACTGAAGCAGTCCTGGTGGGGGATACAGACTTCTGAGCCTGATTCAACTGTGTGTGTTGAGTAGAAGACGAAGTGGATTGGGATGGTGACTGGGTAGCCACCGTTGAACGGGGTTCGTTGACATGCATTTTGTTAGCAGAGTCAGTTGTGTGCAGCAACGAATGATGCTTCCTTTTGCATGTCAAACACGTGAACATGCTGGTGCAATTTTGCGCAGTATGTGCATCTGACAGGTAGTTGAAACACAGTTTGTTTCTCCGAACGACTTCCTGTCGTTTGTTCGGATTCAATGCCTTGAATTTGTGGCAGTTCGTAATGGGATGCGACCCCTGGCACATTGAGCATTTGCCAATGGTGGAGTTGAATGCGCGAACTGTGCCTGATATGTGCCCTTTTGGTCTCGGTTGCGATGACTCTGTTGCGGATGGGGCCATCACTTCCAGGGTTCTTGCCCTCATTAACAAGAAATCCTCCAGCACGTCATACGCTGGATAGTCTGCGTACATTGCAATATGTGATTCCCACAAACCGCGCGTATTGGGGGGAAGTTTTTGGACCCTGTGGTAGATTAAAACATCTTCCCATGACGTAACCGCGACTCCAAAATTCTGCAGTGGTGGTGTCTACCAGTTCCTTGATTCCTTCAACCGACTCATGTGTGAGTGCAGACTGATTGAACAGCAGATCGAATTGGTTATCTTTGAGCAACCGCAGGTTTTGATACATTTTGACCAGGGTTGCCCATGCTGAGTCGAAATTGCCGTCGACTATCGCGGTGTTCCTCAGCAAACGTTCTGCTTCTCCACTCAACACAACATTTGCTTATTGATGTTTGACTCATGTTGCTGTACTGCAACAACAGTCAAACTGGTTCTTCATAGTAGTGCTTTGATGGGTTATATAGGGTGGCGCAAAATTAATCACCCTATCGGAAGATGTTATAATTCACTCCTTCGATTGTCAGGTAGTTAGTAAGTCACTAGGATTTCTGAAGGAAATAATTTTTGAGTTGGATATATTCCAAAGCATGTGGAATCTATGTAGATAATTGATCCAAGTATACACAAACAAATGAAGGGCTTCTTTAAAAAACCTATTCTTTAGAAGATCTATTTTTGTTATACGGCCGGCATAAGATACGGCTTAGATTTGATCTGCTTATCGTTATGAAATACTTCATAAAAGAAATCATTCGCGTTTGTATTGTGTAGTTTGGCGACCAATTTTGATTTAAGGTATGTGTGGAGAAATCTTCGTCTTGGTGCCGGCGCTGGCACAGGTTGCACGAAGATTCTCCATCATAAGTTCACTGGAAAAACCATAGTACATTGAAACAAACACTCCATCCACAAGAAGTAAAACTCCGCCACAAGACAGGTAAATGAAACGCTCGAGTTAGTTTATTATTTATTGAATTTGGTGATTACAGAAGACCGATTCTAAGTACACTCAATTACAGGCAACTGGTGAAGAATTACACTAATCGATTATAATTAAAATTACCGTATTCGACTCAACACTAGCAACGACTCGGGAATTTAACTTGACGACGAGACTATATTCGCGTCACCGAGCGCATCGGTGAGCGGGAGATCGCGTGACCATGGCGGCCAGTGGATGGAAATCGCCTCAAGCGATTATCGCTCGTGCAGCGATGATTCGCATTTTTGGGGTGAGTTTATTGTGCCGAGGTAGATATCCTCTCCAATAAGGATATCGTTTTTACCTGCCACCAGAGAAACGTAAAGTCTCTCTTGGTGGTATGTGTGCGATCGTTCGGATCTGTGTGGTTTACACATGCTCAAGGTCAATGGGTAAACGAAGCAGACAAAAGGGAGAAATGACCAAATGCGCCGTTGGTAATGCGGGTCATTGTTTACGCGATGCCTCGTCGCTATTATCGATGTTGGGAAAAACAAAGTGCTAAAAGCAAATTGGATGTTTATGGCATCTCTGGCTGCAGTAGAAACCGAGTTCATGTTTGTATTAGGAAATGCTGGAGAATTTGGTTTCAGCGTCTATTGCGCTAATTATATGCAGCTGCTTGGGTTGTTTATTGATGAGAAAAAAAAGGTCGCCATCTAATGTGTATGAAAAGGTACATGACGCGGCTGGGAAAATAGACGGGCAATATTTATGGTCCCTGTCATGACGGTTACATTGAATGCAATCCGAATCGTTTTGTTTACAGGAATTTGTCTGGTACCGAATTGGTTTAGAATACCAGATAAGCAAAGAAAGAAATCTTACGAAAAATTGTATGCGAAGGGATGCATGAAAAGGTAAGTTTTCTTTATAGGGATTATAAGATTATAGATGGTGATCTATATAATGCGTGAAGCATTTACAGGTACTAATAGTGTTGCATTAGCGAACTTAAGGAAGTTAGGTAGTAGTTATAGGGGTTTTTTCGGGTAAGTGGACCGTGGGGTTTGGCGGAACCGCTACATATGTCCCTAATGATACTGAATTGGTATATTTGGAGTGACCACACAAAAGTGAGTATTGTCATTTCTTATAGAGGTGTATTCCTCATAAAAAATGTATGGCCTTTTTTTAAATATACAGTTTCTCTCTTTTTCCTTATCAGTACTGGAAAACCAGCACCCGGTAGCTGCTAACAGACCAAAGTCGTTGTTACACTTCTGGACATCGGCGTCACTTTTCCCATAAATTTAAGGGGGAACCTCATGTACGAGGGTTGCCTTTTATATTTCGGGATTAGAGAACAAAAACAAATATTGATCATCGAAAATCACTTTATTGTTTTTCAAAATATTCCCCATGAAGATCTATACACTTTGAATTGAAATGAAATTGAACCAATTGTCGAAGCACTTTTGCCACTCTGATTGAGGTATCTTCAACACATGCATTTTGAATGCAGCAACCGCTTCTTCAGGTGTCGAAAAACGTTGACCTCTCAGTTTGTTTTTTACGTACGGGAATAAAAAGAAGTCATTCGGTGCCAAGTCAGGACTATACGGCGGATGACCCATCAAATCGATGTTTTGGGTGCTCAAAAATGCAGTTGTCGCAGCCGATGTGTGAGAGCTCGCATTGTCGTGGTGAAGAGTGATCCGTCTTCGGCGGTTGGTTTTCCTGATTTCTTGGAAGACAACTGACAAACAAATGGTAGTGTACCACTCAGAATTGACTGTTCTGCGTTGTTCTAGTGGTGGGGTTGCGACATGTCCAGTTTTTCCGAAAAAACAGGCGACCATTTGCTTGGAAGTGCTTCATGCGCGAACAACTTTTGTTGGATTTGGCTCATCTTGAAATACCCAGACAGTCGACTGCTGTTTACTTTCGGGCTCATACGCGTAAATCCATGATTCATCACGTGTCACGATGTCATAGACGTGTTTCGAAGCACCGCGACCGTATTTTTTGAGCATTTCTTTCGACCAATTGACACGAGCCTTTTTTTGGGCGATTGACAAATTGTGTGGGATCCAACGCGAACAAATTTTTTTGACAGTCAATGTTTATGCAATATTGAATGTATGCTGGTCCCACTAACGCCTAAGGTTGTCTCAATCTCACGATAAGTCACATGACGATCTTCCAATATCAGTTCGCGCACAGCATCAATGGTTTTCGGAACAACAACTGATTTTGGACGACCTTCACGAAATTCATCTTGGAGTGAACTACGACCACGATTGAATTCACCATACCATCGATTAACACTGGTCCTTGATGGAGCTTCATCGCCAAAAATTGAATTAAGTTCATCCATGCACTGTTGCTGAGTTAATCCACGCCGAAAGTTGTAAAAAATAATTGCACGAAAATGTTGACGATTTAATTCCATTTTTGGGCCGAGATGAATCTTTTAAGTTACTGTAAACAACACAAATAGCGCTCGTATGACAAAACGTTCTGAGTGCGTATAACCTCAAAAATGTCCAACTTTACGACAGAGCTGTCAATTGCCGGATTGCAACACTAGGGTTGCCAAATCCCGAAACATAAGAGGCAACCCTCGTAAATAGCCTGTTTTTCAGGATTTTTTTTTTAAAAATGTAATGCGTAGATTAATTTGCAATTTAAGGCACAATTTATTTACGTTATAATATTTAAAGAAAATATTTTCTTATGAGTAATCGTTAACAATACAACGGAGCAATGGCGGCTTGAAAACAGCGTCTTGAAAATGCGCCGTGCAGCATACAGGTCACAAAAATGATCTGAAACAAAAAATACAAAATGGGTTCTTTAGTTTATGCAAAAAACTTTTATTAAAATTTGCAAATTTGCAAAAATGGCGAAGTTTTGAAAAAAAAAGGATTTTCTTTTATAAACAATTGTTAATAACAATGTTTTAAATAAAAAAAAAAAATTGGAGCTCGTCATGCTGAGGCCAAATATCTATAGAATTTCTATACCAAACGGAGTAATGAAAAAGAGATTCAGTGTCTCCAAATACGATCGATCAGTGTGTTACCGAGTATCAGTAAAGTATTTGAGAAGGTTCTAAACAAGGCTCTACTTAAATGGGTTGAGGACAATACCATTATTCCAAATAACCAGTTTGGTTTTAAAGCTGGTCATGAAACCACACATGCCGCAGCTAAACTGGTTTCAGACATTCAGTGGAATAAAAGTCTGAAACAATGCACAGGTGCCTGTTTGATTGACTTGGAGAGGGCCTTCGAAACAGTTTGGCTAGAAGGGTTATACTACAAGCTGATGAGACCAGGCATTCATAAACCACTACTGTATATACTATACGACATGTTGAATGAAAGGAAATTCGTCGTCAAAAGTGGCACTGTGACCTCCAACATTACTTACAAAATAAAAAACGGTCTGCAACAGGGAGTGGTGCTATCTCCAATCCTTTTTAATATTTACACTAGCGACCTGATAAGGTCTCTTCATCAGGCTATTGCGTATGCAGACGATCTGATAATATATAGAACAGCCCCAAAAATTGAAATCATTAACGGATTATTACAAGGGGATTTTAATGATGTTCAGCGATACTGCGACAACTGGAAACTCAAAATCAATATCCAGAAGTGTGAAACCATCGTCTTTAGAACACCACTGACTGAAGCTACCAGAGACACCAGGAAAAACTGACGAACCACACCAACAAACACTGGAAACCAAAAATGTAATCAAATACTTAGACATCTGGCTGGATCAGTATCTATATTTTAACAAACATGTGGAGGCTGCGCTGGCCAGGGCAAAGAAAGCTTATGCTATGACAAGAAGACTGTTTCATAGTAGTCAACTTGACAGCAGAGTCAAAGTTATATGCTACATGGCTCTCATCAGATCGATGATCATATATGGATGTCCACTGTTGTTTAATGTGGGACCTAGCTTAATGGAAAAGATTCGGATTTTTGAGAGAGAATCCCTCAGGACGTGTCTCAACTTACATCGGACTCCTGAATCCGATCACAAAAATTTTTATCCCAATGAAGAGTTGTACAGTGGGGCCAATATAAACAGAGTGGACAACTTTATGATCAAGTTGATCCGAGGGCATCTTGCGAGATCAATGACCTCGGCGAACGATTTAATTTTTGGTGCATATTACCCAAACAATATGTATTATGAGGGGGTACGTCGCAATGGCTTTATTCCACCAGAAGCATTCCTTAGTCTTGACATGAACGGCCTCATACAAAATGAATCCGCTATACCGTTGATTTATCAAGTGCATCGGTCGGGCATAGATAAACGAATATGTTATAATCGAGAGGTTAGGCACACAGATGAAGAGCGTAGCACAGAAGGACCGAAAAAACACGAATAACCAACACCAGCGATTTTGGTGGCTGAGTGGCAATTAAAAACCTGTTTCCATATAAAACTGGCAAAAAAAGAAAAGGAAAGTAATAATAATAATAATAATATTAATTTAAGACATATTTTTATTTAAATTCTCGGCATTCACAATTTTAATTTCTTTCTTACGTCCACCCGCCGTGACTGCTCGAACTAGAAGGCAAGGAACCGGAAGTCCATCCATTATCGTCCAATTGTACTAGATCAGTCACCATGGGTTTACATTAGTGATGGGCTTACAGTGTAAGGTCTAGCGATAAGTTATGTGTACAATTTTATTTTTTTACTACATCTCGGTCAACCT
Organism: Microdon myrmicae; assembly: GCA_963931805.1. Taxonomy (NCBI): domain Eukaryota; kingdom Metazoa; phylum Arthropoda; class Insecta; order Diptera; family Syrphidae; genus Microdon; species Microdon myrmicae. The sequence goes on along the minus strand of OZ007497.1, from coordinate 4,954,657 downwards.
GACAATTTAGATCGACCACGATCTTACATGATTTAACAACAATGTTCGTGTTTAAACTCAATAATAATAAAAATAGTGGCAAGCGTTCCTTAGAAAACATTCAATTCAATCAGCTAGCACTAGTCCTCCAAAGGCATATATTTTAGGACTCGACGGCACCATTATATGGCAACTGTGTAATTTAACATTTTTCGATGTCTCTAATCACATATCTGTCATGTTCTAATACTTTATGGACCACATAGATGCCTTTATATTTCGGAATTAATTTCTTATTGGTACCACTAGTAGTGTTAATATTTCTGATGACTACGTAATCTCCCTCTTCATACAGAGGGGCGGGACGATGATGCTCATCAAACTTCCTCAGGTTACACTTCTGGGCTTCAGATATAGCTTTATACGCTTTTTCCCTGTCTTCAGTCAGATTCAGACACAGGGGAGTCACCTGCTTTTCTTCAAGGAACTTTGCCAGTTTATCAATGTTTGGACCACGTTGATCTACTCCAGACAGAAGCCTACTAGGTGTATTATGGGTAGATCTGTGCATGGTATTGTTTAAAGCATACTCTACGAGAGATAACTTTTGAACCCAATCACCGTGAGCGATTGCATCGCTTACCTTTCCTAACATACCCGTCAACACTCGGTTCACTCTTTCTACCTGTCCGTTCACTTGTGGTGACTGAACTGCGACCTTAACGTACGTTACATTCTTATCCAAAAAAAATGAACTGAACTCCAGCGAAGTAAAATAAGTGCCTCTGTCCGTGATTACTCTGAAGGGCCTGCTGTAGTACTCGAAGTATTTACAGAGGGCAGCGCATACCTCCTTCGTACTCGTCGATATGACAGGGTACAGCTTAACAAATTTTGTGAACGCATCAACTACCAAAAGAATATGTTTCCTCTTTGACTGAACAGCAGGTAAAGGTCTGAAGTGATCTAAATGTAAAGTATGAACGGGGATCGGCTGCTTTGGAATACTAAATAAATTACGTTCGACAGAATTTGCAAGCGAAAAGTACAAAATGCACCGAATACAATTTCTTATAAACTACTCAATTTTGCTCTTTATGTCAGAGAACCAATAGTTCTGTCGGATTTGATAATAACACTTCATGACACCCAAGTGGCCAATGCGTTCATGGACATGCCTAATTAAATTTGTTTCCATCTCGGTCGGGACATAAAAGTGGAGTCTACCAGACTTATCCCTTCGGAACACAACACCATCATGGAGGGCGAACGACGTAGAATCCTCCTCACCTAGTTTATCCCTTAGAGATGAGATTATCCAATCACACGATGGGCTGCTCTCAATTGGAAGTCGATGTCGTCGGAATTTACTGCGGAAACCATAACACATCTACTTAACGCATCTGCGTGACCCGTGTTAACACCACTACGATGTTTGTCCTTATAGTTGTAGTTCTCGAATTCTAACGCCCACCTCGCGATTCTTAGATTAACGGTTTTCTTATTAAGTGTAAGGGTACGAGAGCTACAATCGGTAACCACAGTAAATGGGATTCCTTCCAGATAAACGCGAAAACCTCGAAGAGCAGAAACTATTGGCAGTGTCTCGAGTTCGAAGCTGTGGTGCCGTGATTCCTGTGGTGTAGTACTTTTTGAAAAGTAGGCTACGGGGTGGAATTTATTATCAACCTGCCGCTGCAGGGGGACATCGTCATAACCAAGTGCGCTAGCATCACAATGAAGTTCTGTCTCCCAATCTGGGCTATAAATAGCTAACATCGGAGACGAAACCAAAGAACCCGTCAACCGTTGAAAGGCGGTTACGTATTCAGCGGTGAAATTAAACGGGGCGTCTTTCTTTAAGAGATTATATAAAGGCCTAGCTATTCGGGAGAATGAACAAACAAACCGTCTGAAATAAGAACTTAAGCCAAGGAACGAATGGACTCTTTAGCATTTTTTTGGCACCGGGTAGTTAAGTATAGCTTTAAGATGAGAGTCACTCGGTCGGATGCCGCCTTCAATTACTTTATACCCAAGGTATTCTATCGTAGCATATCCGAAACGGCACTTGGACAACTTAAGCTCTAAACCGTTTTCTGATATACACTGAAGAACGCGTTCTAATAGCTGAAGATGATCATCAATGTTAGTACTCGCCAGGACTATGTCGTCCATATACAAAATAATTTGGTTGTTCTCAGTGAACTGCATAAAAATTGTGGAAATAAATCGTTGAAAACGCTCGGGGCATTTTTAAGCCCAAGTGGCATCTTCAGAAACTCTAATTGTCCACCTGGAGTAACAAAAGAAGTCAAGTGAGTCGAATCAGGTGTCATCTTAACGTGGTGGAATCCACTCTTAAAGTCCAACAATGTGAAAATCTTCTTTCCCTCAAGATACTCTAAAAATCTTCAATTAGCGGGAGATGGTAGTTATCACAGACTGTAAGTTTATTCAATGCAGATTTCTTCTTCACTAGAACAATGGGCGTTGCATATGGTTTTATAATCTTTCGATCCATAAGATCCTTCACCTTTTGCTTCTTAGCGAAGGATAATCGGCAGGGAGAACAGAAGAAAGAGGTATTATTCCTAAGTCGAATATGCATCTCAAAGTCTGGAGGTTTAGCTTTCAATCTATCATAATTCAGATATTTGTCCTCGACGATTGATAGAATTTTTTTTGAAATTCCTAATCTAAGATTGGGGCCAATATTTAACTCCTCGCCCAAAGCGGGTACTATAGCGCAAATCTCGCACACACTGTTATCTTTCTCATCATCATAAGCTTGGAGAGCAGAATTATCCCTACCCGAATCATACTCAACTTTTCTATCGCACGGTATACTACTGTTCATGAAATATTTGTTGTTAGTTTCACTATGCAATCTAATAGAACTGAATGTATTCCCATTTCCAGGGGCGTCAGTACAATAATACAGAGAACTTAAAAAAGAATCAATATTTTTATTAACTTTGAAAGTACACTTTTGCGGAGAAGACATGCACTTTAAATTCATTTCTAGCGAGGAATTAAAAACTCGCAATCCGTCACGCCCAATCAACAGAGGAACCGGCATAGCGTCATCTGGAATAATAACGGAAATTTTTTCTTTTTAAACCTGAAAGAATAATATGGAAATAAACAGTACCATAAGTGAATAACTTGGCGTTCCTTAACCCTTTATAGTTGGAGTACGAGAGCTTTCTTAAGGGTATGTCTTCACGCACCAATGACTTCCGAACAAAACTAACAGGACTACCGGTATCCAAAAGAGAGTAGAAATTTTTATAATTAGTACACTTATTTTCTGTTAAAATAGAGGAAACGCTCACCAGTTATACGGCACTCAAAGGTGTTATTATTTCTTCATCACTATCGTTGGCCTTAAGGGCATTGTTGTCCGGATGCATGGCTACAACTCGCCTTGGCTTCACCTTCGGGCAATTCCTATAAGTATGTCCAGTATCGAAACATCGGAAACACGAGCTTGGTGGCCTTTTCTCCTCTGGACAGCTGGATGCAAAATAGCCGAATTTTGTGCAATTGTAGCACCTTTATTGTTCTTTAGCAGATGTTATTGTAGAAATCTTGCGTCCTCTTCCTGAAGTTGCAGGCACTGTTGACGTAGGCGACGAACCTCCTTTGGTCATAAGGGACGACAGCGGCTCAGACAACTTCCTCTTTTGGTAACGGGGAAGAAGTTTTCAGCACCAGTATAGATTTGGCGGCGTAAAGTATTGAGGTGTTTGATGACGTATCCCCAATACCTTCGATGATAAACTCAAGTAATTCTGCCTCATTGATGTTTGTATGCGAGGTGGTTTCCTGCATGGATAGGACATAACGTAGCAGAGACTCCTCTTCTAGTGGTGATCGACGACTCAACTTGGGGTAGACTTCTGGCCTTGATAGACCATAGCAGGCTTTGTTGGATTTGATCAGCCGTTCGCCTATTTCTTCTTCCATATTGTTATCGGCTGATACTATTGACCCAAAGTAAAGGATTGCACTACTTCAAATTCGTGCTCCACCTGATAGTTGGACCAAAGTTAGGTTTTCTGTTCGCAGAAGTTGCCGCCATGTACTTAGTTTTCCCCTCATTAATGTGTAGTCCCAGTTTTTGTGCCGCCTGCTCGATCTGGGTGAAGGATTCCTGTACCGCCGATTCGGTTCTACCGACGATGTCGATGTCATCTGCGTAGGCAAGTATCAGCTGGTATGCCACTCCCTCTTGTTGTAACGCCAGAGTCACGGATTGCTTTCTCCAACGCCAGGTTGAAGAGGAGGCAGGGCAGACCGTCCCCTTGTCGGAGTCCATTATAGATGTTTATTGGTTTGGACAGCAATCCCGCGCCTTTTACTTGACTAGTTACGTTGGTCATAGTCAACCTAAAAAGTCGTGTCAATTTGTTTGGAATGCCGAATTCTCTTGTGGCATTATATAGTTCTACCCTGGCTATGCTGTCGTAGGCGGCCTTGAAGTCTATAAACAGATGATATAGTGGAATCTTAAATTCCTGACATTTTTCCATCGCCTGCCTAAGGGTGAATATCTGATCAATTGCTGATTTGCCTGGAATTAAGCCACACTGATATTGACCAATGATGGCTTTAGCGCATGGGGATATCCGGTCTTGGTATCTTATAGGCGGTACTCAGCAATGTTATACCCCTATAGTTGCTGCACAGTGTGATATCTCCCTTCTTATGTATGGGGCAAATTATACCACGACGCCAATCTTCCGGCATCTCCTCTTGCTCCCAAACGTGTACCACGATCTCATGAATTGCGTGATATAACGTTGTCCCTCCTTGTTTGATCAGCTCAGCTGGTATGCCATCAACCCCAGGGGCGTTATTTGATTTGAGCTGTCATATGACTTTTAATATTTCCTCAATGGTTGGTGGCGGTAGCATTTGGTCTTGATCTTGCATTGGTGAAGCCTCCAATTCTTCTGTTAGCTGACCATTTAGCAATTCATTGAAGTGCACTTTCCATCGCTCCAGAATGCCTTCAGGATTGGTGATCAGATTACCCTCTTTATCCTTGCAGTAATTGCAGCGTGGTGTGTACCGCGTCATACTACGGATTATTTAGTAGAACTTCCGCGCCCAGTGCGGACTTCGCTCTCTACTTTTCTGTATTTCACAGACAGGGTTTTTTTCCCAGGCACTTTTCTTTTGCCTGTGGTCTTTTTTTTCAGATCTTCTGAGCTCTTTGTATTTCTCCTCGCGCACCCGCGTCCTATGAGACTGCTGCATTGCCCGGTATGCAGCATTCTTACGTTCAGTCGCTAGTTTGCACTCATCATCAAACCAGTCGCTCCGATCTCTACGACTACTGCCTAAGATGGAGTTGGCAGTACTAATGACAGTATTCTTAAGGCGTGTCCATTTCTCTTCTACGCCCGGCATTCTGGCTCCAGGACTTACACTCCCTCCGTCGAGCTCTTCGAGGGCGAGTCTTAACGCATGACCAAAAGTGTTAATTGTAATAGTTGGAATTATAGTGCGAAGTGTTTAGATAGTGTGTGTATTGTGTACGTTTGGACGATGGCAATGAGAATGCTTAAATTAAAATATTCGAAAGGTTCCAAGTGACTTTTAATTCATGTTTTTCATTTAGTTAATCAAAAACTAACTTTCGTTGTCAGTAAATTAAACTAAGACGTCTTCCTGTGTAAACTTCTGTGTACTAACAATAAAAATCATTTTATGCAAACAACATTTAGTGTTTTATTCTCTTTTCCCCTTTTGTGACAACTAGCAAGTGAACTTAATCCTTGGTGATCGGTTAATGGCGGAACCGATGAACTCTTCAATTTGTGGGGACGATGTAGAACCTGCGCCCATGCTAGTGCCACGACTTGCCCCCCACAAGAATCCCAGCAATCAACACGAACGGTTCTCAAAAGTACCTTGGCAGTTCCTGTCAAAAGTTGACGTGCACAGAGGTATTTGGTGCGATCATCGCAACAAAGCGACCAGGCCACATCCTCGTAGCCTGCTACCCACTAACGAATGCTATAATTGTCGTCGCCGAAGAACAAAGGGACTGCATTCTTAATATCGTTGAAGTCCACCTTTTTTGTAGTCACTGGAACCGGCTCCATATCTTGCAGCTCCCCCTGCAGTTCCCGAATGCGTTTCCTTCTCTCCAGTCGAGCGAGTGCTCGTTCCTCAGCATCATCAGAAATGGTCCCAGAAGTTGCGTCAGAAGTTGATCGTCCGCCAGCCATCTGCTGAGCAGCTAGGTCAGAAGTCAGTGCACCGCCGGAAACGAGCCCTTTGCCAGAAGTAGGGGCTCCACCCGAAGTGGACGCTCTGTCAGAAGAGAGTGCTCCACCAGAAGTTGTGAACACACCTGAAGTTCCGGAAGTTTCTTCGCCTGCATTTTCAAGCTCAAAATGGCCGAACGATTCCTTGTATATTGTAAAAATAAAATTTTAAACATAACTTATCGCTAGACCTTACACTATAAGCCCATTGCGATCTGACCTACTTCAATAGGTCGATAATGGATGGACTTCCGATTCCTTGCCTTCTTCTTGTTCGAGCAGTCACGGTGAATGGATATAAGAAAGAAATTAAAATTATGAATGCCGATAATTTAAATAAAAATATGGTTGTTAAAAAATAAATCCTCTTACATTGCATGCAATTTTTATCGCAGAGCAAATTACCCACATTCCAAGTTGATACAAACCCGTCTTATGTGCATATTATGGTGGTGAGCAACCGGCCCCCAATGAATTTAATGAGCTCCGGGGACCAGGGTGATGGCGTCTGGGGCGATCTGGTAACACTTCTTGTGAGATGTCCTTTGGTTCGCTGCCTACAGTCAACGAAATGGTTACACAATGGAGAAAATTACCTATGGGCTGGGCGGACGAAGGACACCGCATCCCGCAACAACTCCACCGATGTCAATAATGGTATCGCCGATTAGTAAATATACACATGCACTGTATCTGAGACCACTACACAAATATTGTTTAGATAGGATAATATATTAACTCTCTTAAACGTTTTCTATGATATTGGCAGACAGTCTGCACTGTTCAGACGCTGATGAACAACTAACAGAAAAGACGTTTGTCACACATTCAAATTTGTGACAGTTCGCTGGCGATGAAGCACTGTCAGCTGGTTGCTGACGCTTGTGTCATGTGTGGTGGTTGTAGAGTGTACTAGACGATAAACGTACTAGATTCTCCCCGCTGCTTTTAATTGCGAATCCGCAACAGTGCCACACAAAGGAGTATAACAGCGAAGTTAGGAAAAATTCTTTCAAGTATTTTTATTTATAGTTCAGTGTGAGAAGAAATAAAACAATTTTCATCAAAATTCAGGGCAGAAATTTTCTCCTTATAACTAAGCACTCATCTTTCGAATGACTGCATATTTTGTATGAACTAATAGATTGGTTTTTTGTTTTTTTAATATAATTACAATGTGCCATGCAAAACTAGTATAACACTCCTAAAATAATGTTTCTTTAAATCTTTACTTGTTGACTCAAAAATCACTGATTTTGCAACTTATTTATTTATCCTAGCAACTGCTTAGCTAATGATTGTGTCACAAAACTAAAAGTATTGTTCTGGTGTGTTGGAATTTTCTTTATATTTTTTCTTTATTGCTTTAAATTTTTACAAATTTAATTATACGGCCATCAACTTTTTTTTTAAAAAAAAATGGGCGATTTATCCAGCTTTGACTATAAAAAACCTTTCGGTCAACAATTGGATTTTCGGACCTCTTCATATCGAGCTCACTATAAGATTAACCCACCAATAGTGCCTAAAACTTACCGTCCGCCTACGAATGTCTGTTCAATATTGGGAGCAAAAAATGACGATCCCACTGCGTTGCAATCGGAAGTTAAAGAGTCATATGTATTAAAGGTTCGACAAATCTTTGACTGCCTGGAATGCTATACTCAATATATAAATTTTTACATTTAGGCACCCGATCCAGACAGATTAAACAACCCTAAAGTTGATAAAACATTATTTTTAAAAGCTTTCGATGAGACGCGTGTCCGATATCCACCTAAGCCACTTACGAGTACTAGCACTTACAGAAATCAATATACTTCGAAATGGATTGCTGATGAAGAAAGACCGGCTCCTCCATTTATTCCTTCAGCTGTGGCAACTAATGAAAAAGTTCCAATAGACCGCATTAAGCCGAATTACGCTAAGCTTTTAGATCCCTCTGCGACAACAAATAACTTAAGTTATCCACTTTACGATTATAACGACTTGGGAGTGGGAAGTAAGGACAACATAACATTTTGGAATTGGAATAAACGAGAATATGTTGTATGGCCAGAAAAGACACATTTATGTGACAAATTCAAGTCATCAGAGTGTCCGACACGGCGCAATGAATTTCCAAATCAGCTTAAGCCCGTTCCGCACGGTGGAATGGCATCTGAAATGAAATCAAATTATCTTCTGCGTAGGGATGCGCCACTCTGCGATTTCTCTGGTGTTAGAAATAAACCGATGAGTTTCCCAGATATGCAACGTAAATTGGGTACTGAAAATATGATTTATGGTTCAGGAGTACCAAACCGAAAATTTGTTAGGATCTAAGACAGTTTGATTGAACTAAAATAAAAAATAAATATAAGGCTTGATTGATGTAATAAGTTACAGTATTTCTAACACATCATTCAACAAGTCCCGAGACTAGCTCAGAGATAGTGCCTGTAATGAAAAATCTTTGACTTTTAGGAAGTACTAACCTTCAAATGATACGTGTCAAAATTTCTTGGCAATCGGACCATAACATACTGGGCCTTAGTAATGTAAGTGACGGTATTTTTATATTATTGGAAGACGCTTCGGACGTCTTTCACCGCCTGCTCTCCACTCAGCTGACTAGCGATTTGATTCCAGAGTGAAATATTGAATCCATGTTAAATCCATTGTCACTAAACGAGGCAAACATTTTTTTCATTCCAAGGCGCTCTGAATCATCCATGCGTCGTTGTTTTTGTTCCAAACAGTTATAAAAATAGCATCACTTAAATTATTATGGCCAGAAAAAGACTGTATTTCACTCTTGTGAATACTGTTCTTATCTAACAAGACTCAGCTTGCTTTATAAGAAAAGAATTGTGACACTATATTTCTTTACCATAAGTGATTGAATAATTTAATGATCTCTGGGCAGCTTATAGGAAATCGCATCCTGAATTGTGACTTCAAAAGTCAATATGATTTATACGAGGGATGCAACTTGTATTCCTGGTAAATTACTGAACTCTTGGATTCCAATTTCTACGACCAACTTTCGGAAAATGATGCTTGTCAGTTCACTTCTCACAGTAGCAAAGAAAATAAAAGGTTAAGTATTGGGAAAATTTATTAATATCGTATTAATTATACGTCGACAAAGGCATGCAGTCAGCGAATAATTTCTGCAAACTCGAAAATAGCATGTCGATTCTTTATTAAGATTAAATAATTGCAGTCTCAGTAATATCCCAATTCAGGGGAGTGTAACCAATTCTATTCCAAACAAAGTACACTTTAGGCGAATTAATATGGAACACAAAAGTCCGCCTACACAATTCTAAGGCAACAATGCAATCAGCTGCTTAGCTGTCATTTGACTGTCAGGCGCAAAACAATTAGATTTGAAGATATAGGAGGACATTGTTTACCCACTTTGATCATCAGTTATGCCTAAAAATTTGCATCACCAAGGTAGGCAGTAGACATGTTAAATTATTCCTTTTTTCTAATTTTCGTGTAAATTTTAGATATGAAGCGCCTATGTTTGTTAGGAGAATATCAGAGGGTCAGCTCTTATGATCCAAATATGTGTACAACAGCAGCTCATTTTAGCCCATTTTATAGAAAGAATACCGTAACCCAAAACGAATCTGTAAATAGAAGAGTTTACAAAAACCTTGGTTACGAAATACCCAATAATACTATTGAATCAAGTACAGCCCTCAGGCACACTGACAGCTTATCTAAGACTGAAGACTCGTCGCTTCTTTCATATAATCCCAATGACCTACTATCTGTGTCACAACGTTCAGTGGGAGACCCTTTTACTGGGACTGAATGCCAAAATTCTGCACAGAATACTTCACTTCTTTGCGACAATGTTGACTACATTCAAAGAATTGACCAAGGAATCGAAATAGTCTCATCTGAAGCTATAACTAATGAAATGGTTTTGCAACGTTTACCTGCTGGACGCATCTATCAAGAATTCTATATCACAAATGACGAGAAGAAATCTATGAACGTGGTTGATGTTGCCGCCATGGATCACTGTCAAGCAATTCAAAGTGACATATATTCCATGCAGCCGTATGAATTTCCATCCGCTTGCAATATCGAAAATATTGATACCCAAGAGATCAATTCGGTTGTAGATGATGACAATCAACGTGAAATCTTAGCTACACAAATATTAGAAGAAGAACAACAAAGAATACTGTTGGAGAGTACGATGTCTCCTTTGTGTAAGTTGGTGATGGCTAAATATTGATGTCAACTATTTTAAGACGCTTCTTGTTTCAGTGGCTGCGGTAAATGATGTCACTCAAAGGGATGCGGAGTTTCTTTCTTACCTAAATCAACATGTCGACAAAGAGCAATGTGCCGATGAACGGCGATTCTATAAGGGCGATGAGAGGATGGAACCACCAAGTTCAAATGGGAACTCGTCCGATGAAAGTGATGACTACAGTAAGTTCGCTTTACAGCTCTATACTAAAATTTAATTCTGTTCATTTACTTTTTGCTAAGTTTGCGTATCAGATAAGTACGTTGAAAGTCGTGCCAGAGCAACTCTACCGACACACTATCTTTACTTTGGGAGCACCAGTTGCGATAATGCTGGTAAGATATGCGCTTATTTTCCTACTTCATTGTTATACTTTGAGAAGCTTTATTATATTTGACGATAACTGACGCCAGAATCAGCTCTGTCTGTTATTATGCTTCGCATCTGAGTTGTGAAGCAACGATTAGGGAGAATGAGCTATGTTTTTGGTTCTATAAATTGAACAATAGAGAAGGAATTCTTGAACACAATACGCACAGAGTTCTTCTGCCACTAGAAAGTGAAACAGTGATAACAACTCCGTCATCAAAGTAACAAAAACGCACAGAATTTTGCAGCCAATTCAACGACCGCTGATACTACTTTCAAAAGTAATTTTGAAGTTAATCCGCTGCGAAAGGTCTTCTTTCTATATTTCACGTGACCAATACCCAAAATAGAAGCAAAGCGGCGTAGATATTGTATTACCTAACGCCAAAGATGGCAATTTCCTTTTTCTCATCAACCCACCGCTTTAATTGCCATTTTATTGAGCTGGAATAAATTAAAGCCCTAGTGACCACTAATACGGTCTTCGCAGCAGCAACACCTGATTTACTAAGGCGGTTGTGCCTACGTGGACTCAATTGACGAATCATGCTATGGTGACAGTTCGACACAATTACTGAGTGGTTGAGGTTGCGTCCCATGCACAGCTGTCTGGTGAAATATCACCCCATTTAGCTGTACATTCTATGAAATGATTGAGAGTAAATTCTGGGCCCCGTCTTACGAGTTTGGATGATGTGCATGACGAGGAAGAAGAATACCATTTCAGGACACCAAGCCAACGCTGTCGATTCGCCTTTTTGAAGGAGGTGTATAACACACACACGTCCCCAGATAATGTAATAGCGACGGCGGCAGACGGGCTTTTTCACAGTTGTGCAAAGGAGGATTTTTGGATAATTTATGGCGGCAACAAGCAGTGGCGATATAGAGACAAGCGCGGGTCAGAACCGTGATGGAGGTGCTGATGGTTCTTTGGTGTTCTGACAGCTCGGGGAGCGGATCGCAGAATTGACAAGGACGATGAAAATTAAAAAGCAAAGGCATATTACTAATGCCGTGCGAGAGCTGGTCGGGGTCATTGGTTGCCTTTATGATAAGGAAGTGGAAAATCGCTTAAAGAAGCCATCTGCGCCGGCTGAAGAAAGCGGTGGAAACTTGCAAATCCAACGAAAACAAAACTCGCACACAGACGTAAGCAGGGTCCCGGGCAGATCAATGACGAGTCACCCAATTACAATGGGCTTACAATTGGCCAGAAGGGAAGGAAGAGTGATACTGGGAAGCCCAACATTGTGAAAAAAAGAGGACACGCCCGGACGCTGTAATAATAACCAAAACCGGGGAAAAACATATGCGATTATACTGAAGTTAATGAAGGCCAGACCCGAGCTAAGTGAACTCGGAAATAGCATGATTAAAGTTCGAAAGACAGCAAAAGGGGAATTGCTGCTAGAACTGAAATGCCGTCCAGAGGCCACCACCGAGCCACTGAAAGCAAAGGTACAACAACTACTAAAGGAAGATGCCAGTATGGAAACAGTGTCTCAGAAAATCACGGTAGAGTGTTGTGATTTAGAAGAGGTGACCATAGTAGAGGAAGTCGTGACTTCGATCGTCATAAAGTTCCTTCACTGAACGCGATCGCAAGGGAAGCGGTAAAGAGTTTAAGAAGGAAACCAGATGGCACGCTGGCTGCCATGATCCCCTTACCAAGAGAAAGGGCTGGAATGTTGCTGGCTACAGGCTTCCTACGAGTTGGATCGGTGAGATGCACTCTTCGAGAACACATTACATCCACACGATGTCTCAGATGTTGGCAATACGGTCATATGGCGAAATCCTGCAAATCCGAAGAAGATTGTTCGGAAAACTGATTGAAATGCGGTGGAAAGGCGACACAACGATGGGCTGTAAAGCACAACCCAAATGCATGTTCTGCGAATCAGGATGCAAAGGCGGTAACCATCACCCAAGAGAGAGTTACAAATGCCAAGCATTTAAAAACGCGATGTCCAATCTCCTGAATAAAAATGGACAGGCTTAAGTGTATTCAAATCAACTTAAACCATTGTGGAGCTGCACAAGATCTCCTGTCCCAAACGGTTAAGGAATATGGTGCCGACGTAGTAGTCAATGAGCAGTACAGTATGCCTGGCACTGATACTATTACATGGAAAGAAGGCAGCAGCGGAACAACGACCATCTGGACAACTGAAAAATCCCCCATGGAATGCAGAAGTGTCCAGTGCCTGGAAGGAATTACCTATGTAAGATCAGAGGAATTCATTTCTACTGTTACGCTCCACCAAGGTGGGAAATAGAATAATTTAAATGCTTTTTGGACGGGGTAACACAAGAAGGTAGAGATAAGAGCCCCCTTATACTTGCTGAAGATTTCAACGCTTGGGCAGTAGAGTGAAGCATTAGGACCAACAATAGAGGCAAGGCACTGCTCGAAGCTTTCGCTGTCTTAGATGTGGTGTTACTTAATGATGGTGCTGATGAACCTTCATAAACGAGAGAGGTCGGTCCAAAATCGACATCACATTTGCCAGCTCCATGTTGGCAAGAAGTGTGGAGTTGGGGAGTTTTGGACACCTACACCCATAGTGACCACCAACTCGTGATGTGCGAAATATTTCCACAGGCGATTCATCACTGGCAAATTGGCGAAGAAAGCCCAGAAAAATGAATGGAAAGAGAAGGACCTCGATTATATACTGGAAAACCAAATCGAACAGTTGACGCAGAGGCCGATGCGAACAGGTTGGCTGGAAAAGTCATGAAGTGGCTAACTACCGCATGTGATGCTTCTATGTTACGACAAACACAACCAGCAGGGCCTGTTACGGACTTACCTCGCGTCCAGGTCCCCCCTAACATCCACTAATCCGCTTTCGTTGGTGTCCCCTCTCTACCTCTAAAAGGAGAACAACTCGCCAAGTAGCTAATTTGCATAAACTACTTTGTGCAAATTCTACTTGGTAGAGAAAATAATAAAAACGGCGTAGGCGCCGAATAAAAAATAAACGTCAACGGCAATGAAAATTAATTCATCATCATCATCGGCACTACAACCGGGAACTGGTCTTGGCCTTATTCAGCAAGTCCTGGGGCTTGTTAAATTTTCCATAATGATTTGTGTTTTTCAGGGCAAGGTCATTAGTCTTGCGCCAGAGGCTCCCCGACGGGGAATCGAGCCCGGTTTCCCGCGTGACAGGCGGAAAATTAGTTCATTCACCGTAAAACTACGAATCGACACGCAAGTCGAAAACTAAAACAATCTAACGTAGAAAACAACTGTCATAAATTATAAGAAGGGCGTTATCAATAGGAAGAATTAAGAATTATCTGAAGCTTCATGAATTCTAAGAAGGGCGTTATCAATAGGAAGAATTGAAAATTATCTGAAGCTGAACAGGGGAGCTCAACACCCCCTGCACCCAGTCGCCGAATCCACCAGCAGCAGAATAACATCAAAACATAGCGATCGCTCAACGGTCGACTAAAACAAGTAAGTCACCCAACTTACCCTTAACTTAATAAAAACTGTATTACATATATTAATTATATATTAATATTAAATTAAATTGTTAATAACTGCCATAACAGGGCTATCAACCCAGTGTATTGGTGGTACCCAGAAATCGCCCATGTGCGATTGGAGTGCAACAGGTTGCAATGCTTGCAACAAAGAGCAAGACACGGTAACACCTACCCGCATTTACACGCGGAATTGGTCAACAAACGGAGAGGGTTGGGGAATGAATTACCTAATAACCCATGGGGCAGCGCCTGCAGGATTGTCATGAAAAGACTACAACAACAGTAGTCAAATGCAAAAAAGTGAAACTGACATGGCCATAATCGTTGCTGTCCTCTTCCCGCAGTGTGATGAGGTGTGGAGAGTGCAATAGGAGTGGAGTATCACTGAAGGAGAGATACCTCCCCTGACCATCGAAGAGGTGCTCTTGGCTGCAAGGGTTATAAAAAAAAAAGAAAACATGACTGGATGGTATCCCTAACGCTGTAGTGAAGACTGTTGTGTGCATGCTGGACACAACAGGAAAACTGTTTGAGCGAGTTGTGGGGGGTAAGAAGTATTGCACCAAGCACGGGCACACAATTCACTTCTTCCCCACTGCACCGTCACTGCGAAAACAATAGTTCACCCGAAGAAATGAAAAATGAAAACACTTTTTATAGTTGTTATTCTGTTTTATTCTTTATTTTTATTTTTCAATATTTAATTTGGTTTACAAGTATCCTTATTAAAATAGATGAACTTGAAATGTACACAATATACTATTTTACACTCTAAGGATTATTTTAAATTAATAACTCTTCGTTTTATTTCGTTAGTTTTTTTATTGCCTAAATACGCGACGCGACCTTTCGCCCTGGTGATTGAGATGTGACTGGCGTGAATTAGGGTTGAAATTCATATTTCATTCCACACACAGGACAACCAAAAGAGACCACGCCTCTGCTCTCTCAACCTCACGCCCGTAAAAGTGTGAGTAACTTTTGTTAATAGGGTAATTGACGGACATGAAGAATGAGAGAACAGAAAACATGATATGCTGTGATCTCGTGGTAGCCCTGGTTGTATGTGTTGGTATCAGATGCAGCTACTGACACGACCTACTGACCCAGTGGTAGGGCTATGGTGTAGTCGGAGCACATTGAACCGTGGAAAGAAATACGAATGAGAGGGAAACCTAGCTGATGTTACTCCCCTGCAAAAAGAGATCATTGATCCCAAGCGAATGGGTGATCTGAGGGAAAGTCGATAGGACGCCGCTGATGCTTGGGAAATAATCCGCGTGAGAACCAGACTCTAAGACGCTGAAATAACCCCAGCTATTTTGCTATGATGCAACAGCGTCGTTCGTTTAGACTTGTTGTTGCTAACCGACATTATGAGATTTCCGATGGGAAACTCATGGTTAGCAAGAATGGAGTTGCCGTATGACAAGAATGTAGCTAAACTCAATTATGCATTATCTGCAAAGGATAATGAGTTTAGCTATACGTCCGTTTGACATGTGTTACAGGGGAATAACATATGAAGGAAATGAGTAGGTATGACGCGCTGAAAGCGGTCGAAATTAGGTGGAAATTTTGGTTGAGATTGTGGGTTGGTTCTCATGTAGAATAGAGAAACCCCCACAGAGTAATTATCACTCGCCTGGAACAATTCACTGAGGGGACATCGGGGCTCTCTGAATGGCAGTATGGGTCCCGGAAAGGTAGATCAACCGGTAAGGCACTATCTGCGGTGTGCGACATCGTTCGCAATGCGATGGCTGGAGCACGATGGCTAGGCGGTGCCAACAAATATTGCACGGTGGTGACGCTAGATGTTAAAAATGCGCTTAACTCGGTGAATTGAAATCGGATTCTATAAGCGTTGGGCAATCTACAAGTCTCACCCTACTTGGTGCGTATATTAGCAAACTATCTCTCGGATAGAAGACTGCTCTATGACACAGGTGACGGACTACAGGAATATAAAATAACAGCGGGTGTACTTCAGGGATCTGTATTAGGTCCGCTGTTATGGAATATGTATGATGGTGTGCCCGGGGTTAATGTACCCGACTAGAATCATTGGGTACGCGGATGATTTGGTAATAGTAGCCGTAGCTAAATATCTATGTGACCTGGAGAATATTTGCTCCCAAGCAATCCAGAGCATTAAATCCTGGCTAAATATGGCCAGACTGAAACTAGCTGGACATAAGACGGAGGCAGTTTTAATAAGCAGCCGCAAGAAAGTTGAACACCTTGATTTGGAAATAGAAGTACAAATAATCAGATCCAGTCCCTATATTAAATATCTTGGTGTTATACTCGACACCAGGTTAGGTTTCAAGAAATACCTGAGGAAAACGAGTTAAAAAACGGCAAGAGTAGGCGAAGTTTTGGCGAGACTGCTACCCAATGTTGGAGGACCCCGACCCCATATAAGGAAAGTCATTACCAGTGTCAACACCTCCATTATAATGCATACAGCTCGCATATGGGCAGGAGCTGCACATTATAAGTCGTTCATGAGGGGAGTGAACTCAGGACATAGGCTGACATCACTAAGAGTATGCTGTGCATTCCGAACGGTATCCGAAGATGCCATAAATGTTTTGGCTGGGAGGACGCCACTTTACATTGCAGCTAAAGAAAACGCTGCATTGCATAAGGTCTCCCAAGAGAATCGTCAAAGAATGCGGTCACAGTTAGAGCTCTCAAGCCTAAGAGAATGGCAACGAAGGTGGGATTCCTCCACCAAAGGAAGATGGAGCCACACCATAATACCTGACATGGCGAGCTGAATTATCACCTAACTCAGCTGATATCAGGACATGGAGACTTTCGGCAATACTTGCACAAGTATAAGCATGTGAATCACCCATACTGCTTGTATTGCGAAGGCAAAATAGAAAATGCTGAACACGTACTCCAGAGTGCGTGAGATTCGAGATCACACGAACGATTTTGGAGAGACATATGAGATGGACAGTTACTCCGGTAGGAATAATAGAATATATGCTGAGTTCAAAACTGGCATGGCCCGTAACAAATGTTATTCTATGTGACATGATGCAGCAGTTGCGGCGCGACGAGCGGAGTAACAGGTAAAATCCGTCTCGCCCCGCGATGGCATATCTAAAAGAAAGTTCCGCCGGGATCAACGGGAAAATGTGTCTGGCGGGAGGTGCTTTTAGTCGGTAAAAATCCGGATAGGTCTTTCGAAGATTTCCATCTCCCTACCAACATAAAAAAAAAAAAATTCAAGTGTGAGAACACTTACCCGCGACAAGTGATTGAGACCGGGTATAAATACTTTAGAATTTCAGATGCGTCTCCCTATCGCAGAGTGAGTTGTTGGTCAGTTTTAGTGATTTGATTTAAAAGAAAGTATTTAAACACGTCTTAGAAGTAAAAAAAAGTTAAAAATGGGTCTGGTAAGATGGAACTTCTGGGTTTTTCTTCCAACATCTACAATATATTTAATCATCTGTTAACATATCAGCTTATAAGTTCGATTTTCTTGAGATAATGGATAATTTAGTCCTCTAAATGACATTTTCCGGTTTATTCTTAAATAAATAAGAAAACTACCAAAAGTGACTCCGAATCAAAAATTTGGTTTTTTTTTTGTGTTGCCACTCGTGGAAACAACAAACACATTCCTCGTATGATTGGGTATTGTCGATTAACATGAAATTCCATCTATCTGTTGTTTTTATATTAACTAATTAAGGGATAACACCAATTTAAAGCGGTTTTTGCGCTCTTTGGTTACTAGAAGATAAGATTATTTAGGATAATAATACTAAAGCATAGTTTAAAGTGTTAAAAAAAATTATTCATATTAAAAAATGACATAAAATGGCGGCGCTGAAGCCACTCCTGTGAGCTGTGTGGAATGTGGGGCACTCGGCGAGTATAGCTGCCGAAATATTGATATAAATACTTGCGCTAATAATTGTTAATTTTTGAATAATTAAGCGTATTTGTCAAAGAGATACATTTTTGACAACAAACGTGGGTAATCACTTGTAAATAAAACATCAGAAAATTGTCTTTTCGAATCTCCCACATATTTCGCTGTGGAATATAATTTTAAAGATGTGAAAAAAAGCCAATTGATTGATTAAAAATTGTTTGAGATATGTTACGTATTGTTTTAAGGAATCAAGTTTCGCGAAAAACTCGTTTAGAGGCGTTTCGGAACATTGCAACGCACTTGAACAATTGAAAACTATAATATTATTTTCCTCTTATTCTACAAGATCAAAATATTTTTGGTCAGTAAATTTTTTTATTGAAAATTCTACATTGATGTTAGCCTTTAAGCAACGGTTTCAAATGCTATTTTACTTAACTTCAAAGCTTCTTTGCCACAGAGACTCTGTTATATGCGTCCGATATAGAACAGTCTGGACTAGCAGTTTTCCAAATGTTACTCAAATATTACGCATTATTCTGTGTTGCGGATTCGCAACTGAATGTTCTGAAAAAATATAGTACGTTCACCATCTGCCTGCTACATGACAACTGTCACCCAGCTGACTACGCATCATCGAAGAAAAGGGACGCCACCCAAGCGTCGCCGAATTTGAATGAGCGCAACGGTTGCTTCAATCAGTCGATCACCAATGGTCAACACGTGCGCAGCGCCGCGAAGATAAAAGACCACGAGACCACAACCGCTTTCTCCTGTTTCTGCGTCCCCTGTTTCTAATGATTTTCTTATAGTAACTTTGTACATTGGAAACCTGCCCACGCCCATATATATTCTGGTAGTGCAGGAAAATTCCCCAAGGCGCAGCGCATCGATTTTTTTTTTTTTTATTAGACCTCTCGGGAGAGGCGAACCTATAACGCCGAGTGGGCGCCCCGAGATACCATCAAATAACTGTTGAAGTTCTTTTTGAACAGTTGCAGGTTGTAACGCTCCGGGAACAGCCGTGTGGGAAGGGAGTTTCACAGCTTCCCCGCTCTGTAACGGAACGAGTTCTGATGCAGGGATGTTCGCGCCGTCGGGAGATGAACCACAAACGGGCGCGATCCGTCGAATTGTCTTGTGGAGCGCATATAAACGGAATTGCGTGGAACGAAGAATCTCCGAAGAACAGCACCCGTGATAATATCTGTACAATAGACAGAGGTCGGCTACGCACCTTCGATGTGATAGCGACTGTAGTCCTGACGTCAGCGTCGAGTCCCCGATCAGGCGGGTCGCTCGTCTCTGTATGCTCTCAAGTAGGTCGAGGGTATGTTTAGGAGCCGAGCTCCAAACACGAGAGCAATATTCGAGCGCGGGTCTAATTTGAGATTTATATAGGAGAAGAAGTTGGGCCGGAGTAAAATATTTCTTGGCTCTAAAAAGATAACTCAGTTCTCAAAATAGAACCTTGGGGCACACCCCAAGGATACGCCCAACGTATGAAATACACTCGGTATGCTTTTATCCGTTAAAACACCGTTGACGAAGCAGTGGAATCGTACAAGAGGACTGCGCATGCATTAATAGATTCCCGGAGTTTGATAGTTCGCCTCCGCTGTCAGAAGGGCAACATTGGCACTCCCAAGAGCAGGGCGACAAGTTTTGCCGAATAAGAAACCTATGGCCCTGGATCAACAGGAGGGACATAGTATCGAATTGGATTGCGAAAGAGCTCTCGAAGAAAGGAAAATGACGACATCACCACTTCCCCCCGCCTGGACGCATCGCAGCCACGCGTCTGGGAGCACCGCTTCCCCCCGTCTGGACGCATCGCTGTCACGCGTCTGGGCGCACCGCTATCACAAGCAGCCACAGCAAAAGGGGTAGGAGCGCGCGATGCTCTGCTCGGCGGGCAGCGCCCCCAGCGACTACCCGGACCCCAACCAGAGATCACGCCTCTCAACCACCATCGCAGCAAAAGGCTAGAAGCAGGACCAAAGGCCTTCAGCGCTCCTCGTGGCGGACGGCCTTCCTCCAGTACTTTCCATCCACCTCACAGAAACAGCCTCAGCCCACTCGAGCTAACAACGGCATTCAACAACCACCAGCAGACCACACCTCATTAGCACCCAGCACAACCTCGGCCTCGAAGATCTCTCCTTGTGGCCAGAATGTTTCGCCAAAAAATTGTCGAAGGTGGGCGTAACGTTGCCGAGCTACACAATTTTACACGAAGTGATTTTCTTAACCATTTCAATGGTACGCACACACGTGTTGTATCAATTAAGAAGGGTTTTCATTTACAAAATGCTAATTACAATACCTGTATAAGGGAACGCGTCCTAATTTAAGCAGAGTCAGTGATGGCGTTTCGTTTAAATAATAACAATTTTAGAAGCGAATTTATAAACTTATTTAGCAGAATAGATTTTACACTCTGACTATCTTATCGCTTGTTACAGATCCTACGGTCTTTGCAAAGAAGCCTATTCCAGTAAGGACGAAATTCGGACCTGTTGAAGGAGAGGTTCGGTTAACGAGTGACATATTTTTGAACGTTGTTCGTTCGCAATACCCTCGCCAATATCCACTGTTTCTGGTTG
Source organism: Microdon myrmicae (assembly GCA_963931805.1). Classification (NCBI taxonomy): domain Eukaryota; kingdom Metazoa; phylum Arthropoda; class Insecta; order Diptera; family Syrphidae; genus Microdon; species Microdon myrmicae. The sequence goes on along the minus strand of OZ007497.1, from coordinate 4,933,747 downwards.
GAAAGTCGAGAGTACTAATTGTTACAAATGAAAGTGCGTCACATTGGAGCATTCCACATGCCTTTTACTTATTCAGATCAGATTTTTGCAGATACTTCAAATTGGATGCGATTCGTTCGACTTGCACAAACTTTTAGTGAACAGAATCTGCATATAGTCGAGGAGAATAGCCAAATATATTTCAAATGCTGCCGGTACATCTACCCAAAAGAAGAGCTCCGTGTCGGTTACCATAATACGTATGCGACAAAATATAATTTACCAATTTTGGAGGCATCAGTAGACGATATGAAAAAAAAATATGAACTGGATAACCCATGGATGTGTTTCGAATGTGATCAAAGGTTTCCAACTTCGCAAGATATTCAAAAACACATCGAAGTGCATAACGTCGAAGACGCTTCCTGTAGGATCTTCAAACGTAAAACCAAACGAAAGAAGAAGCAAGTAAAAAAAGCTAAGAACTCTTGTAATGATTCCAGCCGTTGTTCGAAATGTTTTAAAGTGTTTATGACAAGCGCAGGACTTAATAAACATTTATGCCCCAAACTGGTTGGATTGAAATCAAAAATTAAAGCTGTAAATCAACTGACCTTGCGGAAAACACATAGATGTTTGACGTGCGATAAAAGGTATTCATCGAAGAAGAGACTTAAGGTAAATTTATAAATTACGTGAAAATCTATATTTATCATTTTCGTATTTAATTTAATATTACCGTGCACTACTGTGCCAGTAATTTGCAGATCAATAAAGTCGCATCGTTACACTCATGGAATTAATTACATATGCACACCTTGATTGCAAAAAATCTTGAATTCACATGAAAGAAAATAGACATTATATTCATTCCCCACTGATGTCCTTGTACTCTTGAAGAAGATTGTGTGAAAAGATAGACTTGTGCGATATCTTAAGAAACAATTCCTAAATAATAAAAAATTAACGAAATTAAATAATGGTAATGGTATTACTCCAACGAAAGAACCAAAGCATCCTGAAATTAATTTCAGACTCCGTAAATTACCATCGTTTCACAGCAATAAATAGTTGGTTTATTGCACTTCCACCACAGTAGTACATACTCGTTGGTTAAGCCCACGTATCTAGTGGTTTTTGTTTTTCATTTACTTTTTGCTTTTCATTTCGGGAAAGGCGAATCGATAGCGTTGAGTCAGCGTCCTGAGTTTTTTTTTTTTTTTTTTTTTTGGCAGGTAGCTAGAAATCTTCAAAAGATACCTCTAGACCGATCCAGGGGCATGCCGGGTTTTTACCGACTAAAACCACCTCCCGCCAGGCTCATATTCCCGTTGATCCCCGCGGGGCGAGACAGAGTTTACCTGTTACTCCGCTCATCACGACGCAACTGCTGCATCATTTCACAGAGAATATCATTGGTTGCGGACCATGCCTGTTTTGAACTAAGCATGTATTCTATTCGGTTGTAGGGCCGATGATGATGATGATGTATTCTATTACTCCAGCCGGAGTAACTGTCCGTCTCGTGTGTCTCTCGTGTGGTCTCGAATCTCACGCACTCTGTGAGTACGTGTTCCGCATTTTCTATTTTGCCTTGCGTCCTGAGCTGTCCTTAGATATCTGTTGCCGTTTTTCTTGAACAATTCCAGATTGTAATGCTCCGGAAACACTCGCACCGGGTGAGAGTTCCGTAGTTTTCTCGTTCCCTAACGCCATAAAATACTCGCGCGGGGGAGTTCCACAGTTTTCCCATACTATAACGAAACGAGCTTCGTTACAGAGATGTGCATGCCCTCGGGAAATGAATCGTAAATTGGTGGGATCTGTCGGATTGTGTTGTGGAGCGCAATCGAACCGAACTTCGTAGAATAATACCACGATTCTCCGAGGAATAGTCTTGGTAGCCTTGGTGTTAGATCTGCATTTTCGGCTACACAAATTGCTTGTCTCTTAATGCTTTCGAGTAAGCTGAGGGAATCATCATCATCATCGGCACTACAACCGGAATCCGGTCTTGGCCTTATTTAGCAAGACTCTCCGCCGGTATCCGGTCCTTATCCGAAACTTGTTAAATTGTCCATAATAATTTATTTTTCCGGCAAGGTTATTAGCCTTGCGCCAACCTCTCTCAGAATGTTGCTGCATGCATTGGTTCCAGAGTGTCACGTGGAGACTGCGTGTCAACTTGGATTGAACAGGGACAAGGATCGTCCTGGCCTTCGCCGGGTTGAAAGCACAGACTTTACCCTGTATGTTCGCTCCCATCCCCCTGAGTCGAGGGAATGCTTAGTTGCAAGACTCCAAACATATGAAAAGGACTCGAGTGGGGATCTAATTTGGGAATTCTTGAGAAGAAGTTGGATCGGAGTAAAATATTTAAACTCTAAAAAGATAAATCGGTTTCCTGGAGGCGGACTGGGTGGTATTCGGCATGTATTCAAGTCACGATACATTCCACCTGCCGGTGGCGTTTCCTTAGATCAACGTATGTCAAAAGTTCCTTATCTTTCAGCCGGATTCCTCAACAATCCTTTTTTTTTTTTTTTTTTTTTTTTTTTTTTTTTTTTTTTTTTTTTTTTATTAGACTTGAGGCGAACCTATAGCGTCGAGTGGGCGCCCCGAGATGCCATCAAATAACTGTTGCAGTTCTTTTTGAACAGTTGCAGGTTGTAACGCTCCGGGAACACTCGCGTGGGAAGGGAGTTCCACAGCTTCCCCGCTCTGTAACGGAACGAGTTCTGATACAGGGATGTTCGCGCTGTCGGGAGATGAACCACAAACGGGTGCGATCCGTCGGATGGTCTTGTGGAGCGCATATAGACCGAATTGCGTGGAACAATGCTAAGAATCTCCGAAGAACAGCACCCGTGATAATATCTGTAGAACAGACAGAGGTCGGCCACGCGCCTTCGATGTGATAGCGACTGTAGTCCCGACGTCAGCGCCGAGTCCCCGATCAGGCGGATCGCTCGTCTTTGTACGCTCTCAAGTAGGTCGAGGGTATGGTTAGGAGCCGAGCTCCAAACATGAGAGCAATATTCGAGCGCGGGTCTAATTTGAGATTTATATAGGAGAAGAAGTTGGGCCGGAGTAAAATATTTTTTGGCTCTAAAAAGATAGCTCAGTTTTCCTGAGGCCGACCTGGCGATGCTCGACACGTGTTTATGCCATGATACATTCCCACAGACCGTGACGCCGAGCAGTTTCAAGCTATCCCCAGCCTCGAGGGCCCGGCCATTCATCATCAGCTGTGGAACCGATGATCCGGTTTTCTTTGTGAATGTTGTATACTGGGTCTTCGTTGCGTTGAAGTCGAGAAGATTGGCCTTTCCCCACTGCAGGACTTTATCTAGATCCTGGTTCAGAGAGTCAATCTGTCTACATCTCAGTTGGTGCGACGTTGATGCACCAATCGGCCGATCACTCGAAAAGGAGGAAACAAGCGTACTATCATCCGCAAAACTGAACACTTTGTTATCTGTTGTCTCCAACAAATCATTTATGTGAAGCAAGAACAAGGTTGGGGCCAAAATAGAACCCTGGGGCACCCCCGAATTAACAGGATACAGATCCGAACACTCGCCGTCCACAACAACCCGGATCGATCGATTCTCGAGAAAGCTCCTCGTCCAGTCGCAAAGCTGTTGGGAAAGTCCATATGAACGAAGTTTCCTCAGCAATGCCCCGTGCCAGACGCGGTCAAAAGCCTTGGAGATATCTAATGCGACCGCCCTTGACTCACCATGCCGTTCAATCGCAGATGTCCATATATCGGTTATAAGTTTCAAAAGGTCTCCTGTGGACCGCCTGCCACGGAATCCGTATTGACGATCATTCAGAAGACCATTGCACTCCAAATACTTAACCAACTCTGTATTGATGACTTTTTCCATTACCTTAGATAAAATAGACAGTAATGCTATCGGACGGTAATTTTGTGGGAGACACTTTTTTCCCGTCTTTGGGATTGGCTGAACTCGAGCGATTTTCCAGCAGGCAGGAAAGGTCCTCCGTGCATAAGATAAGCGGAAGAGTCTGCCAAGAACCGGCGATCGTTCTGGAGCACAGTTCTTAAGGACTATTGCTGGTATTCCGTCCGGGCCGGTTGCCTTCCTACAATCCAGTTCACGTAGAATGGGCTGAATAGTGCGCGGACGAAATCTCACATCCCGCATGGAAGACTGTACCGGCGAGATCACGGGTGGCTGCCAAAGGCCGGGATCGAGATTTGAATTCGCGGAAAATAAATTCGCGACACATTAGCTTTATCCTTTGGATTCGTGACTAACGTCCCGCTGTCTGTCACCAACGGAGGGAAAGAGGAGAAAGCAAAGTTACTGCTGACAGCCTTTGCCATTGACCAGAAGGAGCGCGAACCAGTTGGGCACCGAAGGAGCTTATTGATCACCCTGTCGTTGTGAGTCTTCTTCGCGGTATCAATCGCCTGGTTGCACGCGTTTCTGATTCTAACAAAATTCGTTCTGTTAACATCGGTGGGATTGGAGCGCCATTGCTTAAAATCTCTATTTTTTGCCGCTGTAATCAGCTCGCATTTTTTGTCAAACCAAGGTTTATCAGACGAACTTCGTTTGATGGAATGTGGAATATACATCTCCATCCCCAGAAGAATAATCTCTGACACCGACTCCGCGCAAGCGTTAACATCAGAGTTTCCGAAGCACATCTCGGACCATGGAAAGGATGCGAAGAAATCTCGCATATCGTCCCAGTTAGCGGCCCCATACTTCCATACATGGCGAAGCTGCCTAGGCCGGTTATTCGCTTGGTATGCAAGTGCTTGCGCGACAGATACCAAGCAGTGATCTGAGTTTCCCAGTGGCGCAGAAACCTCTACGGTATAAATACTCGGTTCGGATGTCAAAAACAGATCCAGGGTGCTCGCATAATCGCCTCGGGCATCCGGTATTCGCGTTGGCTCCCCCACGAGTTGAGTCAAGTTGTGGCTTACAGCAAACATCTCCGCCAGCCTCCCAGCCTCGTCGGTTCTGTTAGAATGTAACAACCAGTCGGAATTGTGCACATTAAAATCGCCAAGGACAATAATTTCAGAAGCTGGGTGGTTGATCTGTATCCAGTCGACGGTATATGAAAGATGTTCGAAAAATGTCGCCGGTCGATCGTCATTCGGGGAGCGGTAAAGACAACATAGAAATTTAACGGAATTCCTCAGTACGACCCTCAACCATATGATGTCCATATTATTGGGTTCCAACGCCTCCATCCTCTGGCAAGCCAGATCGGACCGTGCGAAGACGCAGACACCGCCCTTAAAACGGAATCTCGAATGTAAGTCGTATCCTGAGCAACGAAGATATGTCGAATCAGTTGACGAATTGACCTGGGTCTCAGTTAGGGCAAGGATATCAGGTTTCGTTGTTTGCAAATATTGGTGGACGGCGTTTACATTAGTATTGGTGAAACCGATGCCCCTGATGTTACAAAATGCCGTCACCAGTCGAGCGTGCGCCGAGCCTCGAGAGCTAGCCCGGTTATGCGATGACGAACCTCTCAAAGTTCCATTATTTATCATGATATCTGCATGATGTTCCCCCTGATATAGTCCCCCCCGGAGATCCGAATGGGAGACTAGTTTACCTCCGGAATTCTTTATATCAGAAGACACCATCATGACTTATCCCCGTGTCAGTCCGGGCCATCAGCCACACACACCGTCGAAGATTTCTCTCGGCGATATCGCGGAATGTACAGCGTGACGGGGTGGTATCTCACCTTGGGACCGACTACCACCTAACCAACCTTTTCTCGAACCGGTCCATCAGCCAAGCTCCGAAAGATGGCCAGGGATTTCTCCCGACCATTTCACGGAGCCTAAAGCTTGATGGGGTGGTATTTCACCGGGCGCACAGGGCGTTGGGACCCCGGCTACCACTCGGCCTTTAGTCGCCTCTTACGACAAGCTGGCCTAGCTGTGATTATATTCTAACGCCCTACTCACAGGGCCAAATTGATTAAGTTTTTGTTTACTGTATATATTCGTATTAGGAAAACAACGGCATATTTATCCGTGATGTCGACATCGGCTTCCTGTCTCAGACTTACTCAGCATGGAACTTACAATGTTGAAAATATGGCCTATATTTTTTCCACAGTATTCTAGTAGACAAGGTTATTTTCATATTCTGATAAATGAGTTCCTCTTTGAACTTAAAATAAATGGTAGGTTGACTCTGGTGAGATACCATCATAGCATGATTAAGATTTCCTATTGCGGTGTTTAGAAATCGTTGACCATAAGCTTCGGAGATTATTGTATAGTTAAGCTTTCTGCAATAAAGAATACCAAAAGTGAAATAATGCCGGAATTAGATCCTGCGGTGGTGACTGTCATGCAAATTGTTTGAAAAGAAACTTAATAAACTCGTCGTCGTGGGATCAGCTTCGCTCACGAAAATCTACTAACGTTGAACTTGTAACCACATTTTGAAATATCAGAGATATCGGTTCCACTAATATTATTACAAACGACAATCGCCAACATCTACACACAGTGGAAGCTCTATATTCTAGCATTAAGACTTTGCAATGAAACAAGATTAGTTATTAAAAAATTATGAGAAATGTCACTGAAGCTACCACAATATTGTAGCGAGCTTAGGGTTCGCTGGATTAATTATTTTTGAATAAATAAGAGCCGTTAAATTGATTTTTGAATTAATATAACACTTTATTAGTCCGTAATACAACCGTTACTTTTACCGTACACAACGATTTCTTTTCTTATCGCTTCCGTACTTATCGCGTATTTCACTGCTTACTTCTTACTTATGACTCATCACTATGCTCTGTGTGCGGCGTATTTATACTGTTTCAGCGTTTCGTTTCCTTCCGTTCCATTGCCTTGAATGTTCTACTGTTCCTAGTCTCCAGTTTTCCATTACTTTATAGAATATTCTAGTACTCTGTTTCGGACTCTCTAGAATATTCTAGTACTGATTGTCATATGCGTCACAATATATTAAAGGGGTATTCTGGTTTTTTTTTTTTTTTTTTTTGATTTTTTTGTTTCGGTAGGAAGGTGGAAATCTTCAAAAGATACCTCTAGACCGATCCAGGGGCATGCCGGGTTTTTACCGACTAAAATCACCTCCCGCCAAGCTCATACTCCCGTTGTTCCCCGCGGAACTTTCTTTTAGATATTCCATCGCGGGGCGGCACGGAGTTTACCTGTTACTCCGCTCGTCACGTCGCAACTGCTGCATCATTTCACATAGAATACCATTGGTTACGGACCATGCCTGTTTTGAACTAAGCATGTATTTTATTACTCCAGCCGGAGTAACTGTCCGTCTCGTGTGTGTCTCCAAAATCGTTCGTGCGGTCTTGAATCTCACGCACTCTGTGAGTACGTGTTCAGCATTTTCTATTTTGCCTTCGCAATACAAGCAGTATGGGTGATTCACATGCTTATACTTGTGCAAGTATTGCCGGAAGCATCCATGTCCTGATATTAGCTGAGTCAAGTAGTAATTCAGCTCGCCATGTTTTCTTTTCACCCATGTTTCTATATCAAGTATCATGGTGTGAGTCCATCTTCCTTTGGTGGAGGAATCCCACCTTCGTTGCCATTCTCTTAGGCTTGAGAGCTCTAATTGTGACCGCATTCTCTGACCATTCTCTTGGGAGACCTTATGCAATGCAGCGTTTTATTTAGCTGCAATGTTCAATGGTGTCCTCCCAGCCAAAACATTTATGGCATCTTCGGATACCGTTCGAAATGCACAGCATACTCTTAGTGATGCCAGTCTATGCGCTGAGTTCACTCCCCTCATGTATGACTTATACTGTGCGGCTCCTGCCCATATATAAGCTGCATACATTATAGTGGAGGTGTTGACACTGGTTATGAGTTTCCTTATGTGGGGCCAGGGTCCTCCAACATTGGGTAGCAGTCTCGCCAAAACTTTGCATACTATTGCCGTTTTTTCACTCGTTTTCCTCAGGTGTTCCTTGAAGCTCAACCTGCTGTCGAGTATAACACCAAGATATTTAATATAGGGACTGGATCTGATTATTTGTCCTATTTCCAAACCAAGGTGTTCAACTTTCTTGCGGCTGCTTATTAAAACTGCCTCCGTCTTATGTCCAGCTAGTTTCAGTCCGGCCATATCTAGCCAGCATTTAATGCTCTGGATTGCTTGGGAGCAAATATTCTCCAGGTCATCTAGATGTTTAGCGACGGCTACTATTACCAAATCATCTGCGTACCCAATGATTCTAACCCCTTCTGGTACATTGACTCTGAGCACACCATCATACATGATATTCCATAACAGCGGACCTAATACAGATCCCCGAGGTACACCCGCTGTTATTTTATATTCCTGTGGTCTCTCATCTGTGTCATAGAGCAGTCTTCTATCTGAGAGATAGTTTGCTAATATACGCACCAAGTAGGGGGAGACTTGTAGATCGCCCAACGCTTCTAGTATCCGATTCCAATTCACCGAGTTAAAAGCATTTTTAACATCAAGCGTCACCACCGCGCAATATTTTTTGGCACCACCTAGCCATCGTGCTCCAGCTATTGCATTGCGAGCGATGTCGCACACCACAGATAGCGCTTTTCCGGTTGATCTTTCTTTCCGGAACCCATACTGCGATTCAGAGAGCCCCGATGTTCCCTCAGTGAATTCTTCCAGGCGAGTGGCAATTACTCGCTCAAGCAGTTTTCCTGTTGTGTCCAGCATGCACAACGGGCGATAAGACGACGGCTCTTGTGGATTCTTGACACCTTTTGGTATAAGCACAAGCCGCTGTTTTTTCCATCGTTTTGGAAATTGTCCTGTTTGAAAGCAGGTTGTGAAGAGACTGCTGAAGACTTCCGGCTTTTTTGTTAGAGCAGTCTTCACTACAGCGTTAGGGATACCATCCAGTCCCAGGGTCTTGTTTTTTTTTTTTGATAACCCCTGCAGCCAAGAGTACCTCTTCGGTGGTCACGGGAGGTATCTCTCCTTCAGTGATCCTCCACTGCTCTTGCACTCTTAATACCTCATCACACTGCGGGAAAAGGACAGCAACGATTCTAGCCATGTCACTTTTCCTTTTTTGCATTTAGCTACTGTTACTCTGTAGTCTTTTCATAACTATCCTGTAAGCGCTGTCCCATGGGTTATTCAATTCATCCCTTAGGGAGCAGAACGCGTCATATTTACTTTTGCGGATCACATTCCTCAACTCTTTCCGTTTGTTGACGAATTCCGCATGCAACTGTGGGTAGGTATTACGGTTTCTTGCCCTTTGTTGCAAGCGTCTTAACCTGTTGCACTCCGATCGCACATGGGCGATTTCTGAGTTCCACCAATACACTGGTTTGATAGCCCCTGCTGGTTGTCTTTTTCGTGGCATAGAAGCATCACATGGGGTAGTTAGCCACTTCATGACTTTTCCAGCCTGCCTCTTCGCACCTGCCTCTGCGTCAAATGGTGCGATTTGGTCTTCCAGTATATAATCGAGCAGTTCCGCATCGAGGTCCTTCCCATCAACTATTTTTTTGGACTTTCTTCGCCAATTTGCCAGTGATGAATCCCCTGTGCGGTAATATTTCGTACATCACGGCTTGGTGGTCACTATGGGTGTAGGTGTCCAAAACTCGCCACTCCATACTTCTTGCCAACATACCGGCCTCTCTCGTTTATGAAGGTGTCATCGATACCTTCATTAAGTAACACCACATCTAGGACTGCGAAGGCTTCAAGTAGTGCCTGGCCTCTACTGTTGGTCCTTGTACTTCCCCATTCTACTGCCCAAGCGTTAAAATCTCCAGCAACTATAAGAGGGCTCTTATCTCTAGCTTCTTGTGTTATTCTGTCCAAAAAGCATTTGAAATATTCTATTTCCCACCTTGGTGGAGCGTAACAACAGTTGATCTTAGCATAGGCAATTCCTTCCAACGGCTGGACACTTCTGCATTCCATGGGGGAATTTCCAGTTGTGCAGATGGCCGCTGTTCCACTGCTGTCTTCCTCCCATGTAACAATACCAGCACCAGGCATCCTGTACTGCTCATTGATGAGCACCACGTCGGCACCATATTCCTTAACCGTTTGGGTAAGAAGATCTTGTGCGGCTCCACAATGGTTTAAGTTGATTTGAATGCACTTAAACCTGTCCATTTTTATTGAGAAGATTGGACATCGCGTTTTTAAATGCTCGGCATTTGTAACTCCCTGTTGAGTGGTGGTTACCGCCTTCGCATCCTAAATCGCAAAGCATGCATTTGGGTTGTGCTTTACAACACATTGCTTTGTGGCCTTTTTCTCCGCATTTCAAAGAGTTTTCCAAACGATCTTCTTCGAATTTGCAGGATTTCGCCACATGACCGTATTGCCAACATCTGAAACATCGTGTGGGTGCGATGTGTTCTCGAAGTCTGCATCTCACCCAACCAACCCGTAGGAAACCTGTAGCCAGCAACGTGCTAGCCTTTTCTCTTGGTAAGCGGATTATGGCAGCCTGCGTGCCATCTGGTTTTCTTCTTAAGCTCTTTGCCGCTTCCTTTGGGATCGCGTTCAGCGCAGGGAACTCTATAGCGATCGCTGTCAGGATTTCCTCCACAGTGGTCACCTCATCTAAATCACGACATTCAACCGTGATTTCTTGTGACACTGTTTTAACATTAGCATCTTCCTTTAGTACTTGTTGTACCTTTGCTTTCATTGTCTCGGTGGTGGCCTCTGGACGGCGTTTCAGTCCTAGCAGCAATTCCCCTTTTGCTGTCTTTCGAACTTTATTTACGCTATATCCGAGTTCACTTAGCTCGGGCTTGGCCTTCATAAACTTCAGTATTTCCGCATATGTTTTTTCCCCGGTTTTGGATATTATTATAGCTACCGGCCGTGGTCTCCTTCTTTTCATAATATTAGTCTTCCCAGTATCACCTTTTGGAGCCTATTCACACTCCAACCTAATATCGCTCTTCCTTCCCATCTGGCCAATTCTAAACCAATTATAATTGGGAGATTCAACATTGATCTGCCCCGGGTCCCTGCTTACGTCTGTGTGCGAGTTTTGGTTTGGCTGGATTTGTACGTTTCCACCGTTTGCTTCAGCCGGCGCAGATGGCTTCTTCAAGCGATTTTTCACTTCCTTACTGTAGAGGGTACCAATGACATCGACCAGTTCTCGCAAGGCATTAGTAATATGATTTGTTTTTTATTTTTGATCGTCCTCGTTAATTCTGCGATCCGTTCTCCGAGCTGCCGGAAAACAACAAACAACCATCATTACCACCATTACGGTTCTGATCTGCGCTCGTCTCTATGTCGCCATCGCTTGTTGCCGCCATACATTTTTCAAAATTCTGGTGTAGAGGGCCAAATTTGAATGTTTTTTAGAATTGTGTTAAAAAAACGAAAAATATAGTAGCGAGCTTTTAGGGTTCGCTGGATTAATTATTTTTAATAAATAAGAGCCGTTAAATCGATTTTGAATTAATGTAACACTTTATTAGTCCGTTAATACCAACCGTTACTTTTACCGTCCACTTAACGATTTCTTGACTTATCGCTTCTTTATTTATCGCTTGCTTACTCTGCTTACTTCTTACTTATCTTCCTGATGTGCGTGCGACGTATTTATACCGTTTTTCCTCATTCTGATTCGGCGTTTCGTTTCCGTCTATTTCATAGCCTCGAATTTTCTACTGTTCATAGTCTCCAGTTTTCCAGTACTTTCTAGAATATTCTAGTACTTTGTTTCGAACTTTCTAGAATATTCTAGTGCTGATTGTCATATGCGTCACAATATTTTTACTATCGGATTTTTGTCCAATATTTATTTATAACATAACAAAACAAAAAAACAAAAATGTCGAAAATTTCCAAAATTCCAGGGAGATGAAGTGGGGGGTTGAAGCAAAAGCTTGCGTCACTAAAACAGCTGTAACTTCGCCAATTATTGGCGATCGTTTTTTCAGAATTCTAGAACAGAATATCCCTTAAACAAAAAGCTCAGACGAGGCAATCTTTTCCCTCCAGGATTCCCCATGATATCCACCGACGTTCCAATTCCGTGCTTAAACATCAAACATTTTATAAAACATTTTCAAAAAGCAACAAAAAATAAATTAACATTAAGATAAATCAAACAAAAGTATATCATTAATCAACGTTTATTACTTTATAATGTACTGATAGTATCATAGTTATCATCCTCATCGGCACTACAACCGGGATCCGGTCTTGGCCTTATTTAACAAATCTCTCCAACGATCCCGATTTCGAACCGATGTCATCCAGTTTGACACTCCCAGGTTCTGGGTGTCCTGATCTACACCATCCCTCCATCGCAGACAAGGTCTGCCGCGCTGTCTTCTTCCATACATCCTGCCACAAAGGACTTTTCGTGCAGCCTCCTCTTCGCTTATTCGAGTTAGGTGTCCCGCCCACCGGAGTCTACCGAGCTTGATTTTTCTTACAACATTAGCTTTAAAAATAGATTGCGTACAATTCGTTGTAGCGTCTCCGGAATCGTCCTCCCTCACATACGGGGCCAACAATTCTCCTTAAGACCTTCCTCTCGAACGCGGCTAAGAATTCAAAGTGCCTTTCATTGAGCACCCAGGTCTCGGATCCATACATGAGTACTGGTAACACCATGGTCTTGTACAGTAGTAGCTTGGATATTCTGGATAAATTTTGGGATTTAACGAGCCATATTACTCTTTGTTGGATTTGATCAGCCGGCTGATACTATTGACCCAAAGTAGTTTAAGGATTGCACTACTTCAAATTCGTGCTCCACTACCCTGATAGTTTGACCAACGTTAGGTCTTCTCTTCGCAGAAGTTGCCACCATGTACTTAGTTTTCCCCTCATTAATGTGCAGTCCCAGTTTTTATGCCGCCTGCTCGATCTGGGTGAAGGAATCCTGTACAGCCGATTCGGTTCTACCGAGTATCATACTTAATTTAATGTGTTTATATGAAAGGAGAACATGTTGTGTTCATCCAGCATGTCCAAATATTCTTCACTGTTCATATAAAAATGTTTATTCAGAGGAGCGGAATAACACTTGTGGGGTAACTCAATATTTTTATAATGTAGCTATAGTATTCCAAATATCTTCTAACCATATGAATGTGAGCTACTAGGTCACATGCGATAAATGAAACGTATTTAATTGATCATTTGACATTATTGTTATAGTATTGGTGATGCCACTCGCTTTATCCCAGTAGATTCACCAGCAAACCCATATCGGTGTAGACACAAAACCTTATAAATGTTCCCAATGCGATCAGTTATGCAGAACTCCTGCAGCATTGGCTGCGCATGTTCGAAGCCATTCAACCCGTCTTTATTCCTGTGTGTACTGTCAAACCACTTTTCATTACGCTCTGGAATTCAAAAAACATGTAGCTGAGCACAAAATTGCCTGTACTTATAAATGCCTTCACTGCAGCAAGGTAAATTTCTCTTATTATCAACGAGTATATAATTGTCTTCCTCTTTTGTAGTCTTATAAGGAGTACCATCTAGTTCGAAAGCACATCCGTAGTTTCCATCCAGCTGTGAAATATCCATGCAATGAATGTGGCCGTCTATTCATAAACATGACCTGTTTGAGGCGGCATAAAGCTAGACATGCTAGTAAAGAGTCTTTTGAATGCATAGATTGTAACCAAAAGTATGCTGCAAAAAAGGATCTACAACACCACATTAAAGTATCACACAAAATAAAACGAAAAACGAAGAAGGAAACCAAAAAGGAGTCACTTTCTACCAATCACGATGCTTCACAGTACTTCATTTTATCTCCAAAAAAGAGAAAAAAAAACAACCCTGCCCGGAATAATACGAATAACTCAGTTGACTATCTACGATTTCAGTTCAAGTGCGAAGACTGTAAGTTGGGCTTTAAACGAAGAGGTATGTTCATTAACCACATTAGCAGAAGTCATCCTGAAAAGAACATTGATTCAATTGATGAACTGAATCAGCCGATTATTAAAATGGAAACTATTTTTAATTGTCCCTATTGCCCAAAAATGTACAAAAATAACGCAAAGCGAAAATTTCATATACTTAATCATCACCCAGGTAAAAACATACCACCTTCATTTCGCCGTAATTCAGATCCAAAAGACGCTAATATACAAACACTGGGTTGCATCAAGAGTGAAGTTCAAAAGTGTCAGTTTTGCTACAAACAGTACTCATCCCGAACACGCCTCATTGCACACTGTCGAAAAGCACATGTTAATGAAAATCCACTTGTTGCACCTTCACGCATAAAAGGAGAACGAGTGGGGGCAGTAGACGTCTGCTCAGACTTAGGAGCTACACCACTACCCGTTTCACCAGAAAATAAACTACTAAAACTGTCTTCCGCAGCACTGGAACTCTCGAGTATCGAAGATAGGAAGTTCTTCGATTTTCTAAATGAAAAAGCTGTAAATTCAAATGTCGATGAAAGCCACAAAAGCAACTATAAAATAGCCAAAAGTGAATTCAGTGTTCTTCCGATCTCAACATCTGCGCATACGGTGATGAATTCTTTACCGCAATTATTCGAAGGATCAATGGACTGTGAATAAACTCGATGTTTAAACAGCATTCGTATTTTATTTTTGTTTTAATTACAGAATATTTTTGCATTGTGCACAATAGAGATTTTATGACATCCTTAAATTTGCTGAACACTACGAACGGAAAAAGCGGGAGGTTATAGGGTAAGGAAGTGTCGATGTCTTAATTGCCTGAAAATGCCCGTCAGACTATCGGTTGGAGATCGATTCTGCTGAATTTTTTTTTAACGAAAATGAGCACAAAAAATGTATTGTGAGGTATCCTTAAATGTCAAAGTGCCCATTAAAACAAGAAGGGGTAAGTCAAGGAGGTATCGATATACCGTAAATGCTTGTAGGATAATGTCGAGGAGACACATGAACAAGAATAGCATTCCATATTTTTTATAGGGCTAAAAACATCGGCGTTCATTTGTGTGTCTGAAGTTAATTTTTCATGTGACCTGATGTGGTCACTCTGATTGGCGGCTATAGTGGGAACATATTTGGAGACTGTTAAGCATTCAAGTTCTATTAAGCAACGACGATAATTACACCTTTTGCTCATCCGACCACTTATTATAATTGGCCGCGGCGTCAAACTGACGTATAAATACGGAGAAGGGTCCCGTTCCATCGAAGGTTGGCGGTTGCATCCTTGTATCTTTGTAGTCATGTTGTCTTATTTCTCTCAACACACTCAAGTCTCTTTTCGATTGGCGTTTTCTTCGGTGACTTTCTTAAATTCAGCTTCGTTTTTTGATCCAGATTTTCTACTTCGTTTCGAATTTCTTCCTTAAAGTGTTGAAAATTGCATTTCATCCACTGCGTTTGGGCATCCAACTTTGCATTAACATCTGCAGCTTGGCGTCCAATTTTGAGTTAATATCTGTAGCTAGCGCGACCAAATTTTGAATTTTGCGCGTCCAGTTTTGTCATCATCATTCTGAGCATCTCCGAAATGTCCAACTGTGGCGAACTCTTCTCCGTTACATTGGCACCATCTTGACTCGCTGTTTCTTCTCCATCCAGACAGTCTGGTCCAATCGTAAAAACATATGTGTCGACATCAATACCCTCTTCCTCCATTGCTGCTTGCTTCTTTCCTCTGCTATCCAGATTCCGGTCCTCAAGTTCCTTCTTCAACTCAGGGATGCGAAGATCCTCCAAGTGTCGTCACTTTCACAGACTTATTTACTTCACCAATAATTAATCCCACTTCTGACACCAATTGTGGCGAGCTTAGGGTTTGCTGGATTAATTATTTTAATAAATAAGAGCCGTTAAATCGATTCTCTTTGTAAACCCTTTATTAGTCTGTTAATAACAACTATTACTTTTACCATACACAACGATTTCTTGACATCTCTTCCGTACTTATCGCGCCTTTTTTTGCTTACTTCTTTCATCATCATCATCGGCACTACAACCGGGATCCGGTCTTGGCCTTATTTAACAAATCTCTCCACCGGTCCCGATTTCGAGCCGATGTCATCCAGTTTAGCACTCCCAGGTTCTGGGCGTCCTGGTATACGTCATCCCTCCATCACAGACAAGGTTTGCCGCGCTGTCTCCTTCCATACATCCTGCCACAAAGAACTTTCCGGGCAGGGTCCTCTTCGCTCATTCGAGCTAGGTGTCCCGCCCACCGGAGTCTACCGAGCTTGATTTTTCTTACAATATGAGCTTCAAGGTAGATTGCGTACAACTCATGGTTGTAGCGTCTCCGGAATCGTCTTCCCTCACATACGGGGCCAACAATTCTTAAGATCTTTCTTTCGAACGCGGCCAAGAGTTCAGAGTGCCTTTTATTAAGCACCCAGGTCTCGGATCCATACATGAGTACTGGTAAGACCATGGTCTTGTACAGCAGTAGCTTTGATGTTCTGGATAAATTTCGGGATTTAAAGAGCCTTGATAGACCATAGTAGGCTTTGTTGGATTTAATCAGCCGTTCGCGTATTTCTTCTTCCATATTGTTATCGGCTGATACTATTGACCCAAGGTAGTTAAAGGATTGCACTACTTCAAATTCGTGCTCCACTACCCTGATAGTTTGACCAACGTTAGGTCTTTCTTCGCGGAAGTTGCCACCATGTACTTAGTTTTTCCCTCATTAATGCGCAGTCCCAGTTTTTGTGCCGCCTGCTCGATCTGGGTGAAGGATTCCTGTACCGCCGATTAGGCTCTACCGATGATGTCGATATCATCTGCGTAGGCAAGTATCTGGCTGGACTTGGTGACAATAGTCCCTCTTGTTGTAACGCCAGAGTCACGGATTGCTTTCTCCAACGCCAGGTTGAAGGGGAGGCAGGCCAGACCGTCCCCTTGTCGGAGTCCATTATAGATGTTTATTGGTTTGGACAGTAATTCAGCTACTTTTACTTGACTAGTTACGTTGGTCATGGTCAACCTACAAAGTCGTATCAATTTGTTTGGAATACCGAACTCTCTCGTGGCATTATATATTATACCCTGGCTATGCTGTCGTAGGCGGCCTTGAAGTCTATAAACAGATGATATAGTGGAATCTTAAATTCCTGACATTTTTCCATCGCCTGCCTAAGGGTGAATATCTGATCAATTGCTGATTTGCCTGGGATGAAGCCACACTGATATTGACCAATGATGGCTTTAGCGTATGGGGATATCCGGTCTTGTAGGATAGTGGAGAGTATCTAATAGGCGGTACTCAGCAATGTTATACCCCTATAGTTGCTGCACAGTGTGATATCTCCTTTCTTATGTATAGGGCAAATTATACCGCGACGCCAATCTTCCGGCATCTCCTCTTGCTCCCATACATGCACCACGATCTCGTGAATTGCGTGATGTAACGCTATCCTTGTTTGATCAGCTCAGCTGGTATGCCATCAGCTCCAGCGGCTTTATTTGATTTTAGCTGTCTAATGGCTTTTAATGTTTCCTCCTTGGTGGCGGCAGCATTTGGTCCTGGTCTTGCATTGGTGGAGCCTCCAATTCTTCTGTGAGCTGACCATTTAGCAATTCATTGAAGTGCACTTCCCATCGCTCCAGAATGTCTTCAGGATCCGTGATCAGATTACCCCCTTTATCCTTGCAGTAAGTGCAGCGTGGTGTGTACCGCGTCATACTGCGGATTATTTGGTAGAACTTCCGCGCCTGGTGCGGACCTCGCTCTCTACTTTTCTCTATTTCACAGACAAGGTTTTTTTCCCAGGCACTTTTCTTTTGTCTGTGAAGTCTTTTTTCGGATCTTCTGAGCTCTTTGTATTTCTCCTCGCGTACCCGCGTCCTATGAGATTGCTGCATTGTCCGTTATGCAGCATTCTTACGTTCAGTCGCTAGTTTGCACTCATCATCAAACCAGTCGTTCCGATTTCTACGACTACTGCCTAAGATGGAGTTGGCAGTACTAATGACAGTATCCTTAAGGCGTGTCCATTTCTCTTCTACGCCCGGCATTCTGGCCCCAGGCCTTACTCTCCCTCCGTCGAGCTCTTCGAGGGCGAGTCTTAACGCATGACCAAAGGTGTTGCTGGTATGCTCATTGCGTAAGGCAGCCGTGTTGAGTCGAACCTGAACCGCGGATGCAATACGTCTCCGTAAGGCAATCCGCGCTCGGAAAACTGTACCAACAAGATAGTGATCCGAGTCGACGTTGGCACCTCGCTACGTTCGTACCGTCATCAGGCTCGAAGAGTGGCGTCTATCTATCAGCACGTGGTCAATTTGGTTGCGAGTGGCTCCATCAGGTGATACTCAGGTGGGTTTGTGGATATCTTTACGCGGAAACCTGGTACTCACAACGACCAAGTTTTTCGATGCTGCCAATTCGATGACTCGTAGTCCATTGTCATTAGTGTTTTCATGCAAACTATGGGAACCTGTGTAGTGCCTGAAATACGGCTCCCGACCTATTTTTGCATTCAAATCCCCAAGAACGATTTTCACATCGTATCTTGGGCAGGCATTGAGGGCCCGTTCGACGTTCTCATAGTATTCTTCTTTTTCGTCGTCAGGGGA
The DNA here is from genome assembly GCA_963931805.1 of Microdon myrmicae. NCBI lineage: Eukaryota > Metazoa > Arthropoda > Insecta > Diptera > Syrphidae > Microdon > Microdon myrmicae. The sequence continues at coordinate 4,915,215 of OZ007497.1, read as the reverse complement.
CTCCTCTGTAGGTTCGTGAACGTTTATGAGGCTTATGTTCTTAAATTTGCCTCGCACGCGAAGAGTGCATAGCCTTTCATTTACTGCATTAAAGCCGATGATGGCAGGCTTCAGTTTTTGGCTGACTAGAAAGCCTACCCCGAGCACATGGTGTTTTGCGTGACAGCTGTAATAAATGTCATACTCTTTTCTTTGAAAAACACCACTCCCCGTCCATCTTATTTCTTGTAATACTGTTATGTCAGCCTTATATTCGGACAGGGCATCGGCTAGTTGCTGTGCAGCTCGAGCTCTGTATAGTGAGCGTATGTTCCATGAAAAAATCCTTATCTCATTTAGCCATTTTCGTTTCCGTGGTCGTCGTCGTGTATCCGGTCCATATCCGAGGCTTGTTAAATTTGCCATAATAATTCATTTTTACAGGCCTGGTTATTAGCCTTGCGTCAACCTTTCTCAGGATGTCGCTGCATGCATTGGTTCACTACTTGGCGGGTGTCAAAGTAGCTATCCAGGGGTGTCACGTGGAGACTGCATGTCAACTTGGATTGAACAGGGGCAAGGATCGTCCTGGCCTTCGCCGGGTTGAAGGCAATCAGAGACTTTGCCCTGTATGTTCGCACCCACCCCCCCCTTCTTTACTTTTTACTTATTGATCTGTGTGTGATGTATTTATAGCGTTTCCTCATTCTGATTTAGTGTTTCGTTTCCGTCCGTCCCATAGCCTCGAATTTTCTATTGCACCTAGTCTCCAGTTTTCCAGTGCTTTCTAGAATATTCTAGTGCTTTGTTTCGGACTTTCTAGAATATTCTAGTACTGATTTTCATATGCGTTAAACAAATGCAGAGCTGTTTTTAAATGGAAAATCCGTTCCAGCTTTAGACGAATGTCGGCCTTAATTAATCTGGCTAAATTAGATCAACATTTTTCTTATAATCTTTGATAAACTTTTCACGATTTCTAATATATGTTCATTCCAGTTAAGAGTCGGGTTGATTCTAAGTCTTAAAATTGAGAGTTTTTCGCTTCTGTTTCGCAAGTGCTAATCATTAAAAATGGAACGACTCGGTTAAATAATCCCCATTGGTATGTTTTGTTGAAAACGGATTCCAACGAGCTTGGCATACGCCTCTCCTCGAGTACGGTATCGAAAGGGCTTAATCAAGCATGCTGGAAATTGTAAGACCAGCTCAAAGTGTATGAAATCGAGTTTTCGGTGATTTGCAAATGTTACTGAATGCGACATTCATCAACTGCTTATCGGACGTATACGACCAAAATGGTAAAAAAACATTGTTTTTTTTAATTTACGTATTTTCCTGAAGCCAGCGATTTTAATAATATCTGGTGAAATTTTTAAGGAAATGAAGATATAACCCGAGGCCGGGCCGTTCTGCCCGATTAGTTGTAGAAAAACCGGGAGAAATTATAGGAATTGTTGGCGACGTAACATAGGAAGCCGAGGACGGAGCAGCACACGACTGTCGACTGGCGGACTGGGAATCGGCAATTTATACCAGTCCCTCTCTTTGTTCCTGTGACAACATGCGAACGAGGGGACGGGAACAAAAAAAAAAGGAATAAAAGCAGCGGCAGTTGGGGAGTACAACAAGTACAATGCAAGCACCGGGCAAGACTATAACGCCCGTCATCCAGAGCAGAGTTCGGCCTGGTGGTGCACAGGATAAAGATATCGTGTAACAGATCAGTTCTATATAAACAAATAAATACTTATTGATGTAAATATATAATCAGCCTCTGGCGCAAGACTAATGACCTTGTCCGGAAAAAACAAATCCTTATGGAAAATTTAATAAGCCTCAGGACTTGTTAAATAAGGTCAAGACCGGTCCCCGGTTGTAGTGCCGATGATGATGATGATATAATCAGACAAATAAATATAATGTTTGTACTTTAAAATACAATAACACGAAATACAGTCCACTCATTAATATGCGATCCATGCTCGTGACATTACCGAGACGCCGCCTTGCGGTAACAGGAAAGAAAGAGTGAATGTTATTATATTCTGATTATTTATTGAAAGAGTATAATAGGAGTAATAAAGTGGGCAAGAAATAGTGAATGCACGTAGTTTAGAAGAAATTGGATAAAAGTAGCACTTTATTGTGTATCTACTAGCCCTTAGGCGAAGAAATACACGTCAGTATGTTATTCAGGCAAGTCCATCATACCAACAAATAACCATAAGCACCTCAAGCAAAACACCAGTAAAAAAGACGAACGATACACAAGTGTTTCGCTTCTATGACACATACGTTGGCTAATCTACTAAGCAATTAGTCCTAATCCTTTATTACTCGTTATTGTTATAACCCAGCCACCGTAAGTCAAAGTCCGCCAAAGTGGACATAGACATGGAATGGAGGTGTGATAAAAGAGAAGGAAGGTTAAGAGCAGCGTAATGACTGCTCCGCGCTATTTCACTTGCATTTTTTTTTTCTTGAATGCGGAAAACGTTTTACCGGACGCGCATTTGCTTGTTTGGTACACCACCCAGGACTTACCGGACGCTCCGGTAAGTGGAACTGAACCCCACGATGAATTACACTTATGAAATGTAGTATTGATTTCACGAGAAATACTGCATATGTTGCCTCGGACTATGCGCCCGTTCTTTTGGTACTATGTTCTTCACAATGGTTTGTCTGTTTGTGTGGTATGTCGTTTCTGTTGGAGTCATTACTAGGTCAATGCTGGTGACCTTAGCAGATGCAGGCGTACAAATATACATGGGTGGATCAAATATAAACGAAACTGAAAACTTTTTCTTGTTTTTTCATGATTACATATAATTATCAGTCAGACATCATTTTTCAACATAATTTATGTTATAATTGATTCACAGCTCTTATAACTTATTTCCACTTGTGCTGCAATTTCTCAAACTATCAGTTTGTCGATCACTTTCCAGACGGATAGAAATCATTCGTGTGTTCCTGCGTAGTGTTGGCCGTTGACTCCCTTCTCTAAATTCTTGATACGAGCCTGTAGCGGTTCTACGAACCATACAACTCACTACAGGTTGAGGTATCCTTTCCGCCAAGGAACTTTACTCACCTTTTTCAGCACACGTGCCCACAGACACGTGTCCCAATAGTCAGGAACCATACCTGAAACAAAAGGCTATAGGACATGCAGCGACGTTGAACCCGATATCAGAAAGCAACGAACTAAACGTTCAAAAGCTCCCAATATCGAGTTCAACGCATTTCAATGAAATACCATTGTCGGTAAATAAACCGAACAACGGATGCCTATTCTGGTAGCTAATGGAAATCAACACCTAAATCCCTGGCATGACCCTAACGCTGAAGGCACACTTGTGCAAACAAGGCATATCGTTGCGCTTCGATTAGCAGTCATGTCGCCGTAAACTCAACACTACCCGCGATAGATGTTTATGAGTGGAAGTACAAACAAAGCATTACAACCCATAGTCCTTTGTACCCATCTGAATAGCATGAGAACCTTTGCTTCTCAGCCCAGATGTGCAGTATAAACAAATCCTAAGGAAAGGATCGGAGAATAAGCGGCACCACCGATCATAAGACAAAGGAATAAGATTCCGATAACCAAGTCGGAAAAGATAATGATAATGATGATTACGATGAAAAACCTTCCTTTACAGATACGATGAGAAACTCCGCTTCACGGATACGATGAGAAATTCTGTTTCACAGATACGTTGGAGGAATTTTCCTTACGGATGGGGAATGGGATCTTTAGTTAATCAGTCTTTATCGCATAGTCGAACCATAGAGAATCCCGACGCTGGGGGCATTAAATCGAAAAAAGGGACCGGCCGACCCGAAGTCTCTTCACTTTTAAAATACGCGAGTATACCGAGTGCATTCGCGGAACTTCCGCCTAAGGCAAACGAAATAAACGTAGACATTCGACGTTCAACGTACCGTAATTCAACGCGCGCAGAACTGTGATCCTCACGAACGACGTCGGGATTGTATTTATCGGGTTAATTACGCGGTGTGCAGAAAAATAAATAAAAGAGAACCAGCGAAACTTGTAACGCGATAGCAAATTAAGTGCATGTCGTTTAACAAAAAAAAAGGGACAATAAAAGGATCAAAATAAATAACCATAACTCCGTGTTTCATTTGTGACAATTTCTCGGTGTTGTAATCGATTCCGCTCCGGTGTTGTTTTGTGTTGTCGTGAACAGTGTTCATCGGAACACTCCAGTAGTGACTTCACAAAAATCCGCTAAATTGGTGACCCCGACGTGATCTGTACGACATAACACACACTCCCATACACACACAGAACTTTACCACTTACAATCACACGACTTCTACGCAGAGCACCGGCTCGCTCACCTGCTATGACATTCTCTCGATCGCTCTCTCACTCGCTCTTCGCTCAGTCGTTCACATCTCAAAGTTGATCGTAACGAAAGTTACTGGGAAGGGAGTGATGTGGCGTTTCTAGCAGATACACACACGACTAGTGAAGAACAACACCACCAAAAGCACATCCATTAAAGCCGTATACCATACCAATAATATACCATTTCCATATTAGTCGAATGTATTTGAGTTTAGAAATCGAATTCACATACACGGCAGTGGCCTGATGGGTTGAGCTTTGGTTCTATATTTTAAGTGATTCTAACCGTGATAGCGTCACTTGCTCTTCACTATCGTCGCAAACGCTATAAGCCCTTGACAATGTTTGATGCCCTGACCTGTGCAATCCGCCTTTGTAGAAATTTAATTAGTTTTATGCTTTCACAAACGGGAAAATTAATGTGCGCAGTGGTAGGGTGAACCTGGTGTTTCAACATTGCGAGCGTTACTCTTCCCACTCCAGGTGTCCCTCCCAATATAGTAGCAGCGTGGAAGCACGCACCATTCAAACTCGTACGTTCAAAAACAAAAATCTTTATCTTATCCTCTTTTTACTTTAATTTCATTGCACCACTATTATCATAATTACCCAGCAGGTGGTTGGTCATCAGGCAAATTACCTTTAAATATATATATATATATATATATATATATATATATATATATATATATATATATATAGAGAGAGAGAGAGAGAGAGAGAGAGAGAGAGAGAGAGAAGTAAATCAGCAAATATTTACAGCAAATAAATTTTGTTTTATTGATTCATTTTCCATTACATAATTCAAATGCTTAATTGTACTGACGATTAAAATAGAAAATGGAATTTGAAATCTTCATTTAAAGAAGAAAAAATATTTATAACAATGATATTGAAATACCACGAAAATGTTTTAACATTTAACATATATTAACAACAGTATTCTTATCTTGATCCATGAGCTTCTACTATGATGCTTTATTTAGCTTTGCATTAATTCTACTACTCAAGACATCTTTTTAAAGATAGATTCATACGGAATGCGAAAGTTTGCCAAATAAATAAATAATATTATTTTATTGATTTCTTTTTTCAAATAACATTGCATTTCATTTTTAAAGTTTATCTAAAAAAGTTTCTAAATTGTAAATCATTTTATCAAATACACAGTAGTATTATGCATATATATATAATTGTGTGTAGTATAATTTCACTTTTACTTTTAATATTTTACAAAGAACATTTAAAGCCTACAGAGAATAACGATAAACAATAAAAATTTACCTTACCTTATTATTTAGCTCAAATTACATTTAACTTCTTTTTATTTTCTTATAGATATACAAAATATTTTAGTGTAAGTTGATATCAATAGCTCTCACTTTAACGAAAGTGATTATCTCTCTCTGGGTAAGAATCGTCGTTTGCAAACGATTTTTTTGAAACAGCAGCAGTTGTAATTTTGGAATATATTATAAGAAAAAAAAACCTTTTTTAAGTTTTGTTGCGTGTGAGATTATTATAATTCTTTTAAGGCGTTCAATGACTGTCGAAGAAATTCGTATTGCGCCTTTGCGTGTTTGACTTCTAACTCCGCCATTTCCACTAGTCTGGAATGTAATATGCATTTTGTATTGTTATTATTTTACAAACCACAATAATATTGTGATCATTTGGTGTTACCCTTTTTTGAAAGCTGCTACCCGGCGATTCCGGAAGCTGACAAGCTCCTCCTTGCCACAAGCAGACATGGACTCGAATTTCTTGCAGGCCTCAGCTTGAGCTTCTTCAGCCTAAAAGAGATTTGAATTTGAAATAAATATGGTATTTATTTGGGAGGTACTGGGACTAAAAGGTTTAAGTGAAAAAGGATTGCAAGATGTGAAATTGTATGGCAATTAATATTGTAAGATCCATTTTATGTGATCAACGTGATGATATTCGTTACTTCAAGTATTCCAGAAAAATAATGATGGGTAAGCTTATAACTGTAATTTTCTATAAAAATGACTAGTATGTATAACTACTCTGTTCATAAGGCGCTCAAACATCGAACTTTTTTTCATGACCAGCTTTTTATGTAAATGGGTTTGAACAGCTTTTTGATCGATTTTGAGTTCCTTAACGATGACATTCGTCTTGGATTTTATCCTTAGCCGCTTGAAAAATATGACACTTTAAAATCAAGTAAACGGAATTCTTTTTCTCCAACATATACAGTAGTGGAAAAAATAATAGAAACGAAGGTTTAGATAACGATCAACAATAAGTAACTGCGTACAATTTGGGTTTTCTTCGACACCAATTCTATACCCGTACTTTGATATGGCGCATAAATTTGCTCTTATCAGTTTTTTGTTTTTGCCTAGTAGTAAAAAATGCAAGCGAAAAGGATATTTTGCCTGGAAAATATAATAGAAATAAATCATCACCACCGATCGTGATTGTGAGGTAAACTACTGGTTCGTCTTTATTAAAAACTTTGTAAATTTGTTAGACTTGTGTTTTAGTGTTTGTTAGAAAAAAGAAAAAAAAAAAAACAATAAAAAGAAAATTTTGTAAAAATTAGTCGTGAAGTACATTGCATTAGTTCCGATCGTGAATTGATGAAAAAATTAAATGACGGGAAAACAATTGATAAAATAGCTAAGCTAATGAAGTGCTCTAAGAAAAAAAAATATTCACAGCTCTTCATCGCCATCATCATCGGCACTACAACCGGGATCCGGTCTTGGCCTTATTTAGCAAGTAAAATTTGTTAAATTTTCCATAATAATTTGTTTTTTCAGGTCCCAAAATGGAAACCAGAGGCAGAAAAAGGAAAACAACCTTACGATTCGACACACTGCTAATCCGACTATCAAAGAACAAACCGTTTTTTTTTTTCTTCAACTGAATTAAAAAATGACTTAAACACTCCTTGTACGAGTTGTACAATTAGAAACAGACTAATAAAAGCGGGTCTTCCTGGACGAAGACCCAGAAAAGTTCCATACTTGAGCAAGAAAAATATAAAGCAGAGACTCGTTTTTGCTAAAATAAAAACACCTCCCCCGTGCGAATTGGAATAACATCTTATGGTCGGATGAAACCAAGATTAATTTGTTTGGTTCCGGTGGAAAAATGTACGTCAGACGACCAAAGTATACGAAAAAGACAGTGAAACATGATGGAGGCAATTTAATGATTTGAGGGTGCTCTTCAGCATCTGGTGTTGGTCCAATTTTTCTTATAAAATAAAATCTTAATAACTGTTATGCTACTGTGGCGGTTTCGCCAAACTCCACTGTACACTTACCCGAAGAACACATAACTACAACCCAGCCATCATAACTTTCTGCTAAGGCAATCACATTAAGCACCTGTAAATGCTTCACACAACAAAGGACCAAAAGTATTTTGCTAAAAGCTTCTGGAAAAGAATTCTTACCTTCATTCATTAATTCGAATTAAAAATTCCCTATAAGAATTCTCTCCAAACTTATCATAAATTCCCCGAAAGAAAACGCATCGGTTCACATATAATGCAACCGCATAATCAGGGAATCTTAACCTTGAGTTGGCTATTCCCAGCTTCAACATGTGTACAATAAATTTACCTACATACACATTGGCTGGCGACCCTTTTACCCAACGATAAACAGTCCAACGCAGCTGCATACAATTAACGCAATAGACGCTGAAACTAATTCCCTAGCATGTACTATGTACAAACAAAAGAACGCTGTTCTTCAGCAGGCATTCTGGCGATACGGCAAAGAATTCAAACGATTCAAGTATCCGAATGCACCTACCATCTAATGAGTTGCAACTTGTTTACTCAGTTGAACTCTCAGATCATAAATTCCCTTTGTCCTACATATTCCTGGCCTTCTCACATAAGCAAACACAAACCCAATTAGCATCCAATGAGATTCGGCTTGTTTGCTTAGCCCAACTCACATTTCATGGATGCACATTGGGTTTGTGTTTGCTTATGTGAGGTCAGAAATATGCAGGACAAAGGGAATTTATGATCTGAGAGTTTCGTTCTCATGGCTTTGTCCCATGAATGAACCCATGTACACACATACATGTGCACCACCATGATCTTTATTACGAGATCTGGTTTTCTGTTCCACAGAGAGAGACTTTATGTCTCTCTTGTGGTAAGTAAAAACATATCCTTAGCGGAGAGGATATCCACCACCACCGAATCGAGGGTGAATCAAGATCCAGAATCCAACCCTCGATTGAGTCGCATTTTAATATCCAGCCACGCTGGTCGGTTTTTCTCCTGCTTCCCGTGGCGCCGCGGGGATGCATCAGTCCCAGAGTCTATTCTCAACCACCGAAGGAGTGCCCTCTTTGTGTTGCGTACGTGTTCCGGAAGTATAATCGAAATCGTGTACATCCGTCGTGAACGTTTTAAACCTAACTTAGCAAAACTCTACATTGACTTGTAAAATGCGACAAAGACTTAATTTAATTTAGTGACCGTTCATTATATGTTTTAAAATTAATACAAATAGTTTTACACCGATTAAGAACAGGTTACTTTACCTCTTAAGAAATAGACAGTATGTTTTATTTCCAAGCTGCAGTTCCTGGGTGTTTTCTTTTATACTTTTCACTCGTGCGACCAGTGTTTCGATCTCTCAGCAGTGAACCGACCATCGAACAATTCGTGGGAGGAAGTGGGACCCCGTGCGGTACGCCGGCACCACGACTTCCTACCCCACACTACCATTTTCTGAAGTGGACATGCTTATTAAATGGGAGTTTAAGCAGGATGATGACCCATAGCACATTTCAAAATTGGCTAAAGAATGTTTCTTCAAAACAAAGTCGATGTGATGGAGTGGCCATTGCAGTCCCCTGATCTTAACCCAATAGAACACCTATGGGGCATACTTAGGCGCAATATCCGAGACTGCAAATCCAGAAATAAGGAAGAACTTTGGTTCAAAATAAAAGATGAATGGTACTCTATGGTATACCACCCGCGACTTGTACCAAACTAGTCAATTCCATGGAATGAAGATGCGAAGCAGTCTTTAAAAACAAAGGTGCAACAACTAAGTATTAAAGGTATATGAAATTAATTCTTCACAAAACACAAACAAAAAACTGATTTGTTTCTATTATTTTTTTCCAGGCAAATAAAAGGAAAACCGGAATCAATATTTTTTTTCACAATTTCTCGCTTTTTTTTATTAAAAATTTAGTATTTCTTTTATGTATTACAATGCACCAAATCTATTTTTAATTCTTATTTTTCCCCAAGTACATTTTTTCTTAACGATTAATGTCGAAGAACAAGCTTGTTTCTATTATTTTTTCCACCACTGTACCTGCTACCGAAAGAAAGACATATTATAGGACATCTCACTCAAATTGGATGTGGTTAGTTCTAACAAACATACGGAAAAACCTACCATTAACATCCTTAATCTAATTTTAGTAAAAAGGATCTGACAATAATATACCATACAATCATTGAGAGTGTATCTTTCTAAACGTGAATGTGCATGAGTATTATATGAGTAAAAGATGGTATAAATTAACAAGTACCCAACATCTATAAAAAAATTTTAAAAATATTAAACAACAAACAGTCACACAAATACCTCTTGTACTTCCAAAGGCTGCATTTAAGTAATGTCGTTTGATAAACGTGAATAACAAAAACAATACAAAAAAAAGAACATTAAAACTTGGTGATGACTCTGGAGACAAAGGATGTGCCACGATCTTTGCATTAAGAAACGACAAAAAATATCGATTTGTTAAAAGTAACTCTTTGAACTCACCGCATGGACATCCTTATTTTTCGCGCGAACCTTCTCCAAATTGCGATTTGCCGTCTCATATGCTGCTAAACAACGTAATCGCCTAAAGAGTAGAGCTCTTGCTGCATCACTGTCCCGTTGATAGTATCTAAGGGTGTCGCCCAGCTTTAGATCCTGATCGCTTGCTACCCGAGCTTCAAAGTGCTACAACGACAATCATGTTGTTGAAGAGGATGTACCATTAGAGTCTATGAAGAGCGTTACCTTAAGTTTCTCGAAGACTTCAGCAGTCTTAGCCCAGAATTTCTCCATGCTCCCTTTCTCCGCAATTGATAATTGCATTAATGCGTTGGATACCTTTTGATGACATTCGGCAACTTCTTTATGTTTTTGAGTCATTTTCTCTGTTCGGGCGGAAGCCTCTTTTAAATGACCATTGTATTCCGATAGAAACAGCAGCTCATTGTCAAAGAAATCATCAACGTCTCGCACAGTTGCTCCCAGAAGAATTTCGTCTGTTGTCTTGCCGATAGATTTTACAAGGCCGCCGAACAGTGCCATTTTCTTACGCGGCTTGGCGCATAAATCTTGGTCGTATTCAAGAAAAACCTTCAAATGTTGGTCCATTCGAAAAACGGGATGCTGTGCAAGACGTGATAAAAATACTTCATGCATCGCTACTGTTTTCTTAAATGTCGCAAGATACTCTCTGAAATAGATGATTTTTGTTTCTGGATTATTGGACTTCAAATTGCTGGTGGGGAAATTACGCTTCGAGTTCTGCTTTCATTTTTTTGAACTCCTCCTTTGTCATATTGCCTTCACCTTCACCTAGTCGTTGCAGTTTCTCTCTAGACGCATCAAAATCAGGTCGCGGAGGGCAAGGAGGTATCTGCAATAACATGATACAATATAACAACTGATTTGAAAATATCTGTAAAAGTAGTTTCTTGATCAAAGCGCAGTAGATGGTTCTACGAAACATACAACTCCCTACAGGTGAGGTATCCTTTTCGCCAAGGAACTTTACTCACCTTTTTCAGCACACGTGCCCACAGACACGTGTCCCAATAGTCATTACCACTCCTGTAAAAAGGTCATATGACATTGCAGCGACGTTGAACCCGATATCAGAAAGCAACGAACTTAACGTTCAAAAGCTTCCAATATCAAGTTCAACGCATCCAAGAACGTATGCAAGAACAATTTCAAAAGGGCAGCAAAGCATCGCAACTAAGCAATGCGCCAATGCAGCAAAGCATCGCATACAGGCCACCAATCTCCCATCCTAAACATCAACGCGATGTTTCCCAAGAAATATCCATATCGGTAAATAAACCGAACAACGGATGCCTATCCTGGTGGCTAATGAAAATGAACACCTAAACCCCTGGCATGACTCTAATGCTAAGGCACACTTGCGCAAACAAAACGAATCGTTGCACCGCTGATTAGCAGTCGAGCAACCATAAACTCAACACTATCCCCGATAGATGTTTATGGTTCGAAAATCCTAACAAAGGAACTATACCAATTCCACGGTTCCTTTTATTACCCATCGCAAACACACAAGAGCATTGTTAGCTTAAGCCAGATGGGTAACCAGCATTACATCCCATAGTTCCGTGTACTCATCCGAATTACATGCAATCCTTTGTCCGCATGCCAGATGTGTAGTACAAACAAATTAGAGAATGATCGGAGAATAAGCGGCGGCATCCGATCAACAGACAAAGGGACAAGATTCCGACCACCAGCAACTAATCGTGATGATGATGATAATGATCGTGTGTAAAGATTTCTCCTTTTACAGAGACTATGGGTAAAGCAGCTAACAGATACTTTGGGAAATTCTGTTAGCAGACAGGATGGGAAATTATGTGCAGAGATACGCTGGGAAGATTTCCCTTGCCGATTGGGAACCAGAATGTAGTAGAAAGAAATCAATCGAACGGTGAGGATCGCTAATCGAGGAATAAGAGATATAGAAATTAATCGAGACGGTCGAGTCGTACGTGTGCTAAAACTTGCGTTTTCTTTCGTGTGTTGTAACTGCAATTATAACAATCAGATAGTTTCTTAAAACATTGTGGAGTTAGATTTCATAAAACAAGATATAAATTATGCTCTAGACGTTTAAGTGTAAAAAAGCAAACGAGATCAATAAAAGTTAAAAATACAAAACAATTTTCCGTGTTTCATTGTGCTGTTTCGCTCCGTATTGTTCTTTGTGTTAGCAGTGTTCGGCGGAACGCTGCAACCAAAACCATCAACCTTCGACACAAAACATTCGCCAAAATCTACCAATCAACAACTAAAAATACCGCCAAAGTGGTGACCCCGACGTGATCTGTACACACAGCACACACTTTCCCGTAGTAAACACGACTTCACACACGATCATGACTTCCGCATAGAGCACCAAGGCAGACTCGCCTGCTCCGAAATTCTCTCATTCGCTCCGTCGTTTGCAAACGAAGCTAATCGTAACAAAGTTACTGAGGAGGGAGTAGTGTAGCATCTCTAACAGATACACACACAATACAGAAGCAAATAGTGATGGACACCGAACGATAATCGAATAAGAAAATGCATCAGAGCCGTATACCATAGCGATAACATAACAATTCACATCAGTGGAATTTACTTGAGTTCAAAAATCGCATTCTAAACACGGTCAGGAGACTGATGGGTTGCGCTTTGGTTCAATTTTTTGGTGATTCTAACTGTCATAGCGTCAGTTCGAATCACACGTTCTTCACTATTATCCCAAACGCTATACCATCATTGGTGACGACATGTGTGATTGTTGAAAGATATCAACACGGCGGTGTTAAATATTATAATTAACTGATCTACAGTTCTGCTTAATTTGGTTTCTTAGGATAGCCACCGGAAGTAGACTTTGTTCATCCCGATTCAGCCCAAATAAAAGTTTCCAGAAAGGTGATGACATATTGTGTTATTGGGGTTGGACTTGATAGTCATTAAAAAGGCAATGTGATAAGTTCTAATTAACTGATTTACCAAACATCGCATTTACATGTGGAATTTTCAAATTATGAACCAATTGCACGTTGCTGAATAATAATAATCATCATCATCATCGGCACTACAACCGGGATCCGGTCTTGGCCTTATTTAGCAAGTCCCGAGGCTTGTTAAATTTTCTATAATAATTTGTTTTTCCGGGCAAGGTTATTAGCATTGCGCCAGGCTGAATAATAATGGGAGAACCCAAATATTAAGCAGATCTAAAACCATACAGAAAATAGCGAGCTAATTAAATTGTGAAATTTTCGTGGCAATTGACAACGGAGTCATCGCTTATTGGAGTACCAATTTTTCAAAAAATGAAATTATTTCAAGGCCAAGTTTAGCAATATTAGCCTCTTACCTTCTCATTTTTCTCGCAGACTCAAGGCCAAGGTGGTAAATATTACATTCGTATGCGAAAGTAGAAATCAAGAAGATCCTTGATCCAAAACACACATATAATAACTCAGTATAAATGATTTTTTGTGAGGGGCAATGTTATTATTGATAGCACTCAATTCTAAATATCCATAAAGCAATACGATGGGCCTCAGGTAAAAAAATCGTCGACAAAATTCTTCACACTGTAATTGAGAAAGAGCTGTACGCTTTATTCTAACATTTGCTTTATACCTTCCACTGTTAATAGTTGCGCAGATAGGCGATGTAAACTCTTTGCCTCGTCATAGAATTTTACATTCCATATTCTACTAAATTGGAATACGCAGAGACGGTTCACCAACTGTTCAAAAAAGCCTACACAAGGCAAAGACTCTACCATATTGTTGTTGAGCTGGGAATCCCGAAAAAATATGCCGCCCTCACTCAAATTTGCATGAACCAAAACAAAGGGAATAGAAAATCACCTCAGAACAATTTGAAATTCGGGACGGACTAAAACAGGGGGATGGCCTCTCACCATGTCTTGTTAACCTTGTGCTCGAGTATGTGATCAGAAAGGTACAAGACGACAACATGGCCGGATCATCCCTGAACGGGGTCCCACACAAGTGCTCGCATATGCGGATGACATCGTCGTTTTGGGCGATAATTTAGAAACTGTAAGTAAAAACTGCGAAATCATTATGCAAGCCGCAGAAGAGGTGGGCCTAGAAATAAATGAAGACAAAACAAAATATATGATTTCGGCGAGAGCAGATGGACCTCAGGGAACACATATACCAGATGATCATTTATTGTCGGTAGCGTTGCGCATCAACAGTTTCGACAGGTTTTAGAAGTGCATGATACACTACCCCCTTCTGGTCCCAGCAAACACAGAGCATTGTCTTTTTTCCGAGCCCATCAGGCTTTGCAGTCGATGTTGACGCTTCTCCTGGATGTACCCATGATTTTTTGCGTTTAGGATTTTTAAAATAAATCCATTTTTCATCACCAGTCACAATTCGATGCAATACTGACTTCCTTTCGTGTCGTAGAAGCAACGTTTCACATGTGGTGTTTCGCTTTTCCATCTGCCTGTCATTCAATCCATGTGGCACCCAGTTTCCACACTTTTGGATCTTTCCCATAGCTTTTAAATGGTCAGAAATTGTTTGTTGTGCAACATTTAACATTTGTGCCATTTTTCGCACATCAAAATCATTATCTCTGAATCGCTTAAACCATCTTTTGCATGTTGCTTTCGATAGAGCATGATCACTATAAGCCTCGACAAGCATTCGATGCGACTCTGCAGCACTTTTCTTCAAATTAAAACAAAAAATTAATGCTTTTTTTTATTTAAATAGACTTCTCTCGGGAGAGGCGAACCTATAACGCCGAGTGGGCGCCCGAGATGCCATCAAATAACTGTTGCAGTTCTTTTTGAACAGTTGCAGGTTGTAACGCTCCGCGAGTTCCACAGCTTCCCCGCTCTGTAACGGAACAAGTTCTGATGCAGGGATGTTCGCGCCGTCGTGAGATGAACTACAAACGGGTGCGATCCGTCGGATTGTCTTGTGGAGCGCATATAAACCTAATTGCGTGGAACAATACCAAGAATGTCCGAAGAACAGTACCCGCTTTCCGCAAATAATTTTCTGGTACAAAATTCGGCATTTTTCATCATCATCATCGGCACTACAACCGGGAACCGGTCTTGGCTTTATTTAGCAAGTCCTGAGGCTTGTTAAATTTTCCATAATGATGTGTTTTTTCCGGGCAAGGTCATTAGTCTTGCGCTAGAGGCTCCCCGACGGGGAATCGAACCCCGGTCTCCCTCGTGACAGGCGGGTATACTAACCGCTATACTATGATGATTATGAACTGTAACAGAAAGCTCCGTGCCTATAGAACCGTAATCATGCCGATTGCTCTATACGGATACGAAACATGGGCTCTCACAAAACATGAAGAAAACAAATTCCGCGAATTCGAGAATAATGTTCTAAGGGGTATCTTTGGCGGTAAACATGACGAGGAGGCAGGACAATGGAGGAAACTTCACAACGACGAATTGGAAGAGCTATACCGCAAACCTACAATAGTGAGAGTAATCAGGTCGCGAAGATTAAGATGGGCCGGACATGTGGCAAGAATGGGCAACGATAGGATATGCGTAGAATTCTTGACCGTAGGCCAACGGGAAACAGACTGGTAGGACGGCCGCGACGGAGATGGAAGCACAATGTAAGGTTTGACCTTGAGGAGATCGGATCAGATGGTAAAGCGCGGAAAGAGAGTGCACAGGACAGGGAACGATGGCAGAGTAGAGTCGGTGAGGTCATGAACTTCCGGGTTCCTACAGGCCAATAAATAGTAGTAGTAGTAGTATAGTAAATATTCAACTAAATGAAGGTCTCCCGACAAACCATAGTTTAATAAGAAATATGAACGGGCTGTGCACCGCAAATATTGGTTTGTACCACATGAAATCCCCGATGTTCGCTGTCGGCAATAAGAATTTTTCGAGTGAACATCTGTGCGAGAACGTTAAATTTCCTTTTTTTATAAAGTAAAGTGGTACGTGTGCTTGACGTGTGAGAATTTTAGGGTTCGTTACAAGTACAGTTTTTTTTTCTAAGAATTGTTTACCATGCTATCGGCAGTTCAAATTCGAACCCTCGTCCTTTATGAATTTAAAATGGGACATAATGCGTCATTGGCAATGAAAAACATTAATGAAGCATTTGAGGATGTAACGGTAAATGAACGCACCATACGACGTTGGTTTGGAAAGTTCCGTCCGGGAGATTTTAGCCTCGAAAATGAACCACGTGAGAAGCCGGAAACGTTAGTTGACGACGATGTTTTAAGAGCAACGGTGGATACGGACCCAACGAAATCGGTGCGGGCGATTGCACAAAGCATGGGAGTACCCCAATGAGAATAAGTCGATCCTTTTGCATGACAATGCTAGACCCTATACCCCACAAGTAACGGTGCAATAACTGTTGCAGTTGGGATTTGAAATTCTTCCGCATACAATGTACTCTCCTGATATTTCCCCAACGGATTACCATCTTTTCTGCAATCTGGATTCATTTTGCCGGCAGAAGGTCTTCCGGACCCGAGCAGAGATCATAAAAGCCTTTGAATATTTCATTGCCTCAAAAAATCAGTACCTCTACGAAAAAGGAATATTTGAGCTTGTATCACGTTGGAAGAATGTTATAGATGCCAACGGATCCTATTTGAGCGAATAAAAATTTACGGAAATTCGTTGGAAAAATATTGGCTTTTAAATTTTTACTATAAAATCGGACATTTCATGAAATATTTGACCTTGTATCACGTTGGAAGAATGTCATAGATGCCAACGGATCCTATTTAAGTGAATAAAAATTTACAGAAATTGGTTGGAAAAATAATATTGGCTTTTAAATTTTTACTATAAAATCGGACATTTCATGTGGTACAACCCAATATGTACATTTTTTTCCAATCCGGTAAGCTGGGATTACACTTCTACTCAAACATTCACGAGCGACTGGAGCTGCGGGTAGGCTCTACCTACTCTCTGAAGATGATGAAGATGAAAGTGAATTGTGGTCAGAGGTTCGTGTCGTAAACGCAAGCCGTTCTCTTTTAATTTTTGAATATATTACACCCCAGTCTACCGGTTTATGGGTAAGTATAGAACTACTACCTAATGGTGCGCCAATTCAAGTTGGGCCTATAAGAGCTATTGCATTAACTTTATGATAATTGATTGCACGTAGAAACATACCATAGACCGAAGAGACTTTCGCTTCCTTTATGGCCAGTGGCCAAGGTCTTTAGGAACATTTCCGTTTTTCTTTCTTCCTTCAAGAAAATACAAATATTTCCGCGACCACCTTTTACGGTCAATTCAATATATATATATAGAGTGTAGACAACGCATTTTGTGACGTCAATTGTACTTAAAAATTGCATTTTCTTATTATTGAGAAACCTCTCACTTTCAAGCGGTCCTAAAGGAGCAAAGTGATAACCGGGCTGTAACGTTACTGTTATGTGATCCAAAATGAGGTAATTAAATTCTTAGCCATAAACTCTAAAGTGTAAAAGCTAATAACCATCGTATTTCAGCATAATTTGTCTTTCCTAATGTGTGTAAAATTCGGCCCCTATCATTACCTCGCTCAATAGGCAAATTCGCCTAATTAAAAACATGTTTCTAATGTGAAATCTGCAGACGCTGCCATCGAAGGTGTGCGAAATTATTCTACGAAACTAGATTTACCTACATTTCAGAAGTGAAACCGATTGAACCAACCAGTTTGCAGTTCATCTCTCAAGGTGCTACGACTAGACGCTATGCGGAGGTATGTTCAATCGAAACTGAATGAACCGGCAGAGCAGTAAACTTACTGTTTTTTTTTTAACAATATGGAAGAACTTTCAGTACATTTGTGTCAACACTAATGGATTTTTAATTCAACTGCCCAGACTAATCATTTCGCGTTTCCACATTTTAATTACTTTATGACAAATTACGTCGCACCACCGACGTAAAAATTTTCAAGAAAAATCGATAGATCTCTCTCCAATTAATACTTACAATGTACCCAGCATAATGCTCATTCTCCTCGAAACGATCATGCAACCATACAAATTCCTCGTGCTGTCGAACCACCAACATATCCTGCTTGCTAAAACCAGGCAGTGTAGTCCTCGTGTGGACAGTGAATTTGACCTTGTCCTTTTCACTTAGTGCATCTGATATATCCACATGCAAACTATTTTCTGGCAAATGCACGATTGATGCTGGCTGGCTTGACGTTGAAGACCCATCTACAGGATTATCCTCTACTCCTCCAGAAGTAGTCTTAGGAATCAAAGATGATGTAGCATCCAAAGTTTGTGTACTAGGCGAATCTTTAATTTTTAGATTTTCTATAGCTGTGACCTCATCCGTCCCGTCCTAAAAAGAGGCGATAAAACACCCATTATGTGCTTTCTGATAACAAATAATTTGTTGTTGCGAACTGTTGCATCCAGAGTGTAACGCCCCAAACAATAGAAGCAATTAACAACCCTGGTCTACCACCCCAACATTCTAATTATACTTCTATTCAATGGTATCTCATAGCTTACCATCATTATGTGGCCTTAGAAATAAATGCAAATGTCTTCCTTACAAACGAATCTATTATCTTGAAAAAACGATTAAGTCTCTCTTATTAATCAGCAACGCATTTAAATGTGATAAGACGATTTTTGAATAATCTCCTCCACTATGTTTAAGTACAAAGAAAACCTGATGGAAACAGTGATAACGCCAATCGAACACAAAGGAGTTAAACAAAAACTAAAAATTATTTGTTAGAATATTCTATTAAACCGCCAACGATAAATAAATCCCTAATCCAAATTGTATCTACAGCTAAGTGACGTTGAAAACTTTAGTGACTTATTGTCACTCTACTGTCATTCGCTGTCGGTTTTTTGTTTTTCGATTTTTCGTCTTGTTTATTTCGAAATTGATTAGAGCAATGTTTTTCGAAGAATCAGCTGATAACAATATGGAAGCAAAATGGAAGAATTTGGATCTAAATATTGACATAAGTTGTGTGCTTATAGGGATCGAAGCATCGACAGAAGGAATAAGAAAAATCACCTGAACGAAAATCTGTTTCAAGCTCCGGATCTACTAATAATTTTAAGATTAAAATTGAAACATTTAAATTTAATAAAGAAAGGGTAGGAGTTTATTCAGAATCAAAGGATAAGGTGAATAGATAGAAGGGAGTTCTGTTTCAAGCTCGGAATCTACTAAAGATTTTAAGTTTCAAACGAAACCCTTCAATTTAATAAAAGAAACATTGGACAGTTTTCTTTTATTCTAACTAAGTCAACATATTTTATTGGCAAGTTTAAATTAAGCAAAGTCACCATTATTAAGACTTATTAAGACCTCACTAATTTAGTCCAATAGGTCCAATTGAAAGGGGAATCCTTCCAAACAGCTCACATGATTTACTGTTTACATAAAGTTGGTCTTAATCAAATTAAATTTAGATAAAAGGTTTGTCGACGGCATTTAAGTTTACCTACGGTCTTCTTTTTTTCAATAATGTGTGCGGACGGATTTAACATTTGAGAACTGATGGGAAAATGTCTAGACCTCCTAAAACTGGGACGGCTATGTAGATTGACCATGACTAATACGAGGCTGTATGAAATACCAAGCAACATATCTTAATGAACACCGACAAAGATATGAACCGACATCACTCCACTTGAACCCGGCTTTGTAGAGCATGATCCATGAGTTGTATGTCACAAGGAAGGTAAACCAAAAATAAGTGTAACAAAACAGCAGTTTATGTAGAACATAGAAACATTACACACCTCAATGACTGCACAAGAAACTCTCAAGCACTTAGAGTGAGGGATGTAAAAACTCGACGTAAGAACTAATACTTGCTGTGGGAAGAACTATCTTGCAATCAAGATAGATCACCATGAATTGTTAGAAGTAGAATATTGAACTTTCGTCAATAATAGAAATTGGTAGCTACTCGGAACGGAGGATGCATGCAAGGTTGCTACAAACAAAGCCCACTATGCCCGGACATAGCTTCTCAAACCTTTACGCCTACCTGTAACATTCAAACTGCTATGAATGTGAGTTTAGCTCTGCTATGATTCACGTGTGGATCATTGGCTTAGTATGAAACTCTGGAGGGGCAAAGTGAGATTTATGGGCATTCATGTGAAATTAATGATGTGACAAAGGGTCAAACTCAATAGGCTCTGTTTAGTGGGGTACTTCACTCGGATACGGAACTGGCTGGAGAGCCTTTACAGTAGAATTTTCAGTAACTGACAATTCTGCGCAAGGCTAATAACCTTTTCCGTAAAAATAAATTATTATGGAAAATTTAACAAGCCTCGAGACTTGCTAAATAAGGCCAAGACCGGATCCCGGTTGTAGTGCCGGTGATGATGATGACAATTATAAGCACCACATTTCTATGCCTGAGTTGCCGTTAATCGGCATGCCAAACTAGCTAGAACATTCAACTGCGCGAATAGAAGGAGCCATTACCTCCAACCAAGTTATGGTATCTCATAGGTGAGTAAAAATGCTACGCATTTTCGACAAATACGCCCCTAAAGAATGATTAGTTATTTGCAGTTCGATTGTCACTGCACAGCCTTTATAAGCCCTTGTGGTGGTTCTACGAACCACACAAATCACTATAGGTCGAGATGTCGTCGTTCCACCAAGGAACACACTCACCTATAGCCAAATTACATGTGCCCACAGACACGTGTCCTTAAAAGTCCTCCTTTCCACCTGAAACAAAAGGTAACATGCATCTGGGAGTCAACAACCCCGCATCCACAGATACGTGGGTCACAAATCCGACCAACTGCCCTACGCCTGTACGGCGATCGAAGGACATGACAGCATAGGAATTGTGTACCAATCCATTAACTGCATATACACAAGCGGTTGGCACAGCTGCGCCAGATGTCGGCAGACATCGCATCTCCGGCGATAAGCTAATTGCTGGAAACACACTTCGTCTAAACAAATACCAATGCGATGCATCAGCAATAAACCAAACGCTGTTCCCATGGGGCTATGTAAACAACGAATATTACATTATCCCACGATCGTCTAATGTAAATCACACATTCGATTGTGTGCATAACCGATGCATTAGAGGTATGAAATGCGGATCACAGAGTGATCTACAGCATGCAGACAATAACCTCCGCGTCTGTATGTGTGAGCGCGATTCTCTCAGGTGAAAATATTCTCGATTGAGAGAAAGTCACCACACAAGGAAAGTGAAAGGAGCAAAAAGAAAACGATGGACGTGAATAGGATCATCCCCGAGAGAAAGTAACCACAGCCGTCACAGTGAATCCGAACGAGGAAGTTAGTCCGCGCCGCGCAAGATAATTAAAAATACGTATATACTCGACGTGCAACGCTCAGTACAGTAAGGCGCAGTAGAATTACAAGTTCTCACGACCAGTGAAAGTTTACAAGTTTAGTTTCGCAAGTGATTGAAATATCGAACGATACAAATATAGTGACGAAGGAACTTGTGGTGTGGCGAAGCGATCGGTGTGCAAGTGCATTAAATCTCCGAGTTGTAATAATTTGAAAAAACAAAAAGGATGAAACAATAAAAATAAAACAAAATCTAAAGAAACATTGTGTGGCGGAACACATCACATTCAAGGACAGAGACAAAATCCGCCAAACCCTCATCCTAATAAACTGAAGCTCCAAACAGAGCTGACAGTCAGTAAGTAAAACCAACATGTGGCAGATTTACCCCTATTGGAAGCGTTTTAGTTTTTAGCGGCTTTTTTCGGCTGTTAATATAGCTTTCGGACGTCCTACTATATTAAATGCGTCATGGCTTTTTTTTTTAAACGACAGGCAGAATGTCTCGTGTTGTTTCGATTGAATATCGATTCTGGTCATCTAAAATTGCCTTTTTTTTAAATGAAACTCGCACACAAAAGGGACTTTGAGGTACTCTTAAATGTTAAACCACGGAAGGGAGAAAGAATACACAAATGAAATATCGAGTTTCATTCCTCATTCTTGCAATGTATCCAAGACGTGCAGCACGTTTATAAATGTGCCTGACTGGATATGGGTAATCCAGTTTGGGACGAATATATGCCAGAAAAATGGATTCGGGTAAATTGCTATAGTATCACGGTGGGTTAAGTTGGTTGCGAACTACGTAGCAAGTACAATCGCCGTCGATATTACATCAATTATAAGCAAGGCCCTATGAGTAGGAAGTTAGAATATACTCACAGCTAGGCCGGCTTGTCGTAAGAGGCGCCCAAAGGCCGAGTGGTAGGCGGGGTCCCAACGCCCTGTGCACTCGGTGAAATACCACCCCTTCAAATTATAGGCTCCGTGAAATGGTCGGGAGAAATCCCTGGCCATCTTTCGGAGATTGGCTGTTGGACCGGTTCGAGAAAAGGTTGGTTAGGTGGTAGTCGGTCCCAAAGTAAGATACCACCCCGTCACGCTGTACATTCCGCGATATCGCCGAGAGAAAACTTCGACGGTGTTTCGGATGTGTGGCTGATGGCCCGGACTGACACGGAGATAAGTCATGGTGGTACCTTCTGATATAAAGAATTCTGGAGGTAAACTAGTCTCTCATTCGGATCTCTGGGGGGGACTATGTCAGGGGGAACATCATGCAGATATCATGATGAATAATGGAACTTTAAGAGGTTCGTCATCGCATAACCGGGCTCGCTTTCGAGGCTCTGCCCACGCTCGACTGGTGACGGTATTTTGTAACATCAGCAGCATCGGTTTCACCAATACGAATGTAAACGCCGTCCACCAATATTTGCAAACAACGAAACCTGATATCCTTGCTCTAACTGAGACCCAGGTCGATTCGTCAACTGATTCGACATATCTTCGTTGCTCAGGATATGACTTATATTCGAGATTCCGTTTTAAGGGCGGAGTCTGCGTCTTCGCGCGGTCCAATATGGCTTGCCAGAGGATGGAGCCGTTGGAACCCAATAATATGGACATCGTGCTGCGGAATTCCGATAGATTTCTTTGTTGTCTTTACCGCTCCCTGAATGACGATCGACCGCCGACATTTTTCGAACATCTTTCACATACCGTCGACTGGATACAGATCAACCACCCAGCTTCTGAAATTGTCGTCCTTGGCGATTTTAATGTACACAATTCCGGCTGGTTGTTACATTCTAACAGAACCGACGAGGATGGGAGGCTGGCGGAGATGTTTGCTGTAAGCCACAACTTGACTCAACTCGTGGGGGACCCAACGCGAGTGCTGGATGCCCAAGGCGATTATGCGAACACTCTGGATCTGTTTTTGACACTTGCATATTAAGCGAATAACCGACCTAGGTAGCTTCGCCATGTATGGAAGTATGGGGCTGCTAACTGGGACGATTTGTGAGATTTCTTCGCATCCTTTCCATGGTCGAGGTGTGCTTCGGAAACTCTGATGTTAACGCTTGCACGGAGTCGGTATCAGAGATTATTCTTCTGGGGATGGAGTTGTATATTCCACATTCCGTCAAACTAATTTCGTCCGATAAACAATGCGAGCTGATTACAGTGGCAAAAAATAGAGCTTTTAAGCAATGGCGTTCCAATCCCATCGATGTTAACAGAAAGAATTTTGTTAGAATCACGATCGACCGGCGACATTTTTCGAACATCTTTCATATACCGTCGACTGGATACAGATCAACCACCCAGCTTCTGAAATTATTGTCCTTGGCGATTTTAATGTACACAATTCCGGCTGGTTGTTACATTCTAACAGAACCGACGAGGATGGGAGGCTGGCGGAGATGTTTGCTGTAAGCCACAACTTGACTCAACTCGTGGGGGCCCAACGCGAGTGCTGGATGCCCAAGGCGATTATGCGAACACTCTGGATCTGTTTTTGACACCCAAACCGAGTATTTATACCGTAGAGGTTTCTGCGCCACTGGGGAACTCAGATCACTGTTTGGTATCTGTCGCGCAAGCACTTGCATATTAAGCGAATAACCGACCTAGGCAGCTTCGCCATGTATGGAAGTATGGGGATGCTAACTGGGACGATTTGTGAGATTTCTTCGCATCCTTTCCATGGTCGAGGTGTGCTTCGGAAACTCTGATGTTAACGCTTGCACGGAGTCGGTATCAGAGATTATTCTTCTGGGAATGGAGTTGTATATTCCACATTCCGTCAAACTAATTTCGTCCGATAAACAATGCGAGCTGATTACAGTGGCAAAAAATAGAGCTTTTAAGCAATGGCGTTCCAATCCCATCGATGTTAACAGAAAGAATTTTGTTAGAATCAGAAACGCGTGCAACCAGGCGATTGATACCGCGAAGAAGGCTCACAACGACAGGGTGATCAATAAGCTCCTTCGGTGCCCAACTGGTTCGCGCTCCTTCTGGTCAATGGCAAAAGCTGCCAGCGGTAACTTCACATCCTCCTCTTTCCCTCCGTTGGTGACAGACAGCGGGACGTTAGTCACGAATTCAAAGGATAAAGCCAATGTGTTCGCGAATTTATTTTCCGCGAATTCAAACCTCGATCCCGGCCTTTTAGAGCCACCTGTGATCTCGCCTGTACGGTCTTCGATGCGGGATGTGAGATTTCGTCCGCGCACTATTCAGCGCATTCTACGTGAACTGGATTGTAGAAAGGCGACCAGCCCGGACGGAATACCAGCAATAGTCCTTAATAACTGTGCTTCAGAACTATCGCCGGTTTTTGGCAGACTCTTCCGCTTGTCTTATGCACGGAGGACCTTTCCTGCCTGCTGGAAAATCGCTCGAGTTCAGCCAATCCCAAAGACGGGAAAAAAGGGTCCCACAAAATTACCGACCCATAGCATAACTGTCTATGTTATCTAAAGTACTGGAAAAAGTCATCAATACAGAGTTAGTTACGCACTTCTGAATGATCGTCAATACGGATTCCGTGGCAGACGGTTCACGGGAGACCTTTTGACACTCATAACCGATATTTGGGCATCTGCGATTGAACGGCATGGTGAGTCAAGGGCGGTCGCATTGGATATCTCCAAAGCTTTTGACCACGTCTGGCACTGCTGAACAAACTTCGTTCATATGGACTTTCCCAACAGCTTTGCGACTGGTCGAGGAGCTTCCTCGAGAATCGATCGATCCGGGTTGTTGTGGACGGCGAGTGTTCGGATCTGTATCCTGTTAATTCGGGGGTACCCCAAGGTTCTATTTTGGCTCCTTGTTCTAGCTTTACATAAATGATTTGTTCGAGACAACGGATAACAAAGTGTTCAGTTTTGTGGATGATAGTACGCTTGTTTCGTCCTTTTCGAGTGTTTGGCCGATTGGTGCATCTGCGTCGCATCAGCTGAGATGTAGACAGATTGACTCTCTGAATCAGGATCTAGATAGAGTCCTGCAGTGGGGATGGGCCAATCTCGTCGACTTCAATGCAGCGAAGACACAATATACATCATTCACAAAGAAAAGTGGATCATCGGTTCCACAGCTGATGATGAATGATCAGGCCCTCGACGCTGGGGAAAGTTTGAAATTGCTCGGCATCACGGTCTGTGGGAATGCATCATGGCATAAACACGTGTCGAACATCGACAGGTCGGCCTCAGGAAAACTGAGCTATCTTTTTAGAGCCAAGAAATATTTTACAACGGCTCAACTTCTTCTATATAAATCTCAAATTAGACCCGCGCTCGAATATTGCTCTCATGTTTGGAGCTCGGCTCCAAAACATACCCTCGACCTACTTGAGAGCATACAAAGACGAGCGATCCGCCTGATCGGGGACTCGGCGCTGACGTCGGAACTACTGCCGCTATCACATCGAAGGCGCGTAGCCGACCTCTGTCTGTTTTACAGAGATTATCACGGGTACTGTTCTTCGGAGATTCTTGGTATTGTTCCACGCAATTCGGCTTATATGCGCTCCACAAGACAACCCGACGGATCCCACCCGTTTGTGGTTCATCTCCCGACGGCGCGATCATCCCTGCATCAGAACTCGTTCCGTTACAGAGCGGGGAAGCTGTGGAACTCCCTTCCCACGCGAGTGTTCCCGAAGCGTTACAACCTGCAACTGTTCAAAAAGAACTGCAACAGTTATTTGATGGCATCTCGGGGCGCCCACTCGGCGCTATAGGTTCGCCTCTCCCGAGAGAAGTCTAATAAAATAAAAAAAAAAAAAATAAAAAAAAAAGGGAAGTGATGAGGAGGTATTGCTTTTTATGTTATTTCCAAATGAACACACACCTACCACTGGGTGGGTGGAACAAAAACGGTCTACTTAATTCCCTATAAACATTTTTAGACCTCACTTTCTATTATCAAAAATTATCCATGACACCGATGTTGATTAATGGAGAGATACTGAAACGGTCTGATATGTCCAAGGACGAAAAAGCTTTGATTGTACCCAGATTCGGGTGAGACCTGAGAAAGAACTAGTGTGTGAGCGGAATGAATGGCTACGACTTGCAACTGGTTCTTATTCTGACCTCAACTCTGGAATAAACTTCCGAATGATGCAATCTTCTTTTCACTTCTCATAAGGGTGTATCTGGATATTGTTGAGGAAATAAACTAGGTATATGTAAACTTAATATGAGGCAAGTACATTAAATCTGAATATAACATCAGTGAATGATAAAATTCAACACGGATTAAAAAAAATAATAATAAATAAAAAAAAAAAAAAATAAAAAAAAAATAAATAAATAAAAAAAATTAATAAAAAAAATAAATAAAAAAAAAATAAATAAATAAATAAAAAAAAAAAAATAAATAAATAAATAAATAAATAATAATAATAATAATTTTGGCCACACTTGTTATCATTCAGCCAATTCTTCTTTTTCCACGTGCATATCACAAGAAGGAACTAATGGCTCATTTTCGCCTAAAACCATAGTAGTGTCAATCTTTATTGAACATAACTCGTATTATCACGCCAGTTGCGCAATTGAACTTGATGAATGCATTCCATATGTCTAAATAATTTCTCGCGATATCCGTCAAACAGAATGTGAATATCACCGCACATAAAAAATGAACTTCAGGTAGACGGAAAACGCAAAGAATCATTCTGTCGTCGAACCATGGGAATGTTCAATCGACTTCGTGATCATGTTTTCTTGTGATTGTAATATCCAGGCTTTCAAAACCAATATCACACCTTTCTGCTATCCACTACATTTTCTTCCGCCCATATTGGGCACATTTAAAGGGTGCCTCAAAACATCGTCTGTGGGTGTCGTATAAAAGAAGAGAATACTATGAGTTATTGAAACCAAATTTCTAATTTCGAAGGTAGGCGCAAACATTCAGTGGTACACAGTCTTTCACCTCTCATCAAGGCATAACCACAAGGACATGAATACAAGATTATAGTTTGATTGAAAATTGTTGTGCCACTGTTATCCTAACTATTCTTCCTACTTTGGCTGATTCAAGGAATTGACATTTAAATCAATAACATGCAAGATTGCTTTACCTTTTAACTCCTAATACCAACTCTACTTTACTAAACTAGCTATATGGTAGTTGGGAACGTTATTAAGATCAGGGAACGAGACAAAAAAGGAACTAAATAAAAGATTACATCTCAAATCGTCTATTCACACCGTGAACAAAATACTAATGCCATATTCCCTCTTGCGTAAAATAAAGTTTCAGATAAACATGACTGTAAGGAATTTGGATATTCTGTTGAACAGTGGTGTCATAAATTCGTTTGTGTGAAAACCGTATACTATTCCAGTTTCACAGTAAGTAAACGAAGGTTTTGAATTTTCATTTCTACGGAAATTTGTAAGTTCAGTTGAAAATTAAAAATGCACACTGAAGCGGTAGATCTGGAGCTAGGAAAACCTTCAATTGTCTAATAATATTTTATGCTGCGAACCGCGCGAATAAATAATATGATCGATTAAAATGAAGTAGTCGAACGTATACTTTATCAATACTCTAGTCTGTAACGGATCTGTTACACAGGTGAATATAGCATACTCACTGAGTTTTTGAGAGCCTTCGTGTAAAGAGGTGCTGCGACAGTTCTGGAATACCGTACTCCTCCCATTAATTTCACTGGGAGAAATGTAGTGAGAGACGGGTTGTGAGTACACTTCGATTTATTGACACCCACGTTACTTTTGCTTAAGTCTGTTTGACTACAATTACCAGAAGCTAAATTAATATTATCTGCTCTCCTGTTTCCATTGTTTGCCAGAAAATTTGCTTTAGCGAACCGAAACATTGCACTGCTTAAATCAACTAAACTCAGAATACTTGTAAATACTTGAATTTACTACCTTGAGGTCTATTCAAAAGTCTGTTACTTGGAGACAGGGATGGCATATTTGAAACATCCACATTGTAGTTCTTCGTAAATTGTTTAATTTTGTACCTTAATGTTTTTTCTATTAAAAACCAGAAATTATAACTGTAACTTTTTTGTATAATTAAATGTCCTGATAAGAATCAATGCATGAATTTCGCCATTGGTGGGATTTGTTATATCAATTAATTTTTTGTTTGTAGAAAAACATACCATTTCTTTTTATTAACAGTTGTGAGGAAAATTACTGCAAATACGTTTTACTATTATAGAATATATTGTCACAAATTCAAAACCGACACACTTGTCAACCGTTAGCGTGACCTCATGGCGTCGCACCGAGCCTTAAGCCAACTAATACGACATCAACACACCGATTCTGGAGCCATCTAGAGGAATACGGGAGAATACACGAAACTGGCGAAAGCGTCAGAAGCAGACGGAACCAGGACGAGACACGTGCAAAAGCAAGAGGAAGAAAAGCAGGAAACCAGAGCTAGAGGAGGAATTGAGGAATTTGAACGGAGCAAAAGAGGTTGCCCTTAAACATTGAAGCGCTCTTGCGATCCAGTGGTCGAACTCGCGTAAAAGAACGGATAGTTTTAAACTGGACATAGTTTAACGGTCGTGTGCGAAGTAAAAACGTAACAATTGGTGTCAGAAGTGGGATCGCGGAGTGATCGTGGACAATGGTAAAGTTTGCCCACCTAAGAATACCTCAATTGAGGGATGAATTGGAATCTCGACGATTGCCTGGAACAGGACAAAAGGCGGAACTGCAAGCACGATTGCGGAAGGCTCTGGAGGATGAGGGCATCGAAGTTGAAACCTATGAGTTTTACCAAGGTGCTACGGGACCTTCATCCGAGGTCAAGGAGCAGTTGATGGAACCCCAACCAACTCTAGCATTCGACATGAACGTGCTTTTACAAGCAATGGCACAACAATTGGCGGAGCAGTCTTCACGTATGGAAAATCAGTTGACGGAACGCATAGAGAAGCAGCTGACGGAGCAGTCCTCGTGCATGAAGAACCAGTTGGCAGAACACACCTCACAAGTTAAGGACCAACTAGCGCACATCGAAGGAAATGCCGCTAAGTTGCGGGCGAGGCAAGACCAAATGGAAGGCGAACTACATCACTTGGAATCGAAACTTGGGGAGTTGGATATTCATGTGCGTGAAAGACAGTCAAGCGTACCAGTTACGACTGTCAATGCGATGAAACTTAAGGCCCCAACCTTTGTTGGAACTGTGCCGTTTAGTGTTTTTAAACTACAGTTCGAGACGACAGCACAAACTAATCATTGGACAAGGACGGACAGAGTGGCAGCGTTGGTGGTATCGCTGAAAGGCTCCGCCGCCGAAGTGCTACAAACTGTTCCTGCAAGTGATCGTAGCAATTATGTCGCAATAATGGCTGCGATTGAACGGCGTTAGGCAGCGATCATAGGAAGCAGATGTTCCAGATAGAGTTGAATCGCCACCAAAAAGCAAACGAGCCGTTACAAGAATATGCAATGGAGATAGAACGGCTCGCGCACTTGGCAAGCGCAGATGCACCCGCGGAGGTAATCGAAATACTCAAAACCCAGACGTTCGTCAATGGTTTGAAGGATGCAAATACAAAACGAGCAACGTACTCTACGCAGAAAAGAACATTCGCGGAAACAGTGTCATTTGCATTGACACAGGAAACAGCAAGTCTGTTAATCAAATCAGTGCATAGAGTCCATCGCGTGGAAGTGGAACCGAACGAATCCCTGGAGAAAAGTGTGAGGGATCTCATAAAGACTATGACTCAAATGATGTCAACCGGACGCAAGGACTCCGACGGGAAATGTTATAATTGCGGAAAAGCTGGGCGCTTTTCACGGGATTGTGATGCACCACGCAAGGGAAAAGAGAATGGAGGAAAGCGAGGACCAGAAAACGCTCGTGGTTCCTCTGGAGAAAACCCATCGTTAAACTAAAAAGGACCAGCTCAAAGGGGCAAAAGCTGGTTCTCCTAACGGACTGCCCCACAATCCCCGTTTCACAAATAAGTCGGAGCAACAATAATCTAAACGTGAGTGGAGCCGTGAATGGACGATCGCTGATCTTAACTCTGGATACAGGCGCAACCCATTCCATCATTAGATCGGGCCTGGTAGGAGATGATGTCGAACCGTTGAATGGTTGTAAACTGCAGAACTATGACTGCGAGATACAACACCGAAAAGGAGGACAGCATGGAAACGCCGATGCACTCTCTAGACGCCCATGTGCAGTGGAGTGTAAACATTGCTCAAAGGCTGAACGATGTGAAGCGATAGTCGGCATCCGCTTATTGAGTCTCAGACCTGATGCAGAATGGGACTCCAGTGCTATGAGAAAAAGCCAACTGGACGATGCCGATTTGGTCAAGATCCTGAAAGCAAAAGAATCGGATGAAAGACCAGCAAAGGAAGGAATGTCATCGGAAAGTCCAGTGGCCAAGGCGTATTGGGCGCAATGGAACAGCCTGAAATTAATAGACGGAGTATTACGTCGTCAGGCTCCTCGATAGTATAGTGGTTAGTATACCCGCCTGTCACCCGGGAGACCGGGGTTCGATTCCCCGTCGGGGAGCCTCTGGCGCAAGACTAATGACCTTGCCCAGAAAAAATAAATCATTATGGAAAATTTAACAAGCCTCAGGACTTGCTAAATAAGGCCAAGACCAGTTCCCGGTTGTAGTGCCGATGATGATGATGATTACGTCGTCAATGGGAAAGCAATGATGGTAGATACACCTCCGATTTAATTGTCCTACCAAAATCAAGGATAGCAGCCGTGTTGGAAGAATTCCATAATGCACCAAGCGGAGGACACCTCGGCGTTGCAAAAACCATGGAGAAAATAAAACAACGGTTTTACTGGGTGAATGGCCGGAATTCAGTTGCTAACTGGATTAAAAACTGCACACAATGTATGGCAGCCAAGGGCCCAAAAGTCAAAAGCAGAGGGAAGTTACAGCAGTATAATGCCGGAGCGCCATTTGAGCGCGTCGCAGTGGATGTAGCTGGCCCTTTCCCTACTAGTGTCTCCGGCAACAAATTTGTACTCGTGGTGATGGACTATTTCAGTAAGTGGCCCGAAGTGTATACGATACCAAACCAGGAGGCTAAAACTGTAGCCGAAGCTTTCGTGCAGAATTTGGTCACGCGATTTGGAGTACCGATCGAGTTACATTCGGATCAAGGGAGGAATTTCGAGTCTACTATCTTCCAAGAAATGTGCTCACTGCTGGGCATCAAAAAGACACGGACGACAGCTCTGCACCCACAGTCGGATGGAATGGTTGAGAGGTTCAACCGTACGCTCGAGGAACATTTGCGAAAAGTTGTCGACAAATGTCAGCGTGATTGGGACAAGCACATCCAAATGTTCTTAATGGCATACCGATCAGCAGTACACGACACTACCGCACACCCACCTGCACACATCATCTTTGGTACAGACGAGGCTCCCATCGGACCTGAAATTCGGTAGCAACGGTGCCACTATTAAAGCCGGAGGCAGCTATTGGAAGGTGTTCCAATCTGAGATGGACGAAATACACCGTCTCGTGAGGCAACGGACGTGGTTGATGAGCAACAAAATGAAGGATCGGTATGATCGAGCCATGAATTCCGAGGGATTCCAAGAAGGCGATTTAGTACTATTATACAACCCCCAACGGAGGAAGGGTCTGTCCCCAAAACTGCAGACATCGTGGGAAGGCCCATATAAAGTCTTAAAGCGACTAAACGATGCGGTGTATCGCATACGGAAGAGGCAAGGGAAGATAAAAGTTGTGCATGTAGAGAGACTATCCCCATTGGGATCATGGAATTTGGAGTCTGATCGGGACGATCAGACTTAAGTGGGGGGTAGTGTCACAAATTCAAAACCGACACATTTGTCAACCGTTAGCGTGACCTCATGGCGTCGCACCGAGCCTTAAGCCAACTAATACGACATCAACACACCGATTCTCGAGCCATCTAGAGGAATATGGGAGAATACACAAAACTGGCGAAAACGTCAGAAGCAGACGGAACCAGGACGAGACACGTGCAAAAGCAACAGGAAGAAAAGCAGGAAACAATTGAGGAATTTGAACGGAGCAAAAGAGGTTGTCCTTGAACATTGAAGCGCTCTTGCGATCCAGTGGTCGAACTCGAGTAAAAGAACGGATAGTTTTAAACTGGACATAGTTTAACGGTCGTGTGCGAAGTAAAAACGTAACAATATTAAATACACCTAAATGAAATGAAAGATTATCACTCACTTAAATTTGTTGAATACCAATGGTTTGTTTCCGGCGACATGCAATTCGAAATCAAATCCAACTGACCAAATCGCAGTATTTTTTTATCCACGAAGTATTCTTTATATATTTTTTAATAAGTGGTCAAAGCATGTAAGGATTCAGCTACCCTCGCCATTTGGCTTATTGTATAGTTAACCCCAATGACCTGTATGGTTCGCTGATCGGTCCGGATCATCGTGAATAAGCTTCGCTCATGCAGCATCTGTATTTTGGTGGTTCACCACCAAATGAAATTCGTGATGCATTTTCCAAAATTGGAACAGTGCGTGATATTTGGATTCGAAAGCTGAATGGCGCAGATCTGGGCGAATGTCAATAAATAGTGTTTCTTCTATTTCGCATCTTATCCTCATGATTGTAAAAACTCATAGAGGGAACGTTCTTATGTGTGTCTTCGTGAAAGACGAGTTTTTGTTTTTAATATACTTCTCTCGAGAGAGGCGAACCTATAGCGCCCACATGTAGCCCCGAGATGCCACCAAATAACTGTTGCAGTTCTTTTTGAACAGTTGCAGGAACACTTGCACAGGGAGGCAATTCCACAGCTTCCCCGCTCTGTACCGGAACGAACTCAGAATTCGATCCAAAGTATACGAAAAAGACAGTGAAACATAGTGGAGGCAATTTAATGATTTGGGGGTTCTTTTCAGCATCTGGTGTTGGTCCAATTTTTCTTAAACACCGTTATGCTACCATTTTCTGAAGAGGATATGCCTATTAAATGGAAGTTTGTGCAGGATAATGACCTCAAGCACACCTCAAAATTGGCTATAGAATGGTTTCTTCAAAACAAAGTTGATATTATAGAGTGGCCATCGCAGTCCAATAGAACACCTGTGGCGTTTCTAACAGATACACACACAATCCACAAGCAAACAGTGAAGAACACCGAACGAAAATCGAATAAGAAAATGCATCAGAGCCGTATACCACAGCGATATCATAACAATTCCACATCGGTTGAATGTACTCGAGTTTAAAAATCGAATTCGTAGACACGGCCAGTAGCCTGATGTGTTACGCATTGGTTCAATTTTTGGTGATTCTAACTGTCATAGCGTCAGTTCGAATCACACGTTCTTCACTATCATCCCAAACGCTATACACATATGGGGCATTCTTAAGCGCAAGATCGGAGACTGCAAAGCCAAAAATAAGGAAGAACTTTGGTCCAAAATAAAAGATGAATGGTACTATATACCACCAGTGACTTGTACCAAACTAGTTAATTTCATGGGATGAAGATGCGAAGCGGTCATTAAAAACAAAGGTGCAACAACTAAGCGAAAATAGGTCGGGAGGCGGTTTTCAGGCACTACACACGTTCCCATAATTTGCATGAGAACACTAAGGACAATGGACTACGAGTCATCGAACTGGCAACATCAAAAAACTTGGTCGTTTCAATTACCAGGTTTCCGCGTAAAGATATTCCCAAAGCCACCTGGGTATTACCTGATGGAGCCACTCGCAACCAAATTGACCACGTGTTGATAGATTGCCGCCACTCCTCGAACCTGATGACGGTAGGAACGTACCGAGGTGCCAACGTCCACTCGGATCACTATCTTTTTTGTACAGTTTTCCGAGCGCGGATTGCCTTACGCAGACGTATTGCATCCGCGGATCAGGTTCGGATCAACACGGCTGCCTTGCGCAATGAGAATACCAGTAACACCTTTGGTCATGCGCTAAGACGCCCTCGAAGAGCTCGACGAAGGGAGAGTAAGTCCTGGGGCCAGAATGCCGGGCGTAGAAGAGAAATAGACACGCCTTAAGAATACTGTCATTAGTACTGCCAACTCCATCTTAGGCAGTAGTCGTAGAGATCAGAGCCACTGGTTTGCAAACTAGCTACTGAACGTAAGAATGCTGCATACCGGGCAATGCAGCAGTCTCATAGGACGCGGGTGCGCGAGGAGAAATACAAAGTGCTCAGAAGATTTGAAAAAAGACTTCACAGACAAAAGAAAAGTGCCTGAGAAAAAAACCTTGTCTGTAAAATAGAGAAAAGTAGAGAGCGAGGTCCGCACGAGGCGCGGAAGTTCTACCAAATAATCCGCAGTATGACGCGGTACACACCACGTTGCACTTACAGCAAGGATAAAGGGGGTAATCTGATCACCAATCCTCAAGTCATTCTGGAGCGATGGGAAGTGCACTTCAATGAATTGCTGAATGACCAGCTTACAGAAGAATTGGAGGCTCCACCAATGCAAGATCAAGACCAAATGCTGCCCCCACCAAGCAATGAGGAAACATTAAAAGCCATAACATAGCTCAAATCAAATAAAGCCCCCGGAGCTGATGGCATACCAGCTGAGCTGATCAAACAAGGAGGGACAACGTTACGTCACGCAATTCATGAGATCGTGGTGGACGTATGGGAGCAAGAGGAGATGCTGCTGCACGGCGAGAAAGCGGAATCGCGGAAATAAAACACACGGGTGTGGTTGGTTTACGAGTTGCTTTAATTGTTCGCTTAGTTTTATTTACAAGGAGTTTAGATGCCTGCGTTCCACGACGCTGCTTACTGTTCCTGTTGTACGCTACCTCTACACTTAACAATAATTGCCGATTCACTGAACCTTAAGACGCACGGCTAAACGATTTCCACCTTAGGGATAAAGAACCCGACACACGACTAGATGATTTTCGTTTAGAAATCAGGGCCCCGGCAAAGACACGGCGAGCTGGGTTACACGCTCGGAGCTTCGCGCGCCCACAAGTGCACGTTACGGGGGGCTGAACCTCGACCTGATGTGCGCGCGTTGGTAGTTGAATGACGACTGACTAATAATGGAAAGAATCTATTCATCGTGTCGTGGCGATTGAGTCATATCTGAAATAAACTCACTGCCACTTACTGGGAACTTGAAAAGGGTTGCTATGCCTGTGTAGGGAATATAGTTCCGGAGAATCATTGCCGTATAAGCTGAGTTGGATTCGTTGGTCGTGTGTACCGGGAAATTGGTTTCGGCGACATAGCCAAGTAGGGTCAAGGGTCTTGACCGTTGCAATCGTTTCGTGGAAAGGAGACGCATCATGCTGTAGGCTTGCCAGTAAGGGGGAATTGGTGTGGTTCTACATGGTTTAGGTGGAATGGGAACCGAAATGGTTTTCGGGGGAAATTGGAATTGCTTAGTTGCTAGCAAGGGATATAATTTAGATAGAGAATTAACCGAAGCAATTTCGGGGAAATGTATGCGGTTCTGTGTAGTTAATGGAGGTGGTAAGTATTCCGTTGTAAATTGAAATATGCTTTTATTACAGAGTATGATTTTCGGG
This sequence comes from Microdon myrmicae, assembly GCA_963931805.1. Taxonomy (NCBI): domain Eukaryota; kingdom Metazoa; phylum Arthropoda; class Insecta; order Diptera; family Syrphidae; genus Microdon; species Microdon myrmicae. The sequence goes on along the minus strand of OZ007497.1, from coordinate 4,879,120 downwards.
GGAAATTAGAATTGCTTGGTCGTAAGCAAGGAATGTAATTTAAATAGGAAGTTAATCGAGGTGGTTTTTGGAAAAAATTATATATGGGAGATGTTGTGGCAGTTCTACGAACAGCACAACCAACTATAGGTTGAAATGTCCTTTCCGCCAAGGAACATACTTACCTTTATTCATTATACGTGCCCACAGACACGTGTCCCAAGGTCCTTAATCATACCTGTAGCAAAGGTCATATGAAACTGCAACAACGTTGAACCCGATATCAAAAACCAAGGAACTTAACGTTCAAAAACTTCCAATATAGAGTTCAACGCATCCATACATCGTAAGCAAAACCAATCCAAAAAATGCAGGAAAGCGTCGCATGTAAATCGATCACCCAGCCTGAGCAGCAACGCGATGTTTTCCCACGAAATACCATTGTCGGTAAGTAAACCGAACAAGGGATGCATTCTCGGGTAGCTAAAAGCAATTAGCACCTAAATCCCTTGCATGACCCAATGCTAAGGCACACTTGCGGAACACCGCAGTCATCAATACTTATCGAAGGACAATTATAAAACCAACAGGAGTCGGTCCATTAACAAGTCAACAACATAACTATCATCAACAAATCAAAATTCCGCTAAAGTGACATAAACATCCGCCAAAATGTAATTGGGGGAGATGATTAATATTCCGTTGTAAATTGGAATATGCATTTATTACAGCTTGGGAAATGGATTCTTGGTAAGTGTGGGGATGTATTGCGGATTTGGGAACGGATGCTGTTGCATATTGGGATGTGTTTTTGCATGTTGGGTAATGAGTTACGGGTTAGGTTAGGGTGACGCGTTGTTAGCGGTCAAAATTGGTTGGCAGTGTGGGTTGGTTCTCCACGTGGTATGGAGAACTCCTACATAACCACAACTGTTCGGTCAATTTGTACATAATCATGTTAAACAATTTGGTTTGTGCAGATTAAGACTGCTTCGACGAAAATCAAAAACGTAGAATATTCAACCCAAAGGGAATCTGTTCTGGAATTTACGACAACTGACTGAAACAATTACATACTATTAACAACATATAACAAAACATACCTCAACAACGTATAATATAGTGTGACGCATATGACAATCAGTACTAGAATATTCGAGAAAGTCCGAAACAAAGTACTAGCATATTCTAGAAAGTACTGGAAAACTGGAGACTATGAACTGTAGAACATTCAAGGCTATGGAACGGACGGAAACGAAATCCTGAATAAGAATGAGGAAACGGTATAAATACGTCGCACACAGATCATGGAGATGAGTAAGAAGTAGAAAGTGAAGGAAGCGATAAGTAAAGAAGTAAGAAGTAAGCAGTCAAAGACGCGATAAGTACGGAACCGATAAGTCAAGAAATCTTTGTGTACGGTAAAAGTAACGGTTCTTATTAACTGACTAATAAAGTGTTACATTAATTCAAAATCGATTTAACGGCTCTTATTTATTAAAAATTAATAATCCAGCGAACCCTAAGCTCGCTACAATTGGTGTCAGAAGTGGGATTAATTATTGGTGAAATAAAGAAGTCTGTGGAAGTGTATTGTGACGATGTCAGATCGACATTTGGAGGACCGGATCCTGGATAGCAGAGGAGAGAAGCCAATTCTTCGACAGCGTCTGCAAGCAGCAATAGAGGAAGAGGATATTGATGTCGGCACAGATGCTTTTACGAGTGGGCCAGACTGTCCGGATAGAGAAGAAACAGCGAGTCAAGATGGTGCCAATGTAACGGAGAAGAGTTCGCCACCGTTGGACATTTCGGAGATATTCAGGATGATGATGGCAAAATTGGACGCGCGAGCTGCAGAATTTAAGGCAAAATTAGATGCGCGAGCTGCAGAGTTTAAGGCAAAATTGGATGCGCGAGCTGCAGACGTTAATGCAAAATTGGACGCGTGAGCTGCAGAATTTAAGTCAAAATTGGATGCGCGGGCTGCAGAGGTTAATGCAAAATTGAATGCCCAAAGGCAGTGTTTGAAAGAATTCTGGGACTCGGAAGCGGAAGAATCTGATGATGAGGAGGAATTGGACCCACATGAAAGGAAGAAACTCAGGAAGAGCAAAGCTATGGCCGACAGCAGTTCGGAAGAGGAGGAAGATGACGATGATGTGTTACGTGAAGAACTGAAGGATATCATTGATGATAACCCGATTGAAGAGCGCGGCAGTGATGGTGAAGACACTGATGCTTCAGTCAGTTCCCCGAAACGGATTTACAACGATGATGACGAGTTGGACGATCGACTGGAAGACGACGACTGTGACCTTATTGAAGAGAATCTTGGTTTGAAAGTCGAACGCAGAAAGCGTTCCAAGCGTCTGCGTCGTACACAGGACGAAGAAAGTGATGGAGTGGAACAGCACGTCGATGAAGGTTCAGCACGTGAGGCTATAGCCGAACAGCTATTCGACGACGAAGAGGATGTTGAACGCCGCTCTGAACGTAGTCACAGGGAAACTGAGGCGGTAAAACATTTCAATGATGATGAGGAATCGGAGTCTGATGCTTAGGATTTTATTGTAGACGACGAAGAAAGGCCAATTGCTGAGAAGAAGAAGAAAAGACGACTTCTAGTCACTGACGCGTCATTACAAAAAGGTCAGGGTAGTTTCGGTGTAGATTTCGACTATGAGGAGTTTACTAATTATGATGAGGACGGATATGAACCCGAATACGAACCTAGTGAATTGGAAAGTGGTCACTTTACGGATTTGGACAATGAAATCCGTAAAACGGATATTCCTGAGCGAATGCAATTGCGCGAAGTTCCGGTTACGCCTGTTCCAGAGGGACCCAATGAGTTACAAGATGGGCTTAAGAGTGTGCACATGCATTTTCTCTTATATTATTCGTATGAGATCCCTAAAATGCAAGAGGAATTCCGTCGTCAGGAAAAGAAAGAATGGCGGCAGGCTAGAGCTGATGCGAAAAGGAGAGCAGTAGAAAATTTGGAAGAAGGTCAAGAACTTCCACCGCCGAACGCCAAGATGAAAGTGGTACATCGTCACCGACTGGCAACTTTGGTTAGCCCAGAAGACCAGTGAACTTAGTTCGGGACGAACTAATCTAGGTGGAGGGTAGTGTGACGAGCTTGCAAGACTCCAAAACAAAGTACTGGCATATTCTGGAAAGTACTGGAAAACTGGAGACTATGATCAGTAGAACATTCAAGGCTATGGAACGGACGGAAACGAAACGCTGAATCAGAATGAGGAAACGGTATAAATACGTCGCACACAGATCATGGAGACGAGTAAGAAGTAGAAAGTGAAACAAGCGATAAGTACGGAAGAAGAAGTAAGAAGTAAGCAGTCAAAGACACGATAAGTACGGAAGCGATAAGTCAAGAAATCGTTAACTGTACGGTAAAAGTAACGGTTGTTATTGTAGTGATCCTAAATCACTACTCTCACCCACTTACCTATAATTCCAATTCAATTGAATCATATGCACGATAGATTTAAACCACAAGTTAATTTGTTGCGCATTGATTCAATTTCCAAGTACCTTACATCCCAATCCAATTGAATCATATGCGCGACAAAATTAAACGAAAGTCCATTTGTCGTGCATTGATTCAATTCCCTATAACTATTGAAATTATGAAATGCGTAATACTAAATGCATTTCATGATTTCTCCTTGCGGGAATTTGTTCAAATAAAATTCGTATACACTTCCGGGAATCCTATTCCAATTGAAGCATACAAAATTTTGTTTGGGCTTCTTGGAATTTTTAAGTAATATTTTTTAACAAATCTCTGTTGCCACAGAGTATAAAAGGGGAGTGCATTTTGGATTCGAGATGAGTGCTATGCGGATGACGTCCTGGTGTACACGTGAACCAAAGGCCCTAACCTCGCAACAAATCGACTCAACCGTCACTTGGACGAACTGTATCAGTATTACAGTCGATGGAAAATACGACTTAATCCATCCAAAGCAGTAGCCATAATTCTGAGTAGTAAACACTCCCAACCTACTTCGCGATATTCACAGAATATACGAATAAAAATGGGAGATACTACGATTAGACCACAGGACAAGATGAAATATCTCGGGGTCACTTATACCCCAAACATGAATTTTATCAAACATGTGACCCACATTCTCCAAAGGGGCCTCGGTCGGTCTAAGCAACTGCACAACATCTTGAAGTGGGGGAACAAAGTTGACACCAAAGGTAAGCTTCTCTGCTATAAGCAGCTAATCCGATCTGGAATATCGTACGCCTTTCCCATATGGTCCTGCATATCTTCGGCTCAAATGTAAAGACTTCGGGTTTTCGAAAGGAAACTCCTCAGAAGATGCACCAATCATTCTAGAAGGCCTGACGGTCGTCATTACCCCAACTCTTACCTATACGAAGGCGCCTCCATTACCCCTATCGACGAGTACTTGCTTCAATTAGCATATAAGTACCTCGAAAACATTCAGAACAGCGAGAACCTACTTGTACGGGACTCTTGCGTTATTGACTCTTCTCTCTCTCGATCTCTTCGGATCAAACCCCCACAATTTCTTCTTCAGTACAAAACTGAAGAAAGCACCCTTCCAGACAACACTCCCCTCTATAATAGAGGATTCCTGGACCCATCCCATAGGGTCTACTATTAACAAACCAAACACACGAACGCACAGTACAAGACGGCACAAACACAAACATACACACCGACCAAAGAGCAGATTATCAGACGCCAAAGACGTGATCTGCGTTTACTACCGCACCCAAGACCCACCGGTCTTGTATGATTTCTTTCCCACCATCCCTCTATAAAAGTAGTTAGAGAACACTTGGACTAACACTGTCCACACTATCCTTGGATACCCCCCCCCCTTTTTTTTTCTTCTCTTTTCAGATGCCGCGAGACCGAGCCCAACATCCTCACGGATGTGGGTGATTCTGGTTATCGCAAGATGACCAGAAGTCAGAGACAAGATGAAGGACACATATGTCCTGTCTCGCTAAATTCGGCCTTCTCGCCACAATTTTTTTTTTGATTCGAGATGAGTTGGGATCCAGAGGTCAAGGCGACGGCCAAAATAAAAATCAAACTAATGAAATAAATAAAACATAAATAAATAAATAATAAGTAATCGCTTTTCAATATTGGACCCTTGAAACAAGGAAGACCATTGAGGTAAGAAATCAATTTAATAAAATATAACCCTACATTATTAACGGACTAATAAAGTGTTACATTAATACAAAATCGATTTAACGGCTCTTATTTATTAAAAATAATTAATCCAGCGAACCCTAAGCTCGCTACAATAGCAACTGGCGCAGCCCAACATCCCAGCATTTTCATCTTCTAACAACAATTTGTGACAACTTCCACTTTTTGTTACAACTCATATTTTCATTCCGCAACAACTATATTTTCTGATCAACCTTTTGTTACATTCTACAACTGTAACCTAAATATTTTGTGACGAAACATATTATTTACTTTTTGTTACAAACCCCACTAAACTAAGCACCGAAAAATGCCTATGATTTTCTCTAACAGTTTCATGGATCCTGCAGCATGATTGGATACACGAAGACCTTTTTAACTAATCTGAATTTGGAATGAATATTTTGTATATCGTTCTATACCATGCGAGTCGTTTACATATATAATATGAAAAAACAATTAATGAAAAGGCAATGACTGTTATATCAATAAGTGTAAGTGTATAGAAAAGATTCTATAAATTCAATAACATAAATCAATAGTATAATTCCTCCCGATACGTTTAGATTGGAATGAATTTCTCATATCGGTTCGGAGCAACTTAGAGTTTCATCTTTTATTTCAGGATGCGTTATCGTTTTGTTATTTAAAGCCGTAAATAACGACCTATGACCTGAGTGCAGTTGACTCAGTCACTTGGATCCAGAGCATATTAAATCCCCGACTGCCCTAATCCAGGAATATTATCACATTGCGATATATAAAGGAATCTCAATAAAAATGTCTGCAGACGGAATAGCCCGACGCACACTCGATACGAGAAACACTCTTAATTCCGTCTAAGAGAGCCCTCATACAAATGCCCCCTCTCTGTTTGAATCAAGTGCAACTAAGCACCCAGCGCTATTATCAAAGCCGGTGCTGGCACCAGCATCTCGTTTCAGTTAATATCCGACTTGTCGAGTGTTAACGTCGTGTTGCTGTGTTGTTGCGTGTAAAGTGATTGTTTTTGTTAACTGTAGTTCCGTTTCAAATAAACAGTTTGTTTTTTCATTGTTGAACACCGTGAACTACTCGTGCAGAACCGTGTCCTACAGGGTTGCGTGATTGCGTGCGGCAAAGTGTTTTGTGGTTCTATTGTTTTCTTGCGTGAAACGGAAACGTACATACGCTAGTGTGCGTGAGAACATTCCTGCAGACAGGACATTTTACATAACAGACGTTCGTCCGGAAGTCGATCAATACATCAATCTTGTGGCGGCGCATTGAATTGACACAATTTCGGTTATACAACGAAGTTGTATTGGGGCATAGTTATGTCGTCAGCTGCAGATTCCGAGTTAAGCAATATCCTGAGCCGTCGCCAACAAATTAACGACGCACTGGAGAACGGACAGGAGGTTAAACACACTTTTAAAGTGGTGAACGTGTACACCGAGTTCCACGAATTCAGCCGAAAGCAGATTAAGGATTACCAGGCAACGTTCAATAAGTAAGTAGGCATCATTGAACCAAGGATAATGTGTATGTATGGGTGTAAGGATGAAAAACGGTGGAGGCGACTATTTATTTAAGCCGGAAAAATGTTCTTGATGTTGCAATGTGAAAACTTGAGCAAGGGCAAATTGTAAAGGTTACCAAGTGGGTGGGTCTGAAGGATGTTGACTACAATCAGCATCGTCAAGGAACGAATTTTCATGAATGTGTATTTCGCTTAAGGGTGTGTCAATGCATTTGGGAGCTGTGGGTGGGCATTTTCTTTTCATGAATGGCCTTAGTGCAGTCCGAAATGTCATCGCCTTGTATACTCGCACAGTGTTAGCCGGGGTTCATTGGCGGACCTTATTTATATAAGGAAAAGGTGGTTGCTTCTATTGCCTTTAAGATTGTTATGAAATTTTAGAGAGACCTGTAAAGATATCCATGTTCTTTTATTGGCAGATGCAGTTCTTAGATAAATGAAGTTTGACGACCCAACATTTTTGCCTCTTCCATAGCCTGGTAGATAATATATGTAATATAAGCACATTCAAATTAAGTAAGCGTTTTACGATGGAGTTAACACACTCGGCGTTGCTAAAAGTCAGCAAAAACGCTGAGAATACTTTATCTCATCTTATCATTATGTGGATACAACTGAAGTTCGGATTGAATTGCTATATTCGGTGGGAGAGCTCAAAAGCTACTTAATACACTAGAAGGCTAGAATGGTAGTCATAGGCGATGTCATCGTAACATGTTCAATAGTTTGGTTGAAACACAATAAAATGCGTAATACCACCATCATAGGTGGTTAGAGGTGAGTCAGCTGCTCGTTTCTGTTAGAAGTTGATCATAAATTCACATTAAGAGTCAATTTCACATTCACATTTGTTTTTAGTTGCTCATAAGTAAGTACATTTCCGAAATGTAAAAAACGTTTTTTCATGCGACTGTACTTTGGGACCAGTCTAAAGATAAAACATTTTTCTTTTTCTTGCTCCTCAAACATCACTGATGTGAAATTTTTTTTTATCTTGGGTAAGATTGTTCTGTAAAAATGGCGTTCTATTGGAACTTTTAAGGTGGTTGTAGGATGAACATTTGTTTTCCATTCATAACAACTATACCGACTGCTTACGTTTATCTATTTCGGTCCTTAGCTTAACTTCTTGAGCAAACAATTCCCCGAACAACCATCGTGTAATGGTCTCAACCACCCGAATTGAGTTCCGTGTACTTTGTTGGTTTGAGATATTTTTCATTGGCGTTCCCATTTCATCGTCATATCTTGAGATTTGTATAAGTTTCGCCACCTTGAGCACACTATCTTTTTCAATTTTATGTGTTTCTAAAAACGACATTGAATTTCAAACAACGAGTTTGTATTAAGCGTTGTATTAAAACCGGATTGGATATGTTGGGAAAGTGTTTCCCCAACGATATTCTTAAGAAAATAATCGCTTACCAGTGACATGAACATTTACGTCGAAAATGACGAGCGAGCAGTTGCAAGTCGTCAACGTCGAAGATCGACGAAAACATCGATAAGGTTAAAGAAATGTTGTTCAATAACCGAAAATTAACCATCAGAGTGCTAGCAGAGAAGTTGAACAATGCTTATGTGTCCGTTCAAGATATTTTAGTTGATGACCTGTGTTTCCGAGGTAAACATTTCGACGGAGGAGGTTACATTATTTATAATATTCAAGTACTCATATTGTGAAGAACATCGTAAGTTCTTAGATAAATCAACATACCTACATTTGTATTGCTTTGCACATTGTGAATAACCGTTCAGTCAACCGTCCGCAATGGAGAAAACGATTCTACTTGCTGATCATGAAAACAACTCAACACTGCCTGATACCACATGAAGTGAATTTTTACTCGAGCGCAAGTAGCATTCCATGCAATGAATTGATTTTCGAAGCCATGGTGTTGCCCAACTCTTCAAAGAGGTGAACATCGGTGAGGATGGCATTCACAGTACATTTTTTAGGAGATGTTGTCCTTCGCTGGCTAAAGCTGCCAAATCTCCTCCATCTGCCTTGTTCAACTCGTTAGTTCCCAATAAATATAGATTGGAGTCAGCGATAAGGCGGCATTCCTATTCTCTACGGTCAACTTCCCTTCATCGTTGAGTCAGTTGTTAAATGTCTATGGCTGGTGTCTAATATCGAATGATCATTACCAGTCACATCCTTGGTGACAAGAATTTAGTTTTATCATGTCTGATATTATAACAACACTGATAAAGAGTTTCAAATTGCGATCGTAGTTGTTCCGTTTCGTTAATTGAGGTTGAACCGAAGGAGATTCGTAAATATCCTTCGGTATGTATTGAATTCTACATATTCGTTGTTCTATTGGTTTATTTGGCTGCCTTCGAAATTTAATGTTTGGTCGTAGTCTGAATTAGTACATTCAAAGTACTAAGAAAAAGTTACCGTATTGTGTGGTTTTTTTTTTTTTTTTTTTTTTTTACACTAACGCGCGCATTAATGGTGATTTTGAAATAATAAATGAATAAATAAATAAATATAATAAAAAGGTTGTAGATGAATGTAAAAAAAAAACCTTTAGTCGTGTTTAATAATATGACAACTTAGGTATCTGCAGCATTAACATTATAGACAACAGATTTGAAGCTATTTCAATCAAATTAGATTGAGAGAGCAAAAAAACTCCCTTGCACATTGTGTATATTTCCATATTATTTTATTATTATTATTGATTATTTATTGGCCCGAGGGAACCCGGAAATTCATGACTTCACCGACTCGACTCCGCCATCGTTCCCTGTTCTGTGCGCTCTCCTTCCACGCTTGACCAGCCGATCCGATCTCCTCAAAGTCAAACCTAACATTGTCCCCCCATCTCCGTCGCGGCCATCCTACCGGTCTCTTTCCCGTTGATCTACCGTCAAGAATTCTACGCACGGTCCTATCGTTGCCCATTCGCGCTACATGTCCGGCCCATCTTAATCTTCGCGACTTGATTACTCTCACTATTGCAGGTTTGCGGGGTAGCTCTTCCAGTTCGTGGTTGTGGAGTTTCCTCCACTGTCCTGCATCCTCGTCATATTTACCCCCAAAGATACCCCATAAAATTTTATTCTCGAATTCGCGGAATTTGTTTTCTTCTCGTTTTGTGAGAGCCTGTAGCGTTCTACGAACGCACAATTCCGCGCAGGTAGGGTTCCTACCCTTCAAGGAACATACCTACCTGAAAACGTTACACGCGCCCACAGACGCGTGCCACTAAGTCCGCTAGGGTCCTGAAACATTTAGCCAACGTTGAGCCCGACACTAAAAAGCAAGGAACTGAACGTCCCAAATCTTTCAATATCAAGCTCAACAAGTCGATTGTAGCATACCTGAAACAAAGGTAAAAACATCCATTCATCTTATTCCCAAAGACTGAAATGCGCCGCACTCCAGTACTGCACAATCGGAAATCCTGAATATCTACACGATGTTACAAGGAATTGCTATCGTCGGTAAATTAACCGACCAACGGATGCACGTGCGGGTAGTCTACCATAAAGGCCACCCAAATCCGTCAAGCAAACAAAGGCAGCGGCAACCTATTACAACAATGTAATACCGCTTATCCGCTGCCAAATTCCTGGCAACAATAAATATCTCAACGAGATAGGTCGCGAATATTTACGAGAGTAAAGCCAACTAAGTAAATACTTCAGTCCCACGGTTCCTTTCTGGAATTTCACACCATTAGAAAGACCTCATAGATTTCGATTTTAACTACAAAGTCAAATAAGACCCACGGACTGTACAATCGCCGGATATCTCCGGTCTGCGCGCCAGATGTCATGTAAATAAGGCGGCACACAATCGACAACCATCGAACTGAATTTCGATACGGATGTATGCAAGGAATGACCTTTCCTTTCAGGAAAATAGGAAATTACTCCTGGGGTGAAATAGCATGCTGCTAACAGAAATTTCGGGAATTCTGTTACCAGATCGAATAGGGAAATTTTTCCGTACAGATACAGATACCAGTTTTGAATCTGGATATCTGTGTGGGCAGACTGTTAATCTACTTCGAGCAGGGGTCCGAGAACCCCACCGAGGAGGTCGATCCGCGCTGAGATATCGCGAAAATAAAAAAAGAAAGATAGAGCGTCGAACGTGTGGTTCAAGGTAGTTTCGAAACGGTGTGACCTAAGATAAGTTAAAAAAACTTCAAAAATAAAGACAATTCTTTTGGTGTTTTATTGTATGCCATTTTCTGAGGTCCACCTGCATTCGCCGTAATCATGTATTTTGTTTTGTCTTCATTTATTTCTAGGCCCACCTCTTCTGCCGCTTGCATGACGTTTTCACAATTTTTATTTACAGTTTCTAGATTATCGCCCAAAACGGCGATGTCATCCGCATATGCGAGCACTTGTGTGACCCCGTTCAGGGATGATTCGGATAACATACTCGAGCACAAGGTTAAAAGACACGGTGAGGGGCCATCCCCCTGTGTTTTAGTCCGTCCAGGATTTCAAAAGGTTCTGAGAGGTGGTTTTCTATTCTAACTCGCCCTTTGTTTTCGTTCATGCAAATTTGAATGAGGGCGGCATATTTTTTTGGGATACCCAACTCAACTGCAATATGGTAAAGTCTTTGCCTTGCGACTGAGTCGTAGGCTTTTTTGAAGTCAACGAACAGTTGGTAAACCGTCTCTCCGTATTCCCACTTCTTTTCCAGTAGTTGTCTTATTGTTAACATTCGGTCGCTTGTTGATCGGTTCTTACGGAATCCGCATTGGTAGTCTCCCAATATTTCTTCTGCCTACGGTGTGACTCTCGCCAGTATGACATTTGTTAGTATATTGTATGTGGTTGGGAGCAATGATATTCCTATGTAATTTTCGCAGTCAGATCTGTCGCCTTTTTTGAAAATAGGAACGACTATTGGGGTTTTCCATTCTTCCGGAATGATTTCCTTATCCCATATTGTTTTGATGAGTTGGTGGATCTTACGAGTGGTTGCCTCTCCTCTATGCTTCAAAAGCTCTGCCGCCATGCAATCGACTCTGGGAGCCTTGTCGTTTTTCAGTCCATTTTTTGCGTCTAAAACTTCGGTGAAAGAGGGCTCTGAGATCTGAGGCTCGGCGGTATGTACGTCTGGTGCGTTTATTTGTGGTTGATGGGTGCGCACATTGAGCAGGTTTTCAAAGTACTGCTTCCATCTTGTCGCGATATTGTTTGTTTCTGTGACCAGACAGCAGTTTGTGTCTCGAATTATTTTGGCTCTCCCTCGGTAGCCATTTCTAATTGAATTTATGCCGGCATACATACCTCTGATGTTCTTTGCTCTGGCATTTTATAGGATTTTTCGATCCCAGTCTTCTCCCATTCGCGTTCTTCGCGTTTGAAGAGTCTCATTGTCTCTTTCCGAATCGTCGCGTATCTTTCTGCATTGACTTCATCATATCTGTCTAAGTGGATCACTCTGAGGCGTTTACGTTCTTCGATCTTCGCCCTGCACTCATCGTCAAACCAAGGTGTGGACATAATTGTTTTCTTAAATCCGCATACCTTTTGGGCTGTTTGTTTGATTGTGTCTCAGATCGATGCCGATTTAGTGCCCAGGTTATTGGTTTCCTCCTCCTCACTACTCCCATTCTCTAGGATGCTATATCTATTCGTTAGTTCGTCTTGATATTCAGCCCTTTTGCGTAGGTCTTTTAGTTTATAAATGCCGAACTTTTTGCTCGTCTGCCGCGACTGCCCATGTGGGTTTGCTGCGAGCCGACTCCTAATTTTGCCCATCACTAGAAGATGCCAGACTCGCAATCTTCTCCTCTATATGTCTATGGGGAAGTGGTCTATTTGGGTACGCGTTACGCCGTCGGGTGATATCCATGTGACTTCATAAATTTGCTTGTGCTTGAACATCGTGCTTTTCACTACCATATCCTTTGACGCTGTGAACGTGAGCATTCGAATTCCATTATCATTTGAAACGTCATGTAGGCGTTCTTTACTTTTATATAGTTGGTTGGAAGATATCCTCCTTTCCGATTTTCGCATTGAGGTCCCCGAGGAGGATTTTAACAACGAGTGATGAGATCCCATCAAATACTTTCTCGAGTCTCGTAGAACGTGTCCTTCGTTTCTTCGTCGGTAGATTCTGTTGGGGCGTGTACGTTTATAAGTACATAATTGTATCATGGGTCTGTATTTTTAGCACCGACATTCGGTCATTAATAAATTGCACATCTTTTACATGGGGTGTAATCTTCGTGCTTATGATGAAGCCAGTTCCGAGGTTATGTGTATCGGTACCTCCATACGGCGGTGTAAACCCGTTGGGTTCGATTACTTGATGTGGGCGTCGAACTTCCTGAAGCGCGACGATGTCCATTTTATATTGTTTCGCGTTTTCTACGACCATCTGTATCGCGTCTGGTTTATATAACGTTCGAACATTCCACGTGCCGACGCATATATCCCGCTTTTTCCGTTTTTCCCTACGTCTTCTTTTTGCCAAGTCGGTGTTTTCTTGATGGTAGTTCCCTTATGGTAGTGTCGGCTCATCACACATACGCCTAACCGCGAGTCTTGGGGTTTCAAATAGTCCGCCATATCAGAGCCCCTCTTTGATATGGTAAGGTTACTGCTCTGATTCGACCCGGTGTCAGAGAGGCGCTGTTATAATACAACCGGTATACCCCTGGCCGCAAATCATCCAATGCGCACGGTGATGCGTAACACCCTGGATTAGGGGTGGTAGATATTTGTGTGTTACTCCTCGCTAGCTTTTCTGACATGGGTGGCCCTACTGGAAGCGTATGCTTCCGTCAGCATAGCCTGAGTGATTCATTGTAGTTCAAGCCCGCGCACCACGTCAAGGTTTCTACCAAGCGGGGGTGTATATTTCCATAGGATCCCTTATTTCAGTGGCAGAGCTGAGTGCGATAATGAATTAAAGGCCTTTAAGATATTCAGAGCGGTAACACTTCTTTAAACAAAGTACCATTTCGGTATGGTTGCCCTCCTGTGGAGTTGCGTAGACCACACTGGATTTTTACTAAAAATGTACATTGAGAGTTAATGCAAAAGTTTAAAATGAATTAACCCTTGAGATAAAATGCAAGTTTACTGCTATGGAAGAAGACATATTCAAAAGTGTAGTGCAGATACCGTCACCAGATTTGTGAAAGTTCATCCTCTTGAGCGTTGGAATGAAACAAATTCTCTTCACGGCTTATCAAAGCGAGCTGGGTGAAGTTGTCATCATATATAATCCTCTTGAGTGTCCAGGAAATATAATGCAGTTCGTAGAGCCCTCTTTGTAGAGTACAAACAAGTCAATGCGGCAATAAAATGGATCTAGCTTCTTTTTTTTTAAATACTTTTCGCACTCCCATACATTTTTACATTGCTATCGGAGATAGTTGCATGTTTTACTTCCTGGAAGAAATTTGTCATGTCAGCAATTACTTTCCACATCCTTTTGCATTCCTCTTGGTTTTATCCTGTTCGATTTCGGCAGACCCGAAGTGAACTCGTACACCTTTTTAGAATTGGAATCACATTAAGTGGTCGGCGATGGTTTGATCTCACGTAGGCTGGTTGGATAATGACTCCTACTCCCACAACAGAAAAATCTTTTTTCGTTATGCAAGTGTTTGCTTTCTCCCTTGGCCCCTTCATCTCTCAAATTATTCAGCATCACCTAGTTAAAGAAAAATTAAACTTGCTTAAAGGCGAGCTCAGCCCTGGACCTGATGGACTTCCAGCTGTCTTTTTAAAATAATGTCCCTCTTCTCTTTCTCTCCCGCTATCAAAGATATTCAATTTATCCCTTACACAATGACAATGTGTCTTCCCAAATATTTGGAAATCCTCTTTTGTCACCCCCATACATAAGAACGGGCCTAAAAACGATATTAGTAACTACCGTCCCATCGCCAAACTGTCACATGTCCCAAAAATGTTCAAAGGCATTCTTTACAACGCGTTATGTTTCCGCTGCAAATCCATCGTTTCACCCAACCAGCACGGTTTCCTAACGAGTAGGTGGACCACCATCAATCTAGTTGAATTCTCACCCCACGCCCTCCGTGCCTTAGAGAACGGCAACGAAGTCGGTGTAATCACAACCGATTTTAGCAAGGCCTTCGGCAAAATCTCCCACAATCTCATCCTCCTTAAGCTATCCTCCCTTGGTTTCGAACCCCTACTGATTAAGTGGATTTCTTCCTATCTTAACGATCGAACCTACCGTGACAGATTTAGATCCATCCTCCCCAATCCTTTTCTTCTCACGTCGGGAGTTTCCCAGGGCAGTCACCTTGGACCCCTCCTATTCATTCTTACTATTAAAAATATAGACTTCAGTATCAAGCACTCCTCCATCTCTCTATACGCGGACGACAATAACTCTTCAAGACGATCCGCTCTTCTGTCGACTCCTCACCCCCCCGAATAGATCTCGACAGCTTTTCAGCTTGGTGCCAAAACAAGTGCTTCGATCTAAATATTGCCAAATGTCACTCAATCACCTTCTCCCGTAAACGTTTGCCTTCCCCGCTACGTTCCTATGCCTTACTAAACCAACAGATAACACCTGTAAAAACGTCTCGTAACCTTGGCATCTTATGTGATAAGGACCTTAACTTCATCCCACATATTGATGACATTATCCTCAAGGCCAGCTCTGTCCTTGGTTTTGTGAAACGCTGGTCGAAAGAATTCTCTAATTCCTACGTTTCCAGATCGGGTCGAAATCGTGTAACGCCGTTTTTTTTGCATTTTACCCTCCGAGGATTGAATTGGGAAAATCCTCTGATTCCACCCCCATATACGAGCTGTCTTCACCTAATTAACCTTAACACACTTCAAGAGCGCAAAATTCATGCCGACATCCTCTTCATCCACCGTCTACTCTCAGGTTCAATCAACTGCCCAAGCCTGCTCTCATCTATCACATTTTCCACTAATCCTCGAAACCTGCAAAACCCTCGCCCCTTCTATTTGCCCACCCATCTCACGTCTTGCGGCTCTAATGAACCCATTTCGGGAATGCAGGGGTGGGCAAACTCTTACCCCGCCTTCTTTGACTTCAATCTCACCTCTCCCGTTCTCAAACGTCGTCTACGCTCTTGCCCCATCCTGACCCCACCCTAGCATCCGGCTTATCCTCGCCTTTCCCTGTCCTACCACTTATACCATTATTCTATCCATCTTTGTTTAGTTCATCATTCCACAGTTTTTAAGTTACTTTAAAGTTAACCCCCAACCCGCATGTCTTAATTTTTAAGTTTGTTCGTAAGTCTATATGTTTATACCACTTGTACTAAGCAAAATAAATTGAGGGTTCTGCCATTACTTCATTCATTTACCTACTCAGTCTATTTGTCCAATGCAGTCACAGAACATTCTTCGTTTTTAGAAAAATGAGCAACACCATTGATTCTGTGATGTCAACTTTGAATAGGCAATCTTCTACTGTAAAATTTTCAAGAGGTATGATACTTAAATTAACTGTGGGAGTACACTAGGTGTACCGGTGTGAGGTGAGCGTCAAGATACAAATGTATCGATAGGGAACGTTTGTTGTGAACGAGCCCTTATATATTTTTTATTTGGTTGCTATGACATCTGTCAAACATATTTAGTATACATCAAGTTATTGTACAAACAACTTTTTTTTTTTTAATCCTGTTAAAAATGTCGAATTTTGTACCAGAAAATGATGATTTTGCAGAAAGCATTAATTTTTTGTTTTCATTTCAAGAAATGTGCTGCAGAGTCGCATCGAATGCTTATCGAGGCTTTTGGTGATCATGTTCTGTCGGAAGCAACATGTAAATGATGGTTTAAGCGGTTCAGAGATAATGATTTTGATGTGCGAAATGAAGAACGTGGAAGGCCACGAAAAAATTTAAAGACGCCGAGACACTTTAAGTCAAAAACAAATGGCACACATGTTAAATGTTGCACAAGAAACAATTTCTGGCCGGTTAAAAGCTATGGGAAAGACCCTAAAGTGTGGAAACTGGGTGCCACATGAATTGAATGACAGGCAGATGGAAAAGCGAAACACCACATGTGAAACGTTGCTTCAATGACACGAAAGGAAGTCAGTATTGCATCGAATTGTGACTGGTGATGAAAAATGGATTTATTTTAAAAATTCTAAACGCAAAAAATCATGGGTACATCCAGGAGAAGCGTCAACATCGACAGCAAAGCCTGATCGGTTCGGAAAAAAGACAATGCTCTGTGTTTGGTGGGACCAGAAAGGGGTGGTGTATCATGAACTTCTAAAACCTGGCGAAACTGTTGATGCGCAACGCGACCGACAACAAATGATCAATTTGAACCATGTATTGATTGAAAAACGACCAGAATGGCCCCCAAGACACGGAAAAGTAATTTTGTTGCATGATAATGCTCCGCGTCATATAGCAAAACCCATCAAAGAAACAATAAAAGCTTTCGGCTGGGAAGTGTTACCCCACCCGCTGTATTCAGCAGATTTGGCTCCTTCCGTCTACCATTTGTTTTCATTTCAATTCCTATGTTATATAACTAAGTTCATTTAATTATCACCCCCCCTATGAATAATTAATATCTTAATTATATAACACCTACGAAGAAGTCGAAAATTGGGTCTCCAAATGGTTTGTCTCAAAAGACGACCGGTTTTGTTGGCGTGGTATCCACAAATTGCCAGAAAGGTGGTCGAAATGTGTAGAAAGCAATGGTCAATACTTCGAACAAAATGTTTTTTACTTTCCCATTTTAAATTAGTTTTATTTATATAAAAACGCTCACTTCATACCCGTACAACTGGTATATATACTTTTTCAGTTGTTGTAAATTTAGTAAATTTCAAAGCATATTGAATTTCTTATTTAAAGCGAAACAATAAGAAAATCTCTTTTCAGTCAAGCATATGTAGACTGGCACATTGTTTCCTATCGATAAATCTTTACTTACACTACACCTTCAAGCTCAAAGATTCGATAGTGCGGAATAGCTAATCCATATATTTGCATATCACATGCAGGCGTATTTGCGGTTTTCACAATCCGTATTTTGTATTTAACAAGACGGTTTCTCTACAATAACTTCATTTGAATTTAAACATATGATTGTGTTAAGTCCATTAACGCGTGCCAACTATACATATAGTTGGTATATGTATATTTTCTGGATATGTTCAATGTACCTATGACTTTTATTTAGTTGACTTAAACAAAAACTAATAAAAGAGCGATACAAATTCCGACCTTGAGAATATGCTTTAATCACCTACTCAGTTCCACGCAATGTTGCTTTTTTTGCATGTTAACAAAACGGTTGTAAAAATTTATTATTGTCGTATCGCGTTCAAAAATGTTGTATAAGACGTGAAAAATAGATTAAAGCGATAATGATTCATTTGTCTCCACGTTTACTGGTCCATACATTTTTGATGGATGGTATGATATTTAAATTTACGATCCCACGGCTTGAAGTCGGAAGTAGGCGAAATTGATTATAATAAAAAATAGATGCCCTATATTTCACGTTCTTCTATGTAGGCGACATATTGAGTCACATTCTTCTCACATTTTGAATAATTACCACTTTATCGCAATCACACAGCTTTACAGCCAAAATATAATTTTATTAGTCGATGTTTTTTTAGTAAGGTTGCCATATAAGTTTGTGTGAAAGTATTTATCTTTGTGAGAATAGCCCAAGAATATATTAACAGTTAGGAGCTGGGCAACAAAATGCGACATGGTGATCTCATCGCATCCTGGCCCAGCGAAATACCATTCCATTAAGCCATAGAATCCGTAGAATAGGCGAGAGAAATCCTTGGTTGATACACTGATCGGAAAGGTTAGAACGGACATTTAGTCGATCCCAACTCTTGTACCCCGGAGAGATGTCACTCGCTTATGCTATAGGTTCCGTGATATGGTCGATAAAAATCGATGACTACTAGTCAGACCTTTGGTGGATGCCTCTACTTGGGCAATCGACATAATTGTACCCTCAAAAATAAAGATTTTCGGAAGTAAACTAGTTCGTCGATCGAAACTCCGGGGAGACTATCTCAGGTGGCACAATATGGAAGTAAAATAAATAGGAGACCAAATGATAAACAACGTGTCTCCGCGGAATTGAGTACATAACAGGATTTTCTAGCCGCAATCGAAGCTAAAATAGGCTCTCTTCAGTGTTCCAACGAGTCTAATTTGGTTTGTTAGAGAGAACAAGCATTATAACTTAACTTGGACATAATTTCGATGAAAATCATGTTGGAAGCTCCCGTAGAATTTCTGAAATTTTTCCAATATTTGACTTTTTGAACTTCCTTGACATACCGTCGGCTGGATACTAATCAAATACTCAGCTTCTGAAATAGATGTTCTTGGCCACTTTAATTATACAACTTCAACTTTTTACTACATCCTAACAGAATAGACTAGTTGATCCTTTTGCTATCTGACTCAAGACCTGGAAGAGTCTACGCCAGTGCTAGGTAACAAGAATGGTTCTGGGAACAGTTTGGATCTGTTTCTGTCATCCGTATCCCGTAAAAACCACAACGCTATTGGGAAATTTATATCAGTTGTGCAATCACTTGCATTTCCAACGATTACGGGCTACCAACTGAAACTGTGGCGGTTCCGCAAAACACCACGGTACACTTACCTAAAAACCCCCATATCTTCATCCGAAGTCGCATAAGTTTTTGCTAATGCAATCGCATTAAGCACCTGAAATGCTTCACGCATTAATTAGATCAAAGCTATAGTCGTAAAGTCCCTGTAAAGAAAACTTACCTTTTCATGCATCTCTTCGCATACAATTTTCCGTAAGATTTCTTTCTTTGCTTATCTGGAATTCCAAACCAATTCGGCACCTTCGGTACCAGACAAATTCCTGTAAACAAAATGATTCAGTTTGCATACAATGTAACCGCCATGACAGGGACCATAAATATTGCGCCGTCTATTTTCCGACTTCGCCATGTGTACGATCAATTTCTTTACATATACATTGGCCGGCGACCCTTTTCTCCCAGCAATAAAATTCTCTAACTCGCACCATGTGTGACGTTTTCCGCCACAGAAATTTATATATATTGAATTGGATTACCTGTCGTTATTCCAGTGTGGGGCATCTAGTATTTCT
Source organism: Microdon myrmicae (assembly GCA_963931805.1). Classification (NCBI taxonomy): domain Eukaryota; kingdom Metazoa; phylum Arthropoda; class Insecta; order Diptera; family Syrphidae; genus Microdon; species Microdon myrmicae. The sequence continues at coordinate 4,859,261 of OZ007497.1, read as the reverse complement.
TCCACAGAGACTCCTTTTAGCGGCAGTTAGGACTCCTCTTCTTAATCCACTTCGCCCAGAAGCACTGAATCCTCTCTATCGTGCGGTGTAACTAAGTTGGCAAATCGATCTTCTATGATGTTCCGGTTCTCCGGACAAATTGTCAAACACACGACGTTTCAGGAAAGTTTCAACAATATTCTCGATTTATTATCTTTCTTTCTTCCTTAATTCTTTATTCTCAATATACAACTTAAATGTTATTCCTTACAAAGTCAGGGTCTTTTTTTTGCATTCCATACGAACGAACTTTTTTCTTTTTCAATTTTAAATTTTTACTTTTTACAATTTATCCAAAAAACGGGACGTTGACGTTCCTTCTTTTCCAACCGTTAATACGAACTGTCCAAAATCAACCAACGGAACCAAAAAAAAGACTTGCTGTTCTTCTTTCCCCGCCAGGTACACAAAAGGACTTTTCTCCCTCTCTCCATCTCCATCCACTCCGAAAAGGGAATCAGCTTCCACACGATCCACAATCGAACACGAGTATGTTCGTATATTCAACATGTGGACCGCGTGTTTTTTCACCACCCTACCATCCATTATTTTATTTTATTTAAAACCAATCAAATGATGGGGGTGGCGGAAGCCGCACGTAACACATGTGCAAACAGAAGAAGGCTGTTCCTAGATAGGTTTCCTGCGTTACCATAAACAATTCATATCGTTTATGGTATCCGAAAGACATTTTTTTCATTTAATGAGCGGCTGCTATTTATTTAGCTGATCCTCATTACCGAACGATACATAAGAAAATATCCCATTAGCATCTGACGCATCGGTTTTATTTGCTTTACCGAAATCGTATCCCATGAATGCCCTTTCTTTGTTCTAGGTTCGTTCTCATCCATGAAAGAACCACACACACACGCCACTGCACTGATAGAGTGCATTTCTGTGGCGGCCACACTCTTAAGAGAAAAGTTTTTCTTCCCTTTTCTTAACCCTAACCTAGGATGGAATTCATGTCAGAGTTCTATCCTCGGGGAGTCCTTTACCATCCGCTGACCATCATGGTCACGCGTCACTCCCGCTCTCCGTAAGCTGCGGAGATGCGTACGTCCCAGTCGAATATTTGTGTCGAGTGCCGTTCGAAGTCGGAGTCGTTTCTTTTCTCACCAGTATATGTGTAAAGTGAATACAGATGTTAAGTTTCTTTTTGACTAAGTGCTACGGTTATCTTTATACGGAGTTTTAAACTTTAAATAAATAGTTGTACCTAAAGCAGAACAATAAACACAACTTATAATACACCATTAAACCAAATTTTAGTGTTTCTTTTCATCCCTCCTGTGCCTGGAGTTTTCTCCTTTGCTTGGTGATCGTGTTTGTGCTTTCCTGCGCGTGAACAATTTATGATGGATGAGGAAATGAACGGAGTGCCCGTGTATCGGCACAATACTTCTTCCCCACAAAACCATTTGCGGGATTTTTTGTATGTTTTTCGTGGTCAGAGGTCACCTTAAAAACGCCTATGCTAATGCCTGCCCAAAATAAATCACCGAAATTATTTTTCTCACTATGGAAATTCACATTCCACATTGTATCAAACGTTTATTTGATATGCATTGGTTTGATAAGAAATGGAGACAGATTACAGCGGCCAGAGACAAGGCTTTTAAACCCTGGGGTTCTATTTCAATACAGATCAACAGAATGAATTTTGTCAGAAATTCTTGCAAAGAAATGATTGAGACTGTGAGGAAGGTAGACGACAAGGAATTTGAGTTTCTAACTGGCTCACGTCCATACTGATCAATAACAAAGACTATTAGCAATAATTTCAGTTCATTTTCCTTTCCTCACGTAGTGACGAGGAGGCCACAAACTCAAAAGATAAAATTAATGCTACACCAGATGTTAATGTTTTGAAGCTGTATGTGATCGCGCTGTGCAATCTTCTACATTGGACATAAAATTTCGCACAGATGCTGTTCAAGGCATTCTCTATGAACTCTACTGCAAGAAAGCGACCGCACTGAACGGAATGGCTGTCCTTAAAACTGTGCCCCAGAACTTGGTGATTCTTAGCAAAGTTTTCGAATATCTTATGCATAGAAATCCGTTTCTACCTACTAGGTAGAAACATATTTCTGTGGTCTAGGTCTAATAAAGGGAAACTGTGATTCCCACAAAATTACAGTCCACGATATACATGGTGATAGAAAATCTCCAGTACGGAGTTCGTTAAATATTTAGAATGGAACGGACTCCTAAATGATATCCAATACGAATTTTGCAGCGGGGATTTCATGGGAGATTTTTTTACCTTTTTGATCAACATCTGGCCATCTGAAAAGCATGACTCACCATGGACCCCGGCGAATAATCATTTGATTTGGTTTCAACTGGTCAATTCCTAAATAGAAGGAAGTAATAAAAGCAATTTTCAAAATGGATGGCCCTTCATCATCCTTTCGCGCAGCACTAACCTTCTATTCTGTCGAAGTCTGTGAACAACAACTTTTGATAAACCCACGGTTCACCTTCCTGAAAAAATCCCAATAACTGCTATCCAGTATGCATAAGCTTTCGCTAATGCAATTGCATTAGCATCTTAAATGCTCCACGCATTAAAACAATCAAATTTATATAACCTAAACGTCCCTGGAAACGAAAACTTACCTTTCAAGCATCTCTTCGCATGCAATTCCTGTAAGATTTCTTTCTTACCTTATCAGGAATATCAAACTAATTCGGCACCTTCGGTGTCAAGCAAATCTCCCTAGACGAATTCCTGTAAACAAAAGGAAGGCCAGGGGCCATAAACATTGCGCTGTCTATTTTTCAGCTTCGCCATGTGTATGATAAATCTCTTAACGTACACATTGACTTTTTTTTCCCAGCAATAACATACCAGCAGCTGCATTTAATTAGCGCAATCGACGCTGAAGCCTATTTCCCTAACTCACACCATGAGTAAACAAAAGACCGCTGTCCTTCATCAGGCATTCTGGCGATACGCAAATAATTCAATACCTACCCTTACTAGCGATGCCATAAACATCACTTCCCAGTAACCTAGCTAAAACCAATTAGCACATTTCCACATCGTATCGTCGTCTCTCTGTTTAGCCGCGACGCACATGTTCCAACAAAGATCCCATTAGCATCCGACGATTTCGGTTTTATTTGCTTTACCGAAATCGTATCCTATGAATGCATTTTATGCCTTTTCTTTGTCCCAGGTTTGTTCTCATCCATGAAAGAACCATGGACACGCACCATTGCATTGAAAGAGTGCATTTCCTACAGCGGCCGCACCCTTAAGAGAAAAGTTTTTCTCTCTCTTCCCTTGTTTCTTAGCCCTGACCTAGGATGGAATTCATGTCAGAGTTCCGTCCTCGGTAAGTCCTTTACCGTCCTTTGACCACGCTGGTCACATAACTCCCGCTGTCTGTAGCGGTGCAGACACGCGAAAATTCAACTGCGTGTAGTCATTAACGAGTCGGGTTCTTTTTCGAAATACAAATCAATAAGCGGTATCGTGCATATAGATAATCATAGTGCTAAAACAAAAAATTAAGTATTACAACCAACAGAAAACAATAAAGAGTAATTAATTAATAAGCAGTGTGTTTCTTTTCTGTGTTGCATATCCTAGTGGTGCATTTTTCTTTCTTTTCTGGTGAACGGTTAGTGGCGGAGCTTTCCTTATTTCGGTGACAATTGTTGCGGCAGAACTCTTCGTCAAATAGTGGGTTGGTAGTAGAACTCGCGTCCATGCTGGCGGCGCGACTACATACCCCACAATCTCTCTTCCCTCTCAGATAAGAAGTCGAAATTTCTCGACACTTGTAAAGAATATCTAAAACTATCTCGACATCCATTCCTGCGTTTATTGAGGATGACATTCCAGTCATAATGGTATTACTTCTATACTTTAGAAGAGGTGAACTTCTCGGCCGCAAATCCTTGCGAAATCTGATCCCTTCATCTTACTCAAATAATTAATTCCCAAATAGACGGAATCTAAGATATGTCTTGGCGCAAGGCTAATAACCTTTCCCGTAAAAATAAATTATTATGGAAAATTTAACAAGCCTCGAGACTTGTTAAATAAGGCCAAGACCGGATCCCGGTTGTAGTGCCGATGATGATGATGATGACGAAGATATGTCCATCAAATTACCAAAAGAAGCTATAAATTATCCGTTTTTTCCTATCGACACAGAACACATTTCTTTTCCGTCGAAGGCTGATTAACCGTCAATTTTCAAAATATCTGGAAAAACGACCTCCTTAATGACCGTGAGTATAGATTTCGAAGCAGCAAGTCCACAGGAAACCAGCAGGTGCATCTTAACCAAAAGGGAAGCTGTGGGGTTGAAGAGGTATTTGTACCAGCACGGCCACTAGTTCACTACTAACCCCACGACGCGGTTTCCATGGGTCACCAATTGTCGTAATTTAATCTTTGTTATATTTTTACTTGGAGCGGACACGGTACTGAAATGAACACACCGGATACCGCAGCCAAACGATCACCAGACGAGAAAGGAAAAATAAACGCACGAGTTGTTGTTGTTGTAATCGGATTTTTATTGTTTGTTTATTGATTAGTTAGTTTAACATTTATTAGAGTTCACTTAATTACACAATCGGATTTTTATTGCTTTTGTATTGATTTAGTTAGTTTAACATTTATTAGAGTTCGCTTAATTACACATTTGTATAAAACAATTATAAAACGACTCGTTGGTGTGCATCGCGGATGGTGAAAACTCGACTTGCCTTACTGACGGGGGCGTGTGCACCCCCGTGCACACGCTACGGTGGATGCAGAAACACCGACCGACTCGTTCGGTGGTTGGGATCAGACTCATCGAGGGTTGAATTCCGACTTTGACTCAACCCTCAGTTCGGGGTGAGCTCGGTGGTGGCGAGAGAAAATTTCTCTTTCTGGTGAATAGGGGACCGGATTTCTCAGTGTAGATCATAGTGGTGTGTGTGAATTGATTGTGTAGATTGCATTGTTTACCCTGGTGCTGCGGCCAAGGATAAACGAAATCCAACAAGGGAAAATGGACCATGGGCATAAAGCGATGAGAGTGCAGCTGAGTAAACAAGCTGTATCTCATTAGGGAAGCATTGGGTGCTAATGGATGATTTAAGTCTTACACAATGAGAATTGTGTATAGTATCTATTGCTGGTGGGAAGAATCGGATTCTTTGTTTGCATTTGTTTATGCTGAAGAATTTGGTTTTTGGCGGCTACGCGTGAGATGCCGGCGATGGCTTGTCGGTTGGACAAGGGATCGTTGATCGGGTATATTCCAGCTGAATAAACAAGCTGCCCGACGTTGCTTTTGTCGTTGAACGAAAAGGTTGGCTGGACATGTGCATGCCTGTAACATAGTTGCGCACATATGGGGCAGGAATTTGCCGGCGAGAAGAATCGATAGGATTACTATGGTTACATTAAATGTGAACCGAAATGTTTTCGGGGAAACTCGATGATGCTTGATGCTGGTAATGATGATGGCTTTGGTGGTGGAAATGTGGTGTGCACATGTGCAGCAGAATTGCTTTGCAAACAGGAGCCTCGATAAGGTTTTTCTGTTTTAAGGGTGCATATGCCTGTAAAGAGTTCTTTTCAAGGAATTTAGAAAATGCATTGGATGCATGAATGGTAAGAATGCTTTGTAGGGAATTTTAGGTAATGCACTAAGTGCATTAAATGTCCTCGAAGGAGGAAATGTTTGCAGGTATGCAAAGGGAGTTGGGTTGCAAATATGGGTGGTTCTTCAGGTAAGGTATAAAAGAACCCCCACAAAGCCACTTTTTCTATGGACTGCTTCAGTGGTAGCAAGACTGCGGCACTCGCACTTAAAAAGAGTTCGCAATTTCTATGGAGTTGATATTGATTCAATGGGTCGCGGACTATCTAGCGGTTGGACCCAAGTACTTCCAGATGGCATCTAATAAAATTTGTTTTTTCCTGGGTTCCGCAACCTCACCCGCCCAATTCTACATTTTTTCGACAGAACTCTTGTTCACTACGTATAATTCATTTCACTTCTTTGCTGATGACGGGACGTTACCGTTGCTTGATCGATCAGAAGGATATGCAGAACTCATTGAATTTCGGCCTCAATAGGTAGTTGAATTACCTCTTGAGGCCGTTGAATGTGTTCGATAAAATGCCAAAATGGGGACCCAAGCGCCGATAGTTCAATTCCATCATTAGAACATGGGTGCAACGTAACTATATGTTCTCTACAGGTATTATCATGGTCGTTGCTGAACTGAACTTGATTAAGTCATACATTCCTTGAAATATTTCTGCATGACACTCGTCAATCACATTAAAAGTTAAGATGTACGGATAAAAGCGTTCTTTACCTAAGCCCCATAAATGTAGAATGCTTGATATTTTTTTATATTCTCTGTCTCTTCATCCAGCCGCAATGTACTTTGAAATTTGATGGAACCTAAAAATCTCTATTGTCCGCGCTTCATGAAAAAAAGGGATTATTAATTTTCAAAAGGTATTAATTTTGGCGCAAGCCTAATAACCTTGCCCGGAAAAACATATTATTATGGAAAATTTAACAAGCTTCAGACTTGTTAAATAAGGTCAAGACCGGATCCCGGTTGTAGTGCCGATGATGATGATGGTGAAGATTATTAATTTATAAGGTTTGGATTATGTTCAATAAAGAAATTAACAATTCTGGATATGTTGACATGTATCCGTGATTCACTAATTCACCAACTTTGAGTATCGCATATTTTTGCTCTTGCATTCCACGTTTCAACACAAGCGATACATCCTTCTACAAAAAGAAATATCTAAAGGCAGCCCTTGATTATTCCAAGCAACTTTGGGGAATTTACCAACTTTAAAGGGATTTCTCGATAAAGTTGAGAACGAAAAAAAAAAAAGAGAGTGGCGAGAGGCCGACTTAAGCGAGACAAGGACAAATATGTCCTTCATCTTGTCTCTGGCTTCTGGTCATCTTGCGATAACCAGAATCACTCACATCCGTGAGGAGGTTGGGCTCGGTCTCGAGGGGAAAGGTATCTAAGGACAGTGTGGACAGGGTTAGTTCTAATGTTCTCTAACTACTTGGATGGAGGGATGGTGGGAAAGAAATCATACAAGACCGGCAGGTCTTGAGTGCGGTGGTAAATGCAGATGACGTCTTCGGCGTCTGATAATCTGCGCTTTGGGAGGAAAACGTCGAAACGCGTCGATTAATTACATTTATATAGAGTGGTAGTATATTGATAGAGAACATAATCTACGGTTGTAAATTTTCGACAATATTGGTCCGTATTAAATACCTGTCGTATCTATAAAGATTCCCTCTTATTTGTAAAACATAACAAGAGCTTCTCAACTCAGAAATTTCAAAGGCATTTGACCCGTTTCCCTTTTGGTATCCAATGGGAATACCTGGTGTACCGGTATGAAGTGAGCGTTTTTTTTTTTAAAGTGAAAAACATTTTTTTTAAAAGTAAAAAACATTTTTTTTTTAAAGTAAAAACATTTTTTTTTAAAGTAAAAACATTTTTTTTTTAAGTAAAAACATTTTTTTTTAAAGTAAAAAACGTTTTATTCAAAGTATTGGCCATTTCTTTCTACACATTTCGACCACCTTTCCGGCAATTTGTGGCTACCACGCCAACAAAACCGGTCGTGGTTTGAGGCAAACCATTCGGAGACCCAATTTTTGACTTCTTCGTAGGAATTGAAATGCTGCTCCGCCAATGCGTGTCCCATCGATGAGAACAAATGGTAGTCGGAAGGAGCCAAGTCTTCCCAGCCGAGAGCTTTTATTGTTTCTTTGACGGGTTTTGCTGTATGACTCGGAGCATTATCATGCAACAAAATTACCTTTCCATGTCTCGTTTTTTTATTCTGGTCGTTTTTCAATCAATACATGGTTCAAATTGATCATTTGTTGTCGGTAGCGTTGCGCATCAACAGTTTCGCCAGGTTTTAGAAGTTCATGATACACCACCCCCTTCTGCTCCCAGCAAATACAGATCATTGTCTTTTTTCCGAACCGATCAGGCTTTGCAGTCGATGTTGACGCTTCTCCTGGATGTGCCCATGATTTTTTTGCGTTTGGGATTTTTAAAATAAATCCATTTTTCATCACCAGTCACAATTCGATGCAATACTGACTTCCTTTCGTGTCGTAGAAGCAACGTTTCACATGTGGTGTTTCGCTTTTCCATCTGCCTGTCATTCAATCCATGTGGCGCACAGTTTCCACACCTTTGGATCTTTTCCGTAGCTTTTAAACGGTCAGAAAGTGTTTGTTGTGCAACATTTAACATTTGTGCCATTTGTTTTTGACTTAAAGTGACATCTTGATCCAATATTGCTTGCAATTTGGCGCCTTCAAACTCTTTTGGTTGTCTTCCGCGTTCTTCATTTCGCACATCAAAATCGTTATCTCTGAACCGCTTAACCATCTTTTGCATGTCGCTATCGATAAAGCATGATCACCATAAGCCTCGGCAAGCATTCGATGCGACTCTGCAGCACTTTTGTTCAAATGAAAACAAAAAATTAATGCTTTCCGCAAATCATCATTTTCTGGTACAAAATTCGACATTTTGAACAGGATTAAAAAACATGATGTTGTTGTAAATATGTTTGACATGTCATAGCAACCAAACAAAAAAAATATATGGGCTCGTTCACAACAAACGTTCCGTATCGATACATTTGTATCTTGACGCTCACTTCACACCGGTATACCTGGTATTAGTATGTTTTAGTCGATGAGCAGGTCAATTTCTCGATGTGCCTTGTTGATTTCACAACCTTATCGCACATCTCAGAATTCCTCACCAAATATAAGTGATTTTCATTTAAGTGCGAGTTGATACACATATTGTTCTGTACTCAGGCAGTAACTTTTCACTAAAAAGACTAATCTCGATAAGGTCTTCGTATCATTTTCCTTAATTAATGTTTGTATTTCATCGTTAAAGTGCGCATCTCAAAAATTCGATAAATTGTATCTGTGTAATCGTGAGTAATAAACATTGCTATTTCACATTCTCCTATTGGAAAAGTGAACCTACATATATTTTAAAAGCTAACACGCAGTCAGATTATTGTCCCGCTGTTTTAAAATACATTTTAAGATTCGTGTTACTAATAGCGAAATGAATGAATCAACCTACAACGCGCTAGAACATCATGTTTTCCTTGGAATTATAAATTGAGTCAAGATAAACGTATAACTCTGTTTGCTTGAATGAATGTAAACAACTTTTATATAGATGTTTGAGTAAGTTCAGTATTTTTTGCGCTCGTGCTGAAATCAGTCCTAAATATAAATTATGAAACATAAAACAGGTTTACCAAACGAATGTTTAATTCGGATCCGCTTCCGAAAAGGTGATGATGTAGCCATAATGGAAACGACTCACTAAGTTGCTGTCTTCCCCAAACTAAAACTGACTTTTACCCGATTCGCAAACGCAAATGAAAAAAAAAAACGATTGGTGGGCTGAATAAATTTGGCAAGGTTTTCAAATATCACTTTTATTAGTATCAGAACGGAAATTTATTGATCTAGCAAATGTCAATGAGACATTCAAACGAAAAAGTATGTTCTTGAACTTGAGTTTTGTTCGCCGCAGTCAGGTGGTCACATGAATCTCCGTTTAGGTCGTTTTGGATTTATGATAAAACTGAATGTAGGGTAACGAAAAACGTATTTACGCATTGTGTCTCTTACAAAGTCTATATAAGATATGTCTGTTGTCGATTGACTGTGATAAAATCAATTTTTAACGCTCTTGTGTTGTGTTTCTAATCCAGTCTTTTGGCGTTATTTCGAACTCCTATGTTTGTATTATTATTTCGCCTGTTGTACAAATTCTTATCTGTTTTCTTTGTCCTCAGCAGCTCTATTTGGTTTTGGGTGTTTATTGATTTAGAACTGGTTTATATAACTGCCTTCCTCTACACTTGTGACACCTGCACATGATCTGTGTTTCCCATTGGTAGAGCCTACAATTCCTTAGTTAAGTGATTATTTGGAAGGGCTGTTACTTTCCTTTGCTCCATCGCCGATCAAATTACTCTCTATGTGAAGAACTATGTGCAGGTGGGTGGGCCATTTTTTTTCTTCTTCCTCGCTCCCGTCAAGCACTATCCCCGTGGGACTGCCGTTAGGTATTACGTCGCGGGGCTGGTTAGCTTTATGCTTTTTTAAGCTGCTCTCTCCATGTCGGCTATTTGTGCTTGCCTTACTTTCTCGATTCTTCAAAGTTCAAGTTGCACTTTGGTCACATAAGCGCTTATCTCCATCCAGTTATCCTCGGAGCATAGCATCTGCTCTATGAGGTCTTGCGGGCCTGGGAGATTGGGTCTTCCTTCGTTGAAGTGTCTGCAGTGGAACACCACATGCTCCGTATGTTCCTCTTGGTTTGGACACGCTGGACACAACGGTGAGTTGGTGCGTCCAAAACGGTGCAGATATTTGCGATATCCACCATGGCCGGTCAGGAACTGGGTAAGATGGTAGTTGCAGGCACCGTGATCTCTCTTCATCCAGGTGGCGATAGATGGGATAAATTTGTACGTCCATCTGCCTTTCGTGGTGTTGTCCCACCGAGTTTGCCATATGGCTAATGAGGTTGCTTTCTCTTCTTCCTTGATCTCCTTTTTTTTTTTTTTTTTTTTAACATACTGTATTTATTTGACCAATAATCAATGTTTACATTAAGTACTACAGCTAACTTATAATTCTAGTGATACAACTGTTTACATGCATACATTACACATTTTTCAAACATAACTGAATGTGTGAATAACTATTCGAGTATTCTAGGTTTTAATATTGACAGTTTTCCTGGAAAAGGTCAGAAAACCAGGATTTTTATTTTTTAATTTAATCTAATCTAATACTTAACTTAACTCTAACTTATTCTAGCTTAACCTAATTTATTTTATAATAAGTTAAATATGTAATGTGAATTGGGGAATATAGGGATTGATGGTTAATGAAGTAGGTTGGCGTGGGAGATGGTCAGTTAGTGGCCTCAGGTGCAGTAACACTTTCCGGTTGTTCGTTAAAACGCAAAATATTGGAGAATGGTTGTATGTTACAGTATTTGAACTGATTGGGTGCCAGCTCGGTGTTATGGTACACTACCTCGTTGGAGTCATTAACCAATCTTCCAGAGGTAAAGAGACTTCTGGTGTGGAGACAATTCAGATAGTGAGCCCTGTTATCTAGAGGAGTTGGTAGTAGTGAAGTTATTATGGGGTTGGCCTTGATCTCCTTAACTGCTGTTTGTTTCAGTTGCCTTGGCGTTCTCCTGTTGTAGATTCTTAACATCTCGTCCGCAAGGATATCAATTGGAACCATTTCGGCTACGACAAAAGCAGCTTCGACCGAGATGGTTCGGAAACGCTGATGGTTCTTAGGGCACAGAGTCTATAGATTGACGTCAGCTTTCTCCTCGCTTCCTTCGTCGTCAGTATACTGGCCCAAACAGGGGCGGCGTATAATAGGACCGAGGTCACTACTCTAGACATCAAGGTTCTTCGTGGATATCCAGGTCCTCCGATGTTTGGTAGTATTCGAGCAAGTGCTGCTTGCAGCATTGACGCGTTTTTGCTAGAATACTTGACATGTTCTTTGAATTGTAGCCTGTTGTCGATCATAACTCCTAGATATTTAATTGCGTCTTTCGATCTAATAATTTGATCTCCGACCCTTATATTCATACATTCCACCTTTTTTCGGCTAGTTATTAAAACCGCCTCTGTTTTGCGGTCTGCTAGCTCGAGACCAGCGGATACCAGCCATTCTTTGACTTTCACCACTGCCTCGTTAGTAGCTGCCTCTATCTCATGAATAGGTTTTGCCACTGTCACAAGGGCAATGTCGTCTGCAAAACCTATCAACTGGACCTGTTGTGGCAACACCAATCGCAAAACGCCATCGTACATGATGTTCCATAAGAGGGGTCCCAGAACTGATCCTCGTGGAACTCCTGCTGAGACGTGGTATTTTACACCATCGTCTGTTGCATACCTCAGCTTCCTGTTAGTGAGGTAGCTGGAAATTATTCTCTGGAGGTAGTGTGGTGTGCCCATTCTGTGAAGCGCTCTATTTATGACTGGCCATTTTGCCGAGTTAAAGGCATTCTTTATGTCCAGTGTTACAACTGCACAGTATTCCTTTGTGCCCCAGCGCCATCTCTCTCCACTTATTGCTTCTGTCGCAATGTCAAATACTTTCTTTATGGCGTCGACGGTAGAGCGCGATTTTCTAAACCCGTATTGTTGGTTCGATGGAGGCGCAAGACTAATGACCTTGCCCGAAAAAAAAAAAACAAATCATTATGGAAAATTTAACAAGCCTCAGGACTTGCTAAATAAGGCCAAGACCGGTTCCCGGTTGTAGTGCCGATTATGATGAGGATGATGATTGTTGGTTCGATAGGGCTGCTTTTTCTTCTGCTACGGTTAGCAGTCTTTCGTATATCACTCTTTCTAATATCTTTCCCATAGTGTCTAGAAGGCATATTGGGCGATATGATGAGGGCTCTCCAGTTGGTTTTTTACTTTTTGGTAGGAGCACCAAGTGTTGCAGTTTCCAAGTTTCTGGAAAGGCACCTTCCTCTGGACACGTTTGCATGGTGGTTATAAACATGTCCGGTCGACTTTCATCTGCCGCTTTCACCGCCTTGTTTGGAATTCCGTCAGGACCCGACGCTTTGCCGTCCTGTATCCTCCTGAATGCTGACTGTAGCTCGTCTGCCGTGACTCTCGGGATGACCTCCACCACTGTCTTGCTTATTAAGTCGTAGTGTGGGGATGTGCCTTGTGGGAATAGTTGGTTTACTATTGACCTCAGCATTTTTGGACATGATATCTGCGGGGACCTGGAACCCTTTAGCTTACTCATTACCATCTTGTACGCCGTACGCCATGGATTTATATCGGCTCCTTCTCATAGGCTTTTGAAGGACCTCGTTTTGCTGTCCTTGATCGCCTTTTGTAGATTGCACCGTGCTGACCGGAAAGTGCTCTTGGAAGTTGGCTGTCCTCCTAGAGCGCTGCACTTTGCGTCTGGCTTGTAGCCAGCGAGTCCTGAGTGCCTTTATTTCCTCATTCCACCAATAACAAGATGTAATAAATTCTCCGTTAGATCGCCTGGGCATAGCTGCATCGCACGCTGTCGTGACAGCACAGATGAGTTGGTGTGACTGGGCTTCGGCTGTTTCAGCATTGGTGACATCGTTGGTACTCAATATTAATCAAAGGAGTCCTTGTCAAAAAATGTGTTTCCAATTCGGGCCACCTACTTGGAGACTCCTTCTACGTTTGTTTTGTTGTATATCGACTCTAATGGCCTGATGGTCGCTGTGTGTGTATTCCTCGCTGACCCGCCATTTTAACTTACGTAGGAGGGAGTTGCTCGCAAAAGTGATGTCGATGACCGGTCCTCTTCTTCCGTTACGGTATGTATTTACCCGCCCGTTGTTTGCAATGCCGATGTCCAGAGATGCAAAGGTTTCCAACAGAATACGGCCTCCAGTGTTTGTTGATCGGCTGCCCCATTCCACTGCCCATGCGTTGAAGTCGCCGGCTATAATCACTTTAGGCCTTCCTTGGGCATCTGCCACCAAATTGTCCAACATGGCCTGGTATTGGCTAAGGGACCAACTTGGCCTGGCATAACGGCTGTAAAAATGTATGCCACTAATTTTTGCACTGACAAAGCCCTCGGTTTGTTTGTAGACGTCTTGAAACGCATGTCTTTCACCTAACCATCATCATCATCGGCACTACAACCGGGAACCGGTCTTGGCCTTATTTAGCAAGTCCACCTAACCATATAGCTGCGGTATTTGTTTTGTCGCTCACCCATATGTTGTTGCTGAGAGCCTTGTACGGTTCGCTGATGAATATGACGTCAGCTCTCTTCTCCCTAGCTGTTTGTTTCAGGATGTCCTGAGCTCCCTCACAGTGATTGAGGTGGGTGGGCCATACATTTTTGCGAATGGCAACACTTAAAAACCGTTAGAGGGAGGGACGCGCGAGTGGCGGGGAATTGTTTATTACGTTGTTGTTGGAATTGTTTATACGTTTATTACGGCCCACCATTCGCGCGCCCCCCCTCTAACGGTTTTTAAGAAATCAAGTGTTGCCATTTGCAAACATTTATGGCTCGCCCTATAGAACCTCTATGTACGATTTACGCTCCCTTTATTGGGTTAGTTCACCGACTTAATTCTGCTGAACTCTCACGTACCCATGTTTCAAGGTTGTTACGTTGCTTGGTATGCCGGTATGCACTCATCAAAGTACCATATTATTGCTTAAGACGTAGAGCAATCAGTACCAAGAGAGGAAGCACTGTTAAGGTTCTAGCCACGTTCCACATCCTATATTATCTAATCACCGAAAGGGAAATATTCCAGGAATTTTAAATCCTGACTTGTCTTGAGGTCTCGCTTAGGTAACTCAAAGAATTTCTTTCCATCTCAAGGGTAGTCGTTCGTTAATGAACACAGAGTGCTGTACATTATTAGGACTTATCCACAATTGAGTAGGATTGTCTTACAAACCACTAGTGAAACTCATAGAAGATTTAACCGCATAAAAATAGGATACTCCTGTAGCGATTCCAACAGACAACCGAGGTGAAGAACACAGCATCAAACGCGAATCGAGAGAATTATAAGCGCCGTATACCGGAGCATTAACGTAGCAATCACAGGTTATGTAGTGAGTTGAGACATCCTTGCTTATACGCGGCCGTAGTCTTAAGTGGCGGTGCTTTGGTCAATTTTTTTCTAATGTAGGGTCGAAGTACGTTTTTCATCGCAAAACGAGATGCTGCTGCTACTTAAGTGAAGTTGAATAGAATGCATTAACCTTTCAAAATAGTTTCACGAGATAGCTAATAATCAGGGGAAACGTGTCGATTTACTTTAAAAATTAACTTAATGCCGGGAAAACACGTCCTTTAACCGTTGCACACGAATGTGGGATGCTCACCTTTGTGGCCGTATAATATTTAAAAAAATTGACTAACTGTCATAGTAGCGTAAATTGGTGAGTTGAATTCCAGTACGCATTGTCGCAATTACCTCACGGTCATGGCTAGGAAGTAACCCCTGCTGGCAATGTAATAAAAATATTACAACTTGGAACTTTTTTAAGCCCTTCCAATGGGGTACACGTTAAATAAATATAAGTGAATACCAGAATCAACTAAGAATTGACTTGCCTTGAGTAGTTATTGTTGTGAAAGTTCAAAGTCGCCCTGGTTACGGATTTACTCAAATACCCTCATGATTTTAAGTTATGGCTTGGCTTGGTGCCTCCTGTCGTTAGCAAGCAATTTATGTGACTCGTCTTACAGATGAACTCTTTGTCAAGCAGCCGACTGTGACGTCCACTTCTTTTGTATATCGCTCGACCGAGGGTTGCAAAAAACGCTATGTTAAGGCTTAGCGCTGAGTAATCTCCCGATTTATTGTCGCACCCTTGACGTTACATCAGCCTGCATATCGGATGGTTTGAAGAGGGCTAAAGAGAATTTAATTCAATCAAATGCGGTTGATAAGTTGGAGTAATGTAATGTGGTTTGTTGGATGCAGTATAGTGGTCGGAGTAAAAGTTAATTGACCGGAATTGCGGTAGTTATCAATGTGAAATGGGGGGAAATCAGTTTTGAATCTTGTCATGATTGGTTATCAGCTATTAAGCAAATATTTATTAGTACGTAGGCGTACTTACGGATCATTAAATGTTCATTAAATAAATGTCGTATGAAAAAATTCGGTAATTTAATTGGAAAAGCGGTAATAATAGCCACAGATTATACTTAAGTTCAATTGCCGATTCCGTGGCGTTTTTATGCGCAATAACAATAAAAAGCAAAATGTAGTCCTATAAAAAGATAGTACGTTGCTGTACTTGGAGTTATTAATCTCGAGCCTTTTTAGCCCAACATATGTCGTAAGGATTTCAGATTTATAGACAGTTCTTTATTTAGTTTCTTCTTCATATAAAGTTGTATAAGCAATTCTTTCCACAAGTATCTAACCATTTCAAATTCATGACTTTTTAAAATCAAACCAACAGAAAATCACCGGAATCCATCCCAAACTTAATATTACAAAATGGTTTTCCGCATTTGTCTAAGATGCTGAATTTGTAGTTCCAATCGTTATTGCTCTGTTTAGAATATGCATTACTAACACTAAATTAGCCAGTGTATGGCATATTCCTAGGTATAAGGGTACCGACATTGGCAGATTCCTGCTGCCTGTTGGGAACTAAAATGGGTTCCCAGTGGAATAGCATTATTAGAATATTCAATATTGAACGCCGTAACTTGGGGGCAATTCAAGAAGGGATTGATGCGATACAAATAAAGGGAATTATTATATTATTATTTATTATTTATTAGCCTGTAGGAACCCGGAAGTTCATGACCTCACCGACTCGGCTTCGCCATCGTTGCCTGTCCTGGGCACTCTCTTGCCACGATTGACCATCCGATCCGATCTCCTCAAGGTCAAGCCTAACATTGTTCTTTCATCTCCGTCGCGGCCGTCCTGCCGGTCTCTTTCCCGTTGGTCTACCGTCAAGAATTCTATGCACGGTCCTATCGTTGTCCATTCGCGCTACGTGTCCGGCCCATCTTAATCTTCGCGACTTGATTACTCTCACTATTGTAGGTTTGCGATATAGCTCCTCCAATTCGTGGTTATGGAGTTTCCCCCATTGTCCTGCTTCCTCGTCATATTTACCTCCAAAGATACCCCTCATCACTTTATTCTCGAATACGCGGAATTTGTTTTCTTCCCGTTTTGTGAGAGCCCATGTTTCGCATCCATATAGAACAATCAGCATGATTATGGTTCTATAGACACTGAGCTTTATGTTACGTGATAGCAGTCTGGATGTCAGCAGTTTACTGACTGCGTGCCAACTAGCGTTGCCGGAATCCAGTCTTTTGTTAATTTCCTTCGACACTTCGTTACTGGCCGTCAGTATCGTTCCCACATATTTAAATTCTTTAACTTTTTGAAATATCTTACCTCTGACGTTTATATGTGTTCTCTGAGGTTCACCCGTTCTCGCCGTAATCATGTATTTTGTTTTGTCTTCATTTATTTCTAGGCCCACCTCTTCTGCCGCTTGCATGATGATTTCACAGTTTTTACTAACAGTTTCTAGATTATCGCCCAAAACGGCGATGCCATCCGCATATGCGAGCACTTGTGTGACCCCGTTCAGGGATGATCCGGCCATGTTGTCGTCTTGTACCTTTCTGATGACATACTCGAGCACAAGGTTAAAAAGACACGGTGATAGACCATCTCCCTGCTTTAGTCCGTCTCGGATTTCAAATGGTTCTGAGAGGTGGTTTTCTATCCTAACTCGCCCTTTGTTTTCGTTCATGCAAATTTGAATGAGGGCGGCATATTTTTTTGGGACTCCCAGCAAAACTACAATATGGTAGAGTCTTTGCCTTGCGACTGAGTCGTGGGCTTTTTTGAAGTCAACGAACAGTTGGTGAACCGTCTCTCCGTATTCCCACTTCTTTTCCAGTAGTTGTCTTATTGTGAACATTTGGTCGCTTGTTGACCGGTTTCTACGGAATCCACATTGGTAGTCTCCCAGTATTTCTTCTGTGTATGGTGTGATTCTCGCCGGAATGACATTTGTTAATATTTTGTATGTGGTTGGGAGCAATGAAATTCCTGTGTAGTTTTCGCAGTCCGATCTGTCGCCTTTTTTGAAAATGGGGATGACTATTGAGGTTTTCCATTCTTCCGGAGTGACTTCCTTATCCCATATTGTTTGGATGAGTTGGTGGATCTTTCGAGCGGTTGCCTCTCCTCCATGCTTCACAAGCTCTGCCGGTATACAGTCGACTCCGGGAGCCTTGTTGTTTTTCAATCGATTTATTGCGTCTACAACTTCGTTGAGAGACGGCTCTGAGATCTGAGGCTCGGCTGTATGTACGCTTGGTGCGTTTATCTGTGGTTGATGGGTGCGTACATTGAGCAGGTTTTCAAAGTACTGCTTCCATCTTGTCACGATCTTGTTTGTTTCTGTGACCAGACAGCCGTTTGCTTCTCGAATTATTTTGTCTCTCCCTCGGTAGCCGTTTCTAATTGAATTTATGCTGGCATACATACCTCTGATGTTCTTTGCCCTAGAATTTTCTAGGATTTTTTCGATCCGAGTCTTCTCCCATTCGCGTTTTTTGCGTTTGAAGAGCCTCATTGTCTCTCTCCGAATCGTCGCGTATCTTTCTGCGTTGACTTCATCATATCTTTCTAAGTGGATCACTCTGAGGCGTTTACGTTCTTCGATCTTCGCCCTGCACTCATTGTCAAACCAAGGTGTGGACTTAATTGTTTTCTTAAATCCTAATACCTTTTGGGCTGTTAGTTTGAAATAAAGGGAAGCATGACGAAATAGGGGAGATTGAGATCCAATGTTCTTGTTACTTATCCGGCGACGTCTCAGCTTCCTGCTCTCCTTGTGGATTGTATTCCGGTGCCAGCCGTCCAAACTATTCCGCAACTTTGTCCTACAGATATCTCTGAACCTTCCGAATTGAACACTTAGTATAAAGTCCAACAACATCGCCCTGGTTTTCCTTTATTCCATGGTCTTAATTTTAATATAATTCTTCAATACAAATTACTTGTAATCAATTTTTTCTCTTTACTCTGTCAAGTGATCTCTTTACGACCGTGCGGCGAGGAGTTCTTGTGGTGACTCCTCCTGCTTTGAAAAAATGGGGTGGCGAGAGGCCGACATTAGGGAGACAAGGACAAATGTGTCCTTCATCTTGTCTCTGACTTCTGGTCATCTTGCGATAACCAGAATCACCCGCATCCGTGAAGATGTTGGGCTCGGTCTCAAGATATCTGAAAAGAAAGGGGAAGGAGGTATCTAAGGAAAGTGTGGACAGGGTTAGTTCAGGTGTTCTCTAACTACTTGGATGGAGGGATGGCGGGAGAGAAATCGTACAAGACCGGTAGGTCTTGAGCGCTGTAGTGAACGGAGATCGCGTCTTTGGCGTCTGATGATCTGTGTTTTGGTCGGTGTGTGTGTGTGTGTATGTGTGCTCCGCAATAGTATACTGGTTAGTATACCCGCCTGTCACGAGGGAAACCGGGGTTCGATTCCCCGTCGGGGAGCCTCTGGCGCAAGACTAATGACCTTGCCCGGAAAAAACAAAACATTATGGAAAATTTAACAAGCCTCAGGACTTGCTAAATAAGGCCAAGACCGGTTGCAGGTTGTAGTGCCGATGATGATGATGATGTGTGTATGTTTGTGCTATCTTGTACTGTGCGTGCGTGTGTGCGTGTGGTATGTTAGCAGTATACCCTATGGGATGGGTTCAAGAATCCTTTATTATAGAGGGGAATGTTGTTGGGAAGGGTGCTTTCTTCAGTTTTGTACTGAAGAAGAAATTGTGGTGGTCTGATCCGAAGAGATCGAGAGAGAGAGAAAGGTCAAGAACGCAAGACTCCCGTACAAGTGGGTTCTCGCTGTTCTGAATGCTTTCGAGGTACTTGTATGCTAATTGTAGCAAGTATTCGTCGATAGGGGTAATGGAGGCACCTTCGTATAGGTGAGAGTTCGGGTAATGGCGACCGTCAGGCCTTCTAAAGTGGTTGACGTATCTTCTGAGGAGGTTTCTTTCGAAAACTCGAAGTCTTTCCATTTGAGCCGAAGATATGGATGACCATATGGGAAAGGCGTACGATATTTCAGATCGGATTAGCTGCTTATACGAGTAGCAAAAAAGCTTAACTGTCAACTTTGTTGCTCCACTTCAAGATGTTGTGCAGTTGACTCCTTCTGCTTTGTCGATGTGCCCGCCTTATATAGGTCCGTAGCCGTCGTTTTGTTCACTCGTTTCCTGAGTGCTGTTTTCCTTAGTGGCTTCCTGGAATCGGTGCGCCGCTGATCTTTGTTTCCCAGGAACTTGTGTGCTGGCGCTTGCCTTGCCCTTCCTGGGAATTAGTGTCGACGTGATGCATCGCCAACAATTCTTTTACTATGAAAGTTAACTAGCGTACATTAAGGCTTCATCACTACAGTAAATAGATGCTACTAAGCTATTAAATCTTGTAATTTTGAAAAAGTTCCAAGTGGTACTCACGCATAATATGACATATTTCACTTAATTCGAACATTATCAAGCCTGACAGATTAACTTTTCACACATATCCAGAAAGTCCACGTTTTGTTTCTGTCGCACTAAGACTATGTTATGTACAAATGTAATTTGGTATCCTAATGCAGGTCATTAATAATTGTTTTCCAACAAACTGATTGAACAATAATCGGGAAGAGAATTATCAAGAATTCTATTTCAAAATGTTGATTACAACACCTTGCAATAATGATTCCAAAGATTCTTGGAGCTTAGTGTATTCATAACTTTGTACAGGGTGGCGCAAAATTAATCATCCTATCCGAATATGTTATAATTTTTGCAAAGAGCGTCGTACGTCAATCATATTTGACATTTGTGAACTAGAAAAAATTGTCAAAGTTCAAATAAAGATGTACATCATTCAAAATCTTTTTTTTTTTTATTTAATAAAAAATTAATTCAAAATAAAGTAGTAATTCATCCGACAAATCCAAACAAAATGCTAAGAAGCAAACCACATGTTCTTTTTTTGTGCATCTATACTTTGGGACATAAAATGCACATTTGCAGATCCTTTTCAAGAATTTTGTCTACACACACTTCCTATCCATTGTTTTCTACCGAAACGCATGAAAAAACTCTTTATAAATGCTCATGTTCATTTTAAGAACATCCCAATTCCAAATGAAAAATGGATGGTGACTGTAGTTGTAAGAATTCAGTCAGTTGGAAGTGCAGTGCAGAAGAGGTCAGTCTCTAGAGTGGTGTCCGCTGGTTGAGGACGCCAATAATTTAAAATTCAAATTGGATAAAATGACATTAATAGAAAATAGTTTTTAATAAAGTGTTTTTCTAAGTTTGTAAATTTATATTAAAATCGTTTATTTTAAAAAAAAATCAACAATCGCTCGTCACTCTTCCCGGAGGATCCGGAAGCACGGTGGTGATCGTGACAAAGTGATTCCACAAGAATATACTTTGTCTCAAGCCCACACCAAAATAATGAAAATGTAGGTGTATTCGGGATTTAGGTATGGAATATGTCGTAAATTGTATACAACAAAAGAGTCAATGTTAGTATTAACAGCACGATATACTCGTACATGTATTGTGTGATCCACTTCGAGTCTCTAAGTTGAAGTCCTGACGGGCTTAAACTTCAGCTGGTTTCTTTTTGAATACCCCTGATCACGAATGTAGTTTTACCGTCTTAATATCTATTTTACGTACTGGTTAGGCCAACGCAGGTGCAGAATTTTGTGCGATCGTGTCGTATAATCTAGGTTCTCTCTGGAACATGAGCAAGAGTTTTGCGTGTGTTTTTCTAAACACCTAAATGTTTGATCGTTGCGTAGATACTGGTAGGTCCAAAATACTACACATCCGCAGTTTGAATTTACATAAAAATGTGCTCATTTGAAAATGGACCGACCATAGTCGACTTTTCTTCCTCTACGAGAATCAATTTGAATATGCATAGAAAGTCGGAGAATATAAAAATGAAATCAAGCAGTTTAAGAGACGGCTTGAGTTGCCAAACTAGGGTATGCTCAAATGATGGGTTCGCTCTGGCGATAGGTGAATGTGACTGCTTAAAATATAAATCGTTTATAAGTTCGTAATATGTTGCCGAAAGTAAAATCCATATAAAATACAGCATGTCGTTTGTAAGGCATGAAATTTATGTTTTGTAGCGATAAACATTTTAATTTGATAGTAACATTTAGTGTATAATTGGTATTTGTTCAGCCTTACAAGTCTATCATGTATTTAAGACTTTCTAATACTTTATAATGATATACATATAAAATTTGAAAGTCAGCAAAACACTAGTAACATTAATTCGGCCTTAAGTTTGTTTCTAATATAATATATTAAACAGTTTTTAAAGCAACGCCTTGAATACTTAATTTTTATATTTAGTTTGCCGCACAATCTTATTTGTAATTAGACTTCGGATATATTTATTAGAAACTAACGTTTGTTACTTTTTAGAATATTGGAGTTAAAAACCTTTCGGAACTTCACCCTGTACAGACTCACGGAGCGTCCCGGAATCTTGCTACTCAAAAATATTTTTACTGTTTTGCGACCGGACGAAATTTCCATATTTTACTTCTTTTTTCGTGGTAGATTGTTCTACGAAAATAACATTTGCGCGTTTTCGTTTGAGGAGATGAATTTCATAATTGCTGATGCGGATGGTTTGACTCCTACGAAAGGAGCTTGAAGAAATGTATTATATGTACTTTTGACTAATTGTTTTTGCTTGTAACTCCTTAAAATTTCTCCGTTAACAGTAACTTAAGATTGTGCAATAATCCCTAAGCTCTAATCTCCTATTAAATACATATGTTTTGGTAGTTCACTTAACGCTTGTATAGAGCTGATAATGTAACTGAAAAAGTTGCAAAGGCTAGTTTATGACACATTAAGAGTTACTAAATGACGCAGATTAACGATTAACCTGTTTATGAGTCACTATCTATAGCTTTTTATTATTGTGAAATTACTTGCTTTTTATTATTGTTTTAATTACTCAACACCACGTATGGATTTGCACTGAACTCCATAACCCCACTTTGATTTAACCAGTGGTGGTATTTACAGCAACCACGAACAAAGTGTCCCTATCATTCTGATCACCGATTTTTTTTGAAGTAACGATGAAATGATTATCACCAAATTAAATACCATCGTCGATAAAGAAACCCATATGCAGCAAAGTAATCCAAGCACGACCAACAAAGCTGGGAAGCACCAAAACCGGCCCAACATTTGTTTGTTTGTTTATTTACCAAGTCGAAGCGATAACAATCCAAATGAATCACTGCCGACAGGCTGTGCTGCTGCTGGAAACACTTTTTCAAGTACGAGACATTCACCTCATGGCGGAATCAATGCAGCAATAATAATTTAACCCGGACGCTATTTGCCCAACTGTGAGCTGTGCAACTACAATGTTGAGGGCTTGAGAGATGACTCATGCCATTTTCTACGTTTGCTTCCAGCGAGACACACGGGCGCTTTCTGTGCAAATGGATTGTTACTCTACCGCACTGCGGAGGAAGGCAGAATTCACTCCCAAGGAATAATACCGGTTCGCCACATTCGATGCATTCAATATAGATGGATATATGCATCTCCTCACTCGAGTCAATTTGCATGCGAACACAGTCACAATTTTATCGTGTACCTTACTATATCTCGCTGTTCAAGGATTAATTTAAAATGCAACTTTAGAGAGGACGACCACACTTCAGCTGGTGCGCCCTTTTAAAGTAAATGAGCGCACCACTTACCCTTTGTATGTCACTTCGTCTGACATAGATTTCCGACTTGCACCTTATAAGATTAGCTGACTCTACATCCTGATGTATCCACATCTTCCTTATCAAGTTGCGAACATTTCCTCTGAAGCTGCAAAAACAACAAACCATTTTTATCTCACTTCTCAAGGAATTGTGATTAGATTTCGACTGGCAGAACTCAACTGGCCGGATCCATGGCGGCGGCTTTGTTTTCGTTTTAATTAAATTAACACGAGTTTGAGGCAGGAAATGATTTTGTGATTAATATGTTCGCCCAGCGCAGTGGGCGGACTGGAGTCGCGTGATGTATTTTATCTGAAACGGCCGACGGCTCTTCAGCCACAAAGCGGGACTCGACTTTATGTTAGAAATCACGTTTCGCAATTCAATTTCTCACGACTTTTAGTCGTTTGCCTTTGAGTTTTATTTTATCATGTGCGCAGGCAATTTGGCTTAAATGTCTTTCAAGTGGCCATTACACGATCCACCTATAGGCCATAGGTTCATTATTACTTGCATCTTCCCAGATGCACCAGCAATGCATTTTTATCCACTAATTTGAGGAATAATGGCCAATAAAAGCTTCACGTAAGCGTTGCCGAGATGTAATTGATTCCATTTTGTATAGAGATGGTTTCCGTAGGCATTTCTTAGGCAGTGGAAGGTCGAAGGTGTTTCATTGTGGGATGTTATATAATTTCCTATAATGTGAGAGTCCTTAGGGAGAGCATTAATTACTTGCATTAATTGTATATGATGAGAATGCTCTTTTGCCCTTAAAAAATTTCTGGTTTTACTTTATTCTTATTTCAGTAGAAAAATTGTAAAATATTTGACGAACATTAGCGGAATAATAGAATATGTATATCCAAAGAGCAGTAATCATCTTTTCAATACTATTAGATATTATCATTTTTTTCTATTCAAGGTACTAATAAATTCCACAAACAGTTCAATATGCTTACTTGCAATATACTACGGGGAATTTCTGATCAAATACTACACAATTTACTAATTTTTGCTCACTTATTTGTTTACCTATTTATTTTATTTATTTATTTATTTATTTACCCTCAATATTGTATTTATTTAATTTTATACACAAAACGCGCGAGTTACGGTTACCACCGGGCACGCCGTCACCCCTTAAACCTCTTACACCCAAGTAGCACCCACCAAATATGCTTAAACCGCAAATCTCGCATACCAACGTTATTATCCCCACATCCATAACCCCATATATATTGTTGCGCGCCCGGGGTCGCTGGATTAATTATTTTAATAAATAAGAGCCGTTAAATCGATTTTCTTTGTAAACACTTTATTAGTCTGTTAATAACAACCGTTACTTGATATTTCGCTAATAATTCGGTGACACTTCCGAGACTTATCGTTTTCTAACTGCTTACTCACTCCCTTGATCTGCGTGCGACGTATTTATACCGTTTTTCCTCATTCTGATTCGGCGTTTCGTTTCGGTCTGTTCCATAGCCTCGAATTTCCTACTGCTCATAGTCTCCGGTTTTCCAGTACTTTCTAGAATAATCTAGTACTTTGTTTTGGAGACTTGCCAGATATCACAGCTGATTGTCATATGCGTCACAATATTAATACCCAAAATATCATATTCCCAATTCCCTAATGTAGAAACAATTACCTGTAAGTATCGCAGCCGAAAATAATGATATCGGCCAGGTAAAATACCCTGGGTAATTAAGCATCAGGAAAAACCGAAAAAGATACAGCCGAGGTAGGTACATCATCAGGTACGGAGAAAACACAAAAAGGTCGAACGAGGGGAAAGAGAGAACAACTTGACGAATATGTTTTTGGTGAGAATTTTTGCCATCGCGAGATATATCATTCAGTACGATATTAACCTCAACGAGAGGAAGACCCAAAACCTTCGAGAAAACGGGCCAGTGTGTACACAAAAAAAAGTGACTTATTCCCAGCAGTATTCGGCGGATCACCTGCATCGATAGATAAAAATCCTCCAAAGATCCATTAAGTGATTGCTACTATGATGGAAATGCCGTTCATAGCGGGTCCAATGATGGCAGTACTCTGAAGAACATGTTTAGCTGGGGGTTAATGCGGCTAGGCTGAGCCAAGAGTGATTTTTGGGCTTGTTTGTTGGGAATTCTGTAATGCTATGTTGGAATTTCGGTCATGGTAGATTTTGTGGGGTATTTGGCGCCTATGCTTATGATGTTCGAGGAGGAGAGCAATGAAGATGAACTTGAGGACGTAACCCGTGTAAAGTGTTGCAGGGTTTTTTTTGTAACAATATCAAATTAGGCCCACGTTCGAATATTGTTCTCATGTTTGGAGCTCTGCTCCTAAACATACTCCCGACCTACTTGAGAGCGCACAGAGGCGATTGATCCGCCTGATCGGGGACACGGCGCTGACGTTGGGACTACAGTCGCTGTCACATCGAAGGCGTGTAGCTGACTTCTCTCTGTTTTACAGATATTATGGCGGGTACTGTTCTTCGGAGATTCGTGATATTGTTCCGCGCAATTCGGTTTATATGCGCTCCACAAGGCAATCCGACGGGTCGAACCAATTTGCGGTTCATTTCTCGACTGCGTGAACACCCCTGCATCAGAACTCATTCCGTTACAAAGCGGGAAAGCTGTGGAATTCCCTCCCCACGCAAGTTTTTCCGGAGCGTTACAACCTGCAACTGTTCAAGAGGCGGCAATAGTTCAAGAAGAACTGCAACTGTTCAAGAAGAACCGCAACGGTTATTCAATGGCATCTCGGGGCGACGTGTCGGCGCTATAGGTTACTGAGAGGAGTATATATCGGATTTCCCAATAGGGACTTGACAACTTTTCTTTTAAATAAAACACAAACCATTTGAGATATTTCAAAAACTTTATTATCGGCTTGAAGTACAGTCAAAACATTTATGAATGGAACTCGACTTCGTTCATATGGCCACCGCGGGCACATTTGCAGCGGTCGGTTCGTTGGACCCAATTTTCGATGAGTCGCCACACATTTCGGCCGAAACGGCCGCTATTTCGCGTTGAATGTTGGCTCTAAGCTCTTCCAACGTCGTCGGCTTGTTGGCATAGACCAATGACTTGACGTAGCCCCAAAGAAAATAGTCTAGAGGCGTTAAATCGTACGAACGAGGCGGCCAACCGAATGGCCCATTTCTTGAGATAACACTCTCATCACACTTACTCTTCAATAAATCGATTGTATCGTGTACTGTGTGGCTTGTGGCACCGTCCTGTTGAAACCACATGTCGCCCAAGTCCATATCTTCCAATTCGGGCCAAAAATAATCGGTAATCATGGCGCGATAACGATGGCTATTCACAGTAACGTGACGATCGTTATCGTCGATGAAAAAATATGGCCCAATGACGCCGCCGGCATGCAAACCGCTCCAAACAGTTATTTTTTGTGGATGAAGTGGTGATTCATGAAGCACATGTGGATTTTCACCCGACCAATAACGCATGTTTTGCTTATTGACGAACCCATTGAGCAAAAAATGAGGTTCGTCACTGAAGATGATTTTGCGATGAAATTCATCATCTTGGCGCATCTTTTCCAGAGCCCAATCGGAGAACGTACGTCGCTTCAAATGGTCCATCGGCTTCAATTCTTGAGTCAGCTTGATCTTCTATGGGTGTAAACCGAGCTCCTTACGCAAAATTCGCCATACAGTGGTCTGGGCGATGCCCAATTCTTGAGAACGCCGTGGAATTTACTGATTTGGATCGTTTGCAACGGACGCCTGAACGGCAGCGATATTTTCGACAACTCTCACTTGCACGGCAACATCACACAACGAATATGTAGACTCAAATTTTTGCACTAAACTTGTTATTGCCTGTCTACTAAGGCGAGAATTGCGACAGAAATTTGGAGTTAACGCTCTTAAAGTTGCGGTCATCGACTCCAAATTTCGGTAGTATATTTTAATAATTTGCAGATGTTGTTCGTTCGTGTACTTAACCGTGATGAAAATGTTGAGTTTACTGAATAAATTGACAGTGACAGTTTGATGATTAGTAAAAGGGTGCGTTCACAAATTAAATTCAAAGTTGTCAAGTTCCTATTGGAAAACCAGATATAATGGACATCGTCGCGCAACGGGTTTACACTGGAGTGTAGAAGTACCGACACACATAACATCGGCATCAGCTTCACCATAAGCAAGTAGATTACACCCCATGTAAAAGATGAAAAGGTGAAATTTATTAATGACCTAATCCCGGTGCTAAAAATACAGGGCCCATGATACAATTATGTATTTATAAACGTACAAGCCCCAACAGAATCTACGGGTGAAGAAACGAAGGACACGTTCTACGAGACCCTCGAGGAAGTATTTGATGGGATCTCATCATTCGATGTTAAAATCCTCCTCGGGGACCTCAACGCGAAAGTTGGAAAGAAGGATATCACCCAACCAGCTATAGGTAAAGAAAACCTACACGACGTTACAAACGATAATGGAATTCAAATGATCACGT
Source organism: Microdon myrmicae (assembly GCA_963931805.1). Taxonomy (NCBI): domain Eukaryota; kingdom Metazoa; phylum Arthropoda; class Insecta; order Diptera; family Syrphidae; genus Microdon; species Microdon myrmicae. Next base: position 4,831,262 of record OZ007497.1, on the reverse strand, counting down.
TCGCAGCATCAAAAGATCTGGTAGTGAGAAGCACGATGTTCAAGCACAAGCAAATCCATAAAGCCTCATGAATATCACTTGAAGGCGTAACGCGTAACCAAATAGACCACTTCCCCATAGACAAAAGACACGAGGAAGTATTTGATGGGATCTCATCATTCGATGTTAAAATTCTCCTCGGGGACCTCAACGCGAAAGTTGGAAAGAAAGATATCACCCAACCAGATATAGGTAAAGAAAACCTACACGACGTTACAAACGATAATGGAATTCAAATGATCAGGTTCGCAGCATCAAAAGATCTGGTAGTGAGAAGCACGATGTTCAAGCACAAGCAAATCTATAAAGCCTCATGAATATCACTTGAAGGCGTAATACGTAACCAAATAGACCACTTCCCCATAGACAAAAGACACCACTCGAATATCCTTGACGTAAGATCATATAGAGGAGCAGATTGCGACTCCGATCATCCTCTGGTGATGGGCAAAATTAGAAGTCGGCTCGCAGCAAACCCACATGGGCAGTCACGGCAGACGAGCAAAAAGTTCGACATTGATAAACTAAAAGACCTACGCAAAAGGGCTGAATATCAAGACAAACTAACGAATATATATAGCATCCTAGAGAATGGTATTAGGATTTAAGAAAACAATTAAGTCCAAACCTTGGTTTGACGATGAGTGCAAAGCAAAGATCGAAGAACGTAAACGTCTTGGAGTGAACCACTTACAAAGATATGATGAAGTCAACGCAAAAAGATACGCGACAATTCGGAGAGAGACAATGAGGCTCTTCAAACGCAAAAAACGCGAATGGGAGAAGACTCGGATCGAAAAAATCCCAGAAAATGCCAGAGCAAAGAACAGCAAAGGTATGTATGCCGGCATAAATTCAATTAGAAATGACTACCAAGGGAAAACCAAAATAATCCGAGGCGCAAACGGCTATCTGGTCACAGAAACAAACAATGTCGTGACAACATGGAAGCAGTATTTTGAAAACCTGCTCAACGTGCGCACCCATCAAATAAACGCACCAGACATACATATAGCCAGTCACAGTTCGATGATTAGTGAAAGGGTGCGTTCACAAATTAAATTCAAAGTTGTCAAGTCCCTATTGGAAAACCCATTATATATAAAAACTAAACTCAAGACCTACGAGTATTAAGGCAATAATGACAAAGCGCCACAAACATTTTGTTTTTTTTTATCCCCATTTAATATATAAGGCAATTACAACAATGTTTTGCTCTAGTGAATTACATAGAAAAGTGTTCTAATTCACTTTTTATTAATGTATTGTTATTATCGGTGACGCAAGACTAATGATCTTGCCCGGAAAAACAAATTATCATGGAAAATTTAACAAGCCTCAGGACTTGCTAAAATAATCCCAAGACCGGTTCCCGGTTGTAGTGCCGATGATGATGATTGATATTATCGCGCCAACTCTTTCCTTTTTCTTCTTTAAGATTCCAAGTTCTAAAGTCGTGAAACGTCCAGAATGCACGATATCACTGTTACTAACTCACAATCCTAACAGAAAACCCGGACTCCACCCTTCCCACCGAACAACAATGAACTAAACCCATGAGAAAATAATTGAATATAAATAGCTGTTATTGTACTTCAACCATGCATACTTTTTGAGTCATAGCTCTTCATTACATTTCATCCATTTCAACTACGACAACGTTAATGATACTGTTTATTATTACCAAGTAATTATTTTGCAAGACACGCATGATATGACTGTCCCATTGATTCGACTTCGTTGAACAGGTGTCACGCATAATAAACTAACGACATTTCCGCTTCTCTGCAAATACTTTCCAAATTCTCTATTCAAATATACCACAAAATAGATGTATTTCACACAAGTACCCCACGTTCTACTCTAGGTACATTTGCCATAACTCTAGCTTACTTCATCAGTTACAATTGGTACTAATGGCTAATAGTTATTTAAATATTCACCCAAGCTCTCTGTTTCCCCGACGCTTGAGGCATTGAACGCATACGAAAAGCAAACTCATCAGAGACACGGGACAACCGCGGTGCCATCGGCCCCTCGATTGAGGAAATATCAAATTATATGCTTCGCCAGCGACTCACTAGCAAATATTCAGTGTACCAGCTTATTTCTTGGACACAGATTTCAGTATTCCACTTGGTTGCTTTTAAAACCAGATGACTTTGGCAATTTGTATATAGCGGCTAGACGTGAACCCCCCGGTAGTATCCAAGCTTCATCCAGTTCAAATGCGAGAAAACCTTCCAGTCAATGGCTGAATTCATTCACAAAGGGACTCATATTGACCTTTTCGACATTTGTTCAAATAAATACTAGCATGTCTACTCGGGGCGCACATGTGGCGAAACCTAAAGTCTCGACTCCCACACAACTCGACCAACCAAGGTCTGCCAAACGGTTAAATGTCAGAGAACTAGGACGGATTTATGAAAAGTAATTTTCACTACCTCGTGCCTACGTGTCGGGGTTTTACTTCAGTATTGTAAATTCACTGCAAACAATTTACATGGAACATTTTTTTGTTGTGTCATAAATGTTTGGCCTAGATACTACTGGCTGGGCGTTGCAAATCCCCCAAACAGCAAACGAAAGAGTCCGCCAGTACTCCCTTGCTACATACCATCCAAATGTACTTATCGTGCCTCTACGGCTCTAGCGTGGGCTTAAATTATGATACTTAGCATATTCCTATCTCCTCTTCGTATTCTTTGCGCTCTACTGTGATGACTTGAGCTCCTTTTGCGGATAGATGAGGGCAGGCCAATGTTGACACGGTTCCTCCACGAGGAGCGGCTGTGTCGGGGAGGCACAGATACTCGGATGTGCATCTAAAGATAGTTCCATTGTCAGCACGAGCGATTGCTTGGAAGGATACTTGTTACAAGAGCCGGGAGAGAAGTGTGTAATTGGAGCACAGAACCTATTGATTATTGAACAGATCTATGAATGGTGTCAGCTATAAGGGCTAGAAGTACCGCGTTGACATAGATCTCTCGGTAGATACATTTATTGTAGTAAGGTGAAATTAGCGAGTGATGACAGCTTCATAAAACGCCTTAGGTTGAGATATAATAGATACGATTTAAATGATTTTTCTTGGGCATGAAAGTGCTATCGAACAGGAAGGCATTTTTCTAATGACTGAAACTATGAGTTAACTGGTAATAGGCACGGTTAAGTTTATGTGAAATTACTTATTTTATATAATTTAAGGATAAACACACAATTTAGTCATGACAATTGTTAATGTCGTTAGGTTTACGGATCTAGAAATTAATTCATCTATTCCTAACGGACGAAATGAAATTTAATGTTTTTGTAATATGGCTACATTTTATTTGGAACGCATTACCAAAATGACTGAACACACCGATATAAAAACCCAAATAACTCAAAAATAGTGCGATTTGTACTTGGGGTCATGATTTGTTCTTCAAACGGATTATGAGATAAGGTATCACTCCCTCCATTGTGGCATGCTATTTATTGGACATCCTGCATGAACCAGATTCACTTTCAAATTCGAACTGTTTCTCGATCACTTCAAAACCTGAAAATTACCAAAGCCGTTTGCCGTGCCTACATTCCTCAGAAGGAATGTTCTTGAAGTTATTCCATCTGCCTTAACCAACTTAGTCAATTACTATAGATATTACTCAATATAGGTTTTGCAGTAGTTCCACAGAAAATCTGGTGGCTACCTTATCGAAGAGTGGAGGCACCTGATACGCTTGTTTGGTGAAAGCAAAAATGTCGCAATGGACATCACAAACGTGTAGACAAGGGCTGTTAATAATCTAGTTTTCCACTTCAGGTATTTGATAATTGACTGGTCGAATGCGTCATTTAATGTTTACTCTATCTGCCTGAAGTGTTTCGTTATTCAGAATTTGCTCAGGAATTAATTAGAATTAAGATAATTAACATAGGTGAAAGTATTCATTATCATTCCTAGAAATACCACACGCACAGTTTTATATTAGTGTTCCGGATGCATTTCAATTTGCACTGGTTACTTATTCAGTTCCGTCACGAATAGCAATCGTTCTATCGCATGAAAACAAAAGCTGTCTTTAATGCGGAACCACCGAACTTTCGTTTCCGCCAAAATCAATCGCACTTAGTCACTGCACTGGCCATTGGGTTGCACGTTTTTCCGAGGGGAAGTCATTTTTTCCATTCAAGTCTGCCGACCTCAACGACCAGGTGTTCGTTTTCTTAGGGTTTTATGTATGTTTCAGACAACCCCTTTTGCGAATTCTTTTAATGAGACTTAGACACCGATCGCGGTCAGTCACGCTTGTTGCACATTCAGGCCAGTACTGGCGCCACTTGCTGCATATTGGGGTAGGTTACCAGAGAGTCTATTGTTCTGTAGCCAGTAACCTTGCCATTTAAAACTGGCGGGTGTGAGTAGAATTGGTTGACAATTTTTGAATCAAGGAGCGGACTGCTTAGTTGTCCCCAGTAGGTGGTGTAATTTTACACATGTTCATGTTTCAGCGGCTGAGTACAAATGCAATTGCGGAATTAGTTTCGTGGAAGCCCAGTCAAAGAAATGGTGCAGCCAGATTGGTCTTACATTTGCGTTGGACATGCAGTTCATTGTATCTACAAATGAAATGAATTATGTTGCACTAGTTTTTAATGGGACTGTGCTTGATTCGATGACATTGGTATTAAATGTCGATGCGTCATATTTTTATACAATTATTTTAAATATGTGAAATGGCAGAAAAGTTAAAAAAAGACACGACAATCAGGACAAACTACAGATTCTTAACATCAAGATGTTGACTACTTCATCAAAGGTTCTCTAAACATGGTACTTATATTATTAATAGTTTTTCCAAACTTGGTATGAAACTTGAAGAGTGCGTGTCAAAATCTACAAAGGTGAATAAAATGCCACTTGTTTTCCCAAAGTACTACGAATAAAAAATTTTAGCAGTTAGGGTCCCCAAACGTTCCAAAGCATATGAAGAGTGTTCAATTTGCCGCCTCAATGGCTGACTTGGTAAGGAGGTTGTGTCTTGCGTTTGATTGTGCAAAGCTAGGTTCAACTGATGACCTTGCTATTGTGCAGTCCAACACAATTACTGAGTGGTAGGTAGGGTACCAAAGCCCAGTCGCCCTGTGAAATACCACCCCATTAAGCTATAGGCTTCGTGAAATGGTTGGGAGATGGACGAATTTCTTTCGGAGCTTGGCTGATGGGCGACTCAGCCTATAGGTTCGCCTTTCCTGGGAGAAGTAAAATTAAAAAAAATCTCCTTGTGGACTGTATTCCGGTGCCAGCCGCCCCAACTTTCTGCAACTTTGCCTTACAGATGTCTCTGAACCTTCCGAATTGAACACAGTATAAAGTCCAACTAATACAGCGCTCTGGTTTTCCTTTATTCGAGGTTCTTAATTTTAATATAATTATTCAATACAAATCACTTGTAATCAATTGTTTTATCTTTACTCTGTCAAGTGATCTCTTTACTCCTGCTTTGCCGATGTGCCCGCCTTATACAAAACAAATATTGATCATCGAAAATCACTTTATTGTTTTTCAAAATATTCCCCATGAAGATCTATACACTTTTGCATGCGTTTGAACCAATTGTCGAAGCACTTTTCCCACTCTGATTGAGGTATCTCCAACACATGCATTCTGAATGCAGCAACCGCTTCTTCAGGTGTCGAAAAACGTTGACCTCTCAGTTTGTTTTTTACGTACGGGAATAAAAAGAAGTCATTCGGTTTTTTTTTTTTTACATTTCTGTATTTATTGACCATAAATGATTTGTTACAATAAGTAATACAGATAACTTATAATTAGCTTAGCTTTAATCGTTTACACATACTTGCTAGTACATTTTTCAAACATTATTATAAAGTTACATATTTCATGGGTGGACAAGATAGGAGTAGGTGGGGCTTCCTGGAAAAGGTCAGAAAACCAGGATATAATTATTTACTTAACCTATAACTAATTTGCTTAACTTAACTTAACTCAGCTTAGCCAAGCTTATCTAATTATTAAATCTATTATTATTACAATAAGTTAGAGTAGGGTGGGGCGGGAGGTATAGTGGTCGATGGGTAGGATTTGGGTTAGGGTGGGTACTATCAGTCGGGGATATGGGTTGGGGGAAAGTCATTCGGTGCCAAGTCAGGACTATACGGTGGATGACCCATCAAATCGATGTTTTGGGTGCTCAAAAATGCAGTTGTCGCAGCCGATGTGTGAGAGCTCGCATTGTCGTGGTGAAGAGTGATCCGTCTTCGGCGGTTGGTTTTCCTGATTTCTTGGAAGACAACTGGCAAACAAATGGTTGTGTACCACTCAGAATTGACTGTTCTGCGTTGTTCTAGTGGTACGGTTGCGATATGTCCAGTTTTTCCGAAAAAACAGGCGACCATTTGCTTGGAAGTGCTTCGTGTGCGAACAACTTTTGTTGGATTTGGCTCATCTTGAAACACCCAGACAGTCGACTGCTGTTTACTTTCGGGCTCATACGCGTAAATCCACGATTCATCACCTGTCACGATGTCATAGACGTGTTTCGAAGCACCGCGACCGTATTTTTTGAGCATTTCTTTCGACTAATTGACACGAGCATTTTTTTGGGCCATTGACAAATTGTGTGGGATCCAACGCGAACAAATTTTTTTGACAATCAAATGTTTATGCAATATTGAATGTATGCTGGTCCCACTAACGCCTAAGGTTGTCTCAATCTCACGATAGGTCACATGACGATCTTCCAATATCAGTTCGCGCACACCATCAATGGTTTTCGGAACAACAACTGATTTTGGACGACCTTCACGAAATTCATCTTGGAGTGAACTACGACCACGATTGAATTCACCATACCATCGATAAACACTGGTCCTTGATGGAGCTTCATCGCCAAAAATTGAATTAAGTTCATCCATGCACTGTTGCTGAGTTAATCCACGCCGAAAGTTGTAAAAAATAATCGCACGAAAATGTTGACGATTTAATTCCATTTTTGGGCCGAGATGAATCTTTTAAGTTACTGTAAACAACACAAATAGCGCTCGTATGTCAAAACGTTCTCAGTGCGTATAACCTCAAAAATGTCCAACTTTACGACAGAGCTGTCAATTGCCGGATTGCAACACTAGGGTTGCCAAATCCCGAAACATAAGAGGCAACCCTCGTATAGGTAAGTAGCCGTCGAGTTGTTCACTCGTATCTTGGGTGCTGTTTTCCTTAGTGGCTTCGTGGAATCGGCGCGCCGCTGATATTTGTTTCTCAGGAACTTGTGTGCTGGCGCTTGCCTTGCCTTTCCTGGAAATTCGTGTCGACGTGATGCATCGCCAACAATTCCTTTACTATGAAAGTTAACTAGCATACATTAAGGCTTCATCACTACAGTAAACAGATGCTACTAAGCTATTAAATCTTGTAATTTTGGGAAAGTTCCAAGTGCTATTCACGCATAATATGACATATGACAGATTAACTGTTCACACATATTCATAAAGTCCACGTTTTGTTTCTGACGCACTAAGATAATGTGCAAATGTAATTTGATATCCTAATGCAGGTCATTACTAATTGCTTTCCAACAAACTGATTGAACAATAATCGGGAAGAGATTTATCAAGATTCTGTGGGGAACGAAGTCGTGGCACCGGCATGGGTGCGAGTTTACTTCGTCCCACTAACACTCCACTAAACTTTGCACCAAAAACAAACGAATGATCGCCGAGGGAAGCAGCATACATCAATCACAGGAGAGAATGAAACACGGAGTTACGGTATAAAGTTCCTTTTATTTTCAAAACACTAAACAATTAAAAAATTTCACACGTCCTAATCCGCAAAATTGATGTATAAAATTAATCTTTCACATTTTCGATTCATTGAATCTTTTGTTACCTCTTCAATTTCGAGTCCTCGGTGTCGCATATCCTTGAGCACATTCTCTTTTCATCATCATCATCGGCACTACAACCGGGAACCGGTCTTGGCCTTATTTAGTAAGTCCTGAGGCTTGTTAAATTTTCCATAATGATTTATTTTTTTTTCTGGGCAAGGTCATTAGTCTTGCGCCAGAGGCTCCCCGACGGGGAATCGAACCCCGGTCTCCCGGGTGACAGGCGGGTATACTAACGACTATACTATCAAGCAGCACATTCTCTTTTATTATATTTCAATTTCGACTGGGAAACGAACTGACACTTCCAAATCAACAAAACGCAACACTTTTCTTGCCTTTCTCAAGATATGAATCACGAAAAGGAGGACAATCTGGTTCGGGACATAGAATAAAGGACTGGGACACTCGGTTGAATAAGACTCCGGGACTGATGCACCCCCGTGGCGCCACGGGGAGCAGAAGAAAAAAAAAAACCGACCAGCGTGTCTGGATGTTAAAATACGACTCCAAAGGTATATTACGCATCTCCGCGGTTTGCGGAGTGCGGGAGAAAAACCTACCGTCGCGAGCGTGGTTGGGACGAGACTCAGCGATAATTATCTCGTGCAGAGATCACTCGCTAATCTTGATCATGGTGGTATGTGTGCATGGTTCTTTCATGGATGAAAAACGAACCTAGAACAAGGAAAGGGAATAAAGAGCATTCATGGGATACGATTTCGGTAAAGCAAACAAAACCGAAATCGTCGGATGCATGTGCGTCGCGGCTAAACAAAGAGCCAACGATGCGATGTGGAAATGTGCTAATTGGTTTTAGCTAGGTTACTGGGAAATGGTGTTTATGGCATCGCTAGTAAGGGTACGTATTGAATTCCTATTTGCATTTGTTTATGCAGTAGGATTTAATTGATGCCAAGAGACGCGGAATGCGTATTTGCTTTGGTTTGCACATTGTGCGAGAAAAAGGCCGTCGGCCAATGTGTACATAAAGAAATTCATTGTGCATATGGCGAAGTTGGAAAATAGACGGCGCAATATTTATGATCCCTGGTGCAGGTCACATGATATGTGAACCGAGGTTTTCTTTTCAGGGGTATGCTGTTTGGAACAGAATTCTTAAGTGGAATTTTGAATTCAAATAAATGAATGCAGGAAAGAGTTCTCTTACAGGTACTTTTAGATTATACGAATTGGATCTATTTGATGCGTGAAGCATTTAAGATGCTAATGCGAATTGCATTAGGGAAAGCTTATGCAGACTGGGTAGCAGTTATTGGGGTTTTTTCAGGAAGGCGAACTGTGGGGTTTGGCGGAACCGCCACAATTCTATTTCAAAATATTTATTACAACACCTTGCAATAATGATTCCAAAGATTCTTGGCGCTTAGTGTGTTCATAACATTGTAGAGGGTGGCGCAAAATAAATCATCCTATCCGATTATGTTATAATTTTTGCAAATAGCGTCGTACGTCAATCCTATTTGACATTTGTGAACTAGAAAAAATTCTCAAAGTTCAAATAAAGATGTACATCACTCAAAATCATTTTTTTTTATTTAATACAAAAGTAATTCAAAAACAAAATTGTATGATTAATTTTGAGGCTCCTATATATGTAAAATTTAAAATCAAATCGTATTTTCCGCAAATTCTAAATGTCAGTAATTTTTAAAGTCTATATGACTGTCATTAGCGATATTTATGGTGTCAAAACCTTACATTGGTCAGCAATTACGGATTTAATGAATTAAGGGGCAATATCACTTTATGACCCTTTTTCACATTTTTTTAATGGATTAAGAACTCCCTAGAGTATCCAAGAACGATAAAAAGTCGTATTTGCGGGGGAGAAACTTGTAAGTGGGTCAAAAAGTCGTATTCCGGAGCATAGTCGTGATGCCGAATTATTATTCTGTATATGAATTATTCCGTCACATATCAGTTTTCAGGTTTTAATTTTGACTAATAGATGTTCATCATCATCATAGGCACTATAACTGGGATCCGACCATGGCCTTATTTAACAAATCTGTCCACCAGTCCCGATTTCGAGCCGATGTCATCCAGTTTTGCACTCCCAGGCTCTGGGTTTCTTGATCTACGCCATCCCTCCATCGCAGACAAGCTCTGCCGCGCTGTCTCCTTCCATACATCCTGCCACATTTTCCGGACAGGCTTCTCTTCCTTCCTTCGAGCTAAGTGTCCCGCCCACCTTAGTCTACCGAGCTTGATTTTTCTTACAACATTAACTTCAAAGTAGTCGCGAACAACTCATGGTTGTAGCGTCTCCGGATTCGTTCTCCCTCACGTACGGGGCCAACAATTCTCCTTAAGACCTACCTCAAACGCGGCTAAGAGTTCAGTATGCCTTTTATTGAGCACCCAGGTCTCGGTTCCATACATGAGTACTGGTAAGAAGAAATTTCGGGATTTAAAGAGCCTTGATTAGACCATAGTAGGCTTTGTTGGATTTGATCAGTCGTTTGCGTATTTGTTCTTACATATTGTTATCGGCTGATACTATTGACCCAAGGCAGTTAAAGGATTGTACTACTTCAAATTCGTGCTCCACTACCCTAATAGTTTGACGTTAGGTCTTCTCTTTACAGAAGTTGCCACCATGTACTTAGTTTTCCCCTCATTAATGTGCAGCCCCAGTTTTTATGCCGCCTGCTCGATCTGGGTGAAGGAGTTTTGTACAGCCGACTCGGATCTACCGATGATGTCGACGTCATCTGCGTAGGCAAGCATCTAGCTGGACTTGGTGACAATAGTCCCTCTAGTTGTGACGCCAGAGTCGCGGATTGGTTTCTCCAACGCCAGGTTGAAGAGGAGGCAGGCCAGACCGTCCCCTTGCCGGAGTCCATTAAAGATGTTTATTGGTTTGAACAGCAATCCCGCTATTTTTACTTGACTAGTTGCGTTGGTCATGGTGAACCTACAAAGTCGTATCAATTTATTTGGAATGCCGAACTCTCTCATGTCATTATATGCTTCTACCCTGGCCGTGCTGTCGTAGGCGGCCTTAAAGTCTATAAATAGATGATATGATGGAATCTTAAATTTCAGACATTTTTCCATCGCCTGCCTAAGGGTGAATATCTGATCAATCGCTGATTTGCATGGGATGAAGTTACATTGATATTGACCAATGATGACTTTAGCGTATGGGGCAACCGATCTTGTAGCATAGTGGAGAGTATCTTATAGGTGGTACTCAGCAATGTTATACCCCTATAGTTGCTGCACGGTGTGATATCTTCGTACTTATGTATGGGGCAAATTATTCCACGACGCCAATCTTCCGGAATCTCCTCTCCCATACGTGCACCACGATCTCATGAAATGCGTGATGTAACGCTGTCCCTCCTTGCTTGATCAGCTCAGCTGGTATGCCATCAGCTCAGGGGGCTTTATTTGATTTGAGCTGTCTTATGGCCTTTAATGTATTCTCAATGCTTAGTGACGGAAATTTTTTTCTGGAGAACGCTCCACGACTAGGTGCAGTAAAAAAATTTGACGATGAAGAATCTTAGGTTTTACTGGATGAAAACCCATGTCAAACTCAAGAAGAGCTTGCACAATAGTTAGGAGTTTCTTACCAAACAATACCACTTCGATTGCATGCAATGGGAAAGATACAGAAATAAGGAAAATGGGTTCCTCATAAAGTAACGGAAGAAAACAAAAAATCTGCATGAAATTGCTTTCCCGATACAAAGGTAAGTATTTTTTGGAAAAAAATCGCGGATGATGAAAAGTGGGTTTTGTACAACAATCCTAAACCTGGAAAAGCATGGATTGATCCAGGCTAGCCATCAACACCAGTTGCAAACATTCATGCCAGAAAGTGTTACTCTGTGTTTGGCAAGATTGGAAAGGAGTTATTTACTATGAACTTCTGGAACCTGGTTGAACTGTTACAGTTGAACCTTATCAGGCCCAATTGATCGAATTAAGTGATGTTATAAAAAAACATTTACGGGCCTAGGAAGGCGCAAACAGATGCTTCTGCATGACAATGCTCGTCCACATACAGCAAAACCAATTCAGGAACTATTTTTTTTAGTCTATAAAGTTATGCGGCTATTTCTGAGCACCACTTATTCAGATCGATGTCGGCTTATTGGGAAAACCAGCGGCTTACAAAAGCTGAAGATGTGCGAAAATGGCTTGATGACTATTTTGCTTCGAAACCACCAAGTTTGTATCGCGAAGGTATTCATCATCACCCGATAAATGGCAAAAGGCTATATATAGAAATGGCAAATATTTCGATTAATAATCTCTCTATAAGTATCATTTTTAATCAGGTTGAATTTGACAAAGGTCGAGTTACTACTTGCACACCCATTATATTTAGTTACGCCAGAATATCAAAGAACACAATTAACTTTTTTTATACTTAGTGCAGTTTACGATAGATGCTTCTCCTAATATGTACTGAAAGATTAAATATCAAAACTAAAGTATTTTTGCTTTTTAATTTAATGTTAGTAAGTGCTCTGGAAATGCAGCGATCAGGCTATTTAACAAATTATTCGGTACTTATTAACTACTTTATCCAACTCTATAACAGGAATTCGGAAAACTTTTCTTTATGCATCCTGTTACCTTACGTTTTAAGGATTGACACTTATAAAACATCTGATATGGGGATGTTGATTCTTTACTGCTAAAGGTCTTGTATCTTAATACTTCAACTCTTTTGTTCTGGGGTGTGTAGTGCTCGTTTTACCCTTTTCTAAAGCAAACTAAGGAAACGATTTTATCGTATGCTCGACTTTAACGGATGGATGGATAGGCGGTTTTAGTCAGGGCTTCATTATCCATAAATAAATATTTGTCTACAACTTCACAAGAGACCTAACAAGACGAATTTAATTTTATCAGATGTTTTATTTGTTTTTTCAATGCACTGCCTGCTGACGGCATGCGGTCCTGCACTCAGGTGGAGGTTGTTTATCCCTTGGAGCATATCGCGCGTCTATAGTAAATCTGTGTATGGGAATGAAAATAGACCACTTCGTGTGGGCCTTCTTGCTTTAAATGCATTCGTTTAGTTTGTTTGTGTGATTTCGAAATGGTGTACAGTGAGTTTATGTTTGGATAGTTGGGTGCAGTTCTAATAAGTTTATTCAATTAGATATAGGTATTTTATCTTTTTGGTGTCAAGAAGTCATTAGAAATAACGGAATTAGTTTGTTACACTTAAGATGAGTTTTTCATGTAACATTTTTGTAGTTTACTACTTATCCTACCAGCGGTAGGGGATAAGTTGCGTTTAGAAGAAAAGTAACTAGTGGCAAACACTCATTTCTTTTTTATTCATATATCCGTTCTAAAGGACTTATTAATTGTCTGATAACATTAAAAGTAATAACAGGAAAAAGAATAGTGGAGGTAGAAGAAATAAGTGAGTGTGGCAATAGTTTAGTTCAATTATGCATTATAACAGTCATTTTGCACCAAACAATGTTTGCTATACTTGTATAAGTACAATACAAAAAGCGAATAATATTTCAAAAATGTTTATTCTTAATAAACAATATTTGCTATGCTCTTATAAGTACTATAAAGGAGAACAATAACTCAAAAATGCTTATTCTTGATAAATTTTAACCACAAAGAATTAATACAATTGTTTTATGATTTTTTATTAAATTATCCATTTCCCTAAGGCTTTCCTCAAGGTGTCACAATATTTGGAAAAATTATGAATCGACCAGTACTGTACATTCGTTAAGGGTTTTTTACATAAATGGCGTTTCGAGGACCCCTAAAGTGCCAAATTATATTACAGCGCTAGTGAAAGAAGTAGGAGGGGGTTGGGAAAGACTGTAGTACTGGCATTAACATTGGTCTTAAATGGCTGTATAATATATTGACGGTATTCGAAGAGTTTAGTTGAACATGTTCGAATGTGGAGGAAAACCACAATTTGGTGTCATCAGAACCGAGTGGATTATGTTGTAAATTGATGGGTTGGGGATTTTACGATTTATTATTAGAGAGATTGGATGATTGTTTAAATTCTTTATAATGTCCGATACAACGGATGTTAGTGCTATGTTGCACACAAAACAATACCATTTATTTTGGGTTTGATACTCATTATTAGAGGGGGATGGAAGCGAACATACAAGGTAAAGTCTCTGCTTTCAACCCGGCGAAGGCCAGGACGATCCTTGTCCCTGTTCAATCCAAGTTGACATGCAGTCTCCGCGAGACACACCTGGATAGCTACTTTGGCACTCGCCAAGCAGTGAACCAATGCATGCAGCGACATCCTGAGAAAGGTTGGCGCAAGGCTAATAACCTTGCCCGGAAAAACAAATTATTATGGACAAGTCTCGGATAAGGACCGGATAGCGGTGGAGAGACTTACTAAATATGGCCAAGACTAGATGCTGGTTGTGGTGCCGATGATGATGATGAATCTTTATTAGATATAAATAAATGTCCGCGTTCCAAATCCAGATATTGTTGAGAAAACATAACGATCGGGTAGTCCTTCCAAAAAGTAGTTTAGGCCAGTTGGCTTTCTCGTAGAATCATATTATACTTTGGATAATATTTTTGATAACATTGCTGTCATCATTCCCCCCGCTTGGTAGAAACCTTGACGTGGTCCGAGGGCTTAAACTACAATGAATCACTCAGGCTAAGCTGACGGAAGCATACGCTTCCTGTAGGGCTACCCATGTCAGACAGGCTAGCGAGGAGTAACACACAAGGACCTGCCACCGCTAATCTTGGGTGTTATCCGTCACCATGCCCATTGAATGGTTAGCCAGGGGTATATCGGCTGTATTATAACAGCGCCTCTCTGACACCCGGTGGGATCAGGGCAGTAAGCAAACCTTACCATATCAAAGCGGGGCTCTAATATAGCGGACTATTTGAAACCCCAAGACTCGTGGGAACAAAAATGAATAATCAATATACACAAAAAAAATCCCACGAAAAACCCGGTAGGCGTAGGTGTGATGAGCCGACAATACCATAAGGGAACAAATCATCAAGAAAACACCGACTCGGCAAAAAGAAGACATAGGGAAAAACGAAAAAAGCGGGATATACGCATCGGCACGTGGAATGTTCGAACGTTATATAAACCAGGCGTGATACAGACGGTCGTAGAAAACGCGAAACAATATAAAATGGACATCGTCGCGCTTCAGGAAGTCCGACTCCCACATCAAGTAATCGAAACCAACGGGTTTACTCGCAAATGCGGATGACATAGCCCTTTTGGGCGACAACCTAGAAACTGTAAGTAAAAACAGTGAAATCATCATGCAAGCGGCAGAAGACATGGGCCTAGAAATAAATGAAGACAAAACAAAATACGAGGGTTGCCTTTTATATTTCGGGATTAGAGAACAAAAACAAATATTGATCATCGCAAATCACTTTATTGTTTTTCAAAATATTCCCCATGAAGATCTATACACTTTTGCATGCGTTTGAACCAATTGTCGAAGCACTTTTGCCACTCTGATTGAGGTATCTCCAACACATGCATTCTGAATGCAGCAACCGCTTCTTCAGGTGTCGAAAAACGTTGACCTCTCAGTTTGTTTTTTCGTACGGGAATGAAAAGAAGTCATTCGGTGCCAAGTCAGGACTATATGGCGGATGACCCATCAAATCGATGTTTTGGGTGCTCAAAAATGCAGTTGTCGCAGCCGATGTGTGAGAGCTCGCATTGTCGTGGTGAAGAGTGATCCGTCTTCGGCGGTTGGTTTTCCTGATTTCTTGGAAGACAACTGGCAAACAAATGGTTGTGTACCACTCAGAATTGACTGTTCTGCGTTGTTCTAGTGGTACGGTTGCGACATGTCCAGTTTTTCCGAAAAAACAGGCGACCATTTGCTTGGAAGTGCTTCGTGCGCGAACAACTTTTGTTGGATTTGGCTCATCTTGAAACACCCAGACAGTCGACTGCTGTTTACTTTCGGGCTCATACGCGTAAATCCACGATTCATCACCCGTCACGATGTCATAGACGTGTTTCGAAGCACCGCGACTGTATTTTTTGAGCATTTATTTCGACCAATTGACACGAGCCTTTTTTTGGGCGATTGACATATTGTGTGGGATCCAACGCGAACAAATTTTTTTGACGGTCAAATGTTTATGCAATATTGAATGTATGCTGGTCCTACTAACGCCTAAGGTTGTCTCAATCTCACGATAGGTAACATGACGATCTTCCAATATCAGTTCGCACACAGCATCAATGGTTTTCGGAACAACAACTGATTTTGGACGACCTTCACGAAATTCATCTGGAGTGAACTACGACCACGATTGAATTCACCATACCATCGATAAACACTGGTCCTTGATGGAGCTTCATCGCAAAAATTGAATTAAGTTCATCCATGCACTGTTGCTGAGTTAATCCACGCCGAAAGTTGTAAAAAATAATCGCACGAAAATGTTGACGATTTAATTCCATTTTTGGGCCGAGATGAATCTTTTAAGTTACTGTAAACAACACAAATAGCGCTCGTATGTCAAAACGTTCTGAGTGCGTATAACCTCAAAAATGTCCAACTTTACGACAGAGCTGTCAATTGCCGGATTGCAACACTAGGGTTGCCAAATCCCGAAACATAAGAGGCAACCCTCGTACATGACTACGGGGAGAGCAGGTGGAACTCAGACAACACATATAAACGTCAGAGGCAAGATATTTGAAAATGTCAAGGAATTTAAATATTGACGGCCAGTAACGAAATGTCGAAGGAAATTAACAAAAGACTACACAACGGCAACGCTAGTTGGCTGCAGTCAGTAAACTGCTGAAATCCAAACTGCTATTACGTATTATGTTATAAAGCTCCGTGTCTATAGAACCATAATCATGCCGATTGTCCTATAGGGATGCGAAACATGGGCTCTCACAAAACGGGAAGTAAACAAATTCTGCGTATTCGAGAATAAATATTATATGACGAGGAGGCAGGACAATGGAGGAAACTCCATAACCACGAATTGGAAAAGCTATACTGCAAACCTACAATAGTGAGAGTAATCAAATCGCGAAGATTAAGATGGGCTGGACACGTGGTGCGAATGGGCAACGATAGGACCGTGCATAGAATTCTTGACGGTAAACCAACGGGAAAGAGACCGACAGGACGGCCGCGACGGAGGCGGGAGGGCAATATTAGGTTTGACCTCAAGGAGATAGGTTCGGATGGTCGAACGGGGAAGGAGAGCGCACAGGACAGGGAACAATGGCGGAGTCGAGTCGGTGAGGTCACGAACTTCCGGGTTCCTACAGGCCAATAAATAGAAAAAGAATTGCTGTCATCATTAATAACAACTTTGGAGTACTGAAACAACTTTCAAAGAGAATGCATTAAAATGAAGACATAGATACAGGTAGTCGGGACAAATTTATTAATCAATAAGTTTATCACTTTATTTATCTCCTGAGTTGGCCTTTGAAAAGAATTACTGCTTGCCTCAACAAATATTAATCAACAAACTACCGTAACATTTAAAGTAAGATAAGTTGATTAGTTAATTTTTGGTCACAATGAAAAAAGGTAGAATTTGTGTGTTTGGCGAGCAGCATATTCTGGCCGATCTACGTTTTGCGATTGGTCAGCAAACTGCACAAACCTGGATGGCCAAACCCTTTTTTTTTTTATATTACACGACTAATTCACGGGCTTTACTGCGATTAAACTAATTCAGTGACACATCTTATTTGACTGGTAGAGGTGGTGTTTGAGACGACGGCAGTGTTCAAATTATCACGCGATAAAATTATTCATTAATAATCTGAAGTAGATAACTATAAAATAATTCCAGACTTAATAACATCGGATAAACAAAATTTGAACTCATGCCAACAAATAAATGATGTTTCCGGATGTCTGCTTCACATTTTTTAAGTACTCTCCCAAGTAATTCGTTTATACATATATAGGACAAGAGCCCATGTACCGCTTCTCTGATTTTACTGTTTACTATTGCAAAACATTAAGTAATTGGTATGGCATTAAGTAATTCCAAAACATTTGAGATTTTATTGAAAATTTTATGACGTATAGCGAAATCTTCTGCTTTTAATAAGTGGTACAAATTGAACTTGGGCAATATGGTAATCAGCAGGTCGTTAATTGCTTGTCAAAACAGCTTATTCTTGCTTGCGATTATTATTTGGTTTCACCAGTATTTAAAAGTAGCTATTTAAAATACATGTATCTGTGTCGCAACACTGAAGAGGTTGATAGGTATTGGTATTTCAAGAAATAAGATAAGTGTGCCACAATTGGGATTTTATTGCATGCATAAAGCAGACATTCAGTTTCTTTTTACTCCATTCATCTGAAGAGTTAGGCGAGACCTTAACATAAAATGAGTCGAAGAACGAGAAACTCGTTTTCTTGGCGTGGTCCTTTATGGAATTGAAAGGCAATCATTTAGTTCTGCCTTTTTGATTATCTGGATGCGTTTTAAAATATTTATAAAGTAAGAGATATAATGTAAACTGTTGCACGTTTCTCAGCGAATTTGTAATGTAAAGAAAGAGATTGCATTTTGAGCTACTACCTACAAAACGAATTTCAATCAATCATTCCAAAGTCATTCACCTGTGCGTTGCAAAAACAAGAAAACAAAAAGCATTCCGTAACGCTCGATAGGTCTGCATGAACCACAAAGATCAGCTGCTGTTTCTGGAGTCACTGTAACTTGACTCTTTGTTTGCGGGGCCATTATGTGCTCACGTAGAGTGCATCTTAAGTAACCAACTAGTCGTACTTATTCTATGCCATACATTGCAGTCCGTGTTATTTGTGGAAACTTTATGCATCTGCAGTTGGTCTGAGAGTTACTTTTGTACTCTATTGAATCCGGGAATTTTGGTTGAACGCTACATGTATTATATGAGGCGTAGGTTTAATTTCAAATTTATATCCTAAATAACGACAATACATAGAAGTTGCATCTTCATTGCATATAAGAACACAGAATAAGGACAGTGAGACAAGGGAAGTTTAAAAAACGATATATTTCTTTGATTCAGGAGATAAAGAAAAAAGTTGTTAGTAGATAACCCACGTCACAACAACAAACAGTGTAAATTCAATGCCATGAAGTACGTAATGACAAAGTAGAAGGTTTCGCAGGTATATGTAAGTTGGTCTAGCAATCAAACAATTAATCATGACTTTCTAGTTAACATTGCCTACAACGACGCACGTTTGGCGAAATAAAATACACAAAAGGTGTTAATGACGATCAAGTAAATCAATTTCCTATGGTTACCACCTTCGATGTTTTCAAATGTACAATGAAGGACTACAATTATGATTGTATCTGAGTGGCACCATAGGAACCGGCAAATTGTCTAAGGGATAACAGCAAGTAACAGTCTAAAAAAAAAACACTTTGAATTTAAAAAAATAATAGACTAAATTTATCCGAGGAGGCTCAGAAGTATTAGAACAAAAATGAACCACTGTGTAATTAAAAAACGCGACAATGGAGCATATTGAACTTAAAGAGTTCTGAGTTATGTAATGTGGCTGGAGCAAATTTGAAATTACAAAAAAAAAGAGTGATTAAGTCCTTTGAACAGGGAGGCTAATTAAAATCGGTTCGGTCCCTTAACATATCCATCGAGTCTCTTGCAGTATGTGCTGTGGTTCTATTTATTTGAGATTGTGGCGTTTCTAACAGACACGCCACAATACACAAGCAAACAGTGAAGAACACCGAAAAGAAATTCGAATAAGCAAAGCATCAGAGCCGTATACCATAGCGATAACATAGCAATTCCAAATCAGTTGAGTGTACTTGAGTTCAAAAATCGAATTCGTACACATGGCAGTAGCCTGATGCTTCAATGCTTCATTTTTCACCTGTTTCATCGTATATTCAAATCACCGTCTTCACTATCCTTGCTTAACGCAACAATCGGACTTGATCTGTAACACAACACACAATTACCCATAGTAAACAGAACTTAACTACTACGATCACGACTTCCGCATAGATCACCGGCACACCCGTCTGCTCCGACATCCTCTCGCTCGCTCGTTCCTTGCTCCGTCGTTTGCACACGAAGTTGATCATAACAAAGTTACTGAGGAGGGAGTAGTGTGGCGTTTTTAACAGATAAGCACATAATATTACAAGCAAATTGTGAAGAACACCGAAAGGAAATTCGACTATGCAAAGCATCAGGGCCGTATACCTATACTATGCTGAACACTAATAATTGTTACTGCGTCACCATTTTCATGTTCCAAAAATATGGGCAAATGATCATTTGGGATGTTACACCGCGCCAAACAGTCAATTTTTTTATACCCTAAAATGTTAGAGCACTGTCTGAGCGGAGAAAGAGGTAGGCGATAAGGAAAAGGAATTGTCGATGTATATTGGTCTTAAATGCTTGGAAGTTATAGCAACGAGGAAACACAAGAACAGGTACAGCAGTCCACTTTTGTGTGGTTCGGTTAAAGAATAACTCCCTATTGTGGCAGCACTGCCCAATAGAAAAAAAGGAAAAAAATCACATGTTATCAACGACGACCCTGAATGAGGAGAAACTGCCGGTTAGGTAGTAGAAAAAGTCAAGAAAAAGAGCAGTCGATGACGACGAGCGAAGGGAAAAAGACGTACATTGTACAGGCGGAATACATTCAGTAAGTTCATTTGAGCAACGACTGTGATAATGCCTATAGAAAAGAGACAGGCATGATACGTTGCGCTTATGTTCTAACGACGGAATTGATCGACTTACGGCTGAGTCTCCAATTAATTTTACTGCTCGTTTTTGCATTCAATCAAGTGCGCGGAGCGCAGTTTCAGAGGCGCTCGACGAAATATGGGAGTTGAATTCCATTTTAGGACGAATGTACGGCTTGTAAATAGTGGCCAGGGTGGATGAAGTGAAATATTTTTTCCATCTCTTGAGGAACTGCATACATTTGGCTGTCCGCCCATTGGCATTATATTTACTTTCAGGTTCGCCTTTGAAGACAAGAGATAGCACTGAGTGTTTAAGACATGGAATTCTACTCGGTTAGATAATCCCGATTGATATATGTTGCTGAGGTCGGTATTCAATGTATTAAGCACAACCTGCTGAACTGTTTGTAATGGTGGTTGATGAACTCTTCATTTCTCCGTAGCCCACATTCTGTACATTTGTTGGTTTACGAACCCATTTAAATGAAAAGAGGCCTGATCGCTCATTATTAATAATTGTGAATAAAATCGTGACTTTCTTTTGCTTTTTGTTGAAAACGAATTGTATACTTGTGGCGGTTCCGCCAGATCCCACGGCTCGCCTTCCTGAAAAAACCCCCATAATCACAACCCAGTCTGCATAAGCTTTCGCTAATGCAATTCGCATTAGCATCTTAAATGCTTCACGCATAGAATAGATCCAATTATTATAACCCAAAAGTACCTGCAAAAGAATTCTTACCTTTTCAAGCAATTCTTCGCTTACAAATCCCCTGTAAGAATTCTTACTTTCCTTATCATAAATTATCCTGAAAAGAAAAACCCCGGTTCACATATCATGTAACCATTCCAGCCAGAGATAATTATCATGGCGTCACCTATTCCCACCTTCATTCATGTATATGATAAATTTCTTTATGTATACATTGGCTGGCGACGTTTTTCTCCCAGCAATAAAATTCCCTGACTCGCACAATGTGCAACCCAAAGCAAATACGCATTCCGCGTCCCTTGGCATCAATTAAAATCCAAGCATAAACAATGCAAATAGGTATTCAATACGTACCCTTACTAGCGATGCCATAAACACCATTTCCCAGTAACCTAGCTAAAACTAATTAGCACATTCTCGCATCGCATCGTGGTCTCTTTGTTTAGCTGCTACGCACATGCATCCGACGATTTCGATTTTATTTGCTTTACCGAAATCGTATCCTAGGAATGCACTTTATGTCTTTCTTTGTCTAGGCACACATACCACCATGACCACGATGAGCGAGTGAGCTCTGAACGAGCAAGATATCGTTGAGTCGTATTACAACCAGCAAGGCGGCCGGGTCGCCTGCCATCCACCGTACCGCCGGCGGTACAGATAAGTAACTACTAAACTAACGACAAATTCTCTTTGGGCAAATGATTGGGATTTAAACAGACTTTTTTCCTTTTTTTTCGAACCGAATATAATAAGTTGTTGATTTGGTAATTGACTCGTGTGTGTGCACTCTACGAGGGATGAAATCTGATTCGGGCGTGTGCACTTGCATGCACACGCTGCGGCGGATATTGACAAGCGACTGATCCCAATTAGGGATGAAATTTGAATTTTTGATTTGCACAACGATCGGCAAATGGTAATCGCGCTCTCCTGTGCATGCTTCAATTCTCTACGCTCATCGAGGTGGATAAAATACTTGCGTATTCGTTCGACGTCGATGGGCGTAGAAAGGATGAAGAAATCAAAAGGAAAACGCAATAACTCAGGATTGATCTGGCCAGGTGTACGTGTATTAATGCAGCCTCCGAGGATGTTCCACTGACCTAGTGCGGTGACTGTGGGTGATCTCGGAGTGCATTGAACTATGGAAAGACAGAATTGCGAAGGAGAGGAAAATGTAGCTGGTACTCTTCATTTGCGAAAAGATGGCATTGATCCCCAGCGAATGGAGTGTCTGGGGAAAGTGAATAGGACGCCGAATTGGTTAGGGAACTCTGATCGTGGGAACCAAATTAAATATTTTGATAATTCCCAAGCGATTGCATGATTATGCAACCGCGTCGTTTGTTCAGACTATGCCGTTGCTAACCATGACATGACACGATTTCCGGTGGAAACCCCATGGGTTAGCGAAATGGAGTTGCCGTATGACAAAAAAGGTAGCTGAATTCAATTATGCATTACCTGCATAGAATAATGAACTCAGCTATGCGTCAATTTGGGAAATATGATATTTCAGATGAATAGCTAGTAGGAGGAATTGGGGTTGAAGTGACGCGATGTTAGCGGTCGAAATTGAGTTGGAATTGTGGGTTGGTTCTCTATGTAATATAGAGAACCCCCACATGCATATTGTTGATTCTGAAGGACCGGTCATAAAAATATCGAAGATACGCCCGTTGCGTTTAAACAATAGAAAGTTGATTTTCAAAATAAAATTCGATGATTTTGGTTCATTGTTTGACTGTGTATTGTTCCATTTTAAATTTACGGAATCTTCTTTACATCATCATCATCATCGGCACTACAATCGGGATCCGGTCTTGGTCTTATTTAGCAAGTAAAATTTGTTAAACTTTCCGTAATAATTTGTTTTTCCGGGCAAAGAAAGGCCAAAGTCTTCTTTACAGAACCCCCAAGAATCTCCCATTCTGTACACGTGTATCAGGTTAATTTTGATGAATTAAGAATTTTTATGGGCTCCTCGATAGTATAGTGGTTAGTATACCCGCCTGTCACGCGGGAGACCGGGGTTCGATTCCCCGCAAGACTAATGACCTTGCCCGGAAAAAACAAATCATCATGGAAGATTTAACAAGCCTCAGGACTTGCTAAATAAGGCCAAGACCGGCTCCCGGTTATAGTGCCGATGATTATTTTAAGAATTTTTATAAAACGCTCACTTACATCTTGGAAGCTTTCCACCTACAACAAATCTACACTATAATTCATTTCCTATAACATTCACTTTTATCTTTCTCTTGCTCTGCTTATTCCACTCCACTCTCTAGAGGCCCTAGTATCTGCTTGAGGCTTCGGCTGACAGATCATTCACACGCTGTCTGTTTAAACCTGAAAGCCAGGTTGCCTTGGTGGGTGGGTATAAAATTAATAATTCGTTTGAAAACTAAAATTTTATTACATAGGAAGTGGAATAGTTAACGCTATCCGCAACCCCTCATGCAAGTGGTTTCATATTTGATGATATGAAAGTTGCTTTCGCCCCCTTAGGCGTTTATTCTCCAAGAGTCCTATTTCAGGACCTCAACCATTGGTAAAAATCCTTAGTGAGATCAGGTCCAGGTTTTTCAAAGTAGCTCGCATCAGTCACCTTGTTGACTATGACGCCACCTTTGATCCAGATGTCGTTGTTCATCCTTCTTATGCGTACTTCATTATAGTGTTATTTTTTCCCAATCAACGCTCGCATTTCTAGTTTTAACAAGGTCTTAACAGGATGGACAAAACAACTAAACGATAGGCTATCGCGAAGAGGTAAATTAGGCAAAATTGGTGTGGTGATTATTAAAGCACTGCACACCACCCACATGATCTCGAATTATGTTTACTCTAATCTAGCAATACTTCACATTATTGATGTATGATAATGATTTGAAATACTTGTCCGGTTGCATTCCTGGCCTTCAAGTCTAATAATATTTATCGTGAAGTAAGGCAGTGCCTTGATCTGGTCTGAACTTTTTGGTCTATTAATATTACAAAATAAATGTGTTGTGAAACTAATTTTCGGAAGAGTATTTAAGACTGGTTTGTGGTATTTCAATTTATTTATATTTAAAAATCAACTTTCGTCTAATATGTTGGAAACGAGATTAATTACGTAAATACATATTGTCTTTGTTCCTCGCACAATTAACTTTCTTGATTTTTCTTTGCCCCGATTTCTAGTGTGATCCCAATTATTCCGAGAGAGAGAAAGGGGTCATTATCACATTTTTTGGTGGATATATCGCAAGCAGTATCCTTAAGAGGGGTTGTATCAATGTCAGTCATAGGATACTTCAACATGTCATAACTCATTTGTTGAGGCTTTGTGCATAGCCACCAGATTGAAAACCAAGGGAGCGTTCAATAATATTGCCTCTATTACCTTTAAAGCCAATATCACCTATTGAAGTCTGGGGCACTTCACCTTCACCTTTATTTGCAATTCATCGAACTCCTTCTGAATAAATTATCTACTAATCGCTTATAAATGCGAGTCGATTTCATTATATTGCTCGACTATAAGAGCTATTAGCCTATCACCTTTGCGTGGAATTCTAGTATACCTACTTGAGCCTTATTTCCTGTTGTATTTAAAATTGCAACAGGTACTCCCTCACTTCTCCGATCGGCAACTAGACGAACTTGGTGGCTTTGCTTTTCCTGTTTTTCAACTACGTGATTTTACTTTTATTTCGTTACACGTTTTGAAAGAAAAACTGAGGTATGCCCCAAGGGGGTCAATGAGTCTCCATCATTAGCATATTCTCCATTCATTGATTGGAAGATGGCCTTAGTCTATCAAACGCCTTTGCTGTTGAAGAGTGAGCACGTATGAAGAATTTGTTAGCGACGGCAATCGAGATCAAGCCAGCGAATGTGTTTTGATCTCCACAAGGCCAGTTTGTGCCGACCGACCAAGTAATCCAATTCTGGGGATTATCATTAAGTCTGTTCAACTACGTGGACTGTTGAGCAATAATCGGAGATTTTCTTGTGGGCCAGTTGGAGCCACTTTCGCTGAGCACCACATCGATGTCTCGGCTTACTAATGCAGGTTTATGTTGTGCACTTCTTCCTCCAGCTGGTTTTCAATGGTTTCTTGTCTGAAAGTGAATTTGTTCCGGGAAATTAAGAGCAGGGAATTCCTCAAGGGGAGAGCTGTGGTCCATGGTTGAATCCAAATGCTTTTAGAAATATTGTCATGGTCACACAGTCACCAATCTCGTTTTACCTGATTCTGTAGGTGAAGTGGTTCCATTAAGTAATTTAATTAAAGTATTAGAGCTATATTTAAGATATTAAAGCAAATCACCATTGTGTAGCTGGATATTGTGTACTGTATTGGGTTATGTCATGTGGCGAAGAGTGGTCCCATGCACAGGTTGTGATTTATGGTGAGGGGATCGACGAGGATTTCTTGAAATGGCCTGACTGATTATTTGACTTTCAATTTCTTTTTCATTGGTTTCGTGAGTTGCTCGCATATATATAGTGTAAGAGGTGATCGAAGGTGAAAAATACAAGATGTGTGGGGTGTTACAGTGCGCTATTGAAAAATTAATGAAGATGCTTTCATAGTTCAATGCGCTTTGGAAAAAGTAGGAAGCATTGACCCTAACGGCGATTAAGACAATTGACGTGGATATGAAATGGTAATTTATATTTTATATAAACAATAGTTATAGAAATTTATTATTGATAGTCGTATAATTAAAACCGTATTTAGTCCAAAGGCAGTAAGCACTTAAGGTTTACGAAACCAGAATGATTTGAGGGAAAGTTAATATGGTATTGAGGTATAGGAATAACGCAACAATATGTCCTTCTGATCACTTTTATTATTGTATATGACAACCCACTTTTCAAATTTTATAGAAACGGTACCACAAAAATCTACATACGATACCAAATAATATAATTTTTTTTTAATTAAAATTGAAATAAAGACTAATTCTTCGTTAAGACTAATTCTTCGTTAATACATTAAAGTATGTATTATATATGAACGGAAACCCTATGACTATAAAGTTATACGTAACTGGAAATCTGGATATACAATAAATTGTCAAGTCTATACAAAGTTTATAAAAATTGAACTTGTCTATTTACCTGTTAGCTAAAATTAGTCGAAGTCGTGAATTATCCTTCCGGATCTTAAGCATTTAGAAAATGGGACAATTTTCGAGCGAATTTCTAGGCCCCTATTGCATCTTTCAAATATAATTAATTTTGGATTATCATTGTATTGAATCGGTTTTGGAGCGGTGTAATTTCCGTTGCGGGTAGTGGTTTAAGATACTAGAGGATTAGTGTGACAAATCCAACCAATCCCTTCTCGTAGCATCATTTTATGGGCACTTATGGTGCATCTTTCAAGCATCGCTATTATCGCACGTGTTTTTATTGACTTCCATTGTGGCGTAAAATTTGTTACGGAACGATTTTGGGTTGAGATTCTGTTACATAGGCATAAAATCGGTAGTGGTCACTTCCACCTGTTTAATATGTTGTTGATGCAGGGTGAGAAGTGGGTTTTATATTGGTGAGTGGAGTGCAGACGAGGAGTGCTGTTGCAACTGGAAGGTAAAATTATGCAATGACTAACCTCTGTAACAACAAGGAATTATTGATTGGTAATGGACATGGTGAGACGGGTGAAACAATTCGTATTGAGAAAGATCAGACCATAAATCGGCATGATGCAAGGAGAGTGAGAAAGAATAGGACGGAGAAGCGTGACTGGTGTTGTTAACCAATATGTAAGAATGAAGACCTTTGTCGTAGGCCAGGCTGTATCCCGTTCGTCAAATATGGATGATGGTGGCTCGACCGTTGTCGTAAGTCGTAGAGCGGTCCAGAAAGTAAGACGTGTAAGCTTGTGGCTCGACCGTTGTCGTAAGTCGTAGAGCGATCCAGAAAGTAAGACGTGTAAACTTGTGGCTCGACCGTTGTCGTAGGTCGTAGAGGGATCTAGAAAGTAAGACGTGTAAGCTTGTGGTTCGACCGTTGTCGTAGGTCGTAGAGCGATCCAGAAAGTAAGACGTGTAAACTTGTGGCTGGACCCTTGTTGTAGGTCGGAGAGCGATCCAGAAAGTAAGACGTATAAGCTTGTGACTCGACCGTTGTCGTAGGTTGTAGAGCGCTCCAGAATGCAAGACGTGTGAGCTTGTGGCTCGACCGTTGTCGTAGGTCGTAGAGCGATCTAGAAAGTAAGACGTGTAAGCTTGTGGTTCGACCGTTGTCGTAGGTCGTAGAGCGATCCAGAAAGTAAGACGTGTAAGCTTGTGGCTCGAGTGTTGTCGTAGGTCGTAGACCGATCCTGTATGTAGTATGTGTCGGCCACAACGGTAGAGTTTTCATGAGAGGGTGTGCGGGAACCGTTTAACTAAATCGCCTGTGTGGGGTATCATGATTGAATAATTGACAAAAGTAATAGCGGAAATGACGAGAGATACGCCCTTAAATGGAATGAATAAAAGAAGCAATCGGTAATACACTGACTAAATGCAAAGAGGCTTTGTGGCGGTTCCTTCCAACGTCACTGCTTATCTTCTCGCCTATGATGCGAAAACACCCCCCAAGCTTACAAAAACCTATAATACAGGTATTTAAGTCATATTCTCGCTAATTATTAGCACGGCAACGAGAGACATTTTCCCCAAGAGCTTGATTGCACGAAGCACAACATATGCCTAAAAAATTCGTCGGTTGTATGTTGCATCATCAGATTTCCTGGTAAGAAATTATAAACGCAGCATACACCAAGGAAAACCATTCAGCGCTACTCAAATATACTTACCCTGCTACGCACGTGTGCGAGGATAATGGTGTACATCCCAGGACAGAGCAAGTTATCCAACCAACGAAACTTGCTCTCCTATCTCGCGCCCAGACGTCGGAAGCAAATTCTGCGGCATTAAAACATGCATCCAAGAATCCTGAGTAGGCCACCAGCATCGGTACGACGACACGAGCATCGTGTGCGCTGTGTGCTTAATGTAGACATGCGAATGCCCTTTCAGAATGACTTGCCAAGCTCCAGATCATTGCTAATGGTGTTACCCTTATGGATTTGATGATCCACGGTCCGCATACTTGTGGACACACACACCATGAGCAACAGAGGCAAACATCGTGTATGTTTCGCGCCGTACGTGCTGATGTAAAGAGGGTCATCCCTTATATGGTCATCGGGGCGATGGATGAAAATGTTGGTGTTCTGTCGCTTCGGTGGCTATAATCAATCGCGTTACGGATTCCGTGGAGGCAAGTCGGGCCTCCACGTTAAATAATAGTCAGTCGGAAATTAGCCCCCCGTGAGTTGAGAGTTTGAACACGTAAGAGTTATTTTGGGAGTGTCAAACAAGTTGAAGTAAAACGTGTAGCCGGGTGAATTAGCTGTTGTAGTGGCAATGTAGTGTCATCGAGCGATTAGTTTGTTTAATCAATGGTAATTCAGTTTTGTTTAGAACTACTTTAAGAAATCAGAGTGACTCAATCTACGACCACGTGTACATATTATAATCTGTGGAAGAAAATTAAAATTAGTTTGTTTAGTTTGAACTAGCCTCATTTTAAGTGTAATAAAGAACCGTGGAATGTGTCAAAATTTAGACTTTGTTTCCTACATTCATACTACACTGAGATCTGAGCAAGATTTGGAGTCGGGGAAGTCGTTCAGAGACACTAAAGACAAAGCTACTCCATAGTAGGTGACAGTGCAGGGAGTGAATTTGTTGGCGACGGAAGTAGAACCGGTGCTAACCACAGCACAAGTACTACCATTACCACAGCTTCACCATTTTCTGTGACTGTGGAACTAATGTAGGTTGTAACCGAGGGTAGATACATCCATAGAATCTGCAGTGACCACGAGCCGCACATTAACCTACTGACACTTATTTTCGTGGGCATAGGAATCGTCACCGTTCCTGACTGATTGTGGCACTTGGAATCGGAAGGTGACACAAAGAAAAATGCGGATATCCTGCCAACGTTGATTAATCCTCTGATACTCACAATCACAATTTGAGCATGCACGGGCTCCGTGAACTGAGAAATTAAAACTATAAAAAGACACCCTCTGATGCTGAAAAATTGATTCAGGGTCGAATTCAATTGACAGTGCAGCATTCAGGCCCACTACAATCTCACCATTACTGAAGGACAGGTCCGCCTTCCTCCAATTGTAGCACAAGGACCATAAATTAGGATGTTTCATTTACACCACAAACAGCGCTTTCTTCCAGTTTTACTTGTCACAAGATAAACAGATTCAGTCAAAAGTAATGAAATTAGAATTTCTCAACAATCATCACAATCACGTATAAATAATGAACAGTCTTTGAGTGTATTTAATCACATTGTATGAAACTTGAACAAGAGCTCGCATATGCGGATGACCTCGTCGTATTGGGCGACAACATAGAAACTGTAAGTAAAAACTGTGAAATCATCATGCAAGCGGCGGAAGACGTGGGCCTAGAAATAAATGAAGACAAAACATGATTATACATACATGATTACGGGGAGAGCAGGTGGACCAGAGGGAACACATAAACGTCAGATGCAAGACATTTGAAAAAGTTAAGGAATTTAAATATCTAGGAACAATACTGATAGCCAGTACTGAAATGTCGAAGGAAATTAACAGAAGACTGCATTCCGCCAACGCTGGCTGGCACACAATCAGTAAACTACTGAAATCCAAACTGATATCATGTAATATAAAGCTCCATGCTTATAGGACCATAATCATGCTGATTGTTCTATACGGATGCGAAACATGAGCTCTCACAAAACGGGAAGAAAACAAATTCCGCGTATTCGAGAATAATGTTTTAAGGGGTATCTTTGGGGGTAAATATGGCGAGGAGGCAGGACAATGGAGGAAACCGCAAACCTACAATAGTGAGAGTAATCAGGTCGCGAAGATTAAGATAGGGCGGATATGTGACGCGAATGGGCAACGATGGGACCGTACATAGAATTCTTGACGGTACGACAACGGAAAAGAGATATCGACAGGACGGCCGCGACGGAGATGAAAAACCAATGTCAGGCTTGACCTTGAGGAGATCGGATCGGATGGTCAATCGTGGCAAGAGAGTGCACAGGACAGGGAACGGTGGCGAAGTCGAGTCGGTGCGGTCATCAACTTCCGGGTTCCTATAGGCCAATAAATAGTAAAATAAAGCCAGTTCGAATAGATGACATCGTGTGAGAATCCCACAACCGTGCAACGGACATGGTTATGCTTGTCGATCCCTGTTCTACATTGTATTTGCGCACCCTAATTCCGCACACAAGATATTTGCAGTTCTAAGAAAGAAATTTCCTGCCACACACTCGAAGTTGGTTGATGTTATCGAAATAGTTGCACTCAAATTTACAGACAAGATGAGCACAACAACAGTTGACTCCCGAAATACACTACGTCAACACCGACTGAGTGGATCGAATGGAAACATTTGAAACTGAACAAAATGCTTACAGGCGGCGGTGTGGCTCTGGTGGCTGTTGGATCTCGACTGACTAATTGCTGGCGAGGAAAAGTTCGTCGCGTCGTGGCAGTGGCGTCATAGCTAAATCAATTCACTGCCATTTTCTAGGAACTTTGAAAGGGTTCGCTATGCTTGCATAGTGGATTTAGTTTCGGAGAATCATTGCCGTACAGGCTGAGTAAAATTCCTCTGGCGCTATGTATACGAGGAAATTTGTTTGGAAATGCGACCGAATATGGGCATGAGTTGTCGGTTAGACAACGGAATGCGGGTCTTGGTCGTTGCGATGGCTGTTTCGCGGAAAATTAGCTGCCGCTTGGTTGCAGGCGAGAAGTATAGTTTAAGGAGGAAATGAACCGAAGTGGTTTTTGGGGGAAAATTCATGCGGTTTGATTGTAGGGAATTGAAGTGGTATTACATCTTTTAGGTAGAATAGGAACCGAAATGGTTTTCGGGGGAAATTGAGATTGCTTGTTTGCAAGCGGGGTTACAATTTAAATAGGAAGTTAACCGAGGTGGATTTTAGGAAAAATGTATGCGGCTCGGTATAGTTGGTGGTGATTATTAATATTCCGTCGTAGGTTTGAATATGTGTTTTAATTCAGCATATGGATTTCCGGGAAAATTAAGATTGCTTGGTCGCAAGGAAAGAATATGACTTAAGTAAAGAATTGACCGAAGGGGTCTTGGGAAAAATTATAGGTGGGGTGATGTAATTGAGGGAGATGATTTAGAATGTATTCAATTGAATTGTATTCTGTTGTAAGTTTTGGGAAATGTTCAATTGAATTGTATTCTGTTGTAAGTATTTGAGATGTATTCTTGCAAGTTCGGGATGGATGCGCTTGCAGATTTTGCATGGTTGCGAATGTGTGTATTGCAGGTTTTGAATGGGGAGTTGGATTAAGGTGACGCGCTGTTATCGGTCGAGGTCGGTTGGAATTGTGGGTTGGTTCTCCATGTGGTGCAGAGAACCCCCACAAGCTATATCAGATAGAACCAAAGCTCAACCCATCAGACCACTGCCGCGTGTGCGAATCCGATTTCTAAACTCAAGTACACTCAAGTGATGTGGAATTGTTATGTTATCGCTATGGTATACGGCTCTGATGCTTTTAGTGATTCTAACCGTGATAGCGTCGGTTCTAATCACACGCTCTTGATTATCGTGGCAACGCTATAGTATCTCTATACGTGACTGTGTGCTGGGCTACAACTCCTTATTTAAAATCCCATTCGTCAGACTATGAAATCGTCTTTAAAAATCCCCTCCATAAAATGTGTACAGTATATTTTTTATATATTAGATGTAATAAACATTTCTAAAGATATTCAAATATAACAGAGAAATATGTCATTTCTGCAGTTCCGATCTTCAGTCTTCAAAAGATTCAAGACATTCAAATACAACGACATTTCGTTTTCATTATCTTCCTACTGCAATTTGCTTTGAGATTTATGAGTATCGGGTACTCTGTTCAACTTCTGCTGCCGAGCTTCAGATTGAGTCTCGATTAAATTGAATCTTGACGCAGCGCTGGACATCGTATTCAATCGTGTGTGCCAACCATAAGCAGTAAGCCACAATTCGAGATGTCCGAGCACAAGACAAGAAAAGATGTAAAGATGTTGGGTTTCTTTTTAAATTAACTTCAGTCTGCAGGCAATTGCTTTATGGAATTAAGTAAGACTGTAACGAGAACTGAACTTCTCTGTTTTCTCCTCGACCCTTAAGAATTGGATTTAATTTGCTCAAGCTATAAGGTATTCTCCAAAGACGTTTTGTTGCAGGAAATAAATGAGTGACCATCATTTGTAAAAGGTATCACTCTTTTTATGGGGATCCCAATAAATTGTTTTATAGTTGTCCTATAAGCTCGCACCTCAAAGTGTAGTATTTATTACAACAATATCACTATCTACGGCTTCAAGCGCGTTTGTTTATGAATTCGTAGCAGTAGCGATCGTGTAACTGAATTGGATTGCATTGCACGCGACACTTATCCAATCCTAAACCCGGTGGCACAAGCTAACGGCGAAATGCGTAGCGATTTATGTTTTATGCAGTGCCAGCGATACTTACGAATGCAATGAAGTGCGCAGGTGGGAGTGCTCTTGTGAAAGTGGCCTCACCTACCTTTGCACTTGTTTTTATAGCAATCAAAAAAAGTTAATTGGTTATTTTTTCCTTATTTGCAGATATGACAGTGGCCATGACGGGTACCTTGACTTGTCAGAACTTAAAGTCATGATGGAGAAATTGGGTGCCCCACAAACTCACCTGGGACTAAAACGAATGATCGCTGAAGTGGATGAAGATCATGATGCACAGATATCCTTCCGGGAATTTCTTCTTATATACCGCAAAGCTCAAGCTGGAGAATTGGATTCGGAATCCGGCCTAAGCCAACTTGCCCGCTTGACGGAAATCAATGTGGACGAAGTTGGAGTATGTGGTGCAAAGAACTTCTTCGAAGCCAAGATCGAACAACAGCTACGTACTAATAAGTTCCATGATGAAATTAGACAGGAGCAAGAAGAACGTAGATTACAAGAAGAACAGAAAGTATTAAAGCGCGCTGAATTCCGCCAGAGGGCGGCTATATTCCAAAATTAAGAACTATACATTTTGCACAAAGATATTTGTATTCAATTTTTTAGATTGTACATGTTATTCTGTTTTTTATAAAGACATCCAATGGCGTACTGAGAGCCATTACTCAATTGAGAATATTGAATCAACCAGTTAACAAGGAGTTGGACGATTACCTTTCTATTCAACAGTATTGTAACCGAATTTTATAGTTTCCGAGGAAAGCTCTTTAAATACAAACGGAGTTTTAAATTTTAAACTAGGACCCCTTCTACTTCTTATTGAAGCTCATGATTAATAGTTAATTATAACAGATTTTCAGGAAAATTCGAATTAATATTTGATTGTTGGAAACGTCATGGTAGAGGCAATTATGGCTTGCAAAGGATTAATCGTATTTTAAAATATTTAAAAGTAAAATTTATAACTGTAATATGTTGCAGACGCTTATAATATATACAATTCGTTCCCGGGTTTTAATAATACAATTAATTAAGATAGAGATCGCCCTCATTTTGTACTGAATTTTTTTTTGTTGCATTGTGTAGACCGGAATAGTAATTTTTGCATTGTGTGCTCATTAGTGCCATTTATTGAGAACTGTTTCTAGATAATATGTTGAAACAATAGACGAAATAAATTTTATTATCAGGATATGTATCACAATAACACTACTGTTTAGAAAAACGTTGTCGGCTACAAACAACTTCGAGAAATATTATTTAAGATTAGTCAGCAAGTATTTGTGTTTTCCAAACAGTTTTGTGTTGTTAGTATTAAGTTTAACTTGTATGTTGCTATGTATATATTTTGTATTCATGAATGTTTATATTATTTCAATAAATAAATGAATTGTTTGTAACACCACAACTTTGACAAGTTATTAGTTCTCATGCACAGTAATGGATTCAATTAACAGTTGAGATCATAACATATGGCGGTAGGTTATGTGGAGATGGAACGAAGTCACGTGAGTTTTAGGTTATATTCAAGAACTGCCGTGAAGTTCTTAATCAGTTTGTACTATAAAACTTCAATTCCAGTAGTTATTAACAAATATATTCATGACAAAGTCGGTAATTGTTTGTATAAAGTTTGCTTTTTGATCTTATAGATTCGTCGGGGTGGTATCAGTTTGGGGTCAAAGAAATCTATTGTTTTTTTTCTTCTTTTTTTTTTTTTTTGCTATATACAAGGTGGCGCAAAATTAATCATCCAATTTTGTTTTTGAATTACTCTTTTACTAAATAAAAAATAATGATTTTGAGTGATGGAAATATTTATTTGGACCTTTACAATTTTTTCTGTTAAGTTGAAAAGATGATATCCGTCAAGTGGCAGTCGCCAGTGTTGATACACATTTGTACCTGTTTTATCGCATTTGCCATGACTTTTCGCACGATTTCCGGTGATAACTGTTCGCATTCCTGTCGAATATTCTCCTTAAGGGCTGCGATTGTCTGAGGCTTGTTGGCATAAATCCGCGACTTCAAGTAGGCCCAAAGAAAGCAGTCTGCGGTGGTTAAATCGGGCGATTTTGCTGGCCATGCCAAATCGCCAAAACGGTAGATTACCCGACCAGGAAATGCTTCCTTCACAATATCCATTGTGGCTCGTGCTTTATGTGTGGTTGCATCGTCTTGTTGAAACCCCATGTTCACCAAGCCCCGCTCATCCGCCAGTAAGAATATAGCGTTTGGGATGATAGTGAAGAACGTGTGATTCGAACTGACGCTATGACAGTTAGAATCACCAAAAATTGAACCAAAGCGCAAACCATCAGGCCACCGCCGTGTATACGGATTCGGTTTCTAAACTCAAGTACATTCGACTGATGTGGATTTGTTATGTAATCGCTATGGTATACGGCTCTGATGCATTTTCTTATTCGATTTTCGTTCGGTGTTCTTCACTATTTGCTTGTGTATTGTGTGTGTATCTGTTACAAACGCCACAAGAAGTCGTAGCGTTACCACGAGGCCGATGGTGTCCTAAAAAAAAATACGGCCCAATCCCTCTTCCCGCACGAACACCGCACCACACAGTGTCTTTGAGTGGATGTAATGGATCTTCGTGCATCACACGCAGATTTTCTGTATTGACGTAACCGATTAAGTGGAAACGCGCCCCGTCGCTCATGATGATTTTCGACACAAAATCGTCCTCTTCGTTGTTGTGATTAAGGATGGCTTGACAGTAATTCACACGCGACTGACGGTGAGCAGGCATTAATTGATGCACTGTTTGCAATTTGTACGGGAGCATGTGCAAGTCTTTCACGAAAATTCGCTGTAGGGTTCGTCTGGTGACGCCCAATTGCGTGGCCCGTTGTCTGGTTGATGTTTCTTCGTTCTCAGCGACATCGGCAGCCACAGCAGCGATATTCTCGACCGAACGACCAGTCCGGTGGCGGCCACGACCTGTATAGTCTCCTGTGGCTCCAGTCTGTTCGAGTCGAGTAGCTAAGCGGCGGAATGGTTGCCCACTTAGAGCGACACGATTTGGAAATCGACGTCGAAATTCACGCTGCGCTAACAGCACCGACCGGTTATTGGTAAAAAAAAATCGGCACAATTATTCCACACTTCTGCGGAGTATAGCGCTCTATTGCTTGTCTGTTTGTATACTGCTGCTGTCTAGTTCACAAATGTCAAATATGATTGACGTACGACGCCATTTGCAAAAATTATAACATCTTCCGATAGGGTGATTAATTTTGCGCCACCTTGTAGCTGTAGTGATATATACAGTGCAACACGTAAATTTTCAGTTTTCTTGGAATGAGTAATAAACTTTTATGACTAGTTTTGTGACAAACTATTGTCAACCGACACCTACTCAGGGAAAAGCCTTTAATGGCTTAATTGCTTTTTTACTAAAAATGGTACTTAATTTTCTGAAGAAAACCCAAATTTCGCATGTGAAACTATAAACTCGGGCCTTTTCTTTTATCTCAGGATTAGTTGTAACGCATTGCTTAATATAACAAAAGTTCTTAAAAACAGTGCAGACATTCTGGAGTGATAGTAAACCGATTTTTGTTTTACACAGTGAATTTTTTTAAAGTTCTAAATATGCCACGTGGGAAACAATTAACTGACATCGAAAAAGAAAGAATAGTCGAATTACAAAATAGTGGAATGATGCGAAGACAAATTGCCAATGAAATAAATCGCTCTCAAGGTATAGTGAAGAATTTTCTACAACTCGGTATTGAAAATTACGGAACAAATAAACGATCTGGCAGACCAACAAAATTTTCGCCAACATTTTTTTCCAAAACGGGGCTTCTTCGTCCCAAATGGTTCGACGTTTTAATTTGGACTGCGATACTAGCCTCATTAGACAATGGGCAATAGCATCAAGCAACTTGAAGTATCGAAAGTGCTGTGCAAACCACCGCTCAAATAGTGACATAAGAAACACACATCCAAGACAGACATATGTGGTCTCATGTGCTCTTCATCATCAATAAAAAAAAAAAAAAAGTCATCATCGGCATTACAACCGGGATCTGGTCTAGGCCTTATTTTGAAAGTCTCTCCACCAGTTTCGATTTCGAGCCGATGTTATCCAGTTTGGCACTCTCAGGATCTGAGCGTCCTGGTCTACGCCGTCCCTCCATTGCAGGCAAAGTCTGCCGTATAC
Organism: Microdon myrmicae; assembly: GCA_963931805.1. NCBI lineage: Eukaryota > Metazoa > Arthropoda > Insecta > Diptera > Syrphidae > Microdon > Microdon myrmicae. Next base: position 4,794,125 of record OZ007497.1, on the reverse strand, counting down.
ATCCATCCATACACCCTGACACAAAGGACCTTCCGGGGAGGCTCCTCTTCGCTCATTCGAACTGGGCGTCCCGCCCACCGGAGTCTACCGAGCTTGATTTTTTTGCAACATTAGCTTCTAGATAGTTCGCGTACAACTCATGGTTGTGTTGTACTTCTGGTTTCGGGGAGCGTGTGTCTTAATCCTTAAAAGGACTAAGAGATCTCTTATAAAAGTTCCCGAAAACCTGTCGCACAACAGGGTTCGTTTGCCGTGCTTCCTTTGATCCAAAGGGAAGAGCAACGTCCTTAGATATGGGTCGCCTTTTCTTCTTTTGGTCTTCCAGGCCAGGTGAAATGAAAAACCGGGTGTTTTAGTTTTCAGATTTTATTTCTTCTCCCACTGGGGTATCTCCTCCAGGGACAAGATACGAATTTAAACTGCGGCCCGGAGATCACGAAACCATTCCTTTATAAAGGAAAAGGAATCGAAAATTGTATCTCAAAGATACACATTTTCGTGCAACAATCTCGATCTTTTGGATATTTCGAGCGAGATGTTGTGTTTACACAAGATAAGAAATCAATTTCTTGAATTCTTACGAAACCATTACGCAGATGTGTGAATGTATCTGCTTTTGAGTTTTTGTTTGTTCAACTCAATGGAATTTTTAGGATAGAGATAACAATCTCTGAATTTTGGATTTGGGTGATGCTGTGGAGCAAATATAGAACAATAAACGAATATTGGATTCGTTTATTGTGAATTTTAATTTTAATTTTGATTCTGGATTTAATTATGCCGTGGGGGCAATTGTTATGCGATAAACGAATGTTTGATTCGTTTATTGCGAATTTTGGATAATGTTTGGGTTTTTTCAGGTTTTGATAGGATTTTGGATTAGGAATGGGAGAAAAAGATGGTAGGGCTTTTTGGAGCACTACATCCTCCCCTCCTTGAAAAAAAGAAAATTGATCTTTATGAGATTAATTTTCTGGAAAATGGTGTGATTGGGAATAAGGATGATGGTATCGTGATTCCGTTACATGTGCCTGATATTTTCTAACATAGTAGCTTTATGTATACAATATTTATTATAAGTGTGTAATTTTTGTTCTTTGTTTTTTTTCTTAATATTTATGTATTCGTATTTATGGTCGTGTATCCAAGTTTCCACAATGGTTATTTATATAATAAAAATATTTTCTTTTGAAATTTTGTACAAATATAATTTTGTTTTTAAGATTTGAATTTTCTTAGTATAGGTGTGTTTAACAGTAATTGTTGGTTATCCAAAATAAAGTTTTCTTATATAAATTATTTTATTTTGAGTTAATGGTATATTCATTTAATTTGGTTTTGGTTATATGTACAATAGACATTTGGTTTTAAAATTTCATATAATTTGTTTTTTTTTCATGTTGATTAAACATTGTATTAGAAGGAAACATTTGATTCTAAAAATTTTCGTTTTGATTTAAAGTAAATATTTTCTTATTTTCTGAGTATACGTTTTAATTGTAGAATGTTTTATAATTACATAAGTATTTGAATTCATTATATTAAATTTAACTTTGGGTTTTTTTTTTGTTTTATATTTTTATAAAGTACTATTTGTAAAAAGATACATAGATAAGTAAGGTTTTTATGGTTTATTCTTACAATTTGTATATTACATAGAATTTTCATTGTTTATATACTCGTATAAATTTTCATTATTTACATATATTATTTTTGTTCTTTTTTTTTTCATTGTCCTTATTAGTCGGGCGTTTATTTATTTATATAATTTTTTCCATGTATTTGGACGTGCAATTTAATTCTATAACTTTTCCTTTTTGTTTTTTGTTATATAAAAATTTTCTTACTTTCTTAGTATTTTCTTAGTTGAAACCTGTTTTGAATTTATATAAATATTAGAAGTTCTTATTTTAACACTGTTTTGTAAGTTTTGTTTTGTATTTTCGTTTTTTCATATATATATATATAATGTGTTTTTTCTTATAATTTAAGATTATTTATTATTATTACAAAATTTTTCCATTTAAGTCAGTGGTAATTATTTAAAACATGATATAAACTTATTTTATTAAGTGCGTTAATATTTGTTTTTATCTATATATTTATTTTTGTTTTGTTTGTTTTTTTTTCTTTTTTTTTTTTTGGTATTAAAAGTGTACTATTTACAAAATTATTTTATTCGTATACAATTATTTGAAGTGAAAATTTTTGAAGCAAATTTTAAATACATTGTCGTAGTTATTTTTTTTTTTTTTGACTTTATTTTTTTTTGTAAGTTTATCTATACATATATGCATTTATTTATTTCTCTCTTTTTTTTTTTTTTTTTTTTTTTTTTTTGGTTATCTATACATATATACATTTTTTCTTCAACTTTTATTTTTTCTTTGGAGCTTCCTATTCGTGATTGCCTAATCCACAAATAGTTTTATATTATTGTTGTGGACTATTCGAGTTCCTTTTCCTATTTTGAGGATTGAATTTTCTTCGGATAGGATCTTTACAATTTCATAGGGGCCTTTCCACAGGGAGGTTAATTTGTTAGGTCTTGAGTGATTCTTTAATAGAACCTTGTCGCCAACATTAAATTTCTTACGGCCTACTTTTTGGTCGTAGTATACCGTAGATTTTTGTTTTTTCTCTATCAGTATTCCCTTGGCTGTACGATAACCATGTTGTAATCGCATTTTTAATTCGTTTGCGTAATGGTCGTAGTTATAAGTGCTTTCGGGGTTTTGTCTGAGAGAACTGGGTATTTCGGCTGGGAAACCATATAGTAATTCATGCGGCGTGTAGCCTGTATTACTGTGGGGTGTAGTATTGTACACAAACATTGCGTAAGGTGTCCAGGTGTCCCAAGTGAGAGGATCCTGGTTTACATAGTGGCGGAGGTATTCCACCAGAGTTCTATGGCTCCGTTCTAGTGCTCCATTCGTTTGTGGATGGTAGGGTGCTGTGTTTAGTTTTCTCATTTTAAGTAAGGAACAAATGTCCTTAAAAAGTGCGCTGAGAAAATTTGCACCTCGGTCAGTTAATAGAGAAGATGGTATGCCGTGCTGGCAGACGATATTTTCAACGAAAATTCTGGCCACGTCCTTGGTTTCGGCGCTGGCCAGTGCGTAAGCTCCTGAAAATTTAGTCAAATCGTCTTGAAACGTTAGTAGGTATTTATTTCCATTATAGCTGACTGGTAATGGTCCTACTATATCTAAAGCAACTCTTTCAAAAGGTTTGGAGCTTGTTGTGGTTATCTTCATAGGAATTCTAGGATTCCTTCCACTTTTGTTTATCTGGCAGGAAGCACATTTTCGAATATACGCCGCGACGTCAGCGGTCATTGTGCGCCAGTAATATTTTTGCTTCAATCTATTGATTGTTCGGGTGGCTCCTTGGTGTCCTCCGAAAGGTGAGTTGTGGTATTCCGCGAGTAACTTTTGTATTTCGTTAGGATCTGTTAGAAGCTTCTTTTTATTGGAGAAAACGTACATTGTCATGTTGAGGTGAGCAAAAGTTTCTTTTAGCAAGTTATTGAGTGCTACTTTTGATTCGTTTTCTATGAAGGGGACTAAAATTCCAATGGAATTGAAATTCCGGTCTTCGCAAATCTTCTTCAGATCAATAAGGGAACTCTTAGCGGTTTCCTGGTCGCTTAGGTTTCTGAAAGGCAATGGCAATGTGATGGCGCATAACCCATCTTGCTCATGAAACGTAATTTTACCTACGTCTGGCTTGGTGAAGTTTGGGATTCTTCCTGCCAGGTTTTCTTCCTCAACAGAGTCTATCAATGGAAGGATTATAATACGTAGTCCAAGTTTCTTCTTGGTATAGATGGACCCTGTTTGTTCTTGCCATACAAGATTGGTAGTATCTTTGTATGATTGTGCAGCCACATCTTCTTCGAGTTTGGCTTTACTTCGTGTGGTGACGAGGATATTATTTTTGATGGAATCGACTGGGGTAGTCATTGTTATACGGCTGAGAGCATCAGCATTTGCATTTTGCTTTCCTTTTTTATGGACGATTGTGTACTCATACTCTTCGAGTAGAATTCTCCATCGCATAAGTCTGGATGTAGGATCTTTTCGTCCTATAAGCCACTGTAGAGAGCTATGGTCAGTTACTATTGTGAACTTTTGTCCGTAGACATATGGTCGGAACTGTGCTAATGCAAAAACGATTGCTAGTAATTCCTTTTCAGACGTTGTATACCGTGTTTCGGCGTCGTTTAGGGTTCGGCTAGTGAAAGCAATAGGTTTATCTTGTCCTATTGTACCTTGAGATAGGACTGCTCCTAACGCAACATTGCTAGCATCCGTGGTTATTATAAACTCCCGGTTAAAGTCTGGATAAGCCAGTATTGGTGGGGTAATAACCTTTCTTTTTAGAGTTGTGAATGCCTCGTCACAAAAGGCATCCCAATAAAATGGAACATTCTTCCGAAGTAATCTGCTTAAAGGTTTTGCCAGTTCGGCGAAATTAGGGATAAATTTTCTATAGTAGCCTACAAAACCGAGAAAAGATTTTACGTCCTTTTGTTTCTTGGGCGTTGGAAACGTTTTTACCGCTTTAGTTTTTTCTGGATCTGGTTTTATACCTTCCTTTGAAATAACATGCCCCAAGTAGGTGAGCTCTTTCCTTATGAAGTGACACTTTTCTGGTTGTATTTTCAGATTGTGCCTTTGTAATCGCTCGAAAACTCTGGTAAGTCGGGAATTGTGATCGTTCAGATCGTATCCGTAAATTACGATATCATCTACATAGACGAAACATTCTATTCCTTGGAGACCCATGAGTACATTATTCATAAGCCTTTGGAATGTGGCGGGTGCGTTTTTAAGTCCGAAGGGCATTCGATTATATTCGTAATGTCCGAAGGGTGTGCTAAACGCTGTTTTTGCCTTGTCTCTATTGTCCATGCGTATTTGGTGGAAACCATTTGCTAAGTCTAAAGTGCTAAAATATTTAGCTTTTCCTAGCTGGTCCAAAATATCAGTAATATTGGGCAATGGATATGCATCTCCGACTGTTATTTTATTTAAGGCTCTAAAGTCGACAACCACTCTCCACCGTTTTGTCCCATCAGGTCCTGCCTTCTTGGGTACTAGTAAGAGAGGGGAATTCCAAGGACTGAAACTTGGTTGTACCACGCCATCCTGAAGCATTTCATTCACTTGTTTGTGGATTTCTTGCTTCGAGCTATCTGGGAGGCGATATGGTCTTATGTAAAGTGGGGGCTTTCCTTCTTCAGTGATGATCTGATGCTCTATGGCGTCAGTGTGTGTGAGATGGTCGCCCTCTAAGTAAAAGAGATCGTTAAATCTGCGGCAGGTGTCTAGGATAGATATCCTTTCCTCCTGGTTACAATGACGCAACTCTAGGAGTGATTCTAGCCGTTCAAGCCTATTTTTTAGAAGATTTTGGGTTTCGTCCGCCTTTAACACATTGTAGTCATCCAGATCTTCCCATCCGACTTCTATGTCGTTGGTGCTTACTTCTTGATCGGTGTCTAATGTGTTCATTAATAATACCTTTATTTTGTTGTCCTGTGGTGTTGTCAAACTATTACCCAGATATATCCCTGGCATGATCTCGGATTTTGTTATTATCAGTTCTTGACTAAGTTTTCCTTTAAATGGAATCTCCATTATTTGTTGAGATCGTGAATGCAATTTTATGAGATCGATTTTGGCATTTCGTTTTAAATTTACTGGGGATATTGGAGTTTCAGGTTCATGTTTTCCTGAACTCAGTTTTTCGGCAGTTTCCTTACCTTTTCTGTTACCACAAACTTTATTTAAATGGGGAGAGGAAGATTCAAGGGTGGTTGATTTCGTTGTGTTTGTCACAGCATCAGATCCGGCCCGTAGACAAACGGATTCGGATGTTGACTCACGAACGGTGTTATCCAATTTTTCAAGAATGCCTGTATTATCCATGGAAGACACCTCGTAAGGCGTGGCATTCTGAATATTTTCCTTGACCTCATTATTGTTTCCTAAAAACTGCTCGAGTTCTACCGTGGTTCTCTTCTTTACAGCGAATTTAAGGAATCCCTTTTCAAAGTTAATGTGGCACTGGTGCTTCGTGAGGAAATCGCTTCCCAGTATGCCATCGTGTTGGAAGTCTACATTGCTTCCCACTACAAATAGATTATGCTTAAAGGGTATGGAGTGCCTATCAGTTCTGAATTCGAACTCCCCCAATACCTTTCCGCATGTGCTGACCGTTTTCCCAGCAATGGTGGATATAGTCACTGGGTCTGAATTGTCTACAGATTGTTCAATATAAAGATTATCTAATTTGATCAGGCTGATGTCGGCGCCTGTATCGATAAGGAAAGTCGAGTATTGTTTATCCGATGGATTAAATTTTACACGTATTACTGGCTCCTTAAATTCAGGGCAGAAAAATACGCGCATTTGAAAATTTACATCGGGATGGGGTGTATATCGGCGATTGTCTGTACTCGAGAAGGATTGCCGTTGCTCGCTGCCCGAGTGAGTTCGTTTCCCTGTTGTGAATTGTATACCCTGTTAATGTTTTGATTTTGTCGGGTATTACGATTTTCAATGCGGGGCGAGTTTCTCATTGTCCTGTTTTGAGATTGATTGGGCTGAGTTCTAAAAGGATTTCGACTCGTTGAAGGTTGGTCCTGGTTTCGCATATGAGCTAACCTCGTTCTGCACTCTGCCTGAGTGTGATTATACTTCCGACAGTATGTGCATTGGAGACGTTCAACCTCTGTCTTAATGCGTTGGGGGACGAAATTAGGAAAATTTGTGTTGCGATAACAAGTCGCAGAAGTATGTCCCCTCTTGTTGCATATTTGACAAACAATTGGCTGGTTATTTCTCCTAAAATTGTTAGTGGAAGTTTGCATTGAGTTATCGCTGTTCAATCTTTGAGATTGTTCCAAAGCGTAGCTAATGGCTGCTTTAAGATTCGAAGCCCTATGCGCTTTTACTAAGATTTTGAGGCTGGAATTTCGTATCCCATCCTCAAACGTATTCAACGCGAGTCTCTGATTCTCAGCCAGAAGATAAGTTCTGACTGCAGGATCAGGTGAACTAGCGTATGTGGCGCTGTCCAATTCATGCAGGTGGTGTGTGAGTCTAGTTGAAAATTCTTTCACACCCTCCTTGCTATCCTGTTTTGTTGCCACTAAGTTATTTTGGGCAGCAGACCTAGAGATGAGAGGTTTAAATTCTCCCTCTAATTCTGAAACAAGATCTTCCCAAGTAGAAATAATTTTATGCCGGATACAATCACGCGCCGGTCCCTGCAATCTGGTTTTGACCACCCTTAGAATAAAGGACTTCTGGTTGTCATCTTGTGCTTGTGAGAACAAAATGTCTCCACAAGAGACGAAACCCTCTAATTCGTCAGGATTACCGTTAAATATCGGCACGAGTCCCAGTATATCAGTTAATCCTATTGGTAAGTTCATTCTAGAACTCTGTTCGCGTGTTTCCATACGTACGGTTTCCGATATTTCGTCCTCGCGATTTTGTATGAGCTCGGGCTCAGGTCTCTGCGAACGCGTACCCGGTTTATTTTTGTCGCTCACTACATATTTGTGAAACAGACCTTCCCAAATGATGGTGAAAAGGGGTAGAGAACCAAGAGATGAGATCTTCATCGTTGTTGGGTAAGATGGCCAAGAGAAAAGACAAGACCAACGACAAGAGAAGTGTCTTCAAACTCAATTAGTTTTGATCCTATTAGAAAGCCTTTGTTCTACTTAAGGTGAGAGAATCCACCCTTTCGCCCTATGGAAAAAGTGTCTAAACCTAAAATGGATTTTCGAAGAGCCACAGATGAGTCAAAGGAAAAGATTCAACCCAAAGAAAATTTTCCAAAACAGCCGCTAAGGACAAGGACCAAGAATTTAAATTTTGTTCGTTATTGTTTTAGCTTGTCACGTAAGAAAAATCTTCCCAAAAGAAAATGTATGTATATATGTTTATGTGTATAATTAATTAAAATATATATCAAAAAATAAATAATAAAACCAAATTTGTAGTTAATTTTTGTGTGGGGGGTTTTTTATTTTGTCCCCTTTTGAAGAATAAAATTGTTGATATTTTTGAAAAATAAATGTGTATATGTATATGTTTATAAAAATTAAAAATGGTTTTATAAGTTTATTAAAAATGTTTTCTATAAGTTGAAATAGTTTTGGAAAAATATATGCATATTGTCTATGTGTAAAAATTTGATAAAATGATCGAATAAATTTATTTGTAACAAGATATATTGAAATTTTGCCTAGAAAAAAAATTTCTATAGTTCACTTGATTGATTTTGTATTATTCTTTTACCCCATTATGGCACTTGTGTGGATATTTGTATTTTTGTGGTGTATATTCTCATTAGAAGAGAAGGAGAAAAAAAAAATATAAAAGATCAAATTTCATTTAAATCCACAAATCAAAATTTAGGGGGTTTTCTTGATCCCCATGTGAAAAGAAAATTTTTATTTCAAATTACGGAAAAATAACAAAATTTAACTTGTTCTTGGCATCCCCTTTCAATTTACAAATTTTCAAAATTAAAAGGAATTTATTTTGGGGAGCCAATCACTATCACCGGAATCGTATGATTTAATTTTTTTTCACTTTTCACTTTACTATAATAAAATTTCGTACCTGTGATTTCTAGCTGCAGGTTTGTTGGGTGTCCTGTTGTTTGTCGTCACTAGCTGCTTGGTCCTGGTGTTGCCGCTGCATCAGGAATCCCGGTCTATCCTTGGCTGCTCGTTGTTATTTTTCACACTGTTACCTCTCCTCGGTGTATGCCCCAGAGGAACGCTTTTACCACTTTAGAATATTTAAAATTTACTATGTTGTAACTATTGCCGGTGTTTAGCCCCGGGCACGCTGTTTTTATCGGAATTAATTTTCCTGTTGGTAGCGGGATCTATAGATATCCCACTCGTGTATTCTCCCTCTGGTAGGGGATGTTTGGACCAGTCTAATCCACTGCCTAGTTCGTATTTTATTGGTAGGGGATGTTGGGATCCCACCGCTGCCACCATAATTTTTTGTTGTACTTCTGGTTTCGGGGAGCGTGTGTCTTAATCCTTAAAAGGACTAAGAGATCTCTTATAAAAGTTCCCGAAAACCTGTCGCACAACAGGGTTCGTTTGCCGTGCTTCCTTTGATCCAAAGGGAAGAGCAACGTCCTTAGATATGGGTCGCCTTTTCTTCTTTTGGTCTTCCAGGCCAGGTGAAATGAAAAACCGGGTGTTTTAGTTTTCAGATTTTATTTCTTCTCCCACTGGGGTATCTCCTCCAGGGACAAGATACGAATTTAAACTGCGGCCCGGAGATCACGAAACCATTCCTTTATAAAGGAAAAGGAATCGAAAATTGTATCTCAAAGATACACATTTTCGTGCAACAATCTCGATCTTTTGGATATTTCGAGCGAGATGTTGTGTTTACACAAGATAAGAAATCAATTTCTTGAATTCTTACGAAACCATTACGCAGATGTGTGAATGTATCTGCTTTTGAGTTTTTGTTTGTTCAACTCAATGGAATTTTTAGGATAGAGATAACAATCTCTGAATTTTGGATTTGGGTGATGCTGTGGAGCAAATATAGAACAATAAACGAATATTGGATTCGTTTATTGTGAATTTTAATTTTAATTTTGATTCTGGATTTAATTATGCCGTGGGGGCAATTGTTATGCGATAAACGAATGTTTGATTCGTTTATTGCGAATTTTGGATAATGTTTGGGTTTTTTCAGGTTTTGATAGGATTTTGGATTAGGAATGGGAGAAAAAGATGGTAGGGCTTTTTGGAGCACTACAGTTGTACTATCTCCGGAATCATCATGTGCTCTTCAGTGATGACAAAAAATATAATCTGGATGGCCCCAACGGCTTCAAGTACTATTGACATGATCTAAGGAAAGTAAGGTGAATCATGTCACGCAGGCCTTTAGGGGGAGGAGGAGTTATGGTGTGGCCACTTTGTATTAGAAATGTGGAAACAGAAATTATTTTTATTTCTGGAAGAATGGACATCAAGAAGTGTTCAAAGAGCAAATTCTTCCTTTAGGAATGCTAACAGAGGGCGAATATGTCATATTTCATCAGGAAAACGTTCCTATCAGCACGAACAACAACAGTGTGGTTTCAAGAGCATGGAATTAAACATTTACGGTGGCCAGCTTTAAGTCCAGACATAAACCTCATTGAGAACCAGTGGGGGATACTGGCAAGGGCGGTTCACGACCAGGAAAAGCTAAAAATTCAAAACGCGGATCAACTCAAAGAAAGAATTATTGAAGCATGGAATAATATACCGGACAACACTTTAAGCAATCTTATTTACAGTCGACGGAGAACTGGTTTTGATTGTGAACTATTATAAGAAATAACGGACAAAGCATTCCATATAAATAAATTATTATACATAAATTAAAAATATAAATGTCTTGAGTTTATACTTTTTCACAAGCAAAATTTGAGTCTTTTCAGAAAATTAATTACCCTTCCTGGTAAAACAGCAATTAACGCATTCAAAGGTTTTCCCTGAGTTGGTGTCGGTTGACAATAGTTTGTCACAAACTAGTCCTAAAAGTTTATTACTCATTCGAAGAAAACTGAAAATTTACGTTTGAATCAATAATTTTTTTCACAGCACTGCACTTCGTAAGCTGTTGATCAAACAAATTCGATGATCGTTGGAAAACTGACATTCTGCACTAAATGAAATACTTTGGGAGTTTTTCGATTGATCCATTCTGTTATAGGGAATAAAATATATGGTAGTTACCAAAGAGAAAATTGTGTTTATTTGTTTTAATTTGTTTATTTATTATATTTTGCTTTGAAAAAGGTGAACATTCACGCCAGGCAGCCGAATTGCGGATTGTTTCCATACTGTTAGAGCCGCTCATAAATAACGTTGGATTCGTCGATTCCGCCCCGGAATTTTCGATGTTACCGATTCACTTCGCACAGGTGAATTTTTCCCTCAACGCAGAGTCCATATATTCCAATATTCGCAGACAACACCTCCGATTGTTCGTTGAAAAGTTTTCTCCAGATATCCTCCTCCTCTCAGAAACTTGGCTTAAACCAAACTCCCGAGTATCTATCCCGAATTATACACTTGTTTCGAATCCACGAATCACTGGACCTCGTGGAGGTACTGGAATTCTAATACACAAGAAATTCCAATTTTCCGAAATTAGGTTCACCAATATAAATAATATTGAGTACACGGCAATTAAAATCTTTTGCAAAAGCAACAAAGTGCTTGTACTGTCGTCCGTATACATTCACCCTTCTCGGGAACCAAACTTCCCTAGTTCCGACATAACTGAGATAATCCAACAGTCTCTACCTGCACCTTTCATAATAGGAGGAGACTGGAATGCTCGGCATACTTCATTTAACGACACTAAGTGCAATAAATACGGTTGTCAACTTCTAGCACTCCTTCAACTCCATCCATATATCTATGCGGACTGTCCATTGCAGCCAACACGTATCTCCAATACTACTAAATCAACAATAGATTTTTTCCTAAAATCCGTAGACGTCTACTCACCTAACCTCCCTACAGTATCCTTCGAATTTCCTTCCGATCATGGGTCCGTCCACACCACTGTCCAAATCCCAGCCCTCGAACCATGTTAATCATTCAATCCGATCCCGAATTTCTCCAGGACAAACTGGAAAAGAGTCAATAGGGACATTGCTGCCAGTTTTACAGACTATACTTTGCCAGGGACTTCAAATCTACTCCCTGCTGAAATTGATCAAGCAACCTTAAGAATAGAGCAAATACTAAAAAATGCCCTCTTCAGCCACACACCTACATCCATCCCTCATAATCACCTAGGAAAACCTTTACCCAACATCCTTACAAAACTGTTACGCGTAAAAAACAGCTTAGACGAAAACTACATAGCAGTTACTCCCCTTTTATTAAAAATCAAATCCAACTCTTGACTACCCTGATAAATGGACAACTAAAACAATTTGCCGACCAGGCTTACACGTCTATACTTAAAAATATTAAACCCAGTCGTGATTTATTCAAAAATATCAACAGACTAACGGGTCGAAAATACAAACCTCGAATCGATTATATTATCAACCCTACTAACAATCACCCAGTCCAATCAGATATTGACATAGCAAACTGTCTAGCTAATCACTTTTATAAAATCCATCAACAAAACGACTCCCTCTCAGTCTCCAATTTTCAAGATACTGTAAACAACTACATCTCACGCACAATGATCCCATCCTTCACCCCTTTCATAGCGGAATTCAATGAAACAAACAAAGCGTCTCATCCTCTGGATAATGCGACCTTCCTAACAGCAGGCGAATTATCTGAATTTATAACATCACGCAATAACAAGAAGTCGACAGGCTTAGATGGAATTCCAAACCTTCTTTACAAAAGACCTCCCGTCAAATCTAGTCCCTATTCTCGTTCTTCTCAACCACATAATTAACGGATCACATTTCCCAGATAACTGGAAAACCACGGTTATAGTCCCTATCAGTAAGTCCAGTCCTTCCAACAACCCCAGCAACTATCGTCCGATTTCGTTATTAAACACATTAAGCAAGATATTGGAATGCAAGATTTATCGAAATCTCCTTTCATTTGCTAATGACAACGCTATTATCCCAAATTCGCAGTTTGGCTTTCGCTCACAACACTCCACCTGTAATGCTCTGTTAAAACTAACGCACGATGTCACAACTAATCTTCAAAACCAAAGCCCGACGGTCTGTATCTCTCTCGACATATCTAAAGCATTCGACTGTGTTTGGATCTCAGGACTGCTTTACAAGCTGCACTACATATTTGGATTAAACACCCATACTACCAAACTTCTTACTTCCTACCTCTCTGGTAGAAAATTCATGGTCAAAATAAATTCGTTTATCTCCCAATCGTATAATATAACCGCAGGGGTTTCGCAGGGTTCAATTCTTGGACCACTATTATACCTCCTTTATACTTCAGACATACCGCAGTCTCAATTACCCAATACCGTAATGTTGAATTATGCTGATGACACCATAGTCTACTCCAGCAGCAAGTTTGTAAAAGAGGCAAGAAACCGCATTAATAACTTCCTCCCAATACTATCAACATACTTTAATAAATGAAAAATTCGCCTAAATCCTGATAAAACCCAGCTTATAGTGTTTAAGGGTAAAAATGAGCACTGCACAAACAACACAAGGCGCACCCACAACAAAATTAGACTCAAACTAAATAACACCCAGATAAAACCTTCTAAAACTTTAAAATATCTGGGAATAACCTTTTCCAATGACCTTTCATTCTCCACCCACATTAAAAATACTTTACGTAAAGCCACAATACAACTGAATCTCTGTAGAAGAGTGATGTGGAAACCCAACGGTCTCTTTCACAAATTCAAACTGCTCATCTATAAACAAATAATCAGACTTACACTGACATATGCGTGTCCACTGTGGTATCATATAACATCAGCCCAAATGGAGAAGCTACGCACTTTCGAAAGGAAATGCTTCAGGCTGGTCACTGGCCTCAACCGACAACCCAACACTTACAAGTATTGCAATAACAGCTTGCTATACAATGCCGCTAATATTGACCGTCTCGACAGACGCTTCCTAGAGCTGTCTATCAAATTTATTGAAAACCTCCCAAATAATCCCAACCCCATAATAACTTAACTACTACCAACTCCTCTAGATAACAGGGCTCATTATCTGAATTGTCTCCATACTAGAAGTCTCTTCACCTCTGGAAGATTGGTTAATGACTCCAACGAGGTAGTGTACCATAACACCGAGCTGGCACCCAATCAGTTCAAATACTGTAACATACAACCATTCTCCAACATTCTGCGTTTTAACGAACAACCGGAAAGTGTTACCGCACCTGAGGCCACTAACTGACCATATCCCACACCAACCAACTTCCTTAACCACCAATCCCTATATTCCCCAATTCACATTACATATTTAACTTATTATAAAATAAATTAGGTTAAGCTACAATAAGTTAGAGTTAAGTTAAGTATTAGATTAGATTAAATTAAAAAAATAAAAATCCTGGTTTTCTGACCTTTTCCAGGAAAACTGTTAATATTAAAACCTATAATACTCGAATAGTTATTCACACATTCAGTTATGTTTGAAAAATGTGTAATGTATGCATGTAAACAGTTGTATGACTAGAATTATAAGTTAGCTGTAGTACTTAATGTAAACATTGATTATTGGTCAAATAAATACAGTATGTTAAAAAAAAAAAAAAAAACAGGTGAATTTGTCGTGAAAAATATCAATGAAATAATGGGCAGATCGAAGTAGACGACCACGTTAGCAGTTGTAGCATTACTCAGGAATTAAAGATCGATCACAAAATATTTTTAAATCCTCTCCATGAAGCTGAATTTCAAAAGACGCTCAATGTTTGGGTGTTATATGAATTGACCAAAAAAAAAAAAAACGCTGTGGATCGAATCTCCATCTGTCAACCGGAAGGTATTCGACCCCTTTCTTAAACGGATTACCTTCCGTTGTTGCTGATAGTGTCCCTCCTACCCAAGTACTCAAAATAGGATAAGCCTTTGTCTGGAAAGCCACAGAAGAATGTCCCATTCTCGGGAAAGCTTCACACTGTTTAGAATGTACAACTACAGCTCACGGCCGTCGAGTGTAAAATATGACCGAAACAAGTAATCACATACTGGTCTTGTCCGCGATCGATGGGCTATCGCCCGTTTTATGGAAGACACTAAACCACATAATCCTGAAATTATCAAAAGATTTCCTTTTCGCAGACGTCTGGCACGACACAGGAAGATAGTTCATAACGACTCTGTAAATCGAGCCCAGGAGCCAGCCACACGTAGAAACTCCATCGAGAACTTTTGTGGAATCAACCACCGCATCGATCACTCAGCGAACACAACTTGCGAGTACATATGGGCGTAACAAACAATACAAAACCGACTTCGCCAGCCAACTGTGGTGTATGTACCCATACGGCGTTGTTCACACTCTGGTGGTTTTATTTTTTTTATTTTTTTTTATTACACTTCTCTCGGGAGAGGCGAACCTCTAGCGCAGAGTGGGCGACCCGAGTAGCCACCAAATAACTGTTGCAGTTCTTTTTGAACAGTTGCAGGTTGTAACGCTTCGGGAACACTCGCTCGGGAAGGTAGTTTCACAACTTCCCCGCTCTGTAACGGAGCAAGTTCTGATGCAGGGATGTTCGCGCCTTTGGGAGATGAACCGCCAACTGGTGCCACCCGTCGGATTGTCTCATGGAGCGCATATAAACCACGAATCTCCGAAGAACAGTACCCGTGATAATATCAGTAAAACAAACAGAGGTCAGCTACGCGTCTTTGATGTGATAGCGACTGTAGTCCCGGCATCAGTGCCGAGTCCCCGATTAGGCGGAACGCTCGTCTCTGTATGCTCTCAAGTAGGTCGAGGGTATGTTTAGGAGACAAGCTCTAAACATGAGAGCAATATTCGAGCGCGGGTCGAACTTGTAAAATATTCTTGGCTCTACATCTCAGCTGGTGCGACGTTGATGCACCAATCGGCCGAACACTCGAAAAAGAGGAAACAAGCGTACTATCATCCGCAAAACTAAACACTTTGTTAACCGTCGACTCCAACAAATAATTTATATGAAGCAAAAACATGGTTGGGGCCAAAATAGAACCTTGAGGACGCCCGAATTAACAGGATACAGATCGGAACACTAACCCGGATCGATCGATTTTCCAGAAAGCCCTTCGGCCAGTCGCAAAGCTGCCGGGAAAGTCCATATGAACGAAGTTTCCTCAGCAATGCCATTGACTCACCACATCGGTCAATCGCAGATGTCCATATATCGGTTATAAGTATCAAAAGGTCTCCCGTGGACCACCTGCCACGGAATCCGTATTGTCGATCATTCAGAAGTCCGTTGCAGTCCAAATACTTAATTAACTCAGTATTGATGACTTTTTCCATCACCTTAGATAACATAGACAGTAATGCTATCGATTGGTAATTTTGTGGGAGACACTTTTTTCCCGTCTTTGGGATTGGCTGAACTCGAGCGATTTTCCAGCTGGTAGAAAAGGTCCTCCGTGCATAAGACAAGCGGAAGATTCTGCCAAGAACCGGCGATAGTTCTGGTATTCCGTCCGGGCCGGTTGCCTTCCCACAGTCTAGTTCACGTAGAATGCGTTGAATAGTACGCGGGCGAAACCTCACATCCCCCATGGAAGACCGTACCGGCACGATCACAGGTGACTCCAAGAGGCCAGGTTCGAGGTTTGAATTCGCGGAAAATAAATTCGCGAACACATCAGCTTTATCTTTTGAATTTGTGACTAACGTCCCGCTGTCTGTCACCAACGGTGGGAAAGAGGACAAAGCAAAGTTACTGCTGACAGCTCTTGCGAAACTTACTGATGACAGCTCTTGCGGTTGACCAGAAGGAGCGTGAACCAGTCGGGCACTCAAGGCGTTTATTGGTCACTCTGTCGTTGTGAGCCTTTTTCGCGGTATCAATCGCTTGGATGCACGCGTTTCTGATTCTAACAAAATTCGTTCTGTTAACATCCGTGGGATTGGAACCACATTTCTCAAAAACTCTATTTTTTGCCGCTGTAATCTGCTCGCATTTTTTATCAACCCAAGGCTTATCAGATGAGCTTCGTTGTAATGTAGATCTCCATCCCGAGAAGAATAATTTCTGTGATCGACTCCGCGCAAGCGTCTTCGAAGCACACCTCCGACCATGGAAAGGATGCGAAGAAATCGGATGTCAAAAACAGATCCAGCTTGTTCGGATAATCACCTCGTGCATCTGGCACTCACGTGAGTTTCTCCACGAGTTGAGTCAAGTTTTGGCTAACATTTTGTTAGAATGTACCAACCAGCGGGAATTGTGTACATTAAAATCGCCAAGGACAACAATTTCAGAAGCCGGCTGGTTAATCTGTATCCAGTCGACGGTATGTGAAAGGTGTTCGAAAAATGTCGTCGGTCGATCATCATTAGGGGAGCGGTAAAGACAACAAAGAAATTTAACAGAATTCCCCAGCACGACCCTCAACCATATAATGTCTATGTTATTGGGTTCCAACGCCTCTATCCTTTGATAAGCTAGATCGGACCGCGCGAAGATGCAGACTCTGCCCTTAAAACGGAATCTAGAATGTAAGTCTTAGTTAGGGCGAGGACATCACGTTTCGCTGTTTGCAAATATTGGTGCACGCCGTTTACATTCGTATTGGTGAAACTGATGTCCCTGATGTTACAAAATGCCATTATCAGTTGAGCGTGGACAGAGCTTCGAGGGCGAGCCCGATTATGCGATGATGAATTCATTAAAGTTCGGTTATTTATATCATAATATCTGCATGATGTTCCTTCTGGCCTAGTCCCCCGGAGATCCGAATGGGAAACTAGTTTACTTCCGGAATTCTTTATCTCAAAAGATACCATCATGACTTATCTCCGTGTCAGTCGGGTCATCAGCCATACACCCGAAGCACCGTCGCAAATTTCTCTCAACGATATCGCAGAATGTACAGCGTGACGGGGTGGTATCTCACCTTGGGACCGACTACCACCTAAACCAACCTTTTCTCGAACCGGTCTGTGGGGAGGAAGTATGTACCAGCATGGGTACTTGGTTCACTTCCTCCACCAACATCCTCTTACGGTCGCACTACTTCACTGAATGTTCCGCCGATTAATAAGTTGCAAATTATTAAAGGGACAACGCAAGAGTCACTGAGGTGATTGTATGATTTTTATTTTCAATTAAACAGAAAAAAAACATGTATTTTAATTCTAGTTTTATTTATGAACGGAGAACTTGACAGAAAATACTTTAATACACACGTAATAAGCCTTATACCTTGCAAACTATTTAATATAGGTAAATTTTAACCGACTTCAACTTTTAAACCAATTTAAATTCCTCATGCTTAATCCGCACTGTTAATTCAATTTATTAGGACACGACACAAACGATTATTCTCCATTATCGCTTCCCTGTGCGCACCAGGGTAGCGATGGAGCCGCGACCCGCTCGGGTCGAAGGATGGAATTTGACTCAGCGATCGTCATCTCATGCAGAGATGATTTCGCTAAGGAAAAAAAAGGAAGAGAGAGAAAAACTTTTCTCTTAAGGGTGTGACCACTAAGAAAATGCGATCTTTTTGGTGCAGTGGTATATGTGCGCGATCGAACAGATTCAATGTAATTGCACGTGTTCGGAAGCAGTGGAACGACGAAACAGGCAGGCGGCAAAGACAAAAGGGAAAAATGACCAAATGCGCCGTTGGTAATGCGGGTCATTGTTTACGCGATGCCTCGTTGCTATTTTCGACGTTGGGAGAAAAAGGTGCTAAAAGCAAATTCGATGTTTATGGCATCTCTGGCTGCAGTAGAAACCGGGTTCATGTTTGCATTAGGAAATGCTGGAGAATTTGGTTTCAGCGTCTATTGCGCTAATTATATGCAGCTGCTTGGGTTGTTTGTTGATAAGACAAACAAAAAAGGTTGCCAGGCAATGTGTATGAAAAGATACATGACGCGGCTGGGGAAATAGACGGCGCAATGTTTATGGTCCCTGTCATGACGGTTACAATGAATGCAATCCGAATTATTTTGTTTACAGGAATTTGTCTAAGGAAATTTGACTGGCGACGTAGATGCCGAAATTGCTTGAAAATTCCTGGTAAGTTAATAAAGAAATCTTAAGGAGCAATGGTATGCGAAGAGAATGCATGAAGGTAAGTTTTCTTTACAGGGACTTAAAGATCATAGATTTGATCTCTTAAATGTGTGCAGCATTTTTAGGTACTAATACTGTTGCATTAGCAAACTAAAGGGAGTTGGGTAGTAGTTATGGGGGTTTTTCAGGTAAGTAGACCGTAGGGTTTGGCGGAACCGCTACAGGTCCATCAGCCAAGCTCCGAAAGACGGCCAGCGATTTCTCCCGACCATTTCACGGAGCCTATAATTTGAAGGGGTGGTATTTCACCGGGCGACAGGGCGTTGGCACCCCACCTACCACTCGGTGCCGTTTATCCTAGGAATCTTACGATTCTTGAGGTGATACTCTCAGGATGGGTGAAAGATATGGCGAATGGTCGCAGGTGGCCTTGGGTCACGAGAACATACAACAGCTTGATGAGGGTCGCTGGCGTTAGAGGGCATCGTGCAGCGGATCAGACTGATGTGGTCATATTGGAGCATGATTTTTGATGTTAAACGTGTGATAAGGCGCATATCTGTGGTGCGTAAACGACAACCTCGTCTTCTCAGGCCCGTGGTGTAAGGTGACGTAGCTGAAGTACCCCATGTGTGCTCTTTTAATAGTGACAGTATGAGAAACGTCATTTACATCAATACTGTGTGAAAATGATCCTTGTCAATATGCTGTGCAGCGGTGACCAAACCAGGACTAACAATGAGTGTGGTTTTGTTGTGAATTTGATAGAACTGGAAAGGAATCAGCTACTATACTATGAGTTTTTTCCATTTATAGCTACACAATAAATTCGGACGGGCTTCTCGATAGTATAGTGGTTAGTATACCCGGCTGTCACCCGGGAGACCGGGATTCGATTCCCCGTCGGGGAGCCCTTGGCGCAAGACTAATGACCTTGCCCAGAAAAAATAAATCATTATGGAAAATTTAACAAGCTTCAGGACTTGCTAAATAAGGCCAAGACCGGATCCCGGTTGTAGTGCCGATGATGATGATTAAATTCGGACCCCTACAGTTAACAATTGGAACATTTGAAGGTAGCAATTAGCCAAAAGGGCCAGAATTGTGCAGAGGAGTGGTTTCATGTTTTATCAGGACAATGTCGGGTACATGTCTATAATGACTCGGCAGGAACTTCGGCAATTGGTTGGGAAGTTTTAATGTGTCCAACTTATCACCCGGACCAAGCGCCATGCAATTACTCTTTTTTCTAACATTGCAATACTTCTTTAAAGATAAGAAATTAGTGCTTAGGGAAGATTTTGAAAATCGAGTAATTGAATTTTTCGTCAATGGGAATCAAGGCTTCTAACATGGCAACAAACTATGGAACAAAACGGTGTCCTGAAAAAAAATAAAATAATGGGTTTTGATTCAAAAGAACTGTATTGGTCTCATACAGTTCCTTCTTCCAGTTTAACCTAACTGTTTGGTTGATGACCAATGCTAGTTACATCAATTTTTTTCCTCTTCTTGCTCTTAGAGAGCGGGACATTTGATACAAACTTGAAAGTAAAGGTCTATATTTTTGCGAATTGAACCCTAGATTCAGGTCATTTAGACAAAAATATGTACAGCCAGTGGAATCTTCATACTCTATGAAGTTTTATACACGAACTATTCAATGCGTGTCTCTATGGGCTCGAGACGGAATCATGTAAGACACCGGCTGTAGTTCTTAGATATTTTACCTCAGGGCTAATGCCATATCTTTGACCTACTCGAAAAAATATAGGGATAAGACATCCCGTTAATGGAGAAGAGCACATCAATATCAATATTTTAACCACTATTACATTGAGAGCGGCGGCATTGTGGCTCTTTTACAAATATTACCACGGGGAGTGCCCTTTGGAGATCCAGGATAACAATCCTAGGAATTACTATGCACCTCTCCCACTTAAATCCATTTCCAGCACGACTGTTTCTAGGTACACAATCGTTCAAAGAAAAATTAGTTTGGTTTGACGACGAACTTCATATTCGTAGCAATATCTTCTGGAGGCCTTGCTACCAGCTACCCTCTGTACACTGAAATCTAAATTTTGTAAACAGTTTGTCACACAGGCTTTACGACACAGCTTCAGACATCAAATTAATGCACATTGGCGACTAGGAGAGGTTTGCCTTTTGACAAAATCCTCGACATTTGGGTCTACTTAAAAACTTGTTTTCAGCGTTTAGACGTACATAGTAGTCCTCGCAAACGGAAAGAGTTGAGGAATGTAATCCGCAAAAGTAAATATGACGCGTTCTGCCCCCTAAGGGATGAATTAAATAACTACCCATGGGGCAGTGGCTACAGAATAGTCAAGAAAAGACTACACAACAACAGTAGTCAAATCGAAAAAAAAAAAAACTGACATGGCCAGAATCATTCCCACAGTGTGATGAGGTGCTGAGAGTGCAAGAGGAGTGGAGTATCACTGAAGGAGGGATACCTCCCGTGACCACTGAAGAGTTGCTCTTGGCCGCAAGGGTTGTCAAAAAAACAAGACCCCGGGACTGGATGGTATCTCTAACGCTGTAGTGAAGACTGCTCTAACAAAAAAGCTGGAAGTCTTCAGCGGTCTCTTCACAACCTGCCTTGAAACAAGATAGTTTCCTAAACGATGGAAAAAACAGCGGCTTGTGCTTATATCAAAAGGAGTCAAGAATCCAGAAGCGCCACCATCTCATCGCCCGTTGTGCATGCTGTACACAACAGGAAAACTGCTCGATCGAATAATACCCACTCGCCTGGAAGAATTCACTGAGGGTATATCGGGGCTCTCTGAATGGCAGTACGGTTTCCGGAAAGGTAGATCAATTGGTAAGGCACTATCTGTGTGTGCGACATCGCTCGCAATGTGATAGCTGGAGTACGATGGCTAGGTGGTACAAAAAAATTGTTCGCGGTGGTGACGCTAGATGTTAAAAATGCGTTTAACTCGGTGAATTGCAATCGGATTCTAGAAACGTTGGGCGACCTACAACTCTCACCCTACTTGGTGCGTATATTAGCAAACTATCTCTCGAATAGAAGACTGCTCTATGATACAGATGAGGGACCACAGGAATATAAAATAACAGCGGGTGTACTTCAGGGATCTGTATTAGGTCCGCTGTGATGGAATATCCTGTATGATGGTGAACTCAGGGTTAATGTACCAGAAGGGGTTAGAATCATTGGGTACGCAGATGATTTGGCAATAAAAAGCCGTAGCTAAACATTTATATGACCTGGAGAATATTTGCTCCCAAGCAATCCAGAGCATTAAATCCTGGCTAGATATGGCCGGACTGAAACTAGCTGGACATAAGACGGAGGCAGTTTTAATAAGCCACAAGAAAGTTGAACACCTTGATTTGGAAATAGGACAAATAATCTAATCCAATCCCTATATTAAATATCTTGGTGTTATACTCGACAGCAGGTCGAGCTTCAAGGAACACCTGAGAAAAACGAGTGAAAAAACGGCAAGAGTATGCAAAGGCTTGGCGAGACTGCTACTCAATGTTGGAGGACCCTGGCCCCACATAAGGAAGCTTATAACTAGTATCAACACCTCCATTATAATGTATGCAGCTCACATATGGGCAGGAGTCGCACAGTATAAGTCGTACATGAGGGGAGTGAACTCAGCACTTAGGCTGACATCACTAAGAGTATGCTGTGCATTCCGAACGGTATCCGGAGATGCCATAAATATTTTGGCCGGGAGGACACCACTTGACATTGCAGCTAAAGAAAACGCTGCATGGCATGAGGTCTCCCAAGAGAATCGTCGGAGAATGCGGTCACAATTAGAGCTCTTAAGACTAAGAGAATGGCAATGAAGGTGGGATTTTCCCACCAAAGGAAGATGGACCCACACCATGATACCTGATATAGAAACATGGCGAGCTGAATTACCACTTGACTCAGCTAATATCAGGACATGAATGCTTTCGGAAATACTTGCACAAGTATAAGCATGTGAATCACCTATACTGCTTGTATTGCGAAGGCAAAATAGAAAATTCGGAACATGTACTCACAGAATGCGCGATATTCGAGACCGCACGAACGATTTTGGAGAGACATATGAGACGGACACTTACTTCGGGAGGACTAATAGAATACATTCTGAGTTCAAAACTGGCATGGTCCGTAGCAAATGATGTTCTATGTGACATGATGGAGCAGTTGCGACGCGACGAGCGGAGTAACAGGTAAACTCCGTCCCGCCCCGCGATGGAATATCTAAAAAAAAAAGTTCCGCGCGGATCAACGGGAATATGCGCTTGCCGGGAGGTGGTTTTACTCGGTAAGAGGCCGGCATGTCTCTGGATCGGTGGATCGGTCTAAGGGTATCTTTTGAAGATTTCCACCTTCCTAGCGAAACCAAAAAAAAAAAAAAAGTAGTCTTGGCAGTTTCTGTCTGCGACTATCGAATCAGAGTTTTATTTAGTTAAATCATCTTGGACGTCATCTTTATCCAGGTCTCTCTAATCGGCGATAGTCTCTGAGTTTTGAAGTTGATGTTAGTCTGTGAGTTTGGAAGTTGAGTTTTGACAGTCGCACTGTACATCCAGGTTCTACTCTAATTCACAGACATCATACTCTTCTACTATGGGCGACAGTCCTTTCGTGTACCCCGAGCAATATTCGCAGTTGACTTTTTCTCTTTTAGTTTGCATTTCTCATCGTCAATTTCGTCGGCAGACGGAAAAATCGGCCATCATTAATAAGCGGCAAAAAATAGAGTTTTTAAACAATGGCACTCCAATCCCACCGAGATTAACAGAACGAATTTTGTTAGAATAAGAAACGCGTGCAACCACGCGATTGATACCGCGAAGAATGCTTACAACAACAGAGTGACCAATAAACTCCTTGAGTACCCAACTGGTTCGCGTCCCTTCTGGTCAATGGCAAGGGCTGTTAGCAGTAACTTCGCTCCCCTCTATTTCCCCCCGTTTGTGGAGGACAGGGGAGCAATACCCCCCCCCCCCCCGCGCTTTTAGAGACGGGCGGTACGCCACTAGTCGCAAATTCAAAAGATAAAGCTAATGTGTTCGTGAATTTATTTCCCGTGAATTTAAACCTCGATACTGGTCTTTTGGAAACACCTGTGATCACGCCGGTACAGTTTTCGGTGCGGGTACTATTCAACGCATTCTACGTAGACTGGATTGTAGGAAGGCAACCGCCCCGAACAAAATACTAGCAATGGTCCTTAAGAACTGTGCTCCAGACCTGCGTCAGTTCTTGCTAGGCTCTTTGAATTATCTTATGGATGGAGGACATTTCCTACGTGCTGGAAAATCGCTCGAGTTCCGCCAATCCCAAAGAGGGGAAAAAGGTGTCTTCCACAAAATTACCGACCAATAGTATTACTCTCTATGTTATCTAAGGTAATGGAAAAGGTCATCAATGGCGAGTTAACTAAGTGCAAGACTTCTGAATGATTGCCAATACGGATTCCTGGACAGGCGGTCCACGGGAGAACTGTTGACCCTTATAACCAATATATGGACATCTACGATTGAGCGGCAGGGTGACTCAATGGCGATCGCATTGGAAATCTCCAAGGCTTTTGACCGCATCTGGCACTTGGCATTACTGAGCAAACTTCGTTCATACGGACCTCCCCAGCAGCTTTACTACTAGATGAAGAGTTTCCTCGTAAATCGATCAATCCGGGTTGTTGTGGACGGCGAGTGTTCGGATCTCCATCCTATTAATTTCGGGATACCTCAAGGTTCTATTTTGGCTCCAACCTTGTTTTTGCTTCACATAAATGATTTGTTGGAGTCAACGGATAACAAAGTGTTTAGTTTTGCGGATGATAGTATTCTTGTTTCCTCTACGAGTGATCGGCCAATTAGTCCATCAACGTCGCACCACCTGAGATGTAGCCAGATCGAGTCTCTGAATCGGGATCTGGAAAAGGTCCTGCAATGGTAAAAAGGCCAATCTCGTCGACTGGTTTAGGCGAATAAACCAAGTAACGAAGACTCAGTATACAACATTCACCAAGAAAAGTGGATCATCAGTTCCACAGCTGATGATGAACGACCAGGACCTCGAATCTGAGGAAAGTCTGAAATTGCTCGCCGTCACGGTTCTGTGACGAATCGGTTCACAATGCCCTCTTTATTTGTCAGTTGACAGCCAAACACTAAGGTCCAGAACCAGCCTTTATTAATCATCATCGTATCTGGCTGAAAATTCAAGGATGTTGTTACCGAATTAATAATATTTTTGATAAATTTGCTCTTCGCCATGGGACACCATACTTTATACTTTAGCCTGACGCTGGTTGTAAGACTTTCTGCGAATAGTCGAAACAAAAGATGCAATAGTTACATAGCATTTCACGTCACGGCCTCAGCATTTTACGTTTGCCTTTTCGGAGAGAAGTGTTTAAAAAAAGACATTGGCTTAGATGACACGAGAAGGTTTTACAAGTGAAAATTTCTCTAACTTTAACACATTTCAGACTGTAGTTTTTATTTACAATACTTTGGCCTTCAATGTTACCTAATAGCGGGCATAGATTTAAGGATCGAGTGCTTGCACCGTACCATGTCCGCCTTGAGGGCAAAACGTTTGTTGCACACTGGACACTCGTGGGGCTTCATATTGTAATGAATACTTCGTGTGTGCTGCAGCAGTCCATTCCGTCGTTTGAAGATCTTATTGCAAAGGTCACACTTGTGTTTTCTAACATTGAGGTGGGTGATCCGGTGCTGTGACAAAGCTTTGGCATGAGGAAAGGTCTTGGAACATTGGTTGCAATCGTACTTCTTTTTTATGCGGAAATGCCGATGAGAATGAAGCTTGACTAGCGATGTAATTGGTTTTTTGCATAGGTTGCAGAAAGCTAAAACCTCCTTAAGAGACGGCTTGAATTTGCACTCGTTGTTGACATAGTGATCATCGTATTGACTCACCAATGTGAATTTATTGTTACACCCAAGGCAGAGAAGAATTCCCTCTCCGGTGGCGGATTGTGGATTTTCAGAAGTAACAGATCGGGAAACTGGTTTAGGCGAGTCTTGCGAATGTTGAATTTTAGCTTTTGTGGCCTTGCGCTTCGTCTGCCGTAGTCGTTTACAAAGAACCTGGTGCATGTGGTACAATTTCCAGTAATGGAAGGCTTCTCGTGGGCAAAATCGACACTTCAAAGGTGTTGTCGACACCATTGGTGCGCCCAGCTTACATGTGTGCAGTCGGTGATTCATGAAGGAGGTTTTACTCATTAGGAGTACGGCACACATGGGACACCTAAAATGTTGCTTTCCCCTTGCTCGGATCATTTTTTGGTGCACTTTGAATTTATGTTTGAGCAAATGTTGAATCGACTGGAAAATGTCACCACACCTTTGACAGGAGTATGATTTTTGCTGAAATTCGGTTTTTTCGGTTGTAAACAAGAAATCCAACGGAAGCTTCACCATGGGTTGCGGTTGAGTGTGGACATTGGTGACGTGATGGGACAAACCAACAGCGGAAAAGAACTGAGCCTGACAAAGTGAGCATGGATATAGTTGAAAGGCTGCGGCGGTTTTCACAATACTCTCTTGTAGGACGACAATATTGGGCTTCTTAACATTAGGCTCCACTACTGGCATACTGTCAGCAGTAGAAGTCATCAAAATTTCGGAATTTGTATGAGGACTGTCGGAAATTCTTAAAGCGTTGTTAAGGGTACTTGAATTGTTGAATATTGACAAATTGGCCACGCTTATGGGTGGTTCGGTAAACAGCGTTCCAGGAAAGCTACTTGTAGGAAACTCCTCTTTTTCAGTCTTATATTCTCTAGGAGGCGATTGGGATTGCTTATACTCAATCGGCAGCGCGTAATTATGTTCATGAATCATGCTGCCGACTCCCGATGTAAAACTGTGCACTGACTTATTCCCGAGCAAAAACGAGTTTTCTACACGGTTAATTTCATCACCGTTTTCGTCGTCAGGAATATCAATAAACGGATCATCCAAGTTAATAATTTCCATAATGTCACAGTTGTTGATGATATCTTGCGCGTTAAGGATTGGGAAATCACAAGATGAGAATTTTTGCTCAAAATCTTGATCTTCCTCCATTTCATCGCTTAGAAAACTGTCAAAATTTTCTGCCACTTCCTGCTTCACGTTAACCACGGGTTCTTGTTTAATTTTGAGCTGCCGTTCTGGTTGTTTGGGGAATTTTTCGCTACGGAATTTACCCTGGAAAATTTTCTGTGTATCCAGAACGGCGTCAACAAATTGTGAGAAGTCATTGAGTCTATTTAAGCAAGTAGAGCACATCTCCTTAGGTAAACTATCATCTAGCTGAAAGTTCAACGTTGGGAAGCACTTTTGGATCATTCCGAAAATTTCAAAATTGGTGGCAAACGTAGCAACGGGTCGACAACAGACGCCACAAAGACGGCAGCTGCTATCAGCCTATATAAAAGTACATTTTAATGCATTATTTGTTAACTTATTATTTTATTTTACCTTCGATTCATCCTGGTGACTGCCTGCGCACGTTTTATTTACCGGATTGGCGCTGTCGTTCATTCTCACTGAAGGTACGGCAGTTTTCTTTAATGTCTTTCTAGAGTTTACTTTACGGAAGTCTTCAGGTAGGAAGTGGCGGCTGCAGATAGCACTCCATTTCGATGGTTTCCAATCAGGTTCCCGATCAGCGAAACTGACCCATTTGGCCAAAAGATCCGCTCGAATTAGAGGAAATCTGTACGGAAATAATATTAACATTTTCGTAGGATTTACAATGCTAATTCAAATTTACTTATGGAAGGACACCGCTTCAGAGTGAGCATATTTATCTTCACAATTTTTAACAGCACAGAATGACGGCATTTCTACATAACAAATAAGAGCCTTTTTGTCATCACAAAAAAAGACCTTGCAGTTGATAACGAACAGCTGATGCACACATGCACAAACAGTTTTTCGGCTTTTAAAATTGTACTAGATTCAACACTTATTAATTGTTCCTGATGGCAGTTAATATTCTTCTCTATTATTTTAATAGGGAAGAGGTGAAAACTTAATTAATAATATCCTATTTTAATATTTCAGGTTTTATTTGGAATTTACAAGTATATCATTACAGTGAATCATATTTTTGTATTAACACTATAATTCATATGCGTCCGCATCTATTATAGAAGACACAGAATCGCCAATTCTGATCTCTCAGCTGATTTCCGTCGATATAATTCTTATATTGGCTTTTCTGCCTCCAAATACTAAAACAATTAGTGTTACAATTAGAAATTAGATTGTGGATAGATTTCATTTCGATTATTTTTCAAATGCCCCTCCGATGATGTTGTCTTTGTTAATGTCGCTATTTTCAATAATATTACTGTGTAGGATTGGACATCTTTTGTAGTCGGAGTGCATCATTGCTTCTCTTCACCATCGGTGGGTTCTTGTTCATTCGAAAGAAGGAGGGTGTGGAGTTCTTCATTTAGTGTAAATTTAAAATTACCTCTGTTTTCGCTATTGTATTGCTATTTCTTTTTCATGGCGAGCGAACGGCCACCAATGTCTGGATTGCGCTCCGGCGAATAGGGGAATGACGTCTGGGGCGATCTGGCAGCACTCCGTGTCAGATGTTCTTTGGTCCGCTGCCTAAAGTCAATCGAAATCCAATTAAAACGCAATTAAAGTAATTACCTCTTGTCCATGGACGGGAGATGCAGCAGCCCGGAAATCCACCCAAACGATACGGTCTTATTAGATCCTCGAATACTTCATCAAGTAAATAATTAAAAGTGACGGGAAACTTGATCAACCCTTTTGCACCACTTGTCTCGTCCGTATACTTTCAGGTAAATCCTCTCTATTCAATGAATCACTTTCAACACTGGGAACCGTCCATGTGAGCTGAAGTCAAAGCTTCTACGAGATGTTCGGTGATCAGTCCACGTTGACATGAGATCATAAATACGAAACAAACGAAAGATAATGTTTGAACTTTGGCGTAGTGCGCTCTTTATTTCTGAACTTGTATAACTTTTTATTACACCCCAATCGGTTTTCACCACGAACACGACGTTAGATTCAAAAATCCCATGACAGCTTCTAGATGATGTGCACTGTCAGATGATTGCTGACAGTTGTGTCATGTCTGTTTGTTGGGGAGTGGACTAGACGATAAACGTACTAGATTTTCCCCGCTGCATTTAACTGCGAATCCGCAACAATTGCTGATATAAGTGTGGGAGGATCGAATCCGGAGTATTAGAGTACATAGAGTAAATATTCACTTTGAATCATAAGAGATTTTGAAATAAAAGACGGTGTCATGCCTGGGATTGAATTTCCAATATAGGAATCACATCCGTGTGGCCATCCTTCATTAAGTTGTTTGTTTATAACTCTAAGTAGTCCGCGTGTAAACCAATAAAACTTTGTCGTAGGAGACAGAACCACAAAAAAGGCAGAAGTGAACTTGAAGGTAGCTTTATTGATTGATGTATTGATTGACAATTATTGACCGATGGTGTTGATTCGATGAATGTTGATTGTAGACTGACTAATTGGCATAACTGCCAATTCAAAAGGCGACGCTATGACATCATCGTGGTGACAATGATGGCCAGTTGATGCCAGCTGCTGCGCAACTGGTATACATCCGAATGTACTAGATTTCTCCAGTCGCTATGTCGAGACCGGTGGTGGTGCCATGTACTGCGCACGTTGGCGCCCGTCTGGAGTGAGTGGAAGGCGGGTTGCGGCCGTTGGGGGTGTGTGCTGTAACGTGGAGTTGGGTGCGGTGTCTACCCTGGCACTGTCCGCTGGTCCTTGGCAGACACGGGCCAAGTGCCTCCCGGGGTCGTCGCAATGCAGCCTTTGTGGATACACAGAGGGGCGTGCTTTCTTGCTGGAGTTCGAGAGACCGCTGGTTGCTGGGGAGCGCCGCCCGCCAAGCGGGGTATTACGCGCTCTTGGTCCTGTTGTGGTGGCTACAGGTGGTAGCGGTTGGCCTGGGTAGCTTTGGACCTGGGCAGGAGCTTGACCACGTGGTGTCCTGGGTGTGGTGGGATGCCTTGAAGTGTTCGAGTGGGTAAGCTCCTGGTCCCTCGATTGCCCCTTGCCCCTGCAATGGTTCAGCGGGCGGTGGGTATGTCTTGTAGTTGGGTCACGCAAGTGGTCGGTGGCTGGTAGTTGAATGGGCTTCGTATGTGGCCACTGGGGCCGATGCCGCCGAGACGACCTTTGGGTTCTCTGATGGAAGCCGCGGCCGCCAGTCGGAAGGTCGACCAGATCCTCTGGGTCGGAGTTGTAAATTCGCAACCCACGAGGAATGGCCATATGATGGCTGGTGACAGGCCTTGTCACCTTTGCGCTGGATGATGTGGTGGGTGCTGAGCCTGTTAGCACCCATCCCAGTTCAGTGGCCTGCGCGACGAGGCCGGAACGTTGGTCCTTCCTTATGCCTTCGAGGATGATGTTGGGGTATATGTCTGCCCCAAGGATGATGTCCACCTTCTCGGCGGAGGCGATGTTCGGATCTGCAAGTTCCAGATCCGCCACGAACGAGAGATCCCTTGTCGTTGATTGTGGTGGTGGTGTATACACTGAGAGCCCTGACAGGATGAAGGGCCTTAGTGTCCATTGGCTCGAGCCGTGGAGGCGAGGAGTGATGTTGATGGCGGTTTGAGCCCTTGTGGCAAGGCCACGAGTGCCCCTGACACCGTAGGTGGGGACGGATGATGCTTGACGTCGGAGGTGCAACCTTCGGGCGAGTGATGTTGAAATGAAGGTGCCGCTGGAGCAGGGGTCCAGCACAGCACGGACTTCAATTCTCTGTTCGGTCTCCGACGCCACGATGACTCTGGCTGTTGGCAGCAACGCGGAATGCTGTGAAGGGGTGCTGATTGTATGTGCGCAGATCCCTGCCTGACGGTCGATCCGGGGGGCGGATCCTTTGGCTCGTTGCGGCGGTGATGTTGTCCCGTCGATGGCGGTAGACCGGACGTGCAGCAGGGTGTGATGTCTCCGCTGGCATCGACGGCACGTCATGCTGGAGTGGCAGTCGCGCAGGCGGTGGCGACCCAAGCAGTTGGTGCACAGGTTTCTTTTGTGTGCGAAAGTCTTCCGACGGCCAGGTGTGAGTGATCGAAAGCCCTCGCAAGCGTAGATCGTGTGTGGGGCCCTGCAGAATGTGCAAGGGCCCTGTTGCCTTACGGGTACCGGCGATGTTTCGTGCATGGGGACACGGGGCTGGCTAGTCATCGGGCTAGCTACTGTTGCTGGAACAGTCGAAGGCGGTTTTGTGGGAGGTATTGGCGTTGGTTCTGCCACGGATCTTAAGTTCGCCGTGCCCACTGCTTTCTCTGGAGTCCGTGTGAAGGTAGCCAGTTCCTCTGGGTCGGTGTTGTAAGTTCGCAACCCACGAGGAACGGCCATGTCATGTTGTGCCCCACAATGCGTGCGCGGCATCGTCTTCTGTGAGGGCTTCGGCACTGGGCCGATCATCGGGACCTTGGGTAGGTTGGGCTTTGGGCAGACGGGACTTTGGTCGGCGGCCTGCTGACTCACTGTTCTGGGGTGCGGTTCCTTTTCCGCTGGCTTAGTGTTGACCGTAGGCAGCTGCACTGGGGGCAGCTCGCTAGGGTGGAGGCGATTGGTGCTGTTGACCTTGGTTGGGGAGGCTGACTTGAGCGCGTACTGAGCCTCGAGGAGCTTCGTCTGTTCCTCCATGTATATTTCTTCGGTTTCGCCGAAACAATCCTCCGCGAAGTATGTGTGCTGTAGATAGTCCGGTGTCGCCGTGACGAAGATGTCGTGGTGCCGCTTGGAGAAGGCTTCCCATTCGGCGCGGAGTGCATGTTTAGTTGCCTCGATTGCTGTCGGACTTGGTTGTCCCTTTTCCTGTATGTTGAGGAAAGTGCCGGAGACGGTGGCCTGTGCCGCGAATTGAGCGGCGATGAGTTCCTTAATCGTGGTCAGTTGTTGTATGAGAGCTGATGTTGAAAGCACTTTGGTTTGAACTCTCGTTGTAGAAAGTTCGTCGTCCTGCTTTCGTTTTGCGGCAACAGCGGTTTCCGACTCGTGTTGGTGATGAGTACGTGTATGATCTCTGGCGACCGAGGAATGCCGTCGGTCGAGATCCTTTGGGTTCCGCCGACCGAGGAATGTCGTCGGGGAACCGTTGTCAATGTTGTCGCCGTCGCCGCCGTCACCACTGTTTGAACAATTGTCGGCTCCGTTACGCACCGTGTGAAAGCAGGTATGATCTCTTCCGAGCGAGGAATGTCGTCTGTCTAGATTTTTGGTGTTCCGCCGACCGAGGAATGTCGCCGGGGAGCCGTTGTGTTGCTTCGTCGATGTTTTTCCCAGCATTCGCTTTTGCACTGGACGCAGCTTCGGTAGATCGGTTTCTCCCTTTACTATAGGGTGATCGGGTCGGCGAGTCGTTCTTTCGGCTGGTTGTAGCGGTGCGGCATCTTCTTGGTGGTGTGTAGTCAGACGTTCTGCTTCTGAACCTGGAGCAACTCCACTAACGTTGTTTTCACCCTTGGCAACCACAGTCTTCAGTTCTTCAGTTTCCAATCCATCAGATCTTTGTCCAGTTGCTGCCGACTCCTTCGCCTGTTTCATTTCCTTACTGTCGAGAAGACATGAAGTTGAGTCGTTAGCTTGTAAAATGAGATCCCATGCAATAACCCTCTAACAGGATCGGAGTAATTTCGGCACTGTTAAGCAACTCATCGGACGGGTTGTCTACCAAAGCTTCTTTGTCATTGTTATCATTAAATCCAGCAACCACTGCACCTGGTCTCTCTCGGCTGCCGTCTACTACATTGGAAAATTCAAATTTGTCTTTTGCCTTTTGGCATTTATCGGAATCAAATATTAAATTTAAACCTAACTCATGGATAGCACTGGCGTTTAAGCGTCGTTTTATTTGACTTACTTGGCTTGTGGGAGTGGAACACTTCGCTGAGAAGTCAACTGCAATATTCTTGTAATTCTTCTTGGCCATAGCTACATCGACTGTTCCCTTCCTCACTGTTAATAAACCGGGTTCGTCGGCACCGTCAACCGGTTCTAATGTGTTGTTTAGATCAATGTTGATGTCCTCATTAAGAAGGGATGTTTCACAGTCGTTATCCCTAGTAATTTCAGTCGTCCTTGATTTGTGTCGAGTCAGGCAGTTGTCGATGTGCCGCGAACTGGGCGGCGATGATGAAAATCCAATTAGGCACTGGATCCGTTTCGAAGGACCAGAAATGTTTGTTTATAACTCTAAGTAGTCCGCGTGTAAACCAATAAAACTTTGTCGTAGGAGACAGAACCACAAAAAAGGCAGAAGTGAACTTGAAGGTAGCTTTATTGATTGATGTATTGATTGACAATTATTGACCGATGGTGTTGATTGTAGACTGACTAATTGGCATAACTGCCAATTCAAAAGGCGACGCTATGACATCATCGTGGTGACAATGATGGCCAGTTGGTGCCAGCTGCTGCGCAACTGGTATACATGCGAATGTACTAGATTTCTCCAGTACATTCCAGCACATTTAATTGCCAATCC
Organism: Microdon myrmicae; assembly: GCA_963931805.1. NCBI lineage: Eukaryota > Metazoa > Arthropoda > Insecta > Diptera > Syrphidae > Microdon > Microdon myrmicae. Next base: position 4,760,805 of record OZ007497.1, on the reverse strand, counting down.
GCAACAAAGTTAAAGACTATCAAATGTTTTAGCAGGGAGAGGATATAGCATTGAGAAGTACTATTTCTCGACATTAGATGTGAGCCTCCCATATTGGGATGGCAGCAAATGAGTAGTCTCTCGAACACTGAGGATTTCCCCTGTTTACAATCATAGCATTGTGGTGGGTTTCTGATAGGTGAACACGTTTTAAATGGGGAGGAGTCGGGAGACGGTGGTAGCTTTCGAATATATCTAATTAGTTTTATCCGTGGCTGTGCATTCATCCCGGGTGATACTTCCTTATTCACCAAATCTGATTTCAGTTAAAGATTTCTCTAGCGTGGAGACAATGCCATCACTAGACGACAACAATGAGTTTTAGGAGATTTGATCCTGACCCTCTCTCGGACGGGGCTAAAGTGCAATAAATCACACCCTTGGGCAAGAGTGTCGTCAACTTTGGGTTGTTGGTAAATGTGGTGGATGCAACCGTTGGGATGGAGGTTGCGTCCACCGAGAGTGTTAACGGTGCGTGTCGGTGGTCGATGCGTTCAGCGAAGTTGTTCCCCCAAAGAAACGGTGCGATGGGCCCTTGGTGAGGTGCGTCCAGCGAACCACCGCCCATAATACGATTCAATTCAATTACGCCAGTAATCACGTATTTCAATTCAGTTGATATTTGTATTGACAAAGGCAAATAAAAGACCAAAACGACTCGAGAAATTCACTTTTTAATTGTTGAAGTATCACTCGGTAATCTTTTGTCTCATTCTCTTAAATATGGCGGTTGGCCGTAGACGATGTGCACGTGACGAGGGTTGATTGCAGACTGACCAAAAACCGTTGGTCACATTTGAATCAGTGTGACAGCGCGATGGCGTCACTAAGCAGATGACGCATTGTCAGCTGGTGGCTGACAGGCTTGGTGAGTATGCTGGTTGGGGAGTGTACTAGACGATGAACGTACTGGATTCTCTCCGCTACATTTAGTTGCGTATTCGCAACAGTATACTACCCGGATTTTTCTGTTCTTGCTATCGCACGATAAAATTTTCAGTGACGGTTGGCAAGTTGTGGGACTTAGGAATCAAATGTTTCAATGTTAGTTCGGCTGCCTATTGCAGGTAATCCAGTTTCAGCCCCCTGATGTTCATCATGGACGGTTCCCCTCGACGTCGATCGAATACATTCGATCACTGATACCATTGAGAACTCTGTACAGAGGCTTGAGGCATTTTTTTCGTCTTATACACGCGGGCGAGGTCGTGCGTGCAGATGTCCAATACTAGGTAGACGAATAACTTTTTGGTAACGTTCCTAGTGTTACGAACTTCGCGTCCATGTCCTCTCCTAACACCCACTAATTCTCTTCGCAAATTTTCCCCTTCTACCTGTAAAGGGAAGACAAATCGCCAAGTAGCTAATTTGCATAAACTACTTTGTGCAAATTCTAGTTGGCAGAAAAATAATAAAAAACGGCGTTGGTGCCGAATAAAAAATAAACGTCAACGGCGAAAACAAAAAAGATATTCGACATTCGACGTAAAACTACGAAGAAAACCACACATGTCGAGTCCACAATTCGGACGTGTGTAACTTCGAGAATATTTTAAATATTTGTAGTAATTATCGTAAGTTTTCTTTAAATTCTTTAAACAATAGAAATAGTATTCAATAAAATAAAAGCACGACTGAAACGGGAAAGGGGAAACAAATGAGTCTCTTTAGGAAGATTGAGACCAGAAATTAGCAATTGGTGTTTCCGAGAGTGACAGAGGAATTAGCAACAACCAACAGCTGAACAGGGGAGCACAAAGCTCAACACCCCCTGCAACCTGCCAGCAGCAGCTACGGCGACCGCTCCACGGTCGACCAAGATCAAATCAAGTAAGTCTTTACAATTACCCCTTACTATATTTCAATTGTTAAATTACCATACCACTAGTTTTTGGTGTTGCTCTGACATTAGGCGTAGCAGATTCTTGTAGTTGGCCAATTCCACTGTGAATGCTTTCAGATTCTTCTTGATGCTACTTCTTAAATTTCGGGACGATGAATAAAAAGTGGGCCATTTGTCTATTACTACGACATATCAATGAAGCTTTTATTACTTAGTGCCAGCGTTTTACCATCTCGTAGAATGTGGAGTATATTTCTTAGTTGTTGGCCTCGAACTAAGGTCATCAGTCCGTATTGAGCTTTGCTATGACACCGAAGCAAGTTACCAAAAATAAATGGATGCCCTTGGGACGTTTCCTTCCGTCACTGTTCGTAGTGGTATTGCCTCTGGACACAAATCGAAACGTAAGGATATACGTACATCACCACGTACACCGCCATCTTCCCACCATATTACCTTCATATTTATTCCAATTTATCTAAATTAAGCTTTCTTAATCCCTAGTTTTTAAGTTAGTTCGTAAGTTTTTACTTTTAAATCTTTTAACCGCTTGTACCAAGTGAAATAAACGGGGGTTTTGCCCTCACTAAAATAAATTTAAAAAAAAAAAATTAAATTAAATCCTCTCTGTGGAGGTCTTATTTTTATGGCACGAACGAAACGTATCGAGGGGAATTTGAATTGTTACACTAGCAACCCATCGTACCTAATGACCTTGTATTGTTGGCACTGGATGCTAATTGTGTAATGTCTTCTCCCACGTGTGGTCAGTCGAATTTACGTCGGACAGTTGCGAAAATATCGCCTCCAAACAGTTGTGGTACGTATCGAAAATGGTCCTTTGAAATTGTTCAGGATAATAGGGGCGAGCGATGCCCGCATCATATTTGTCAGACAAGTCATTGAAAAGGAGTTTTTGAAACGTCGATACTGTCTCTGCTTCCATAAGTGACTCCTTCTGGCGGTCTCCTTGCTATAGTGGCTCATGTCGACGAAAGGTATTCTCTGTGATTGCAGAATTATCCAATGCAGTATGGGTGTCATTCTTACCAGAAGGCGTAGTACAACGTTTTGTAGTCAGTTCAATCTCAGACACACTACCGGCAAGGTCATTTCCTAATCTCCTAAGAACCCCCACACCCTGACAACACCAAATGGCAGGACAAAGGAAAAGCAAAGAAGGCAAAACACACAAAAAAAGGTTTAAAATAAACAAAATTTGAAAACGATTCGAAAAAAAAATTATGAAATGAAATTTAAAAAAATTACAATCCAAATTAAGAAAACAAAATCATTGTAGTCATTATAGGTTGGATTCAATCGAACGAATATGAATCAATTCAGGTACCGCAAGCAAAGACACACCGAGAGTTAACCGTACTCTCGGTTACCCTCCCGGACAAAGGGAAGTCACGTGAAGTGCCGTGGAGTCGACGCAGCACTACGTGGTTCTCGCTCACACATAGAACGAGAATTGACGCCGGATTTTTTCCCGCTAATTTCGTGCGACACACCGCATGTGAGGGTAATTGGCGGATATATCACCTCACCCGCCAGCACAAGTGACCAGACCTTTATCAAGAGCAAACAAGCAGCGGCAACTCGTCCGAGAAGAGAACTTCGCCGTATACTCAATACTTCTAGCGACCGAACGGAAGGTGACCCTAGCGGTTGCAGTTTCCCTCGCACCTGGGGGTTTCGACTCCCCGACTCGAAACACGATTTGGGGACGAGAACCCCAAAATGGTGACCCCCAAAAAGGGAAAAAACGCGAACGCGCTAACACGGAACTTCGAGGAGGAAAGCTCAAAGGCGCCTGGGGCGACGAAACAACGAAGGTCTTCCCCCCTTCACCAGACAGCGGCATCGAAAACTGCACTCCGCGAAACGCTACCGCCCAAGATTCGGCCGACACGATGCCAAAGGTACAATTAATACTCTTCTGGCGCAACTACCCCCACGCGTGGTTCATTCAAACCGAGGGGATGCTTGCAATTAACCGCATCGTTGACGATGCCAGAAGTTCTTCCTCATCCTGGGCACCCTCGACACTAACATAATTGACGAGCTGGCTGACGACTTGGCCAGCCCACTAGCAGCTGACAAATCCAGGACATTTAAGGAAAGCATCCTACCTAGCACAACCGATTTCGAGGAGAAGAGGCACCACACAGTGCTCGCAGACCTCTACTAAGTCTCCCAAGACGAAGCCGACACTCAGGACACACGACAAACAAGAGGCCGAAAGCCAGGGACAATAGTGATGGTACGAGAATTCAGCGCTGATGCGCGCACCTGCAGACCACCCTGCGCATTCGCGAGGACGGGAAACTGACTGGTCCACCCCGGATGCAGGTAACGCAGGTGGGAGCCCACAACTAGTTTCGCCTGTTGCTACAGGACCGGCACTCCCAGGCCAATGTCCTGGTCCACACGGGCTCGGTCGTTTCGCTGCTACCCCGACGGTCTAAAAAAAACTCCAGAGACAGGAGCGGATTCTGTACACAGCCAACTAGACGCCCATATCCACGTACGGACACCAATGACGTATATTGCATCTGGGTTTGCGGCGGCGCCTCGAGTGCGACTTCATCATCGCCGATGTCCCTTAGGCCATATGTGGGGGGGGGGGGGGGGGGGGGGACTTCATGGGAAAACACGGGCTTATGGCCGACGTCAAGAATAAACGTCTAATCGGCCAACTCGCCGACATGGCGTCGCGCGGAACCATCGCCCCAGCAGCACTGCACTCAGTCTCCACTATCGCCGGCCCGTGCGACAATAACAAAGTAGCACAACGATACATTGACATACTTGAGGAATTCTGTAATGTTTCCACCCCTAATGCCGGCCTCGTCCAGATCCCCGCACTAAAGATAAGACACACCATTTGCACCACCGGTCTCCGAACGCCCGCACAGCCTGAACGGCGACAAGCTCGATGCCGCCAAAGCAACCTTCGCGGACTTCCTCGAGAGGGGCATCGTTCGGCACTCTTTCAGCAAGCCCACTCCACATGGTCTACAAGTAGGCGGCTTCTGGCGAGTAACAGGCGACTACCGCCGCCTCAACGTCGACACCACCCCGCACCGCTCGGCTAACTTCCTATTTAAATTTTACCCCTTGCTTGCAACCAAGCAATTCCAATTTCCCCCGAAAACCATTTCGGTTCCCATTCTACCTAAAATATGTAAAACCGCATCAATTCCCTACAACCAAACCGCTTGCATTTTCCCCAAAAACACTTCGGTTCATTTCCTCCTTAAACTATACTTCTCGCTTGCAACCAAGCGGCAGCTGATTTTCCACGAAACGATCGCAACAATCAAGACCCCTGACCATACTTGGCTATGCCGCCGAAACCAATTTCCCGGTACACACAACCAACGAACCCAACTCAGCCTATACGGCAATGATTCTCCGGAACTAAATTCCCTACACAGGCATAGCAACCCTGTTCGAGTTCCTAGTAGGTGCAGTGAGTTTATTTCAGCTATGACTCAACCGCCACGACACGATGAATATATCATCATCATCATCGGCGCTACAACCGGGAGCAGGTCTTGGCCTTATTTAGCAAGTCCTGAGGCTATTTTCCATAATGATTTGTTTGCTCCAGGTAAGGTCATTAGTCTTGCGCCAGAGGCTCCCCAACGGGGAATCGAACCCCAGTCTCCCGCGTGACGATGAATAGATTCTTTCCCTTATTAGTCAGTCGTCATCCAACTACCAACGCGCGCACATCAAGTCGAGATCCAACCGCCACCAGGGCCGCACCTCCGCCTGCAAGCATTTTGTTTAGTTTCAAATGTTTCCATTCGATCCACTCAGTCGGTGTTGACGTAGTGTATTTCGGGAATACGTTGTCAGTACGTGACGTGCATTTTGGCCACCTTATTTTTGGCAATCCTCGCGTATCAACAGCCTTTTGTAATATAGTGCGGCGCAACTCGGGTCACTGTTAGGAGCATGCGGATTTATCCGACCACCAGATGCCGAAAGGCGCGAAGAGTCTCGAGACGTTATTTCCGAAAATTTTGCATTGGAGATCAAACCAAGATTGAGTGCTCTTGGAGCCGTGGTTAAGTGAGGTATAATACCAGAAATAATATTAAATAAAAAGGGAAATTGTCCTCCTACGCTTGTGTGGTGTTCGTCCTTTTTACGTCGTGTAGTATTATTGTCGTACGGGGGTTTCCTCTTATAGTGTACAAGTCAGTTGTTAAAAAGGAATAAGTAACGAAACTGGAAATAAAAAGAACGCTTTAACAACATTGTACAGAACGAAGTCGTGTGTTTTATTCCCCCTTTTCTACAAGTGCACGGTTTGTGGCGGATCTTTTATTTTCGGAACAATTCTCCGTGAATAACCTCCGGTGGCGCAATTCAGTGGGAGTGTGGTGAATCCGTGCCATACGTTGGTATCCAAACCCGTCCCCCGCACTAGTGACCAGACCTTTATCAAGAGCAAACAAGCAGCGGCAACTCGTCCGTGAAGAGGACTTCGCCGAATACTCAACACTTCCAACGACCGAACGGAAGGTCACCCCAACGGCCGCAGCTTCCCTCCTCTGTCGCCAGCACCGGACATCAGTCGCAGCCGGAGGTTTCAGCGCCCCGACTCGAAATACTATTTGGGGACAAATATTGACCTGTGAACAATGAGATTACAGTGACTTCAAATTTAAAGCAATCGTTTTGCTTTTAGTATCTCAAACATGTAGTAGATTTGAGATTTGACTATTGTCGGTAAGATGATTCGAATAGTGGGAAATAGGATATTTTCACAAAGTAATCCGTTTAAGTGGCAGTTGTACCTGGGAAATTAAGCACGTGAGGTGTCAGCTGATTGACTAGTTTTTAATTGAAAATTGCTAAGTAATAGGGTTTGTGATGCATGAGCTAGTGGCAAGGTCGAGCAAGGTCCTTGGGAAAATAGCGCGCCGGCCCATATAAATTTTGTTTAGTTATATGCACAGAGTTTCATAAAAAATGTGGTTGAGAACAAATTCGTTGCCCGTGTTGGGTTCGCATCTAAGGCGCCACATTGGTCAGCGGCACATTGGTCGTAAGGCAACGACAAGAGCAGAGTAAGAAAGATAATTTAGCAGCAATCAAATGAGATTTCCTATATATTTGCACTTTATTATAGTGAATTCGATTTGGTTGTCGTTGGAGGAGGTATAGTTGGCACAGCATCAGCACGTGAAATAATTTTGCGCCATCCAAATCTGAAAATCGCTTTGCTAGAGAAAGAGAACCGCCTTGCATTTCACCAAAGTGGTCACAATAGTGGAGTGATTCATGCCGGGATCTATTATAAGCCGGGTTCCCTGAAAGCGAAACTCTGTGTAGATGGTTTGTATTTGATGTACCAATATTGCGACGAGAAAAAGATTCCCTATAAGAAAGTGGGCAAATTAATCGTAGCGACAGATCAAAGTGAAGTTGGTCGTTTAGATGATTTGCACCAAAGAGCACAACAAAACCAAGTGCCTGACTTACAGATGTTAGAAGGCAGTCAAATACAAGAATTCGAGCCGTTTTGCAGGGGAGTTAAAGCTTTGTGGTCGCCACATACAGGGATTGTCGATTACACGGTGGTGACAAATCAATATGCCGAGGATTTTAAACGGGCAGGAGGTGAAGTGTATTTGAATTTCAAAGTGGAGAGGTTTTACAACACCACGACAGACTCTGAGTATCCTGTGACCATTCAAGGAAATCGCCATTATCAAAATATCAAGACTAATTATGTCCTGACATGTTGTGGCTTATATTCAGATACTGTGGCCGAATTAACTGGTTGCCCTGCTTCACCGAGAGTTGTGCCTTTCCGGGGAGAATACCTGCTGTTGGCGAAGGAAAAGGCGCATATGGTGAGGGGGAATATTTACCCTGTTCCAAATCCCCAACTTCCATTCCTTGGAGTGCATTTTACACCTCGAATGGACGGAAGTGTTTGGTTAGGCCCAAATGCGGTACTCGCCCTTAAGCGGGAGGGGTATAGGTAAGTATATGGAAATTAATTTAATTTTTTCGATTAATTATTGCCATACTCTTCATAGCTGGTCTGATATTAATCCAATAGAGTTGATGGCCGCAATCTCATACCCAGGGTTTATTAAACTGGCTGCGAAGAATATGAAATTTGGATTATGCGAAGTCGCAAAGTCGGCCATTCTGCCTCTTCAAGTTAAGGATTTGCAAAAATATATACCAGAAATTACAGAGTACGATATCTCGCGAGGTCCCGCTGGTGTTCGAGCTCAGGCAATGGACGAAGATGGTAACTTGGTCGATGACTTTGTTTTTCATCGAGGAACCAGCGATAACGCGATAGCACAACGAGTTCTGCACTGCCGAAATGCGCCTTCACCTGGTGCGACTAGTTCCTTAGCTATCGCCAAAATGATTGCCGATAAACTTGAGAAAGAGTTTAATATTCGATCGGAAGAGTCTGGTCTTAAACGAAATTGAGCAAAAACAAATGGTATATAACAAGACGAGTAGTTTGACCTTTTTAAAACCGCAGTGTTAAGCCAAAATTGAACTCAGGTGCATATGACAATTCGAGCAGCTTCCTACACCGTTTCAAACCCCAGTTTTAAGTAACAGTCGAAGTAGGTGCTTATTATTGTATCGCAATTAGAATCAAATTCATGTTTATATAGATTTTCACTTAGTGGATAGTCAGTTTCTCGGACCTGTATACTAGTTTAACTAGCTTTAGTTGGCGCTTATGAACATGTATACATTTTTTAATTTCTATCTCTATTATTTAAAGTGAACGCAGGGCAACTTCAAATAAATTTATTTAAGATGTCTCATTTTTATTAAGGAACGTTAGAAAAGGTTTGCATTATTTTGACCAAAGGCAAATATAAAATAATAAAGAGCAGTTTTATTACCAATTATTGTACTTCTACTTCTTATAATTGTGATTGTGATCCAGTCTTCCACGCTTTAGTTAAAAGCCATTTCAAACAATCGTATGCTTATATGTGTCCATGTCTATGTATTTATTGAACCCGATTCTATCGCCATTTATCCACTGGAATCCATAAACTTTTGAAGGAAATTGTACTTTCTGGGATAATTGTGAAATCAAATGTTGACGTTAATCGTTTACTGGATTTTATGCTACAATCGTGTAGCTTATTTGTTACAGTTATTGTTCCGCGGATGGCGCCTTCTCCGGCGACGTTTCAGCTTCCTTCTCCCTGCGTTACTGTATTCCGGCGCCAGTCGGTCAAACGATTTATTTGGTTAACGTACCGTTCCTCCAGAACCGGACTCTGTTCTGCATGAAGGGCGTTGTTGTCTTGCCCAATACGACCGTTGTATTCTGCACATAAAACACTGCTCCTATAGTCACTCGTTCACTCTTTATTAGTTATTATGCATTCATTTCTATTGTGGCCTCATGGAGCGCACTACAGTAAAACTGTCACTTATCTCTTTACAACCTTCCTGTGGCAACTCCTTGCTGGTCTAAGAAAAAAAAAAAAAAAAAAAAATAATAATGAGGTGGCGAGAGGCCGACTTTAGGGAGACACAAATGTGTCATTCATCTTGTCTCTGGCTTGTCCGTGAAGATGTTGGTCTCGGTATCAAGATATCTGAAAAGAAAGGGGAAGTAGGTATCTAACGATAGTGTGGACAGGGTTAGTTCAATTTTTCTCTAATTACTTGGATGGGGGCGTGGCGGTTCCATTGAACGCCACCACTTACCTTCCCATCAATTAGTAAGAAAGTGCTTCCTAGAGCACTCAAATTCTATCGAAACAAGTACTATGGCGGTTTCTTTCGAACGCCATTACTTACCTTGCAATAAATCATGCCTCACCACACTGCAACCGCCTGCAGGCGTTCTCCCTTTACAGGTTTCCCCTCCTATAGTATGCCTTCAATGCATCTGCGAAACCTACCTGAAGGAGAAATCTATTTATGCACTTACGGCAGCATCGCAAGGCACCATTTGTTTGTGAGGACATATGGCGCCATTTGTTCGAAATCACTTTCTTGTCCAATCAGTATCTGTTTTATGCCACGGCCCAGCCATCCTATAATTACGATAGCACACTGAGCCAGATGCCGCCAATTGACGACCGCTCAATGCCACATCTCAGCCATTATCATGTACAAAAGCATGATAACCCAATAGCCGCAGCATCTCCATACAACACATTTTGAATGCCAATTTATGAAGCACAATTTATGACTGGGCAATAAATACACAGTTTATCTTTATGCCGTCATCACCAACCGAGTCGATCAACCAGCACTGTATTTGTCTACAACCAGCAAATTACGATAGCCACCAGCATCAGCAACAGAAGGTGTGAAGTGCACCATCGACCACCCAAAAAAAAAGGGACCATCATAAAGTTACGATTCTTGGTACAGGATTGTGTATTCCTATTGTCTTTGTTTCTGGTGCACTCGAGTAATTCTTACTCATGCTTATTGTAAACGGGAATCTTGCAATCGTGTAGTCAAGATTACAAATACGATCTCTGTATCCTATGCATGATAATGTTCTGCAGCCAAATTATATGTATGTATGTATTAGTAATGCTCTGTTGCGAGCATGAATTTTGTATCGTTTAGATGGGGATGGCACGGATTCGATAGCAGGAGCTCACCAACAAGGGTAACGACATACAAGTCTACTACTTCAACACAAACCAAACTATCACACTAAGGGTGTTGCACGCTAGTGTCCATTAGGGTTTTAGAATTTAGGTCCAGCAACAAACTTGAGATCAAAGGAGGTCTGAATCGAACATTGGACTTAGGTTCTTCAACAACGAACATAAAAATCAGGTCAAAAGAGGCCTGATACATACACCATTAATTTCCTAAAGCAATTCGGTGTCATCAATAAGAAACCGACATAATACTAACCACCGCAGGGCGCCGTCAATATTCATTAAAGGCAAGAAGCACATGAAACGTCCATCTTCCATAAAGGCAATTTGCTTCCATCACCTAGCAACCAACATTGCCAGAACTATATCAATGAGATATACCCTCACGCGCCAGCCGCACACATGCAGGAGATGTTTTATCTTTTCCGTTTGCATACATGCCTACATCGATCGGTCATCCGACCGACAAATACATGAACCGCCGAAGGAAATCGAGTTCTCAAAATGGAAAATTACCATCACGAATTCGACTACGTGGAGATGACGCCAATATGTGCACGATCAGCATAAACGCTTTACGCAGTCGCCGATTGTGTAAACACAAAATATTCGTCGAGATATTAGCACCAGCTGCAACCACGCCATCCCCTTGTGGATTCGGTTGATCCACGGTCCGCATATTTGTGGACACACACGATGAGCAGCAGAGGCGATCATCGTGTGTGAGTGTTTCTCGCCCTTGTGCTGGGACCGATGCAAGGAGAATCATCCCCCTGTGTCGACAAGAAAAAGATGAAATTATCTTTCAAAATGAATCAATCGCGACCTGGATTCCGTGGCGGAAAGTCGGGCCTTCACGTTAAATAAACACAAGAGTCAGTTGTCAACCTTGGTCGAGAGAGCGGTCATTTATAAATTACTGAAGAGTAATCTTACGTAATGTGTATATAAATATTTGTTAATCTACGTTATAACTATTCACAATGTTACGGAACAGTAATCTTACTTGATGTTATTACAGAACAGTAATCTTACTTTCTATGTTCTAATCCTAAATAAAGCAAGAAAAGAAAAGAGAGTAGTGTTTGTTATTCTAGGGGAGGCGTTTGAAGCTCCACTGTTCATTTCCTGCGCCGACACTAAGGATCGTTAACCTGGGAAGCTTTGTGAGCCTGCATCCCCGTGGCACCTAACAAAGGAGACGAAGTAGGAGTCTGAACACCAGACCCCCACAGGGGGATGGTGGAAAGAAATCGTACAAGACCGGTAGGTCTTGAGTGCGGTAGTAAATCCCGCAGATCACGTCTTTGGCGTCTGATAATCTGCGCTTTGGTCGGTGTGTATGTGTGTGTGTTTGTGCTGTCTTGTACTGTGCGTGCATGTTTGTAGAGTGTCAGCAGTAGACCTGTGGCGGTTTCCCCTAACGCCACTGCCCGTCTCACATTTTCAACGGAAACAACAAAAACCTGGTCGCCGCAGAGCATCAAGTTCTATGGGCAAAAAGAGTAAAAATTCCTGCAAGGATAAATAGTTTGTTTGTGCGTAGCACAACATGAATTTGCTCAACATGCGGCACACACCGGGGAAGTTCAACCGGCGCCGACGGTCAACGGAAAATATTCCAATATTGGTTCCCGCCAACATGCACCCTTTCTCGAGTGGAGAAAAACGGTCGCATCCTCAACCAACGGATCAATCGAGATATTCGGACAAGAATATCTTCGATCCAGCCCCGACACACACAGGCAAGCTGCCCCCTTTTCATCAGCAAACACAGGGAATAGCCACCTGCACCATTTGCACGACGATCGATATGCGATCGGCGGCGATCTTGGTTGTAGTCGCGAGCGTATGAATATTCGTCGTTCCTAGGAAAGATACACGAGCGAAGTTTGCACGATCAACAATAATGCTTCAAGCAGTAGTGATCGTGTAAACAATTCAACCCCTGTGCAAACCTGCAAATCATGTGAATTGCGATGATCCCATGTCTGCATGCTGGGGGATACACACATAAGCGGCAGACGCGATTATCGTGTGTATGTTTCACCCTTTCCTTTTTTTCTTGTTCGCCTGGCAAAAAGCTAAAAGCGCACCATATATGGTAGTCGAGGCAATGGTCTGTTTTGGGTCCTGGCGTTGTGTGTGCAAAATGAAAGAAAAAGAAAAGGATCGAATATGAGGTAACCCTTGTGAATCCGGATGAGTTAAGAAGCTAGTCGTTAAACAGAATTAAAAGGTGGCAGTCAACAGTCGTGGTGTAACATATAATTTAAACTAATACATAGTGTTCCGGAATTACATATGAATGTTTAATTTATATCTATGCTGTGTTTTCCTGAAGTTACATATAAATACAAATTACGAACATATAATTTATATCTACGCTGTGTTTTCCTGAAGTTACATATAAATACAAATTACGAACATATAATTTATATCTACGCTGTGTTTTCCTGAAGTTACATATAAATACAAATTACGAACATATAATTTATATCTACGCTGTGTTTTCCTGAAGTTACATATAAATACAAATTACGAACATATAATTTATATCTACGCTGTGTTTTCCTGAAGTTACATGTAAATACAAATTATGAACATATAATTTATACTAATACGTAGTGTTCCGGAATTACATATGAATGTTTAATTTATATCTACGCAATGTTTTTCTGAAGTTACATTGTTTTCCTGAAGTTACATGTAAATACAAATTATGAACATATAATTTATACTAATACGTAGTGTTCCGAGATTACATATGAACATTTAATTTATACTCACAACCTCCAAAGGAATAAATAAATTTTGAATAAAAAATATACAAGACGGCGTTTCAATTAGTGGAGTCGGATACTGAAGTGAACCAGTTGGGCAAACGTGGTGAACCTGTGCCCCTGTGGCACCCGATATTACCATACCACGACGAAGATACCCATAGACCCTATGGGATGGGTCCAGGAATCCTCTATTATAAAGGAGAATGTTGTTGGGAAGGGTGCTTTCTTCAGTTTTGTACTGAAGAAGAAATTGTGGTGGTCTTATAGCGTTTGGGATGATAGTGAAGAACGTGTGATTCGAACTGACGCTATGACAGTTAGAATCACCAAAAATTCAACCAAAGTGCAACCCATCAGGCCACCGCCGTGTGTACAAATTCGATTTCTAAACTCAAATACATTCGACTGATGTGGATTTGTTATGTTATCGCTATGGTATACGGCTTTGATGCATTTTCTTATTCCATTTTTGTTCGGTGTTCTTCACTATTTGCTCGTGTATTGTGTGTGTATCTGTTACAAACGCCACACTCTGATCCGAAGAGATCGAAAGAGTACAAGTGGGTTCTCGCTGTTCTGAATGCTTTCGAGGTACTTGTATGCTAATTGTAGCAAGTACTCGTCGATAGGGATAATGGAGTCACCTTCGTATAGGTGAGAGTTCGGGTAATGGCGACCGTCAGGCCTTCTAAAGTGGTTGATGCATCTTCTGAGGAGTTTTCTTCCGAAAACTCGAAGTCTTTCCATTCGTATAGGTGAGAGTTCGGGTAATGGCGACCGCCAGACCTTCTATAGTGGTTGATGCATCTTCTGAGGAGTTTTCTTTCGAAAACTCGAAGTCACCGTTTGGGCCGAAGATATGCAGGGCCATATGGGAAAGGTGTATGATATTCCAGATCGGATTAGCTGCTTATAGCAGAGAAGCTTAACTTTGGTGTCAACTTTGTTGCTCCACTTCAAGATGTAGTGCAGTTGCTTAGAGCGACCAAGGCCCCTTTGAAGAATGCGAGTCACATGTTTGATGAAATTCATTTTTGGTGTATAGGTGACCCCAAGATATTTCATCCTGTCCTGTGGTCTAATCGTAGTACGAGGGTTGCCTTTTATATTTCGGGATTAGAGAACAAAAACAAATATTGATCATCGAAAATCACACGTTTTTCCGAAAAAACGCGACCATTTGCTTGGAAGTGCTTCGTGCGCGAACACCTTTTGTTGGATTTGGCTCATCTTGAAACACCCAGACAGTCGACTGCTGTTTACTTTCGGGCTCATACGCGTAAATCCACGATTCATCACCTGTCCGATGTCATAGACGTGTTTCGAAGCACCGCGACCGTATTTTTTGAGCATTTCTTTCGACCAATTGACACGAGCCTTTTTTTGGGCGATTGACAAATTGTGTGGGATCCAACGCGAACAAATTTTTTTGACAGTCAAATGTTTATGCAATATTGAATGTATGCTGGTCCCACTAACGCCTAAGGTTGTCTCAATCTCACGATAGGTCACATGACGATCTTCCAATATCGAGCACAGCATCAATGGTTTTCGGAATAACAACTGATTTTGGACGACCTTCACGAAATTCATCTTGGAGTGAACTACGGCCACGATTGAATTCACCATACCATCGATAAACACTGGTCCTTGATGAAGCTTCATCGCTAAAAATTGAATTAAGTTCATCCATGCACTGTTGCCGAGTTAATCCACGCCGAAAGTTGACGATTTAATTCCATTTTTAGGCCGAGATGAATCTTTTAAGTTACTGTAAACAACACAAATAGCGCTCGTATGTCAAAACGTTCTGAGTGCGTATAACCTCAAAAATGTCCAACTTTACGACAGAGCTGTCAATTGCCGGATTGCAACACTAGGGTTGCCAAATCCCGAAACATAAGAGGCAACCCTCGTACCTCCTATTTGTATTCGGATATTCTGTGAATATCGAGAAGTAGGTTGGGAGTGTTTACTACTCAGAATTATAGCTACTGCTTTGGATAGGTTAAGTCGAAGTTTCCATCAACTGTAATACTGATACAGTTCGTCCAGATGACGGTTGAGTCGGTTTGTTGTGAGTTTAGGGCTTTTAGATGACGTGTACACTAGGACGTGATTCGCATAGCATATCTGGTTTAGTCTACCATCCACAGGGCGGGGAATATCTGAGGTGTAGATATTAAATAAGATGGGGCCTAGAATGGAGCCCTGTGGTACGCCTGCCTGCAGCTGCGTTGAAACTTCGGGAAAGCTTTCCATTCACTCGAACTTGGAAGGTTCTGTTTAAAACGAACTGGTAGATGATACTACACAGGGTTTGACTGAGGCCAGTATTCAGTAATTTAAAAACGAGACCTTCGATCCAGGTTGTGTCAAAAGCCTTTTCAATGTCCAGGCTCACCGCAATGGTGGCTTCCTATTTAAAGAGCCGCACGCGGACGTGGTTTTGAAATATGTTGAGAGCCATGGTGGTGCCGTGCGCTCTTCTAAATCCAAATTAGAAATCAGGTATTAGGTTCCTGACACTGATAAATTTATTTACCTTCTCGTATATGAACTGTTCATATATTTTGCTGATGCAAGTGGGGAGCGAAGTAGGACGAAAGCTTGGGGGGTAATAATTTGGTTTCCCAGCTTTTGCTATTGGGCAGACAATAGCCTGCTTCCAAGTTTGGGGAAAGAGCCCCTAGTTGTAGGCATGGTTGAGCAGAATGGAGAGCTTTATAAAGAATAAATCAGAAAGTCTTCGCAGCGAGTGGTACGACATGTTGTCGATACCGGGTGACTTCTTGGGGTTTCGAGATTTAACTAGGTTCTGTAGGGTGTTTGGCGTGACGAAACCGTAACTATTATCACGTGTGTCGTCGAAGTATGCACTGTTAGCTGAGTTTAAGACAACTATTGGCTCGTTAAGCTTGTCTAATTTATTGTGAACCTCTGAACTAATTATTGCATTAGTGTCCGAGTCGCCATCCTCGAGAGTGAACTTGTGATTATTTTCAAAGGTCTCTCCGATGATGTTTGCTTTATTGGGATCATTATTGACAACAAGACCGTTGTGTAAGATTGGCCCAGTGATACGAGAAGTGCTACATATTTTTTTAACATTTTTATAAATGTTCTGGTACATCTGAATACCCTTCAGTTTGTCTTCCAGTTGTTGGGTGCGATTGTTTTGGATTCTTTGTTTTACCAGTGTGCCAATATTGTGAATAATGGATCGCAATAATGGCTCTCTTTGCGTAAAGCGGTGACGATATCTCATTATGCAGAGCTTTTTACACTCCCGGATGAGACGAAGAGTGGGGTCGTCAAGGGGAATCTGATAAGTCTTTTCAAATTTGTATTTCGGGACGTGGGTTTCCGAAGTTTCAACTAGAATCTCGTGAAGTCGAGCTGCAGCGTTATTTATCTCAACCGTCGTTAGGTTCCTCTCAGTGAGAAGAGAGAGGTGGTGGAGTTTTTCCTTCAATGTAATATTGAAGTTGTCCCAATTTGTGCTCCCATAATCGGGTATGTATCTGATATGAGCCCGGGATGCTCGATAGCCGTGGATGAACATGGTCACAGCGTTGTGGTCAGATACACCCGGCGATACTTGGGGAGGAGTGATTTGGGGAAGTAAGTCTTTGGACACAATAAAGATGTCCAGGATGGAGTTGCCTCGGGTACCAACAGTAGGTGCGACTATTTCGAAGTTGAGGGCATGACATTTTTCGGTGTACCATTGGAACAACTTTGTGCCGTTTGGCCAAGAGACGGAGTTGTCCCAGTGGGGATGCCTGGAGTTGAAATCGCCCCCTATGATGAAGGGTGTATGCCCCGATATCTAGCCGATATCTTCGGGATTAATAGGACCTTGCTGCTTTGTCGGTGTGGCCGCTTTATATAGGCCCGCAGCCGTCCTCTCGTCCGCTCGTTTTCTGGGTGCTGGTTCCCTTAGTGGCTTCTTGGAATCGGTGCGCCACTGATCGTTGTTTCCCAGGAACTTGTGTGCTGGCGCTTGCTTTGCCTTTCCTGGGAATTCGTGCCGACGTGATGCATTGCCAACAGTCTCCATCGCAGTGCGAAGCACTCCCTCATATGACGGATATGTCATCGCTGGAACCAACACTACCACTCGGCGTGTTAGTCTTCGCAGTGTTCCCCATGTCGTCCTCACGTCCGGGACTCTAGTCCTTCCGTCGGGTCCCGTGTACACAACTTGTACTTCTCTGCGGGGCCAGGTACTACGGTACAGTGAAGAATCCATCACCAGGACTACATCTCCAACTTGTGGGTCGGCGGCATCTCGTCCGGAGATCCTTCTTGGCATCAGGGTTGGCAGGTGTTCTTTAACCCATCTCCTCCAGAAATGGTCCGTCAACAGCTGCGCTGTTCTTAAGTTCGCCCTACCAACAAAGTCGTGGTCGTCGAATTCATCGGGCGCCATCGCACCACAAGAACGCCCCGACAGGAAATGGTTCGGTGTGAGACTTTCGTCGTCGTTCGGATCCAAATCGAACCATTGTGGTGGTTTTGTAGTAGCCTTTCTGTTACCAGGTCCACTCTGCAGGTGCACTCGTTTTGACCACTTCCTTCACCATCTTGTCTGGCGGCTTTGTTTCTTTCTCTGTCTACTGTCCGCCGTTGGTGTTGTATTGTTAATAACTCATTTGATACCTTGCCATAAAGTCATCATCGATTTTCGGAACCCAGCTTTCTTCTCGGTGTCCCCTCCATCCTTGTCTGTGTATGTCTGCACACCATTTTCAAAACCATACGTAACCCCATTAACGGATATCTGATTCTTTGGTATGCACAGATTCTTGCTAACATCTCAACGATAATATTCAGTTTTGAATTGTTCAGCATTCGTTTCGAGAGCTTTAGGAATCCATTGATTTGTTTCCGTGCGCTAGCGAAAGTGTTCGTTTTCGTAGAGACTCATCAGTTGATTGGCACTGTCGTCGGGTTGACCACTATGTTCTTGCCAAGGCAGCAGCTTTTCTTCGATATCACACCACTTGTATTTGTACCGAGTTGTTGGATCGGTGCAAATAGCTACCACCTCACTGATGTAGAATACATTTTCAGCTTTGTTTGGCCAGTTTGATGTTCCGGTGGAATGTACTGTACGCGGAGTTGTCAATTCTTTCTTTTTTCTTCCCCTTCCGGGTCTACCTTATTATTCTTATTGCTTCGATTTATAAGTGACGTCTAACGAGCAATCCCGTCTCGTCTTTCTTTGTCCTGCCGCAGTTGAGACCATTGGAACCATTTTTAGGTATGATTTGGTGCCACTTGTGGTGCGCATGGCAGTAACCACCTCTCCTCTGGTTTGCTCGGGAACGTTGTTCGAAGGAGAGGTGTAATTGCGCGACCTTACTTCTCTTCTTGGTGCCATCCTTGGTGAAAATTCGCTTGGGTGGAGGGTGACTTGGTGCCATCCTGCACATCTATCGTGTTCTTTGAGACAACCTGGGCACTCTGACTCGCTTCCGTTCTCGGGCGCGCCAATCTCTCGGATGGCGTGAGCTGGTCTACTTCCCCGGAAACGGCCTCCTTGGGCTGACGCGTGCGGATGGTAGACTCCTCTCGGCTCCCAAGATACTTCGAGTGGGGCGAAATTGGCACACATGTCTGACTCCAGTCTCACGAAGTCGCTGAAGACCATCAGTTCCGACTGGTCCTCCCCTTGATGGCTGTGGTGATATACGAATTACCCGTACCTCATGGATGACGGCACCTTGGTAGTCAGCACCTTTACCCTCTCAGGTGAGTTCAAATACTTCTCCTTCCACAGTGCCCTGATGGCGGCCACGGGGTTCGTCACCTGGCCGTCAAAGACTCCAATCTCGTTCAGGCCCTCTGCGACTCGAGGCAGTCCTTTTATTTTCGTCAGCTACGCCAGGGCTAATGTTCCCAGTCTTCCAAAGCGGGTCTGCAGTCCATTCATTACCTCTTATGGGTCCTCGGCAATGAAGACTGAGAAGACAAAAGAAGCTATGAATACGGAAATCGTAAAACAAGTGCATCGAATCGTTTTGAGTGATCGTAAAGTGAAGTTGCGTGACTTAGCTGAGGTCATGGGCAACTCAAAAGAACGGACGGGATACATTTTCCACGAATTCTTGGAGACGAAAAAGCTATCGGCACGATGGGTGCCGCGTTTGCTGGCCATCGAGCAAAAACAGCAGCGTGTTGATGATTCAACGGCCGGTTTGCCGTTGTTGCAGCGTAATCAAGCGGACTTTTTTGTTTGACGTTTTGCGACGATAGATAAAACGTGGGTCCATTAGCCAACATATGGCCAAATTGAACTAATTACGATTTGAATTGGTTACTCATCCAGCGTATTCTTCAGATTTGGCCCTCAACGACTATTATCTGTTCCCAAACCTCAAGTCCTGTGAGTAGGGCGTTAGAATATACTTACAGCCAGGCCGGCTTGTCGTAGAGGCGACTAAAGGCTGAGTGGTAGATGGGGACCCAACGGCCCGTCGCCCACTGCAATATCAAGCCATCAAGCTATAGGCTCCGTGAAATGATCGGGAGAAACCCTTGGCCATCTTTCGGAGGTTGGCTAATGGACCGGTTCGAGAAAAGGTTGGTTTAGGTGGTAGTCGGTCCCAATGCGAGATACCACCGCGTCATGCTGTGCATTCCGCGATATCGTCGAGAGAAATTTTCGATGGTGTTTCGGATGTATGGCCGATGGCCCGGACTGACACGGAGATAAGTCATGATGGTAACTTCTGATATAAAGAATTCCGGAGGTAAACTAGTTTCGCATTCGGATCTTCGGGGATGGACTATGTCAGGGGGAACATCAAGCAGCTATTATGATAAATAACCGAACTTTAAGAAATTCGTCATCACATAATCGGGCTTGCTCTCGAGGCTCTGTCCACACTCGACTGGTAACGGCATTTTGTAATATTAGCGGCATCGGTTTCACTTGCCTTATGTCGACACTCTGCCTACTTGTGAGCGCGTCGACCGCAAAACTCGCACAATGATCCGCTCCTCCGTTCAGGAATGTTCCGCTCGGGAGTCCCACTAGACTCCGAACTAGCGGAACTGGAGCTATTCTTTCTGCCCACTTTGAGTCCAATGCGCCGGGGTCGCCATTTCCGATTCCCCGCGCTGCCTGATGCGGCGTCATGCATCGCATCCGTTTTCGAGGACTTCGAGTCCATGGAGTCGGGTCGCTTACCGCCACCGCTCGACACGGAGGATCGTCGCCTACTATCTTCACTCACCTCCCGGGAGTCCAAAGCCACCGCGCGACTACTACCGGCTCCTCGATTGCGCCGGCGCTGTCTCTTACACTTTCCGCGCCTATCTCTTGCGCGTCCCCCAGTCTCCACATGGGTGTCCCGCTCTTGGCTCGCAACAGGTGCTGCTCCGGCGTGCCGCTTGTGGTGAGAACCCTGGGAACCCCGTTGTTGTTCCCACCTTTGTCTATATTCGCACCCGCGCAAGCTGTGACCTCGCCGGCCACAAAACTCGCAACAGCACCGGACGCTGAATACTCTGGGCCCCGGCGTCACCGGCCCGCCACCCGCAGGCGGGGGCTGAGGCTCCGGCAGGGCTCTCCTCTGAAACTGCGGTCGCTGATGAGGCGGTCCATGCCGCGCGAATCCGCCCTGCTGACCCCTACCCCTGTGCGGAGCCTGGGGTTCGCGCGTCCGCGTCGGGCGATCCGGGCAGTCCACGTGGCCATACCACCAACACTCACGACAGAAAGGAGTATTTCGTCTCTGCAGATATTCGTCGTATACATGACCTCTCAGATTGCAAAAATCGCATATTGTCTGGGATTCCAGGGGGTGCACCGATCGACCAACTAGATCCCCGAACGGATTGTCCCGACCCGATCGATCCTGAGGCACATACGCCCCCTGAGCAAAGCTTTGCGACTCTCCGCTCCGGCTCGAGGAAGGCACGGTGTTTGACCACGCTCCCTCGCCAGAGGAGACCGGAGCATAGGCACCAACATCCCTTCGATAACTAAGAGGTCCGCACGATCGCTCCCGAATAAAACTATCCTCCTCCCGTCGACGACTATATGGCACTTCGGCAGGCAACACGAATGACACCGCCCGGGGGCCACGGTTCGATAAAACTGGCGCCGGCGCCGCGGGGTAATCCCTAAAAGTGGGGGAAGGGCCATCTATAAAAGTTGAGGAGTTTCCCGGTCCTATATCAAACGATTCCGACGTTCGATCGGCGATTCCGGGCCGCGCATCCACAAACGAGCCGTCCTGTGTAAACATTTCCCTTCGAGCTCGCTCGAATCCGGTCAGGTGGTCCACCGTGCTTCGAAATGGGACATCACCCCACCTGAGGAGGAAGTGTTTTAGTCCTTCCTCCCTTAAGCCCCTTACCAACACCGCTTTGGCCAGTCCCTCAAGCTGGGTTGCGAAGACGGACCTACCCTGGCGACCATAATAGCGCTCAGCGGCCTCTTCGCACCGTACCACGGCCCGCCTCACTCGGGAAACGAAACTCGTGGCATCCTCGGAAGGAAGCTGTCGCATTTTGGATAGTTGTGCACCCAACTCCTCACACGACACCCGGGGTTCAAAGGCCTCTCTGAGACGCTGCTCCGCTTCGAGGAAGGTCGTGGGTGGCCTCTCCTCGAACATTCAATAGGCCTCGCCGCTCAGCCTAGAGGGTAGCCACCGGAGGAAGGTATGTTCCTCCTCCACCGCCAGACCACCTAAGGTCCTTCTGCAGCCCTTGAGAAACAAAGAGAGTTTCTCGGCTGTATCCGGACCTTCTTGTCCCGAAAACATGGGGACCGCCTTCGACACAAGGTCGAAAACCCTATCTGTGCCCAACATGGTCCGTACAGGACATGGCTGCGGGCCCAGTTTAAAATACGAAGGCATCGGTGTGTTTCCAATGCTTTCAACAGCTTGTTTGGTGGTGGGAGGGGGCGCGTTGGCGATCGTTCGTCCACAAACTCGTCCCGCGAATCGTGGAATGCCTCCGGATCCACCTCGTCAACCGGCGGCACGGGAAGTGCCCCGGGCCGCGCCCGGGAAGGGGTACCCCCTCGGCCCTCTCTTTGCCGCTGCCTCGTTTGCATTTATAGGCCGTATATTAAACTTCAAACTCAAAATCTCACGATGCCAAGACCAAACCTCAACAAGCCCTATCGCCAACAGCAAAATCGGGAAAAACAACAGATCAACTCCGAGATCCAACAAAAAAAAAACACAGCAACAAACACAACTCCTCCAACGAGAGAACCAACCCGAACGCGACAGAACCAATCCGCACACGAGTCGGCTGTATATCGGATACAAGCCCGCAACGTCTGAGCTGATTAGTGTTTCACCTCGAAATCTCCGATCGTTAAAGGCCGCACACGGAACGAGGGGGGGGGGGGGCAACAATGGACACAACCCCCACAACAGACAAACAAACACTCCTAAAGGGGAGAACCACCCTTCTCGCAGCCACAAAACTACAGACCGCGCGAAGGACCTCACAACATAAACAGCAACTACACCACCCGAGACGAGAGAGAGAGAAAGGGGGAAGGAAATTTCAAACGCGCCTCTTGTCGCGTATAAAAACAATATCTATCTTCCGGTAAATTTTGCACCACAAGAAAAAAAAAAAAAAAAACAAACAAAATCTACCGCGCAGTTGAAAAAAAAAGAAGAAAAGCAGAATCCCTTCCAACAATGTCCGTTTACAAAATGAACATTTAAAAAAACCTCAAGTCCTGTGAGTAGGGCGTTAGAATATACTTACAGCCAGGCCGGCTTGTCGTAGAGGCGACTAAAGGCTGAGTGGTAGATGGGGACCCAACGGCCCGTCGCCCACTGCAATATCAAGCCATCAAGCTATAGGCTCCGTGAAATGATCGGGAGAAACCCTTGGCCATCTTTCGGAGCTTGGCTGATGGACCGGTTCGAGAAAAGGTTGGTTTAGGTGGTAGTCGGTCCCAATGCGAGATACCACCGCGTCATGCTGTGCATTCCGCGATATCGTCGAGAGAAATTTTCGATGGTGTTTCGGATGTATGGCCGATGGCCCGGACTGACACGGAGATAAGTCATGATGGTAACTTCTGATATAAAGAATTCCGGAGGTAAACTAGTTTCGCATTCGGATCTTTGGGGATGGACTATGTCAGGGGGAACATCAGGCAGATATTATGATAAATAACCGAACTTTAAGAAATTCGTCATCACATAATCCGGCTTGCGGTTTCACCAATGCGAATGTAAATGCCGTCCACCAATATTTGCAAATATTGAAACCTGATATCCTTGCCCTGACTGAGACCCAGGTCGATTCGTCAACTGATTCGACATATCTTCGTTGCTCAGGATACGACTTACATTCGAGCTTCCGTTTTAAGGGTGGAGTCTGCGTCTTCACCCGGTCCGATCTGGGTTGCCAGAGGATGGAGGCGTTGGAACCCAATAACATAGACATCATGTGGTTGAAGGTCGTGCTGAGGAATTCTGTTAAATTTCTTTGTTGTCTTTACCGCTCCCCGAATGACGATCGACTGGCGACACTTTTCGAACGACTTGCAAGTACCGTCGACTGGATACAGATCAACCACCCAGTTTCTGAAATTGTCGTCCTTGGCGATTTTCATGGACACAATTCCAGCTCGTTGGTACATTCTAACAGAACCGACGAGTCTGTTAACTTAACTCGAGCATTGCTGAGCAAACTTCGTTCATATGGACTTTCCCAGCAGATTTGCGACTGGACGAAGAGCGTCCTCTGCGTGGCATTCTTAGGAGAGTAATGTCACGCCGGAGAGTGGACGGCGAAGAGCAAACAAACAAACAATTAGCCATATCCACAAAATAAATAAATAAATAAATAAATAAATGAATCGACATGCCTAAGTGTTAAGGTTAGTAAGGATTCTCTATATAAACTACGTACTACTTATAAATTAGGGTTAGTGAAAAATAAATAAATAAATAACATTTATGTATTAACCTAAAGTCTCACCTAAATATTAATGTTAGTATACTCGTATACTTTCTACTGCTTACATACCATATTAGGGTTAGTAAAAAATAAATAAATAAATAACATTTATGTATTAACCTAAGAGGGGGAATAGCAGACAAGCACTCCACAAAACCAAGGACAACACAAACGCCCGCGGCGGGCCCGACACTTAAACCGATGGTCCGACCGAAAGCTCGACCGCCCACACGATCCGGTTAGGACCCCCTCGCCAAGGCGAGGTGATCCCCTCTCGTCTACACTCCAAAATGTCACCCGGCCGGCGAAATCGTCCCGCTCCTATATATTTACTTTAATTTTCATCTTTTGGACTCGCTACTTGCCCCGGTCCATGGGTTGGTAGATCGGGGGGTTGCCCCGTTCGGGCGGCAAAACCTACCATCACCCGACATTATAGCGGGCTTTCGCACTTTCATATTTGTGATCCAACCCCCAGCACTGGGGTTTGCCTTTGCAGTCTGCGCTGGGAATGCGCCTGCAGCATTAGGCCTGGCCTTAAAGACTTTTCGCCACACTCTCAGGTTGGTATCCCTCGACGAAGGTCCTTTACAAGGACGAAGATTCCGGAGGGAAACCAGAGTCTGGCCAGCTGGGATCAGGGGCTCCAAGTTACAGGAAGGCTTAACCTTTCCTTAATTGTTTTTTATAAAAGGAGTTGTCTATAACCATGTTATCAACGTCCGCTGTTCGGGGTTTATCCGGATGACCTCGTGGGTAGCACGGGGTTGAACATCTTTTCGTAGCCCTCCCCTGTATGGGTAGGGTCTCCGGGCGAGTACCTGACGCAGTATCGACCTTAACAGGTCCCTTTGGCACGTCTCCCCGTTCGGCTGCCACATGTTCAACCCTTCCCGCCCCATAGTTGACAGATTAATTGGAGAATGGAACGGGATTTACGGTCGTTCGGGGGAAAACCAAACAACCACCCGGCCCGTCTACCTTACAATTCCGAGACAGGAAGTCGTACCCCAACAATCCGTCTTCCTCCAAACCCGCCAAGGAGTCCACTATTTGGAAACTGCAGGGAATCTCATGGTGCAACTTGAAATTCCCAGTGCAGCATCCCCTCGACTTGCCTTTAACAAACAGCGCTTGGAGCGTTGTAGATTTATGCACATCCATGCCATATCTAGGGTGGGGTGCCTTCAGCTTCAACAGGCTGATCTCGGCGCCTGTGTCCACGATTAGGCGCGTAGAGTTCCTACGGCCAATGTCCAACGGAAGGGTGACAATCGGGATCTGAGTCGGCGAAAACTGATAACAGCTGGAGCTGGGTTGCGTTTCTAGTGCGGTCGGGTTGGATCTTGCCGACCCGACCTTTGGGTGTTTCCCGAACTCTCCCATTTTGCCTTATGTCGACACTCTGCCTACTTGTGAGCGTGTCGACCGCAAAACTCGCACAATGATCCGCTCCTCCGTTCAGGAATGTTCCGCTCGGGAGTCCCACTAGACTCTGAACTAGCGGAAGTGGAGCTATTCTTTCTGCCCACTTTGAGTCCAATGCGCCGGGGTCGCCATTTCCGATTCCCCGCGCTGCCCGATGCGGCGTCATGCATCGCATCCGTTTTCGAGGACTTCGAGTCCATGGAGTCGGGTCGCTTACCGCCACCGCTCGACACGGAGGATCGTCGCCTACTATCTTCACTCGCCTCCCGGGAGTCCAAAGCCACCGCGCGACTACTACCGGCTCCTCGATTGCGCCGGCGCTGTCTCTTACACTTTCCGCGCCTATCTCTTGCGCGCCCCCCAGTCTCCACATGGGTGTCCTGCTCTTGGCTCGCAACAGGTGCTGCTCCGGCGTGCCGCTTGTGGTGAGAACCCCGGGAACCCCGTTGTTGTTCCCACCTTTGTCTATATTCGCACCCGCGCAAGCTGTGACCTCGCCGGCCACAAAACTCGCAACAGCACCGGACGCTGAATACTCTGGGCCCCGGCGTCAACGGTTCGCCACCCGCAGGTGGGGGCTGAGGCTCCGGCAGGGCTCTCCTCTGAAACTGCGGTCGCTGATGAGGCGGTCCATGCCGCGCGAATCCGCCCTGCTGACCCCTACCCCTGTACGAAGCCTGGGGTTCGCGCGTCCGCGTCGGACGATCCGGGCAGTCCACTATGTCGTGGCCATACCGCCAACACTCACGACAGAAAGGAGTATTTCGTCTCTGCAGATATTCGTCGTATACATGGCTTCTCAGATTGCAAAAATCGCATATTGTCTGGGATTCCAGGGGGTGCACCGATCGACCAACTGGATCCCCGAACGGATTGTCCGGACCCGATCGATCCTGAGGCACATACGCCCCCTGGGCCAAGCTCTGCAACTCTCCACTCCGGCTCGAGGAAGGCACGGTGTTTGACCACGCTCCCTCGCCAGAGGAGACCGGAGCATAGGCACCAGCATCCCTTCGATAACTAAGAGGTCCGCACGATCGCCCCCGAATAAAAGTATCCTCCTCCCGTCGACGACTATATGGCTCTTCGGCAGGCAACACGAATGACACCGCCCGGGGGCCACGGTTCGATAAAACTGGCGCCGGCGCCGCGGGGTAATCCCTAAAAGTGGAGGAAGGGCCATCTATAAAAGTTGAGGAGTTTCCCGGTCCTATATCCAACGATTCCGACGTTCGATCGGCGATTCCGGGCCGCGCATCCACAAACGAGCCGTCCTGTCTAAACATTTCCCTTCGAGCTTGCTCGAATCCGGTCAGGTGGTCCACCATGCTTCGAAATGGGACATCACACAACCAGAGGAGGAAGTGTTTTAGTCCTTCCTCCCTTAAGCCCCTTACCAACACCGGTTTGGCCAGTCCCTCAAGCTGGGTTGCGAAGACGGACCTACCCTGGCGACCATAATAGCGCTCAGCGGCCTCTTCGCACCGTACCACGGCCCGCTTCACTCGGGAAACGAAACTCGTGGCATCCTCGGAAGGAAGCTGTCGCATTTTGGATAGTTGTGCACCCAACTCCTCACACGACACCCGGGGTTCAAAGGCCTCTCTGAGACGCTGCTCCGCTTCGAGGAAGGTCGTGGGTGGCCTCTCCTCGAACATTCAATAGGCCTCGCCGCTCAGCCTAGAGGGTAGCCACCGGAGGAAGGTATGTTCCTCCTCCACCGCCAGACCACCTAAGGTCCTTCTGCAGCCCTTGAGAAACAAATGGACACAACCCCCACAACAGACAAACAAAAACTCCTAAAGGGGACAACCACCCTTCTCGCAGCCACAAAACTACAGACCGCACAACATAAACAGCAACTACACCACCCGAGAGGAGTGAGAGAGAGAGGGGGAAGGAAATTTCAAACGCGCCTCTTGTCGCGTATAAAAACAATATCTATCTTCCGGTAAATTTCGCACCACAGCAAAAAAAAAACAAACAAAATCTACCGCGCAGTTGAAAAAAAAAAAAAGAAGAAAAGCAGAATCCTTTCCAACAATGTCCGTTTACAAAACGAACAAATAAATTAAGTAATAAATAAATAAATTAACGTAGTAATGAATAATCAATAAAACTAACAACAACAACAAAAAGAAAATATAAGAAAGGTAACTTAATACAAAAATAATTATCACAATTTGAAAACTGTTTAAAAAGAACCAAGTAAAACATGGATATAGTATAAAGAAAAAAAAAATTATTCCGCTTCCTCCTTTTGCTTGTCTCTCTTGTTCCTCCACCAGAAACAAACTCCTCGGCTGCTACTCCAGAGCCGATGCCGGGCTCCTCTGGACGTGGCCACTGGTCGGGCCTCTGGTGTCGTCACCCTGCTAAGGTGTCCCGTTCTCCTTGGATTTCGGCTAATAGTCCGGGAATTAATGGTCGCTCATCTATTTGGTGCGTGCTGATTGCAAGCCGTCGCGTGTACAATTCTATAGTTTCTCATCCAACTGCAAACCTGCTTCGTCTTCCGGGTTTACCGTGAGTGCGGATTGTGCTCCTTTTACGATCCTGTCCGCAGCGCCAGTTTGTGACGTTTTTCGCCACATAAAATTTAGTATATTCAAAATTGTTTACCTAGTTAGTCCAGCATGGAGAGTCTATTTGTTCGTCCTCCAGGAATGGGGAAATCTCCTCCTTTGAAGCTTCCTCGGGTTCCTCCCGTCTACTCTGCTAGGGCGGCCAAAGTCAAAATGATGATTTTGGTGAAGAAGTTAAATATGCTTTTCTGCGACTTTCAGAGATAATTTTCCCTATTTGCTTCCGTCATTGACGGTGTAGTGATCCTAAATCACTACTCTCACCCACTTACCTATAATTCCAATCCAATTGAATCATATGCACGATAAATTTAAACCACAAGTTCATTTGTTGCGCATTGATTCAATTTCCAAGTAACTTATATCCCAATCCAATTGAATCATATGCACGACGAAATTAAACGAAAGTCCATTTGTCGTGCATTGATTCAATTCCCTATAACTATTGAAATTATGAAATGCGTAATACTAAATGCATTTCATGATTTCTCCTTCCGGGAATTAGTTCAAATAGAGTTCGTGTACACTTCCGGGAATCCTATTCCAATTGAAGCACACACAATTTTGTTTGGGCTTCTTGGAATTTTTAAGTAATATTTTTAACAAATCTCTGTTGCCACAGAGTATAAAAGGCGAGTGCATTTTGGATTCGAGATGAGTTTGGATCCGGAGGCCAGAACGGCCACAATGATTAAAATAAATAAAATAAAAACTAATTAAATCTCCTATTTTCATCTTGGACACAAGGCCAAAAGACCCGGAACCGAGGTAAGAAGAACAATCTATACAAATATAACCCTACAACGGATTAAAACATCACTTTTGCTTCTTGCTTTTCCAAACTTTATTTGCTATTTGGTTCTTACTTTACTTTTAATTGTGGACTTTACTTTTAATTCTTTAAGGATTAGGACCGGGCTTTTTTCCTTTCTTTCACTCTCGAATCAATTTTTTTCAGATCAACCCAAAACGGAACCTTGAAACAAAACAACAGTATTCAACTGCTCAAGAAAAATCAACTACTGCCATTCCAAAACCGTATTCACATCAATCGTCCGTTTCCTCGAACTGGGGCGTGTTTGAACACTCACATGTGGATCGTGCATTTCTTCCACCAACTTACCATCAAACTATATTAGAACAGAATTATACCAAAAACAATCCAATGATGGGGAATGAAAATTAAAGTAAATATCTTATACCAAAAACAATACAATGATGGGGGTGGCGGAAACCGCACGTAAAATAGACCTTGGCGATTTTAATCTCCCGAATCTCCAATGGATGCTGTCTGACGACCATTCCCACTACACCTCAAACCCCACTACTACCAAGGAATGTCTCTTTATAGACAGCCTCACCGATTCTGGCCTTTGCCAAGTAAGCAATGTCCTAAACCATCTAGGCAGACAACTTGACCTTGTGTTCACGACAGACCCCCTTAATTCCTCAGTTGTCTCTAGTCCCCACACCCTCTCAACTATTGACAACCACCACCCCCCGCTTCTCGTATCCTTATACCACGACTACTCAGCCCTCAGCCCCCCTATCAATTTTCTTTCAACTTCCGAAAAGCCAATTTCCGCCTCATAAATGAGTACCTCAGCAATATTACACTCTGCGTAAATGAAATAAGTGTAGAGGACTCTACAGCCTCGCTCTACACAGAAATCCACAACGCCATATCCTTATATGTCCCATACTCCCGACACAGGTTATCATTCTCATCGCCCCCATGGTATAACCACAAACTACGCACCCTTCGTAACAAAAGGAATAAGTTGTGGAACACTTTCCTAAACACGCGTTCTCCCCTTGACTACTCCAACTATCTGGGTTACTTTTACCAATTCACCGAGCTTTACAGCTCTCTCTACAACAATCACCTTGCCAAAGCTCAATTCAACCTGATCAACGACCCCAAATCTTTTTTCCACTTCATCAACCACACACGGAAATCTGACGCCTATCCCACATCCCTTTTCTACGGGCCAACTAGTAGAACGGACTCCCAAACCATATCCAATCTTTTCGCGTCCTTCTTCAAACTATCCTTCACGGACGACTCGTTCGAGCCTAACCCCTCCCACTTTACTGGCATGTCTGAATTCTCCCTCGGCCCTCTCATCCCTCTACACATACAACAACACCACGTCGCAAAGAAACTTGAAGAACTGAAAGATGATTTCAGTCCCGACCCAGACGGACTCCCTACTATCCTCTTAAAAAAATGTTCCTGCTCTCTCTCTCTCCCGCTCGCGTCAATTTTCAATCTATCCCTTGCTCAAGGTCTATTCCCTAACCTCTGGAAATCCTCTTACATAACCCCCATACATAAAAAGGGAAAAAAAAGCGATATATCCAATTATCGTCCCATTGCTAAGCTTTCGCACATTCCTAAACTGTTCGAAGGCCTACTATATGAGGCGTTAAGTTTTCGCTGCGCACCCATCATCTCTCCGAACCAGCACGGCTTCCTCTCAGGCAGGTCCATTACTACTAACCTTGTCGAATTCACATCCCACACACCCCTTGCCCTAGAAAATGGCGATGAGGTCGACGTAGTCGCTACCGACTTTAGCAAGGCCTTCGACAAAATCTCCCATAACCTCATTCTCTTCAAGCTATCCTCCCTCGGTTTCGAACCCCTGTTGATTAAGTGGGTCTCATCCTATCTTAGTTATCGAACCTCCCGCGTGCGATTCAGATCCACCCTATCCGATCCTTTTTTCCCAACCTCGGGTGTCCCCCAGGGCAGTCATCTCGGCCCACTCCTATTTATCCTAACCATAAACGACATAGGCTCCTGCATTAATCACTCCTCCATCTTGCTTTACGCAGATGATTCCAAAATTTTTAAGACAATCCGCTCTCCCCTGGACTCCCCACTTCTCCAAGCAGATCTTGACAGCTTCTCGACTTGGTGCCAAAATAATTGTCTAGAAATAAATATCGCCAAATGTCACACAATCACCTTCTCTCGGAAGAGATCCCCCACTCACCCACGCTCCTATCTCTCTTACTGAACCAACCGATAACA
Source organism: Microdon myrmicae (assembly GCA_963931805.1). Classification (NCBI taxonomy): domain Eukaryota; kingdom Metazoa; phylum Arthropoda; class Insecta; order Diptera; family Syrphidae; genus Microdon; species Microdon myrmicae. Next base: position 4,729,468 of record OZ007497.1, on the reverse strand, counting down.
TCGGTTGAATTGATTAGCGATCTGGGCGTCCTATGCGACAAGGAGCTCAAATTTACCGCACATTTTGATTACATATAATACTCAAGGCTAACGCCGCCCTTGGGTTTGTCAAACGCTGGTCGAAGGAATTCTTTAACCCATACGTCACCCGATCACTCTACACAACTTTTGTCCGGCCACTACTCGAATACGCTAGTCAGGTCTGGTCCCCGTATCAAGTGACTCACATTCGCAGGATTGAGGGAGTTCAACGTCGTTTCTTGCGCTTCGCCCTCCGCGGACTAAACTGGGAAAATCGGCTGATTCTACCACCATACACAAGCCGGCTCCGTCTAATTAATCTAAACACACTTGAAGAGCGCAGAATCCATGCCGATATCATCTTTGTCCATCGCCTTCTGTGTGGCTCAATCAATTGCCCAAGCTGGCTCTCCACTTTAACATTGCATACAAACCCCCGTAACGTACGTAACCCACGACTCTTTTACGTGCCTGCTCATCACACTTATTACGGCGCTAACGAACCCATCTCGCGTATGCTACGACAGGCCAACTCTTTCCCCACCTCCTTCGATTTCAACATCTCCACCCCCACTCTGAGACGACGTCTCAGAATAAACCCGTCCTAAATCCCCCCCAATAATCCCCGCTATCCCACAATCCTACCTCTACTCTCCTACCCTCAAAATAGTTCCCCCAGCCCCACCCACAATTTCAACCTCTTCACTCAGCTCACTAACCCCGCCCCCTACCAGTACCTAGACATGCCCTGCACTGGCACTGTCTCGCAAATGCCGAATTTACCACCCCCACATGTACTCGTTCCTCCCTAGCCACCTACCTCCCCCATCGCACAGTCGCCTTCACCTTCCTGGTTTTTTTCTTTTTTTCTCCTTCTTACTCTAGTTTTAAGATAGTCTGTAAGACTTTTTATAATTATTAATTTAAGTTAATGAAAGCTTGCATTAAGCTAAATAAATGAGGGTTCTGCCCTCACACTAAACTAAATAAGGCCAAGACCGGATCCCGGTTGTTGTGGCGATGATGATGGTGAGTTTTTGAGTTAGTAGTCGTCTTTTATTTGTATTACTTATAACAGTAAGACCATTGCAGCTTGAATCCATTATTCAAATAGGTGCTTTTAGAAATAATAATTTTTACTATTTTTGTGCTAAAAACTGGTTGATTTTAATGTCACAGGTTCTTTCTAGAAACTCATAGGAACAGCGTTTATTCACATCATCCTCTTCGTCTCATTCAGAACTTAGCCTTAATACAGATTGTTATAGACCTTTTCCCGCGGTTCGGAAGGTCACTAAGTAATGTGGGTAGTATGCGTTCTATTCTGTTATAAATGTGTGCCTACAACCAACTTAGAATCGGATGTAGAAAAGGTTCTTAGACAAATAGTAGTTCAAATCAATACCGCTGTCCACTACGCACGTAAGGTGTAATCAAGTCAAAGATCAAGCACAGTGGAACTAAAAAACCAAGAGGGTTTGGTTGTTCTGCTCTGTCCGAATTTCAAGTAAAAGAACGTCACTTACAAGACTTGATTTTATTTCTACAATATTCAGACTAAACAATGGCATTTGAAGGGACATCCGATTGCAGCCCGGCGGTCCCTGTCGTTATTTGCGTTGGCCTCATCAGTTGCGTCGGGCCATCGAGTGACTTTGATCGAAGCAAAGCGTCTCAGAGTTGTAGGTTTTTAATTTTTTTATTTCCTATCACGCAGCCTAAGCCACTTATATATCCAGCGAAGCCGGCCGCGTGAATCCATCTTGTATACGTCGTCACGTATACACGGCTATGTTGGCACTGCTTTAGGTATCATAAGGTTTTTTAACAAATTCGAAATAGAACAGCACGCGTGCGGATATATCATCTAATAGAAAATTGGGTTTACTCGCTAACTATAACTAAGTTGTGCAGCATTGTTCCCTCATTCGTTGACTATTTGGTTCTCGATTTTGATTATTTTCTCCTGAAGGTTCTTGCTTTCGGCCTCCATGAGCTTTAGATCACTTAGAATGTTCTCGAGGTTTGAGACGATGTTTCTGGATTTCTCCTGCTCAATTTGGTCTTCTAAGTCGCGGATTTCTCGCATCACAGATCCGGTTTCGCGTACCAGGGCTATTAGGTTTGTGCAGTGCGAGTGAAGGGTGACGAGCAGTTTGTAGGCTTTTTTGGCGCATTCGTTATCCTTGGCATTCGTGAAGAGGAGATCATCGGCAAGGGTGAACTGTCTATCCAGTTGCCCAGTGATTGTACTAATTTGCTTCTGCAGTTGTCGAGTATCGCGGAGAACTTTCTCGATGTCGTCTTTTTGTTTTTTTATATTTCCAATAATTTCTAGAATGCGCGTCGTGTAAGCTTTGCGACTGGTACCTTTATTCTCCTTTTGTAGAACAGTCACTAGCTGGGAGTGTTGAATGGACTTTACCTTTAATTCGTTCTCTACATTCGACACTTTTTGTTGCAGGTCATCTAGTTTCTTCTGGGTTTCGGCACTTTGAGTTGAATTGCTATTTTTTGACTTGGTTTTTTGCCACGCTTGCTCTAGGGGTTCCCGGTGTTGATTCCACTTCTCTGTTAGTTTCGCCTTTCGGCTCTGCGTCGATGTGATTAATGCTTCCATTTTGGATACATTAACTTCGGGATTCTCGAGGAGAACGCACGTTCGCTCATGGACTTTCCTCTCCTCTTTTAATTGAGTTTGCTTAGCATGGGATGCCTTGCGGAGATCTTTGACGGTGTTGATGCTGATCTGAATTTGCTTGTGCTCTGCCACAAGTTCATCAACTGACTGCTTCAGTTGCTCGATGTCAGTATTCAATTCATGGACCGAGCTATACAGCGTCGTCACAAGCGCTGTGCTATGGGGTTTCACTTTATCACCTAATTCAGGTGTTGTGACTTTGTTAAAATTGACATTGATTTGTCTAGCCTTGGGAATAGGAAGCGCCGGCAACGAGCGGTTTTGTATGCTCTGCGCATTTATAATCTCAATTAGAGTGTCTGGCGGCAACTTTTGATTGTGGTGGACGATGCATTCTTTATCGTTAATGTGGATCAGGGTGATGGGTAATGTGTTTATTGAGGTTTCTTGAAAGATGCCAGGCGACCGTTTGAGCCAGTATTTTCGCAATTCCGGTGGAGCATCGCAGTCACCTTTGTGTAATAGTCTTGGGACATTCAAGTAGACCTTGGGTTTAAATGGTGCAGTCTGGGAATAAGAATCAATGACAACTTTGTTCCGCTCTCGAAGACCGACTTTCCTGCAATATTGAGTCACCCAAGGCGTTGTCATTGTGAAATGAATGTTTCTCTTTATTCTGTCCTCTAAGGCTGTTAACTTATTTGTTAAGACTTCGACTGATTGTTCGAACAGCAGGTTCTCGTTTTCCTTAGGCAACATTTCTATCAGAAACATTAAGAGACGCCTGACTTCGACGATGTTTGAGTACAGAAATGTTTGATAGCCGATATCGCCACGGAAGCCGATGGTGGAGCACGCTTCAGCCAAAGTTGTCGCAACCGAGAATCGCTGAGCCATTGCTTTTGGGAGGCTTGTCGGAAGCACCAGCGATGGATTGATTAATTGAAAACACTTGGATACCGTATGCACTATCAGCTCCGGTGTAAAGTTGGACAAACTAATAATTTCATCGTCGATTTCACATCCAATTTGTCTGAGGGAGTGCACGATGATTTTATCGATTTCGTCCATTATTATAATTGTTTACATCGACATCGGGCGGCTGATTTACTTCGTGAAATATACAACGTTCCAACAATTCCAATGCACTAATAGCGAGGCGATGAGGTACTTACTCAGTTGTCAATTTCCCGGGGGTGTTTTTGATTATCGCACTTAGAAAGAAGAAGAGAGAAGGTAACATGTCACTCAAGCCGATAAAACGTGACACAACACTGTTGACAACTTTCATGAATGCCTGACTTCTCATGAATATGACAGCTATGACGTTTCTCAGTCAATTGCCAGTTCACATATGATAACTTGACATTTGCTACCAGCGAATTCACAATGAAGAGAAGCTCTCATAAATTCGAAACAATTTTTAAAGAAATTAAACAAATAAGAATTAGCTAATTGATTAATTTTATATTGGTTATAACATAATACATATAATACGTTACGCACAACTGATATGAGAATTCAAATCATTTATATTTTAATTGTCGGTTTGGTAACCGAGAGCCTTATTAACTAAAATAAACGGGTATATAAACAACATGGCATAATATAGGGTGGGCAAAATTAACCACTTTATCGGAAGATGTTCTAATTTTTGCAAATGGCGGTATACGTCAGTCATATTTGACATTTGTTAACTAGACAGCTGAAGTCATCTCTTCACTAAACAAGACGGCATAATACAGGGTGGCGCAAAATTAATCACCCTATCGGAAGATGTTATAATTGCTGCAAATGGCGTTGTACGTCAATCATATTTGACATTTGTTAACTAGACAGCTGAAGTCATCTCTTAACTAACCAAGACGGCATAATACAGGGTGGCGCAAAATTAATCACCTTATCGCAAGATGTTATAATTTCTGCAAATGGCGTTGTACGTCAATCATATTTGACATTTGTTAACTAGACAGCTGAAGTCATCTCTTAACTAAACAAGACGGCATAATATAGAGTAATTAATCACCCTATCGGAATTACATGATAGCAGTTCGGATTTCAGCAGTTTACTGACTGCGTGCCAACTATAGTTGCCGGAGTGTAGTCTTTTGTTAATTTCCTTCGACATTTTGTTACTGACCGTCAGTATCGTTCCAGATATTTAAACTCTATAACTTTTTCAAATATCTTGCCGCTGACGTTTATATGTGTTGCCTGAGTTCCACCTGCTCTCACCGTAATCATGTATTTTGTTTTGTCTTCATTTATTTCTAGGCCCAGGTCTTCTGCCGCTTGCGTGATGATTTCACTGTTTTTACTTACAGTTTCTAGGTTGTCGCCCAAAACGGCGATGTCATCCGCATATGCCAGCACTTGCATGACCCCGTTCAGGGATGATCCGGCCATGTTATCGCCTTGTACCTTTCTGCTGACATACTCGAGCACAAGGTTAAAAAGACATGGTGAGAGGCCATCCCCTGTTTTAGTCTGTCCCGGATTTCACATGGTTCTGAGAGGTGGTTTTCTATTCTAACTCGCCCTTTGTTTTCGTTCATGTAGATTTGAATGAGGGCGGCATATTTGTTTGGGATTCCCAACTCAACTACAATATGGTGTTTTGCCTTGTGACTGAGTCGTAGGCTTTTTTGAAGTCAACGAGTAGTTGGGGAACCGTCTCTGCGTATTCGCACTTCTTTTCCAGCAGTTGTCTTACAGTGAACATTTGGTCGCTCGTTGACCGGTTCCTACGGAATCCGTACTGGTAATCCCACTATTTATTCTGCGTACGGTGCGATTTTCGCCAGTATGACATTTGTTAGTATTTTGTATGTGGTTAGGAGCAATGTTATTCTTCTGTCATTTTCGCAGTCAGATCTGTCGCCTTTTTTGAAAATGGGGGCGACTATTGAGGTTTTCCATTCTTTCCTTATCCCATTTTGTTTTAATCAGTTTGTTGATCTTTCGAGGGGTTAACTCTCCTCTATGCTTCACAAGCTCTGCCGCTATGCAGTCGACTCCAAAAGCCTTGTTGGTGTTCAATTGATTTATTTCGTTGAAAGAGGACTCTGGGAGGCTCGGCTGTATGTATGGTGCGTTTATTTGTGGTTGTCGGGTGCGCACATTGAGCAGGTTTTCTAAACAATGCTTCCATCTTGTCACGATATTGTTTGTTTCTGTGACCAGACAGATGTTTGTGTCTCGAATTATTTTGGCTCTCCGTCGGTAGCCATTTCTAATTGAGTTTATGCCGGCACCTCGGATGTTCTTTGCTCTGGCATTTTCTAGGATTTTTCCGATCCGAGTCTTCTCCCTTTCGCGTTTGAAAAGTTTCATTGTCTCTTTCACAATTGCGGCGTATCTTTCTGCTTTGACTTCATCATATCTTTCTTATTGGATCACTCTGAGGCGTTTACGTTCTTCGATCTTCACTCTGCACTCATCGTCAAACAAAGGTTTGGACTTAATTGTTTTCTTAAATCCTAATACCTTTTGGGCTGTGTGTTTGATTGTCTCTGATCGATGCCCATTTAGTGCCCACATTATTGGCTTCCTCTTCCCCACTGCCCCCATTCTCTAGGGTGCTAAATCTAAAATCCTACCTTAACAGGATTGAAATGCTAAAATGGAGTAGGACGTATACATTTTGGAGGAAAAAAACAAGACAATAATCGTGGACCCCTTTGGGTAATGTCAGCTATTCTAGGTCTCTCACCAGATTTGAACAGTTTCGACAAGTAATGTATTATTGAACAGAGTTCCTAGTTGTTGTCCGAACCGCTTTACTGAGATGTTACTGCTGACTTCCTCTAGCGAATAGGTTAATTTGGAAACAAGATCTTCGACGCAGAGTGGTATGCTACGGATTAAGAAACTTATACCAACGATTTTTCAAAATATTATGCGAGCATTCTGGTAATTCCGTTTAGGAATAATCCGGCCACATTGTTGCGCTGTACTTTACTGATTACTTACTCGAGCACAAGTTTGAAAAACGTGGCCAGAAGCCTACTCCCTGTTTAATACTAACTCGTCCTTAAATTTCGTTCATATAGATATGAACAAGACCGGTGTATTATTTTAGGGTTTCTGGCTCGTCTACAATCTGGTATAATTTTTGACGTAACGGAGTCTGAGCCTTATTTAAAATCAATAAGAAGTTAATGATCGTATTCTCTTTCTTTTCAAACAGTTGCCTTACTGTGAAAATTTGGTCGTTTGTTGATCTGTTTCTGCAGAATCCACATTGGTAATCCTCCAGTATTTGTTCTGCGTGTTATGCACAAAACGTTCCACCCCTTAATACTTACCTCTTTGGAGCCAGCCTCCACCGTTAATCACGGTATACACAGAACCATCCACTTAAACGATGAAGCACCTTGCAAGCTTTAGCATTGCCCCCATACATTTTGGACATATTCCCAAATTAATATTGAATCCAATGTCAAACAAATTGAACTAAACGTTACATTGTCGCACATTGAATTTAATTTATAAAATCCAACACGTGATAAACAGACCAAATGTTCATTTGTTTCGCAGACACACAAAACTTCCCTGGATCGAAATGTGCGGACCAGATGCGCGTCAGCAATTTTATAATTCTCTAAAAATTTGTTTGCACAAAATTTCGAACCCAATTGGAAAACAAACAAATTGCGTCATAAAACGAACCGCATGTTCATTCGAGGATCAAAAATGCTCATCCGCAAGATCCTTTGTTGAGTGTTCCTTTTTTGTTTTCCCTCTTTTGATCCCAATCCGGGAAAGATAAAGAAAAATGAATGGCGGATGGTAAAAGGAACAATGCAAACAAAAAAATGTTGGTACGTGGGGTTTAAACGGCCCTTATAATATGCTGTATGCCGTAAGTTTGACAATATCTTGTAAATTCGCTGACTGTGAATGCTGTACCTCTGTCGGTGATTAGGAACTTGGGCATACCGAAGAATTCGCTGACCTGGTTAGCACGGTTAACCTTTTGTATTAGTTGTCCTTACGGGAAACTGTGTATTTGGGAAAATTTGTTCAAGTGTTTAGCTCCTCCTCTTCCAGTGATAAAGGGTACGCGATGATCCAAATGGACCGTATGGAAGGGTATGGGGACATTCTTCGCACAGCACAGCTCTCCCTTTGTCGCTCCACGACTTTTCTTTGTATACGAGCACCTCACACATCCCTCCACATAGCGCCTGACAAAAATTCGTATCCTTAGGAACCAGTATGTCCTTCTCAGCTTTCTAAGGGTTTTGTCGAAGCTCATGTGCGCCATTTCATCGTCGGCATACTCGGAGAACTCGCCACCTAATTCGTTTCGACACGACCCACTTTCCTTGGTTGCCGCCGCTGCTAAACAGTCTTCCTCCGTCTAGCTGGTATTCCTTATGTAGGTTCCTTCCATTCGCGCAGTTCGTCACTCCTTTAAGTTGGTTTATGATGTAGCGTAGTTTCTCGTCTTGCCTTTGCATGGTGGCTAACCAATCCTCGTCGTCAATGCATATGTTGAGTATATTGACCGATATCTCCTCCATGACCCGTTCTATTTCTATTGGCCGACAGCTCATGGCATCCACATATCCTGCTTTCCTCCTAGGTTGATGAGCCGTTGTAAGGTCATATTCCTGGAGTTTGAGCCACCATCTTGGGACATATGGTATCATCCTTGGTTTGTTCTGACTTGCTACTATGGCTTCACAATCTGTGATGACCTCGAATGGTCTTACCACTTGATATATTCGGAACCTGTCTAGGGTTTCCACTATCGCTAAGGCCTCCAATTCGTCGTTGTGGTATTTTGCTTCCACCTCCGTTACTTTTCTGCTAAAGTATGCCACTGGTCTCAGTGTATCATTGCTCTTCCCACGCTGCATCAATATACCGGCAGGTCCTAGTGCTGACGCATCCGTATGGACCTCGTGATTATCATCTTCTCCACAGTAGGCATCGGGAACTTTGCTTGACCGTTACTTTGTGTGGTCCCCATTAGTCGGTACACATCCTGTCTTCGCCATCTTTCTTCTTCGTAAGGACTATTGGTGCACAAAACTGGAGGCTGACGGTTGGATAACTCCTTGTTGCAGAATTTCAACGACTTTTTCTTATATTACCTTTCGTTTGGTGAGGGTTATTGTTGAACGCACACTGGCTGCATGGTGTTAAGTTCTGTTGTGGATTCCCGCCAGTTATACTGATCTAGTTGGTTAACACTTCCGGTGAAGCAATCCCGGTGAGCATTTACTAATTCATTTAGTTTCACCTTCCCGCGTCTCCATGTCATCACTCCTTTTACCGGTTCGCTCCTATTTGGCCGATTTGTCTGTGACGGCCAAAACTTTCGCTTCACTCCTCGCAGTGCAATCGCTAATTTTGAGTTCGTTGTGCCCCTGCTCGATTCGAACTTAAGGTTGATCCAGTAATCGTCGCCTAATGATTATTTTGTATGGTTCGCTGTCATCCGGGGCAATTAGACGTCCGCATATAATTTTCCTATTGTTCGGCACCCTCCTCTGCCGAACCCGATTAGTTTTCTGGCATCCTCGTCGTGGTGAAAGTTGTATGCGTTTGCGATTGACTCCTGCATCGTGACCCAATCGCTCCCCAGATCAATAAAAGCGTCGGCCGCTTGCCCGTTCACATATACCGTCTTGTGGTACACACTGAACCCACAGCTGGCTTGCTCTCTTCTCCTGGTAATGCCCACTGGAGCTCTGACCTACTGGGCTCCCACTTACTATGCAGTTACGGGCTATGTGTCATCTTGCGATGACCAGAATCACCCACATCCGTGAGGATGTCGGGCTCGATCTCAAGATATCTGAAATAGAAAAGGAGGGGAGGTATCTCAGGATAGTGTGGACAGGGTTAGTTCAAATATTCTCTAACTACTTGGATGGTGGGAAAGAAATCGTACAAGACCGGTAGGTCTTGAGTGCGGTAGTAAACGCAGATCACGTTTTTGGCGTCTGATAATCTGCGCTTTGGTCGGTGTGTGTGTGCGTTCGTGCTGTCTTGTACTGTGCGTGCGTGTTTGTAGTGTGTCAGCAGTAGACCCTATGGGATGGATCCAGGAATCCTCTATTATAAAGGAGAATGTTGTTGGGAAGGGTGCTTTCTTCAGTTTTGTACTGATAGTGAAGAACGTGTGATTCGAACTGACGCTATGACTGTTAGAATCACCAAAAATTGAACCAAAGCGCAACCCATCAGGCCACCGCCGTGCGTACGAATTCGATTTCTAAACTCAAATTCATTCGACTGATGTGGATTTGTTATGTTATCACTATGGTATACGGCTCTGATGCATTTTCTTATTCGATTTTCGTTCGGTGTTCTTCACTATTTGCTTGTGTATTGTGTGTGTATCTGTTACAAAAGCCATAGTCTGATCCGAAGAGATCGATAGAGAGAAGGGTCAAGAACGCAAGACTCCCGTACAAGTGGGTTCTCGCTGTTCTGAATGCTTTCGAGGTACTTGTATGCTAATTGTACCAAGTACTCGTCGATAGGGATAATGGAGTCACCTTCGTATAGGTGAGAGTTCGGGTAATGGCGACTGTCAGGCCTTCTAAAGTGGTTGATGCATCTTCTGAGGAGTTTTCTTTCGAAAACTCGCAGTCTTTCCATTTGGGCCGAAGACATGCAGGACCAAATGGGAAAGGCGTATGATATTCCGGATCGGATTAGCTGCTTATAGCAGAGAAGCTTAACTTTGGCGTCAACTTTGTTGCTCCACTTCAAAATGTTGTGCAGTTGCTTAGAACGACAAAGGCCGCTTTGAAGAATGTGTGTCACATGTTTGATGAAATTAATTTTTGGGGTATAAATGACTCCAAGATATTTCATTTTGTCCTGCGGTCTAATCGTAGTACCTCCTATTTGTATTCGAATTTTCTGTGAATATCGAGAAGTAGGTTGGGAGTGTTTACATTCCCTAGCTGAGTGCAACTCCACCTTTATCCGATGAAGATTGCCTGTTAAGCAATTCCTGTGGATAATGTGGTTGACCTGTGTGAATGTGGGTAGAGTCTATTGGGTTACTGAAAAAGTGAGACGAAGAGTCAAAGGGGGTAATCACGGTTTTACGGTGGTCACGGTTTTCTTTGACCAAATGGATGCTCGGAATGGTGTTCCGAAGCAACTGGTCACCAATCAGGGTTTCAATTTCGTAGGGGACTTGTTTAATAAGGCGTGCAAGCTCCTCCGTATCAAAACTCCGTCAGCGTACCATTCACAATCGAATGGATCACCATCTCTTAGTAGATAAAGGATCGAAATAAGACGGCTTTCAACACAAGCTACGGGCATTATGGCATTCGGTTTAAAGGGAGCCCCAGCTACGTTTCAGCGTAGGAATATGCTTTGATATTAGGAACATGTTTTATTTATAAAGGACCGCGAAGCAACAATTGGTTCGAAGGCTATTTTTTTTGTAACACCTATACGACTGTCCTTATGAGTGCCTGGTACGAACGGCTTGGAATGAATTTGTGTGTGAACAAGTTTGGTGATTTTTTATTTTAGTTGGAAAGTAATCGTGGTTTGAATTTTGAATTGATTGGAGTGAAGGAAAATCAATGGAAACCGAAATATTAGTGCAGTCCCAATATAAATTACTTTTTAGGCTCTCTTTTATTTTGGGTGATAATGTCTGTATTACTATCACTATGTAGTTATTACCTATTTATTATTTATCACTAACAAGTTATTTTGAAATACACGTCAATAGCGGATAGCGGATAGCGAGCCTAGCAGCTGAAATTATTAGATCTGCATTTTTAATTTACAATTTCATTTGGATATACGAGAGTGAATGAAATATAAAAGGTTGTTGGCGATGCATCACGTCGACACGAATTCCCAGGAAAGTCAAAGCAAGCGCCAGCACACGAGTTTCTGGGAAACAACGATTAGCGGCACACCGATTCCAGGAAGCTACTAAGGAAAGCAACACCCAGGAAACGAGCGAACGAGAAGAGGGCTGCGGGCCTATATAAGGCGGGCACATCGGCAGCTCTGCAGGAGTTGCCACGGGAACTCCGAGTAGTAAAGAGATAAGTGACAGTTTTGGTGCACATAACTTACTGTAGTGCCCTCCATAAGGCCACATTAAAAATCAGTGCATAACGAGTAATAAAGGTTAAGTAACTATAACAGCGGTGTTTTATTTGGGAAATACAAGAACCGTACTTGGCAAGACAATAACGCCCTTTGTCCAGAGCAGAGTCCGGCTCTGGAAGTACGGTACGCTAACCAAATAAATCGTTCGGCCGGCTGGCGCCGGAATACAGTCCACTCAGAGAAGGGCACTGGGACATCGCCGAATAAGGCGCCGTCCCCAGAGTAGTAACAACGGTAATTTTACTTTTTGCTTAGCAACAAATTGCGAGATAGATAATCTTGTTTATAATATAATCGTATTTACAAAATTTTTGGCGAGGTTAATAACCTTGTGCGGAAAAACAAATTATTATAGAAAATGTATCAAATTTTACTTGCTAAATAGGGCAAAGGCCGGATCCCGGTTATAGTGCCGATGATGATGATGATTTACAAAATTTATTTATATGTTGCTTTATTATTGCTGTAAGTGGTTACAGTATTTTAATATATGAATAATTTTAAGTATGGCATTTCATCTGTTGTCAGCATACTTAAAGCATTTTGCATTTCCCCATTGTAGTCTGGCATCTGAATTCCATTGTTAAATGCCTTTCAAATCTGCAGTTAGCACTTCCTTGTAAGAGAGTAAAATTTCACTTAATATATGTTGTTCTTCAGCGTGAACACAAGGGCATAGAACTTTGTAGTTACATGTTAGCGTCGTTATGTAGTCGACAGCAATAACAAGCAGTACAATTCAACAGATAAAGTGATTCCTTGAGGAAAACAAATTTTTATTTATCGGTCGATTTGGCGGAGATATAAGGCTACATAGGAATACCGATATTTCAAAACGATGTTCTAGATTTTTATGATGATGGGAAGTATTTTGGGGAAAGTGTCTTTTCAATTAGTAATCCTGCTTTGTTTGTGAGTTGTGTTAGCGGTAAGATATGAAAGTAATGGATTTTATTCTTCAATATGTCAATGTTATATTGACATAGCCCTAATATGGTGTCTAGAACCACATAGTGCGAAAACGATAGAAAATTAACTTTAGAGTCCGTACTTTGCCAACATTTTCAAGTAAGGGTTAGTTGAATGTCCACCACAGTTTCGTCATCTATTTCGGTTTAGCATTGTCTATGTTGAAATCTCCTTACATAATCATGTATCTCCATAATAAGTTGATATTAGGAACTTTAGTGTACTTTATTTGACAAAGTTAGCAAACGAACCATGGAAGGGTCGGAAAAGATAGCGAGAAAAGTTTGATTCACTTTCTGTCCTTTGTTTAGTCGAAAAAAAAACCAAAGAAACTAAAGAAATGTATTTATTTTTCAACTTTAAAATTTCATTTTTTATTCATCGCTTAATCGTTGGCGGGCATTCCCTTTAGCAGCAAACTTCCTCTTCTTGAATGTGCTAGATGTTCCCGCGATGTCAGCTGAATCTAGACTCTGTACGGTTTTCTCCTTGAACCGCTTTACCGGAGGCTCATCTGGTGTTTCTGATACTACAGTCGGTGTGTAAGTTTCTGGTTGAATGGGCAGTTCCCAGTTAACCGGTTTGTCTTCCTCTACTCTAATTTCCAGAAAAAAAATCTTTTAGTATTTCCAATCGTATATAAAATGATAGATAAATAATGATGTTTTGACTTCAATGAATTATTTCAGAATATTTTAGGTCCTTATATGAAATAAATGAGGGATAATAATAATGAGAATTATAAACAAAGCGATTACGTAGAGCAATTGGAATATTTGCAATTGTATTATATCAGTGGAAGTGAATATTGCGATATAAAATACAAAAAAATTATAAAGGGTGGTTACATTTTAAGGGCCGATGTTGATTTTGAATAAAACACAAATTATTTAGGAAATTATTGTCATTTCTTTTTATTATGATAATATTGGTATGGTTCAATTATGTATGGAACAAAATATCGGCCAAATGGCCGCCGCGACCTCGGCGGCACACCTCCATCCGATGGTCCAAATTTTCGATGACGCTGAGGCATAATCGAGGTTCTATGCCGTTAATGTGCCGAATTATCTCATCCTTAAGCTCTTGAATTGTTGCTGGCTTATCGACGTACACCTTTTCTTTCAAATAACCCCAAAGAAAGAAGTCCAACGGTGTCAAATCACACGATCTTGGCGGCCAATTGACATCGCCACCACGTGAAATAACACGGCCATTGAATTTGTCGCGCAAAAGAGCCATTGTTTCGTTAGCTGTGTGGCAAGTGACACCGTCCTGTTGAAACCACATATCGTCCGCATCCATATCTTCCAATTCGGGCCATAAAAAGTTCGTTATCATCTCACGATAGCGAACACCATTCACAGTAACTGCCTGACCGGCCTCATTTTGGAAAAAATACGGCCCGATGATGCCGCCAGCCCATAAACCGCACCAAACAGTCACTCTTGGATTATCATTCACCGAAATGCAGCAATTCTGCTTATTGACGAATCCACTGAGGTGAAAATGTGCCTCATCACTGAAGATGATTTTCTTCGAAAATTTTCATAATAAGCCTGAATAACTTTAACGCGTTACGCGATTGTGTATCTTTCCATGGTTCAAATTGAGTTAGTCTGAAATTGAGAAATGTCAAATGAAATGCAGGAAAAAGCTTGACGTTTAGGTGTGGTTCACATTCAATATCGGCCCTTAAAATTTAACCACCCTTTGATTACAAAAATTACAAGCGCAGCCGTAACCTTGTTGTGGAACAGATCGACGATGGAATATGTTTTGATGTGGCTACCCAAGGTTTTCGCGGAAACTCGTGACTGGTTCGAACACAATTGTTTTTGGTATTGATTTCGTAGCACATTTATTCATTACTTTAGTTTTCATTCTATCAATTTATTCCAAATAATCTTTAAATGATCCTGTTAAATTTCACGGAACCAAACAGTTTCGTTGCTTGAACATTTTTTTTCGGAAACATTTTCCTTACACCTATGGCAGACAAAAGCAACATAACTAGTGACGGGGGAGCGGTGTAAATAACCTGCGGCGGTTCTACGAGCCACACAAACCACTATAGGTCGATATATCGTCGTTCCACTAAAGAACATACTCACCTATATCCAAATTACACGTGACCACAGACACGTGTCCTCAAAAGTCCTCCTTTCCACCTGAAATAAAAGGTAACATGCATCTGGGAGCCAGCAACCCCACGTATCCACAGATACGTGGGTCACAAGTCCGACTAATTGTCCTACGCCTGCACGGCGATCGAAGGACACGACCCAGAATGGAAATTGTGTACCAATCCATCAACTGGATATACACAAACGGTTGGCACAGCTGCGCCAGATGTCGACAGATATCACATCTCCGTCGGAAAGCCAATCCGTCTACAAAACGTTTGTTCCTGCCGCATGTAAGTCGCCTAAACAAAGGCCACTGCGATGCAACAGCAATAAACGAAAATGCTGTTCCGTTAGGGCTATGTAAACAACGATAATTACATTATCCCATGATCGCCTAGAGGAAAACTCTCACCCGATTGTTTACGTAAGCAATCTATTAGAGGTGTGAAATTCTGATCACAGAGTGATCTACAGCATGCAGCCAATAACCCCTGTGTCTGTGTGTGTGAGTGTATCCACACATCTGGCCTGCGACGAAGCGGAAACCATAGGACCAAAAAAAGAGTGCGATCATCCCTGGGGAGTTTCTCCATTAAGAGAAAATCGAGAAAAGAGAACTATCGGGTGACTTGAATCACCCCCTAAAGGGAAATTGTAATTCAGTCTAGATTGAGAATTCCCGAAGAGGACAAGAGGCCAGGACAGAACGTCGCGCGTTGTGATATCTCGAATGTAACCAGAAAGGAAAAGAATAAACTGTATTAAAACACGATTTGTGAGATGCGAATGCAAAAGATATTCGTCTGCGGTATTGTCGGTAGTCGCTAAAACAGAATTGGTGAATGATATGTAAACAAATCAGTCCTGTGTACATAATCGACATTGGAACGTGTGCAATTTAATTCACCATTTTTGTGCAAGTTTAAATCATCATTTTGTTTGTAATTGTCCTGTTGCAAAATTAAGACAATTCGAGGCGGTGGAAGTTGCTGTTTTAAGTATATTCGAGGTATCGAAAAACAATTGTGAAACGAAAAGACAAAAAGGAATCGAATTAAAAATAAAAATTAAAATTCAAAAACGACTATCTCTGTTTAATTAGTGACAGCATTCGCTCCGGTGTCCTTAGTTGTTTTCGTAGACAGTGCTGGCAGGGCACATCATTCGCTCTGGTTTCGTTTTGTTTTTCTGCGAACAGTGTTCGGCGGAACACTGCATCAACCGTCGAATCACAAAGATCCGCCAAAATCCCATGAGCTAATACTGATTCAGCAAATCCAAAATGGATACAAAGCTATGGAAGAAAATCATGCTACATGTAGACGGGCGAAATTAAAGGATTATAAGCACTTTAATTACAAGCTTGTTGGAGAATGTAATAGTCCAAGATCTGACTGCCATGCGCATCTTGACAACTTACAGTAATTAAGGCATAACTATAGTCTCCTGAAACAAATCTACGCGCATGCCATGCCAAGATCGAGAGAATATACTTTGTCCCAATATGCTTGGATCAATGGCATAAAATGTCTTAACTCGAGAACCTGATACGGTTATTGAGGTGATACCAGTGTTGACGTTAGAGGAACTGCAGAGTGCATGCAAAAGAACACGCGACAGAAGGGTTCTAGTGTCTGGCAGGATCCCAAACAAGGTCATGAAAGCTGCTTTAAGAATAAAGCTCGACATATGCCTAAGCACGATGCAGAAGTACCTGCAAGAAGGAACAAACCACTGCTTTCTAGATACAATAAGAAGTATCTTAGAAAATATTATATATGGTACATTGCTCGTCATATTGGAACACAAAGGGGGCTATCGGAAAGTCCGTTCGGCTTTAAGAAGTCTACTTCCGTTCCACGCCCTAAAAATTGTTATAAGCAATTTTACTAATAGGAAGCTGCGAAATGATACAGCGGAGAGATGAAGCTTGTATGGCGTTGCAGCAGGAATTTCTTAATGGGGCGATATTTGCTTCATTTCTATGGAATACTATGTACTTAATTTGCCGTAGTTGCCCAACTATCTTTGGGGGGCATATTAATATTGGAGTCAAAGTGACGAAAATGAGCCGAAAATCAATCCTGGCAATAAAAAAAAAATTATATGCAACAACCTATAAACAGAAATCACTTTGGAAAGGATTGGTCCTCTGTTTACCTCGGTTCCACAAGAATGACAATACGTCGGAAATCAGACGAAGAATTAGTCTCGTCCCCAACTGTTTCTTTGGTCTAAGAAGACAGATGTCCTGTGAGGTATGTGGCGTTTCTAACAGATACACACACAATACGCAAGCAAATAGTGAAGAACACCGAACGATAATCGAATAAGAAAATGCATCGGAGCCGTATACCATAGCGATAACATAACAATTCCACATCAGTTGAATATAATTGAGTTTAGAAATGGAATTCGTACACGCGGCCAGTAGCCGGATGCTTCATTGCTTCGATTCTCACTCGTTTCATCGTATGTTCAAATCACAGTCTTCACTATCCTTGCTTAACGCAACAATCCGACGTGATCTGTATACACACAACACGCTTTCCCATAGTAAACAGAACTTCACGACACGATCACGACTTCCGCATAGAGCACCGGCGCACTCGCCTGCTCCGACGTTCTCTCGTTCGCTCCGTCATTCGCACACGAAGATGATCGTAACAAAATTACTGAGGAGGGAGTAGTGTGGCGTTTCTAACAGATACACACACAATACACGAGCAAATAGTGAAGAACACCGAACGAAAATCGAATAAGAAAATGCATCAGAGTATACCATAGCGATAACATAACAATTCCACATCAGTTGAATATACTTGAGTTTAAAAATCGAATTTGAAACACGGCCAATAGCCTGATGTGTTACGCATTGGTTCAATTTTTGGGGATTCTAACTGTCATAGCGTCAGTTTGAAACACACGTTCTTCACTATCATCCCAAACGCTATAGGTCTTGTCAAGAAACATTATTAAGTAAACTGGTCTTTTGTCGGCTGGAATGTAAAGTTGTTTGCCTAATTTTGGTCATATTTTAAATAATACAATTTAATGTCCTGTGCATGGAGCACTCAAAGTCTATATATCGATCTTGAAGTAGATTGAAAAATGATCAGCATCTAAACAGTATTAAAAATGTGTAGAGGAGAAAAAAGTTACTTACTTTTGTTCAACAGTTTGCCAAGCCCCAATTTCTGGAGCTTGAGCTTCCTCTTCAGTCTTAAATAACTGTCGTTTTTCTTCCTTCATAGCTTCAGCCTTCAGATCCGGCCTTCGAAAATATTTCAATCGTTCACGATTGTACCTAGCAACTTCTTCAGGAGCATTTTTTTGGAAGTCAATTGCCTGTTGCTGCAATTGCATTTCATATTGTGCTTCGGCGATTTTATTAATTCGGTTGTACTCGTCTAAAGACATATACCCTTCCTTTGGTTCAGTCCAGACTGATTCATTTGTTTTTACATTCCAGTAGTATGTATAACCTTCGGCAGATTTTCCTTCTACCCAAAGGGAGGCATTTGGAATAACAGATTCATCGAATGTCTTTTTTACCGATGGCCGAAAGTCATCGTTTTCGTCATCGCTACCCGGAAGTCGCATTGGATCTATTTGTCCAGATTTTCGTTCACTTCTACTTCCGCTGCTTGTACCACTCGTTGATGCAGATTGATTAGCTTCCATAATTGACGCAATTGATTTGGCAGTAATATCACTTTTTGAGTGAATATCCCTGGAGTAGGATCTCAATGCGGCTTCTTCCATTCGGCGAATTTCTTTTTCCATTTGCTGCCGTTCTTTTTCTGACTTGGCACTATCCCGGCTGATCTCGCTAAGTCTCTTAGCCACATTGGCTTTGTGGCCTTTTCCATTTTCATGGTATGCTAAACTCTAAAAAATGCACGAACATTTAGATAGCTTTATATACAGGGATTATATTCAGGATACTTACGGGTTTATTGTCACTTATCCAACATTTGCAAAATCCACAGTACTTTTTCTCGTTGGTTTTCCAGTACTCTGTCCTAAACCAATGAAATCAAATGCAATTTAATGTCCGGATCAGTTTGGGGCTTAATTTTTTATAAAAAAGGCAGAAATAATAACAATAACTGAAAAAGCGGATAGTATATGAATTCGACCGATGCGAAGAAAACTTAGACACCTTCGCTTCTTCTAATCGGAAATACGTAGGATAAAATACCCATCTTTAATGTTTTCAAAAAATGGCTCAAAATATTCAGCTTAAGTGCCATTAATTTGAACACTATTGCCGTAGACGATTGTTTGTTTGTGTTAAAATACGAGGGTGAATCAAATATAAACGGAAATTTCTTTTTATACAAGGTGGCGCAAATTTAATCACCCTATCGGAAGATGTTATAATTTTTGCAAATGGCGTCGTACGTCAATTATATTTGACTTTTGTGAACTAGACAGCTGCAATATACAAACAGACAAGCAATGGAGCGCTATGCTCCGCAAGAGCGTGGAATAATTGTGTCAATTTTTTTGACCAATAATCGGTCTGTGGTGTTAGCGCAGCGTGAACGTCGATTTCCTAATCGTGTCGCGCTAACTGGGTAAACTTTCCGGCGCTTAGCTACTCGACTCAAACAGACTGGAACCACAGGAAACCATGCAGGGCGTGGCCGCCACTGGACTGGTCGTTCGGCCGAGAATATCGGGGCTGTGGCTGCCGATGTCGCTGAGAACGAAGAAACATCAAACAAACGACGGGAAAGGCAATTGGACATCACCAGACTGACCCTACAGCGAATTTTAGTGAAAGACTTACACATGTTCCTGTACAAAGTGCAAACAGTGCATCAGTAAATGCCTGCTGACCGTCAGTCGCGTGTGAATTACTGTCAAGCCATCCTTAATCTCAACAACGAAGAAGACGATTTTGTGTCGAAAATCATCATGAGCGAAGAGGCGCATTTCCACTTAAGCGGTTACGTTAATAAGCAAAATCTTCGTTTCTGGGGCACTGAAAATCCGCGTGTGATGCACGAAGAGCCATTACATCCACTCAAAGCCACTGTGTGGTGCGGCGTTCATGCGGGAGAAGTGATTGGGCCGTATTTCTTGAGGACGCCATCGGCAATACGGTCACTGTTACTGGCGAACTAAACAGGGCAATGATAAACGACTTCTTTATGCCTGAATTGGATGAGCGGGTTGGAAACATGGTTTCAATAATGGGTATTGTGAAGGAAGCGTTTCCCTGACATGTAATCTCCCGTTTTGGCGATTTACCATATCCAACAAGATCGTCCCATTTAACCATCCCAGACTTCTTTCCTTGGGGCTACTTGAAGTCGCGGGCTTCTGCCAACAGCCCTTAAGGAGAATATTCGACAGGAATGCGAAAAGCTATCACCGAAGTCATGGAAAATGGGATAAAACGGGTACAAATATGTATCAACACTGGCGACAGCCGCTTGACGGATATCATCTTTTCCACTTAACAGAAGTAAGTGTAACGGTCCAAATAAAGATTTCCATTACTAAAAATCACTTTTTTATTTGGTAAATAAGTAATTCAAAAACAAAATTGGATGATTAATTGTGTGCCACCATGTACATTTATTAAATAATGTTACACACCAAGTATACCATCAACATTTTTCAATATAGTCTCCTGCGTGATCTACACCCTTTTGGTACCGATTTGGAGCTTTAATATGCTTTGTTCGTAGATTACAGATCACAGGGGCAAGAAATAGAGCTTTTAAACAATGACGCTCCAATCCCACCGACTTTAACGAGATGAATTTTGTTAGAATCAGAAATGTGTGCAACAATGCGATTGATATCGCGAAGAAGGCTTACAACGACAGAGTGACCAATGGACTCCTTGAGTGCCCAACTGGTTCACGTCCCTTCTAGTCAATGGTAAGGACTGTCAGCAATAACTTCGCTTCCTCCTCTTTTCCCCCGTTAGTGACGGATGACACTAGTCACAAATTTAAAAGATAAAGCTAATGTGTTCGCGAATTTATTTTCCGTGAATTCAAACCTCGATCCCGGTCTTTTGGAACCACCTGTGATCGCGCCGGTACGAGATATGCGAGCACATTTCCTACCTGCTGAAAGGAATTGGCTCGAGTTCAACCAATTCCAAAGAAGGGGAAAAATGTCTCCCACAAAATTACCGACCGATAGCATTTCTGCCTGCGTTGTCTAAGTTGATGGATGCCGAGATAATTAAGTATTTGGAGTGCAACGGACTTCTGAATGATCGTCAAAACGGGTTCCGTCACAGGCTGTACACGGGAGACCTTTTTACCTTTATAACCGATATATGGACATCTGCGATTGAGGGGCATGGTAAGTCAAGAGCGGTCGAATTGGATATCTCCAGGGTTTTTGACCGCCTCCGGCATGGGGCATTGCTGAGCAAGCTTCGTTCACATCCTAGCAGCTTTGCGACTGCACGAATAGCTTCCTCGAAAATAAATCTGTCCGGGTTGTCGTGGACGGTGAGCGCTCGGATCTGTATTCTGATAATTCGGGGGTACCTCAAGGTTCTATTTTGGCCCCAATATTGTTTTTGTTTAACATGCATGATTTTTTGGAGTCAACGGATAACGAAGTGTTCGGTTTTGCCGATGATAGTACGCTTGTTTCCTTTTTTCTAGTGATCGCCCGATTAGTGCACTAACGTCGCATCAGCTGGGATGTAGACAGATTGACTCTCTCATTCGGGATCTGGATAAAGTCCTTCAGTGGGGAAAGGCCGATCTCGTCGCCTTCACTGCAACGAAGACACAGTATACAAAGATCGCAAAGAAAAGTGGATCATCGGTTGCACAGCTGATGATGAATGGCCAGGTCCTCGAATCTGGGAAAAGCATGAAATTGTTCGGCGTCACGGTCTGTGGGAATGTATCGTGGCTTAAACACATGTCGAACATCGCCAGGTCCGCTTCCGGAAAACTGAGTTATCTTTTTAGAGCCAAGAAGTATTTTACTCCGAACCAACTTTTTCTTCTGTATATATCTCAAATTAGACCGGCGCTCGAATATTGCTTTCATGTTTGGAGCTCGGCTCCTAAACATGCTCTCGACCTACTTGAGAGCATACAGAGATGAGCGATCTGCCTGATCAGGGACACGGTTCTGACGTCGGGACTACAGTCGCTATCGCACCGAAGGCGCGTAGCTGAGCTTTGTCTGTTTTACAATATTATCACGGGTACTGTTTTTCGGAGATTCATGGTATTGTTCGGCGGAATTCGGTTAATATGCGCTCCACGAGAGAATCCGACGGATCGCACCAATTTGCGGTTCATCTCCCGACGGCGCGAACATCCCTGCTTCAGAACTCGTTCTGATCATAACTCAGCTAACGTTCAAAGGATACGGATCGTTCTATCGTCCTATCCCGCGTCTTTCTAGTCTGTGCACCTGTGTGTGAAAGTGTGAAGTGTGCAAACAGTGTGGCCGTCACTGAGAACACTTGTAGCCAAAGTGTTGTGCAAGGTGCGCGTAAAACATATAATTAATATTAATTAAACCCAAAAAGAGGGTGTAACTTTAAATGAAACGACAATGTGCCAAGTGCCCGTCTAAAACTCTCGTTGGAAACACATCGTTCGCCGCTCGTCCACGACAAATTTACAGTATTGTCGCGTACACGCGTGTGCTGACGTGTCTACCGCTGTGTATATACCGAACGGCCAATAAAAATCTGGGTGTGCGTTAATGTGTATGCGTGTGAAAGCAGATGTTCTCTGCATATTCACAAATAAAACAGTTGAACTAACGGTGGAAACAAATAATGGAAAAAAGAAAAGCAATGTTAAAAGTAATTTCAAAGAGGAGGCCCAAAGCCCAGCCAAACCTCCTTGCAAACGGCATAAAGCTACCGAACCAACAAAGAAAAAACTCGCAGAGAAGGAATGACCACTCCTGATAAGCCACATTATTTCGGAGAAGGGAATAAATTTACAGAACTGGCAACTGAAGACCACAAAACCAGCAATACTGAAATGAGTGACATAGATGTCAAACGTGCTCAATTTATTGCGGAGCTATATAAAAAGAAAGAGGAGCTCTCCAAAAAGAAGAACGATTTGGAGCGACAAATTAAAGAAGCCTTATCGGAAAGCAACATTCAACAACAAGAGGAGAAACAACAACATCAGCAGAAGCAACAGCAACAGCAGCAGCAACAACTGCTGGAAAAACAACAAGCAGCAGCCAATAAGAAGGAGGAAGTGCCTCCCATCATAGTTAGTTTTATGGAAGCTAAGGACCTAATTAAATTGGGTAAGTTAACATGTAGAAATTTTAAAACGAAAAATTTAAATAATAATAAAATAAGTTTTTTATGTGATAGTTTAGATGACTATCATAAAATTAAATCTGCTCTAAGGGAAGCTGTGGGGGTGAAGGGTGTTGTGCCAAGTATGGCACAGGATTCACTTAGTCCCCAACGATGTTGCTGCGCGAAAATGATCGTTCGCCCGAAAGAAATGGAATATACTTTTAATTTGTTGTTTTTTTATGTCCTTTATTTTAACACTCCTTTTCTGCGTCCTGGTCATAACTTAGTGAATAAAATTTCTTACTAGAAGCGTTTACAGATTAAAAAATATACAATTAAAGCACACGGACGCACTCGTGTGCGGACACGGCGGTGGTGGAAAAACGTTTCGTGGCGGTGTAACCATCCACGATATTGTTTGAGTCGAGACTGATCCCAATTAGGGATGAAATTGGATTTTTAATTTTTGCACTTGACAACCAAAAGAGAACATACTTCTGCTTTCCCATTGCCACGTTCGTCGATGTGTGGTGGATTATATCGGTAAATTGATGACCAAAGAAAGCGAGAAATTGAGAGAACAGAAACAAGCTGTATGATTATCTTGGGGTGGATTTGGTTGTATGTGCGAGAATCAATGTATTTCTGAGCGATACCCATTGACCTGATTCGGTAATATGGTGAACTTAGGAGTACATTTATCTGTACGAAGACAGAACTGTGAAGGAGGGGAAAATTAAGCTGGTGGTATTCACCTGCAAAAAGAGAGCATTGATCCCCAGCGAATGAAGTGTCTGGAGAAAAGAAGAAGTAAAGTCAAATTGGCTAGGGTAATTTATCATGAAAACTAATTAGATATTTTGATAAATTCCCCAGCGGTTTCGCTATGATGCGACGGCGTCGTTTCCTTCGACTTGTTGTTGCTATCCGACATGATATGATTTCCGATGGAAATCTAATGGGCTAGCAAAAATGGAGTTGGCTTATGGCAAAAGATAGCTGAATTCAATTCTGCATTATCTGCATAAAATACTGAATTCAGCTATGCTCTCTTCTACAGGTAAAATAGCCGAACGGTGGGATTAGGAAAAATGTGACGCGATGTTAGCGGTCAAAATTAGGTTAGGATTGTGGGATGGTTCTCCATGTGATATAGAGAAACCCCACAAAGCAAGTAGTGAGTACTTCACGTACACACCTAAATCGGAGAAAACTATCTCCATTTTACTTAAAGGAGTTGATCCCTCTTTTTCCTCCGAAGAACTCCTCTCGGAACTACATACCCTCGAAAATAACAGTTTAAAATTCATTGATGTGAAGCCATTCTCCACTTCTCTCTCCCGAAGTCGCAACCGCAAGTTGCCGTTCTTCATTGTCTCCCTAAGTCCCAACAGCAAAGTCGATGCACTTAGGAATATTAAAGTTATCTTCCACCAAACAATAATTGGGAAAAAATAAGGAAGGTTGACCGTGTGTTGCAGTGCCAACGATTCGGCCACGTTGCATCTAACTGCGGTATGGAATTTAGATGTGTAAAGTGCCAAAACAATCATACCGTAGAAGAATGCCCCTTAGGTAAAGAACAAGTTCAGGATAGAAGCAAACTATCTTGCGTCCTGTGCAAAAATACAGGTCACCCGACCAACTTTAGAGGTTGTCCGAAATTCCAACAACTAAAAGCCGAGTTGGAATTAAAAAAAAAACGACTTGAAGAAGAGA
The DNA here is from genome assembly GCA_963931805.1 of Microdon myrmicae. NCBI lineage: Eukaryota > Metazoa > Arthropoda > Insecta > Diptera > Syrphidae > Microdon > Microdon myrmicae. The sequence continues at coordinate 4,704,597 of OZ007497.1, read as the reverse complement.
ATCGAATGAAGATTCGTTCTTATAATAACTTCGTTGCACCTAGTGTATCATTCGCTCAAATTGCCGGCAGTCCATTAAACTTAAACTTGGCGGCACATGGAAGTAATGTCACAAAATCTTCTGCACCTAGCATATCATTTTCTCAAATGGCTAGTAAACCAATTAATACAACGGCGGCGGAACTTTCACGCAACGTTGTAGCGATTCTAACAGATACACACAATTCACAAGCAAAAATAGTGAAGAACACCGAACGAAAAAAAAAAATCGAATAAGAAAAATACATCAGAACCGTATACCAAGCGATAAAATAAAAATAATTCATACCAGTGGAATGTAGTCGTGTTTGGAAATCAAATTCTAAACTCGGTCAGTAGCCTGGTGTGTAACGCTTAGGTCAAATTTTTTTCGTGATTCGAGCTGTCATAACGTCATAAAAGCGCCCGCTCCAGAAGCAAATTCAGATATAAGAGCAATCCTGTTAGCCATACAAGGACAGATTGCTGGATTTGAAAAAAAAAAAACTGACTGAACAAGCGGCCCGAATAGATATTATTTATTCGTCCTTGTTCTCAGACAACCCAACATACCACAATGAACTATCCAACTAATTTAACACTAAAAATTATTGCTGTGAATGTGAATTCACTAATCCACGTGGAAAGGAGGGATAATCTCGGTAACCTGCTTGAAGCCGAATGCCCCGATGTGCTTCTAGCTAGCGAAACCAAGCTAAACCAGAGGCACAAATTGGGCTACAAAAACTATAGTCATTAGACGAGATCGCCCACACGCCACACAAGGAGGTGGAGTTGCTGTCTTAATCAAGAAAGGCCTTCACCACAAGGTCGTTTACAGCACAGCTGTACACAAATTTCAGCTGCTGGAAGCTTGCATTATAGATATACCTTTGAAAAGTCAAAGGCATCTATACGTGGTATCCGTGTATGCACCTGAAGCTCCTCAGTGTTCGCAATTTATCAGCCAACTGGATACCCTTTTCGTAATCTCAAGTTAGACTCGGAAAACAATTATTTTGTTCTGGCGGGAGATTTCAACTCCAAACACAGTGCTTGGGGTGATATCACGCCGAACACAAGAGGTAATGCACTATTCAACTGGTGGGAAGCAAATGCAACAGAATATAAATTAGAATTGTACGCTACAAGTACACCATCTTATCCAAGAGGAAACTCCTTTCTGGATTTACTTATGATGGACGAGAGACTACAATTATTAGGCAGGGACCTAAATACTCGAAATTGCGTTCGCACTATCGGGTATGATAGTGACCATTACGACCTCGGCGCCGTTTTACATGTTCCAAACGAACATGCAATACTTGAGCAGTACGACCAGATACATTTGTTCGTTTTCCGAAAAGCACATTGGTCGCGCTTTGAACCTTCGAAATGAGTCTCAACGATGGACAACATTGTCATCAAAACAATGCACCGTTCCATTCCAAAAGCGGCGCACATGGAGGAGAATTTTAATAGATACAGAATCTCAACTATTAATGCCCTGTATAGACAAAAAAGCGCTCTGCTCTCCCAGCTCAAACTGCTCTACAGACAGTTAGGCGATCCTTATAGCCAAGAAATAAAGACAATTAAGTCATTGATTAAAAACGTTCAAAAGCTGATCCGTGACAACTACAGATCAGTAATTAATGAAGAATGGAAACGTAAAATTCTCTCCATTAAAACCAGTGGTGGGAATATGTTTCCGCAAATAAATAAAGTATTCACAGTCGTTACCAGCACGTCAAAGAGATAAGACCTATATCTGACAACAGGAGAAAGCAAAAGAAAAGAAAAAAAAATAAATAAAAAAATTCGTCGCGCGAGTGGTGTGCAAGGGTGGATTACACAGTGTGGCCGCCACTGAGAGCGGTTGTTTAAAAAAAAAAAATTGTGGAAATAAACAAAGTGCTAAAGAGATCGTCACTTTCATGAAAAGGGGCCAGGCAGACCTGAAAACGATGACCCGGAGCCGACTCGAGCGACAGCCGAGTATTATAACAAAGCGGCACAAACCAAATACAGACGGCGAAAAAAATGCAAAAGGAAAGAAAAACGAATACACAGGCGCAGGCAACCAATTCAACGAATTGGTTGATCTTGACCAAGTGAAATCGAATTACCTGCTGATGAAGACAACAATATCACAGGTACTGCAACAGATCCGGCGGAATTAGAAAAACTCCTTGGGGATATTGACACAAAAAAGAGGAACTCAATAAACAAAGAGAAGCAATGCTCAAATTGAAAGACCTGGTGCAGCAACAACAAAGCCAAGAAAATACAACAGCACAACGGAAAAATCAGGAACAACATCAGGGAGCAAACAAAAGGCAGCAAACAAAGGAGATGCAGAAGCAGCAAACAAACCAGCACATCGTAACCAACAAAAAGGAAAAGGCGCCGCCTATAATACTTACGTCCATGGAAACAAAGGACGTTTTAAAATTAGGTGAGTTAACTTGCAAAAATTTCAAAACAAAAAAAATTAATAATTCTAAAATAAAAATAATGTGCGATGATATTGAAGGTTATCGCAAAGTAATGATTGCTTTGGGTAGGACAAAAAGCGAGTACTACACGTACACCCCGAAATCGGAGAAAATAATCTCCATGCTCCTAAAAGGAGTTGATCCATGTTTTTCCCCTAAGGAGGTATTAGAGGAATTAAAAAATGTCGAAAACGACAATTTAAAATTTACAGGTGTGAAACCCTTCTCTACCGCCAACTCCAGAAAACGCAATTGCAAATTGCCTTTCTTTATTGTATCACTGAGTCCCAACAGTAAAGTTGATGCTCTCCGATACATCAAACACCTCAACCACCAAACAATAAGTTGGGAAAAAATCCGAATTCCACGGACTCCCGAGAATTGTCAGATAATGCTGAACGCAGGACTCACCTTAGAGCACATCAACTCCAATGATGAAGTAATAGTAGTCGAAGATCCGCAAAAGAAAGCGAATTCAATTGGAGCCTGTTTCGAAGCAGTGTACAGAGTTAACGAATCAATTCATGCTAACACTGAAATTGAAAGCAATGCCCGTCAAATACATTGTTCGCTGCGTAATCAACTTCACAACTGGCGATCCGAAAACCATAGTTTCATCACATTCGGTGAAAATAATAGGGCGGATTCTTCCGTCAGAAATGAAAATACAAATATGTTTGTGCGCAAGGATGAACTTAGAAACATACTTAGCTCAATAAAAAATAAGAAATCATCTGGAATAGATAGCATTCCAAATGTGGTTCTAAGGCACTTGCCTCGCGAAGCAGTGAACATATACACTACTTTGTTTAACAACGCTCTAAACAATGCACACTATCCAACCCATTGGAAGACTGCAGTAGTCCACCCTATCCCCAAAAAGGGTAAGGATAAGAGCAATCCAGCTAATCTGCGCTCGATCAGCCTGCTTCCCAACATCAGCAAGGTATTCGAAAAAATTATAAACAAAGCACTGATAGGTTGGTGTGATGAAAACGATATCATCCCCAACAACCAGTTTGGCTTTCGAGCGCGGCATGATACGGTTCATGCAGCGACGAAACTTGTTTCCGATATACAGTGGAACAAGGCAAAGCGACAATGTACAGGCGCCTGCTTGGTTGACTTTGAAAAGGCTTTCGACACCGTATGGTTAGAAGGACTTGTCTATAAGTTAACAAACCTGGGTATGCCGCAATATCTGCTATACATTATTTATAATATGATAATGGACAAACATTTTGTGGTGAAATGCGGGGACATACTCTCCAACAAGACCTTCCAAATTAAAAATCGCTTACAGCAGGGAGCTGTGAATTCTCCCATTCTATTCAATACGAGGGTTGCCTTTTATATTTCGGGATTAGAGAACAAAAACAAATATTGATCATCGAAAATCACTTCATTGTTTTTCAAAATATTCCCCATGCAGATCTATACACTTTTGCATGCGTTTGAACCAATTGTCGAAGCACTTTTGCCACTCTGATTGAGGTATCTCCAACACATGCATTCTGAATGCAGCAATCGCTTCTTCAGGTGTCGAAAAACGTTGACCTCTCAGTTTGTTTTTTACGTACGGGAATAAAAAGAAGTCATTCGGTGCCAAGTCAGGACTATACGGCGGATGACCCATCAAATCGATGTTTTGGGTGCTCAAAAATGCAGTTGTCGCAGCCGATGTGTGAGAGCTCGCATTGTCGTGGTGAAGAGTGATCCGTCTTCGGCGGTTGGTTTTCCTGATTTCTTGGAAGACAACTGGCAAACAAATGGTTGTGTACCACTCAGAATTGACTGTTCTGCGTTGTTCTAGTGGCACGGTTGCGACATGTCCAGTTTTTCCGAAAAAACAGGCGACCATTTGCTTGGAAGTGCTTCGTGCGCGAACAACTTTTGTTGGATTTGGCTCATCTTGAAACACCCAGACAGTCGACTGCTGTTTACTTTCGGGCTCATACGCGTAAATCCACGATTCATCACCCGTCCCGATGTCATAGACGTGTTTCGAAGCAACGCGACCGTATTTTTTGAGCATTTCTTTCGACCAATTGACACGAGCCTTTTTTTGGGCGATTGACAAATTGTGTGGGATCCAACGCGAACAAATCTTTGTTGACAGTCAAATGTTTATGCAATATTGAATGTATGCTGGTCCCACTAACGCCTAAGGTTGTCTCAATCTCACGATAGGTCACATGACGATCTTCCAATATCAGTTCGCGCACAGCATCAATGGTTTTCGGAACAACAACTGATTTTGGACGACCTTCACGAAATTCATCTTGGAGTGAACTACGACCACGATTGAATTCACCATACCATCGATAAACACTGGTCCTTGATGGAGCTTCATCCCCAAAAATTGAATTAAGTTCATCCATGCACTGTTGCATGAGTTAATCCACACCGAAAGTTGTAAAAAATAATCGCACGAAAATGTTGACGATTTAATTCCATTTTTGGGCCGAGATGAATCTTTTAAGTTACTGTAAACAACACAAATAGCGCTCGTATGTCAAAACGTTCTGAGTGCGTATAACCTCAAAAATGTCCAACTTTACGACAGAGCTGTCAATTGCCGGATTGCAACGCTAGGGTTGCCAAATCCCGAAACATAAGAGGCAACCCTCGTAGCAAAGAAGCTTAACTTTGGTGTCAACTTTGTTGCTCCACTTCAAGATGTTGTGCAGTTGACTCCTCCTGCTTTGTTGGTGTGCCCGCCTTATATAGGTCCGTAGCCGTCGTTTTGTTCACTTGTTTCCTGAGTGCTGTTTTCCTTAGTGGCTTCCTGGAATCGGTGCGCCGCTGATCTTTGTTTCCCAGGAACTTGTGTGCTGGCGCTTGCCTTGCCCTTCCTGGGAATTAGTGTCGACGTGATGCATCGCCAACAATTCTTTTACTATGAAAGTTAACTAGCGTACATTAAGGCTTCATCACTACAGTAAACAGATGCTACTAAGCTATTAAATCTTGTAATTTTGAAAAAGTTCCAAGTGTTACTCACGCATAATATGACATATTTCACTTAATTCGAACATTATCAGTTCATCCATGCACTGTTGCTGAGTTAATCCACGCCGAAAGTTGACGATTTAATTCCATTTTTGGGCCGAGATGAATCTTTTAAGTTACTGTAAACAACACAAATAGTGCTCGTATGTCAAAACGTTCTGAGTGCGTATAACCTCAAAAATGTCCAACTTTACGACAGAGCTGTCAATTGCCGGATTGCAACACTAGGGTTGCCAAATCCCGAAACATAAGAGGCAACCTGAGTTGTGTCCAAGATACTTCTATGACTGGTACGTCAGTCGCGACCTAACGAGTTTGACGACTTTGAATACTCGGCCATAATTGTTTCTGGTCGTTTCGGTGTACGAATATACAGCGAACCTTCTAGACAAATACGAAAGTTTTCGGCGCAGCAATTTTCATCCCACAACCGCCAAGAATATCTCAATATGGTCGTACAGAACGGTAGCACCTCTCTCTCGATTTCACCTTATCCTAAAACATAAGAGGCAACGGAAAGGGCTGACTCTTGTAAATTTTGAGATGGGGGAGGAAACATTACGAAACCCCAATACAGTGATGCTTTTCCGAGTAATTACAATACAGCTTAATAAGTTTAACAAATATGTTTATAAGTTTATATTTAGGATGGTGCCCTTAAAGCACGCTGATAGAACTTTTGGTGAGGTGGTAGGTGTCTATCGTAACTCGTGCGTATCGGCGTGTGTGAAGGACAATTTTAGATGGAGAGACGAACATAGGGATCATTCTTCAGTGAGCATAGAACGTTCTGCCAGGCATCGATGCTTGTTTCTCAATTGTTTTAGGGTTCTTCTCGTACTGTAAGTTGAAATTTAAGGGTTTGAAGAGTTTGCTTTTGTGTGTACATAGTATAAAGAACATTCGTTCAAATTTTGTAATATTGCTGTTTATTTTTTCTTATAATTAAATAAAAGCATAAAAAATTCAATCCACGGTCGAATGAAGAAGGATTTGTTGTGTTTATCAAAATTGACCTTTAATCTGAACTGGTGTGCACTTTCTGATTCTCGGTGAAACCATACAGTTGAATGGCAAATGCATATACGTATACCCATCGCTTCGGATTATATTTCCTAATTCGCTGATCCCTTTGTCAATTTAAAGCCTATCAAACACATAATTAAAGGCCTTTGTCTCTCTGAACTCGTCTAATAGTATTAAGACACGACAATCTCCATTTGCGGCGCTACCCACATGACCAACCCTAAAACTATGTTAACTGACCTGACGTCTAATTAGAGCTAGAGAACTCATTTGAATACAAATCTGCATGCAACGCTCTCTAGGCGGAAATTGAAATCCACATTGCCACATTAGGTTAGAAATTAGGACATGGTAAAGACCACCGCCTCGCACGTGAAGGCACGCTTTGAGTAAAGCAGTGGTTTAACCCCATTTATCTTGGCTCCACTAGCTTGCTTGTTGTGTGTCGGGTCAAATGCGGTCGAGCACTACTGTTAATGTGAATACGATATCTACGTGATGCTTGACAACACCGTGGAGGGTTTTTATATCTCCTCGTAAAGCAAGAATCTCGTTATGCGACTGGAATTCAAATCAGTTGCCTTTGATGACGATAGACATTTTATGCCGCCCTCCTATCATTTGTAAATCGAGATGATGGCCAACGGCTGTACTTAAAGCGCAACAAAAGGAAACTTGGGCGCTGTGGGTGTTGCACAAACTAGAAATCAATGCAAGCGCGATATCCTGATGTGCCCTTTGCGTTTGTCAACTTATCTGAAAGTATACGATTTTTATGAGGTAATGTGGACATTTGCCTCACTGCTTATCACCTCATTAGTTGACATTAATTAGGTGTCGTCGTTAAGAATTGAATACTCTTATGGGGTTGCTATCAAGGTCTTTTGAATACTGTTGTCGTAGATGACGTCAAAACCAACATGAATGATATGGGACTGTGGCGCCCTTGCGAAACAAGGGTGGACATTCAATTTAATTTGCAATATGTATTCATTTCTGATTCCGTAGATATGGTATATGGCAGTAAATCCATTCTTTTCTCTTTGTGTGAGTGTTTTGCACGCGACGTAAAGGATGGGTGATGACGTGACATATCCCACAAATTCATTCTGGTAAAACATCCAATTTGCTGATAAAAAGTTCATTTGAATTCTTTTTTGTAGAGTAGAAAATATGGTGTTTATTTTGAGAGGTATTGCAAGACTATATTTGCATGAGCACACGAATATACAACGAAAATCCATTTTCTTATCTTCTATCTTTGGTAAACGTGATTCGGTTTGACTTGATGGTGCCTTCTTTCCCCAATGGTATGAGATGTATGTGCCCCATCGAATGCACGTAATACATGTAAAAATGTAGAAATTTCAGGAACAATATACAGTGAACATGAGTTTTACTATTAAGGTCAACAGTTTTCTTTGTGTTCGTCTTTAGACAAATAATATTAAAATATCTAAAGTGGCGAAGGGGAGAACAATGCCAAGCAGAAGAGTCTGTTCTTCAGAATTTTTCGCCTCAAGTCCTTTATTCTGGATAGATATGCCTTTTAGAGGCAGTTAAAGCCAGACATGAGTGCTTTGCAGAGGGACTTGCAGGAGCGTATAAGAAGAAAAAAGAAAGGGAAAAGAAGAAAAACGAATAGATGAGGTAAATTAAAATTACAGATATAATATCAAGTACTTCTGGGACACTAAGCAGAATAGGAGGTTAGTTAACATCTAAACGTTTTAGACTAACTTATACTTACTCATTTATGTAAGTGGCCGATAATTCGAATTCAACACGAGTGTTCAAATATGTTATTAAAAATATATATTAATAAGAAAGTTTTCGATGGTTCCTCTTCTTACTGTTTTGAAAACTCGAAATGCTGCACCTTGAATTGTTATATGAAATCATGACCTTTTCTATAAAGAAATTCTATGGACGCTTGTAGCGGATGTTTGACGTATATTTATGATAGAAACTGCATTGCATTTTTTTTTTAAATACAGGGTAGAAATAGTTATTTCGGTGTTGTCTCATAAGCTCATTCATGGCCCTACTTTGTTTTATCATACGAATATACAAAAGGAATTTTATAATACCACTAAATGTCAAAGCAGAAAAACAGAAAGGGCGAGGAGATAATAGGTGTGCAAGTAGAAACTTGGCTCTGAAGTTGGTTGAATTTAAAACATACTTGAACGCATTCAATTCGCTCGCCATTTTGGATACATATAGCTCAGTCATTGCTGTTTTTATGACTAAGTTTTAGTCACTTACAAGCTGTCATTCCGTGTGCTTTGTGTAAGAGATGGATGTCGATAAGCAACATTTGCGCCAATGCATCCTATTCTGCTTTCAAATGAAAACAAGTGCCGCTCAAGCTATGGAATTGTTGAATTCAACTTTAAATGAATATTTTGTGAGGCATTCAACAGTAAAAAAGTGGCTTACAACATTTCGTGAAGGAAGCTTTAGTCTTGAGGAGGCTCCACGTCCAGGAGCAGTACAAAAATTAACGACGAAGAACTTGAAGAGTTACGAGTTTCTCACCAAGTAATATCACTTCGATTGCTATAAGTATCTTTTCTAATAATGTTGAATTTGGCTTGAAGCAGAGTTTCAACTTCCACACCTATTAGAATGGCGTGGTTGATGTTCATTGGTTTTGGACATTTGATGTTTTAATTGTTGCGCGTTCTTTTGACTGAATAACGATTACCGATATTAATGAAAGGAAGGAACCTAACCTATAAGTTGAGGGATTAAGCAAGCCTAGAGCCTAGTCGAAAACAAACCTGATTTGAAGAATGTATGTTACGCCGAGAAAAGAATGATAGAATTGGAAATATGTTGATGTTAGTCTTTATTATCGATACTTTGAGGAGTAAAAAAAAAAACGGATTTACTTTAGTTATTTGCTACGGGAACACTACAGTAAATTCCGCATTTATTTTACAAAAAAAAAAAATGATTACATTTTCACTTAAGACTAATTGCTGTCATATTTACTATGCACTCTAAATTGTACAATGTCTTTTTGTTTTGTACAATATTTTCTCAATTAATATTTAATATTATCTATGCATAGATATATGTATATACGTATATATATGGCGCAAGGCTAATGACCTTGTAGTAGTAGATGTTACTATTGGCCTCGCTCCCAGGTAGCGTTGTGGGGTACGAAGTATCATGCCGGACATGGGCACGGATTCACTTCACCCGTCGACACTTACGTCGTCAAAAATTGTCACCAAACAAATTGAACACCAAAAGGAAAGATAAGTAATGAAACGCACTGTTGTGTAGTTCAATTGTTTTTAGAATTCCTTTTATTTGCTAATATATCCTTTTCTTTATTTTCGCTTAAACTATATTTTTCTCTAATTATTCACTTGTAACTTTTTGTAGTTCAGCAACAATACGATTCTTCAGCTGAGAATATTTTTCTCGTTGTTCTATAAGCAACGAATTTAAATAGCAAATTTCGCGTTTCGATTTAGCTAGTGCACTATGAAGTTCCTGATTATTAAGTATTAACTCACGATTGATTTCACGGTACATCTCCATTCGTTAATAATGTTTTAATTGTTAATCAGATTTTCTATAAAACGAGTGGCTCGAGGGTGTGCACCAGTGTGCACAGGCTACGGTAGTTGAATAACTGGTGCGTTAAATAAACACGAAATTGGTTTAGCCTCGAACGGCGGCATGACCTCCGGCGGTAGTGGTTGGACAGCGACTGCCTGAATTAGGGATGACATTCTGGATTCTTTCTTTTACACAACGATCAGTCAATGGTAATCGCGCTCTCCTGTGTTCGCTTCAAGGTTGATCTGGCTTAGTGTGTGTGTATTCATGCAGCGTCTGAGATGGCCCACTGACCTAGTGCGGTGATTGTGGTGATCTCAGAGTGCATTGCACTATGGAAAGACATTATTGTGAAGGAGAGGAAAATGTTGTTTGCGCTATTCACCTGTAAAATGAGATCGTTGATCCCAAGCGAATGGGTGATCTGAAGAAAAGCCGAAGTGACGCCAAATTGGCTAGGGCAATTTATCATGCAACACCAAACTCGAATAATTTGGTATTACCCCAGCCGTTGCATGGTTATCCAACAGCGTCGTTTGATTTGGCTTGTTGTTGCTAACTGACATGATGTGATTTCCGATGGAAGTCTCATGGGCTAGCAAAAAGGGAGTTGCCGTTATGGCAAAAAGGGTAGCTGACTTCAATTCCGCATTATCTGCATAGAATAATGAATTCAGCTATGCTTTCTTTTACAGGTAAAATAGCTGAACGGTGGGATAGGGGATAATGTGACGCGCTGTAGGCTGTCGAAAGTAAGTTGGAATTGTGGGTTGGTTCTCCATGTAGTATAGAGAACCTCCACAGTGTGTCTCCTTGTCCTGAAAAGGATGACGGATCTCTTTAAGACCGCTCCTGAGGGGACCCGTTGCGGTCGCCGCCGTGCTTCCTCAAACCTTGAGGGAAGAGCAACAGTCGGTCGTTCGTGGGACGTCACTTTGGGAATAGCGTCCCTGTACTGTGCAACCTGGTACCTTCTGTTGATGTCTGTAGTCGTGGACGCTGTAAGGACTAAAACTTTGGGCTTGCCACCACTCTACTCACCGGTTCCTTTTCCAATTTTTAGGAGTCGTCTTGGTACTCAAAGAAACAGCCAACGTTTTGTGACGACGCACAATTCCAAAATAATAATAAAATGCGTTTGTTTTAATTACAGTTCATGTTTATTAAACGTTGATTCTCTTGGGGGCGATGCCTCCAAGGCAAGAGAGATATTCCGATACTAGTGCTCTCGGATACAGACGCAGATATAAATTTGATTTTAAAACTGCTCCTGGATACAGACGCAGATATAAATTTAATTTTAAATCAGTGTACTACTGCTCTTCGGCACGACGATTAAGATACTGCGGCCCGGAGATCACTTTACCGTTTATTTATAAAGGGAAAGAAATAGAGATTTGTATCTCAAAAATGCACAATTTCATACCAAAATCCCGATTTTGGTATCCTGAGTGAGATGCTCAGTGTTTATTTAAGATAAGAATTCTGTTTCTTGAATTCTTATGAAATTATTGCGCAGATGTGGATGTGTAAAGGGATTCGGGTTTTTGTTTGTTCAATTTATTATATATATAATATTTCCAAATTGAGATAACGTATCTCCGCATTTTGAATTTTGATGATGCCGTGGGGCAAATGTAAAACGATAAACGAATTTTGATTCGTTTATTGTGAATTTTGATTTTAATTAGGATTTTAGATTAAATTATGCCGTGGGGGCAATTGCTAAGTGATAAACGGATGTTTGATTCATTTATTGGGAATTTTGGATTTAGTTTAGATTTTTTAGGGTTTTGATTAGTTTTAAGGTTTTGGTGTAGGATTACTGGGATTAGGATGTATGAATGGAGGAAAAAGGTGGTAGGGCTTTTTAGAGCACGACAACCTTGCCCGGAAAAACGAATTATTATAGAAAATCTAACAAGCCTTGGAACTTTCTAAATAAGGCCAAGACCGGATCCCGGTTGTAGTGCCGATGATGATGATATCTGTATATATATATATATATATATATATATATATATATATATATATATATATATATATATATATATATATATGTATATATACACATATACATTTTTTTTATTAGATTTCTCTCGGGAGAGGCGAACCTATAGCGCGTCATGGCGCCCCGAGATGCCATTCAATAGTCGTTGCAGTTCTTCTTGAGAGAGTCAGTGTGTAGCGCGCACGAGGAGAAGACCTCCTCAAAAATAATATAGGTTTAATGTAAACTAAAATCAGTTCTAAAACGTAAAATAAAATCGGTTTTTAAAAGAAGCGGAAGTGTTTGTTGTTGTGACTGCTCCAGAGCACTCTTTTTTTTTTTATTAGACTTCTCTCGAGAGAGGCGAACCTATAGCGCCGAGTGGGCGCCCCGAGATGCCATCAAATAACTGTTGCAATTCTTTTTGAACAGTTGCAGGTTGTAACGCTCCGGGAACACTTGCGCGGGAAGGGAGTTCCACAGCTTCCCCGCTCTGTAACGGAACGAGTTCTGATGCAGGGATGTTCGCGCCGTCGGGAGATGAACCACAAACGGGTGCGATCCGTCGGATTGTCTTATGAAGCGCATATAAACCGAATTGCGTGGAACAATACCACGAATCTCCGACGAACAGCACCCGTGGTAATATCTGTAAAACAGACAGAGGTCGGCTACACGCCTTCGATGTGATGGCGACTGTAGTCCCGACGTCAGCGCCGAGTCCCCGATCAGGCGGATCGCGCGTCTCTGTATGCTCTCAAGTAGGTCGAGGGTATGTTTAGGAGACGAGCTCCAAACATGAGAGCAATATTCGAGCGCGGGTCTAATTTGGAATTTATATAGGAGAAGAAGTTGGGCCGGAGTAAAATATTTCTTGGCTTTAAAAAGATAACTCAGTTTTCCTGAGGCTGACCTGGCGATACTCGACACGTGTTTATGCCACGACACATTCCCACAGACTGTGACGCCGAGCAATTTCAAACTTCCCTCGCCCTCGAGGGCCCGGCCATTCATCATCAGCTGTGGAACCGATGATCCACTTTTCTTTGTGAATGTTAGACACAATATAGTCTTCGCTGCATTGAAGTCGACGAGATTGGCCCTTCCCCACTGCAGGACCCTGTCTAGATCCTGATTTAGAGAGTTATATATCGATATAAGAAGCTTTCGTCTTTTACATCTCTTAAATTTGTTTCTTTTCTATTTTTTAAACTTTTTTTTTTGTCCGAACACACTAGAATTTTACAAGCAAACGAAACATCATTAGGTAGTAAAATAAAACTGAATGGATGGAAATAATCATCATCATCATCATCGGCACTACAACCGGGATCCGGTCTTGGCCTTATTATTACGGGCAAGGTTATTAGCGTTGCGCCACATAGAAATAATACTAAAACTCAAACTACATCTGGGGAAGGAAAATAGGAGCGTTGCGCCTGAGAGCCATGTTAAATTTGGGGACGTAAATCCTTTCTTCGTCACACAATCACCACCAGTTGGGATGAGATCGCTCTCTTTTAGATTTATCTCTTTCACTGATTACCCTTCTGAGACGTAGGCGATCTGGAACATTAGATAAATCGCTATAATGGAGAATTTGGCTCATTTACCAGCAGAGTTAATTTCTTAAACACGGCTGATCATCTCTCTCTTCGGGTGTTTACTATCCAGACTACCAAAGCCACTGTCAATTATAGATATTGAACAGTTACGCTGTATAGTCCAGATCTAGTTCGGAGTGAATTTTTTATATCCGTGGATCAAGAAATCTCTGTGTGCAAGTACAGCTGTAAGACCCTTAGGGGTAACATTTTACACGTGTATTTTATTGCGCCAGTTACGCGAGACCGTTCGTCGCCAAACTTGGTATATTTGCAACAAAGTTTCTTACATTTTCAGGTGCTATCACCAGCTGACATCAATTGTACGTATTCGCTTACAATGAAAATAATGTCACTTTTTATTGAGCACCCCTCGTACAAACATTGTATGCAGTGTATGTTGGCCAAACTTTTATCTTTATCTATTCATCAAGTACGAGGGTTGCCTTTTATATTTCGGGATTAGAGAACAAAAACAAATATTGATCATCGAAAATCACTTTATTGTTTTTCAAAATATTCCCCATGAAGATCTATAGACTTTTGCATGCGTTTGAACCAATTGTCGAAGCACTTTTGCCACTCTGATTGAGGTAACTCCAACACATGCATTCTGAATGCAGCAACCGCTTCTTCAGGTGTCGAAAAACGTTGACTTCTCAGTTTGTTTTTTACGTACGGGAATAAAAAGAAGTCATTCGGTGCCAAGTCAGGACTATACGGCGGATGACCCATCAAATCGATGTTTTGGGTGCTCAAAAATGCAGTTGTCGCAGCCGATGTGTGAGAGCTCGCATTGTCGTGGTGAAGAGTGATCCGTCTTCGGCGGTTGGTTGTTCTGATTTCTTGGAAGACAACTGGCATACAAATGGTTGTGTACCACTCAGAATTGACTGTTCTGCGTTGTTCTAGTGGTACGGTTGCGACATGTCCAGTTTTTCCGAAAAAACAGGCGACCATTTGCTTGGAAGTGCTTAATGCGCGAACAACTTTTGTTGGATTTAGCTCATCTTGAAATACCCAGACAGTCGACTGCTGTTTACTTTCGGGCTCATACGCGTAAATCCACGATTCATCACCTGTCACGATGTCATAGACGTGTTTCGAAGCACCGCGACCGCATTTATTGAGTATTTCTTTCGAGCAATTGACACAAGCCTTTTTTTGGGCGATTGACAAATTGTGTGCGATCCAACGCGAACAAATTTTTTTGACAGTCAAATGTTTATGCAATATTGAATGTATGCTGGCCCCACTAACGCCTAAGGTTGTCTCAATCTCACGACAGGTCACATGACGATCTTCCAATATCAGTTCGCGCACAGCATCAATGGTTTTCGGAACAACAACTGATTTTGGACGACCTTCACGAAATTCATCTTGGAGTGAACTACGACCACGTTGAATTCACCATACCATCGATAAACACTGGTCCTTGATGGAGCTTCATCGCCAAAAATTGAATTAAGTTCATCCATGCACTGTTGCTGAGTTAATCCACGCCGAAAGTTGTAAAAAATAATCGCACGAAAATGTTGACGATTTAATTCCATTTTTGGGCCGAGATGAATCTTTTAAGTTACTGTAAATAACACAAATAGCGCTCGTATGTCAAAACGTTCTGAGTGCGTATAACCTCAAAAATGTCCAACTTTACGACAGAGCTGTCAATTGCCGGATTGCAACACTAGGGTTGCCAAATCCCGAAACATAAGAGGCAACCCTCGTACATAATATCTCACAACTGTATTTTTGTAATACATAACATTTATTTAATAGTCCATTACTGTCCTCTGCTAATTTTGTAAGCTTCGCAAGCAAAATTCCATTGTTCCTAGATCTTCTTCGTTTAAATAGACAATTCATCGAACCGATCTCATGGCCCCAACGTGTAGCTAATATAAACATAAGAATATATTTTATCTTGTTTACTGAAGATATGAAGCGAACTTCCTTATAAGATACTCAACACCTCGAAATGAATGATGTTTCTCTTCCACTAACGATAAGAAGCAATCAAAATAAAGTATCTAACACCTTTAGCCCAACCGCACTTCCTTATATCGGGCGCCGTCTGCTTTAGAACATATTGGGTAAAAAGAAAGAAAATAAAAGCAATTACGAAACCAAATCGATGTTCATGATAGATAGCTATACACACGCCAAGTATCTCGACACTGTTTTAGCAGTTTTCAATCAGCTTAAGATCTCTCGTACTTGAGCAGACCCGCGAACAAGTATCTATTAACACTATTTTGTTTCATGCTTGAGAGGCACTCTAGAACTTTTCGTGAGTCTAGATCGTAGGGTTAAAAATTGTTTTTAGGTGTCATCTCAACGTTAAAATTAGTGGTGTCAGAGTTGAACTTCAGCACTCTCGCAGGATGCAAGATGCCAGTAGGCCTTTGAAAATTCTGATGGTCTTAGGTATTACATCGCGCATTCATGAAAGGCGAACCTGCCATTTGGTTAATTCTATGGGGAGGATAAAAAAGCACAAGAATAATTCATGTTGACGGTAAAGGTGTACTCGAATGTGCTGTAAGTTGTAATACGTACCCAATATAGCCACATTGTACAAAAGATCTAATGAGAGGGTTAAACATACTTTCTAAAAGTGTCATTGAAAAATATGTACAATAATTTGTGATTAGTGGCATTCAGTTCCTCAAAAAATAATGTATAAAGAGTCAGTGATAATTTCTGGATAGGATTGTCATTATCTCCATCATCGAACACTCAGATGTCGAATTTGTACCAGGTGTTGTGACATGCAGCGTTACCCACGTATTGGAATATGTCAGGTCTGCTTAGTTACAATGTACCTTCTTTCTTTCGATTAGTTGGTTGACTATTCAACTGAAATTTCCAACATATGACCACCCTTTAAAATCTCCATTATGTAGGATGTTCCAGAAGTGTTTTCCTAAATAAAAATTCTTTAATAAAATAGCGGAAAGGTATCCCATAAAAATTATGTCATTCTGAATGTGTTCCGTATTTTTTGTTCGCGTTCTTTTAAAATTTCTGAGAACTGCCCGACACCTGCTCCCTGTTGTCATTGCTATTTCTTCTCGAATATTTGCTTTTGATTGATTTGATCTACAAACCATGGTGTGCTGTACATTTTGAAATTTAAGTGCATACAAGAAAAGGTCAATTGATTGTGTATAGGGTGCTAGTTTGTGTCACGTCGTTCGTATATACTTTTTCTAAGTATTTATTTACAAGCACGTAAATTTCACAAGCAAGTGGTAAAGATAAGTAAGACTATTAAAAGTAACAAATTAATGTAAAGCTTTAAAGATGTTAATCATAGTCACACATCGTTCTGATCAGACACTTCCCCTTTTGGAAACGGATAGATCGCTGTCTACGTATACCTAGTTTATTGTCGATGTAGACCCTTGGTTTGTCCATTTCCACGCATTTCTGTATCTATGTCCTGTTAAATTGAGTATTTGGTGCTCCTAAAAATGACAAGTTTTGTACAGATTGCAAAATTGTCGGCATGCACTAACTGCTCTCTGGCGCCGTAAGCAGACCTTAACATATCAAACAGGGACTCTAATATAGGGGAATATTTAAAGCCCCGTTGAAGCCTCGTGGGAGCCAAAATGAATAACCAATATACAAAAAACCCGGTAGGCGTAGGTGTGATGAGCTGACACTACCATAAGTGAACAAATCATCACGAAAGCACAGACTCGGAAAAGAGAAAATGTAGGGAAAAACGGAAAAAGCGGGATAGACGCGTCGGTACGTGGAATGTTCGAACGTTATGTAAACCAGGCGCGATACAGACGGTCGTAAAAAAGCGCGAAACAATATACAATGGACATCGTGGCGCTTCAGGAAGTCCGATTCCCACATCAAGTAATCGAAACCAACGGGTTTACACTGGCGGGTGGAGGTGCCGATACACATGGCCTCAGAACCGGCTTCATCATAAGCAAGAAGATTACGTCCCATGTAAAAGATGTGCAATTTATTAATGTCCGAATGTCTGTGCCAAAAATACAGGGCCTATGGTACAATTATGTATTTATAATCGTACACACCACAACAGAATCTACCGAAGAAGAAACGAAGGACACATTCTACGAGACCCTAGAGGAAGTATTTGATGGGATCTCATCATTCGATTGTAGAATCCTCCTCGGGACCTCAATACGATAATGGAAATTCAAATGATAATGGAATTCGAATTTGCCCGTTCACAGCGTCGAAAGATCGAGTAGTGAAAAGCACGATGTTCAAGTACAAGCAAATTTATAAAGCCACATGGATATCACTCGACGGCGTAACGCGTAACGAAATAGACCACTTCCTCATAGACAAAAGACACTACTCGAACATCCTTGACAAAGGCTCATATAGAGGAGCATATTGGGACTCCGACCATCACCTAGTGATGGGCAAAATTAGGTGTCGGTAGCAAACCCACACGGGCAGTCACGGGAGACGAGCAAGAAGTTCGACACTGATAAACTAAAAGACCTGCGCAAAAGGGCTGAATATCAACACGAACTAACGAATAGATTTTACATTCTCGAGAATGGGAGTAGTCAGGAAGAAGAAGCCAATAGTGTAGACACTAAATGGAAATCGATCAAAGACAGAATCAAACAAACAGCCCAAAAGGTATTAGGATTTAAGAAAACAATTAAGTCCAAACCTTGGTTTGACGATGAGTGCAGGGCGAAGATCGAAGAAGGTAAACGCCTCAGAGTGATCCACTTAGAAAGATATGATGACGGCAACACAGAAAGATACGCGATGATTCGGAAAGAGACAAATAAACTCTTCAAACGCAAAAAACGCGACTGGGAGAAGACTCGGATCGAAAAAATTCTAGAAAATTCCAGAGCAAAGAACATCAGAGGTATGTATGCCGGCATAAATTCAATTAGAAATGGCTACAGAGGGAGAGCCAAAATGATTCGAGACACAAGCGTCCGTCTGGTCACACAAACAAACAATATCGTGACAAGATGGAAGCGGTATTTTGAAAACCTGCTCAACGTGCGCACCTATCAACCACAAATAAACGCACCAGACGTACATATAACCGAGCCTCAGATCCCAGAGGCCTTTTTCAACGAAGTTGTAGACGTAATAAATCGATTGAAAAACAACAAGGCTCCCGGAGTCGACTGAATATCGGTAGAGCTTATGAGGCATGGAGGAGAGGCAACCGCTCGAATGACCCACCAACTGATTAAAACAATATAGGATAAGGAAGTCACTCCGGAAGAATGGAAAGCCTCAATAGTCGTCCCCATTTTCAAAAAAGGCGACAGATCTGACTGCGAAAACTATAGAGGAATATCATTGCTCCCAATCACATACAAAATACTAACAAATGCCATACTGGCGAAAATCACACCGTACGCAGAAGAAATACTGGGAGACTACCAGTGCGGATTCCGTAGGAACCGGTCAACGAGCGATCAAATGTTCTCAGTAAGACAATTATTACTGTAGGAATACGGAGAGACGGTTCATCAACTTTCCGCTGACTTCAAAAAAGCCTACGACTCAGTCGCAAGTCAAAGACTTTACCATATTGTAGTTGAGCCGGGAATCCCGAGACAATATGCCGCCCTCATTCAAATCTGCATGAACGAAAACAAAGGGCGAGTTAGAATAGAAAACCACCTCTCAGAACCATGTGAAATCCGGGACGGATTAAACCAGGGGGATGACTTCTCACCATGTCGTTTTAATCTTGTGCTCGAGTATCTCAACAGAGAAAGGTACAAGACGACGACATGGCCGGATCATCCTTGAACGGGGTCACACAAGTGCTCGCATTTGCGGATGACATCGCCGTTTTGGGCGATAATCTAGAAACTGTAAGTAAAAACAGTGAAATCGTCATGCAAACGGCAGAAGAGGTGGGCCTAGAAATAAATGAAAAACAAATATATGATTACGGCGAGAGTAGGTGGACCCCAGGGAACACACATAAACGTCAGAGGCAAGATATTTGAAAGAGTTAAAGAATTTAAATATCTGGGTACAATACTGACGGCCAGTAACGAAATGTCGAAGGAAATTAACAAACGACTACATTCCGGCAACTCTAGTTGGCACGCAGTCAGTAAACCGCTGAATCCAAACTGCTATCACGTAATATAAAGCTCCGTGTCTATAGAACCATTGTTGAATCCCGGTGCGTTTACCGGGAGCGATCGACTACGAAATAAAAATGTATATGCACGAAAATTGTTTATTATATCACAATTCCTTTTATTGGAGATAAAACTCAACCAACGAACTCTCAAACGACAACGAATGATAAATAAAATACAGTTCGATTCATTTTCAATGAAATTACGAACGAAAACTATATTTATTTCACAACAGCGAAAAAAGTGGTTGACAACGAACGAACGAACGAATAATAACTAATTTACATATTTCAAATGAAACTAAAAGTAAATAACAAAAATGGCAGTAACGAACACAAACAGTGCTGCCAAACATGCAGGTAACTACAAAATTATAACGATTAAGAGTTAACAATTAATAACAAAAACAAATTATAAATTATAACAATTAATAAGAGAAAGTAATTAAATTATTTAATGGCTTGAACTGACTCAACAACCATAATCATGCCGAATCTTCTATACGGATGGGAAACATGAGCTCTCACAAAATGGACAGAAAACAAATTTCGAGTATTCGAGAATAAAGTTTTAAGGAGTATATTTGGTGGTAAATATGACGAAAGGCAGGACAATGGAGGAAACTACACAATCACGAATTGGAAGAGTTGTACCGCAAACTTACAATAGTGAGAGTGTTGATTGAAGTGATGCCGGACGAGGAATGTCGTCCGTCGAGATCCTAATTGAAGATGATCTGATCCGGCTCGAAGGACCAGAAAATATTACGGGAGTGTTTGGAGTTGTCCACTGTTCCCGTGTAGAGAGGAACCCGATGAAGCTGGCAGCAAAACGGAAGCACAAGAAGACCAAAACTGAACTCGAGTTAAGATCTCTAATTCTTTATTGTTAAAGTCGGATGCGACTTGGTTAACAATTTATTAACAACGCACAACAATTCAATTTCTCTACATGAGACTGAGTAAGTTTACTTCATAATTTATGTTGGATCTGCAGCAATGACTCGGAAGGAGTGCGCGTGAGAATAGCTGGTAGCAGACTGACTCATTGGGCATAACTGCCAATTCAAAAGGGACGCTATGACGTCATCGTTGGTGACAATCGGCCAGCTGGTGCCAGCTGCTGCGCAACTGGTATACACTGCGATTGTACTAGATTTCTCCAGTACATTCCAGCACATTCAATTGCCAATCCGCAACAGAGAGTAATCAGGTCGCGAAGATTAAGATGGGGGTGACATGTGGCGAATGGGCAACGATAGGACCGTGCGTAGAATTCTTGACGGTAGACCAACGGGAAATATCGTTTTGAAGTTTTTATCGTTTTGAAGTTTTTATCGTTTTGAAGTTTTTGTATGTTATAAAAAAAAAAAATAATAATAATAGTGTATACTGTTGTAGTCCGAACGCCGTGCTTCCTCGGTGTGAGGGAAGAGCGTGGACCTTTTATTTTTTTGATTGACTGTTATGATTTTCCAAAAACAACTCACTTATAATTCACGTACAACTGACTTTTAAGATTTCCCAATTGCGACTATTCTGTTTATTTACAAAGTCAATCAAGCCGAAATCTGCTTTAGCGCTAATTATTATTTAAACAACAATAACAAACAATTATTTAAAGTTAATAATTAATAAACTTAATATGTTATTGCGACGCTAGCTGCTCCATAACAAATCATTCTCAACCTTTCTTTACGGCTGACAAATATCAACTGAACTTTTTTTTCTATTCTATTTTTTTCTCTCTGACTTTTCACATTCAATTCGGACGAAAATCCAAGTTGCTATGTTTTCAATAAATAAAAAGGTGCAGGTTATTAAGTGTGCTGTAACTGGTAATATTGTGAATGTTTATGAATGGTATGTATTAAGTGAGAATGTAATATATGTTAAGTGAAGTTTTTAAGGATGTGTTAGGAGATTCAGTGTTAAATTTAATAAGGGTAGTATTCTGGAATACAACATCCCACCCTTCTTCGAGAAAGAAAATTATCCTTGAAGAGAATAATTTTCTAGTAACTATATGTTAGCTTAAGATTAATTAAAGACTTGGATTTTCGTTCAATTACATTACAATGGTTTTCAAAATTAATCTTTCATCAACGGTTACAATAATCAATAAGTTCTTAATACTAGAAAAATAGTCTATTTACATTATATATTAACTAAATTTTTACAATAATCAAAAAGGTCTTAACACTAGAAAAATAGTCCAAATAGTCTATTTACATTACATATTAACTAACTAAATTTAAATATTTCTCCTTGGAATCTTTTCTTTTCTTATCCAAAAGTTATTATATTAATTATATAATATTAATATTATTGTTTCAAAATTCTCATTTCCGTAATATATATATTAATTCCAAAATTTCCAATACCTATATTACCTCTAAAATTTCCTTTCTTTCCTTTTCCGTTCGAATATATATTAATTCCAAAATTTCCAATATATATATTACCTCTAAAATTTTCTTTCTTTCGTCCCCCTCATAAGTGAGAATGTAATATATGTTAAGTGAAGTTTTTAAGGATGTGTTAGGAGATTCAGTGTTAAATTTAATAAGGGTAGTATTCTGGAATACAACAATACATATAGATGTAAACGAGGAGTCCCTCTAATATATTACCTATTTCATATATATATAAGAAAACAAATAGATGTACGCCGAGAGGCATAAATAAAAATCAATTTGTAATGTGTAATTTAGATAGCCCGCATAGAGCCAGTACGTTAATATAAGGACTGTGATTGTAAAAGAGGGTTTAACATTTACCCCTAATATTATACATGTAAAACGAATTAGGAAATTAAATGTGGTTTAAAAAGCTAAAAAAAAAACCAATGGGGAAAGATTGATGTTGAGTAACTTCGGCGGTGTGTTTCGGGTATGTTGTAGGTGTCCGCCAATCACTGTCCGAAGTAATATCCACACCGGAGCACCAATGGAGTGAAAACAATTGTCCAAAAACAAACACTGAGGGTTATTTTATTTTGATATTGTATGTTTTTTTATTTTCGGCACGACCTAGTCGTTGGTAAATATGGTTCATTGATTCTTACAGGTATCCTTATCATTATAACAGTATTAAACTTAGGCACAACATTCGCATTCACTTGTATTTAGTTAGGCCGCTTTACAATCTTTAACACAGAGCCACTGATTGGCATGACCATTTTAAACAACACTCGGTACAATTTCAAATATCAAGCGCCCAATTCTTTAAATCTCGTCTCGCGTATCACCTCCTCGTCGGGGTTCCCGGATTGCCTTCCTCGGTTGGTTGCTCCATATCGACTGTCCGTCTGCACACACAGATATCCAGATTTCATTATTCCGGCTGCATCCACGAAAGGAAATCTCTCATCCTGTCTGCTAACAGATTTTCCCATCGTATCTGTTAGCAGCGTAAAACTTCCCTTTGCATCTCAAAGGGAGAATTTTCCATCGGATCCTTGTTGTGGTGATCGAAATTCAGATCGACGGTTGTCGATTTCGTGCCGCCTTTATTTGCACAAAACATCTGGCGCGCAGAACGGAGATGATTGTTCGGGCGTATAGCCCGTGGTTGTTTGCCTTTTGTAAACACAACCGAAATCCATTAGATCCTTCTAATGGGTGTGAAATTCTTACAAAGGAATCGTGGGACCGGAGTATTTCCTTTGTTGGCGTTGGTCCTGTAAATCTTCCGAATTATCTTGTTGCGGTAATTACGGTTGTTTACAATTTTGGCAGCGGATAGGCGATATGCTTTCTTGCATTTAGCTGCCAGCGTGTGCATCCGTTGTTCGGTCTATCTACCGAAAATGGTAATTCCTTGGGAACATCGTGCAGATGTTTAAGATGGGAGATCTGTATGCGATGCTTGCTGCATTTGACGCATTACTTAGAAGCGATGCTTTAGCTGCCTTTTTGAATTGGGCAGAATACCATGTATGGATGCGTTGAACTCGATTCTGAAAGTTTTTGAACGTTAAGTTCCTTGTTTTTTTTTTTATGTCGGGTTCAACATTGTTGCAGCTTCCTATGCCCTTGTTACAGGTCTGATTAGGAGCTTTGGGGACACGTGTCTGTGGGCACGTGTAATGGATAAGGTAAGTAAGTTCCTTGAAGGTTTGGAACCTTACCTGGGCGGAATTGTGCGTTCGTAGGACGCTACAGACCGACAGGACGGCCACGACGGAGATGAGGGGACAATGTTAAGTTTGACCTTGAGGATATCGGATCGGATGGTCAAGCGTGGAAGGAGAGCGCACAGGACAAGGAACGATGGCGGAGTCGGCGAGGTCATGAACTCCCGGGCTCCTACAGGTTGATAAATAGAAAAAAAAAAAAAAAAAAAAAAAACTCGCGCACACACCCCTCACCGGTGGCATTCGTACAATAATCAAAATAAATTGAAAACGCATTTCAGGACGGCCTAATCGGTTAATTTACCTTTTGTAAAAATCTTGAGTAAGTGAAAAAATTTGCGTATTCGTGCGTATGTGTAACAAACTCATCCATTGTGGATTTCAATAAACATACCTCTTGAAAGCAGAATGGAGTTACAATGGCATCGGGTTGTTCTGCCGTCTAGTCCAATGGTTGGTGCTTAGAGTGCAAAACACTTATCCAAAAAACAAAAGGAAATTTCGCAGAAATCCAATAAATCTGCGATCAATATATTTACTAAGGAATATCAGTATAGTATTAGAGAAGGAACGCTAGCATCAATCTGACGGAAGGTAGATTTGACATCATCCAGATCAAAAAATTGGAGGTTTATGATATCTTCATGAATAAAACAAAACTCTTTATCGTGCACCAACCTTTGAGCTACATTCTATTCGTTCAATCTTCCGAAAATCTTCCTTAACGTTATGCTTTCAACTGCGCCTAGGATGCCTTACGGGTATTCCCCAAAGGAATTTCGAGCAATTTACCTATGACCCTTTTTGCGACTTGCCATATTTGTTTAGCGGTGTTTTGCTGGGGTTGTATGCGGTTATTTGTTGTTGTAATGACTCTTTAGAGTGAACATACTATAAACATGCTTCCTCTAGCAATGGCTAAAAGATATATAGAACGTATGGCGCTCTCCCCTTTTTTCATACTTTTCTAAGATAACTACCTATACTATCTGTATTAATACTCCTTTTAGGGTGGGCATGTTGAAACAAATTAATGATGAAGCTATTTCTGATCTTTACACACTACACACGTAAGGCCAGAAAATATCATTTTACGGGTTTTGGTTGTTTTTATCCACTGATAGCTGAGTGAAGTCGGCCTGTAGTTCAAAGACATCACACTCAGAGATGAGTAAGTACCACTTGTTTAAAGTTCTACGAGTGACGGCGCGAAGTCTTTAGTGTCAGAAGAAAGGAAACAAGAAAAAAAAAAAACAAACACTTTTGGCCTTTGCTACTTTAATAATCATCATCATCATCGGCACTACAACCGGGAGCCGGTCTTGGCCTTATTGAGCAAGTCCTGAGGCTTGCTTAATAATACTAATACTTTATTTTACGTATGAAAATTAGGTAACAGATCTTTTTCTTCTAAAGTAATTGGTGAAATACTGTCATACCAGGCATGATAATGTTCCAAAAATCTAGCTCAGTATAGAAATGTTGTAAGTTCAGGTACGTTATATGTGACAATATCATATACAAAGGATTTTTCATAGTTTCCATTTCCTCTAAGAAGCTCTTGAAATGTCAAAGTAGGAAACAGGACGCAGGAAAAAAGTAAGAAGTGGTCGACCATTAATCTATGATGCAGAATGTTGCGATTACTAAAAAAATATATGACTAAAACAGGAGTTGAACATTAGAAGATCTTTCTGATGCACTATAGACAAATAATTATGCAAAGCATCATGACTTCACTCCGTCTGCTGACCAGCCAAAGAAGGTTAAGTGTTTGCTGTGTGAATGGGTGAAAAAACTACGTTGGAAAGTTCACCTAAATGCACAGAAAGCGACTGAAAATTAATGCTCCCAATCGAAAATCTCATACTGATAATAAAAACACGAAATGAAAGTTTTCAACAATAATTTTCGGTTTTATTTGTTCGCCAATAATTTTCTATTCATTGAAATACACAAATACTCCTAATTTTTGATCGTCTTCCGTCTATTGGAACAATGTATACACGATTTACAAGGAAGAATTTATTACGAAAAACGTTCTATTCGTATCGCAGGTGTATATATTATAGGTAAACCATCTAACAACTATAAATAATACTTGGTTCATTACAATAACAAAAGGAATACATCTGTTTGGAACGATAAAACAAGGGAATTGTTTATCTGGCTCATCACGCACGTTTCAATAAGTACAATACAATATATCTAAATCTTTGGTCTTTTGATTTTGGTTCTAAACACGCTCTCACAATTTTACAGTCCTGCAAACATACGTTTGATACGTATCATTTTGAATGATTTGTATCTTGAATTGGATCTACACTTGGTTCTGTTTTTGTTAAGATGCGAATAAGTGGAATAAGGTACGTATCTAGTGGTTTGAATATTAATCACACACGGCGGGTTTTGTTAGTTTTATAAGGACGGGGTAGTGAATGTTTTCGTCGTAGAGCTCGGTGGCTTGTAGCTCGAGATGTCTTTGCCAGATGATTTCATTATATCGATGGACTACATCACAGTTGAAACCTTTACGAAGGCATTCCTCTACAAATAGGGGGAGGGTTTTGCCACGTTGGGGTGCCATTACGAGGGCTTCGCCGTTTGATGATAAATAGTACCAAATTGTGTCTACGAGTGCCGACCGGGCTTCATCGAAGAATAAGCAATCTGCGGACAGAATACAATCAAACTTTTCACATTCACTTTTAGTACGGGCTGCGGTGTCCTCCCATTTTAAAATGGAGCACTTGGTGTAGCAGGCGAGCTCATTGAGGCAAATAGTCTTTTTAACATTTTCCACAGACACTTCGTTGCCGTCGGTTAAGTGGACAGCAAATGGCTTTGAATATTTGGAAAGCATGAGGGCAGTCAGACATGTCATCCCGCCCCCTAGTTCGAGAATCCACTTTCCTCGGAATTTTTCGACATTAGCGAGCGCGTATACTGTAAGCGCTTCTTCTGAAGGCCAAACGCAAATGTTGCCCGTGTTGTTGAAGCCCATAAGATCATTGGCGGTCAGGTGTCGATCGATGTGGTGTATGTTCACGGAATATTCCGTAGGTCCAATGAGAATTTTGTATTTGTACCAATTGTCCGGTTTGCCGAGGCAATTTAAGGCTATTTGGTCCTCGAAACTATCCTGCTTAAGCAGATCAAAGCTTTTGAATCGGCGTACTGAAGCTGTTCGCTCTTCATCCTCTGATGATATGGTTTCTTCGGAGTCCTTGCGAAGAACTTTAGCCAGAATCTTCCAGCGTTTCCGCGCGTTAGTGTGCAGAATCGTCGGTGGTCCGCTGGCATCGCTTAACTTGTCATTGTTGTTTATTTCTGGCCTGGGAAGGCAGGTCTTTGTGCCTTTGATTTCCTTCATTATCTGACCGTTTTCTTTGATCGAATTTATTGTATTATCGATGTCGTATTCTAGCATAAGGGAAATCGATGATAACTGTTGGATTGGCTCGGCTGATGGCGTCCTACTGCTTTGTACTATCTTAGTGGTCATAATGTAGACTTATATAAAATGAAATTTTGATTAAGATTGTGATTTTGTTTCTCACAGCTTTTCGATATGACGGTTGCTTTGATTTGAATTGCTCGCGTAGAATAAATTAGGGTTTCGGGCACATGGTGTTTGTTTGAAGCATTGACGGTGAACCTGTATAGAAGAAAGATCTTATAAGCATCATTAACAATATTTTGAAGTCTGATATCACTTCTTTCGAGTTGGTTTTGTTCACGGTACTTTCGCGAAATTCAGATTTCACGCCAATTAATCTACAAACTTGTGGATTCGGTGAAATGAAAGACAAGGGCCCTGGATTTATATTTTGTTCTAATTGAGGTTCGCCATATTTATATAAGGTCGGTATTTTTCTAGTTGCTTTATTTTATGCTGTCATAACAGTGAAATGATTAGCATAAGGCAGCACCTTTTGTGTACTTGACAGATAATTTTACAGAATTCGGTGCGTCTTGTTAAAAGTTACTATGAAGTTTCTATGATAAAGAAAAGAGTTCGGCACAGGCGAGGTGAAAGTTGTCTACAGCAATCAGCTGTTCTAGAACTTTGCACGTCAGAGGTGGTGCTCGGTGTGATTGAAGGGATGAAATTTAATAAGACCAATGAGTAGTCATAACGTCGTTAAAAGACTGAGGATTGACCATGAAAATGGTTTATTTGCATAAGACTCTTCACGAAAACAGGCTCGCTGTATTTATTAAATCCAGTCTTCATCTGCGAGTCGTCCTTAAAACGTAACGAAATAAAGCCATTCTTAAAGTACGTGGTGGCGAAAAATCGATCAGAAAAGATAATGTCAGAGAAGGATGAAGCTCCGCAAATATGAGAAGTCAATATTGATTACCAAATAGGCACTGTGTGTTTGGTGGGGTTACATGGATATTATTCATTATAAGCCACTACTGCCTAACCAAATAATTGCAAGTAATTGAAAAAAAAAAAACAGGATGGAATTGATGAACAGAAAAGATGTATTTCACCGCGACAATACTCGGTCACACAGGTTTTTGACGACTCTGCAATAATTGAGAAACCGCCATATAATCCTGAAATGGGGTCGAAAAATTATTGTTTGTTTTGGTTTTGCAGGGCTATCTTGCTGGCGTAAAATTGCGTGTAGAAAGCTCCAGCGTCAGTTGTATAGGGTTACACAATAGGGGCTTGACAACTTTGAATTTAATTTGTAAACGCACCTTTTCACTAATCATCGAACTGTTACTGTTTTATTTATTCAGTAAACTCAACGTTTTTTTTAAGTACACGAACGAACAACGTCTGCAAATTATAAAAATAATAAAAAAAGTTGTCAAATCCCTATTGGAAAACCCTATATAATAAAAATATAATAGTCCTAGTTGGAAGGGGTAAGCAATTCTTGGTTGAATAAAATTGTTTTGAATAAAAAGAAAAAAATAGACTTTTTACTACAAATAAAACCACAGAATACTTTTTCATCTAGCTAATATTTTGGATTCATATTTGGCCTGGACAATAGACAAATGAAAAGTAAGGATTTTCATAGAAAAAAGATGGTTTATTACGTAAATCCTTCAGTACGATAATGTATCGCTTCAGGAGGTCCAACTCCCATAGCAAATATTCGAAAGACACTGGTTCACACTAGCAGGTGGAGGTGCCAATACATATAATCTCGGAACTGGCGTAATCATAAGTAGTGAGATTACGTCCCATCTAAGAGATGTGAAATTTATCAATGACTGAATATCGGTACTGAAACACACGACCTGTGGTACAATTATGTACTTATAAACGTATACGCCCCACCAAAATCTACCGACAAAGAGACGAATGACACGTTCTATGGGACCCCAGAGGAAGTATTTGATAGAATTTCATCATTCGATGTTAAAGTTTTACTCGGGGACCTCAAGGCAAAAATTGTAAACGAAGATATCTTCCAACCAATTAAAGGTAAAAAAAGCCTACATGACGACTCAAACGATAATGGAATTGGAGTTATCACATCCACAGCGTCAAAAGATCTTGTAGTGAAAAGCGCGATATTCAAGCACAAAATAATTCATAGTCACTTGGATATCACTGGACGGCGTAATGCGTAACCAAATACATCACTTCCACATAGACAAAAGACACCATTCTAACACCATTGACGCAAGATCGTGCAGAGGAGCAGATTGGGACTCCGACCCTCTTCTAGTGATAAGCGAAATTAGGAGTCGGGCCGCAGTAAACTGTCACGGTTAGTTACGGGAGATGGGCAAAAAGTTCGACACTGATAGACTAAAAGACCACTGCAAATGGACTGCATATCAATGCGGATGACGACGGTTAGGTTAAGCACCATAGAGAATAGGAGTAGTGAGGAAGAGGAAACCAATAATGTGGACACTGAATGGGCATCAGTCAAAAACGTGATCAAACAAACAGCTCAAAAGGTATTATGATTTAACAAAACAATTAAGTGCAAACCTTGGTTTGACGATGAGTGCCTGAGGAAGATCGAATAACGTAAACGCCTCAGAACTACCCACTTAGAAAGATATAATGAAGCCAATCCAGACAATTACACGACAATTCGGAGAGACAACAAGACTTCTCAAGAGGAAAAAAACCCTAATGGGATAGGAATCAAATCGAACAAATTTTAGAAAATGCCCGAGCAGCGAACATCAGAGGAATGTATCATCATCACCATCATCATCATCATCGGCACTACAACCGGGATTCGGTCTTGACCTTATTTAACATCTGTCCACCGGTCCCGATTTCGAGACGATGTCATCCAGTTTGACACACCCAGGCTCTGGGCGTTCTGGTCTACGCCATCCCTCCATCGCAGAGAAGGTCTGCCACGCTGTCTCCTTCCATACATCCTGCCACAAAGAACTTTCCGGCCAGACTCCTCTTCGCTCATTCGAGCTAGGTGTCCCGCCCACCGGAGTCTACCGACCTCGGTTTTTCTTACAACATTAGCTTCAAGGTAGATTGGGTACAACTCATGGTTGTAGCGTCTCTGGAATCGTCCTCCCTCTCATACCTGGCCAACAATTCTCCTTAAGACCTTTCCCTCGAACGCGGCTAAGAGTTCAGAGTGCCTTTTATTGAGCACCCACGTCTCGGATACATACATGACTACTGGTAAGACTATGGTCTTGTACAGTAGTAGCTTGGATGTTCTGGATACATTTCGGGATTTAAAGAGCCTTGATAGACCATAGTAGGCTTTGTTGGATTTGATCAGCCGTTCGCGTATTTCTTCTTCCATATTGTTATCGGCTGATCCTATTGACCCAAGTAGTTAAAGGATTGCACTACTTCAAATTCGTGCTCCACTACTCTGATAATTTGACCAACGTTAGGTCTTCTGTTCGAAGAAGTTGTCACCATCTACTTAGTTCTTCCCTCATTAATGTGCCGTTTCTGTGCCACCTGCTCCATCTGGGTGAAGGAGTCCTGTACAGCCGAATCGGATCTACCGATGATGTCGATGTCATCTGCGTAAGCAAGTATCTGGCTGGACTTGGTGACAATAGTTCCTCTAGTTGTAACGCCAGAGTCACGGACTGCTTTCTCCAACGCCAGGTTAAAGAAGAGGCAGGCCAGACCGTCCCCTTGTCGGAGTTCATTAAAGATGTTTATTCGTTTGGACAGCAATCCAGCTATTTTTACTTGACTAGTTACGTTGGTCATGGTCAACCTACAAAGTCGTATCAATTTGTTTGGAATGCCGAACTCTCTCATGGTATTATATAGTTCTACCCTGACTATGCTGTCGTAGGCGGCCTTAAAGTCTATCTAAATAGATGATATAATGGAATCTTAAATTCCTGACATGTTTCCATCGCCTGTCAGAGGGTGAATACCTGATCAATCGCTGATTTGCCGGGGATGAAGCCACACTGATATTGACCAATGATGACTTTAGCGTATGGGGGTATCCGATATTATAGGGTAGAGCAGAGTATCTTATAGCCGGTACTCAGCAATGTTATACCTCTATAGTTGCGGCGCAGTGTGATATCTCCTTTCTTATGTATGGGGCAAATTATTCCTCAACGCCAACCTTCCGGAATCTCCTCTTGCTCCCATACGTGCATCACGATCTCATGAATTGCGTGATGTTTCGCTGTCCCTCCTTGTTTGATCAGCTCAGCTGGTATGCCATCAGCTTCGGGGGCTTTATTCGATTTGAGCTATCTAATGGCTTTTAATGTTTCCTTAATGCTTGGTGGCGGCAGCATTTGGTCTTGATTTTGCATTGGTGAGCCTCTAATTCTTCTGTGAGCTGACCATTCAGCAATTCATTGAAGTGCACTTCCCATCGCTTCAGAATGCCTTCAGGATCAGTGATTAGATTACCCTCTTTATCCTTGCAGTAAGTGCAGCGTGGTGTGTACCGCGTCATACTGCGAATTATTCGGTAGAACTTCCGCGCCTGGTGCGGACCTCGCTCTCTACTTTTCTCTATTTCACAGACAAGGTTTTTTTTCTAGGCACTTTTCTTTTGTCTGTGAAGTCTTTTTTCAGATCGTCTGAACTCTTTGTATTTATCCTCACGCACCCGCGTCCTATGAGACTGCTGCATTGCCCGGTATGCACCCTGTTTGTATGGCGTATGGAACTGACACAACATTGCATGAATTACGAGTATTGGGTTGTACCACATGAAATGTCTGATTTTATAGTAAAAATTTAAAACCAATATTATTTTTCCGTACATTTTTATTCAATCAAAATAAGATCCGTTGGCATCTATGACATTCTTCCAATGTGATACAAGGTCAAATATTCCTTTTTCGTACAAGTGTTGACTTTTTGAGGCAATGAAATCTTCAAAGGCTTTTATGACCTCTGCTCGGATCCGCAAGACTTTCTGCCGGCAAAATGAATCCAGATTGCGGAAAAGATGGTAGTTTGTTGAGGCAATGTCAGGCGAGTACGGTGGATGCGGAAGAATTTCAAATCCCAGCCCCAACATAATCAATTGTGTAAGAAGAAAAAAACGCGAATGGGTAAACACAAGATACCCTAATTGCATTATCGGTTCGCGCGTCAAGCCTTCTGTGGGATCCGAAGTAAACAAATGGATCACCACAAACGCGTCCGAGTGTAGTGCAGTGCTATCTTTGGGATGGAGCGGCGTAGTGTGAAAATTGAGTGGAAGTGTACAGTGCGGGAAAATCTCATACCCTTTCCTTTTCTTGTGTCAGTTTTTCCTCTTTTTCGCACCTCTATTGCGTCCCTTAGGTATCGATACTCTGAATTGATTTATAATCTTTGGAGTTTTGAGTGACGTAATATTCCTCACGAAAGGGATGCGACCTGGATTTTGACACGGATCTAGTGGGGCACCTACTACACGGGCATAACACCTGTAGTGGTTGCTTTCGCTTACCTATCACTGGTTGCAACTAGCATCGTTTTCTGAGGGGGTATTGGTTTTCTGTGTCGGCATTTCAATGGAACGGGAATTTCACCTCGATTTTTGCAACATTCGTGGCCTAAGATGTAATTTCTCCTTTGTAACCAGAAACCAGCAATTCTA
This sequence comes from Microdon myrmicae, assembly GCA_963931805.1. NCBI lineage: Eukaryota > Metazoa > Arthropoda > Insecta > Diptera > Syrphidae > Microdon > Microdon myrmicae. The sequence continues at coordinate 4,671,544 of OZ007497.1, read as the reverse complement.
ACACTTAGCGCGACTCAGGTAATAACAGATACAGCTATTTCTGATTTTACTATACCCCGAACATAGTGCCTCTGTTCTTTCCACATCTTGGTCTAGCCACACACATACGAAAAGATATTTCTTATCAGCTGCCACAATATGGGTTCTGCTCCAATCCGGAATTTAATTTCTCGTGGCTAAAACTTCACGTTCAAAAGCATATCATACATTACTGCTTTCTTTACAGAAGCCCAAAATTGGATAGAAACGTATCCTTTAACGAATTTGATGCTCTGTCTGATTTTATCAATAGGATCTTGACCCTATATCCGCACACTGAAATCGTTATTGCGTGTGATTTTAAGGTGCATAACTCTGTGTTTTCGTCACTCCGGATACACAACACCTGAAGGTCAATATGTCCAACTTTTTGCTCATTCAAATAATTTAACTCAACTTGTCAATGAGCCAACACGGGTACCAGACATATATCGTCATTTCGCCAACACACTGGACCTGTTTTTCACCTCCCACCCAAACAAATACACGATTAAAGTTTATTTGCCCTTGGGCACTTCAGACCACTGTGTCGTGTCAGCTAAATTTCCTCTAACCAATAGCAATGCTAACGAGAAAACTCTCAAAACAACAGTATGGTTCTATGAGAAAACCAACTGAGAAGGTCTGAACAACTTTTTTGAGAAGTTAAATTGGTAGATAGTTTTCCTCCATAACGATGTTGACTCTATATCCGACACATTGACAGACATGATTCTGCTTGGCATGCGAACCTTTATTCGACACAGAGTAAAGAGTATCAAACCGAAGAGAAATGAGTGGTTCGATGCCGGGTGCATAGATGCCATTAAGGCTAAAGAGTTGAGCCTCCGGTTGTATAAATCAAACAATACTGAGAAAAACCGGAAAAGGTTTAATAAAGCTAGAAATGACTGCAATGCGCATATTCAAAGCGAGTTAACACACCTGACAATCCCAACATAGTTAAAAGAACATACCTGACAACCTCAACATAGATAACACACACAACCCCCAAGTAGAAGACAAGACTCATAGCTGCAATCGACACATCATGAGACTAATTAAGTTGCAAACGATGCAACTGATAAAACCTTCAACATTGAAGATAGGATTCAATGATGCTCCCGACATGACTCATCTATCCAAACAATCACCAAAACAGAATTCTAAACAATCATCGAACACAGAAACAACAACAGACGACTGTAAGAATATGTATAACAGAATTGACGAACCATCAGGCAGACTTCATCGAGTGACCCGACCCGGCACATTATCATCTTAAAGTCTCATTGTAAATATAGGCTAAGGAATAATTATAAATAAAGTTACATTTTTTTGGCTAAATAAGAACACATCTTATTAATTCGCGCGAAGTTCTTGCATGACCAGCGAGTGCGACAAAAATACTACACTCTCCCAATTTCTGGACATTTGTGAAGAACATCCAAAACTTGGTCTCCTCATCCATTTCTTCTCTAATAGTCGATGACAGACCAGTCACCAGTGCAATAAAGAAAGCGAATCTACTTGCTGCACATTTTTCAGCCAGCTCACCGCTGCCCGATACCACACCAGTGCCACCTCAACTTGAGCATAAGCAGAACACCATGAGCCAGATTCGTTTCCGAACGCGTACTATTGCCGCGTACTCAAGGAGCTAAACGCAAACAAATCCGCAGGTCCAGATGGCATTCCCTTAACTCTCTTGAAAAAATCCTCTGCACTCTCTAAACCACTGCGGAAACTCTTCCATTTGGCTCATTCTACTGGCCGTTTTCCAAATAGATGGAAGTCAGGGAACATTCAAGCAATTCCCAAAAAGGGTGATAAATCGTGGCTCTCTCTTGAGAAAGCAAGGTTGTTCCACTGGATATTTCGAAAGCCTTCGACAGAGTTTGGCATCCAGCCCTTTTACCAAAATAATATTCCTATGGAGTTGACAATTCCCTGATCCAATGAAAAAGAGACTATCTTTCTGGCCGTTTAATTCAAGTGGTTCTTGATGGTGTCAAATCTGCCTCCCATCAAATTAATGCAGGTGTTCGTCAAGGTTCTGTACTCTTACCCACTCTCTTCCTCATCTTTATAAATGATCTCTTGTTTATTACCCACAACCCAATCCACTCGTTTGCTGAACATAGTGTGGCGTCTCTAACAGATACACACACAATACACGCAAATAGTGAAGAACACCGAACGAAAATCGAATACGAAAATACATCACAGCCGAATACCGTAGCGATAACAAAACAATTCACATCAGTGAAATATACTTGAGTTTAAAAATCGAATTCTAAAATCGGCCAGTAGCCTGATGTGTTACGCTTCGGTTCAATTTTTGGTGATTCTAACTGTCATAGCGTCAGTTCGAATCACACGTTCTTCACTATCATTTCAAACGCTATAATAGCACATTGAGTTTCTCATACTTATACGAACATTCCCGACCAAACCATTCGAACGTCAACACCAATCAGCAGGTTATGCTTAATACACTGAATTCCGACCTAAACAAGATATATCAATGGCGATTATCTAACCGAGTAGAGTCCAATGCCTTAAAAACTCAGTGCTGTCTCCTGTCGTCAAAGGCGAACCCCAAAGTAAATACACTGTCGTTGAACGGCACTTGCATCGACGACACCAAGGAACTATCAATCCTCGGCACTCGAATTAATTCCACTCTTAATTGGAGCTGCGAAAAGTGCGGCCAAATGCATCGGCTTCCTCAAGAGAAGCAAAAAATACTTCACTCCATCCAACCTGGCCACTATTTACAAGGTGTACATTCGTCCCCAAATGGAGTTCAACTCCCATATTTGGTCAGGCGCATCTAAAAGTGCACTACATGTGCTCGATAGAACGAGCAGTGAGACTTATTGGCGATCCAGCTGTAAGTCGATCAATTCCGTGGTTAGAACATAGGCGCAACGTATCATGCCTATTTCTTTTCTATAGGTATTATCACGGTCGTTGCTCAACTAAACTTGTTGTATGTGTTTCGCCCCTTCAGACATTTTCCCGCGATACCCGTCAATCTGCGAATGCGCACCAGTTCGCGTTGAAAGTGGACTTCAGGCGCACAAATAAACTTAGAGAGTCATTCTTTAGCCGAACCACACGAATGTGGAATGTTCTGCCTGATCATGTGTTTCCTGGCCGTTGTGATGTCCAGACGTTCAAGACCAATATACATCGACACCTCCTTTCCTTAAACACTTCCTCTCTGTCCGCTGGCACTGTGCTCTGACATTTAAGGGTACTCTAAAATCCCCTTTTGTGCAGGTGTTTGTGTAAAAAAATTTTTGTTTTGTTTTCATTTATTAATTATTACAACGTAAATAAATTACATGATAACTTAAATTTAGTAACACTTGCTATTAAGTGTTTCGGCTCGTAGAGCGAATTTGTGTAACTTTTTGACTTTCTTATAGTGGAGCCGTTTTTTTCTTTATAGGAAGTCAACATGAATTGCGAGGCAAACGACTGCTATTGAGATTTCATTCCGAAACATTGTTTAATGCTCCCCATCTCATGTGCTTCTAATTTTACATCGAAGCATTCACCAGGTTATTACTATCGAAGTAGAAAATCATAGGTTTTTTGAAGGACATAATGCGGCTCGTAATAAGATTTATTTTAGAGAGGGAAGCATGACAAATGTTCGGCAACAGAAAGTGCCTCTGCGACAGAACTAATTTACCAGACACATTCGTTGTAGTTCTCACAAGTGTCCTTTAGCAGAGTTCTACACGTCGTCTGTAAAATAATCGTATCATACCGAAAGTGACACTAAAGTGTAGGCTATCATAAAGTTGTCACATATACAGTTGATTAATGACGATCATTTTTTAGTGATGGAACTTTATTTACCTTGAGAATGTCGGGTCATCCTTATTAATTCTGAGGCTGAATGTCCCTGGTAAATCATGAAAAATATTAGAAACTCTGCAGTGTTCCATAACATTAGGTTAGGCAACAGCTTATGAATGCTAATGATTGCGAAACAATATATCTAAATCCGAATTGAACTGAATTACACAACGAGTATTGACAGCTTGTGTTTAGATAAGAATGATATCCCATTTTTGGCACAGTATATTTGTTATGGCTGGAATGTGATGATATCAAACAAACCAATACTGATTACATGACGTGTCACCTGTGTTAGAAAATTTTGCGATGTTGAAATGTGATGAAGTTACGCATTAACCAGGATGGGGATTCTGTCGCAAATGTTAGTCTTATTGTACGTGGTACAAATTGTAAGTATAAATAAAAATATGTAGGACGGGCCCACTTCGGCAGACAAACTTGACGCGTAACTTTTGTAATTTTTATATTAATTATTTTTATTATTATTGTTTGTTGTTATCAACAATTTAAATACCCTCAGAATTTATGTTCTGTAGCCTTTTTAATGACAAGCACACTTAATCAACTGAGTGCAGTATTAAGTCTGCGTCGTCCCAAAAGTTTTTCGATGTATTCGGAAAGCAGAACTAATGGAAACTGTGTGACACAGTGTTGCAGTAGTCTTCCTAAATCTAGTGGTCAACGCTCGACTTAATTGGGAGGAGTTGCATGATCTGCAAGTATTTTTTATTACAAGATTTAATTCCCCAACGAATTTATTGTGCAGAACAGCGTCTACGATATATCAAAGGATTCGGAATGTTAGCGACAAGTAATTTGATATATCTCATATATCATATATCTCAAGCATCATTCATATGAATTTGGATATACATCCGCAGAAGCGATGAAATTGGGACACGAAAAGTCTGAATTCGTTGTACTAGAAATAGGCTGCTTGGTTTGGAATGCTGGCCATTCCATTAATTTTACAATGTCATGATCAACATCTAGACACTAGGGGTCGAAGGATGCACTTTTTGCGAACGTCATATTAAATTGTGGGGGGTATGAAGTCGTGGTGCCTGCGTACGACACGGGGTTCTACATCTTTTTCAATCTATCCCTTGCTCAAGGTCTATTCCCTAACTTTTGGAAATCCTCTTACATAACCCCCATACATAAAAAGGGAAAAAAAAACGATATATCCCATTGCTAAGCTTTCGCACATTCCTAAACTGTTCGAAGGCCTACTATATGAGGCGTTAAGTTTTCGCTGCGCACCCATCATCTCTCCGAACCAGCACGGCTTTCTCTCAGGCAGGTCCATTACTACTAATCTTGTCGAATTCACATCCCACACACTCCTTGCCCTAGAAAACGGCGATGAGGTCGACGTAGCCGATACCGACTTTAGCAAGGCCTTCGATAAAATCTCCCATAACCTCATTCTCTTCAAGCTATTCTCCCTCGGTTTCGAACCCCTCTTGATTAAGTGGGTCTCATCCTATCTCAGTTATCGAACCTGCCGCGTGCGATTTAGATCCACCCTCTCCGATCCTTTTTTCCCAACCTCAGGTGTCCCCCAGGGCAGTCACCTCGGTCCACTCCTATTTATCCTAACCATAAACGACATAGGCTCCTGCATTAATCACTACTTCATCTCGCTTTACGCGGATGATTCCAAAATTTTTAAGACAATCCGTTTTCCCCTGGACTCCTCACTTCTCCAAGCAGATCTTGGTGCCAAAATAATTGTCTAGAAATGAATATCGCCAAATGTCACACAATAACCTTCTCTCGGAAGAGTTCCCCCAGTCACCCACGCTCTTATCTCTTACTGAACCAACCGATAACATCGGTTGAATTGATTCGCGATCTGGGCGTTCTATGCGACAAAGAGCTCAAATTTACCGCACATTTTGATTATATAATCCTCAAGGCTAAGGCCGCCCTTGGGTTTGTCAAACGCTGGTCGAAGGAATTCCTTAACCCGCACGTCACCCGATCACTCTACACAACTTTTGTCCGGCCACTACTCGAATACGCTAGTCAGGTCTGGTCCCCGTATCAAGTGACTCACATTCGCAGGATTGAGGGAGTTCAACGTCGTTTCTTGCGCTTCGCTCTCAGCGGCCTAAACTGGGAAAATCGGCTGATTCTACCACCATACACAAGCCGGCTTTGTCTAATCAGTCTAAACACACTTGAAGAGCGCAGAATCCATGCCGATATCATCTTTGTCAATCGCCTTCTGTCTGGCTCAATCAATTGCCCAAACTTGCTCTCCACTTTAACATTGCATACAAACCCCCGTAACGTACGTAACCCACGACTGTTTTACGTGCCTTCTCCTCACACTTCTTATGACGCTAACGAACCCATCTCGCGTATGCTACGACAAGTCAACTCTTTCCCCATCTCCTTCGATTTCAACATCTCCACCCCCACTCTTAAACGACGTCTCAGAATAAACCCTTCCTAAATCCGCCCCCTCCCTCCAATAATCCCCTCCATCCCGCAATTCTACCTCTCCTCTCCTACCCTCAAAATAGTTCCCCCAGCCCCACCCACAATTTCAACCTCTTCCCCCAGCTCACCAACGCCCCCCCCTACCAGTACGTAGACATGCCCTGCACTGTCACTGTCTCACAAATGCCGAATTTACCACCCGACATACACTCGGTCCTCCCTAGCCTCCTACCTCCCCCATCGCACAGTCACCTTTACCTTCTTGTTTTTTCTTTCTTTTTTTCTCATTCTTACTCTCGTTTTAAGATAGCCTGTAAGAGTTATTATATTAATTTAATTTAAGTTAACGGAAGCTTGCATTAAGCTAAATAAATGAGGGTTCTGCCCTCACACTAAACTACCTCGTCCCCACAAGTTCTAAAAGGCCCGCTGGAAAATAAAACTGTTCACCAAGAAAAAGGAAATACGTACCCAGGATGCCGTAGCGAAAGTAAATGAAAAGCACTGGATAGTCTATTGTAAAAGGTTCTTTTTATTTCAACAAATTTTTCGATGTTTAATTAGGTTACAGAAAACAGAATCGCACTACACCAAAGGTTCTTTTATTCACAACGAGCTTCTCGGTATTTAATTATGGGGACAAATCTTACTGCACTTGATTGGATTATAGCAAACTGCTTTTGATTACACTGACGATGAAACTGACGCACCAAAAAAAAAAAAAGAAATGTAAGACAGAGTACTCTACTGTATGACATTGTACGGGTGGCACCAGAAAAATAACTTTTAACTTCATTGCGCGCTTACTCGCTTCGACGGGATATATTCGCGTCGCCGTGCGCACCGGGGAGCGGGAGTGGGACCGACCGGCTCGGTCGGTTGATGGAAAACGACTCTGCCACGTCAATTTGCTAGGAAAAGAAATTGGGCCGGCGGTACGGGCTCTCTTAATTTAGGGTGTGTTGCCTCTTACAAGAGAAACGTGAAGTCTCTCTTTGGAATAGGTAACCGGATCTCACAGAGGAGATCATGATGGTTTTTTGTTTTTGTTTTATATTCACATTTATTTAACAAATTAATTATATATTTTACTTAAGACTAAATGTTAATTTCTATTTTACAAATATCATTCATACATTAACTTAATGACTCTTCGCAAGCACTCTGAATTATACATTATTATTTTTCTTATGCCTTTCGGCGTACAAGAGATCATGATGGTATTCATGTATGTGTGACCATTGGATTTTTCATGGGGCAAGGCCATGAGAACGAAGCGAACATACAGGGCGAAGTTATTGATTCCTTTCAACCCGGCGAAGGCCAGGACGATCCTTGTCCCTGTTCAATCCAAGTTGAGCTGCAGTCTCCACGTGACACCCCTGGATAGCTACTTTGGCAACCGCCATGTAGTGAACTAATGCATGCAGCGACATCCTGAGAAAGGTTGGCGCAAGGCTAATAACCATGCCCGTAAAAATGAATTATATGCTCGGAGAGAATCTAGTACATCGTCTAGTACTCTCCCCGACAAATCTTCACCACACCTGCCGACAACTCGATGACAGTGCACAAACAACTGTCAATACATTGTTTACTGCTTCTGGTGCTCGATCAACTATCTGCAACTGTCAATACATTGCATATTGCTTTGGTGCTCAATTAACATTATCTATGGCTTCTTGAATTTGCTAAGTAATTGGATTTGTAAAAACATGATTGGACTTTAATTGCACGCCACCATGTGGCTTTTTGTTTTAAATAATAAAGTTGTTTTCAGCGATAAGACCTCGAGAATTTATCAGTTTTCATACCGGTGCCGCAAAGTTTGGATTCGCTGCTGAAGCCCAACGCTAACCTCGGGATCATCACCATACGGACAAATCAAAGTTTATTCGCTTACGGAAGATTATCAAAAGGTATTGCTGTTTCTTTTTTTAAATCTAAACCTTGTTTCAGGCATCGTTGGTTTCGGACGCCATTGCCTCATTCCTCACACCGTGCTCATCATTCACTGTTCCCCGACGACATTCCTCGTTCGGAGGAACACAAAAGGATCTTGACCGACGACATTCTTCGTCCGGCATCGAGATATTCAACAATGGCAAATTTAACAAGCCTCAGATATGGACCGGATCCACGACGACGAGCACGGAAACGAAAATGGCTAAACGATTTAAGAATTTTTTCATGGAACGTCCGCTCACTATACAGAGCTCGAGCTGCACAGCAGTTAGCGTCGGTGTTATTCAAAGAAACACCTATGACATTTATTACAGCTGTCATGCAAAACTCCATGTGCTCGGAGTAGGCTTTCTAGTCTGCCAAAAACTGAAGACAGCCATCATCGGCTTTAATGCAATAAACGAAAAGCTATGCACTCTCCTCGTGCGAGGCAAGTTTAAGAACATAAGCCTCATAAACGTTCACGAACCTACAGAGGAGTCCCCTGACGAGGAAAAAGAAGAATACTACGAGAACGTTGAACGGGCCCTCAATGCCTGCCCAAGATACGATGTGGAAATCGTTCTTGGGGATTTGAATGCAAACATAGGTCGGGAGCCGGTTTTCAGGCACTACACAGGTTCCCATAGTTTGCATGAGAACACTAATGACAATGGACTACGAGCCATCGAACTGGCAGCATCGAAACAGTTGGTCGTTGCGAGTACCAGGTTTCCGCGTAAAGATATCCACAAAGCCACCTGGGTATCACCTGATGAAGCCACTCGCAACCAAATTGACCACGTGCTGATAGATCGCCGCCACTCCTCGAGCCTGATGACGGCACGAACGTACCGAGGTGCCAACGTCGACGGATTGCCTTACGGAGACGTATTGCATCCGCGGATCAGGTTCGAATCAACACGGCTGCCTTACGCAATGAGAATACCAGCAACACCTTTGGTCATGCGTTAAGACTCGCCCTCGAAGAGCTCGACGGAGAGATAGTAAGTCCTGGGGCCAGAATGGCGGGCGTAGAAGAGAAATGGGCACGCCTTAAGAATACTGTCATTAGTACTGCCAACTCCATCTTAGGCAGTAGTCGTAGAGATTGGAGTGACTGGTTTGATGATGAGTGCAAACTAGCAACTGAACGTAATAATGCTGCATACCGGGAAATGCAGCAGTCTCATAGAAGATCTGAAAAAATGCTTCACAGACAAAAGAAAAGTGACTGGGAAAAAAAACCTTATCTGTGAAATAGAGAAAAGTAGAGAGCGAGGTCCGCACCAGGTGCGGAAGTTCTACCAAATAATCCGCATTATGACGCGGTACACACCACGCTGCACTTACTGCAAGGATAAAGAGGGTAATTTGGACACCGATCCTGAAGGCAGTCTGGAGCGATGGGAAGTGCACTTCAATGAATTGTTGAATGGTCAGCTCACAGAAGAATTAGAGGCTCACCAATGCAAGATCAAGACCAAATGCTGCAGCCCACAAGCATTGAGGAAACATTAAAAGCCATAAGACAGCTCAAATCGAATAAGGCCCCCGGAGCTGATGGCATACCAGCTGAGCTGATCAAACAACATCACACAATTCATGAGATCGTGATGCACGTATGGGAGCAAGAGGAGATTCCGGAAGATTGGTGTCGTGGAATAATTTGCCTCATACATAAAGATATCATAGTGTGCAGCAACTATAGGGGTATAACATTGCTGAGTACCGGCTATAAGATACTCTCCATTATCCTATAAGATCGGATAGCCCCATACGCTAAGGCCATCATTGGTCAATATCAGTGTGGCTTCATCCCAGGCAAATCAGCGGTTGATCAGATATTCACCCTCTGACAGGCGATGGAAAAATGTCAGGAATTTAAGATTCCATTATATCATCTATTTAGATAGACTTTAAGGCCGCCTACGATATAGCATATCCAGGGTAGAACTATATAATGCCATGAGGGAGTTCGGCATTCCAAACAAATTGATATGACTTTGTAGGTTGACCATGACTAACGTAACTAGTCAAGTAAAAATAGCGGGATTGCTGTCCAAACCAATAAACATCTTTAATGGACTCCGACAAGGGACCGGTCTGGCCTGCCTCCTCTTCAACCTGGCGTTGGAGAAAGCAGTCCGTGACTCTGGCGTTACATCTGCCTACGCAGATGACATCGACATCATCGCTAGAACTGAATCGGCTGTAGAGGAATCCTTCACCCAGATCGAGGAGGCGGCACAAAAACTGGGACTGCACATTAATGAGGGGAAAACTAAGTACATGGTGGCAACTTCTGCGAAGACAAGATCTAACGTTCGTCAAACTGTCAGGGTAGTGGAACACGAATTTGAAGTAGTGCGATCCTTTATCTACCTTGGGTGAATAGTATCAGCCGATAACAATATGGAAGAAGAAATACGCGTACGGCTGATCAAATCCAACAAAGCCTACTATGGTCTATCAAGGCTCTTTAAATCACGAAATTTATCCAGAACATCCAAGCTACTACTGTACAAGACCATGGTTTTACCAGTACTCATGTATGGATCCGAGACCTGGGTGCTCAAGAAAAGGCACTAGGAACTCTTGGCCGCGTTCGAGAGGAAGGTCTTAAGGAGAATTGTTGGCCCCGTATGTGAGGGAGGACGATTCCGGAGACGCTACAACCATGACTTGTACCCAATCTACCTTGAAGCTAATGTTGTAAGAAAAATCAAGCTCGGTAGACTCCGGTGGGCGGCACACCTAGCTCGAATGAGCGAAGAGGAGCCTGCCCGGAAAGTCCTTTGTGGCAGGATGTATGGAAGGAGACAGCGTGACAGACCTTGTCTGCGATGGAGGGATGGCGTACACCAGGACGCTCAGAGCCTGGGTGTGTCAAACTGGATGACATCGGTTCGAAATCGGGACCGGTGGAGAGATTTGTTAAATAACGCCAAGACCGGATCCCGGTTGTAGTGCCGATGATGATGATGGTGATAAAAGGAAGAGGGAATGTGAACTGCCGACAGCATGGTAAACAATTCCTTGAAAAAAAACTCTAAAATTCTCACACGTTAAGTACACGTATCACTTTACTTTATAAAAAAAAGGAAATTTAACATTCTGGCACAGATGTTCACTCGAGAACTTATTTCCGACTGAGTAAAAATCGGACATTTCATAGGGTACAACCCAATAGTGGAGGATGTGGGTGAAGGACTAGAAAACGATGATAAAAGTGGCGAATAGAAACGACCGCAATTCGCAGGGTTTCGTCAACTTCATAATGGCATAACTGTGACAAAAGACTAGGACGCCAAACTGCATCGAATGCTTTAGAGATATTTTGTCCGAAAAACTTACTTTCTCCATGGTGGTGTTAGGAGTGGCAAGACTTTTCAACTCTATCTCAAAAAGTTTGGTGGCGATTTTGCACGAGATGTTTCGCAAGTGGAATCCAGAATAGTTGACAGCGTTACGGGTGGATGGGGAAAGGAGTGTGGAGGAATATCTTTCATTAATTTGAAAGTTTGGTTTGCTTGTTGAATGGGCTAGATTTTGCAGCGAAACGAAGAATACGTCTACAAAGTCGTGGGTCTGTCACCTGCTGCTATTTAGGTTCTTACGAGTTTGAACGGGTCAATCACAAACGTAAATCACATGTTTGATCTCATGTTTTCTATAGCAGCATTAATAGTTTCTTTAGGGTGGGTACATTATATTCTATATGTCCATTTTTTGAGAGTTTTTTTATAACCAACTGATGTTGGTTAAACTTAATTTAATTACCATCCTACGTCCATAATAAATATCATTTCTGTACGTCTTCCTCAACTAATGATGAGAAATCATTTGAGTTAGGTGATGTTGAAAGAACGCGACTTAGGTTCGGAAAGCCAACGGAACTGGAGAATAGAACAGCAATAAAACATACATAGTTTGGAAATCGTCTGCTCACTTGGGATTCCACATGGAATCCGGCGAATCGATAACTACTGCTGGGTATAGTGATGTGTTCGTTTGGAGTATCCATGTCACACTTCACTAACGAGATCCGAAATAGTGATTTCGTGAGATGTTATCGAATGCTGTTATTATCCCAAGGAACTCAGGCAAGTTGGATGTGGAGCTTTTCTAAACAAAGACTGGATCGTCTGTGTTTTGCAGTTTAAGAAATCATATTCTTTTTATTATTTTTCTGTTTGTCGACATTTCTATGATACATACATTTTTATTATTTGTTCTTTGAATTGTTTGCTACTATTTTAAGTTCAACCCCTATTTCGGTGAACATCGCCTGACCTGTAAATCATCTTTAACGAATCAATACGAATACATTAGGAAAACTCAACTCTAGAACTTATTTTGATGGTATATTAAGGCGTATCTGCTCTCTAATGTTAAAACCCCCAGTTTGATTTAAATATTATACTTAATTTCATCAACCGGTTCCCGCGGTTTGAATAAAATTCTGACGTCAAACTTCCATGATTTTTACAAATTATAACAGTACAACACACCTTTTCCGTGAATAAGTTATATCAAGCTTTGTGAAAGTAATAAATTCTGTCGTCACAAAGGATAAAAAAAAACATCGCCCCGTTCTGTAGAAGAGGACACACATAACATGCAGTCTTATTTTTAAAAGTGTAAAGACAGTTTCGCCCTTTTTGTGCTGGTCTGTCCCCACCGTATTTACGTCTCCTTTGCACAAAATTGTAAAACAATTAATACCAAAATCTTCAAGTGCTTCCAAAGGACTAGAGATAACAAAAAGAATTCATGAGAATTAAGAGGTGAGGATAGTGACGACGGCAGGTAGAAGTTCTTCAACTTAACACATTTGCGAATTCTGGGGCATTATTGCCGGTAACAATACGGTGTAGGCAAAAGGATCACAACATTCACCTGCAAAATGAAAGGATAACACGAAATCCTAAGTGACACTGAATTTGTTATTTATGGATCGCGACACATGGGAAGGCGTCCCTTCTGGTAGCTCATCTTATAAGATTCACATGCGACACTCCCGTCTTCGTACCTAATATCGCTGCCATGTGCCATGTTGGAGAGAGCCGGACAGGTGTTGGAGGAAGGTGACGTATTATACATTTAAATGCGCAGAATAACAAATGAGAAACGTCCTTGGGAAAATGAACCAAGACAACAGTGAAGCAAAGTGGCTGCGAAAAGTGCACTCGGTTACGAAGGGCGTGATTCTTCCTCGACGGAACCCGTGCTTTAAGCGTTTAAATATCTTGTCCGTGGATACCGGTATACTAGCAGGTTACAATTTTCAATTTGTTTTTCATCGCTCTCCTGTGTGTATTGGCAGGAGTTTGTTTTTATGAAAACTTCTCATCGTTTGCAGTACTTGATTTCGTGCTTTCTATTGTCCTTAAACAAATTGTTAAAACAACTTTGTTTGGGTTAACTTGTTTCTTGCTACTTTAACTGGTATGGTATGTGATGTTTTATTTTAATTTTTTCAACTCCCGTTGGAAATACAAAACCATCTTCGAAAGAGGAATCAAACTTTACAAATATACGACACTGAAAGAGGTTACCACTCCCGATTATGTAGGGGGCGGGATACCTTGAAATGCTCGGCCATAACTTTATCCTTACAATGCGAATACTTATAGTGTTCCCTATTTTTTCTTCTTTTCTTTCCTGCGGCTTTTTTCCGTAGTTTCGTACAGTGATTATTTACTTTTCGTTTTACCTTCGTTTAAGTGGTAGGATACCAGAATGTGAATTAAAAAAAAAAAACAATTTCCGGTATTGAAAGGTGGGGGAGGCCAAACGACCAAATGCTGGCGACGACCTGAATTTAACGGATATACACTTGATTGATTTTATTTAATTTATTGTGTGGAGTCGTGTCCTGTTCTGATGAACGGCAGAATTTTTGTGTGATAGTTTGAAGACGCTACTTCCACTTCTGTCGTGTTTAAGTTGGAAGCGGACAGAGTTGTTTCCATTGCAGTGTGTTTACTTCAGTTGTTTGCTTTTAGAAATGATTTGATGATGTTCTAGATTGATCGGAAGTTTGGGATGGAGGAGAATTGATATATTGCCTCGTAATTGATTTGGATCTTTGTAGGTCGCCTATTGAAACTATCTAGGGAAGAGCTTATTATTTACTAACCCTCATGGAGCCTCTATCTAAATTTATGAAGTTATTAGTAAAGACGAGTTGATTGGCATTGTGTATACTTTGGGTACATGAAAGGAATACCAATTGACTTTGAAGACTGATGTTTCTGAATTGCCTTGTGTGTGCTAAAATGAGTAAATTATATGTACAGAATCATCCTGATAGCCAAGGAAAGCTCTTTACGGATGTGGGGGTATTGTCAAGCAAATCAACGAAATATATTGATCGCTGCTTCTTGGGAAAATTCACCCTTTCGATTTTTTATAAAGGTATGTCGAGAATAAGACTCTATTCAGCCTTATTCATTGATTCATTGGGGGTGGATTTGAATGGGCAGTCAAGGTTTGCGGATATAAGATGCAGCAAAGAATACAGAAAGACGTTAGGGATGTTACAGTTCGTTTTGTTTATTGTATTGTTATTACAATAGTAGGTTGATAAGTATATTCGGCATTTTTTTGTTTCCTTGATTTTAAAGTGTTCAAAGTTTGAAACGGTTACCTGTATCTGGCAATTCTTTTTTGTTTGGCAGATGTGAAATCAGTAGATTTATTAGTGATACGATATCAAGATTGGTGCGTCGTGTGTGTTATCAGTTATAACAAAGAAAAGATGAGTGAATGAATTGGAAAAAAGTTTGATATACTTTACAGTTCAAAAAGAACAACAGCAGATATTTGGTGGCATCTCGGGGCGCCCACTCGGCGCTATAGGTTCGCTTCCCCCGAGAGAAGTATAACTAAAAGAACAAAAAAAAATTACTATCACAAATTGAAGAATGCGACACAGTCGTGAGATAAGATTTATGATGTTTATGGTGAAAGGTGTGAAGATTGTTCCACGTTCTGAGCTAGAAAACGGTTTTCAGTATTTTGCATTAAGTTAATTAGAAAAAAAAGATTGATAATGGAACACATCCAATTGGGAGAAGAGCATAAGGAAATTAAACTGTTTTGTATAGCATATTAACAAACGTGATTATGTAGGAGAATGTTGTACAAAAACGCTTTTGGTCGAAGAGAGATAGGGCAAGGCCCTGGTTGATTAGAAGGAGTATTTCATGCTTGTGTTATATGATTACAACAGTTCGCGGTTGATTAAAAAAACAGAAGCCAAATACAACTTTGTTGACCCGGTAAACATTGAGAGACATTAGTTGGAGAGTTTTGATGCTTCTATCTTGAATTTTTAACATTGCACCATCATTTGTTCCTAATTTTACAAACTACTTTCGTAGACAAAAATTTGATCTCACAATGCATTTGCGCCAGTTTTTGTTTTTAAGATAACACCCCGGAATTCTTAATAAGGTCATAATGTTTCTACTGGATAATAACTGAAAGTAACCGAGAAATTGGGGAATATTTTAACAAAATAGAGTTCTTGGGTAAACAAGTTTTAACTAAAAAAAAAGAAAAGGTAGGTTTCTTTTTCCCATCTTTATATCGGGTTTTCGAATAGGGACTTGACAATTTTTTTTTTAAATAAAACGCAAACCATTTGAGATATTTCAAAAACCGTATTATCGGCTTGAAGTACAATCAAAACATTTATGAATGGAACTCGACTTCGTTCATATGGCTACAGCGAAAGGGTGTGTTCTCTATTTAAAACAAAAAGTTGTCAAGTCCCTATTGGAAAACCCGATAAAAGGGTGTTCCCACGTTCACGTCCGATAAAATGAGTACATGTGGGGTTTTCAGTACGGAAAAATGTGAACTTGTTTCTTTGTGGCATTTCTGAGTTCGTTGAACCTTATTGATTTACAATGATTTTTCATTATGGGTGGAATAACAATTGGTTTTGGGCAGTCTTGAGGGATTCAATGGTATAATTATTGCACGCGTGTTATAGCCACAGTAGTCGCTTTTGCTAATTTTCCACCACTCTAAGAAACGGGCTTGGGTATTTTGGACAGGTAATACCCGAATAATGGTATGTAAGTTCAGTGTTTCGGGGAGTTAGATAGCAACTTAATATATAAATGAGCCACCACCAGTATCTGAGATAGGCAGTTATTTCTGCGGAAGATTAGATATGTAGTGCTCTACGAAGCCCTACCATACGCCCTCCACACTTCCTTTTCCCCCATATACCAAAATAACAATATCCCCATTAAATCAAATCCAGGATAAATCGAACCAAATGTTCGGTTGTCGCACATTTGATTGAAATTTTTGAGAAATACCCAAATTAAATTAAATGCGTGAATCAGATGTTCACGCATAAACTCTATTACTATTTATTGGCCTGTAGGAACCCAAAAGTTCATGACCTCACTGACTCGGCTCCGCCATTGTTCCCTGTCCTGTGCGCTCTCCTCCCACGCTTGACCAGCCGATCCGATCTCCTCAAGGTCAAACCTAACATTGTCCTCCCATTTCCGTCGCGGCCGTCCTGTAGGTGTCTTTCCCGTTGGTTTACTGTCAATTCTATGCACTTAATCTTCGAGACTTGATTACTCTCACTATTGCAGGTTTGCATAAACTCATCTCCCAATTTTATCTAAGATCATAAAATGCGGGTCTGCATTTTCACGTTCATCCAGGAACGTGTTTTCAAGAGATCGTATTCATTCCTATAAAAAGCTCCCTCAACACATTTTCTGTTTCATTGACACTAAATTGTGTCTAGACACCTTTTACCCAAATCCGACAAATCCAAACGAAACGCTAAGAAGCAACCCACATGAACTCGTTGGCTCATAAATGCACATTTGCAGACTCTTTTCAAGAATTTTGCCAACCCAAAACTCTTAGCTTTTGTTTACTGGTTGTAGTTGAAAGACCTCTTAAGGAATGCTCATGTTCCTTTTTATCCTAATTCCAAAATACATAAATAGATGGTGCACTTTAGTGAGTGGCTTTTTGGCGTTCAGCCACTAAAGGTTAAAGACGTGTTCGTGGTTCCGAGTTATTGTCGGTTGTCGAGAAAATAGTGTTTTCAGTTTTACCTATCTAAAGTTTAAAAATAAACGCAACTTAAAACAAAAACAAACCTACGGAACTCTTTCCTTTTTAAATTTCAAACAAATAAGTTACAGTCACTCTTCCCTACAAAGGAGGAAGCACGGTGATGTGCCCAGTCTTGTGCAAAGACAGCGGATACATTCTTCATTTTTCACCCTAATAAATACACTTTGTCACGTTATACCACCCTAGTGGAAAAGTCAAATGATCGTTGATCAATAACAGAGTTAAATAAAACTCCCAAAATAATAGAAAAATTCTTTAAGAATGCTAGTTGGACGACCTCTTTCAGACTTTATATTAGTTATTAATCCTTTGCACTCCGCTGTCCCCTCTCAGGGTAATTCTAACGTATCACTCAGATGTTACATATTCAATTGTTTTGTTTTAAATGTATGCTTGTTGTGGATTCGCAATTAAATGCAGCGGGGAGAATCTAGTACGTTTATTGTCTAGTACACTCCCCGACCACCACATATGACAACTGTCAGAAACCAGCTGACAATGCATCATCAACTGTCATGTGGCTTTCTGTTTGGAGTTCTCGAATCAACGTTTGAAGAGTGATAGCATTTTGTGTAAAGTAATTAGCACCGAACTTTTAGAAGTTAGTTATCCTTTGTACTAGTGAATAATGTAACCAATAAACGGACCAAAGGGCAGCTGACCACTTCCGCCGCACCCAACACCGACGCTCTTCCTCTGGTCGCCGGAACTCCTTACTCTCATTGTTGGTCGTTCGATCGCCATATTTGTTTTTTAAACAAGCATACATTTAAAAAAAAACGATTAAATATGTAACATCTGAGTGATATGTTCGAATTACGATGTGTCCTGAGAGAGGTCAGTGGCTTGCAAAGGGTTAATAGAAACCTTGTAACCGATGCAATTAATTGATACTATTTGCCATAAGGTATTTTATGGCACAGAAAGTAGAGAATATCAAATCCGAGATGAATATGAAGTAAGGGAGTTGTATAAATGGGTCAACACAGAGGAAAACTATAGACAATTTAAGACAGACAGGGAACACCTGGAACGTATAAAGTTCATCCATGACTGGAAAATCAGACAAAAATTGCACGGCGTCTTATGTAGCAGATATTTCTGAACACCGGAAAAGAACTTTTTTTTTGTATACTAACGTGCGCACAAAAGGGGATTTTGATTTAAATGTCAGAGTGCGAGTGGAAGGAGAGGAAGTGGATAAGGAAAGGAGATAACGATGTACATTGGTCTTAAATGCTTGGACATTACAACGACGAGGAAACACTTATCAGGTAAAGCATTCCACATTCGTGTGGTTCGGCTAAAGAATGACTCTCTATATTTATTTGTAAATCAATGAGGAGGTCATTTGATTCCAGATATTTCGAAAGTTGACGGTTAATTAGTGAACCCATTACCTTCGAGAGAATAGAAGTTGCTGCACAATGAACGGCAAAGTTGGCATTCCGAAGACAAAAGCTTCACCATCTTCAGTGAAAACGATAGAGCGGATGCGCCGATTAGAAATTTCCACACAAATATATTTGTGAACAAGCATGAACTCATGGATATCCTTAGATCCATTAAAAACAAGAAATCCTCTGGAACAGATGGTATTCCGAATACTGTTCTTGAACATTTGCCCCCGGAAGCGGTGAAAATTTATACTACCTTATTAAATCACACATCACCATCGGCGCTACAACCGGGATCCGGTCTTGGCCTTATTTAGCAAGTAAAATGTGTTAAATTTTCCATAACAATTTGTTTTTCCGGGCAAGGTTATCAGCCTTGCGCCAACCTTATTCAATAACGCTTTAAATAATCCATACTTTCCAAGACACTGGAAAATAGCAGTAGTCCATCATCATCATCGTCATCGGCACTACAACCGGGAGCCGGTCTTGGCCTTATTTAACAAGTCCTGAGGCTTGTTAAATTTTCCATAATGATTTGTTTTTCCGGGCAAGGTTATTAGTCTTGCGCCCGAGGGGAGTCGATCCCCGGTCTCCCGCGTGACAGGCGGGTATCATCATCATCGGCACTATAACCGGGAACCGGTTTTGGCCTTATGTAGCAAGTCCTGAGGCTTGTTAAATTTTCCATAATGATTTGTTTTTCCCGGGCGAGGTCGTTAAGTCTTGCGCCAGAGGCTCCCCGACGGGGAATCGAACCCCGGTCTCCCGCGTAACAGGCGGGTATACTAACCACTATACTATCGAGGAGCAGTAGTCCATCCCATCCCCAAAAAGGGCGAGGAGAGGAGCAATCCCGCCAATCTTCGCTCGATTAGTCTGCCTCCAAACATTGATAAACTGGTGTGATGAAAATTACATCATTTCGAACAACCAGTTTGGCTTTAGAGCGGGGCAAGACACAGTTCATGCAGCTACAAAACTTGGTTCCGATATACAGTGGAACAAGGCAAAACGACAATGCACAGGCGTATGTTTGGTTGACTTTGAAAAGGCCTTCGATATCGTATGGTTTAAAGGACTTGTATGTAAGTTATTAAATCTAGGTTTGCCCGAATATCTGTTATACATCATTTGCGATATGGTAATGGATAAACAATTTGTGGTAAAATGTGGGGACAAAATCTTCAATAAAACTTTCCATATTGAAAATGGCTTACACCAAGGAGCCGTGAATTCTCCAATTCTCTTCAATATTTATTCTAGTGATCTAGTTGGGTCTCTTAATCATGCTATTGCATATGCCGACGATATTGTGGTGTACAGATCAGAAAAAAAAATCGAGGCCATTAACAGACTTCTTCAAGAGGACTTCAATAAAATCAAACGCTAAAATCAGCGATTGATCAGATATTCACCCTTAGGCAGGCGATGGAAAAAGGTCAGGAATTTAAGATTCCATTATACCATCTGTTTATAGACTTTAAGGCCGCCTACGACAGCATAGTCAGGGTAGAACTATATAATACCATGAAATAATTCGGCATTCCAAACAAATTGATACGACTTTGTAAGTTGACCATGACCGTAACTAGTCAAGTAAAAGTAGCGGGATTGGTGTCCAAACCAATAAACATCTATAATGGACTCCGACAAGGTGACGGTCTGGCCTGCCTCCTCTTCAACCTGGCGTTGGAGAAAGCAATCCGTGACTCTGGCGTTACAAAAAGAGGGACTATTTTCACCAAGTCCAGCCAGATACTTGCCTACGCAGATGACATCGACATCATCGGTAGAACCGAATCGGCGGTACAGGAATCCTTCACCCAGATCGAGCAGGCGGCACAAAAACTGGGACTGCACATTAATGAGGGAAAAACTAAGTACATGGTGGCGAAGAGAAGTCCTAACGTTGGTCAAACTATCAGGGTAGTCGAGCATGAATTTGAAGTAGTGCAATCCTTTTACTACCTTGGGTCCATAGTATCAGCCGATAACAATATGGAAGAAGAAATACGCGAACGGCTAATTAAATCCAACAAAGCCTACTATGGTCTGTCATGCTCTTTAAATCCCGAAATTTATCCAGAGCATTCAAGCTACTACTGTACAAGACCATGGTCTTACCAGTACTCATGTATGGATCCGAGACGTGGATGCTCAAGAAAAGGCACTAGGAACTCTTGGCCGCGTTCGAGAGGAAGGTCTTAAGGAGAGTTGTTGGCCCCGTATGTGAGGGAGGTCGATTCCGGAGACGCTACAACCATGAGTTGTACGCAATCTACCTTGAAGCTAATATTGTAAGAAAAATCAAGCTCGGTAGACTCCGGTGGGCGGGACACCTAGCTCGAACGAGCGAAGAGGAGCCTGCCCGGAAAGTCCTCTGTGGCAGGATGTATGGAAGGAGACAGCGCGGCAGACCTTGTCTGCGATGGAGGGATGGCGTAGACCAGGACGCCCAGAGCCTGGGAGTGCCAAACTGGACGACATCGGCTCGAAATTGGGACCGGTGGAGAGATTTGTTAAATAAGGCCAAGACCAGATCCCGGCTATAGTGCCCATGATGATGAAGAATGGATAAATAATTTGTGGTAAAATGTGGGGACAAAATCTTTAATAAAGCTTTCCATATTAAAAATGGCTTAAAGCAGGGAGTCGTGAATTCTCCAATTCTCTTCAATATTTATTCTAGTGATCTAGTTGGGTCTCTTAATCATGCTATTGCATATGCCGACGATATTGTGGTGTACAGATCAGAAAAAAAAAAATTGAGGCTATTAACAGACTTCTTCAAGAGGACTTCAATAAAATCAAACGCTTTTGTGAAGATTGAAAATTGAAAATTAACTTCCAAAAACCAGAAACTATCCTTTTCTGAACACCTCTTTCTACAGCTTCAAGAGATACAAGGCATAATTAGAAAAACTTTTCCATTGTAGGAAGCAATAATCTTCCGCTGCAAATGAAAACTGTTGTCAGGTACCTTGGTATCTGGATGGACCAATACCTATACTTTGATAAGCACATAGCAGCTGCCCCCTCCGCAGCTAAAAGTGCATATGCAACGACAAGAAGTCTGTTTCGAAATAGTCTCCTAGCTCACAAAGTTAAAATAATTTCGTACTGCCACCTTTTGTGCTGAAAGCAATCGTGAACTACTATGTGCGATAGACCAGAATAAAATAGAATCTTTAAAAGAGAAATACGGTTCGAAGCGTGGCGGAAGTTTGTTGTGTTTTCGGTTAGATACCAGCCGAACTATTACTGTAACAGGAGTAAAGGAATATTGTGTCCTAGAGGATTAAGTAGTAATAAAAAAAAACTGAGTTTAATAAAACAAAGATTAAAACAAAACTACTATCTCGGTGTTTAATTAGTGACAGCATTCGGTCCGGTGTCTTCTGTTGTTTCGGGGACAGTGCTGGCAGAGCACAGCATTCGCTCTGCTTTCGTTTCGTTTTTTTTTTTTGCGAACAGTGTTCGGCGGAACACTGCACCAATTATAGGCAAATATATAAATCCGCCAAAACTTAACATCCCGAGATATAGTAAGATCTTCAGACGATACGCTTTACCTTCCCATTCCTCATTTCCCTTTTCATATATATTTATTCTTCCTTTTCGTCTCCATTTTTCATTTAGATTACTTTTCGTTTTAAAATCTCTGTTTGTTAACATTTTTATTAATATTTTACTTTTTTCGTACGTTATTAGAAAAAGAAAAAAGGATAGACTTCTTCCTAAAATATTCAGCTAACAGAAAATATATAAAAATATAAAAATATTATTGTACGCCGAAGGGCATTACACAAACCTGTAATTTAGAGTGCTCGTGTAGAGCCAGTAAATTATTTTAAGAATAAGAAAAGTCTGTAAAATAGGATTTAGCATTTAGTCCTAAGTCGACATTTGTGAAATTATTGTTCAGTACCGACTCAACCCAGCCAAAACTCAACTCATAGTGTTTAAAGGCAGAAATGCGAATTGTACTAACAACACCATACGCTGCCATAACAAAATCAGAATCAAGTTAAATAACAATATAATTAAACCCTCCAAAACCTTAAAGTACCTGGGAATAACCTTCACCAACAATCTGTCCTTCTCCGCCCACACCAAAAACTCGATTCGCAAAGCCGCAATTCAACTTAATCTCTGCAGAAAAGTGATGTACAAGCCGAATGGTCTCTCTACCAAAGTTAAATCACTTATCTACAAACAGATAATCAGACCCAATCTCACATATGCATGCCCGATATGGTACCATATCACACCCGCCCAAATGGAGAAGCTACGCATCTTCGAAAGGAAATGCTTCAGACTGATCACTGGCCTCAACCGACATCCCAACTCCCACAAATATTACAACAGTAGTTCGCTCTACTATGCCGCTAATATTGAACGTATAGATCGACGCTTCCTCGAACTGTCCATCAAATTTATCGAAAATCTTCCCAATAATCCCAACCCGATAATAAATGCGCTCACATCGACTCCGTCAGATAACCGAACTGCCTACCCGAACTGTCTCCACACCAGAACGTTCTTCACCTCTGGCAGATTGGTTAATAACTCTAATGAGATTGTATACCACAATACAGAGCTTTCACCTCACCAATTTAAATATAGTAATATTCAACCCTTCTCCAATATTTTGCGTTTCAACGAACAAACGGAAAGTAGTTCCCCAACCCACATCCCTGACTGACAATATCCTCACTAAGCCATTGATCACTATGCTACCCCCCTCCACACCACACTAACTTATTTCAATAATAATTAGGTAACTAGACTGAGTCCCACCTACCTCCCGCCCCACCCTACTCTAACTTATTGTAATAATTATAGATTTAATAATTAGATAAGCTAGGCTAAGCTAAGTTAAGTTAAGTTAAGCAATTTAGCATAGGTTAAGTAAATAACTATATCCTGGTTTTCTGACCTTTTCCAGGAAGCTCTACCCACTAAAATCTTAATCCATAACCAATATATAACTTTTATCATATTGTTTGAAAAATGTACTAGTAAGTATATGTAAACAATTATAGCTAAGGTATCATAAGTTATCTGTATTGCTTATTGTAAAAATTATTTATGGTCAATAAATACAGAAATGTAAAAAAAAAAATAAAAAAAATTGTTCAATAAATGCGTTATTCATCATCATCATCAGAGAATAGAAGTTAGTGCAATGGTTCGATAAGAAGGGAGCAAAAATTTGTTACCCTTTTGGAAATTAGCTGAATGTTCGCTAACTTTCATCTATTTGGGAAACGGCAAATGGAATAAGACAAAGGGAAGAGTTTCCGCAGTGGTTTGGAGAGTGAAGAGGAACATCTCTTTAAGAGAATAGGGGGAATGCCATCTGGACCTGCGGATTTGTTTGCGTTTAGCTCCTTTAGTGCGCGGCAACAGTACGCGTTTGGAAGCGAATCTGGCTTATGGTGTGCTGCTTATGCTCAAGTTGAGCCGGAACTGATGTGGTAGCAGACAGCGTTGAGTTGGCTGCAAAATGTTCAGCCAGTAGATTCGCTTTCTCTATTGCACTCGTGACTGGTCTGTCATCAACTGTTAGGGAGGGAATGGATGAGAAGACCGAGTTTTGGATGTTCTTCACAAATGCCTACTACTGTATATGAACGGCACTTCCATCGACGAAACCAAGGATCTATCAATCCTCGGCACTCGAATTAATTCGACTCCTAATTGGAATGACGACATAATTGAAGCTACGAAAAGTGCAACCAAATGTATGGGGTTCCTTAAGAGATACAAAAGATACTTCACTCCATCTAATCTGGCTACCATTTATAAGGCGTATATTCGTCCAAAAATGGAGTTCAACTCCCATATTTGGTCAGGCGCATCCAAATCTGCACAATACGTGCTCGACAGGATTCTAAAGCGAGCAGTGAAGCTTACTGGGGACTCAGCCGTAAGACGATCAATTCTGCGTTAGAACACAGGCGCAACGTATCATCTCTATCTCTTTTCTATAGGTATTATCACGGTCGTTGCTCAACTGAACTTGCTGAATGTGTTCCGTCCCTTCAGACATCTTCCCGCGATACCCGTCAATCTGTGAATGCCCATCAGTTCACATTGAAAGTGGACTTCAGGCGCACGAATAAGCATATCGAGTCATTCTTTACCCGATCCACACGAATGTGGAATGTTCTGCCTGATCATGTGTTTTCTGGTCGTTGTGATGGCCAGACATTCAAGACCAATATACATCGACACCTCCTTTCCTTATCCACTTCTTCTCCATCCGCTCGCACTGTGCTCTGACATTTAAGGGTACTTCAAAATCCCCCTTTGTACGCGTGTTAATGTAAAAAAAAAAAAAACCAAAAATAGGTGTTTATTAAGATGTACAATAAGTGTATTACAAAAACCTTATTGATTTGGTTTCGTGTAAAATAAATTTAGAAGTGAACATAGTGAACATTTATAGTCGAGTCAGATTCCAAAACATTCATTACTATCGAATTTTTCAGTCGAATGTAAAATGACTAAACAGCTTGTGTATTATAAAAACCCAAGCTACGAAGCATATAGTAGTTGTAGATCGCTTTTATGGACTGCTTGAAAGTTTCTCGTTGCCTTTATAATGTTTTTCTTCTATTTAGTGGGGTGTATCAATGATTTTTTTTAATGTTTTGTTTAATTGAGAAAAAAAATTCGGATACACACATTGTATCACTTTTTGTATACTTCCTGTAAGTTTGGGTTACCCCAAATCAATCTTTCATTCATATTTCATGCTTGCGAGGGTGGCCTGAAAAGTTTCCGACCTCAACATGAAGATAACAGCACTCGTCAATAAAAGCGTATGGGGACTCTGCACCATAATTTACCACAGTGAAATTTTGGGCAGCTGAATTTAAACGTGGTCGTGAGAGCTTGGGAGACGATGAACGTTCGGGACGTCCAAAAACTGCAAGAACTGACAATAACATCGCCAAACTTCACCAAATGGAGGTATACGACCGCCGAATTAAAGTGAGAGAGGTAGCAGAAGCTATGAAAATGTCCAAAGAACGTGTCACATATTAAATCAAGATTTAGGCATGAGAAAGCTGTCCGCGCATTGGCCACCGCGTTTGCTCACGTTAGACCAAAAACGTGTTCGAATGAACATTTCCAACGCTCTGTTGGCGCAGTTTAGGCTCAATAAAACCGAGTTTTGGGGCCGATTAATTACTGTCGATGAAACTTGGATACATCATTATACGCCCGAAACAAAAATACAGTCAAAACAGTGGACTGAAAAGGGGGAATCGGCTCAAAAATAACCAAAAACTGTTTTTTTGGCTGGGAAAGTGATGGCGACTATTTTTGGGATAGTCATGGAGTTATCTTAATCGATTATCTTCAAAAAGGAAAAACTATTACATTACTTGACCAACTAAGGACAGAAATTGCGGAAAAATGGCCACATTTGCAGAAAAAGAAAATCCTGTTTCACCAAGACAACGCGTCGTCTCACACCCCAGTGGTTGCCATGGCGAAAATCCACGACTTATGGTTTGAACTGCTTGATCATCCGCCTTACTCATCAGATTTAGCCCCAAGCGTCTTCTTTTTGTTCCCTAATCTAAAAATTGCGCTCGGACGACAGAGACTTTCGTCAAATGAGCAGGCAATCACCTTCGTGAACAGTTATTTTGCAGAGAAAAACGCCGACTACTATTTGGACGGGTTAGAGAGATGGGAGCATCGCTGGGAGAAGTGTGTAGAGTTATAAGAAAAGATGTCTTGTATTTTTGTTAGGTCGGGTACTTTTCAGCCCACCCTCGTATATGTTTCCTTTATACCTTACCAACTTCCATCTACACATATTATGAATAACTGTGCTTTTATTAAAAAGAGGCACACCTATCTAAGTACTCTGGTCGTTACGAATAAATTGCCAATTAGCTTCCCTGCTAACAATTTTCTAAATTTCTTAAAGCCCGTTTTAATAATTATGTATAAATCCCAAGGGACTTGATGCTTTCGAAATGTGTTCCTAATTGGGTCATGAGTTCGTATAGTCCCTCAAAGGGTACTTATTTCGGTAACTTTTCGGCTTAATATCTAAAGTTGGGGCATCAAGATAACCACCCCGCAATGGAGTATGTCCTCAATGATAATGTATAAGCTATTAAATTATCTCTTGTGAATATCTTGCCCAACTTCAGTCATCCACATTTCTAAGAATATTTGTCCTTCCTGTTTATAGGATATTCTCCGAAAGTAGATTAGTTAGTAAACTAATAATTAATTCTAAGCGTGAAGAAATCATTACTGCGCCTCAAATTGCGTTGGTTCACTTTCGGAGATTGTTAAGTAGCAAAAGAACGGGAAGAAAATCACAGAGTACCAACAAAATTTTTTAATGTATGTTATAACATGCATTTGTAACCATATTGTCATTATCACTAACGTACTTCCGTTTTCTAACCTACGGAAGGAAATAGAACTTTATGTTTCTCCTTAAAAAAATACAAACTCATGCATCTTCGTTTAGGGGTTTCTTTTACGATGTATATTTTGTTCATTTAATTCACCTTGTGCTCTGATGCGGAACGTTTAGAACCGATACATTGAACGAATTCGGATGTCTGAAAATGTGGCAGTGCTATTATTGAAAAGGATGCTAAATAGACCAAATACGACCTGTATTCTTTATTTCTTGGAATTGTGAATGTAAACGAGGTAACTTCGTATGTTCCAGAACAAAGTGTTGCGGAGGATATTTTTTCTTCTGTGTTATGCGATGGGAAACGGGGAAGAATGCTTAAGTGGGCAAGACATGGTACAGGATCAGAAAACGATTCGTTTTTTAGCCCCGTTGTTAGAATATAACCACTATGTGTTCCATCCGTTGGTTTTTCATAAATACCACCACAGCCATTGCTCAGGGGAACTTTGTGAATGTATTCTACCAAATATATTCCTGCCAAATATATTCTACGCCAAATATATTCCTGTGGTATATAATAATTAGAGAGTGCGTTTTAGTTGTAATTAAAAACTAGTTTTAGGCGCACGGATAAGCTTATCCGAACCATTGTTTGGTTTTATCAAGTGTCTCCTCGTCATTATGTTATATTCAAAAATTCAAAGGCAATATAGATTTATAGCTCCTTTCCCTCTAACATGAAGATAGCTGCCCGCGTTGTGTGCAAAAATGGGATCTTCTTTTTAAGTGAAACGTAAATGTTTAACTGAATCAATCACCAAGCCATACAGAACATTCTTGACCCCATTATGCTTATGTTCACCAATATCCGTTCCGTAGTAGGGGATCCACATGAGACCTCTCGAACTTTATGAC
Organism: Microdon myrmicae; assembly: GCA_963931805.1. Classification (NCBI taxonomy): domain Eukaryota; kingdom Metazoa; phylum Arthropoda; class Insecta; order Diptera; family Syrphidae; genus Microdon; species Microdon myrmicae. The sequence continues at coordinate 4,643,401 of OZ007497.1, read as the reverse complement.
TAATATTTGAACATCTGGAATTGAATTAATATATATGGCGAGTCAAGAGCTGTCGCATTTGATATCCCAAGGCTTTTGGACTGCGTTTTGGCATTGATGACTGGATAAATTTCTTCTTGTGAACAACTTTGATTTTAGACATAAAGTTTTCTCGAAAATTGATGAATTCCGGTTGTATTGTCTATTAGTTAATTAGTATTTGGATAACTTCATTCGCGAACGATTTTCAGTTACCTCATCGACGTCAAACCAGCTGACATGTTATCAGGTCGAGATCTGAACGAACTTTTACAATGGATCACGATCTAAAAAAGCCAACATTTGGAGAAAGGCCAATCTCGTCAATTTTTCCGCGAAGATGATTTTGCAAGATAAGTGGTTTACAATAAAAAATGAGTCATCAAAGCCGCAGCTTATGATGAATGGCCAAGTTATCAGCATTCAAGGAAAGCATACATTTGCTCAGTGTAATAATCAGTTTTTTTACACTAACGCGCGCACAAAAGGGGATTTTGAAGTACCCTTAAATGTCAGAGCACAGTGTGAGCGGATGGAGAGGAAGCGGATAAGGAAAGGAGGTGTCGATGTATATTGGTGTAGAATGTCTGGACATCACAATGACGAGGAAACACATGATCAAGTAGAACATTCCACATTCGTGTGGTTCGGCTAAAGAATGACTCTCTATGTTTATTTGTGCGCCTGAAGTTCACTTTCGACCTGATCTGATGCGCATTCACAGATTGACGAATATCGCGGGAAAATGTCTGAAGGGGCGGAATATATACAGCAAGTTTAGTTGAACAACAACCCTGGTAATACCTATAGAAAAGAGATAGGCATGATACGTTGGGCCTATGTTCTAACGCGGAATTGATCGACTTACCCCAATAAGTTTCACTGCTCGTTTTTGCATTGTATCGAACATGTGTAGTGCAGTTTTAGATGCGCCTCACCAAATATGGGAGTTCAGCTCTATTTTGAGACGAATATACGCCTTGTAAATAGTGGCCAGATTGAATGAAGTGAATTATCTTTTGCACCTCTTAAAGATCCCCATACACTCGGCGGCACTTTCTGCAGCTTCAAATATGTCGTCATTCCAATTGTCGCGCGTGCTTGAATAAGAGTCGAATTAATTCGAGTGCCGAGGATTGATGGTTCCTTGGCTTCGTCGATGAAAAGTGCCGTTCATCGACAGTGTATTTACTTTGGGGCTAGCCTTTGACGACATGAGGCTACACTGAGTTTTTAAGGCATTGAATTCTACTCGGTTAGATAATCCTCACTGATACATCTTGTTGACGTCTGAATTCAATGTATCAAGCATAAGTTGCTGGTTGGTAGTGATATTCGAACAATTTGGACGGGAGTGTTCGTATGAGTATGAGATGGTCAATGTGCTATTATTATTATTATTATTATTATTTATTGGCCTGTAGGAACCCGGAAGTTCATGACGTCACCGACTCGACTCCGCCATCGTTCCCTGTCCTGTGGACTCTCCTTCCACCCTTGATCTACTGATCCGATCTCCTCAAGGTCAAACTTAACATTGTCCTCCCATCTCCGTCGCGGCCGTCCTATCAGTCTCTTTCCCGTTCGTCTACCGTCAAGAATTCTACGCACGGTCCTATCGTTGCCCATTCGCGCCACGTGTCCGGCCCATCTTAATCTTCGCGACTTGATTACTCTCACTATTGTAGGTTTGCGGTATAGCTCTTCCAAATCGTGGTTGTGGAGTTTCCTCCATTGTCCTGCCTCCTCGTCATATTTACCGCCAAAGATACCCCTTAAAACTTTATTCTCGAATACGCGGCATTTGTGTTCTTCCCGTTTTGTGAGAGCCCATGTTTCGCATACGTATAGAGCAATCGGCATTCTTATGGTTCCATAGACACGGAGCTTTATGTTACGTGATAGCTGTTCGGATTTCAGCAGTTTACTGACTGCGTACCAACTAGCGTTACCGGAGTGTAGTCTTTTGTTAATTTCTTTCGACATTTCGTTACTGGTCGTCAGTATTGTTTCCAGATATTCAAATTCTTTAACTTTTTCAAATATCTTGCCTCTGACGTTTATATGTGTTCCCCGAGTTCCATCTGCCCTCGCCGTAATCATGTATTTTGTTTTGTCTTCATTTATTTCTAAGCCCACCTCTTCTGTCCCTTGCATGATGATTTCACTGTTTTTATCTACAGTTTCTAGATTACCGCCCAGAACCGCGATGTTATCCGCGTATGCGAGCACTTGTGTGACCTCGTTCAGGGGTGATCCGGCTGTATTGTCGTCTTGTACCTTTCTGATGACATACTCGAGCACAAGGTTAAAAAGACACGGTGATAGGCCATCTCCCTGTTTTAGTCCGTCCCGTAACCTCGTCCGGAAAAACAAATTATTATCGGCAATTTAACAAGTCTCGGATATGGACCGGATACCGCTGGAGAGACTTGCTAAATAAAGCCAAGACCGGATACCGGTTGTACTGCCGATGATGATGATGTTGATGAGGAAGAGAGTGGGTGAGAGTACCGAACCCTGGGGAACATCTCCATTAATTTGATGGGAGACGGGTTTGACACCATTAAGAACCAAATGAATTCAACGACCAGGAAGGTTGTCCCTTATCCATTGGATCAGGGAATTGTCCACTCCATAGGAATTCAATTTTGGCAAGGGCTGGATGTCCAATGCGACTACCTTGCTTTCGCTGAGGTAGTGGATAGAATGGCTCTGTGGCAACTCTAACAACAGATACACACAATTCACAGGCAAAAATAGTGAAGAACACGAACGAAAAAAATCGAATAAAAAAAATACATCAGAACCGTATACCAAGCGATAAATAATAGAAGTAATTCACATCAGTGGAATATAATCGAGTTTGGAAATCAAATACCAAAACACGGTCAGTAGTCTGATGCTTCACTGCTTCGCTTTTCAATCGTTTCATCGTGTGTTCAATTCACCTTCTTCACTATCGTTGCTTAACGCTATAATTGGTGACTACGACGTGATCTGTACACACACGCAGCATACACTCCCCATAGTAAAGCAGAACTTCACACACGGTCACGACTTCCGCATTGAGCACAGCCTCCGATGTTTCTTCGTCTCTCTCGTTCGTCCATCGTCCGCATACGAATCTGATCGTAACGAAGTTACTGCGGCGGGAGTGGTGTAGCGATTCTAACAGATACACACACAATTCACAAGCAAAAATAGTGAAGAACACCGAACGAAAAATCGAATAAGAAAAATACATCAGAACCGTATACCAAGCGATAATTAAAAAATAATTCACACCAGTGGAATATACTCGAGTTTGGAAATCAAATTCAAAACACGGTCAGTAGTCTGATGCTTCACTGCTTCGCTTTTCAATCGTTTCATCGTGTGTTCAATTCACCTTCTTCACTATCCTTGCTTAACGCTATAGCTCCACTTTTGGGTAACGTACGCCATCAAATCTCCTGTGGACCTGTTGCTATGTAAGCCATATTGACGTTCATTGAGGAGGTCATTTGATTCCAGAAGGTTGACGGTTGATAAGTCATTCCATTACCTTCGAGAGAGTGTAAGAAGAAGAAGAACTTTGCGCGTTGATTATGCGCATTGCAGTCATTTCTAGCTCTCTTTAATCTTTTCCGGTTTTCCTCAGCACTGTTTGATTTATACAACCGGAAGCCCAACTCTTTAGCCTAAATGACTTCGCTGCACCCGGAATCGACCCACATATTTCTCTTGGGTTTGATACTCTTTACTCTGTGTGGAATAAAGGTTAGCATGCCAAGTAGAATCGTGTCTGTCAATGTGTCCGGTATAGAGTCAACATCGTTATTGAGGAATAATAATAATAATAACGACCAATTCAACCTCCCAAAAAAGTTCCCAGTTGATTTTCTCGTAGACTCATTCAGTTCTTTTCGGAGTTTTCTCATTAACATTGCTGTTGGTTAGAGCAAATTTAGATGACACGACACAGTGGTCTGAAGTGCCCAAGGGCAGAGAAACTTCAATCGTGCATTTGTTTGGGTGGGAGGTGAGAAACATATCCAGTGTGTTGGCGGAATGACGATCTATATCCGGTACCCGTGTTGGCTCGTTGACGAGTTGAGTTAAATTATTTGACTTAGTAAAGAGCTGAACATACTGACCTTCAGGTGTTATGTGTCCGGAGTGACGAAACCACTGGGAGTTGTGCACATTGAAATCACCCACAATCACGATTTCAGTGTGGGGATATAGGATCAATATCTTATCGATAGAATCAGATAGGACATACAATTCGTTAAAGAATGCTATTCTATGCAAGTTTTACCTTCTGTAAAGAAAGCAGTAATGTATGATATGTTTATGAACGTGAAGTTTTAGCCACGAGAAATTGAATTCTGGATTGGAACAGAGCCCATATTGTGGCAGGAGCTGATAAGCAATATCTTTTCGTATGTATGCGGCTAGATCACGATGTGGCAAGAACAGAGACACTAAGTTATATCATCATCATCATCGGCACTACCACCGGGATCCGGTCTTGGCTTTATTTAGCAAGTCCCGAGGTTTGTTCCATAATAATTTGTTTTTCCGTGCAAGGTTATTAGCCTTGCGCCAAAGGTATATCTAGGTAAATTAAAATCAGAAATATGTGTAGTAGTTATTATCTGCGTTTCGCTAAGTGTAAGGATTGCTGGTTTCTGGTTACAGACGTGGGCAGGCATAAAGGAGAAACTACATCTCAGGCCGCGAATGTCAGAAACATCAACGTGAAATTCCCGTTCCATTGAAATGGCGCTACACAGAAAACCAATACCGCTCCGGGAAAGGATGCAAGTTGGGACCAGAGATAGATAAGCAAAAGCAACCATTACAGGTGTTATGCCCTTGTAGTAGGTGCCCCACTAGATCCTTGCCGAAATCCAGGTCACATCCCTTCCATGATGAACATTATGCCACTCAGATACCAAAAACTCTCCAAAGATTATAAATCAATCGAGAGTATCGATGCCTGAGAGATGCAAACAATGGTGCGAAAAAGAGGAAAACAGACACAAGCAATGGAAAGGGTAGAAGGTTTGTTGGAAATGTAATGTGGCGTAAGCTTGCACCAAATATGGTAAAATCCGCCTTTTAAGACAATGTTTTCTTTTCAGAGATGAAACATGAATTTGGTTGGTTTGCTATTTATATAATATCAATTTCATTTTTTTATATCAATACATGTCTCTAGACAAAAATTGTTTTTTTTATCGAATTACACAAACAAAAAAAAAAAAAAAAAAAACGAACCGTGGTACTTTCCGATCTTTTGGAGCTGTATTTATTACTATGTTGGAATCGCAATAGTCAGATGTCAGAAGAGTGCAGTTTTTTTCGCCGTTTATAATTTACAGTTAGTTGGTACTAAGTGTATTAAATATTGGGGGTTCTTTATTAGGTTCACATTTGCTAGATCCTTTGAGATGACCTAAAGAATATCACTATGATCACAGGAAAGGGGAAATAAATTTATTGCCTTAGAAGATATTTGGAACTTCGGGTGGAATTCACCACTGGGAACAGTTTCCCTGATCTCCTGACGGAGGAAAGTGTATTTTGGCCAGGAGAAAATTATATATATATATATATCATCATCATCATCGGCACTACAACCGGGAACCGGTCTTAGCCTTATTTAGCAAGTCCCGAGGCTTATATATACCCTTTTTGTACCAAAAACACACGATTTAATCTATTTAATTGTAATACAAAATCTTGAGTAATTTTTCTACTACGGTATTTTAAAAAGACTTGAAAAAATAAAAAAAAAAGAATTGCTTTTTTCACGGCAGTTAGCCTTTGGTTTTCTACGAATTCACCCACGCCTAGTGGAGAGAATTATCAATGATCAGCCTAATTAATGATTGGAAAAATATAAGCCTAAATATATATAAATATAAGCAGATAAAATAAAATAAGTATCAAGGTCAACTAATTGGCAATTCCCGAAAAATATCGTAACTTGCGACTAAGAACTCTTGAAAAAGGGATTTTCTACCACGACGTCTACAATCCAATGCTTTGGACTATCAATCTCCCAATTGCGCTCAAAATATGCATAGCAAGCTGTACTTGTGTAGAACCAGGAATGTTTCAAGACTAAACAAAGCATAATTCCCTAATTCGATTTAACTAACAGTCACTCGTATTTTACAAGTTGTAAGTTCGAGGTACAAATTAACTCATAGACGAGTGATTCGGACTGCAAGCACCATGTAGCTTGGGTTCTTGCCAATATTGTATCCACTTGGATAGTTGGTGTGCGATGTGGTGCAGAAAGACCTTGAGTACAGGCTAAATGAATTCGAGAATGTCTCTTGAGAAAGGTCGTTATTCAATCTTTTCTATATCCAGTATTTGGTTGTCAAGTTATTTTAAAGTATGGTTTCCCAAATGCCCTTCAAAGAGACCACTTTAGTCACGTAGTTGATGCATTTGCAATTCAGCAGTAATGCATAATTTTTAGCATTTCTCTTGATAAAGCAGCTGGGGTTATCGGGGACGAAAACTGCGAGGTTGGACTACACGACGAGTAGCTTGTCCCAAAATTACTTCCGTCCAAAAGTATTTTTCTTCATTGACTTGTAGTCCAAACGAATAATTACTTCACGCTAATGGAGAGATCCTGTACGTAAATGCACGCGGGAATCAAAGTATATGTAGGTACACAAGATACGTTTGTTATTAGTTTACCTAACATAAAGGTAGGCGCAAGACTAATGACCTTGCCCGGAAGAAACAAATCATTGTGGAAAATTTAACAAGCCTCAGGACTTGATAAATAAGGCCAAGACCGGTTCCCGGTTGTAGTGCCGATGATGATGATGATGAACATAAAGGTAAGAGCATACTCCCCACAGAAACGATGGGCCACGTTGCTGACTGATGAATTTCTCGTGAAAATAAACTCTCATAAGAGGGCGAACACATAATGCGAGTCACTGTAAATACATAAATGAGAATTTACGTCGGACAAGCTTAGAGTTTTTCGATTTTATACACGAGATACTTGCTGCTGATATTTATTAAAGCAGTAACGAAGTGAGAAGACCCTTCAGGCGCAGACACCACTGAAATTGTTCTAAAATTGTTAGGCAACCTTGAGCCTTATATGTTTAATTAGAGGTTATATAGGACGGAAACGGCTACGAAGCAACATACAAGATACAAGACTATTGAGGCATGACGTGAGTAAACCCCTTGAGTTGTTTGTTAGAGATCGAATTAAGTTTCAAGTTAAAGAAGGGTTATCTAGAAGAGATTTAATTTGAATGAATCTTTTGAACTTTGTTCATAATAAACATCTTCGTCAATACTCTGCGTAACGAAATAGACAGGACAAAAGACTCATTCAATGGTAGTCACCGGTACCTAATGTATATGGGCAGCCGGGCCAAGGAGCGTACTCCAAGGAGCGGAGATCCGCTTTAACATTCAATTTATGAATTTTATTCATAACAGGCAAAAGAGTCTAAGTGTGGAGAATTTCTTTTGGGGGTAATCAATGATATTTTGAGTTTGCAAGGTGATTGCTTTGGTAACGGTTAATATTTTAAAGCTATATAGGAAAGGCTATTCATTTTTTATTAAGTGGGACAAACTGTGAAACAATTTTTTCTTTGATATTTACATATGTGGGAATTTGAGGGTGGTCGGCAGGTGATACCAATTGGATTTCGGTGATAAAATATGTGTGTAACATGTGGTTTATTAATAATTTGTGTGTAAAAAGGAGATTATGAATACTTCAAAAATGCGATGAGGGGAAGGCGGTGGTGAAGAGAATCTAGCTAATACACTTAATTTGTTTCTACACTCTGTTCTTTTTTATCCTTCGTCGGCAAGTGCCGTATCTTTTGATATCACAACCAACTATTGGAACTGGGGATTTGATAATTTAATATATATTAAAACAATTTTCCTACGCGACTGTTCTTCTAAGAGTATATAAAACGGTATCTAGTGCCACAATTTCGTTTAAATTTGTAGTCAAATCAGTCATTTGCTCACCGTTCATACGAATTTTCGAATCGCTCAAACCATATTGTAGCGAATATTGGGTAAAAAATACATGCCTTAATTTGAGTTGGGTTTGAAATCATGCAGAACTGTGTAGATTGAGTGGACAAAAATATAAACTCTTATTTCTTATCAGTTTATCAACTCTACGGGATTGAAATATCAACTGTAGAATGGGATGTCAACTTCTGTCGAGTGTTTTTGAGGTATTCAGAGTGACAACCCTGTGTAGTTATCCTAAATCACTACTCTCCCCCAATTCTCATTGAGCTACAATTAAAGTAGTCTTTCCCCAAAAGACGGGCCACGGTACGAACCCTATGTTCATACTGTGCGTTAAGCAATTCCCCGGAATGACATCATGAAATGCGTATCTTCAAATGCCTTCCGGGAAGTTACGTAAACCAAAACCCCAATCATATTCCCTAAATGAATCATATGCGCCACAAAATAATCCAAAAATCTATTTGTCGTACATTGATTCAATCCCTATTAATCCTAACATCATGATCTTACCTTCCGGGAATTTGATTGAACAAATTCGTTTGACTTCCCAGAATCCCATTCCAATTGATGCACACAAAATCTTGTTTGTGCTTTTTGTAATTTCTAAGTAAAATGTTTGCCACATCTCTGTCGCCACCGACTATAAATTGGGCGCCACATTTTGTATTTGTGATCAACTCCCAACCTACTTCTCGATATTCACAGAAATACGCACGCACAGTAAGAGACAGCACAAGCACACACACACACACACACACACCGACCAAAGCGCAGATTATCAGACGCCAAAGACGTGATATCTGCGTTTACTACCGCACTCAAGACCCACCGGTCTTGTACGATTTCTTTCCCACCATCCCCCCATCCAAGTAGTTAGAGAACGCTTGAACTAACCCTGTCTACACTATCCTTAGATACCTCCTCCCCCCCTTGCTTTTCAGATATCTCGAGACCGAGCCCAACATCCTCACGGATGTGGGTGATTCTGGTTATCGCAAGATGACCAGAAGCCAGAGACAAGATGAAGGACACGTTTGTCCTTGTCTCCCTAAAGTCGGCCTCTCGCCACCCCATTTTTTTTGTATTCGTGATCAGTCGGAATCCAGAGGCCGAGACCTACGGCAAAAAAGTATATATAAAAATAAAGTTAAGCCCACAAAAAAAAAAAAAAAAAAATAAATAAATAAAAAATAAAAACAAAACAAGCCTTTTTATTGCCCACTAAAGGTAGTACGGATACCATCATCCGTAGCGAGCCGGGTGGTTGGCATCACAACGGCAAACTAGGACCCCATCACCTGGCGGGGACCGGCTCCTGAAACGACCGGCCAAAAGACCCGCGGCACGGATACGGGGGAGACAACAGGGCTCCAGTAACCGGAAGCAGCCCGAGCGGGCCTACCCAAAAGGCACGGAGGTAAGCCAAATTAATAATTCAAATAAAATATAACCTCGACACTTGCATACATCTGTTGCAACGAATCTTATATTGGCGGTCATTAATAACATTGCACGCTTTTAAACATTTGTTGATGATCAATGACTCCACAACATTCGACAAAATATAATAGAAGTCCGTGAAATATTTTGAAAGGAAGAGGGAAGATGTCCTCTAGTTTTGAGAATTGATTGGACACTTGCTGGCTTTCATCTATTTGGAATTATTCAATTGAATGTGATAGATGGGAAAGCATTCGCAGCGGTTTATCTAGTGAGGGAGAATGCCTACCGGCTTCAGTGACTCTGGTTCATTATTCGCTGGCTGCTTGTGATCAAGTTGAGGTGGCGTTGAGTTGGCTGCGATATGTGCAGAAAATAGGTTTGCATTCTCTAACACGTTGATTACTGGTCTGTCATCAACAGGATCACAAACGTATTTCTGCTAAATGTTGGAAAAGTAAAGTATTTTTAAACTGATTTCCTGGTTGTGTAAGAACGTTCCACGTTGATTGCGCGGATTGCAATCACTGCTAGAACTCTTGAATGAAGTCAGAAAAACAAATAATGATTACGACCACGTCAAAATGTCTAAACATACGGGAAGAGTGGCATTCAAACACGAAGACTTCATGTTACCCAGTGACTATTTATTAGCCACACATAGGAGTATAAAGTAATGCCAGAAGGGAGGCACTTTAGAAATGAGAGCTCACAAAGTGCGGTAGTTATGTGGCTATAATGTTGCTGAGTATTTGTTGCCATTTTACAACATCAAATAAAATGCGGCTTCATCACAAGCAATCAATAAAGAAAGAGGTGATGTTGCAAAAATACGAAGAAACGATAGAAAATAAGGTGCACAACACTTTGATTGTCTTCAATTTTAGGTGGTCGTTGTGTGGCGAATCTGACTTGCGATATGTTAACCAAAAAAGCCCACTTCGAAAAAGAACAACTATAGTGTTTGGCCACGAAATGAAGAACGTGATTCGAACCAATGCTATGAAAATATTAGAACCAAAGCATCAATACATCAGACCCTGGCTGCGTGGAGACGAGGATGTGTTTAAGCTATAGATTACAATGTTATTTCATTTGACATAACAGGTCAATTGAAAAGTCCCCGGCCTTCCATAGTAAAACACACTTTTTTGGCAAAATTCGTTTTTTTTATTCAACATAATTCCCTTCGAGGGTGATACACTGATTATAGCGACCCTCCAACTTTTCGATACCTTTTTTGTAGTACGATTTGTCCTTTGCTTCAAAATAGGCCTCAGTTTCGGCTATCACCTTTTCATTCGACGAAAATTTCCTCCCAGCGAGCATTCTTCTGAGATCTGAGAACAGGAAATACTCGCTGGGGGCCAGATCTGGAGAATACGGTGGATGCGGAAGCGATTCGAAGCCCAATTCATGGATTTTTGCCATCGTTTTCACTGACTTTCTTTTTCTTCAAATGCGGTCGTTTTTCGGCGATTTCGTCCTTCAAACGGCCCAATAACGCTGTGTAATAGTCGCTGTTGATGGTCCTTCCTTTTTCAAGATAGTCAATGAAAATTATTCCACGCGCATCCCAAAATACAGACGCCATAACCTTGCCAGCCGACTGTTGTGTTTTTCCACACTTTGGGGCGGGTTCATCGTGTGCAGTCCACTCGGATGACTGTCGATTGGACTTCGGAGTGAAATGATGGAGCCATGTTTCATCCATTGTCACATATCGACGCAAAAACTCGGGTTTATTACGCTTGATCACCCCCAAACACTGCTCTGAATCATCAACTCGTCGTTGTTTTTGGTCAAAAGTGAGCTCGCGCGAGTTAACAGTCATAGTTAAGAACCATAGTTAACAAATCATATTAATCATAACCAACATAGTTAACTATCATAGTAAATAATCATATTAGTCATAACCAACATGGCTATACATATTTCAAATAACTATCATATCATATTATGACTCATATTCAAATACCGCAGCAGAACAATATCATAATCTCCTAGGAAAATTCCCAAGAACATCAACCGATGATCTCATCAGTAGCATCATATACAAATCCATCCGAACAAAGGAAAACCATTGCTGATAAGATACACAGATGCTTCATAGGAAAACTACCAGGGACAGCACCCACGAAATAAGGAGATAAGAATATCGATATAAATAGAGAATACTGAACCAGCAGCATCATTCCCGATTCATCAGCACGATAGACACTAGTCAATAAGCAAATTGTTAATTAGTGTATAAGTACTATGTTATGAAAATAAAATTATATTTTTTTAACAACTTTGAATCGTGGAATCATAATTCGCGGCACCTACTTTGCACAGAGCTTTCTCATACCCAAATATTCGTGAATGATATGATGCACACGTTCAGTTGATATCTTTAGAGTGCCTGCTATTTCATTCAATTTCAATTTACGGTCATTCAAAATCATTTTGTGGATTTTTCTAATGTTTTCGTCGGTAACAACCTCTTTTGTGCTTCCACTGCGTTCATCGTCTTCGGTGCTCATTTCACCACCTCTAAACTTAGCATACCAATCCTTGATGGTTGATTTTCCTGGGGCGGCGTCTGGAAACTCGTCATCAAGCCAACTTTTTGCTTCAACTGTATTTTTTCCCTTCAAAAAGCAATAGCGTGTTGATAAAACGCGAAATTCCTTTTTATCCATTTTTTTCACAATAACAGAAGTTGCTTCACTCAAAATACTATAATTCACAACCTAATGATCCGACATCTGTCAAATTTATACACGCGTCTTTTGAAGGGCTAACTAAAAATCATATGGATTTAATTCTAGTGCCGCCATCTATGTGTCAGGCCGGGGACTTTTCAATTGATCCGTTATGGGTCTGTTGATTTCTTTTTCGATTTTCTTTTGGTGCTACGTTCTTCGCGATGGAGACCCTTTGGCAAGCGATTTCTAAAACTCAATACAGTTTAAAGTACATTGTGATAGCATAGTCAGACTGGAATTATAAAAGGCCATGAGAAAATTGGCGCCCCGGCTGAATTTATATGACTTCTTAGGTTGAACATGACCGGTGTCAGAAGCCAAATGGAGCTGTAACATTCGTTACAGAACTCCTTCAAGAGGACAGATTGGAAAGTTCTCTGACATTCCAATGTAACTCCAAGAAATACACTATTGTATAAATATACTAACATATTGGTTTACACAGATGACTGCAACAATATCGGAGAATAAAAACGGACTAGCAAAGTTAGGAAGAGTAAATTCGCCTTGACAGAAACCTACTTTAGTCATATAGTCAAGCTAGAGGAATATGAAATTGAGCTTATATATTGCTTGGGCCACTACATAAAAGGCATAGTAGGGTATCAATCTGGATAATATTAACCCGAGATCGGGACCGCTGGCGGGGAAACCTTTTGAAGGTCATGACTGGAATCCGGTGAAGAGCTGGATATGCAAGTAAGTTGTTGCACTTTTTCGGCATCGATTATTCAAAAAGAGTCCCCATCGTAACTAATTATGCAGAAAGACCTAGGAGCAAACTGTTCGAAATGTGTTTAAAGAACGAACTCAACAAGAATCGTAAATCCCTTAGGGTTCTTATTCACGTAAGCCTTTTTTTAATATCTGAAGTTAGCTTACAGAATCTTTTAATATTGTAATCTTAAAGTTTGAGGCACATTATTATTGTGCCTCAGTTTACGTTGTTCTGCTCCTAGAGATCCCTTCATCCCAAGTGAAAGACCTAAAGGGGAAATCACTGTGAAATTAGGTAATACAGTGGTTTCTCGTTGTCGAATGCATTATTCTACTAGGAAGGAGCTAACACCTTTTTCCACTACGATTAAACAATCAATTTAAGCAAAAAGAAAAGGTTGCGACAATCTTATCTAAAGGGCATCTTTAAATAACTTATGTTAAAGTAGCCGCCGAACTATATGAACCTACTTAATCTCTTCTAATATTAGTTACATTTGCTTCAGCTATCGATTATGAGAGTACGCTTGATAGGTAACAGTTTAGAGGTAAAGATAAACTATTTATATCATCATATAGTGCCTAAGAACACCACATGCCTTACACTTAGACGATGCTGTTCAATACCTTAAGGGTTAAATGAAACATTCGTGGTAGTTTGTAATTCGTTACAGATGGTGTGGAAGACTGAACAAATGAAACGCGTCAGGACAGTAGCACTGAACCATGCGGGGGAGTATCTAGAAATTCTTTACCAATCGGTTAATTCAGTTTACTCCACTACATATTTAAATTGCACAAAAGATATTTCAATTCGTTTGAAATAACTGCTATTTTCTGTAGAGGATGATTAAAACTGATGAATAAGTTGTGATTTTGGATTTTGAAAATGATTCTGATTCTGTTCCATAAAGTAAACGAATAATTAAAACTTCTTTTGAAAATTGGCGAGGCGCAAATGCAAATTATGGAATGCTTTTCCCATTCTAGGAAAATATCGCAATGCTTTCACTAAATTATTAAACAGGAAAAATTTCCACATTTTTGAAAGGTAAAATGAATAGTTACGAAAGAAGTATTGCTGTATTTATGGATTATTCCTGTTTCTAACTGGAATTGGGATTTTGAGTAGGATCTGCGAGAACAGCAGTGCTATTAAAAAAAAAGAGTCGACATTTGGACAGAAAAAATATGATTAATAGACAAAAATAATCTCGGTCATTAATCATATCAATTTTTACAAATAAAACAGATTGTTTTTTTCTTAATTTTGGCTTTAATATTTTCTTAAACTGTAAGCGAAAAGCTTCGAAATATTCTGCAGATAAATTTAAAAAAAACGGGCAGTTAGTCTTAGTTGAATTGCAAAATTATTTAAATACAACAGTTTAGCATTGAAATATTTTCTTCGTCATTTAAAGCAAAGTTAAGTTCCTTTTCCTTTCGTTTTACATATTTTGTTTCCCCCTTTTGAATTATCTTTTAATTATACAATTCTTTAGACAGTTTTGGAATTAATTTGTAAACGCCGACTTGTGATTATTCCATAACAACTCTTAATCTTCTATGCTACGTATCGATACTACTTTGAGTTCTCAGTGACAATAGTATCGTTAACGAATTAAAATGTTGACAGTGGTTTACTGCATGGCGACATTTTAAAATCGACGTTTATTAAAATCAAGACTTTCTCGGTCAATATTTTGGTATGTCCACATTTTGTCTAATCGTACCCTACACAAATCGGCCATACTGAAATTGTACGAATAGAAATCAAACCCATATGCTGATATCTATTAGGATGATAAACTAAATTAATGCACATGCTCAAAATATTATCTTGGCTCACTTGATATATTAGTCGAGTATAAATCTTTACAAAAATTCACAGATGCTTGGGTGATTAATGCAACTCAAAACAAATGCATTCTGGCATCATGTCGCAGTAATAACATTTTAGGCATAGCACGATATTTTCGGCCGTGGGATATGATCGGGAGGAATTGCGGGGGTTCTCTATACCACATGGAGAACCAACCCACAATGCCAACTAATCTTGACCGCTAACAGCGCGTCACCTCACCCCAACTCCCCATCCCAAACCTGCAATACACACATTCGCAACCATTCAAAACCTGCAAGCGTATCCATCCCAATATGCAACAGCATCCATCCCCAATCCACAATTGCATACATCCCCCAATTTACCAGGAAGATATTTCCCAAGCTGAAATAAATGCATATTCCAATTTACAACGGAATCTCAACCATCTCCCTCAATTACATCACCCCACATACATTTTCCCAAAACTGCTTCGGACAATTCTTTACTTAAGTTATATTCCTTCCTTGCGACCAAGCAATCCTAATTTCCCTGAAATTCATATGCTGTAATAAAACGGATATTCAAACCTACAACGGAACATTAACCATCACCACCAACTATACCGAGCCGCATACATTTCCCCGAAATTGCTTCGGTTAATATCTTACTTAAATGATATTCCTTGCTCTCACCCAAGCAATTCCAATTTCCCACGAAAACCATTTCGGTTCATTTCCTCCTTAAACTACACTTCTCGCTTGTGACCAAGCGACAGCTAATTTTCCACGAAACTATCACAATTATCAAGACCCTTGATCATACTTGGCTATGTCGCCAAAACCAATTTCCCGGCATGCACAACCAACGAATCCAACTCAGCTTATACGGTGAGGATTCGCTTGAACTGAATTCCCTATGCAAGCTAGCAACCCCCTTCGAGTTCCTAGGAAGTGGCAGTGAGTATATTTCTGCTATGACTCAACCGCCACGACGCGATGAATAGATTCTTTCCATACATTAAGTAGTCGAGTAATAACCACCCCAAAGGACAGACGTTCCTCCATACCCTCCAGTGCGCATCCCCGAGTAGTCGGGTCGTCGACCTCAACGAATTGTCTTCGCAAATTGATGGGCGTGTGTTTAAGATAGCGTGTACGAGTGCAGTCTTTACACCATTTACCGGCGTCATTAATTAAAACAGTTGTGCTGTTCCCATGTCACCTGGTTCAGAATCCGTACGCGCGACGTGTGTACACAATACTTAAACGGCTAGGCGTTTGATTAACTACGCTAACGATTATGTGAAGTTGTGACATTTTAATTTTGAATTAATAATTACTTCAAATTTACGAGCTTAACTGAATTAAAATTTGTCCCGAGTGCGGGGAATTCACATGTGAGATTGTGACATTTTAGTTTTGAATTAATAATTACTTAAGGTTCACGAACTTAAATGGATTTTGTAAAGCTACACCACAATAAATAAATAAACGTTAATTCAAACAACATACCAGTGCTTGACTTTTCTTACTTTTCTAAAGCCTGCGGGTGAACTTGGTGCCTTTAGCCCTCGGTGGAACAAGTAGGTGGGAATATCGATGAACCTATGTCCTTGCCGACACACATACTTAACCCCCACAGAATCGTTGAGCACAACGGAATTTGGATCAAGTGTGTGCCCGGAGAGGGGTGGGATTCCAACAGAATATGTACATACAACCATAGTGAAGAATACAGCATCAAAAGAGAATCGAAAAAATCATTACACTTTATGTAGTGAGTTAAGGCATTCTCGCACAGCACAACGCCGTGGCCTAGAGTGTTGGTGCATTTGATTTAAACTTTTTAGTGTGGGTTTGAATCATGTGCTTGGCGGCCTCCAAAACGCTATGGGACTATTCCTAGGAGAGAGGCATGCGTCTAATTTGATATGAGATGTAACACTAAATAAATTGTGTGCAAGGAATCGGATACGCTAGTCAATTATTATCAACGTTGAATTTTTAACAGCATTTTGTAATATCAGAGATATCATGAATGTGTACACTAACATTTATAAACAGCGAAATCTAATACCAGATTAACTTGTTAACCGATACAATATATCTGCGTTACCTAGGGATGCGCCTTATGTTATACTCGGGATTTCTGTTGTGTTTTCATCTGATCAGATATAGATTGCCTTTTTTTGTATTTTTAATATGCTTCTCCCGGGAGGGGCGAACCTATACCCCGAGATGCCACCAAATAACCATTGCAGTTCTTTTTGAATAGTTGCAGGTTGTAATGCTCCGGGAAGACTCGCGCGGGGAGGGAGTTCCATAGCTTTCCCACTCTGTCCACCGGATTGTCTTGTAGAGCGCATATAAACCGAATTCCGCGGAACAATACCACGAACCACCGAAAAACAGCCCCCTTGATAATATTTGTAAAACAGACAGTGATTGGCTACGTCCCTTCGATGTGATTGCGACTGTAGTCCCGATGTCAGCGCCGTGTCACCGATCAGGCGGATCGCTCGTCTCTGTATGCTCTCAAGTAGGTCGAGGGTACGTTTAGGAGCAGAGCTCCGAACATGAGAGCAATATTCGATCGCCGGTCTAATTTGGGATTTATACAGAAGAAAAAGTTGGGCCGGAGTAAAATACTTCTTGGCTCTAAAAAGATAGTTCGGCTTTCCCGAGGCGGACGTGGCGATGTTCGACACGTGTTCATGCCATGATACACTCCCACAGACCGTGATGGCAAGCATATTGAAGCTTTCGCCAGATTCGAGGGCTTACCTGTTTATCATCAGTAACCGATAATTTTAAGCTTGCATTAAGCTAAATAAAAATGGGGTTCCGCCTTCAATCAATCAATCAATCCACTTTTCTTTGTGAATGTTGTATACTGTGTCTTCGTTGCATTGAAATCGGTGAGACTGGCCTTTCCCCACTGCAGGGCCTTATACAGATCCAGATTCAGAGAGTTGATCTGTCTACATCTCAGCTGATGCGACGTTGTTGCACTATCTAACGATCACTCGAAAAAGAGGCACGCGGTTATAGGGCTTGGGATGATAGTTAGAATCACAGTTAGAATCCCCAAAAATTCAACCAATGCGCAACACATCAGGCTACTGGCCGTGCTTAGACTTCGATTTTTAAACTCAAGTACATTCAACTGATGTGAATTGTTATGTTATCACTATGGTATACGGCTCTGATGCATTTTCTTATTCGATTTTTCGTTCGGTGTTCTTCACTGTTTGCTGGTGTACTGTGTGTGTATCTGTTAGAAACGCTACAAGGCACTATCATCCGCGAAACTAAACACCCTGTTATCCGTCGACTCCAACATATAGTTTATGTGAAGCAAAAACAACGCTGGAGCAAAAATAGAACCTAGAGGCAGCCCGCAATTAACAGGATACAGATCCGAAGACTCGCCGTCCACAACAACCCGGATCGATGGATTTTCTTTTTGGATTTGGAAGCTCTTCGTCCCGTCGCAAAGCTGCTGGGAAAGTCCGTATGAACGAAGTTTGCTCAGCAATGTCCCATGCCAGACGGGCTCAGAAGCTTTGGAGATATGCAGTGTGAGCGCCCTTGACTCACCATGCCCCTCAATCGGAGATGTCCATATATCGGTTATAAGGATCAAAAGGTCTCCTATGGATCGCCTGCCCCGGAATCCGTATTTTCGATCATTAAGAAGTCCGTTGCACTCCAAATACTTAATTAACTCGGCATTGATAACCTTTTCCATCACCTTAGATAACAGAGACACTAATTCTATCGGGCGGTAATTTTGTGAGAGACATCTTTTTCCCTCATTGGGATTGGCTGAACTCAAGCGATTTTCCAGCAGGTAGGAAATGTCCTTCATGTATAAGATAAGCAAAAGAGTCTGTCAAGAACGGGCGATAGTTCTGGAGTACAGTTCTTAAGGACTGTTGCCGGTATTCCACCCGGGCCGGTTGCCTTCACACAGTCCAGTCTACGTAGAATGCGTTGAATAGTACGCGGGCGGAACCTCATATCCCACATCGAAGATCGTGCCGGCGCGACCACAGGTGGCTCCAAAAGACCGGCATCGAGGTTTGAGCATCAGGCAGGAAAGGTTCCTCGTTCATAACATAAGCGAAAGAGTCTGCCAAGAACCGGCGACAGTTCTTAAGGACTATTGCTGGTATTCGGTCCGAGCTGGTTGCCTTCCTATAGTACTATAGGAGTTTACGAGGGTGGTCTGAAAAGTTTCCTCAACGTGAAGATAGCAGCACTCGTCAACAGAAGCTAGTGAATGTAGATGTGCATCTTTTGACAGTTACTCACCAGAACTGCAGCCATTTTGGACGCGTAGTTTTTATTTGACAGTCGTTTGAGTGAGTCGATGTAAGAGTGTGGGGGGCGAAATCGTGTGCCGGCGTACGGAACGGGGTTCACTTCAATCCCCATCAAGAAAAAGTTCAGCCGAAAATTGTTCACGGGAAATTGTCACCAAGGTACTAAAAAAAAAAAAACACACAGGTGATAGTCGCCAGAAATAAAAACGCACAGGATGTAGTTGGTTATTAATAATTTTTACTTATAAATCCTAGAGGTTTAAAGAATGTTCACATGATTTAGATCTCCGAAATACATTTAAAGACACATTCGAATCACTAACGAGGGCGGAAAACTGGGGAGGAAAGACGACTCCTAGAGAACCCACCGTACCGGCGCCAGTACGATGGATGGCGGGCGACCCGTCCCCTTTGAAGATTGAAACACGACTAAGCGATATCAATTCGCTGGCTAAGGAAATTCGGCCAGTGAAACGGGCTCTCTTACTTTTAAGGCTGCATTTTCTATCCCAAGAGAAACGTGAAGTCTCTTTGGGGGTAGGGAGCTAGATCTCCTAGTGAAGATGATGGTACACATGTATGTGTGAACATTGGTTCGTTCATGGAACGAAACCATGAGAACGAATCTAAAACAAAGAAAGGGCATAATGTGCATCCATACGATGTGAGTTCGGCTAAGCAAACAAGGATTTTTGGCTAATATCAGTTGTGTAATTAATCGCGACTTAAACCATCCAATTTATGTAGCCTCGTCGATTATGCAAATACAAAAATTCAACCAGGTCGATACAAAACATTGGCTCCTCGACAGTACAGTGGTTAGTATACCCGCCTGTTACGCGGGAGACCGAGGTTCGATTCCCCGTCGGGGAGCCTCTGGCGCCAGACTAATGACCTTGCCCGGAAAAAAACAAATCATTATGGGAAATTTAACAAGCCCCAGGATTTGCTAAATAAGGCCAAGACCGGTTCCCGGTTGTAGTGCCGATGATGATGATGATGATACAAAACATTAGTGAGCTAGAGTACGAGCAATTTTTGAAAATGCAGTATTGAGATAATCACTTTTAAGGCAAGGTTCATAGAGTTATTGTACATGCTATACAGACATACCGTACATACTGTACAAAAGGTTTATACAAGGTATTGTGAGACAAAGAAACAAAGTTCTCCAGATACCTGACTCGCTAGTTAACGGTATCCCAGTTTCTGAGTATATGCGATACCTCGGTAATTAATAATATAAAATTTAACACTTCGATGTACATATATATCAAATACACTTTCGAACTAAGTGAAAAAAGGACTTTTTGTATATGGTGAAGTGTTTCATCACTATAAAAACTCATCATATACCCACATGTTTTGCAACCTAAATTAATCAACCAGCAAATGTCAAACAGATGAGGAGGTTTGAATAGGAGCAATAATTCCATGGAAGCTTACGTCGCATAAGGTACTTAAAACCCAACATGTTTTTATTAATAAGGATATAAATTATCCAACAATGGCATAGTACGTGCGCACACTATTTCAGGAGGAAAATCGTTTATGGGGGTTGTCATGGATATCACATAACTCATGGAATAGAATAAACCAAAATCTTGTTTCGACTATTTGTTTGATGTTTGTAACATGACACTAAGGGTAAAACCGAAAAGTAATGAGCAATTGCTATTCTAATTAGTTTGCTTCAATCGGTTTTTATATTCAGAATTGAATTTATCGTAAAAACAGAACTACTTACTCATGTCCTAACGCAATCATATGCACGTATCGTGGCAGTCAGCCACTAGCAGGATAGATAAATAACAATGGTGGAGTTGTTATAATGATTAGCAGGGAAATGTGGATGTACGAGAACTTAGGATCAACTGGTAACCGTATAGTATTAGGGCTATAGAAAATTATCTCTTTCTCTAAAGTTCTGGAATTCGACATTTTTTAGGAACTTGTTTTATATGGACATACGAAAATTCTGTAACTCATTGCGGTTTATGGAGCTATGACCATTTAGTGTTGATTGAGGCCTAGTTTAACCGTTCCGTAATGCTAAGTAAATAGGAGTAGAAACACAACTCAGATATCGTGACTACTACGAATATTATTACATAGTATATGCTAATATTCGCGGCCTTGCCCGTATTACACATGGTGGCACACAAAGAAACACCAATGTAGAAGTAAGCAAGAATTTTCGCATAAGAAATCGATAGCACACGTTACGACAATTACGAAGACCACAAATTCGGAATGTCCGAGAAACCTCCGTCACCTTTGTGACGAATTCCATAAATCAGTTGCGGCTTTCTGGTGGTTGTAAGACTATATGCTTCTGCTGCGGTCATACAAAAGGCCGGCTATTTATTCTTGTGAAATTGTAATCATTCCCCGAATTTATGTTTGTTTTATTAAAGGGTATTTTACCTGCATGCGGGTTTTAATGCTATGGCGGTTTGCGCCACGAAATAAAGAATGTGCTTCGAACCCACGTTACGAAACACTTTGAGTCACAGCAAAAGGTTTGAGCCAATGATTCAGCACATCCAACCATGGCCGCGTGTGGACGAATATGTAGTTTTTTCTCGCTACTATTTAAGCTGTGAGATTGCTGTGCTACTTGTTATGATATACAGCTCTGATAACTTATATTTAGATTTTCTTTTGGTGGTGTGTGCTTCAATATAGTTGCGTGTTCGTGTGTCTATTGGAATTGCCACAAGGCCATTGTGTGGAATTTAAAATTGAAGTTATTGTCTGATACGCAATATATACTTTCGCAATGGCGATGGAGTTGTGGGGGGGGGGGGGGGGGGGGGCTGTAAAACACCACGCCTATAAAACACTGCACGTCACCGACGGGAAGGAAAACACAGGTCGCACAAGTGAAAAATAAAATACCGTGATTGTCATTCATGAATGATTTTTTATTGTTTAATAGGTTTAAGATGGAATTTATGGTTACCAGGCTGACAGTATGTTTGCATTAATCATCATCATCATCATCGGCACTACAACCGGGAACCGGTCTTGGCCTTATTTAGCAAGTCCTAAGGCTTGTTAAATTTTCCATAATGATTTGTTTTTTTTTCGGGCAAGGTCATTAGTCTTGCGCCGTTTGCATTAATAACGGTTGCTTATTTTTAACTTTATAACCCACTGAATATCATTTTACTGTTTTTATCTTGGTGTTCAAACTAGTCACATAGGGTGTATAGACTGGGACTTAATACACGAAACTAAATGCGACCGACTGTTGCTAAGACCGCCTATGAACTAGTACAAAAATATAAAAAAACAATACTTAGTTAGAACTCGATTCGTGTAAGGGACACGTCCCGCGGGGGTGCAGACTCTGATGAACACCCTACGGGGGATGATAAGAATAAAAATAACTTAATGTGCGCGCACTGAGGGATGAATGACGACACAGTCGAGGATTGAAATCTGGATCTTAATTCACCCTCGATTCGGTGGTGGTGGATATCCTCTTCGCTAAGGATATATTTTTACTTACCAATAGAGAGACGTAAAGTCTCTCTCTGTGGAACAGAAAACCAGATCTCGTAATAAAGATCATGGTGGTACACATGTATCTGTGTCCATTGGTTCATTCATGGGACCAAACCATGAGAACGAAACTGAAACAAAGAAAGGGGATAATGTGCATCCATGAGATGTGAGTTCGGCTAAGCAAACAAGCCAAATCTCATTGGATACTAATTGGGTTTGTGTTTGCTTATGTGAGAAGGTCAATGGTAAATGGATCCAGGAATATGTAGGACAAAGGGAATTTATGATCTGAGAGTTCAACTGAGTAAACAAGTTGTAACTTATTAGATGCATTTGGGATACTTCAAACGATATGGATTGCTTACCGTATCGCCAGAATGCCTGCGGAAGAACAGAGCTCTTTTGTTTGCACATGATGCGAGTTAGGGAAATTGGTTTCGACGTCGATTGCGCTAATTGAATGCAGCTGCTTGGGTTCTGTATTGTTGGGAGAAAAGGTCGCCAGCCAATGTGCATAAAAAGGGATTTGTTGTACACATGATGAAGCTGGGATTAGGCGACGCAATGATCATTAACCCTGGTTGGGATGGTCACATGATATGTGAACCGCATTGTTTTCCTTCAGGGATATGATGTTTATTCCATAAAGAATTCTTTGTTGGGAAAATTTTGCCGATGCGTTGATGCATGGGAAAATGCGCTTGTTGATGCAATTCTTTTTAGGAATTTTAGATAATGCTTGTATGCATCAATGTCCTTGGAAAAGGAAATGTTTTCAGGTGCCAATGCGATTACAGTTGGGTTGTAATAATGGGGGTTTTTTGGGTAAGTTTAAAAGAACCCCCACAGAGTTGCCATTAAACTATTAGGCTGTGAATGGCTCATGAATACCCCAAGCTCTCGAAATATTATTTAAACACCACAGTGCGTGTTGGGAACGAGTTGCATTGAAGAGTTTTGTTTATTCATTAATATAAAATCATAGATTCTGGGCTGATATGAAAATGTCGGAATTCTATGATGGTAAAAACATATTATGAAATCAAAACTGGAGCTTTGGAAAAATTTTAGTAAAGAAATGGAAAAATAGGATATAACGTGCCATATAGTGTGTCTTTCAACCCAACCACTGAAAGTCAAGGGCCAGAATGAAGTGAAGATAGCAATATATAAATATAAAATGAGCAAAGCAGCTGAATCGAAGACTTCAAAACCCTGTCAACTATTTAGATATGTGATTAAAGTTAACATGGAGACATCAGTCACCACACGTCGCATACCGATTTTTTTATTTTCACCGGACTGATATTCTATCATATAGAGTCTATACTCTCAACCTCGTTTTCTTCATTGAATGCCAACTTCAACAAAATATACCAATGGGGATTACCTAACCCAGTAAAATTCAATGCTTCTGAAACCCAGTGTCACCTCTTGTCATTAAAGTTTCAAGAACTGAAACTGGGAATGGGCAGGGATTTACCCTGTGTAGTTGAACTCAAAACACGAATTATTTAATAACGACTTCACAGTTGTTCAGGATGTTAAATAAATTACTCGCGAGTACATACAGTTTTCCTTAGTATATCTTTACAACTCATATATTTCGATTACATGAAGCGGATGGGAATTTCCCAGGAGCCTGCTTAAAATTAGTTTTACATGCCATAGGCATTTAACGTTTCATGATGGGATTGTGGATACCAACAGTGTTAAATGTAAACCATTTAGCACATATCCTATTTAACGAACGCACCATTATCCTTACATTATTTGGAACGGATTAGAATACTCAGTGTATAATGTACATACAATGAATTTGAAGCCCGGTTACGTAAAGTTATATGTCGAGTATACTCCAACAAGGGTAGATATGCAAAATTACATTCTTAACCGGAAGTCATTGAAGAGCAGCCGGAAGCGGGAAGGATGCACAATGCGCAAAATAACGTACAGTTAGTTGTCTAGAAGGAGTTCCTGGGGCAATTCAAAGAAGTCCTCTCAAGGAATACCTCGGATTTATAACAGCATACATTAGAGCACTGTAGGAGGGGGATTGATAAGAGAGACGTTTATAATATAATCAAAAGATTTCTATACTACACTCATCCGTATCGGTATCCGTTTTGATTCCCAGATACATGGTATTGTAAAATGGATTAGACGCCTGTAGGGCGACTCTCATACATACAAACATGGATATAGGGGGCAACGGTTGGCTAATGGAATCATACGAATTTCCATTTCTAGATTGATCTGATTGCAAATTGGTCAGCCATGTAGAGATTAATGTAGCGCATAGTTGAGTTGGAATGGTAAATAAATATGTTGCTGTTGAAAATGTAACTTGGCTTTGGTATAAATCACTTAGTACTTGGGATGGATTAGATCCGAACCTTTCTTATTCTGCAATGAGTCGGTAAGCTCCGGCACATTTTATCACGTATGTTTTTCATAGTATACTATGAGATACGGTCTGTGAATTTAGTGGCAGCCGGTGTTAGGAATAATGAAATTGATATTCGATGTTTTCTTATATTTTAAGTTTTCATGGTACTTATGAGTTTATTGACAAAACTCGCAACCATTAGGAAACCTATTAAAGTTGTAGCAGAACTCTATTTTGTTATGTCGCAAAAAACGATAAATGGCCATTTGTTTTGACAGTTCCTTTCCTCCTTTGATGTATCCGCAATCCATACATACAAAAGTATTTTGTGATTCCTTCAAACTATTACGTTGAGACGGAAGGAGGAAGAATGGTAGGTAAAGCAAGTACAAGCAGAATGAAATCGCGGTGAAACAATTTTTTTTTTTATACAAAACGCTCTTTCAAAAGGGATTTTGAGGTACGTTTGGATGTCAAAGTGCACTGTGAGCCGAAGAGGAGGGCACGGGTTAGAAATGGAAGTACGTTGGTCTTGAAAGACTGGTTGTTGCAACGACGGAGAAGCACATTTGATGTACACACATTCGTGTGGCTCGACTAAAACACGATTGCCTATATTTACCCATATCTCTAAAGATAACTTCAAACATGAACTGATAAGAATCTCTAATTGGGATCGCGGGAAAATGTTTGGAGAGATGGAATGTATTCACTAAGTTTAGTTGAGCATGTTATGATACCCATAGCAAGGTTTCAGGAATGAAAATATGCGTCTATGTTCTAACGACGCAATTGAAACACGTCTGGATTTACTATTCGTTTTTACGATATCAAGCAGCGGTATTTTAGATGCGCCTAACCAAATATCGGAACTGGGTTCCAATACAGCATGAAAATAAAAGTAAACTGTTGCCAGCTTAGATGAGGTAATTAATTAGTAGAGTGCCAAGAAGTTCTTTGGCTTTGGCGATCGTGTTTCTGAATTGGGATTTGCCTTAACTGCCTCCCTATACCCAGAATTGAATCACATATTGTCGACTGGGGTTTGGTACACCTTTCTCTTAGTGCATTCGAAGTAAAATAATAACGAAGAATAACGATAAATTTAACCGCACCAGTTGGATTTTTCATGTAGCCAGAGAACCGTAGTATTCTCCTCGGAGCTTGTTCGTTAACACTGCTTAAGGCTAGAATTAATTTAGTTGACACAATATAGTGTTCAGGGCGAATAGACTTCGATTGAGTAGGGGGATGAAGAACAGAGTCAGTGTACTCGTATTAGCGAAGTGACCGTCTGTGTCTGATACCCGTGTTGGGTAATCTACGAGTTGAATTGTCTGAATTGGCGAAGAGGTGGATATGCTAACCTTCAGGTGTTGTCTACTTAGAGTAACGAAGCTGTTGCGTTTCCAACAGATACGCACGAATACAAAAATAATAGTGAAGAGCAGCGACAAAAGGAAAAATAAATTGAAACATTAATAACGTGGAGCCATTTCCCATAGCAATTAGCATAAAGAGTAGCCGAGAATAAAACATAATCTCCTTCCTACGGCAGTGGACTGATGTGTTGAAGCTTAAACTCTATTTTTAGGTGTTATTCTAATGGTTGTAACATTGTTTTTTTTTTTTTTTTGTTTTATATCCACATTTATTTAACAAATTAATTACATATTTTACTTAAGACTAAATGTTAATTTCTATTTTACAAATATCATTCTTACATTAACTTACTGGCTCTTCGCAAGCACTCTAAATTATACATTATTATTTTTCTTATGCCTTTCGGCGTACAAAGTTGTAACATTGGTATGAAGAATGGTATTCTCTCATTAAGAATTATGAAATTACCCAGAGTAAGGATTTCAGTGTTCGGATATAAAATCGAGATCCTATTAATCATAGAGTTTTCTAGAGTCAGATAGAGTCGCAATGATGAATGATATGATTATATGTATATGTGCAGTTTCAGTTACGAGAAGTTAAATCCTTGGTAGGAACAGAGGGCTGTGAAAGAAACTGATAAGCAATATTGATTCCTTAGTACGTTGGAAATATACAACGTGAGAAAACCTACAAGGTTACAATTAGGCAGGTTTGAAATCAAAATGTTGGTATCAATTATTACCTGGAGTTCACTTACTATCATGATTGTTGGTTTGTGGTCACAAATGTAAGCAGATACAACAAAGAGGTTGCATGTTAAGTCACAAATGTTGCACTTGTCGAGGCTTTTCGTGTCATGAAAGACCAGAACCACCTGGGAGTGGTATGATGGCGATATCTCTAATGTTCCAGATCATCTACGTTTTAAAATGGTGATTAGCGAAAGAGATAAATCTAAAAGAGACCGATCTCATCCCACCTGGTAGTGGACTACTGACGAAGAGAGGACTTTACGTCCGCAAGCATGCCACTCTCATTTGCTTTCGGAGACTTAAGATTAGTTTTAGTTTTATTTCCGTCTTTTTTTTTAGTTTTATTTTAATACCTGATGATGTTCTGTTTTTGGCGCAAGGCTAATAACCTTGCCCGGAAAAACAAATTATTATGGAAAATTTAACAAGCTTCGGATCTTGCTTCGGGCCAAGACCGGATCCCGGTTGTAGTGCCGAAGATGATGATGATAATGGTGTTCTGTTTGGTTCTAAAATTCTTGTATGTTCGCAAAACCAAAACAAACAAAAAAATTAAAGCAGAGATACAAAAGAGGAAAGCCTCCTATATATTTGGCAGACGACAGATTATGTGTTATTCAAGAAGATATTGTACGTCGGAAGGCAAAGGAAAACAAAAGACGTATTGTATAATTTAGAGTGCTTGTGAAGAGCCAGTAAGTTAATATAAGAGGAATAAATGTATATAGGACTTTGCATTTAGTCTTAAGTAGAAGCTGTACATTTTTGTATAATAAATGCGTATTTTAAATTTAAAAAAAAAACACCTCGGAGTGGGTTCAATGGCCAATAGATAAGGGGAAACGGCTACTTTAGGTGAATAGTAGTAATTGTCCTGAGTTCCTGCGTAATTTTACTCCACAAGCTGTTAATAACATTCTATTTTAGGTATGACATTTTAATTTACTGCACCTGCATTTAATCATTCATGACTGACGCCATGGACTTTTGCCTTTCGCTCAGCGTTATCATTAATTTTTAATTACAACTTATTCGAAAATCTTTGTGCCGTTTATTTTTATTCAATAATAACAATTTTTAATTTTTTTTTTTTTAATTTATAATATAACACATATATCTAATGTATTTCTACCCTAAACATAGAAAAGACTGTGTAAGCTTGGCGATGATAGAGTTACATTACCAACTTTAGTACACAGATCGTTATTTGCCATTCAACTATCAGAACGGTTGGTGGTGGTTAATAATGTCTTCCCCGTTTTTATGGGATACAACTCTACTCAATCGCTGCTCCTCTTGTTCGATGCGCGTGATTTCTCGATCATAGCATAATCATTTGTCTATGGAAGATCTACATATGCGGTAATTCAGCGGAATTCCCTATTTATCTTGCTTCTGATGGAACAAACCCGTTGCGATGCACCCTCTCATAAAATAGAGTAGTAGGGTCCGAAAATTAGGCCACAATTGGACGAAATTATTTCTCTTGCAATATGTCCTCTGTTTAGTTTGATCAGAAAGTTATCAACTCTGTTTAAGTCGATTTTATTATTTATCATATATAATCTTATATACAAATAAGACTGGATAGCATTTTCATTGTTGAATTCCGGTGTTTGATATAATCTGAGACAAGTTCTGAAACATTTGCTTTCCTAATCTTTTCCATCAGAATTTAGAAGTAAATTGAATCACACTGTCGACTGGCGTAATTTTGCAAATGTCGGGTCAGGTTTACGAATCAACCGGCGCGGCGTTCAAATTCAATGTGCTTTGTTGCCAATTTTAATTCATTCATTCTTTCCTCACCACCGCTTGGTAGAAACCCTGACGTGGTGCGGGGGGTTAAACTACAACGGATCGCTCAGGCTATGCTGACGGATGCATATGCTTCCAGTAGGATCACCCATGTCAGACAGGCTAGCGAGGAGTAACACACAAGGATCTACCACCCCTAATCCAGGGTGTTACGCGTCACCGTGCCCATTGGATAGTTTGCAGCCAGAGTAATACCGGCTGTATTATAACGGCGCCTCTACAGTATTATCAGCCAGGTTACATAGACTTAGCTTTTCTAGAATTAGGGTAGTATAAGATTTAAGTTAAGTTAAGTTAAGTTCTTTTAAATAAAATTTCCACACAAAATTTTCAAAATGTTGCTTTGTCATTTAAATAATTATAAGTACTGCCACAAACAAAGTTCTGTCGCCGAAAGGCAAATTATACAATAGTTATGTAATGTTTAGCTTAGAGCGTCTGCGTAGGACCAGTAAGTTGTAATATAAGATAATTAAGCTAGAATTTAGAAACTTAGAAGATAAAAAGAAAATAAAAAAATGTTTTAAAAATGAAAATGAAAAAAGTAACGGCGCCTCTCTGATACTGGGTCGAATCAGAGCAGTAAGCAGACCTTACCATATCAAAGAGGGACTCTGATATGGCGGACTATTTGAAGCCCCAAGACTCTTGGGAACAAAAATGAATAATCAATATACAAAAAACAATCCCACGAAAAATCCGGTAGGCGTAGGTGTGATGAGCCGAGTCTACCATAAGTGAACAAATCATCATGAAAACACCGACTCGGCAAAAAAAGACGTAGGGAAAATCGGAAAAAGCGGGATCTACGCGTCGGCACGCGGAATGTTCAAAAGTTATATAAACCAGGCGCGATACGGGCGGTCGTAGAAAACACGAAACAAATAAAAAAAGGACATCGTTGCGCTTTAGCAAGTCCGACTCTCACATCAAGTAATCGAAACCAACGGGTTTACACTGGCATGTGGAGGTACCGACACCCATAACCTCGGAACCGGCTTCACCATAAGCAAGACGATTACACCCCATGTAAAAGATGTGAAATTTATTAATGACCGAATGTCGGTGCTAAAAATACAGGGCCCATGGTACGAATATGTATTTATAAACGTACACTCCCCAACAGAATCTACCGACGAAGAAACGAAGGACACATTCTACGAGACCCTAGAGGAAGTATTTGATGGGATCTCGTCATTCGATGTTAAGATCCTGGTCGGGGACCTCAATGCGAAAATTGGAAAGTAAGGCATCTTTCTACCAACTATAGGTAAAGAAAGCCTACACGACGTTTCAAATGATAAGGAAATGCGAATTATCACATCGTAGTGTCAAAAGATCTGGTAGTGAAAAGTACGATGTTCAAGCACAAGCAAATTCATAAAGTCATATGGACATCACCCGATGGCGTAATGCGTAACTAAATAGACCACTTCCTCATGGACAAAAGACACCATTTGAACATCCTTGACGTAAGATCATATAGGGGAGCTGATTGCGACTCCGACATTCTTCTATTGATGTGCAAATTCAGGAGTCCGCTCGCAGCAAACCCACATGAGGAGTCGCGGGAGACGAGCAAAGAGTTCGACACTGATAAACTAAAAGAACTGCGCAAGAGGGCTAAATATCAAGAGGAACTAACGAATAGATTTAGCATCCTACAGAACGTGAGCATTGAGGAAGAGGAAACCAATCTGGACACTAAATGGACATCGATCAGAGGCTAAATGGGCATTGATCAGAGCCCACAAGGTATTAGGAATTAAGAAAACAAATTAAGTCCAAACCTCGGTTTGATTTAGCATCCTAGAGAATGGAAGTAGTGAGGAATAGGAAGGCAATAATGTGGACACTAAATGGGCATTGATCAGAGACGCAATCAACAAACAGTTCAAAAGGTATTAGGATTTAAGAAAACAATTATGTCCATACCTTGGTTTGATGATGAGTGGAGGGCGAAGATCAACGAACGTATACGCCTCAGAGTGATCCACTTACAGAGATATGATGAAGTCAACGCAGTAAGATACGCGACGTTCCGGAGAGAGACAATGAGACTTTTCAAACCCAAAAACGCGAATGGGAGAAGACTCGGATCGAAAAAATCCTAGAAAATGTCAGAGTAAAGAAGATCAGAGGTATGTTGTATGCTGCAATAAACTCAATCAGAAATATCTACCGACGGAGAGCCAACATAAAACAGTTTCTGTGGCCAGACGCAAATGGGTGTCTGGTCACAGAATCAAATAATACCGTGACGGGATGGAAACAGTACTTTGAAAACTTGATCAACGTGCGCACCCATCATCACCATAGGCACTACAACCGGGACCCGGTCTTGGCCTTATTTAGCAAGTCCTGAGGCTTGTTAAATTTTCCATAATGATTTATTTTTTCTGGGCAAGGTCATTAGTCTTGCGCCAGAGGCTCCCCGACGGGGAATCGAACCCCGGTCTCCCGAATGACAGGCGGGTATACTAACCACTATACTATCGAGGAGAATGTGCGCACCCATCAACCACAAATAAACGCACCAGACGTATATACAGCCGAGCCTCAGACCCCAGAGCCCTCTTTCAATGAAGTTATAGACGCAATAAATCGATTGAAAAGCAGACAAGGCTCCCGGAGTTGACTGTATACCAGTAGAGTATATGAAGTATGGAGGAGCGGCAACCGCTCGAATGATCCACCACCTGATTAAAACAATATGGGATAAGCAAGCCACTCCGGAAGAATGGAAAACCTCAATAGTGGTCCCTATTTTCAAAAAAGGCGACAGGTTTGACTGAGAAAACTGCAGAGAAATATCATTGCCCCCAACCACATACAAAATACTAACAAATGTCATACTGGCGAAAATCACACAGTACGCAGAAGAAATACTGGGAGACTACCAGTGCGGATTCCGTAAAAACCGGTCAACGAGCGACCAAATGTTCACAGAAAGGCAATTGGTGGAAAAGAAATGGGAATACGCAGAGACGGTTCACCAACTTTTTGTTTTAGTTGACACTAAAGCGCGCACAAAAGGGGATTTTGAAGTACCCTTAAATGTCAGAGCACAGTGCGCGCGGATGGAGAGGAAGCGGATAGGGAAGGGAGGTGTCGATGTATATTGGTCTTGAATGTCTGGAGATCACAGCGGCCAGGAAACCCATTATCCGGCAGAACATTCCACATTCGTGTGGTTATGCTAAAGAATGACTTTATATGCTTATTTGTGCGCCTGAAGTCCACTTTCAATGTGAACTGATGGGCATTCACAGATTGACGATTATCGGGGGAAAATGTCTGAAGGGGCGGAACACATTCAGCAAGTTCAGTTGAGCAACGACCGTGGTAATACCTATAGAAAAGTGATAGGCATGCGTTTTAACGGCAGAATTGAACAACTTACGGCGTTCCTTCGAGTCACCAATAAGTTTCACTGCTCGTTTTTGCATCCTGTCGAGCACGTGTAGTGCCGTTTTGGATGGGCCTGACCAAATATGGGAGTTGAACTCCATTTTTGGACGAATATACGCTTTGAAAATAGTGGCCAGGTTGGATGGAGTGAAGTATCTTTTGCATTTCTTAAGGGACCCCATACTTTTGGCAGCACTTTTCGCACTTCAAAAAAATAGCAAGGCAAAAACTTTACTTTACTTTATTGTAGTTGAGCTCCCGAAAAAATATGCCGTTCTCATTCATATCTGTATAAGCGACAATAAAGGGCGAGTTAGAATAGAAAACCACCTCTCAGAACCATTTTAAAACCTCGACGGACTAAACATGGGGATGGCCGCTCACCATGTCTTTTTAACCTTGTGCTCGAGTATGTCATCAGAAAGGTAAAAGACGACAACATGGCCGGATCATCCCTGAACGGGGTCACACAAGTGCTCGCATATGCGGATGAGATCGCCATTTTGGGCGAAAATCTAGTGTTGCGGATTCGCACTGGACACAACCAGCGAATTCGCAACTGAAGGCTGCCCTTGTCAACACAATAACAAATGTCAGCAACTAGCTGACATAAGCGTATTAGGTTGTCAAAGAATAATAACAAACTTATTCATTCTACGTTAAATGCTGAAACTACACAGGTCACAGAAATTGAAATCCAGTAAATGTCCTAGTAATCGTAAAAAATAAAAGCAAACTTTAAAACACATGGAATCGTTCAAGAGTTGTTATTTAAAGCTGGAGGATTATTTCTTGGGATTGCAACAGGATTTGGGATTGCGGCAGTTATTCAACACAGGTATTCTTTTCCCTTTTTAACCATTTTGCATTTATTGGTGTTTCAGAACAATTATCCGCTGCACAACAGGAGACACCACATTGAACGGTGTAAGAAATCTTCCCCTACGACATTCCTCGGTCGGCGGAAATTATCGAGATCTTCTCGGACGGCATTCCTCGGTCGGCAGAGATCCAACTAAGTGTTGGCCGCTCAATTGCCAACATCTAGAAAATGTAAGTGAAAACAGTGAAATCGTCATGCAAGCGGCAGAAGAGGTGGGTCTAGAGATAAATGAAGACAAGACAAAACAAAATATATGATTAGGGCGAGACTTTACAAGTAGACACATAAACGTCAGATGCAAGATATTTGAAAAAGTTAAAGAATTTAAATATCTGGGAACAATACTGACGGCCAGCAACGAAATGTCGAAGGAAATTAACAAAAGACTACATTCCGGCAACGCTAGTTGGCATGCAGTCATTAAACTGCTGAATCCAAACTGCTATCACGGAATATTAGGCTCCGTGTTTATACCATAATCGTGCCGATTGTTCTATACGGGTGCGAAACATGAGCTCTCACAAAACGGGAAGAACACAAATTCCGCGTATTCGAGAATAAACTTTTAAAGAGTGTCTTTGGCGGTAAATATGACGAGGAGGCAGAACAATGGAGGAAACCCCACAACCACGAATTGGAAGAGCTATACCGCAAACCTACAATAGTGAGAGTAATAAAATCGCGAAGATTAAGATGGGCCGGACATGTGGCAAGAATGGGCAACGATAGGGCCGTGTGTAGAATTCTTGACGGTAGTTCAACGGGAAAGAGAACGGACAGGACGGCCGCGACGGAGATGAGAGGACAATGTTAGGATTGACCTTGAGGAAATCGGATCGGATGGGCAAGCGTGAAAAGAGACTGCACAGGACAGGGAACGATGGCGGAGCCGAGTCAGTGAATGAACATCTGGGTTCCTATAGGCCAATAAATAGTATTAGTAGTAATTCTTTCCTCCAGTTCTGAGTATTTCAGGCTCATATGTGATTGAAGATGAGGAAGTCATCATCATCATCATCGGCACTACAACCGGGGTCCGGTCTTGGCCTTATTTAACAAGTCTCTCTACCGGTATCCGGTCCTTATCCGAGACTTGTTAAATTGTCCATAATAATTTGTTTTTCCGGGCAAGGTTATTAGATATGAAGAAGTATCTATGACAAAATCAAGTCTTGCAGTTTTAAGGATGCCAACGCCGTAAGCGTGAATTGAGCGAACAGAAAATACTTTACTACAGTTTTTAATTAAATTTCACAGGTAAGCTATTTTCCCACATATTCCCATCACATTTACGTGACATTGAACGCCTTTATTCAATACGCTTACTCACAAAAATCTCAGGGACTTACGAGCATGTAGCTTGTAGACAAACATTTGTTGGCAGTCAATTAAGTACAAAACACCTGCAGCCGTAAACGCTCCTGAGGTAAGTTATATTTCCCCATGATCTCACGCAAAATTACCAACTTTCTCCCGCATTGTGTATGCGTACATACACTCGAGTTGGATTATTAGGCTATGCTGCAATTCATTTAAGCGTTCAGTTGTTTGCACACTATTTATAGTAAGATTGCTTTTGTTGTCGAACACTGGTTTATTAAATTCTCCCCAAATGTACATTGCTTTAAGACTCAATGGGCTTGGTGCGAGTTTCAACGTTGTGAGGGTCAACACTCTGTGGCTAGAGGGCAACTTACAGCTCCACAAGTCAAATTGAATTCTGCTTCATGACATCAACCAATATCGAAGTTAGCTTAGATTAGTGAACAACACGAGGCGAAAAAATCGTATTCCCCTAAACAGTTCGCCGCTGTATCCTGTTACTTGTACACTATGCTTCGCGTGTTACGTTCGCTGTCTTCGCCAAGGCGCAAACAACAGCTCTCACCTTGCGAAAATTCATTAAGACTTTCTAAATTGAGTTTCCTTTTTTCGGCTGGACTGATAGACATAAACAGGTAAAGTACCCTTGAAAGGAAATTGAAAAAAAATACAATCGGACGAGACAGGTCCTGATTGCGATTTGAAATCAGTACTTCCGGTGAAGGCTTACTCAAATCAGCGGATAATCACGTTGGAAGTAACTGCCGGAGACAGCTTGCGTGCGCATTTCGATTGACAAAATAAAAGTATTAGAATCTACTTCATTCGCCAATTTTAAGGATGTCGAATTAGTATTTAGTATTTCGTCATCGGTAGCCGAGGGTCTGCATTAGACTTGCTCTTGCTTCGTCAGCAGGATAAGGTGAAATCGAGAGAGGGGTGCTACCGTTCTGTACGACCATATTGAGATATTCTTGGCAGTCGTGGGATGAAAATTGCTGCGCCGAAAACTTTCGTATTTGTCTAGAAGGTTCGCTGTATACTCGTACACCGAAACGACCAGAAACAATTATGGCCGAGTATTCAAAGTCGTCAAACTCGTTAGGTCGCGACTGACGTACCAGTCATAGAAGTATCTTGGACACAACTCAGGTTGCCTCTTATGTTTCGGGATTTGGCAACCCTAGTGTTGCAATCCGGCAATTGACAGCTCTGTCGTAAAGTTGGACATTTTTGAGGTTATACGCACTCAGAACGTTTTGACATACGAGCGCTATTTGTGTTGTTTACAGTAACTTAAAAGATTCATCTCGGCCCAAAAATGGAATTAAATCGTCAACTTTCGGCGTGGATTAACTCAGCAACAGTGCATGGATGAACTTAATTCAATTTTTGGCGATGAAGCTCCATCAAGGACCAGTGTTTATCGATGGTATGGTGAATTCAATCGTGGTCGTAGTTCGCTCCAAGATGAATTTCGTGAAGGTCGTCCAAAATCAGTTCTTGTTCCGAAAACCATTGATGCTGTGCGCGAACTGATATTGGAAGATCGTCATGTGACCTATCGTGAGATTGAGACAACCTTAGGCGTTAGTGGGACCAGCATACATTCAATATTGCATAAACATTTGACTGTCAAAAAAATTTGTTCGCGTTGGATCCCACACAATTTGTCAATCGCCCAAAAAAAGGCTCGTGTCAATTGGTCGAAAGTAATGCTCAAAAAATACGGTCGCGGTGCTTCGAAACACGTCTATGACATCGTGACAAGTGATGAATCGTGGATTTACGCGTATGAGCCCGAAAGTAAACCGCAGTCGACTGTCTGGGTGTTTCAAGATGAGCCAAATCCAACAAAAGTTGTTCGCGCACGAAGCACTTCCAAGCAAATGGTCGCCTGTTTTTTTCGGAAAAACTGGACATGTCGCAACCGTACCACTAGAACAACGCAGAACAGTACACAACCATTTGTTTGCCAGTTGTCTTCCAAGAAATCAGGAAAACCAACCGCCGAAGACGGATCACTGTTCACCACGACAGTGCGAGCTCTCACACATCGGCTGCGACAACTGCATTTTTAAGCACCCAAAACATCGATTTGATGGGTCATCCGCCGTATAGTCCTGACTTGGCACCGAATGACTTCTTTTTATTCCCGTACGTAAAAAACAAACTGGGAGGTCAACGTTTTTCGACACCTGAAGAAGCGGTTGCTGCATTCAGAATGCATGTGTTGGAGATACCTCAATCAGAGTGGCAAAAGTGCTTCGACAATCGGTTCAAACGCATGCAAAAGTGTATAGATCTTCATGGGGAATATTTTGAAAAACAATAAAGTGATTTTCGATGATCAATATTTGTTTTTGTTCTCTAATCCCGAAATATAAAAGGCAACCCTCGTAACACATAAGCCTTTTCGTTTTTGCAGGAGTTGTAAAAACTAGACTGACTCATATGAAGAATACTGATAACCACGAAAAAGGAAATATTTGGTGGTCTAAAAAGAGTTCAACTACCTCCTATATTATTTTCTCCCCAAAACGTCTGGTTGAGTTCAGGGGTAACGAGCTCATAAGGAGGACGAATACATCACGAACCGTCATCGGTCAATTAGCAATGGCTGGTAGGAAAAGCATATGGAAAGGCGATGGAGATGGATATTACATTGATTTTGGATGTTATAACGATGAGGACACAAATTAACTCATGGGTATGAGCATTGCACATTCTTGTGATCCGGCTGAAGAACGATTGTCTGAGTTTATCCGTACGTCTGAATTTGTTTTGTTATGTAAACTGATCTGCGCTCTCTCATCGAGGAACGTTACGGAAAAATATTTGTAGAGATGGAATATGTTCACCGTGCGCGTGATAATATAGTACCTACAGAAGACAGATTGGCAGGAGACATAGCATCTATGTTGTAATGGCCGAATTTTCGCAGGTTCAAATATGTGGTCGTTCTAATTAAGACCCAAATTAATTAAACAAATGGAAAAGATATCGCTTATAGACAAGAGGAACCCAGAGCATGGGAGTACGAAATGCTGTGCCCACCAGCATTCATTTAAGACAAATTTGAATTTAATCACAATTCCAAAAAAAAAAAAAAAAAAAAAAAAAAAAATTGGGTGGCGAGAGGCCGACTTTAGGGAGACAAGGACAAATGTGTCCTTCATTTTGTCTCTGGTTTCTGGTCATCTTACGATAACCAGAATCACCCACATCCGTGAAGATGTTGGGCTCGGTCCCAAGATATCTGAAAAGAAAGGGGAAGGACGTATCTAAGGATAGTGTGGACAGGGTTAGTTCAATTGTTCTCTAACTACTTGGATGGGGGGATGGTGGGAAAGTAGTCGTACAAGACCGGTAGGTCTTGAGTGCAGTAGTAAAGGCAGATGACGTCTTTGGCGTCTGATATTCTGCACTTTGGTCGGTGTGTATGTGAGTGTGTTTGTGCTGTCTTGTATTGTGCGTGCGTGTTTGTAGTGTGTCAGCAGTAGACCCTTTGGGATGGGTCCAGGAATCCTCTATTATAAAGGAGACTGTTGTTGGGTAGGCTGCTTTCTTCAGTTTTGTACTGAAGAAGAAATTGTGGTGGTCGGATCCGAAGAGATCGAAAAAGAGAAGGGTCTAGAACGCAAGACTCCAGTACAAGTGGGTTCTCGCTGTTCTGAATGTTTTCGAGGTACTTATATGCTAATTGTAGCAAGTACTCGTCGATAGGGATAATGGAGATTCGTATAGGTGAGAGTTCGGGTAATGGCGACCGTCAGGCCTTCTAAAGTGGTTGATGCACCTTCTGAGGAGTTTTCTTTCGAAAACTCGAAGTCTTTCCATTTGGGGCGAAGATATGCAGGACCATATGGGAAATGCGTATGATATTCCGGATCGGATTAGCTGCTTATAGCAGAGAAGCTTAACTTTGGTGTCAACTTTGTTGCTCCACTTCAAAATGTGCTGTTGCTGAGACCGACCGAGGCCGCTTTGAAGAATGTGGGTCACATGTTTGGTGAAATTCATTTTTGGGGTATAGATGACCCCAAAATATTTCATCCTGTCCTGTGGTCTAATCGTAGTACCTCCTATTTGTATTCGGATATTCTGTGAATATCGAGAAGTAGGTTGGGAGTGTTTACTACTCAGAATTATAGCTACTGCTTTAGATGGGTTAAGTCGAATTTTCCATCGACTGTAATACTGATACAGTTCGTCCAGATGACGGTTGAGTCGGTTTGTTGCGAGTTTTGGGCTTTTAGATGACGTGTACACTAGGACGTCATCCGCATAGCATATCTGGTTTACTCTCCCGTCGACAGGGCGAGGAATATCGGAGGCGTAGATATTAAATAAGATGGGGTCTAGAATGGAGCCCTGTGACTCATCACGAAACCAAAATGTGCCGCCCTTTTATAGTCTGTGTCGACAGAGATTGGTTAAAAATTTTACTTAAAAAATCCAAGAAGCACAAACAAGATTTGGTGTGCTTCAATTGGAATGAGATTTTGGGAAGTGGATGGGAATTTGGCTGAACAAATTCCCGGAAGGAGAAAGTATGAAATGCATTTAGAATTAGGCATTTCATAATGTTAAGGGTTATTGGGAATTGAATCAATGCACGACAAATGGGCTGTGGGTTAAATTTGTCGTGCTATGATTCAATTCGGGAACATGATTGAGATTATGGGTAAGGATAAGATAATTGGGAATTGAATGTGCGACAAATAGATTTTTGGTTTAATTTGTGACTCATATGATTCATATGGGGAAGATATTGGGATTTTGGTTCACGAATTTCGCGGAAGACACAACCATGAAATGCATTTCAAGATACGCATTTCATGATGTTATCATTCCAGGGAATTGCTCAACGCACAGTATGCACTTAAGGTTCGTACTATGACGCATCGTTTGGGGAAAAGGAATTAGTTTGAGGCTTATTAGGAATTGGGTGCAGGCGGTGATTTAGGATCACTACACCAGGAACTTGCTTTCAATGAGGTAATGGGTCGAATGGCTCCATTTTTGTTCGTTATAGTGATTTCACATCTTTCGACGGAATAGAAGTTGGAGCTATGGGTCGGTAGTAAGAGGGAGATGAAAGTATGATCTTTTAGGGATTTGCTGATTTTCATCTAGTTCGGAACTGGAGGATTGAACAGGACAGATACATGACCTTTCACAGCCTATTAATGAAAAGAGATGTGGGTAATGTCATTCGGGTAGCGAATTTGTTAATTAGCTTGGTTTACTGGCCCCATTTATCGCCTTAATGCAAGCTATAAACATGTACTTGCAAACTAATGTATAATAACTAATATAAGTATAACCTAACTTAACTGAGCTTAATCTAAGGTAAACAGAGGAAGGGCAGGAGATTAGTGTGGAAAGTATAGGAATAGCCGCTTAAGATTGGGGGTGTGATTAGAAAAATAATGAAGGAGGTCGTTGCACGTTGCAACCAGTAATGATGAGGGTGGTCTGTATAATAACATGTTTGAAATAACTCTACATTCGAGGTGTTAGCTTGTGCCACAACGATTAGCTCAGTTTTGATTACGTTAAGCTGACACAAGAAATAATGGGGCGAATTCAAGAGAACAGTACTGCTCTTGATTATAAACAGCAAAAAAGCCCTGGAGAGAAGAGGAGCGATATAACGTTTTTGGGTGAATGTAACAAAAGAACAAAGAAAGAGGCAATCAAGAGGACATCTACGGCATCCAGGACACAGGAAAAAAAGTGATTTATTAAGACGAAATCGAAGTTCAAGCAAGGTCTATCGTGGACGCATTCAAAAGGAAGATGAAGTGGATTCCATGGAAACGTTTTGTGGTGACCTATTGCACTAAGAAGAAAGAAATCACATGCCGCATGAGGCGAAGGATGGAATAACGACGACGAAAATGTGGTGAGTAAAGATGTCGAAATTGAAGTCCAAGTGAATTCAAGAGCAGTGTCTTGTGTCAAGTGTGTGCCCCATTTATGAATTGAAAATTGAAATCTATTGTTGAAATATTCAGGAAATACATTGCCTTTATATTCGATAGAAAATAAAGAATTATTCACACAACAAAAAGGAAATAACGGTGATGTTAATTTAGAATCCGTTCCAGATTAAGCAACCGCTAGGTTTTTGATCAGAGAAAAGCGCTCACCGCTTGCAACTACACCCTTGAAGTAAAAATACAGAACACTTACACCACAGCACATCACACTAAAGTTAACAGCTGCGGTTCCGAGAATATGGTTAGTGAGGTGGAAGTAGAACAAGGTGGAGTTGGAGTTGATATTTCTCACGATCCGCGAAAGGGAAAAGTTCATGGATTGACACTTGGCGAGGTTAAGTACGATACCGAGAGGTTATCAAGGTCTGTTTGCAGCAGCGCATATTCAAGTGGTGACCCGATGATCTTATATAACTTAGTGTGATCAGCCTATAGAGACAAGCAGGAATACTTAAGTTTTAAGTTTAATGAGAGCAGAACCCTCGTTTATTACACTTAGTACAATTGTTAGAGAAAAAAAAAAAAATTAAAAGTAAAAAACTTACGAACTAACTTAAGAACTAGGATTACAAAAATTACTTTCGAATAAGTAAGAAGATAATAAGGTGGGAAGGTGGCTGTGCACGTGATGGGGTGGCGAAGACAGGGTAGTAGGATAAAGGGGCGGGTTGATAGGAATGTATACGGGAAGTAAGAGTGTAGATAGTGGGTGGGGCAAGGTCACGAGGGGAAAGACAGAAGACGACGTTTGAGAGCAATATAAGTGAGGTAGAAATCGAAGGAGGTGGGGTAAGAGTTTGCCCGCTTTAGCATTCGTGAAATTGGTTCATTACAGCCGTAGGAAGTGTGGTGGGAGGGCAGATAGAAGAGACGAGGGTTTCGTAGGTTGCGGGTTTTGGTGTTGAGTGCGATGGCGGAAAGCAAGCTAGGGCAGTTGATTGTGCCGGAGAGGAGACGGTGGATGAAGAGGATATCGGCAAGAGTTCTGCGTTCCTCAGGTGTACTGAGGTTGATCAAATGGAGCCGGCTTGTGTATGGGGGAAGAATCCGAGGATTCTCCCAGTTCAGTCCACAGAGGGCAACACGCGGAAACCGACGTTGCACGCTCTCGATTCTGCGGATATGGGACGAGCAATGTAGAGACCAGACTTGACTGGCGTATTCAAGAAGGGGGTGGACGAAGGCTATGTAGAGGGAACGGGAAACGTAAGGATTAGAGAATTCCTTAGACCAGCGTTTCACAAACCCTAGGGCGGAGTTGACCTTAAGAATGATATCGTCGATATGTGGGATGAAGCTGAGCTCCCTGTCAAATAAAATTAAGATTGACAGCGAGTTATTATAGTACAAAAAAAAAAAAAAAAAAAAATATATATATATATATATATAAAATAAATAAATAAAATAAATAAAAAACTAAACAAATAAATAAAACGAATGGGACTCAGCCGTGAGTTGACTTACTTAATGACATTATCAATGTCATTAGTGGCCAGTATAAATAGCAGAGGTTCCAAGTGGCTTCCTTGAGGGACCCCAGAGGCAGCATGGAGAGGCTAGGATATCACGGATCTGAACCGAACGGAATAAAGAGTATCATTAAGATAGGAAGAAGTCCGCTTCACCAGTCCTGATTTGAAGCCGAGGGCGGTTAGTTTTAAGAGAATAAGGTTGTGGGAGATTTTGTCAAATGCTTTACTGAGGTCGGTTGAGATGATGTCGACTTTTTTACCGTGCTCTAGTGCTGAGCAAATAAGTGAACTGAAGAAGGTTGGTTGTAGTTGATCGGTCTT
Source organism: Microdon myrmicae (assembly GCA_963931805.1). Taxonomy (NCBI): domain Eukaryota; kingdom Metazoa; phylum Arthropoda; class Insecta; order Diptera; family Syrphidae; genus Microdon; species Microdon myrmicae. The sequence continues at coordinate 4,601,005 of OZ007497.1, read as the reverse complement.
TGAGAAAACCATAAAAGATTTGTAATGAAAACTTAGAGATTCGTATAGAATGCTTTTGAGAATTTTGGGTAAGTGGGAGAGTTTTTTTTTTTTTTTTTTTTTTTTTTTTAATTTTTTTTGGAAGAGGCGAACCTATAGCGCCGAGTGGGCACTAAATAACTGATGTAGCTCTTTTTGAACAGTTGCAGGTTGCAACGTTCCGGGAATACTCGCGTGGGAAGGGAATTCAGCTTCCCCGCTCTGTAACGGAACGAGTTCTGATGCAGGGAAAGTTCGCGCCGTCGGGAGATGAACCGCAAATTGGCGGTAGTTGGCGACACCGTTTTCGAGTCCTTTCTTGTGGATGGGTGTGTTGGCGTAAGTTTTCCAAATGTGGGGGAATACATCTTGAGAGAGTGAAAGATTGAAGATATTCCAGAGGGGATGAGCATTTCTTGAGAAGAATTGTCGGGATAGCATCCAGGTCCAGTGTGAACTCATATTTAAGTCGGCGTAGTTTAGGTTCAATTAAGGGCGGATCAATGAAGTTGGGAAGAAGGGGCCCAAGTGAAGAGTTCGGATCTGGAAGAAAGGCGTCATTAATGAATGACTGTTTGTAATGAGCAACAAAGAGATTAGCAATAGTAACAGGATCAGATGAGCTTTGAGAGTTTAAGATCCAGCCCTTTAAGTGCTTAGGCAACAATACGAAGTCGAAAGTTAATTCGACCCATACTGTGTTGCTGGTATCCAAGTTGTGACAATATGATGTGGCATCAGGCAGTATTAAGTTAGCTGTAAAACGTACAGCAACTAGATTCGCTTTTTTTTCTGCGTTATTGACTGGACTGTTATGGGCAAGGAAAACGTTGAGGGGTAACCGTTTTTGATGCCCTATACAAATACCCTGAAATTTCTGTAACCTGTGGAAGTGTAGTATGTTTTGCATCACTTTCTGTTGATTAAAAACTTTACGCGATGAGCGTGCCTATTGGAGCCCTTCCCCCTTTACGCCTAATAGTCTATCTGCACCTAAAATCGTACAACATATTCGTCTTGGGTATAATACCTTTATTCTGTGCAGAAAGAAAATTTGTATAAGCCTGTTAGCGAGTCGTCTATATCATCAAAGACAAGTTTATGTCTGGTACGTATTGGTTCATTTACGAATTTCGTTAAATTGGAACACTTGCTTACGGTGCTCCTTATTAATATATAAAGGGTGGGCCATACATTTTTGCAAATGGCAACACTTGATTTCTTAAAAACCGTTAGAGGGAAGGGCGCGCGAGTGGGGGGGAATTGTTTATTACGTTGTTGTTGGAATTGTTTATACGTTTGAATCTTCTATGAGTTTCACTAGTAGTTTTTAAGACAATCCAGCTCAATTTTGGGTAAGTCCTAATAATTTACAGCACTTTGTGTTTATTAACGAACGACTACCCTTTAGATGGAAAGAAATTCTTTGAGTTACCTAAGCCAGATCTCAGGACAAGTCAGGATTTTAAATTCCTGGAATATTTTCCTCTCGCTGATTAGATAATATAGGATGTGGAACGTGGCTAGAACCTGAACTGTGCTTCCTCTCTTGGTACTGCTTGCTACGTCTTAAGCAATAATATGGTACGATGATGAGTGCCAAAGAATATTAAAATCCGGCATACAAAGCAACGTAACAAGCTTAAAGAACACGGGTACGTGGTGTTGATCAACACTATATATTATAAACTTAATTATAAAGTTCGGTTATGATTTGGTGTTAGGAATTTGGTCTATATTGAAAATATAATGGATGAAACCGATTACTGTAATATTATAATATTTAGGAGAAAACCCGCTATCTAATGTTGCAAAATTGGTCTTATAGTGAAACGACGACCAGGAACATAACGTGAAATTGGTATATGATAGACTGCCTTTTCGAACACCTGAACAGTTGCATAACCCAGCACAATCTCCAAATTTTAACCCCAGTGAATATCTGTGTTAATATCTCAAGCAGAATCCTTAAAGTCAACTTTGATGGAAAAATGCCAAAAAAACTAGAGTAGTAATGGAGTCAGTGCCAAGCCAACTAGATGTTGTTTTATAGGCGAAAGTGAAGCAGATGAAGCACCAATTTAGAATTTTCTGCCTTGATTGTGCATGTATACATCATAATGTCTTGATCTTGATACCTTAAATATATATTTATTGTAGGTCGTTCGAAAATTCCATTTTTTTTTTTCTTAGAGAATGTGTTCCACTAGTTAAAATTTGAACATAAAATCTCCGTTTGCAAGTATAAAGTTTCTCTTGAAGCTTATAGTATATGACGCGTTGCATCAACTTAGCACATTTTAATTTGTAGTTCATGTAGTTCCACAAAACCAAGTGCGATGGTACAGAAAAAAAAACTATCGTTTCAATAAAACCATTTCATTTCGTCTTTTCGAAAATCGGCAATTCCTTGTTTACTCACAACTAACATATATCTCAACACATCAAATTGTACGATCCCTTCGAAATGAAAAAGACTCCGTAAAGTGCTCTCATCATCAATACGTATATTATCGTCCCATTTATCTTCCAAATTGTCGTAAATTGGAATACTCCTTTTTGTCGTATATCATTAACGTTTCACGATGTGGTTCGCCTCTATTCTAGATATCCGTTTCCGTAATAGAGAAATAAATAAAAACTTCCCAAAAACCTGAACGGGTAGTTTTTGTTTTATTTTTTTTATTTGATAATTTTTCTGTGTTTGTTCTCCAGCAGGGCGATTGCTTTGAAGAAAATTTTGAATTCCTATAAAAAATGTACATGCGACGTGATAGAGGATACGAGACATGTGCGGTAGCGGTCTTTTCCAAATTCATACAGAGTTTGTCGGCACTCAGAAAACGATAAAGAAAATCCTTTGATCGCGTAGGAATTTATCCCACTCGCTAGTGTGTCAGTACACTTTTATAGACCAATCGTCTTACTGTTTGGATATCGTGAATTATTCCACAGATAAAAGCTGAATGGCGAAAAGCAACGCATACTTCACGGCACAGTCATAGAGGACCTCTATAATTAAAACGAATGACATCGCCATTGTAAGGATGGACGACGAAAGACGATTTGATTTGAGGACACCAAGTTCTGGTTCATTAAATCTACTAGGATTGCGTTTAATACATCAAATTAGACCTGCGTTTGTGTAATAGCTATCATTATGTAGACATATTAGTAACATTTTGCTTGGACCTGAATATCACACTTCATGGCCATGCTATACTCATTAAGGAGGTCGCTTGGTAAATTACCTTTGAAATGGGACGTCAGTCTAAATTGTCACTGACATCGTCATGTATAAAATCTTCATAGACAATAATTGATAGCTACACAATCCAATGAAAGAAAAAAAATTCAAAGAGAACGACAGCCCTAATTATAAATAAGTAATTATTTTTTGATTGTTAGGCAACCGAAGGACAACAGCTTTGTTTCCGATTATTATCATGCTTGGACGATATCTTGATAAAAGCCTAAGGATTGTGGTATATATTTTTTAACAGCCTTGTCATGTTGAGTCCTTAACAATTTAACAGTGTTCATTTCGGAAGAACGTATAAAAATCATTTATTTGATTCCATCCAGGTGTCACATTTGAATGAAGGCGCTTATTGTGTACCAGCCTTTATAATGTAACAGCTGTTGCAATTGACATCAAAATGTGTCTCTTATTGTAAATCACGGTGGAAAAGGTCCTTTGCAAATCAGTTTGGCTCTACAATCCATAATTGTTAGCGATTGTCAAAAAATGTGAATTAAATGTATATCATAGGGCACAGTTAATTATAAAGTTTTCCTTAATAGATGTCAAGAAAAGAAAAATTATTGGTTTTCCATTAAACTACAATTTTAGATAGATGTGTCGTCAATAGATTCAATGGCGTAAACCTGAATGAATTCTCTGGGATTCTTATTCATACATTGTTTAACTAGCATGGTGATTGGGAACTCATAGCACCACATGATCCATGATAATATCGAACAGCAATTGATTGTCTCCCTGGAAAGCTACTTTGGCCCTCGCCAAGTAGTGAACCAATGCATGCAGCGACATCCTGAGAAAGGTTGGCGCAAGGCTAATAACCTTGCCCGGACAAACAAATTATAATATTATAGACAATTTAATAAGTCTCGGATAAGGACCGGATACCGCTGGAGAGACTTGCTAAATAAAACCAAGTCTGGATACCGGTTGTAGTGCGAATTTTTTTTTTTTTTGTTACACTAACGGGCGCACAAAAGGGGATTTTGAAGTACCCTTAAATGTCAGAGCACAGTGCGAGCGGATGGAGAAGAAGTGGATAAGGAAAGGGGCTGTCGATGTATATTGATATTGAATGTCTGGACATCACAACGGTCAGGAAACACATGATCAGGTAGAACATTCCACATTCGTGTGGTTCGGCTAAAGAATGACTCTCTATGTTTATTTGTGCGCCTGAAGACAAAATTCAACGTGAACTAATGCGCATTCACAGATTAACGGGTATCGCGAGAAAATGTCTAAAGGGGCGAAAAACATGCAGGAAATTCAGTTGAGCAATGACCGTGGTAATACCTATAGAAAAGAGAGAGGCGCCTGTATTCTAACCACGAAATTGATCGACTTACGGCTGAGTCGCCCTGTCGAGCACGCGTAGTGCAGTTTTGCATGCCCCTGACCAAATATGGGAGTTGAACTCCATTTGGGGACGAATGTTGTGTTTAGTAGGGGTTAGTTTCAGGACGCGAGTCTCCTGATCCTTAAAAGGACAAGGCGATCTCTTAAAACAGACCGCTCCTGAAATCTTGTCCTACAAGGGGTCGTTAACCGTGCTTCCTCTGATCCAGAGGGAAGAGTAACGTCCTTTTGGTTTGGCCTCAGTCTTCGCAAGTCCGCTGGTTTCCGTGGGGGCCAGGTGATACTCCAGATCTTCAAAAGTATTCTCTTTGAGGGAGTACCTATACTTTACTCACCAGAAAAATGAAAAGAAGGCTCGTTTTTCCTTTTAGTATTTTATTTATTTCTAATTTGAACTTCGCCCTTCTCCAGGATATTTTCCTTCAGGGACAACGGACGATAATTAACTGCGGCCCGGAGATCACTATACTATTCCTTTATAAAGGAAAAGGAATCGAAAATTGTATCCCAAAGATACACATTTTCGTGCAACAATCTCGATTTTCAATACATTTCGTGCGATGCTCAATGTTTGTTTTAGATAAGATTCAGTTTTCTGAATCTTCATCAATCTATTTGCATGTGAGGATTTGAAATGGTATTTGGGTATTGTTTGCTTGTGGCAAATTCGAACATCTGGTGTGATTTGCCATGGATTTGGTTTGTTTAATTTTCTAGGGAAATTACCAGATTGAAATGTATTTCTGGATTTTGAATTGAGATTATGCCGTGGGGCAAATGCAAAGCTATAAACGAATATTTGATTCGTTTATTGCGAATTTTGATTTTAGTTTTGGTTTTTCAGGATTTTGATAGGATTTAATGTTTTGGTGTAGGATTTCTGGGATTAGGATGTATGGATGGGGAAAAAGGTGGTAGGGCCTTTTAGAGCACTACACGAATATACGCCTTGTATATATAGTGGACAGGTTGGATGGAATTAAGTATCTTTTGCATTTCTTAAGGAACCCGATACATTTGGCTGCACTTTTCGTAGCTGATGATGAATGGCCGGGCTCTTGAAGGTGGGGAAAGTTTGAAATTGCTCGGCCTCACGGTCTGTGGGAATGTATCATGGCATAAACACGTGTCGAGCATCGCCAGATCAGCCCCAGGAAAGCTGAGATATCTTTTTAGAGCCAAGAAATATTTTACTCCGGCCCAACTTCTTCTCCTATATAAATCCCAAATTAGACCCGCGCTCGAATATTGTTCTCATGTTTGGAGCTCGGCTCTCAAACATACCCTCGACTTACTTGAGAGCATTCAGAGACGAGCGATCCGCTTAATAGGAGACTCGGCGCTGACGTCGGGACTACAGTCGTTATCACATCGAAGGCGCGTAGCCAACCCCTGTCTGTTTTACAGATATTATCACAGGTACTGTTCTTCGGAGATTCGTGGTATTGATCCACGCAATTCGGCTTATATGCCCTCCACAAGACAACCCGACGGATCGCACCAGTTTGCGGTTAATCCCCCGACGGCGCGAATATCCCTGCATCAGAACTCGTTCCGTTACAGAGCGGGGAAGCTGTGGAACTCCCTTCTCACACAAGTGTTCCCGGGGCGTTACAACCTGCAACTGTTATATGGTGGTATCTCGGGGCGCTCACTCGGCGCTATAGATTCGAGAGAGAAGTGTAATAATAATAAAAAAATTTAAAAAAATCACAAAACTCTGATATAAAATAGTTAAAAAACACTATTCAAACACGTGAATGGTGCCATGTAGGGCATTGCAATAATAATAAGATGACGATTATTCACGTATTTGAAAATTGTGATCAATTATATACTAACGGTTAATATATGTTTATTAATTTGGATTAATTAATTAATTAATAATTAATGAACATATGCTTACGAGTATGTATTACAAATAATCAAATTCCATTAAGATAATATGTTTTATAAACATAAAAAGACTGGAAAGCATTTTTTCTAAAGATGTGCCAAGTTGACTGGTATCGGTACAAACAGGTACATTTCAATTGCCGCTATATCTAATGTTCAACATATGAATTCACTTTTTCATTAAGAACATTTCAGTGTCGATAAACTGACAAAAATGTGGATATAATATATTTAACAGCAGTAACAAAAAGAAATGTTAGCTTATGTCATAATAGCACCATCAGACAGTTTTATATTATACGTATCATAATATGTTTCCAGTAGGTCAGCACTTTTTTTCTTGATTAAGTTCCCATTCAATGAATGAGAATGTGAACCTACTGTATATATTTTTTGTAAGGTTAGTATTACTCTAGTATTTAAGACATTAAAAAATAATAAACGTGTCCGTTCACTTGTACCAGGAAGTAAGAAAAATACGTTTCATTTCTGATAGGCTTCCCTCCGCCAGTGGTTATGGGTCTTTAGGAATAATATTTTCAGCTGCCAAAACAGCTTACTTCAAAAGCGTAGTAAGAATAGTGCAATAGGTATACTTTCATTATAGGTTACAATAGGACCTAGTGGATTCCACTGTAAGAAAATAATCAAAGAATCCACCCCGTACTCCATTACGTCCCATTGGGGAGACATCTTCAGAACGAACAGAAGAGTCTTGAGGAAATTGAAAAAGTTTCTTCGACGCTCTAGCTTGATATGGGTAATAAAAAACTTAACTTAACGGCTTATGCAAATTTTTTTGTTCTTGAGATTGTGTTTCTTCTTAATCCAAGGCCCCAGAGATTATATGGTCCAGCACCCAGAGAAGTCTCTAAACGATATCTGCTTTTAGTCAACCACTTGTCAAACCTTCGAATATAGCGCTTTAATTTGAAAGTTATCTACAGTACTTTTTACTTTTTCATGTTGAGTCCCATTGGTAAGGGCATTTCAAATGTGGTTGCCTAGCATGAGGTAGAAAGGGCAAACTTCTTTGCCATTGTTTACACAACTTTAATTTTCATATCATGCATTTCTCACCCGATAATTATAATTGCATCCTAAAATGTTAATACCTTAAAACTTTTTCGAAAGTTCTGAAACTGCAATCTGTGTGCTCTAAATTTCCCGGGACAAAGTTCGTGCAGTCAGTCGGCCAAAGTAGTTATTTAAGGAGATGTGTGTGCGAATAAGTGTTTTGCTTATGTCACAAAACATGCAGTCCTACTCCTGGGAGTTGTGCGAACTTTTAAGGTGGAGTTATTTATTTTTAGTCCCTCGCCACGCTTTTGATACGAAGTGCACATCCAGCATATAAATTCAACTGTTTACTTGCCATAGTCTGTGTATTTGTAAGTAATTAAATATAATAATCAGCTCACATGTGTAAGTAATTAAAGCTGCAGTAATTAAAAGGTAATAAAGGACTACTACGTAGGAGTGTAGAATTTCCAAATCAGTCCGGTATCTTTCATGTTTATTATTAGACAACCTTTAAAATTTATCGAACACATGACAATAACCTCCTGCGAGAAGCAAGACATTTTCAGTACTCTGGGAGAATAGGAAGCATTAGAAGGAATGGTTATGGTCATAAATAAAATAACTATAGAAATGTTTTGAAACGTTTGATCTAGTTAGTCAATACATAAATTTGTACATCAAATATCATGAAAACCACAAATCAGCCACAGAAACGGTCAGCACTGGACTCAGCGGACTCGAATCACATTTCTTTCGCCGGGTGCCCTATTTAACGGAAGACAAGTTTTCGATTTGAGTACAGGGTTATATATAATACAAAATTAACGTTGGCGTTCTGTACGGCGGTATTTTGTCAGCAATTTTTTTACTCATTTTAAAAAAATCTATAATTTAGCATTCATTCGCTCAAGCTATCAGAAAAAAAATTGGTTTTCTTTTTTGATCCAAAATACACTTATGTTCCTTCCCTGATTTTTTTGGCATCCAACGAAATATCTCGAAACACTCATTATTTTATTATTTATTGGCCTGTAAGGATCCGGAAGTTCATGACCTCACCGACTCGACTCCGCCATCGTTCCCTGTCCTGTGCGCTCTCCTTCCACACTTGACCATCTGATCCGATCTCCTCAAGGTCAAACCTAACATTGTCCTCCCATCTCCGTCGCGGCCGTCCTACCAGTCTCTTTCCCGTTGGTCTACCCTCAAGAATTCTACGCACGGTTCTATCGTTGCCCATTCGCGCTACATATCCGGCCCATCTTAATCTTCGCGACTTGATTACTCTCACTATTGTAGGTTTGCGGTATAGCTCTTCCAATTCGTGGTTGTGGAGTTTCCTCCATTGACCTGCCTCCTCGTCATATTTACCGCCAAAGATACCCCTTAAAACTTTATTCTCGAATACGCGGAATTTGTGTTCTTCCCGTTTTGTGAGAGCCCATGTTTCGCATCCGTATAGAACAATCGGCGTGATTATGGTTCTATGGACACGGAGCTTTATGTTACATGACAGCAGTTCGGATTTCAGCAATTTACTGATTGCATGCCAACTAGCGTTGTCGGAGTGTAGTCTTTCCTTCGACATTTCGTTACTGGCCGTCAGTATCGTTCCCAGATATTTAAATTCTTTAACTTTTTCAAATATCGTGCCTCTGACGTTTATGTGTGTTCCCTGGGGTTCCCCTGCTCTCGCCGTAATCATATATTTTGTTTTGTCTTCATTTATTTCTAGGCCCACCTCTTCTGCCGTTTGCATGATGATTTCATTGTTTTTACTTAAAGTTTCTAGATTATCGCCCAAAACGGCAATGTCATCCGCATATGCAAGCACTTGTGTGACCCCGTTCAGGGATGATCCGGCCATGCTGTCGTCTTGTACCTTTCTCATGACATACTCGAGCACAAAGTTAAAAATACACGGTGATAGACCATCTACCTGTTTTAGTCCGTCCCGGATTTCAAATGGTTTTAAGAGGTGGCTTTCTATTCTAACTCGCCCTTTGTTTTCGTTCATCCAAATTTGAATGAGGGCGGCATATTTTTTCAGGATTCCCAGCTCAACTAGAATATGGTAGATTCTTTGCCTTGTGACTGAGTCGTAGGCTTTTTTGAAGTCAATGAACAGTTGGTGAACCGTCTCTCCGTATTCCCTTTTCTTTTCCAGTAGTTGCCTTATTGTAAACATTTGGTTTCTACGGAATCCGCATTGGTAGTCTCCCAGTATTTCGTCCGCGTATGGTGTGATTCTCGCAGTATGACATTTGTTAATATTTTGTATGTGATTGGGAGCAATGATATTCCTCTGTAGTTTTCGCAGTCAGATCTGTCGCTTTTTTTTGAAAATGGGGACGACTATTAAGGTTTTGCATTCTTTCGGAGTGACTTCCTTAACCCATATTGTTTTGATGAGCTGGTGGACCTTTCGAGCGGTTGCCTCTCCTCCATGCTTCAAAAGCTCTGCCGGTATGCAGTCGACTCCGGGAGCTTTGTAGTTTTTCAATCGATTTATTGCGTCTACAACTTTGTTGAAAGAGGGCTCTGGGATCTGTGGCTCGGCTGTATGTACGTCTGCTGCGTTTATTTGTGGTTGATGGGTGCGCACTTTGAGCAGGTTTCCAAAGCATTGCTTCCATCTTGTCACGATATTGTTTGTTTCTGTGACCAGACAGCCGTTTGCGTCTCGAATTATTTTGGCTTTCCCTCGGTAGCACTTTCTAATTGAATTTATGCCGGCATACATACCGCTGATGTTCTTTGTTCTGGAATTTTCTAGGATTGTTTCGATTCGAGTCTTCTAACATTCGCGTTTTTTGCGTTTGAAGAGTCTCATTGTCTCTTTCCGAATCGTCGCGTATCTTTCTGCGTTGACATCATCATATCTTTCTAAGTGGAATCTCGAAACACATTGTAGTTTTATAGTAAAGTTCTTGAGTGCAATATCCCAAGTACGGGTTTACCGAAAACCCATTTTTTTTTATTATTGAAAAACATCTTTAGTGATAAGAAATCTATGTATCTGTTACGCATTGGCCGGGAAAATCGGTTTCTACTAAGTTCAACATAACAAACAAATACCATACACAATCTAGACAAAATCCCACTAAGCGAATGATCGTCATTACGGATTCCGTGGCAGGCGGTCCACAGGAGACCTGTTGACACTTATAACCGATATATGGACATCTGCGATCGAACGGCATGGTGAGTCAAGGGCGGTCGCATTGGATATCTCCAAGGCTTTTGACCGCGTCTGGCACGCGGCATTGCTGAGCAAACTTCGTTCAAATGGACTTTCCCAACAGCTTTGCGACTGGACGAAGAGCTTCCTCGAGAATCGATCGATCCGGGTTGTTGTGGACGTCGAGTGTTCGGATCTGTATCCTGTTGATTCGGGGGTCCCCCAAGGTTCTAGTTTGGCTCCAACCTTGTTTTTGCTTCACATAAATGATTTGTTGGAGACAACGGATAACAAAGTGTTTAGTTTTGCGGACGATAGTACGTTTGTTTCCTCCTTTGCGAGTGTTCGGCCGATTGGTGCACCTGCGTCGCATTAGCTGAGATGTAGACACATTGACTCTCTGAATCAGGATGTAGATAGGGTCCTGCAGTGGGGAAGGGCCAATCTCGTCGACTTCAATGCAGCGAAGACACAATATACAACATTCACAAAGAAGAGTGGATCATCGGTTCCACAGCTGATGATGAATGGCCAAGTCCACGAATCTGGGAAAAGGATGAAATTGCTCGGCGTTACGGTTTGTGGGAATGTATCATGACATACACACGTGTCGAGTATCATCAGATCAGCCTCAGGAAAACTGAGCTACCTTTTTAGGGGCAAGAAATAGTTTACTCCGGCCCAACTTCTTCTCCTATATAAATCCCAAATTAGACCAGCGCTCGATTATTGCTCTCATGTTTGGAGCTCAGCTCCCAAACATACCCTAGCCTTACTTGAGAGCATACAGAGACGAGCGATCCGCCTGATCGGAGACTCGGCCCTGACGTCGGGACTACAGTCGTTATCACACCCAAGGCGTGTGGCCGACCTCTGTTGTTTTACAGATACTGTGGCGGTGCCACCAAACCCCACGGTGCACTTACCTTAAAAACCCCCATAACCTCATCCCACCAGCATTAGCTTTCGATAATGCAATCGCATTAGCATCTTAAATGCTTCACGCATTATATAGATCAAATCTATAATCCAAAAAGTTCCTGTGCAAGAAAACTTACCCTCATGCATCGTTTCGCATATAATTTCCTGTAAGAATTTCTTTCTACCTATTCAAGAATCCCAGGCAGATTTCAATTGCCCATATCTGAAACATTTCCTTTTACAAGGACATTTGATGCTTTCAACGTGCTAGATAAAATTCCTAAAAATAGTTGCTCAATGTGCATATGCCCCATAAATACACAACATTCTGCACCCATTGTTATCAATTGAAATGCAACGACAGACGGCTTGTTTTTACAGCAGCAGCAAGCCGACCAGCGATTCGTTGTTCAATAGACAAACAATCTTGAATTTCTTTCCCTGTCGCAACTAATTACCCGGCATATACAAATGTAAGCAAGGGATTCGTTTTGGCCACCGACCTAAGATACGATATACAATTCTCATTGTATAAAGTATTGAAATACATTAGCACCTCTTTCGAATGGTTATTCGTATATTTACACAAGGACATCATCCATCAAAGACTATTCTGCCACATTTCTTCGCTAAATCGTCGTCTATTTACTTAGACGCGATACACTCCATAGACGGCGATCTTTTCGATCCCTTTGTTTTTTTTTTGCCTGTCTGCTTCGTTTACCCATTGCCCTCGAGCACGTGTAAACCACACAGATCTGAATAATCGCACACATACCACCATGCCCTTTATTACAAGATCTGGTTTCCTATACCACCAAGAGAGACTTTACGTTTCTCTGCTGGTAGGTAAAATCGATATCCTTATTGGAGGGGGTATCAGTGAGTCTTATTCCACACACTGACCGAGCTGGTCGATCCTCCATTCATCCGTCAGTGCGCGCACAGAGTTTGTTTTTCTTAGCATCCCCCGTAGGGTGTGCACTGGAGTCTGCACCCCTGCGGGATGTATACTTTTATTCGCTTCACTACGTATTCCGCGAACGTTGGGCCTAGTTTAAACCAAATACAACTATTTTAACATTAAGTGAACATATTACAGCAACCACAACGCTGAATTGAAAACTGTTTGTGCTTAAGTCAAAACTACCTTGTGTTAAGAAACAATAAAAGTAAAAGATGTGATCAGCAATTAAGTCTCGTGTTTCATTTAACTTGTTTCCTGTGTTGAGAAGTTTTGTTTTGTGTTGCCTTCCTTGCGAACGATACGTGTCGGCACTTTAGTGACAGTCGGATGGGGATAGGAGTGGACGGAGTGCCCATGCCTAACAAAATACTTCTCCTCCCCACAATACCATCAAGGGCACTGTCCTTCGGAGATTCGTGGTATTGTTCCACGCAATTCGGCTTATATGCGCTCCACAAGACGGATCGCACCAGTTTGTGGTTCATCTCTCGACGGCGCGAACATCCCTGCATCAGAACTCGTTCCGTTACAGAGCGGGTAAGCTGTGGAACTCCCTTCCCACGCGAGTGTTCCCGGGGCGTTACAACCTGCAACTGTTCAAAAAGAACTGCAACAGTTATTTGATGCCATCCCGGGGCCTCCAATCGGCGCTATAGATTCGCCTCTCCCGAGAGAAGTCTAATATACAAAAAAAAAAAAAAAAGCGGAGACAAAGGTGAAAATCTTAAACACAAAATGTCGCAGCTATTACGATAACGTTAATGTTTTTGAAGCGAATGAATTTTAGGATAACCTATATATTGTAATAGTATATTCAAATGCTTTTTTTTAATTTTACTTCTCCCGGGAAAGTAGAACTGTAGCGATTCTAACAGATACACACAATTCACAAGCAAAAATAGTGAAGAACACCGAACGAAAAAAAAAAAAAAATCGAATAAGAAAAATACATCAGAACCGTATACCAAGCGATAAAATAAAAATAATTCATACCAGTGGAATATAGTCGAGTTTGGAAATCAAATTCTAAACACGGTTGGTAGCCTGGTGTGTAACGCTTAGGTCAAATTTTTTTCGGGATTCGAGCTGTCATAGCGTCAGTTCGAATCACACGATCTTCTTCACTATTATTTAAAACGCTATAGAACCTCCAACACTGAGTCGTTATTTTTTCTGGACTAGGTCCATCAGCCAAGTTCCGAATATGGTTAAGGATTTTTGGCGGTTTTCGCTGGTGAGATACAAAATAAAACGTCATTAATTTTACATATGAATTTAGTTTATTTTTTTATACGATTTAGTCGGTTTATAGTACAACTTAGGGTTTATTATTGCGCTACCTAAACACATTTTTAACACGTCAGCTGAAAGTCCCGACACTGAACAAACCGCGTGAGTGTTCGAAGACGATTGACCCGCGACAGATTTCTCACAACAATTTCACGGACCCCATAGGTTAATGGAATGGTAGATCGCCGAGCGATTGGGCATTGGAACACAACCTTACTACTCAGTAATTGCGCTGAACTTCACAACAGCGAAAGTCGTCTGTTGAATCTATGTATACACAAACAAACGTATGACCCAACCTTCTCATCTACTTGGGCATTGCGGCGGCTCCACCATGCAGGACATAGAATATTAATGAATCTGGTGAAGTGATGTCTTGAATTGGGGGGATGGGTGCGAACATACAGGGCAAAGTCTCTGATTGCCTTCAACCCGGCGAAGGCCAGGACGATCCTTGTCCCTGTTCAATCCAAGTTGACATGCAGTCTCCACGTGACACCCCTGGATAGCTACTTTGACACTCGCCAAGTAGTGAGCCAATGCATGCAGCGACATCCTGAGAAAGGTTGGCGCAAGGCTAATAACCAGGCCCGTAAAAATGAATTATTATGGCAAATTTAACAAGTCTCGGATAAGGACCGGATACACGACGACGACCACGGAAACGAAAATGGCTAAATGATTTAAGGATTTTTTCATGGAACATACGCTCACTATACAGAACTCGAGCTGCACAGCAGCTAGCCGATACCCTGTCTGAATATAAGGCTGACATAACAGCATTACAAGAAATAAGATGGACGGGGAGTGGTGTTTTTCAAAGAAAAGAGTATGACATTTATTACAGCTGTCACGCAAAAGACCATGTGCTCGGGGTAGGCTTTCTAGTCAGCCAAAAACTGAAGCCTGCCATCATCGGCTTTAATGCAATAAATAAAAGGCTATGCACTCTTCGCGTGCGAGGCAAGTTTGAGAACATAAGCCTCATAAACGTTCACGGACCTACAGAGGAGTCCCCTGACGACGATGCCTGCCCAAGATACGATGTGAAAATCGTTCTTGGGGATTTGAATGCAAACATAGGTCGGGAGCCGGTTTTCAGGCACTACGCAGGTTCCCATAGTTTGCATGAGAACACTAATGACAATGGACTACGAGTCATCGAACTGGCAGCATCGAAACAGTTGGTCGTTGCGAGTACCAGGTTTCCGCGTAAAGATATCCACAAAGCTACCTGGGTATCAGCTGATGAAGCCACTCGCAACCAAATTGACCACGTGCTGATAGATCGCCGCCACTCTTCAAGCCCGATGACGGTACGAACGTACCGAGGTGCCAACGTCGACGGATTGCCTTACGGAGACGTATTGCATCCGCGGGACAGGTTCGAATCAACACGGCTGCCTTACGCAATGAGAACACCAGCAACACCTTTGGTCATGCGTTAAGACACGCCCTCGAAGAGCTCGACGGAGGGAGAGTAAGTCCTGGGGCCAGAATGCCGGGCGTAGAAGAGAAATGGACACGCCTTAAGAATACTGTCATTAGTACTGCCAACTCCATCTTAGGCAGTAGTCGTAGAGATCGGAACGACTGGTTTGATGATGAGTGCAAACTAGCGACTGAACGTAAGAATGCTGCATACCGGGCAATGCAGCAGTCTCATAGGACGCGGGTATGCGAGGAGAAATACAAAGAGCTCAGAAGATCTGAAAAAAGACTTCACAGACAAAAGAAAAGTGCCTGAAAAAAAAACCTTGTCTGTGAAATAGAGAAAAGTAGAGAGCGAGGTCCGCACCAGGCGCGGAAGTTCTACCAAATAATCCGTAGTATGACGCGGTACACACCAAGCTGCACTTACTGCAAGGATAAAGAGGGTAATCTGATCACCGATCCTGAAGGCATTCTGGAGCGATGGGAAGTGCACTTTAACGAATTGCTAAATGGTCAGCTCACAGAAGAATTGGAGGCTCTACCAATGCAAGACCAAGACCAAATGCCGCCGCCACCAAGCATTGAGGAAACATTAAAAGCCATTAGACAGCTAAAATCAAATAAAACCCCTGGAGCTGATGGCATACCAGCTGAGCTGATCAAACAAGGAGGGACAGTGTTACATCACGCAATTCATGAGATTGTGGTGCACGTATGGGAGCAAGAGGAGATGCCGGAAGATTGGCGTCGTGGTATAATTTGCCCCATACATAAGAAAGGAGATATCACACTGTGCAGCAACTATAGGGGTATAACATTGCTGAGTACCGCCTATAAGATACTCTCCACTATCCTACAAGACCGGATATCCCCATACGCTAAAGCCATCATTGGTCAATATCAGTGTGGTTTCATCCCAGGCAAATTAGCAATTGATCACCCGCAGGCAGGCGATGGAAAAATGTCTGGAATTTAAGATTCCACTATATCATCTGTTTATAGACTTCAAGGTCGCCTACGACAGCATAGCCAGGATAGAACTATATAATGCCATGAGAGAATTCGGCATTGCAAACAAATTGATACGACTTTGTAGGTTGACCATGACCAACGTAACTAGTCAAGTAAAAGTAGTGGGATTGCTGTCCAAACCAATAAACATCTATAATGGACTCCGACAAGGGGACGGTCTGGCCTGCCTCCTCTTCAACCTGGCGTTGGAGAAAGCAATCCGTGACTCTGGCGTTACAACAAGAGGGACTATTGTCACCAAGTCCAGCCAGATACTTGCTTACGCAGATAACATCGACATCATCGGTAGAACCGAATCGGCGGTACAGGAATCCTTCACCCAGATCGAGCAGGCGGCACAAAAACTGGGACTGCACATCAATGAGGGAAAAACCAAGTACATGGTGGCAACTTCTGCGAAGAGAAGACCTAACGTTGGTCAAACTATCAGGGTAGTGGAGCACGAATTTGAAGTAGTGCAATCCTTTAACTACCTTGGGTCAATAGTATCAGCCGATAAAAATATGGAAGAAAAAATACGAAACGAAATCCAACAAAGCCTACTATGGTTTATCAAGGCTCTTTAAATCCCGAAATTTATCCAGAACATCCAAGCTACTACTGTACAAGACCATGGTTTTACCAGTAGTCATGTATGGATCCGAGACGTGGGTGCTCAATAAAAGGCACTCTGAACTCTTGGCCGCGTTCGAGAGAAAGGTCTTAAGGAGAATTGTTGGCCCCGTATGTGAGGGAGGACGATTCCGGAGACGCTACAACCATGAGTTGTACGCAATCTACCTTGAAGCTCATATTGTAAGAAAAATCAAGCTCGGTAGACTCCGGTGGGCCGGACACCTAATTCGAATGAGCGAAGAGGAGCGTGCCTGGAAGTCCTTTGTGGCAGGATGCATGGAAGGAGACAGCGCGGCAGACCTTGTCTGCGATGGAGGGATGGCGTAGACCAGGATGCCCAGAGCCTGGGAGTGTTAAACTGGATGACATCGGCTCGAAATCGGGACCGGTGGAGAGATTTGTTAAATAAGGCCAAGACCGGATCCCGGTTGTAGTGCCGATGATGATGATGATGATGTCTTGAAGGAAGCCCATATCGGTGAAGTGATACGCATATTCGCAGAAAGTATAAGATCTTATTTTAAACCCTAATTTACCAAAATCAATTAATTGTTAGCAGCATCCTGCATTAGACCACAATGTCTTTATGCCTCAAGACAAGTTCTATTATCTCACAAATAATATGTCGTGATCTAAGTATTTTTTTGTATTCTTTTCTCAATATTCTTGTATTCGTTTCTCAACATCAATTTTCAGAATGCAGTTTTACAAATCTGCTACTGAAGCATTTATTTCATTGATTAAATGCCAATACCCAATTGTCAATGGTATTAGAATATACCAGCATTTGGCATATTTGTCTTAAAAGCCACTAAAACTGATTAAAGGTTCGGTGTCAATCAGTTCACAAATTCGGAGCACACCTGTTTAATCGTAGTCTATTCTATTTGGGTTTTTATTTCAGAAAGCGAGGGCGTACAGTGATTAGATTATGAAAAACGAAAGGTTGGTCAACGGTGACTGTTGATTAACTGGCGCATTTTTATAGGCATTTTAAAAACAATTCGAAACTTATTTGCTTTGTAATGTTGAGGCACTGCTATATATGGGTGTTTATAGATGTGTTGGGATATACGAGTAGATGTTTCATACATTTTACATGGAACCATCGAAATCTCCATACAGCATCAAATCCATATTGTAACACTTTACGTTCTACCTAATGTTTACATCCCTTCTCTCTTTCCTGTACATCTCTTCGAGGATAAGTATATTGATTTATTTTTTGGTACATTTCTATATTTATTGACCATAAATGATTTGTTACAATAAGTAATACAGATAACTTATAATTAGCTTAGCTTTAATCGTTTACACATACTTGCTAGTACATTTTTCAAACATTATTATAAAGTTACATATTTCATGGGTGGACAAGATGGGAGTAGGTGGGGCTTCCTGGAAAAGGTCAGAAAACCAGGATATAATTATTTACTTAATTTATTATTATTTATTGGCCTGTAGGAACCCGGAAGTTCATGACCTCACCGACTCGGCTTCGCCATCCTTCCCTGTCCTGGGCACTCTCCTTCCACGCTTCACCATTCGATCCGATCTCCTCAAGGTCAAACCTAACATTGTCCTCCCATCTCCGTCGCGGCCGTCCTACCGGTCTCTTTCCCGTTGGTCTACCGTCAAGAATTCTATGCACGGTCCTATCGTTCCCCATTCGCGCCACGTGTCCGGCCCATCTTAATCTTCGCGACTTGATTACTCTCACTATTGTAGGTTTGCGATATAGTTCTTCCAATTCGTGGTTATGGAGTCTCCTCCATTGTCCTGCCTCCTCGTCATATTTACCTCCAAAGATGCCTCTCAAAACTTTATTCTCGAATAGACGGAATTTGTTTTCTTCCCGTTTTGTGAGAGCCCATGTTTCGCATCCATATAGAACAATTGGCATGATTATGGTTCTATAGACACGGAGCTTTATGTTACGTGATAGCAGTCTGGATTTCAGCAGTTTACTGACTGCGTGCCAACTCGCGTTGCCGGAATGCAGTCTCTTGTTAATTTCCTTCGACATTTCGTTACTGGCCGTCAGTATCGTTCCCAGATATTTAAATTCTTTAACTTTTTCAAAGATCTTACCTCTGACGTTTATATGTGTTCTCTGAGACCCACCTGCTCTCGCCGTAATCATGTATTTTGTTTTGTCTTCATTTATTTCTAGGCCCACCTCTTCTGCCGCTTGCATGATGATTTCACAGTTTTTACTAACAGTCTCTAGATTATCGCCCAGAACGGCGATGTCATCCGCATATGCGAGCACTTGTGTGACCCCGTTCAGGGATGATCCGGCCATGTTGTCGTCTTGTACCTTTCTGATGACATACTCGAGCACAAGGTTAAAGAGACACGGTGATAGACCATCTCCCTGCTTTAGTCCGTCCCGGATTTCAAATGGTTCTGAGAGGTGGTTTTCTATTCTAACTCGCCCTTTGTTTTCGTTCATGCAAATTTGAATGAGCGCGGCATATTTTTTTGGGACTCCCAGCTCAACTAGAATATGGTAGAGTCTCTGCCTTGCGACTGAGTCGTAGGCTTTTTTGAAGTCAACGAACAGTTGGTGAACCGTCTCTCCGTATTCCCACTTCTTTTCCAGCAGTTGTCTTATTGTGAACATTTGGTCGCTTGTTGACCGGTTCCTACGGAATCCACATTGGTAGTCTCCCAGTATCTCTTCTGCGTAAGGTGTGATTCTCGCCAGAATGACATTTGTTAATATTTTGATGCGGTTGGGAGCAATGATATTCCTCTGTAGTTTTCACAGTCAGATCTGTCGCCTTTTTTGAAAATGGGGATGACTATTGAGGTTTTCCATTCTTCCGGAGTGACTTCCTTATCCCATATTGTTTGGATGAGCTGGTGGATCTTTCGAGCGGCTGCCTCTCCTCCATGCTTCACAAGCTCTGCCGGTATGCAGTCGACTCCGGGAGCCTTGTTGATTTTCAATCGATTTATTGCGTCTACAACTTCGTTGAGAGACGGCTCTGGGATCTGAGGCTCAGCTGTATGTACGCTTGGTACATTTATCTGTGGTTGATGGGTGCGTACATTGAGCAGGTTTTCAAAGTACTGCTTCCATCTTGTCACGACATTGTTTGTTTCTGTGACCAGACAGCCGTTTGCGTCTCGAATTATTTTGGCTCTTCCTCGGTAGCCATTTCTAATTGAATTTATGCCGACATACATACCCCTGATGTCTTTGCCCTAGAATTTTCTAGGATTTTTTCGATCCTAGTCTTCTCCCATTCGCGTTTTTTGCGTTTGAAGAGCCTCATTGTCTCTCTCCGAATTGTCGCGTATCTTTCTGCGTTGACTTCATCATATCTTTCTAAGTGGATCACTCTGAGGCGTTTACGTTCTTCGATCTTCGCCCTGCACTCATCGTCAAACCAAGGTTTGGACTTAATTGTTTTCTTAAATCCGCATACCTTTTGGGCTCTTAGTTTGATTGTGTCTCTGATCGATGTCCATTTAGTGTTCACACTATTAGCTTCCTCTTCCTCACCGCTCACATTCTCTAGAATGCTAAATCTATTTGTTAGCTCGTCTTGATATTCAGCCCTTTTGCGTAGGTCTTTCAGTTTATCAGTGTCGAACTTTTTGCTTGTCTCCCGTGACTGCCCATGTGGGATTGCTGCGAGGCGACTCCTGATTTTGCCCATCACTAGAAGATGATCGGAGTCGCAATCTGCTCCTCTATATGCTCTTACGTCAAGGATATTCGAGTGGTGTCTTTTGTCTATGAGGAAGTGGTCTATTTGGTTACGCGTTACGCCGTCGGGTGATATCCATGTGGCTTTATGAATTTCCTTGTGCTTGAACATCGTGCTTTTTACTAACAGATCTTTTAACGCTGCGAACGTGATAATTCGAATTCCATTATCATTTGACACATCGTGTAGGCTTTCTTTACCTATAGTTGGTTGGAAGATATCTTCCTTTCCAATTTTCGCATTGAGGTCCCCGAGGAGGATTTTAACATCGAATGATGAGATCCCATGAAATACATCCTCTAGGGTCTCGTAGAACGTGTCCTTCGTTTCTTCGTCCGCAGATTCTGTTGGGGCGTGTACGTTTATAAATACATAATTGTACCATCGGCCCTGTATTTTTAGCACAGACATTCGGTCATTAATGAATTGCACATCTTTTACATGGGGCGTAATCTTCTTGCTTATGATGAAGCCAGTTCCGAGGTTATGTGTATCGGTACATCCACACACCAGTGTAAACCCGTTGGTTTCGATTACTTGATGTGGGAGTCGAACTTCCTGGAGCGCGACGATGTCCATTTTATATTGTTTCGCGTTTTCTACGACCGTCTGTATCGCGCCTGGTTTATATAACGTTCGAACATTCCACGTCCCGACGCGTATATCCCGCTTTTTCCGTTTTTCCCTACGTCTTTTTTTTGCCGAGTCGGTGTTTTCCTGATGATTTGTTCCCTTATGGTAGTGTTGGCTCATCACACCTACGCCTACCGGGTTTTTTGTGAGATTGTTTTTTGTGTATTGATCATTCATTTCATTGGATCACTCTGGGGTTTCAAATGGTCCGCCATATCAGAGCCCCTCTTTGATATGGTAAGGTCTGCTTACTGCTCTGATTCGAACCGGTGTCAGAGAGGCGCCGTTATAATACAGCCGGTATACCCCTGGCTGCAAACCATCCAATGGGCACGGTGACGCGTAACACCCTGGATTAGGGGCGGTAGATCTTTGTGTGTTACTCCTCGCTAGCCTGTCTGACATGGGTGGCCCTACTGGAAGCGTATGCTTCCGTCAGCATAGCCTGAGCGATTCATCGCAGTTTAAGCCCCCGCACCACGTCAAGGTTTCTACCAACCTATAACTAATTTGCTTAACTTAACTTAACTTAGCTTAGCCTAGCTTATCTAATTATTAAATCTATTATTATTACAATAAGTTAGAGTAGGGTGGGGCGGGAGGTATAGTGGTCGATGGGTAGGATTTGGGTTAGGGTGGGTACTATCAGTCGGGGATATGGGTTGGGGGAACACTTTCCGATTGGTCGTTGAAACGCAAGATATTAGAGAAGGGTTGTATATTACAATATTTAAACTGGTGAGGTGAGAGTTAAGTATTGTGGTATACAATCTCATTGGAGTTGTTGACCAACCTGCCAGAGGTGAAGAGGGTTCTGGTGTGGAGACAGTTCGGGTAGGCAGTTCGGTTATCTGACGGAGTCGATGTGAGCGCATTTATTATCGGATTGGGATTATTGGGAAGATTTTCGATAAATTTGATGGACAGCTCGAGGAAGCGTCGATCTATACGTTCAATATTAGCGGCATAGTAGAGCGAACTACTGTTGTAATATTTGTGCGAGTTAGGATGTCGATTGAGGCCAGTGATAAGTCTGAAGCATTTCCTTTCGAAAATGCATAGCTTCTCCATTTGGGCGGGTGGGATATGGTACCATATCGGGCATGCATATGTGAGAGTGGGTCTGATTATTTGTTTGTAGATAAGTGATTTGACTTTGGGAGAGAGACCATTCGGTTTGTACATGACTTTTCTGCAGAGGTTCGTTGGGTTGTGGCTTTACGAATCGTATTTTTAATGTGGACGGAGAATGACAGATTGTTGGTAAAGGTTATACCTAGATACTTTACGGTTTTGGAGGGTTTAATTATATTGTTATTTATTTTAATTCTGATTTTATTATGGCAGCGAATAGTGTTGTTTGTACAACTCGTGTTTCTGCCTTTAAAAACAATGAGCTGAGTTTTGGTTGGATTTAGTTGAATTCTCCACTTGGTAAAGTAGGCTGACAGGATTGGAAGATATCTGTTAATACAGTTTCTTGCCTCCTTGACAAGCTTGTTGCTTGAATAAATTAAGGTGTCGTCGGCATAGTTGAGCATTGTTGTATTGGGTAACAGTGGCTGCGGTGCGTCTGATGTATAAAGAAGGTATAGTAGTGGGCCGAGGATGGATCCTTGAGGAACTCCTGCGGTTATGCTATAAGGTGTCGAGAGAGTTGAGTTTATTTTCACCATGAACTTTCTATCAGAGAGGTAAGAAGCGAGAAGTTTTGTGGAGTGGATGTTTAATCCATACATTGAATGAAGTTTGTATAACAGTCCTGCGATCCAGACACAGTCGAATGCTTTAGCTATGTCTAGGGAGACACATACCGTTGGGGATTGGTTTTGAAGGTGGGTCGTCACATCATGTTTCAGTTTTAAGAGAGCATGACAAGTGGAGTGTTGTGAGCGGAAGCCAAATTGAGAGTTCGGAATGAGGGAGTTATCCCTGGCAAATGAGAGAAGATTTTTGTAGATTTTACATTCAAGAATCTTGCTAAGCGAGTTTAGCTGCGATATCGGACGGAAGTTATCCGGGTACTTGGAGGGCCCAGATTTGCTAATAGGGACGATCACCGCTGTTTTCCAACTTTTACGGAAATGTGAAGCGTTTATTATGTGGTTGAGAAGAACGAGAATCGGGAGCAAGTTGCCTGGGTGGAGTCTTTTGAATAGGAGGTTAGGGATTCCATTTAGGCCAGTCGATTTTTTATTGTTACGTGAAATAATGACTTCGGACAGTTCTTCAAGGCTTAGGAATGTGTCGATTTCTACGGGGTGTGATGCTTTATTGGTTTCGGTGAATTCAGTAATAAATGGTGTGAGGGATGGCTCCAGTGAGCGTGGAATGTAATCGTTCACGGTATCGTGGAAATTTGTTACTGGGAGGGTATCGGTTTGCTTATGTACTTTGCAGAAATGTTCAGCGAGACAGTTTGCTATATCAGTGTCCGACTGGACGATGTTATTATTAGTTGGGTGAATAAGATAATCTGTTCGAGGCTTGAGTTTGCGACCCGTTAGTCTGTTTATGTTTTTAAATAGATCGCGATTTGGTTTGATACTGTTTAGGGTGGATGTGTAGGTCTGATTAGTGAAAACTTCTAGTTGTCCATTTATCAGGGAGGTCAATAGCTGGATCTGTTGTTTAATAAAAGGTGAGTAGCTAGTGTGCAATTTTCGTCGGAGTTGTTTTTTTATACGTAATAATTTTGTGAGTAGGTTGGGTAGGGGTTTTCCTAAGTGATTATGAGGAACGATATTGGGAGTATGGCTGAAGAGAGCATTTCCCAGTATTTGCTCTATTTGGGCCGCTGCTTGGTCAATTTGTGTAGGGGGCAGGTTAGAAGATTCCGGTAAAGAAAATTTTGAAAAGCTAGCAGCAATATCCTTATTGACTTTTTTCCAGTTTGTTTTGGTGAAATTTGGAATAGGATTCAGAGTGTAGAGTGGTTCAAGCGAGGGGATTTGAACCGAGGTGTGGACAGAGCCATGATCCGAAGGGAATGTGAAGGACACTGTGGGAGGATTAGATGAATAGCTATCTGTAGACTTTAGGAAGAAATCGATTGTTGACTTGGTTGAGCTGCAAATTCGAGTAGGTTGCAACGGGCAGTCTGCGTAGACATATGGATGAAGTCGGAGGAGATCAAGGAGTTGGCAGTTGTCGTTATATAGATTTGTCGTTATATAGATTTAAGATTATAGTTGTAAAGGAATTGCTATCCTAAATCTCTTAAGTACTAGTTGTAAAATATACCATAAATGTAATTATCTACTAAATAAAAATTGAATTGAATTGAATTGAATTAAAAAAAAAAAAAAAAAAAAAAAGGAGTTGGCAGCCGTATTTGTTGCATTTGATGTCATTAAATGCAGTATGTCATGCGTTCCAGTCTCCTCCTATTGTGAAAGGTGCTGGCAGAGACTGTTGGATTATTTGTGAGATGTCTGCACTAGGGAAGTTTGGCTGACGAGAAGGGTGAATGTATATGGAGGACAAGACCAGTACTTTATTATTTCGGCAGAAAAGTTTAACAGCCGTGTATTCGACACTAGTTATATTAGCAAATCTAATCTCAGTAAATTGGAATTTTTTATGTATTAGGATTCCCGTACCTCCATGAGGGCCAGACGTTCGTGGGTTGGACACAAATGTGTAATTAGGTATGTAGACTCGAGAAGTGGATTTCAGCCAAGTTTCTGAAAGCAGAAGAATATCTGGGGAGAACTTTTCAACAAACAGTCGGAAGTGTTGTCTACGGGTGTGGGAATAAATGGACTTTGAGTTGAGGGAGATAAGGGTTAAGTTATACATTAAGGGAAAGGATGTGGGAAGTTATTAAATTTAAGATCTGACCTTTTTTTTCCAATTCGGAACTGTGTTTTAAGGTTGGTAAGTATATTGATAATTTAGAGTGTGCATACCATATAAGAAAAAGCAAACAAAAGACATTTTGACAATTTAGGCTAAGCTAAGAATGGAAAAGGATCAAATTTACTACCAACGGATCTAGTTCTGTTTCGGACGATAAAAGCAGGATGATTGAATTATTTCAAACAGGAGTTCATAGAAAGCTGACATGTTTAAACTGAAATCTTCAATTGAATAACCCTTCATGGTAATTTCATTAGAAAGTCGTGCTGTCACAACCAACACCCGAAACTTTGTTTTAATGTAATCTCAAAGTAATCTCGTCATTGAAAGCATACAGCGAAATCCTTCTGGTTGGAATAAAGCAACACAATACCCATTTTCGCAATGATACAATTTAATTGGCTTCAATTGTGCTCTGCTTTCGAAAACAATGCGGTGACGACTGAATGCAGATAGCACAACTTCCATCTCCGTACGGACCTCAAACACACAATGACCTGCATCTCCCTGTAAAAGGAAATACTTGTTATTCTCATTCACATGTGGATTTTTATCCTCGTTATCCTGCTGATGACTAGTAAACCGAAGGGGATTTAATTTCCAAAGCCCACGATTGCCGTACAAATGAACGCATTCGCACACTTCGTTAATTGGATGATAAATGCTATTAAAAACGTACATTGCGACTTACTGTTCGTTGAAACAATTTGTCAATAAATAAAGCTGCTGTGAATTACTTATTTAACAATTTTATTTCAGATGAACGGCATGTTCCCTTTTCCCCAAGATCATGAAGATAGCTCGAAACAAATTGTATTCTGTTGGCGAAGTTTTTCAAAAACTTTTCCAGAATTTTCGAGAGTGCAAATGAGAGTTTAGGCAGAGGCACCATACCCACATTATCTGCGAGATTGCTGCCTTTAATTGGGTGTGCTACAGTGGAAGCAGTATTCATTTGGAAACTGATTATGAAATGGATAGAAAATGTATCCGGAATTGGACAACCACAGACAATCATTCTTACTGGAGTGGAAATATAAAGTATATATGTGCAGCTAAGGCATACGTTTGCGACATATAAATATAGAGCCAAGAGTAAGTGAAAAATGTGGTCAGTTAAAGAGCAAGGACATGTTAACAGAATTTCTGGCAAACATTAATATTAATGAAACTTTGCTGTTAATGTTTGTAAAGGTGTTTCATTTGTTGGACTGAAAACCCAAAATTGAGTTTAATTAATCCACAACTTGAAAATTGGAAATACGGATATGTTTGCCGAAGATAACAGGATTTCTCGTAATGTAGTCCTTAAAAAGTGATTTCATTTTACAGATATTGTACTGTATATCCACAATTAATCCTATGTCCGTTGGTGTTACTTTGCCTAGAACGATTATGCGATGTGCCTGAGCTGGTTTAGTCTGTCCCTGATACTAGAATAAATAATCTTACAATGCTACACCTTTTGAAACGTGAAAGACTATATCCGCACACTGCTAGATTTGTATATGGACTTAAGATTGTGTCCAAATTTATGTGTGAATTTTGAGAGAGTTGTATTCAATCTCGCCGGCAGGCCGAGTTCGAAAAGGGCAACTGAGGGGAAACATATTTGCATAAATCAGATTTTTGTTGTAATTTGGACTCGTGGACACGATTCCTCAGAGAGGGGGATAGATGCACTGTAAGGGGACATTAAGGCACATCAGAAAACTAAATTAGAACGTACAGTACACACTTGCTTCAGCAAGATACTCCTTACACCATTTTAGTGAACATGCCTGATTTTAACACATCAATTGACTGCGTCAAGTTCTGATTTGTTTTGTATACGAAGTGCGCACAAAAAGACAATCTTATGATCTGCTTTAATGTCAAACCCTGTTAGGATGGAAGAAAAGAGATTCGATGAGGTAAGATGATATCGAGGTACTTGGGGCCAGAATGCCCTTGGATTATCATAACGAGAAAATAGATAAACTGGCAGAACAGATGATTTTCTTTCTGAAGTTAATTGTTATGCTGAAAGGCTGCGCACTTGCCCAGGGGAACCATTTGCAGAGACGGGATGCAGTCACCACGTTTAGTTGCGCAACTACCGTAATAAAATCTACAGAAAGGGAATACATTCCTATCTTCAAAATTGGGGTTGATAGTTTGTGTATGCTTCTCGTTTGGTGCCACTGCATGTTCTTGTATACAGAGTTTGTTTTAGATGCACGTGACCAAGCACAGCAATTATATTCTAATTTAGGACCAATATGCCCCTATAAATTGTGGGTGAATTATTTCTCTTAACAAATGCTAGTCACTTCACCCATGATTTCGCTGTTTTCGAGTTAAGTCGAGGAATGATTTTTTTTTTCTTCAAGGAAAGGCAAACCTACAGTGATGAATCAACCAGAATGTGGAGTAGGAGAAGGAGAGGAAGGAGAAGAATAATTTCGGGTTTGAGCCTGAGCAAGGGTTAACATTGGGGTCTCTAAAGTAAACCTCTGACCGGGGAAAGGGTGCTACGCCATTTCCCAAATCTTTCCAGTTGGCAGGTAGCTCCGTATATTTTTTTGATTTGAAGTCTGCATTTATTTTATTCAAAATCAAACTATACATTTTTCTTTATGTAGGACTAAATGCAACCACCTATATTTTAGAAATATTATTCTTATGTTAACTTACTGGCTCTTTGCAGGCAAATATATTTTACAATATTTAGTTTCTTGTTTATGCCTTTCGGCGTACAATGACTTTTCTAATTCTGTTTACCATGGCAGTCAATACATAAGAGGACTTCTTCTTTTACAATTTTTGGTAGCGCAATATACTAGGTTTTCTATTTTTTTTTTTTTTTAAACAAGCAGATATAAAAACAACGATTGAAGATGTAAACAACAATTCAAAAAGTAAAACTAAAATAACTTAATTAAATTAATTAAACGAAGCTAAATATGACCCCCGCTTGGTAGACCTCTTGACGTGGTGCGGGGGCTTAAATTACAATGAATCACTCAGACTATGCTGACGGAAGCATAAGCTTCCAGTAGGGTCCCCCATGTCAGACGGGCTAGCGAGGAGTAACACACAAAGATCTACCACCCCTAATCATATATACCAGGGATATACCTGCTGTATTATAACAGCGGCTCTCTGACACCGGATCGAGTCAGAGCAGTAAGCAGACCTTACCATATCAAAACGGGGTTCGGATATGGATGACTATTTGAAACCTGACGACTCGTGGGAACAAAAATGAATAATCGACATACACAAAACGATCCCACAGACAACCCGGTAGGCGTAGGTGTGATGAGCCGACGCTACCACAAGGGAACAAATCATCAAGGAAACATCTACTCGGCAAAAAGAAGACGTAGGAAAAAATGGAAAAAGCGGGATATACGCGTTGGCATGTGGAATGTTCAAAAGTTATATAAACCAGGCGCGATACGGACGGTCGTAGAAAACGCGAAACGATATAAAATGGACATCGTTGCGCTTCAGCAAGTCCGAGTCTCGCATCAAGTAATCAAAACCAACGGGTTTACACTGGCGTGTGGACGTACCGACACCCATAACCTCGGAACCGGCTTCATCATAAGCAATAAGATTACGCCTGTGGCGGTTCCGCCGAACCCCACGGCCCACTAGAGTTCGACACTTGCATCACCATAGATACCATGTACCATTGACACAGATGGTATATACAAACCGTCATTGTATAACCATCTAACCTGCCTTGCAATGACAAAACTCTCGATACAGCTGCAAGCACACAGAATTGCTCCTTTGTTTGAATTTCCAAACAAGCAACTACTTCGCGCATAGCCGCCGGATTGAATTCAGAGCATAAACAATGCAAATATAGAATCCGTTTGCCACAAACGAATTTCCCTGCATATACAAATGCAAGCAAGGGATTCGTTTTGGCCACCGACCCAAGATACGATATATAATTTTCATTGTATAAAGTATTGCAACCCATTTGCACATTTCCACATTGCATTGCCGCCTATTTATTTAGCCGCAATGCACATTTCAGAGAAAGACCCAAACGCTCCCTTTGTCTTTTCAAATTTCGGGATCTGCTTCGCTTCAGCTTCGGTTCGTTTGCTGTACCGAACTCGCATCTCATTAATACACTCTATGCCCTTTTCTTCGTTTTAGATTCGTTCCCATGGCCTTGTGTATGAAAAAATCAATGTGATTTTCACTCACACATACACATACTTGGCCAAGTCTTTCTTCCTTGTTTTCACCACGACAGAAACACTTTCTCTCTCGGGAAAACTCACCCCATGAGCGAGTCGACTCTGCGCGAGGCGTTTATCGCTGAATCTAATTCCATCCGCCGACCGCCACGGCCATTGCTGCTTCCGCTCTCCGTCGCGCGGCGGAGAAGCGTATATATTCAGAAGTCGGGTCGTGAAAGAAGTGTTTCACCGTGTTTATAAAGATCAATTTCATGTTAAATAATAAGTTCTAAGTGAAGTATAAAAATGCTAACGTATTTAATAATGGCTAAGAAAAAGTTAATAAAATGAAAAAAAAAAAAAAAACATTTACTTCAACAGAATAACCGTGTTTAATTTTCCGGCAGCGGCTCCTGGCTGTTGTTATTAATGTGTTGTGCTTACTTCTCGTGGACGGTGTGTTTCGAAGACTTTTTCTTTACTCAAAGTTGTGGACAAACGTGGCGGCGTTTCGTTCATTTATTTGGTGATGACCTTTTGGCGGAACTTTCATTAAGTGAATGGTGGGGAAAAAGTGAAAGGAGTGCCCATGCCTGGCACAATACTTCTCCTCCCCAGACGCCCCATGTAAAAAATGTGAGATTTATTAATGACCAAATGTTGGTGCTAAAAATACAGGGCCCATAGTACAAATATGTATTTATAAACGTATACGCCCCAACAGAATCTACCGACGAAGAAACGAAGGACACGTTCTACGAGACTCTAGAGGAGGTATTTGATGGGATCTCATCATTCGATGTTAAAATCCTCCTCGGGGACCTCAATGCGAAAATTGGAAAAGAAGATATCTTCCAACCAATTATAGATAAAGAACGCCTACACGATGTTTCAAATGATAACGGAATTCGAATTATCACGTTCGGACTGTCAAAAGATCTGGCAGTGAAAAGCACGACGCTCAAGCACAAGCTAATTCATAAAGTCACATGGGTATCACCCGACGGCGTAACGCGTAACCAAAAAGACCATTTCCTCATAGACAAAAGACTCTACACGAACATCCTTGACGTTAGATCATATAGAGGAGCAGATTACGACTCTGATCATCTTTTAATGATAAGCAATATTAAAAGTCGGCTCGCAGCAAACCCACATGGACAGTCACGGGAGAGGAGAAAAAAGTTCGACATTGATAAACTAAAAGACCTGCGCAAAAGGGCTGAATATTAAGACGACCTAACGAATAGATTTAGCATCCTACAGAACGTGAGCATTGAGAAAGAGAAAACCAATTTGCACACTAAATGGACATCGATCAGAGGCTAAATGGGCATTGATGCGAGTCCACAAGGTATTAGGAACTAAGTAAACAAATTAAATCCAAAGTTTGGTTTGACGATGAGTGCAGGGTGGAGATCGAACAACGTAAACGCCTCAGAAAGATCCACTTAGAGAGATATGATGAAGTCAACGCAGTAAGATACGCGACGTTCCGGAGAGAGACGAGACTTTTCAAACGCATACAACTCAAATGGAAGAAGACTCGGATCAAAAATATTCTAGAAAATGCCATAGCAAAGAACATCAGAGATATGTATGTCGGCACAAATTCAATCAGAAGTGGCTACCGACGAAGAGCCAAAGTAATTCGAGACACAGACGGCTGTCTGGTCACAGAAACAAACAATATCGTAACAAGATGGAAGCAGTACTTTGAAAACCTGTTCAATGTGCGCATCCATCAACCACAAATAAACGCACCAGACGTACACTAGCAGAACCTCAGATCCCAGAGCCCTCTTTCAACGAAGTTGTAGACGCAACTGAAAAACAACAAGGCTCCTGGAGTCGACTGCATACCAGCAGAGCTTATGAAGCATGGAGGTGTGGCAACCAATCTTAAGGGGTATATTCGTTTAAGATCTGGTTTGATATGTGGTCACGTGCCGTTTTATTTTGGGAGTACACTAGAGATATGAGGTAGGTCAATAAGTGCTTAGAATCGCCCACGATGGCGCTCGTAGCATTGCCAATGGTCTGTTTTTAGTAAGGTATCTGTTAATTTTCAATTTGTTTCATGTATCAATTTTGCATGATAAATTGGGTATGAAAAAAATATCTGCGATATGGGTGCCGCATTTGCTCTCAGCTGAGAACTTTTGGCTCCTCGACAGTACAGTGGTTAGTATACCCGCCTGTCACGTGGGAGACCGGGGTTCGATTCCCCGTCGGGTAGCCTCTGGCGCAAGACTAATAACCTTGCCAAAAAAAAAAAAAAAATCATTATGGAAAATTTAACAAGCCTCAGGACATGCTAAAAAAGGCCAGGACCGGCACCCGGTTGTAGTGCCGATGATGACGATGATGATGAGAACTTTTGGAGCGCATGCGTTGCAACCCAGATGAGTTTCTGCGCAGACTAGTAACTGTAGATGAAACATGGATATGCCACTACACTCCCGAGACGAAAGAACAGTCAAAACAGTGGATTGTTAAAGGTGAACGGGTTCCAAAGAAGGGGTGAAATCAGGTGGAGTGGTTATGGCTATAGTGTTTTGGGATGCACGTGGTAGTATCGTTATTGACCATATGGAAAAGCGACAGACGATAACTGGACAGTATTATGCGTCATTATTAGGTCAGCTAAATGAGAAAATAAAAGAAAATTGTTCTTGTTTTCTAAAGACTTAATGACCTGCCCTCGTATATACAGAGCGTCGATGCAGATATATTTCACACCAGAGGCAAGTAAAGTGTCTTCGAGTGTACGTGCAACATTAGTTTGTCGAATAATTTAGATGTTACTACTATTATTAGTGCGTTAGTTTATCCTTTTGATGTTATTTTACTCGTTCCAATTATCATAAAAGTTCAATAAAGGTCAATCTTCCATGTTGTAACTTTCATTATCCTTATGAATTTCGTCCTTCATCATTAAATACAGCGATATTAATGTTTCCTTTCCAGTCACCGGACATGTAGCATTAATCAAAAAGGGATTAAGCGTTCCTCTTTGTTATAGATAATTGAATAGAGCTCAATGCTTTTCAAGACTTCATAAATGACGAGGATTATTCATAGCGTATCAAATGAGTCCGCTAACATTAAACCTGCGTCATATGATTACACAATTGTATTATGGGGCTTATTCGCATTCTATATAATAAAACGATTATTCATCTTTGGGTGTATTTCGATTCAGGAGCTCGAACGTGACTGTGAGGAGAATTGATATATGGATTTTAGAACAAATTCGGGAATTTTAAAATTGTTCAACGAACTTGCTGAAACGAGACCTTCAGCAACCCGTCTAACGGTAACGATACTCCTCCACTCAATCCTCCAACCACCATGTAATAAATGCGACAATAAATGCCTTCCTGTTTTTTAAATATATGATATACCAAAAAAAGAAAGATTTATTGATCCTATCCAATCAAAGGATCTATATAGTTCTCAGTTGTGAGTAATGAGCAACATATCAATCACTTCCGATTTGGTATTACAACCTCCTCCAAATGTTGATTCAGAGCGTTGCCCAATGACAAATTTATCCCCATCTATGGTGTTTTTTCTGGACGAATTGTGGGTTTTTCCACAGAAACAAGTTTCGACATTCCAATTCAGAACAATTTTAAGGTACTGAACTGTGATATCAATTTGTGATTATTCCCTGGGTGAAGGATTAATTGCGAGGTTGGATCTTCCATTATAGTTAGTAATTATATAGTGGAAAAGAATGGATCACATAAGGAAAATGTAAGCCAATATGGCCAAGCAAAATATCTAATTTATGAAAACAATTGTCTGCGAACAATGACGCTATAACATAATATTGAACATGGGAATCAAAACAAGTAGGTTCGAACGACTGCTTAAATAAGGTAAAAGTGGTTACAGAGGAAGAATATCCCTGAAACGTGGACTAATTTGTTGGTCTTTATTACGTTCAAGGATAATTATACGATACCATTCAGTATGTAATGAGATAATTTCCTAATCATTGTAAAACGAAGTTTATTGATGAATCTGAGTGGGAAACCACCCGCTTAAAGTATACAAAGCAATGCGAACAAAGTACGAGTTTCACAGCTGACCAACGATAGGAGTTTTCAACCTACGCAAAATAATTAATCAGATCTAACGAGGTGTGGCAATTCATTTCATGTAAGCAGCCAGGTCTAATGAGGGTCGCCTACATTTCTATTTTCCTCATAAATAATTAATTTGTTTTCCATGCCAAATGCTTTTGTAGATTTTGTTATTAGTCCTACGTTACCATGTGAAAGAATTTCATTGCAATTAACAATAAATGAATAGAGACAAAAATGGATTTTTGCCCATACATAATTTGTTATTAGTCCTACGTTATCATGTGAAAGAATTTCATTGTAATTAACAATAAAAGAGTAGAAACAAAAATGGATTTTTGTCTATACATAATAGATGTATGTATAAAAACCATCTCCAAATTAGAATTTAATCGAAATCAAATTTTTAAATGCTATTTATTTAATAGAATGTGTTTTTTTAATTATTTCTGCCTTGAAGTACAGTAACAAGCTGCTGAGCATAATGAACATTTTAACATTCATATTGGCAGCGTCATCATTATGTATTTAAGTTGGATTGCGTTTGTCCAATAAAAAGATTTCATCACTACCTTGAAGGTAGATAACTTTTGTTTAGTTCAAATGTAAGTACTTCATTTATCCCTTAAATTCAGTTATAATCCCTTTCGGTTAGACCAATTCATTATAGAAAGTGACTAAACATCAATGTCATCAAATATAAGAAGGCGGATCAATAGATTTATTTTTTTTTAATTTCTCCCACTAAATTCATAAGTTACCCTTTTTTTCTTAATATTAATATGTACAACTTAAAGGTATTTACGCTGTAAAGATCCACGATATATTTAATTCCATCCTGGTTGTCCCTGGGATCCCCCACGGTAGGGACATCTCTAATTTTTAGAGCACAAATAACTTTGATGATGTCAAGCATTCCCGGTTGTCTTTCTATGCTGACGATACAATATTTTGTAAGACTATCATATTCCCATTAGATTCTACAATGCTTCAAACAGATCTCGACAAATTTGCGGATTGGTGTGTCTTACTTGGAGATTAATATTGCTAAATGCTAGTCTACAACCTTTTTACGACAGCGGATCCTTTCTCCTACTCGTCGTTATTCCCTTCGTTACCAAATATCCCTATAAAATATTTCCACCGAAAACTAATACCAGGGTATAAACATCGTTCATATGCTCGGTCAGTTGTCAGAAGCGTGAATATATGCATTTTTTTATTTGTTTTATAATCCAAAGTGTGTGTGATAAATGTATTAATGTTGCGTTGCTCCAATTCTGTCCTAAAGTATAAACGTTTTGCCCGGAGAAAATTTTTTATAGAATGGATCGGTTTATATTCTCGCGAGTGCAGTAAATTAAATTCGATATTTGGGCCCATATACGCCTCGCAGCTTGCGAGATGTGATTGTGGCGGTTCCGCCAAACCCCACTGCCTACTTACCCGAAGAACCCCCGTAACTACAACCCAACCTTCATATTTTTCCGCTAATGCAATCGCATTAGCACCTGTAAATGCTTCACGCATCAAGTATCTAATGTATTTAGCTAAAAGCTCCTGGAACAGATTTCTTACCTTAATCCATTAATTCGAATTCAAAATGACCTACAAAAATTCTGTCCAAACTTCATAAATCTCACGTCCAATTCGGCACCTTCGGTTGCCAGGCAATCCCAATCTTATCATACGCATTTTCCCTAGAAGAGTTCCTGAAAACGAAACAATTTGGTTTACATATAATGTAACCATCATAACAGCGATAATAAACATCGCGTCGCCTATTCCCAGGCTCACCATGTGTACAATAAATCCCTTTACATACACATTGGCTGGCGACCTTTTTCTCCCTACTATAGACAATCCAACGCAGCTGCACACAATTAGCGCAAACGACGTTGAAACCAAAACCTATAGCATAGGCAAATGCAAACAGGAATTGTATACTTACCGTTGGCAGTGGTGCCATAAACACCAATTTCCTGTGAATACGGTAGAACCAATTAGCATCATGTTCACCAGCATTGCGGTCTATCAATACAGCCGCAATGCACATCATAGATAATGATCTATACTATCTCTTTGTCCTAAATGTTTCTGGATCTGCTTCTCATGACCTAGCGGCATGAACAAACAGAAACCCAATTAGCACCCAATGAGGTTCGGCTCGTTTACTTAGCCGAACTCACATCTCATTGATGCACATTATTCCCTTTCTTTGTTTTTAGATTCGTTCTCATGGCTTTGTCCCATGAAAGAACCAATGTTTACACATACATGTGTAGCATTATAGGTCTTCTCTATGAGATCTGGTTATCTTCCCCCAAAGAGAGACTTTACGTTTCTCTTGGAATAGAAAATGTATCCTTAAATTAAGAGAGCCAATACGACTGGCCGAATTTCCTTTGCCGGCGATTTCATATCGCTGAGTCATATTTATACATCCAGCCTCGCAGGTTGGGTCGTCTCCTGCTCCCCGTGGCCTCGCGGGGACGCATCAGTCCCAGAGCCTTATTCAATCGAATGTCCGAGTCCTTTATTCTATGTGCCGAACCAGATTGTTCTCCTTTTCATGATCCATAAATTGAGAAAGGAAAGAAAAGTGTTGCGTTTTGTTACTTTAGAAGTGTCAGTTCTTTTCGCGGTCAAAATTGAAATATAGAAAAAAGAGAATGTGCTCAAGGATATTCGACACCGAGTAGGCAAAATTGAAGAGGAAACAAAAGACTCGATGAATCGGAAATGTGAAAGAACAATTTTATACATTAATTTTGTGGATTATAAAGTGTGAAATATTCGAATTGTTTTGTGTTTTGAAAATAAAAGGACCTTTGTAACGTAACTCCCAGTGTTTCATTCTCTCCTGTGATTGATGTTTTCTGCTTCCCTCGGCGATCGTTCGTTTGTATTCGGTGCAACGTTTAGTGGAAGATAGGGATGAGAAGTGAATCAGCGCCGTACGCCGGTACTTCCTACCCCACATGATCTCTTAAGAGATCCTTGTGCAATAGTTTTCACAGCTTTTGAGCCTTCTAAAATAATTTGTTTGTGCCTTGGCGGGAGTATTATTCTTGAAAGAACATCCTGCGGAGTGTGACTAATAAAACGTGGCGGTTACCTGAATCTGGAAGGGTTGGGTTATATAAAACGCCGGGAATGGATTTTTTATTTGGGATTTCACAGATTGACTTTTAATTAACTGGTGCCGTTTTCGATATCATTCGGTCGTTGAGAATTAAGGACGAAGGACATAAAAGTCCTAGGAAAAAACCGAAAATATTTAATGGTCAATTTATGATCGAGAATGATGTGGATGCGCAGTAAATGGCCCGATGGATTATTTTATGCCGCATTTATTTGTATTTGTTCCGAATTGAATACTTGGTGCATGTACGGATTTGGGGAAAATGTTTCATTTTGGAGAAAAATAGCGTTTTAGGAATACAACACAATGTCGTATATGTATTTTGTCCAATTACAATTTAATTTGATTTGAGGACCAAGAATCATAAATGCGTTGCCTTAAGTGATTGAAGCGTCTTTTAGAAACAGAGGATAAATGTTGGGATTACTCTTTGGCAACGCGGGACAGACATTGTTGGTTCAGTACTAAAATTGTTTCGTCATCGAGTAATTGTATGTTAGTAGTAAATATAGGGTGAGTAACAATACCGCATGATATTGTGACGCATATGACAATCAGCTGGACATCTGGCAGGTCTCCAAAACAAAGTACTGGAAAACTGGAGACTATGAGCAGTAAAAACAAAACGATAAGTCGCCAGTGACACAAGTGTCATGTTTGAATGATTAGCGAAAAGGGAAAAACGGTTGTCATTAAGAAACGAATAGTGTTTTAAACAGAAAATCGATTCCACGGTTCTTATTTTATGAAAATAATTAATCATGCGAACCCTAAGCTCGCTACAATTGGTGTCAGAAGTGGGATTAATTATTGGTGAAGGAAATAAGTCTGTGAAAGTGTGTGGCAAAAAAGTGTCGAGCAAAAGTCAACATCACTAATCTTGTCACTCCGCGGGGCGGCTGCAGACTTGCTACAAACCATACCAGCAGAGAAGCAAACAGATTTCCAAGCAGTAAGAGACGGCCTTGAAGCTAGGTACGGAGACAACCACATGTAGCAGGTATACGGAATGCAACTGCGGAGCAGAACGCAGAAAATCGCATCATGTCGGTTAGCAACAGTATAGTCTGATCAAACCACCTTCTTTAATGATATTTAATGCACCTAGTGCATTACCCAAAAATTCCCTGCAAAGAATTCTTACCATTCATGCATCCCATGCATTTTCAAAATTTCCTGAAAAGAATTCTTTTGTATACATAACCATTATTAGGAAAACTATTCGGCACCACTGTTTGCCAAGCAATTCAGCTGCACACGTGCACACCACATTTTCCTGGCAATCACATGGCCTCGGCAGCCTTTTGTCCAAGCGACAAAGGCAAACACACGTATCTAGCGTCTAGTGGCCATAAATCGAATTCTTCAGCATACAAACATGCAAACAACAATCTGACCCTTGCCGTCAGCAAGATTCGGTGCACATCCCTTTTAGCAACTTTTTCCTAATAGCAATGCAGACTATGTACGCAGCTGCATTCATGCCATTAATGTTGTCCTTTGTTCGTCTTCTCTTTTGTCAATTTCGTTTTGCATGACCTTCGTTGCATAAGCAAACAATGGATATATTAGCACACTTGCTAATAGATCCTCTCCAACTCTCCAGCACACCATCACAAAGAGAGACTTCATGTTCTCTCAAAGAGAAGAAAACTCACCCTTAGCTGGGAGAGTTTTTCACAGTTAGTCGCGTTTCAACCACCAACTGACACAGTCGTCTTGTAACCACCGCAGCGTGCACACCCCCGAGAGTAGTACGAAGTGCTTTGTCGATTTAGAGTTGTGTTTTTCCGAGCAAAATCATTTTTGCAAACGGCAGACGAAGAAAGATTCGAGACATTTTCCGATACAATTCGTGTGTGTTCTACAGTGCCGTCAACTTTGCAAATATAAAAACCTTGTGTTCAAATAAATTCTTACAGTTTTTAAGTTTTGATTAAATTACAAATGTTACTTCTCTCGTGGGATTAAGGAACAAAGAACAAAGTGTAAAACAATAGCAACGACCTAAAAATTTAATCCGATATAATATGTAATCTAATTAAAGCCAGTTGACAATAAAAATCGTGCATACTAAACAATTTTCTGTGCATTTTATTTTTTTCCCCTGGTGATCGTTTTACATGGATATTCAGCGTCCCATGTTCCCAGTGTTCGGCGGAACAGACAGTGAACTTGATGGGGATAGGAGTGAACCAGTTCCCGTTATGGCACACCCTGCTTCTTACCCCCACAAAGTGTTGGACATGCGGCGAAGTCGGCCAGATCCCTGTTGACTGTAGGAAACGTCGACGAATGAATGAAACATAAATTGAGAATTGTTGTTCATGCGCTAATCATAAGAGGAAACTATCAACAGACCAACCTGAGGCTAATAGCTCGGGAAACTTGTAAGGGCAGACTTTATGGGGCGAAAGTAGCCTGGTGGAATTTGCAGCCCCAGTATCGTATCACAACTCCAACGGGATAACCAAAGTTTGGCTATAACTACGTTTGTTAATGCAAGGACAACAACAGTGACAATCGACACTGGAGCAACGAGATCCATAATTCGGCCGGATGTCGTGGGCAAAATAGCCCTTAACAAAAATAGAAGATACGCTTTGAAGACTGCCACATGAGAATGTTCTGCAGTCTACGGAGAAGTCGAGAGCATAATAGTGCTGGGCAATATTTCCATCTCCCACCAATTTTTGGTTGCCGATATTACGGACGAATGCATTCTTGGGATGGATTTTATGAGGGAGCATGAAGTTGTTCTAGATTTTGGACAGAGAACACTGCGAATTGATAACTTAGAGGTTGCCATTGCACTGCAGGACGAACAATTGCGAAGACTGCAATGTTATGTGCGTGAGGAGGATGAGATCCCAGCTCGGTCAGACTCGGTAATTTGGACCAGCCTCGGGAGTAACCCCGATGACAATCGATTTTACACCACCGAAGCTGTACAAAATCAGCATAAGGGGAACATCCTTGTTGGGAAAGCCCTTATCGATGCGAAGAAGCACATCGTACCTGTCAGAGTACTAAATGCGTCCAAGGAGCCGGTCGTAATAAGAAAAAGAGAGGTTATGGCAGGATGTGCACCCGTATCAATGATAAGCTCAATTCAGACAAGGGGAGAGGACCATTCAATTCAACGGCCCTCTGGTGCATCCTCTGTGGTTAATAGGGTGATGGCCCAGAAAATCGAATTAACAGACGGAGAAAAGGCAAGCGTTAAATCACTCCTGAACGATTTTTCTGATATTTTTGTGACAGGAAATGATAAATTCGGACGCACCGGTATAGTTACACATCGCATTGACACGGGTGAGTCAAGACCTATAAGACAGCCACCTCGTCGACTACTGTTGGCCAAACAATCAGAAGTAGGCAACATGATTCGAGAGATGGAAGAGCAAGGAGTCATCGAGAAATCATCAAGCCCATGGGATTCGCCGGTGGTGCTGGTCAAGAAGAAGGATTTTGTGTCGACTACTGCCGGTTAAACGACGTTACGAAGGACAGTTACCCACTTCCTCGAATCGACGACATACTAGATATCCTTTTTGGAGCTCAGTGGTTTTCAACATTGGACCTAAAAAGCGATTAATGGCAAGTGGAAGTGAACGAGGAGGACAAGGAGAAGACAGCGTTTACTAGCGGAAACGGACTTTATCAATTCAATGTGATGCCTTTTGGATTGGGTAATGCTCCAGCAACGTTTGAACGATTAATGGAGTGTTCTACGGGGACTTTATGGGATTAGCCACATATTAGCGACGGTTTGTTAAAGGTTTCGCCAACGTGCCTAAAACCCTACACGAACTCACGGGAAACGACAAAAAATTCAATTGGACAGAAAAGTGTGAGGCAGCATTCAACACATTGAAGGCCTAGTTATGTAAGACTCCAACATTGCATTCCCAAGATCGGATCGCCCATTTATAGTGGATACTGATGGAAGTAACACAGGAATCGACGCAGTATTGTCACCGGAAGTCGATGGTCAAGAGAGAGATGTCGCATATTATAGTCGAGTTCTATCTAAGCCAGAGAGAAATTACTGTGCAACAAGAAAGGAACTGCTGGCTATCGTAGAAGCCGTTAAGAATTTCCATAAATACCTCTACGGACGTCGATTCCACCTTCGGACGGATCATGCAACCCTGAGATGCTTGTTAAATTTTAAGAATCTGGAAGGACAAATAGCTCGATGGATCGAACGACTTCAAACGTACGATTTCCAAATTTTCCACCGTCAAGGGAAGGTGCATAATAACGCTGATGCTCTATCACGAATACCATTTAAGCCAGATTGTAAACATTGTCATAGAGCGGAAGAAAAACAAGAGGCGTACGACCTTCGAAATGTATAAGTAGAAGTACTAGATGGGTGGACGAGTGATGCTATACGCGCAGCTCAACTTCAGGATGAAGATATGTCGCTAATCCTGGAACACAAAGAAAGGAACGAGCGGCCAACTTGGAACAATATTTCCGACAAGAGTGGAACATTTAAAGCATATTGGGCACAATGGAATTCCTTGCTGGTGGAAGATGGAATTCTAAAGCGTAAATGGGAAGCCGCGGATGGAAAATCCCATCGAATGCAGATTCTAGTCCCACCATCAAAAGTGAAGGATGTACTAACAGAAATGCACGACGGGCCCTCCGGTGGACATCTGGGAGTTAATAAGACACTTTCAAAATTACGATCTCGATTCTACTGGCTTCACATGAGAGATTGTGGGGTGACGATGTGGATGTACCAACGTATGGCACCGGTTCACTATCGCCCCACTAGTTACTCCGCCGACGGTACGTCCACAAGATGCGAGCAAAATGGACAGGTGATAGGTCGAGAAATAAAACGCACTCGTACCATATACGGGGTCACTTTTGTTTGTTTATTACACTCAAACTTTGTTTTGTGCGCCCTGCAATAACCAGGGGCTGCTCAAGGGAATCTTTAGTTTCTTTAATATCCAGGATTGCCGTCGTTTTATTGTGTCCTTCTTTCGTTTTCCCCGCTATTGACGGTGGCAAGTGTCTGAACCATC
Source organism: Microdon myrmicae (assembly GCA_963931805.1). Classification (NCBI taxonomy): domain Eukaryota; kingdom Metazoa; phylum Arthropoda; class Insecta; order Diptera; family Syrphidae; genus Microdon; species Microdon myrmicae. The sequence continues at coordinate 4,559,317 of OZ007497.1, read as the reverse complement.
ACGTGAGTTATACATTCCACTGACAAGCACTCTACCGACACGATCGTACCGAATACCGGTTTTTGAATAAAAATTAGGAGACGCGATGGACTTGACTATATACTCGGGGGTTTGCACCCCCTGAGTGCACGTTACGAGGGGCTGATGTGCGCGCACCGATGGTAGAATGATAAATGACTCATGAAAGCAAAAGTTCATCGCGTCGTGGCAGTGGCGTCATAAACTCATTGCCACTTACTAAGAATTTAGTGGAAGAGTTGCTATGCCTGCATCGGAATTTAGTTCCGCGAATCCTTGCCGTATAAGCTAAGCTGGATTCCTTGGTTGTGTATACCGGGATATCGCAATTGCTTGGGTGCAAGCAATGGATATCGTTTAGATAGAATTTTAACCGAAGTCATTTCGGGGAAATGTATGCGGCTTGGTATATTTGGTGTTGATGGTTAATGTTCCGTTGTGGATTTGAATATGCGTTAGTTACGGCATATGAATTTCGGGGAAATTAAGATTGCTTGGTCGCAAAGAGGGAATATGGATTAAGTAGAGAATTGACCGAAGCAAGTGGGGTGATGTAATTAAGGAAGATGATTAATATTCCGTTGTAAATTGGAATATGCATTTATTTCAGCTTGGGAAATGGGTTTGAGATTTATATAGGAGAAGAAGTTGGGCCGGAGTAAAATATTTCTTGGCTCTAAAAAGATAACTCAGTTTTCCTGAGGCTGATCTGGCGATACCCGATACGTGCTTATGCCATGATACATTCCCACAGACCGTGACGCCGAGCAATCTCAAACTTTCCCCAGCCTCGAGGGCCCGGCCATTCATCATCAGCTGTGGAACCGATGATCCGGTTTTCTTTGTGAATGTTGTATACTGGGTCTTCGTTGCGTTGAAGTCGACAAGATTGGCCTTTCCCCACTGCAGGACTTTATCTAGATCCTGGTTCAGAGAGTCAATCTGTCTACATCTCAGCTGGTGTGACGTTGATGCACCAATCGGCCGATCACTCGAAAAGGAGGAAACAAGCGTACTATCATCCGCAAAACTGAACACTTTGCTATCCGTTGTCTCCAACAAATCATTTATGTGAAGCAAGAACAAGGTTGGAGCCAAAATAGAACCCTGTGGCACCCCCGAATTAACAGGATACAGATCCGAACACTCGCCGTCCACAACAACCCGGATCGATCGATTCTCGAGGAAGCTCCTCGTCCAGTCGCAAAGCTGTTGGGAAAGTCCAACAAGTGCAGTTGCAGGTTTTGCATGGCGCGAATATGTGTATTGCAGGTTGCGGGCGGGGAGTTGGGTTGAGGTCACGCAAGATTGGTTGGCATTGTGGGTTGGTTCTCCATGTGGTTAGGGAACCCCCACAAGATGACGTCGAGTCTTGGTGTGGGAAGTGCACAACTTGCACTGCGACCAAAGGACCAACAGCAAAACCAAGCAGCGCTATGAAGCAGTACAACGTGGGTGCCCCTTTCGAGCGAATTGCGATTGATATCTCAGGACCATTTCCAAAAACCAACGACAACAACAAATATATGTTATGTTGGTCATCATGGTTTACTTCAGCAAGTGGGTGGAAGTCCTCCCAATTCCAAACCAAGAACCAACAACCGTCATTGAGCAGCTTATCAATAATTGGGTAGCAGATATGAAGTTCCCTGTGAGCTTCACTCCGAAACTTCGAATTACAGATATTTCAAGGCATCTGTGCGGCACTGGGCGTAAGGAAAACCAGGACCACACCCTTACATCCGCAGTCAGACGGATTGGTCGAAAGGTTCAACCGAACAATAAAAGAGCATTTATCGAAGGTCGTTAGTGATCACCAACGAGATTGGGACAAATATGTACAAACCTTTCTCATGAGTTATAGATCGGCTAATCACGATACGACAGCCCATTCTCCAGCAAGAATTATATTTGGACGAGAGATACGATTACCAGCCGATCTGCGATTCGGAATACCTCCAGACGCCATAGATAAGACTGAAGACTACGTAGCCGAATGGAGAAATCACCTCGATGAGATTGATCATTTGGTTCGAAAGCAAATCAGGGTATCAAGTGACAGGATGAAAACAAGGTACGACGTTCGAGCCAACCCATCCGGATTTAATGCAGGCGATAACGTGTGGCTTTACAACCCCCATCGGCAAAAAGGAAGGTCTCCGTAGTTGGAGCAACATTGGGAAGGACCGTATAAGATTCTAACAAGAATTAACGACGTTGTCTATACGATTCAGCGAAAACCGAACACCAAGATGAAGGTGGTACTTAGTGACCGACTGGCGACTTTTGATTAACCCAGAAGACCAGTGAACTTAGTTCGGGACGAACTAATCTAGGCGGAGTGTAGTGTGACGCATATGACAATCAGCTGGACATCTGGCAGGTCTCCAAAACAAAGTACTGGAAAACTGGAGACTATGAGCACTAAAAACAAAACGATAAGTCGCCAGTGACAGCAGTGTTGTGGCGGTAGAAAGTAGTTGTACCGGACACGGGCACTATGGTTCACTTACGCCGCAGCACTTTTTGCGCGCTATCTTATCTCCAACGGAAAATAAAACACTCTGTCTTTGGTGGTGGTTTGTTCATTTATTGTAATGTTGAATTGGGTTTAACAAACAGGTTCAGTATAATTTGATTTTGAATGAATGAAGCTTAGTATTGTTGGTTTTCCACAAAAAGTTCAGTGTTGCTTGATTTTAATAAAAGAAACTAAGTATTATTGGATTTTCACAAAAGGATCAGCATAGTTTGATTTTACTAAACGAAACTCAGTATTATTGGATTATTTTTAAAAACAAAGATAGGCGGCGCAATAATCCACTTTTGGTTATTAACATGATTCCTCAGGTGTACGAAACCCCGTGGGGTATTTCGACTCCGATAGGTTGAAAACGATGCGCGCTCATGAATTGCTAATCTCACGTGAACGTCCGACGTAGCATGTGTACGCGGTGGTGTATGGATATTGACTCGGTGCGACGTGACCGCCACCGGTGGTGGATGTGAAGCGACTCATTGGAATTAAGGATGATTGGGTAATTTTAATTTTGCACAACGAGCAACCATTCGAGATCATCCTTACATTGTGCTCTCTCATGTTCCCCGCCCATCGAGGTGAATTAGCGCTTCGGTTAATTCGTAAGTCGACGGACGAGCGAGAATGAGGGAATAGGAACACAATGCGCAATGATCTCGGGGTGGATTGGGTTTTTGTATGCATGTACCAACGCAACTCTGAGGATAGCCCACTTTTTTTTTTTATTAGACCTCTCTCGGGAGAGGCGAACCTATAGCGTCGAGTGGGCGCCCCGAGATGCCATCAAATAACTGTTGCAGTTCTTTTTGAACTGACCTAATTCGGTGAATGTGGTGATCTCAGAGTGCATTGAACTGTAGGAAGATAAAAACGGAAAGGAGTGGATAATGGCTTGTGTTATTCACCTGCAAAAAGAGAACATTGATACCAAGCGGATAGCGTGGCTGGGGGAAGTCGAAGTGACGCTACATTGGCTAGGGTAATATTATCGTGGGAACCAAATTCGAAGAATTTGGAATTACCCCGGCCGTTGCATGATTATGTAACCACGTCGTTTTGTCGTACATGGTTGTTGCCAACCAAAATGTCTGGAATTTCCGGTGGAAATCGCTTGGGTTAACAGCAGTGTTGCCGCATGGCAAGAAAACACTAAATGCAGTTGTGCATTAACTAAGTGAATAAATGAGTTCCGGCCATGCTTCTTTTACAGGTAAATAGGTTGGTGGGAGGTTGCTTTGACACACTGTTAGCGGTCGAAATAAGGCTGACATAGTGGGTTGGTTCTCCATGTAGTATAGAGAACCCCCACAGTGTCACGTTTGAATGATTAGCGAAAAGGAAAAAACGGTTGTCATTAAGAGACGAATAAAGTTTTAAACAGAAAATCGATTCCACGGCTCTTATTTTATGAAAATAATTAATCCAGCGAACCCGAAGCTCGCTACAATATTTTCCCAATATTTTCTGACTTTCCACTCTACTGCTGTCGGGAATATTTAAGTTGCAGGGGTGAATCAGTAAATCCGTGGTTTTTTCAGTTGGCCCTATTTAAAAAAGGGAAAATATCTCCCAATAGAGCGCTATCCAATTTAAGGTAGCTGCGTCCTTTAGTTTGTATGTGAATGCCAGTGAAAGCAAATAATTGTATGAATCGATGTATTAACAGTTGACCATGATGTAATTCAAATTGACAATCCGGGCGAGGTTTTGCACTGTTCGATCTAACAAACCACATTGTACTCCACGCACATAAAATTTGTTTACTCGGTTATGTGCTTTCAATAGCTGTCAAACACAAAAAATAGAGCAACGTGGACAAAGTTTGACAGTAGTTTATTAGCAGGTCGTTGTTGAGAGGGCTGTTTCTCCTTGTAAGTCCCTTTTGTATACAAAACTTATTCCGGATTGGAAAATGTTTCCATATGAAGTTAACAGAATTTTTGAATTCTATTATAACTTAAGGCGTGGTAAGAAGTATCATAAAATTGAAGTTGATAATAGATTATCACTGTTGCGGGTACGATGATATCCGCTAAAGCTTCGTCCTCGAAAAATATTTTCAAAGCCCGACATACATATTACGTGATATTTCGCCAGAGACTTTACCGTCAGAGTTTTCTGGTATTCTTCGCGAAAGGGTTTCGAGGGCACCATCCATGGGAACTTTTGTTACAGATTATTTTTGTTCTGCTACTCGCGTCCAATTGCATTTCTTAATTGGAATAGTTTGCCATTGCTAAACTGTATGGATGCCAGATACACCTGCTGGTCATTTGATGATTCCTTAACTAAAGCTCAAGCTGCCTCTTTATGGAGGACTATTAGCCTTGGCCTGCGAAATCACATTGGCTCTTTAGAAATCGAGCTCTTGGTTTGCACATGTTGCAGTGTGATGCCGGATCAGGACAGGAGGAAAGCAATTGCCCTGTATAGCTCTGATGGCAGAAAGGATAAATACTGCATAGGAGGTCAAATGGGCATGGGGCGTCGATTGTGTTGTTTGAATATGCGGTGTCAGCATCAAAGCAGCAAACGTGGAGTATTCTCGACATCTCACTTTGTTCAGGACGTTGTACATTGTAGTAGTCACAACGTGAATCGCATGCAAATTATTGCGAATTCGCTTCGTAGTTGTTGAGATCAATGGTGACGCATTGGGTCGTGCAGGCGACAGAACCCCTTTTTTGGATTGACTGTAGGTGATTGGCTTTTGCGAATCGGTGGTGCAGGTTGAAAGCGTCAAGCGAAACACGTGCAATAAGGGGCAGAGAATGACTGCGATGGAGGACGATGTTGATTGTCAGGAGGAAATGTTTCAATTTCGATGTCGGTGTACATGGCCGTCGTAATGTACTGGATAACTTTTGAGTTCAGCATGTTTGAATGGATGGGGAATGAGATTTGAATTGGCACTGCAAGTGGCACGATTTTTCTCTTAAAGTAGATTATTCTGAATCACGGGCTCTAACTGCATTGGTGTATTATAATGAAATATCCCCTCCGAGTATTGGCAAGCCGAACTAAGCTGCTGCATTATGTATATCTGTGAACTGGCTACGTTTTTTTGAAAATAATGTGTATAATGAGAGGTTGCGACACCCAATGGGGGAATGAAACTTATCAATGTGCTTTTCAAAATGAAGATGACAAATATGGAATTAAACGACAGCGAATATAGTTTTCAACTGGTGGCGATTGAGTAAAGTATTATTTTCTTAAAAATAATAATTTAATTCACGTGATTTATAAATAATTTGTGATCGCAAACGAAGAGTCATTGACACCTACATTTGGGCCGATTTGTCGTATGTGTGTTAAGACGACGTGTTCGCAGGAAGTCATGATGGTACATTCTGAAATAAAGAATTCCGGAGGTAAACTAGTTTTGCACTCGGATCACCTGGGCGGACTATGTTAGGGGTATCATCATGGAAATATTCTGATAAATAACCGAACTTTAAGAAATTCGTCATTGCGTAATCAGGCTCGTTCTCGAGGCTCTGTCGACGTTCGACTGATAACGGAATTTTGTAACATCAGGGAGATCGGTTTAACCAATACGAATGTAAATCCGGTCCACCAATATTTGCAAACAGCGAAACCTGATATCCTTCCCCTAACTGAAACCCAGGTCGATTCGTCAACTGATTCGACATATCTTGGTTTCAGGATACGACTTACATTCGAGACTCCGTTTAAAGGGTGCAGTTTGCGTGTTCATGTGGTCCGATCTGGCTTGCCAGAGGATGGAGGCGTTGGAACCCACTAACTTGGACATCATGTGGTTGAAGTTCGTGCTGAGGAGTTCTTCTAAATTCCTTTGTTGTTTTTACCGCTCTCCGAATGACGATCGACCGGTGACCCTGTTGGAACATCTTTTACGTACCGTCGTTACAGATCAACCACTCGGCTTCTGAAATTGTCGTCCTACGCGATTTTAATGTACAAAATTCCGGCTGGTTAGTGCTTTATAACAGAACCGACGAGGCTGTGAGGCTGGCGGAGATGTTCGATGTTAGCCGCAATTAGGCTCAACTCGTGGAACAATCTACGCGAGTGCCGGATACCCGAGGTGATTATGCGAACACCCTGGATCTGTTTTTGACATTCGAGCCGAGTATTTATACCGTAGAGGTTTCTGCACCAGTGGGAAACTCAGATCACTTCTTGGTTTTGGTCGCGCAACCACTTGCATTTCAAGCGAATAACCAACCTAAGCACGTTCACCAAGCATGGAGATATGGGGTTGCCAACTGGGACGATTTGCGAGAATTCTTCGCATCCTTTCCGTGGTCGGAGGTGTGCTTCGGAGATTCTCAAGTTAACGCATGCGCGGAATCGGTCACACAGGTTATTCTTCTCTGGATGGAGAACTACATTCCGCAGTCCATCAAACGAAGTTCGTCTGATAAATCTTAGTTTGATAAAATGCGAGCAGATTACAGCGGCAACAAATAAAGCTTTTAAACAATGGGGCGATTAATACCGCGATGAAGGCTTACAACGCCAGATTGACCACGCCTTGAGTGCCCAACTGGTTGATCAATGGCAAGGGCTGTCAGCAGTAACTTCGCTTCCTCCGTTAGTGACGTGCGCTAATGTGTTCGCGAATTTTTTTTCCGTGAATTCAAACTGTGATCGTGCCAGTATGGTCTTGTGGGGGTAAGAAGTATAGCACCAGACACGGGCGCGCGGTTCACTTTCTTCCCCACTGATAGTTTCAGTCACACTTATTAAAATAAAACACTGATGCTTGTTTTGATGTTGCAAGTGAATTTTATTAATTTTGTAGTTTTTGTTAGATTAATTTTGATTTAGCAATGTACACTGAACTTTGATTTTGATATATATATACAAAAGAATGATTGGTGTTCAAACACGTTGTAAGCGCACTGGCGATTATTACACGACTCCTCTCCTTGAGGGATGAGATTTGACTTTTGTGATCGTGAACGTATTTTAAGACGAGCGGCGTGACCTACCACTGTGATGATTCGATAGTGACTGACTAATGAGGGGTGAAATTCTGGATTCCTGCTTTTACACAACGATCAGCCAATGGTAATCGTGCTCTCTTGTGCATCCTTCAATTCCCCACGCTCATCGAGGTGGATAAGTACTCGCGTACTCGTTCGACGTCGATGGACGTAGAAAGGATGAAGAAATCAAAAGGAAAGCACAATAACCTAGGGTTGATCTGGCTTCGTGTGTGTGTATTAATGCAGCGTCTGAGACTGATCCACTGACCTAGTGCGGTGATTGTGGTGATCTCAGAGTGCATCGAACTATGGAAAGACAGAATTGTGGAGGAGAGGAAAATGAAGTTTGCGCTATTCACCTGTAAAATGAGATCGTTGATCCCAAGCGAATGGATGATCTGAAGAAAAACCGAAGTGGCGCCAAATTGGCTAGGGTAATTTATCATGAAAACCAAACTCGAATAATTTGGAATTACCCCAGCCGTTGCATGGTTATTATGATTTAGCATTCTAGAGAATGTGAGCAGTGAGGAAGAGGAAGCTAATAGTGTGAATACTAAATGGACATCGATCAGAGACACAATCAAACTAACAGCCCAAAAGGTATTAGGATTTAAGAAAACAATTAAGTCCAAACCTTGGTTTGACGATGAGTGCATGGCGAAGATCGAATAACGTAAACGCCTCAGAGTGATCCACTTAGAAAGATATGAGGAAGTCAACGCAGAAAGATACGCGACAATTCAGAGAGAGACAATGAGGCTCTTCAAACGCAAAAAACGCGAATGGGAGAAGACTCGGATCGAAAAAATCCTAGAAAATTCTAGGGCAAAGGACATCAGGGGTATGTATGTCGGCATAAATTCAATTAGAAATGGCTACCGAGGAAGAGCCAACGCAATTCGAGACGCAAACGGCTCTCTGGTCACAGAAACAAACAATGTCGTGACAAGATGGAAGCAGTACTTTGAAAACCTGCTCAATGTACGCACCCATCAACCACAGATAAATGCACCAAGCGTACATACAGCCGAGCCTCAGATCCCAGAGCCGTCTCTCAACGAAGTTGTAGATGCAATAAATCGATTGAAAAACAATAAGGCTCCCGGAGTCGAACGCATACCGGCAGAGCTTGTGAAGCATGGAGGAGAGGCAACCGCTCGAAAGATCCACCAGCTCATCCAAACAATATGGGATAAGGAAGTCACTCCGGAAGAATGGAAAACCTCAATAGTCATCCCCATTTTCAAAAAAGGCGACAGATCTGACTGCGAAAACTACAGAGGAATATCATTGCTCCCAATCCCATACAAAATATTAACAAATGTCATACTGCGAGAATCACACCGTACGCAGAAGAGATACTGGCGGAGATGTTCGATGTTAGCCGCAATTAGGCTCAACTCGTGGAACAATCTACGCGAGTGCCGGATACCCGAGGTGATTATGCGAACACCCTGGATCTGTTTTTGACATTCGAGCCGAGTATTTATACCGTAGAGGTTTCTGCACCAGTGGGAAACTCAGATCACTTCTTGGTTTTGGTCGCGCAACCACTTGCATTTCAAGCGAATAACCAACCTAAGCACGTTCACCAAGCATGGAGATATGGGGTTGCCAACTGGGACGATTTGCGAGAATTCTTCGCATCCTTTCCGTGGTCGGAGGTGTGCTTCGGAGATTCTCAAGTTAACGCATGCGCGGAATCGGTCACACAGGTTATTCTTCTCTGGATGGAGAACTACATTCCGCAGTCCATCAAACGAAGTTCGTCTGATAAATCTTAGTTTGATAAAATGCGAGCAGATTACAGCGGCAACAAATAAAGCTTTTAAACAATGGGGCGATTAATACCGCGATGAAGGCTTACAACGCCAGATTGACCACGCCTTGAGTGCCCAACTGGTTGATCAATGGCAAGGGCTGTCAGCAGTAACTTCGCTTCCTCCGTTAGTGACGTGCGCTAATGTGTTCGCGAATTTTTTTTTCCGTGAATTCAAACTGTGATCGTGCCAGTATGGTCTTGTGGGGGTAAGAAGTATAGCACCAGACACGGGCGCGCGGTTCACTTTCTTCCCCACTGATAGTTTCAGTCACACTTATTAAAATAAAACACTGATGCTTGTTTTGATGTTGCAAGTGAATTTTATTAATTTTGTAGTTTTTGTTAGATTAATTTTGATTTAGCAATGTACACTGAACTTTGATTTTGATATATATATACAAAAGAATGATTGGTGTTCAAACACGTTGTAAGCGCACTGGCGATTATTACACGACTCCTCTCCTTGAGGGATGAGATTTGACTTTTGTGATCGTGAACGTATTTTAAGACGAGCGGCGTGACCTACCACTGTGATGATTCGATAGTGACTGACTAATGAGGGGTGAAATTCTGGATTCCTGCTTTTACACAACGATCAGCCAATGGTAATCGTGCTCTCTTGTGCATCCTTCAATTCCCCACGCTCATCGAGGTGGATAAGTACTCGCGTACTCGTTCAACGTCGATGAACGTAGAAAGGATGAAGAAATCAAAAGGAAAGTACAATAACCTAGGGTTGATCTGGCTTAGTGTGTGTGTATTAATGCAGCGTCTGAGACTGATCCACTGACCTAGTGCGGTGATTGTGGTGATCTCAGAGTGCATCGAACTATGGAAAGACAGAACTGTGGAGGAGAGGAAAATGAAGTTTGCGCTATTCACCTGTAAAATGAGATCGTTGATCCCAAGCGAATGGATGATCTGAAGAAAAACCGAAGTGGCGCCAAATTGGCTAGGGTAATTTATCATGAAAACCAAACTCGAATAATTTGGAATTACCCCAGCCGTTGCATGGTTATTATGATTTAGCATTCTAGAGAATGTGAGCAGTGAGGAAGAGGAAGCTAATAGTGTGAATACTAAATGGACATCGATCAGAGACACAATCAAACTAACAGCCCAAAAGGTATTAGGATTTAAGAAAACAATTAAGTCCAAACCTTGGTTTGACGATGAGTGCATGGCGAAGATCGAATAACGTAAACGCCTCAGAGTGATCCACTTAGAAAGATATGAGGAAGTCAACGCAGAAAGATACGCGACAATTCAGAGAGAGACAATGAGGCTCTTCAAACGCAAAAAACGCGAATGGGAGAAGACTCGGATCGAAAAAATCCTAGAAAATTCTAGGGCAAAGGACATCAGGGGTATGTATGTCGGCATAAATTCAATTAGAAATGGCTACCGAGGAAGAGCCAACGCAATTCGAGACGCAAACGGCTCTCTGGTCACAGAAACAAACAATGTCGTGACAAGATGGAAGCAGTACTTTGAAAACCTGCTCAATGTACGCACCCATCAACCACAGATAAATGCACCAAGCGTACATACAGCCGAGCCTCAGATCCCAGAGCCGTCTCTCAACGAAGTTGTAGATGCAATAAATCGATTGAAAAACAATAAGGCTCCCGGAGTCGAACGCATACCGGCAGAGCTTGTGAAGCATGGAGGAGAGGCAACCGCTCGAAAGATCCACCAGCTCATCCAAACAATATGGGATAAGGAAGTCACTCCGGAAGAATGGAAAACCTCAATAGTCATCCCCATTTTCAAAAAAGGCGACAGATCTGACTGCGAAAACTACAGAGGAATATCATTGCTCCCAATCCCATACAAAATATTAACAAATGTCATACTGCGAGAATCACACCGTACGCAGAAGAGATACTGGCGGAGATGTTCGATGTTAGCCGCAATTAGGCTCAACTCGTGGAACAATCTACGCGAGTGCCGGATACCCGAGGTGATTATGCGAACACCCTGGATCTGTTTTTGACATTCGAGCCGAGTATTTATACCGTAGAGGTTTCTGCACCAGTGGGAAACTCAGATCACTTCTTGGTTTTGGTCGCGCAACCACTTGCATTTCAAGCGAATAACCAACCTAAGCACGTTCACCAAGCATGGAGATATGGGGTTGCCAACTGGGACGATTTGCGAGAATTCTTCGCATCCTTTCCGTGGTCGGAGGTGTGCTTCGGAGATTCTCAAGTTAACGCATGCGCGGAATCGGTCACACAGGTTATTCTTCTCTGGATGGAGAACTACATTCCGCAGTCCATCAAACGAAGTTCGTCTGATAAATCTTAGTTTGATAAAATGCGAGCAGATTACAGCGGCAACAAATAAAGCTTTTAAACAATGGGGCGATTAATACCGCGATGAAGGCTTACAACGCCAGATTGACCACGCCTTGAGTGCCCAACTGGTTGATCAATGGCAAGGGCTGTCAGCAGTAACTTCGCTTCCTCCGTTAGTGACGTGCGCTAATGTGTTCGCGAATTTTTTTTTCCGTGAATTCAAACTGTGATCGTGCCAGTATGGTCTTGTGGGGGTAAGAAGTATAGCACCAGACACGGGCGCGCGGTTCACTTTCTTCCCCACTGATAGTTTCAGTCACACTTATTAAAATAAAACACTGATGCTTGTTTTGATGTTGCAAGTGAATTTTATTAATTTTGTAGTTTTTGTTAGATTAATTTTGATTTAGCAATGTACACTGAACTTTGATTTTGATATATATATACAAAAGAATGATTGGTGTTCAAACACGTTGTAAGCGCACTGGCGATTATTACACGACTCCTCTCCTTGAGGGATGAGATTTGACTTTTGTGATCGTGAACGTATTTTAAGACGAGCGGCGTGACCTACCACTGTGATGATTCGATAGTGACTGACTAATGAGGGGTGAAATTCTGGATTCCTGCTTTTACACAACGATCAGCCAATGGTAATCGTGCTCTCTTGTGCATCCTTCAATTCCCCACGCTCATCGAGGTGGATAAGTACTCGCGTACTCGTTCAACGTCGATGAACGTAGAAAGGATGAAGAAATCAAAAGGAAAGTACAATAACCTAGGGTTGATCTGGCTTAGTGTGTGTGTATTAATGCAGCGTCTGAGACTGATCCACTGACCTAGTGCGGTGATTGTGGTGATCTCAGAGTGCATCGAACTATGGAAAGACAGAACTGTGGAGGAGAGGAAAATGAAGTTTGCGCTATTCACCTGTAAAATGAGATCGTTGATCCCAAGCGAATGGATGATCTGAAGAAAAACCGAAGTGGCGCCAAATTGGCTAGGGTAATTTATCATGAAAACCAAACTCGAATAATTTGGAATTACCCCAGCCGTTGCATGGTTATTATGATTTAGCATTCTAGAGAATGTGAGCAGTGAGGAAGAGGAAGCTAATAGTGTGAATACTAAATGGACATCGATCAGAGACACAATCAAACTAACAGCCCAAAAGGTATTAGGATTTAAGAAAACAATTAAGTCCAAACCTTGGTTTGACGATGAGTGCATGGCGAAGATCGAATAACGTAAACGCCTCAGAGTGATCCACTTAGAAAGATATGAGGAAGTCAACGCAGAAAGATACGCGACAATTCAGAGAGAGACAATGAGGCTCTTCAAACGCAAAAAACGCGAATGGGAGAAGACTCGGATCGAAAAAATCCTAGAAAATTCTAGGGCAAAGGACATCAGGGGTATGTATGTCGGCATAAATTCAATTAGAAATGGCTACCGAGGAAGAGCCAACGCAATTCGAGACGCAAACGGCTCTCTGGTCACAGAAACAAACAATGTCGTGACAAGATGGAAGCAGTACTTTGAAAACCTGCTCAATGTACGCACCCATCAACCACAGATAAATGCACCAAGCGTACATACAGCCGAGCCTCAGATCCCAGAGCCGTCTCTCAACGAAGTTGTAGATGCAATAAATCGATTGAAAAACAATAAGGCTCCCGGAGTCGAACGCATACCGGCAGAGCTTGTGAAGCATGGAGGAGAGGCAACCGCTCGAAAGATCCACCAGCTCATCCAAACAATATGGGATAAGGAAGTCACTCCGGAAGAATGGAAAACCTCAATAGTCATCCCCATTTTCAAAAAAGGCGACAGATCTGACTGCGAAAACTACAGAGGAATATCATTGCACCCAATCCCATACAAAATATTAACAAATGTCATACTGCGAGAATCACACCGTACGCAGAAGAGATACTGGCGGAGATGTTCGATGTTAGCCGCAATTAGGCTCAACTCGTGGAACAATCTACGCGAGTGCCGGATACCCGAGGTGATTATGCGAACACCCTGGATCTGTTTTTGACATTCGAGCCGAGTATTTATACCGTAGAGGTTTCTGCACCAGTGGGAAACTCAGATCACTTCTTGGTTTTGGTCGCGCAACCACTTGCATTTCAAGCGAATAACCAACCTAAGCACGTTCACCAAGCATGGAGATATGGGGTTGCCAACTGGGACGATTTGCGAGAATTCTTCGCATCCTTTCCGTGGTCGGAGGTGTGCTTCGGAGATTCTCAAGTTAACGCATGCGCGGAATCGGTCACACAGGTTATTCTTCTCTGGATGGAGAACTACATTCCGCAGTCCATCAAACGAAGTTCGTCTGATAAATCTTAGTTTGATAAAATGCGAGCAGATTACAGCGGCAACAAATAAAGCTTTTAAACAATCGGGTTCAAATCCGAATTTTGTTAGAATCAGAAACGTGTGCAACCAGGCGATTAATACCGCGATGAAGGCCTACAACGCCAGATTGACCACTTCTTGAGTGCCCAACTGGTTGATCAATGGCAAGGGCTGTCAACAGTAACTTCGCTTCCTCCTTTCTTCCTCCGTTAGTGACGGGAAGCGGGACGTTAGTCACAAATTCAAAAGATAAAGCTAATGTGTTCGCGAATTTTTTTTCCGTGAATTCAAACTGTGATCGTGCGAGTATGGTCTTGTGGGGGTAAGAAGTATAGCACCAGACACGGGCGCGCGGTTCACTTTCTTCCCCACTGATAGTTTCAGTCACACTTATTAAAATAAGACACTGATGCTTGTTTTGATGCTGCAAGCGAACTTTATTAATTTTGTAGTTTTTGTTAGATTAATTTTGATTTAGCAATGTACACTGAACTTTGATTTTGATATATATATACAAAAGAATGATTGGTGTTCAAACACGTTGTAAGCGCACTGGCGATTATTACACGACTCCTCTTCTTGAGGGATGAGATTTGACTTTTGTGATCGTGAACGTATTTTAAGACGAGCGGCGTGACCTACCACTGTGATGATTCGATAGTGACTGACTAATGAGGGGTGAAATTCTGGATTCCTGCTTTTACACAACGATCAGCCAATGGTAATCGTGCTCTCTTGTGCATCCTTCAATTCCCCACGCTCATCGAGGTGGATAAGTACTCGCGTACTCGTTCAACGTCGATGAACGTAGAAAGGATGAAGAAATCAAAAGGAAAGTACAATAACCTAGGGTTGATCTGGCTTAGTGTGTGTGTATTAATGCAGCGTCTGAGACTGATCCACTGACCTAGTGCGGTGATTGTGGTGATCTCAGAGTGCATCGAACTATGGAAAGACAGAACTGTGGAGGAGAGGAAAATGAAGTTTGCGCTATTCACCTGTAAAATGAGATCGTTGATCCCAAGCGAATGGATGATCTGAAGAAAAACCGAAGTGGCGCCAAATTGGCTAGGGTAATTTATCATGAAAACCAAACTCGAATAATTTGGAATTACCCCAGCCGTTGCACGGTTATTATGATTTAGCATTCTAGAGAATGTGAGCAGTGAGGAAGAGGAAGCTAATAGTGTGAATACTAAGTGGACATCGATCAGAGACACAATCCAACTAACAGCCCAAAAGGTATTAGGATTTAAGAAAACAATTAAGTCCAAACCTTGGTTTGACGATGAGTGCAGGGCGAAGATCGAAGAACATAAACGCCCCAGAGTGATCCACTTAGAAAGATATGATGAAGTCAACGCAGAAAGATACGCGACAATTCGGAGAGAGACAATGAGGCTCTTCAAACGCAAAAAACGCGAATGGGAGAAGACTAGGATCGAAAAAATCCTAGAAAATTCTAGGGCAAAGACATCAGGGGTATGTATGTCGGCATAAATTCAATTAGAAATGGCTACCGAGGAAGAGCCAAAATAATTCGAGACGCAAACGGCTGTCTGGTCACAGAAACAAACAATGTCGTGACAAGATGGAAGCAGTACTTTGAAAACCTGCTCAATGTACGCACCCATCAACCACAGATAAATGTACCAAGCGTACATACAGCTGAGCCTCAGATCCCAGAGCCGTCTCTCAACGAAGTTGTAGACGCAATAAATCGATTGAAAATCAACAAGGCTCCCGGAGTCGACTGCATACCGGCAGAGCTTGTGAAGCATGGAGGAGAGGCAACCGCTCGAAAGATCCACCAGCTCATCCAAACAATATGGGATAAGGAAGTCACTCCGGAAGAATGGAAAACCTCAATAGTCATCCCCATTTTCAAAAAAGGCGACAGATCTGACTGCGAAAACTACAGACGAATATCATTGCTCCCAACCGCATACAAAATATTAACAAATATCATTCTGACGAGAATCACACCGTACGCAGAAGAGATACTGGGAGACTACCAATGTGGATTCCGTAGGAACCGGTCAACAGGCGACCAAATGTTCACAATAAGACAACTGCTGGAAAAGAAGTGGGAATACGGAGAGACGGTTCACCAACTGTTCGTTGACTTCAAAAAAGCCTACGACTCAGTCGCAAGGCAGAGACTCTACCATATTCTAGTTGAGCTGGGAGTCCCAAAAAAATATGCCGCCCTCATTCAAATTTGCATGAACGAAAACAAAGGGCGAGTCAGAATAGAAAACCACCTCTCAGAACCATTTGAAATCCGAGACGGACTAAAGCAGGGAGATGGTCTATCACCGTGTCTTTTTAACCTTGTGCTCGAGTATGTCATCAGAAAGGCACAAGACGACAACATGGCCGGATCATCCCTGAACGGGGTCACACAAGTGCTCGCATATGCGGATGACATCGCCGTTCTGGGCGATAATCTAGAGACTGTTAGTAAAAACTGTGAAATCATCATGCAAGCGGCAGAAGAGGTGGGCCTAGAAATAAATGAAGACAAAACAAAATACATGATTACGGCGAGAGCAGGTGGGTCTCAGAGAACACATATAAACGTCAGAGGTAAGATATTTGAAAAAGTTAAAGAATTTAAATATCTAGGAACGATACTGACGGCCAGTAACGAAATGTCGAAGGAAATTAACAAGAGACTGGATTCCGGCAACGCGAGTTGGCACGCAGTCAGTAAACTGCTGAAATCCAGACTGCTATCACGTAACATAAAGCTCCGTGTCTATAGAACCATAATCATGCCGATTGTTCTATATGGATGCGAAACATGGGCTCTCACAAAACGGGAAGAAAACAAATTCCGTGTATTCGAGAATAAAGTTTTGAGGGGCATCTTTGGAGGTAAATATGACGAGGAGGCAGGACAATGGAGGAGACTCCATAACCACGAATTGGAAGAGCTATATCGCAAACCTACAATAGTGAGAGTAATCAAGTCGCGAAGATTAAGATGGGCCGGACACGTGGCGCGAATGGGGAACGATAGGACCGTGCATAGAATTCTTGACGGTAGACCAACGGGAAAGAGACCGGTAGGAGGGCCGCGACGGAGATGGGAGGACAATGTTAGGTTTGACCTTGAGGAGATCGGATCGAATGGTCAAGCGTGGAAGGAGAGTGCCCAGGACAGGGAACGATGGCGAAGCCGAGTCGGTGAGGTCATGAACTTCCGGGTTCCTACAGGCCAATAAATAATAATAATAATAATAATAATAATAATAATAATAATAATAATAATAATAATACTAAGTTGCATGGTTATGCAACAGCGTCGTTTGATTTGACTTGTTGTTGCTAACCGACATGAAGTGATTTCCGGTGGAAATCTCATGGGCTAGCAAAATGGAGTTGCCGTATTGCGAAAGGGTAGCTAAACTCAATTATGCATTATCTCCATAGGATAAGTTTAGCTATGCATCCTTTGGGAAATCAATGATTCTCAGCTGAATACCGAACGGTGGGATAGGGGTCAGTATGACACGCTGAAAGCAGTTGAAATAAGGCGGAAATTGTGGTTGTAATTGTGGGTTGGTTCTCCATGTAATATAGAGAACCCCGACAGTCTTCCATACGGGATGTAAGATTTCGCCCGGGTACTATTCAACGCATTCTACGTGAACTGCGCTATAGGAAGGCAACTGGCCCAGTCGGAATATCAGCAATAGTCCTTGAGAACTGTGCTTCAGAGCTATCGCAGATTCTTGGCAGGCTTTTGTGCTTATCTTATGCGCAGGTGACCTTTCCTGGAAAATTTCTCGTGTTCAACCAATCCCATAGACGGGAAAAAAGGGTCTCCCACAAACTTACCGGCCGACAGCATTACTGTCTCTGTCATCTAAGGTGATGGAAAAGGTCATCAATGCCGAGTTAATTAAGTACTTGCAATCCAACGGACTTCTGAATGATCGTCAATACGGATTCCGTAGCAGGCGGTCCACGGGAGACCTTTTGACGTTTATAACCGGTAAATGGACATCTGTGATTGAGGGTCATGGTGAGTCACGGGCGATCGCATTGGATATCTCCAAGTATTTTGACACGGCGTCTGGCACAGGGCATTGCTGAGCAAACTTCGTTCATACGAACTTTCCCAGCAGCTTTTATACGGGACGAAGGGACGAAGAGCTTCCTCGAATATCAATCGATAGGGTTTGTTGTGGATGGCGAGTGTTCGGATCTGTGTCCTGTTAATTTCGGGATGCGTCATGGTTCCATTTTGGGCCCAACCTTGTTTTTGCTTTACATAACTGATTTGTTGGAGGCAACTGATAAGAAAGTGTTCAGTTTTGCGGACGATATTACGCTTGTTTCCTCTTTTTCGAGTGGCGGAACAATTAGTGCATCAACGTCGCACCAGATGAGATGTAGCCGGATAAACTCTCTGAATCGGGATTTCGATAAGGTCCTGCAGTGGGAAAAGGCCAATCTTGTCGAGTTCAATCCAATGAAGACACAATATACAACATTCACAAAGAAAAGTGGATCATCGGCACCACAGCTGATGATGAATGGCCGGGCCCCCGAATCTAGAGGAAGTATGAAACTGCTCGGCGTCACGGTGTGTGAAAATGAATCGTGGCATAAACGCGTGTCGAGCATCGCCAGGTCCGCCTCAGGAAAATGGAGTTATCTTTTTATAGCCAAAAAATATTTTACTCCGGCCCAACTTTTTCTCCCGTATAAATCTCAAATTAGACCCGCGCTCGAATATTGTTCTCATATTTGGGGCTAAACTCTAAACATACCCTAGCTCCTAAACATACCCACGATCTACTTGAGAGCATACAGGGGTAATCCGCCTGATTGGGGTCTCGGCGCTGACGTCGGGATTACAGTCGCTATCACATCGAAGGCGCGTAGCTGACTTCTGTCTGTTTTACAGATATTATCACGGGTACTGTTTTTCGGAGATTCGTGGTACTGTTCCGGGCAATTCGGTTAATATGCGCTCCACGAGACAATCCGACGGGTCGCACCAATTTGTGGTTCATCTCCCGACGGCGGGAACATCCCCACATCAGAATTCGTTCTGTTACAGAGCGGGCAAGCTGCGAAATTCCCTCCACACGCAAGTGTTTCCGGAGTGTTACAACCAGCAACTTTTCAAGAAAAACTGCAACGTTTATTTAATGGCGTGACGGCGCTATAGGTTCGCCTCTCCTGAGAGAAGTATTAAAAAAATGGTTCTAAAAACATAGCACTCGAAACACCAAGTATATGTAATTTTAATGGACTTGAACTTTTACTAGGTGGATTAGAATTAAGTGAAATAAGAATTATTGTTTTTGTAACTTGATTAACTCACTTTTTTGGGTGTGCAATTTTTGGGTAAAATCTATATCATGTAAAATAAGTTGTGATCAGAAACCCTTATTTCAAGTTTTAGTTATTCCCGCTTAGAAAAAGGGTCCTCAATTTCAATAAGATCGATTAGTTAGTTTTTGCGAAATATGTGTCCACCAATTTCAATGATAGAGTATTACGAAAAATGCTATCAGACTTTTAACTACTAATTAAAAGAGAGGAATTTTTTAAAAACGAATCGTTGGTTTCAGCTCTTTAACAGCATGAAATTAAAATATTTAAGATAGGTATCCCGTGGCAAGTGAGAGAAATCGAAACAACTTTATAGGAAAAAGAACAAAGGAGCAGACGGGTTCTCCCTGTTTGCCAAATTAGAGCAATTTTTGAAAGCTCTCTTTCCTTTTGTTTCCATTCACTTGAAATTTTAGCAAAACATTTTTATTAGATAAAAATAAAAGAGCTTCCTAAAGTTCAATGTAATTTCTTAACGGAAACCTAATTGAGAAATAAAGTTATTGATTAAATAAAATAGGTCGAAGTTTCGTGTAAATCATTTGTCATCACGGGTGTTTCATTTCAGGATATTGGAGGTTAATATATTGCATGGGTTCGTGTGTATAAGTTAAAATTGCCACATCCGCAAAATATTCGATTCACAACGCTACACTTGTAGATCCCTCACATATCTCACACCCATGTGAACATTAAAATATGAATTCAATTCTCGTAACTAATCAACGATTCGCTGTTTTTAGTTCGTCGCACATTATATAATTATCGTTTCGAAATCAAACGCCTCCGCATCGCTATCGCACCCAGTGTGCTAATTAACCGCCAAGTGGCAACAGCAGTCACGAGCGTCGACCTCCCAACATACCACATTTTCTAGATGGTAATTCGCGTGCAGTCACACTCGGCCAATTAATAGTTGCCAGTCTGTGATTCGCGCCCCCAATTGACCTGATAATATCTTGTAATTCGGTTTTCGAAAGCACGCATTTGAAGCATTCTGCTCGAAAGTCTGCTTATCGACATTGATCTGCTAGATTGCTGCCCGGAGCAATGTACAACAAGTGCGCAAGAAAAACGTTCCGAACACGACGGGAGAGGGCGGACGGTAGATCCACAAGCAAACAACCGCAGATTTGTTATTTTCAAAACAAGACTTTCTTTGTTATTGAATTGAGCGCCGGCAGCCGTCGGCACTATCATAAATGGCTTTTAGCCGTACGCTTCTTTTTTCGTTTCGCTTAAAGTAGCCTTCGAGCATTTGAAATACACCTCGTCCCAGCAAATGTTTCTTCAAGATTCCATGTTGTGAGAACTTGGACTAAATTGAATTTATTAAAACTGCCGTCTGTTCGTCGCGTGCTTTTGGTTTCTGATTCATAAAATTTGAATGGATTTCTAGTTAAAAAGGTCATTTGTGTTTGGTTTGGTTCGTCAGCTCAGTAATTATCAGGGAATCGAGTACGCCTTAATTTGCCTTACAACTGATGCGATGAAAATGGACCTACGTCGTTTGACCGAAGCTGTAACAAGCCGTCCACACAGGAAACAAAATACGAGTAGTATCGATCTAAGACTAATATAATGTTTTGAAAGTTGCACTGTGAAGGTAACATTAAGGGTAAGCACCAAATTAAATTAATAGTAGCAACCGCTTGGTGCTTTTTATCGACTAACCCTTCCCCCTAATGGAATAGTAGTGAAATGAACGTTAACAAATCTCTAAGATTTAACTTGCTCCGGCGTGAATTGCTCTACATTTCTTTGAGGAACACTCGTTAATAAGAATCTTAGTAACAAATGGAGCCACTTCTATTGTCTCCTTTTTCAGAAACCATGATGCTTGCTTTTATTCAATTTCGTCTAGACAGTTTCATGTCATTCGACTGACAAATTTGTCAGTAAGAAAGCCCAGCAATCGGTCCCATTTAAAAATTAAAGCGGACGGCTGAGATAAAAACATATGTTTTGAAAAACATTTTGACGCACATGCATACGAAGCAACTAATATATGGGGGTGTTGTCCGTAGAGGGATGCTTGATATTTTTAAGCACCTTCCATTCCCTGCCCATAAAAACAATCATAGGAAACCGTGCGCGGAGCTATGAAATGTAAATGATGCGAACATATTACCCTATTAAACCAGAGTATGTCGTGTTTTATGGGCTATAACAGTCCAGCTAAGAGTCGGACGCTAATAAACCACTCATAAATTCGAAAAAGTACACATACATTTTTCATTTACAATTGTTTACGTTACTCAGGCATTTGAGTACACTAGAATATAGCGAGGGGTCAGGTGGTATATTGTAAGATTGTATTTAAGGCGAAGTCTTAATTGAGAATTTCGACATGCCACTGATAATTTCAAGGTCTACCTAAAATATGATGTACGATGTTGTTTCCTGGGAGGTGGGCGTACTAGTTGAATAGAGTGCTTGCTTTTAAAGTAATGGTTTGAAAGTTCGCAGACGTTGAAGGAATTCGATTAGGGTTGTGAACATTCGGTAACAGTCAAGCGAGGTTAATGGTCACTTAAAGTAAAACTATAAATGTCACAGTGGAGAAAACGGACAAAGAGGGTGCGGTTGTTAAAGCAAACTTTTAAAAAGCTCGGAAAAATTTAACTGCAAATTACAATACTACTAAATTCACATATAGGCTAAAAGTGCATCCTGCCTTCTGGGACAATTGATCACGAAGATGCAAAGTCACATGTAAAGCTGTATAATATTAATTGGGTGCTAGTAGAAACTCGGCTCTGAAGTTTGTTGTATTAAAAACATACTTGAACGGATCCAATTCGCTCGCCATTTTGGATATACATATGTAGCTTGGTCATTGCTGCTTTTATGACTAAGTTTTAGTCATTTTCATTCCGTGTGCATCAGTTGTATAAGGGATGGATGTCGATAAGCAGCGTGTATGCCATTGCAGTACAATCTGTTTTCAAATGAAAAAAAAAGTGTTCACTTGATGTTCGAGGTAAAGACGTCTTATATCACGCTCCTCGCCACACTTCGAATACACAAACAAAACAAAAAAAGCATGAAAGAAAATAAACGCGTACGCGGGTTCTCTGTCAATAGTGATAAGGGAATAGTGTAAAAGAGATCATAATAATAAAGGACACTACATCATATAATCAACAAAATATCCTGTAAAGTGATACGAATAATGGCAATGTTATGAGATATGAACAGCTAGCAGCTGCATTGCCAACAACAAGCAACTATGCGCGAACAACAACAAGCGATAATAAATGGAATTCATAAAATCAACGCATTGGAAAACAAAATACAGTCGCAGATAAGTGCCATTATCCCTTTGTCAACAGAATATCATACAGACGAAGAAGAGTTGGAAAGGGAAACCTCTGCAGTTTATAAGAAAAGAAAAACTGATAACAGTCATAAACAAAATACAATACCAATTGTAAACAATATGACGTCAGTTCGTGAAACAACAAATGAGGTTACCAAAGAAAGCAAAATTCCCCTGCCACCACCAATAAATGTGAGGATTATAAGGGATTGTCATGCATTTAGAAATGAAATTTTGTCTGTAATGAAAGACGTAATTCAATTCAAAGCATTATCTAATAATGATATAAAAATAACATGCGAAATTGAAAATGCATACAGAGCAGTTAAAGGGGAATTACCATTTCTTAAGACGGATGTAAGAATTCAAGATTTAGAATATTGTGGGGGTTCTCTATATTACATGGAGAACCAACCCAGAATTTCAACCACAATTTCCGCCTTATTTCAACCGCTTTCAGCGTGTCATACTGACCCCTATCCCACCGTTCGGTATTCAGCTGAGAATCATTGATTTCCCAAAGGACGCATAGCTAAACTTATTATCCTATGGAGATAATGCATAATTGAGTTTAGCTACCCTTTTGCAATACGGCAACTCCATTCCTCTAACCATGAGATTTCCACCGGAAATTCCATTCATGTTGGTTAGCAACAACCAAGTCGAATCAAACGACGCAGTTGCATCATCATTCAATGGCTTGGGTAATTACCAGCATTCCTTAGCGTTTTTCCCACGGTATTATTTCCCTAGCCGATGTAGCGTCCTATCGATTTTCCGCAGATCATCCATTCGCTTGGGATCAATGAACTCTTCTCGCAGGTGAATAGCACCGGCTACATTTCCTCCCCTCCATAATTCTGTTTCCATACGGTTCAATGCACTCTGAGATCACCACAGCCGTAACACTAGGACAGTAGGTCATTCTCAGAAACAGCATTTGATACCGGCATACACAACCAAATCCACCCAGAGATCACAGTACATCGTGTTTCTGTTCTCTCATTCTCCCACGTTCGTCGATTATCAATTTACCGACGTTCACCACTTCGACGGGCGTGACAATGAGAGAGCAGAGACGTGATCTCTTTTGGTTGTCCTGTGTGCAATAAAACAGAACACAGAATTTCACCCCTGATGAGTTCAGTCGATATTCATTCACCATCACGTGCGGACGCTACGTCGAGCGGGCATCAAAGTCGTTTCGTTTTTATCACGGGAGTGCACACAAGCAAAGTCAAGCGTTCATTAAAGTTTAACCTTTTGTACAAATTGAGTTTCAACCACCGGCGAGCAGGAACGCGTAGTTGTATAAATTATATTAAAAAGTAATTGGTGATCGTTACTAAGTGATATAAACAATTTTAATAAATTAAAATAAAAAGAACTCCTAAACCAAAAAGAACCACCAGTGCATTTTAATTTTTATTTTCTCTTGGATTTACGTTGAATAATTTTCTGCGGATCATCGTTGGGGATTTCAGTGAATCCGGGCCCCTGTGCTGGCACACCTACTTTTACCCCCACAATATCATACCCACCAACTAAAAAGTGAGAAACTATTTAGATTCGTAATCAGAGGACTTCCAACTTCAATGGACATTGATATAGATATGATTGCAAATGAATTATGCTGACTAAATAAAAATAAAGTGGTAAAGGTAATACACATCAGAAAAAGCACCACATCGAATAATGGAGAATAAATGTTCAAAGCCTTCCCATTGTTTTATGGTGATATAGTTAGAAAAGAGAATAACAAATCAGTTTATGAAATCCAAGAATTATTATGGTGCAAACTATCGATTGAACCACCCAAAAAGGTTAGATCGGCATCTCAATGTAATAATTGCCAACAGCTTGGTCATAAAAAAAATGTTTGTTATTATAATTCAAGATGCGTTAAGTGTGCTGGGTCTCACCACACAACCCAACGCTCGAAACAATCCAACAATGTAGCAACATGTGCGCTTTGCCACGAGAATGGCCATCCAGCTAGTTACAAGGGATGCTCAGTGTATTAAAAAAAATTAAAAGCTCAGCATTCAAAGAAAACTACAGTCACTCGAAGACTACAATCAAAAAATACAGAGCGAGCGGGGCCAACCACAATTGGCAGTAGGAACGCACAACTGAACAATAAACTAAATGAGAAAGCAGATAATAAAAGGAGACAACAACCTGTCAATATCGAGCTTACCATTATGGTGTATATGATAAAGGTGCTCAGTGTACTCTAGGACGACATCAAAAAAAGCATCAACCAGCTAACAGAAAAGGTAGGTAAACTTGAAAATTTTCAAAAACTACCGACCAAGAACTCCAAGAAATAAAGACAATGGGTAATCGGCTCCTACGAATAATCACTGGAACGCAAATGGGCTCAAGAACTAGAAATATTTCTAAGAGCACAACATAGATATTGCGTTGAAATCAGAACTACACTTTCCTCATATGAGCCTCATAAAAATCAGGGGTTATATGGCCTATTGGACTACGCACCCTAGCGATCGTGCCCGTGGAGGTACAGCTCTGATAATAAAACAAAATATACATCATTTCCAACAAGAAGAAATAAAAGAAACTTTTATTCAAGCCTCCATTGTTACTATTAACATTAATGGAGCTGATTTAAACGTAGGTGCTGTATATTAGCCATATAGGCACATAATTTCAAAACAACAATTCACGGATATCTTCAAGAAGCTCGGACCAAGGTTTATACGAGGGTTGCCTCTTATGTTTCGGGATTTGGCAACCCTAGCGTTGCAATCCGGCAATTGACATCTCTGTCGTAAAGTTGGACATTTTTGAGGTTATACGCACTCAGAACGTTTTGACATACGAGCGCTATTTGTGTTGTTTACAGTAACTTAAAATATTCATCTCGGCCCAAAAATGGAATTAAATCGTCAACATTTTCGTGCGATTATTTTTTACAACTTTCGGCGTGGATTAACTCAGCAACAGTGCATGGATGAACTTAATTCAATTTTTGGCGATGAAGCTCCATCAAGGACCAGTGTTTATCGATGGTAAGGTGAATTCAATCGTGGTCGTAGTTCACTCCAAGACGAATTTCGTGAAAGTAAACAGCAGTCGACTGTCTGGGTGTTTCAAGATGAGCCAAATCCAACAAAAGTTGTTCGCGCACGAAGCACTTCCAAGCAAATGGTCGCCTGTTTTTTCGGAAAAACTGGACATGTCGCAACTGTACCACTAGAACAACGCAGAACAGTCAATTCTGAGTGGTACACAACCATTTGTTTGCCAGTTGTCTTCCAAGAAATCAGGAAAACCAACCGCCGAAGACGGATCACTCTTCACCACGACAATGCGAGCTCTCACACATCGGCGGCGACAACTGCAGTTTTGAGCACCCAAAAGATCGATTTGATGGGTCATCCGCCGTATAGTCCTGATTTGGCACCGAATGACTTCTTTTTATTCCCGTACGTAAAAAACAACCTGAGAGGTCAACGTTTTTCGACACCTGAAGAAGCGGTTGCTGCATTCAGAATGCATGTGTTGGAGATACCTCAATCAGAGTGGCAAAAGTGCTTCGACAATTGGTTCAAACGCATGCAAAAGTGTATAGATCTTCATGGGGAATATTTTGAAAAACAATAAAGTGATTTTCCATGATCAATATTTGTTTTTGTTCTCTAATCCCGAAATATAAAATGCAACCCTCGTACTTGGTGGAGATGTAGCATTCTACGAACGCACAATTCCGCGCAGTAAGGTTCCTACCTTCAAAGAACTTACTTATCTGATAACGCAGCACACGTGCCCACAGACACGCGGCCAATAGTCATTACAATACCTGTAATAAAGGCTACACGAAAGCGCAACAACGTTGAACCCGATAGCATAAACCAAGGAACTTAACGTTCAAAAGCTTCCAAGATCGAGTTCAACGCATCCATACATGGTATTCTGCCCAATTCAAAAGGGCAGCTAAAGCATCGCTTCTAAGCAATGCGTCAAACGCAGCAAGCATCGCATACAGATCTCCCATCTTAAACATCTGCACGATGTTTTCAAGGAATTACCATTTTCGGTAGATAGACCGAATAACGGATGCATACGCTGGTAGCTAAATGCAATAAAGCATATCGCCTATCCGCTGCCAAATTGTAAACAACCGTAATTATCTCAACAAGATAATTCGGAATATTTACGAGAGTAAAGCCAACAAAGGAAATACTCCGGTCCCACGATTCCTTTGTAGAATTTCACACCCATTAGAAGGATCTAATGGATTTCGGTTGTGTTTGCAAAAGGCAAACAACCACGGGCTGTACGCCCGAACAATCATCTCCGTCCTGCGCGCCAGATGTTCTGTGCAAACAGAAGGCCGTGGAAATGAAATTCTACCAGCGGTAATAATGATGTATGCAAGATGACTTTCCCCTTTTCAGGAAACTACGAAATATCTCCGGGGATGTGATAACATGCTGCTAACAGAAATTCGGAAATTCTGTTAGCAGAGCGAATAGGAAATTTATCCGTGCAGATATAGATACGATCTGTAGCGGGATATTTTTGGGGTTGAGATAAGTAGTCAGTCAGATTTTAATCGTCAACGAGACGAGAGATATATCGAATAGTCGTCCGGTCAGAGAGAGTCCGAAAGAGAAGGAGCGCAAGACGCAAGTAATTATTTGTAAACCCGAAGTTTTGAACGAGTGCGTAGAACGAACTTTTATTTGTAAAACCGTGGTCTTGGACGAGTGCGTAGGACGAATATTTCTTTGTAAACCTAGATTAATTGTTTTTCCAGAATATAATCAGTGCTGAAGTGTTTTGCGTAATTACCTTTTAATTGAAGTGATTTGGTATAACAGCACATAAATTTGTAACCATTTCTAAACAGCCGAAATAAAATCATAAGTATCAAAAACAAAAAAACAATTTCTCACAGTGTTTCATTTGTGTCCGGTTGGCTCCGTGTTTAGGTTGTTCTTATTTTCTCCGGTGCGAACAGTGTTCGGCGGAACATTATGTCAACCTGTGGGGGTATAAGGTTAGATGATGTGCCAGCGTATGGTACGTATTCCTTATATCTTCCATCGATCTGTGGGAAGAATTGGTTCGAATAATCGCGTCCGAAAAGAGTTGCTCGTAACCCCAGGTTTGTCGTATAGCCATTCGTCTCTCAAAATGCGGCATCGATTTATGTTCATCTTTATTGAGGAATGTGTAATTGTAAACATTTATGGGACGCACGTCCACTTCCTGGTTGTACCGAATCCGATGCGCATATTGGACGACATCTCCTTCGAGTGGATAGATAAATAAACGATTGAAGTCTAATTCGAATAAGTGAGTTAAGACACCAAAGTAATCAATAAAAAAAGATAACAGATAGCACTGCCAGCAAGCGTTTTAATTTATTGAAAATATTCACTAGTGAGAACATTCCGATGCGGTCACACAACACATAACTCTACAACTAAAATTCGGATGTTCGCGGACGAGCGTGTGCATGAGCATGCACACGCGGTGGCAATTAGCGACACCGCCTCCCTTGATTAAACACGTTAATCGACTGACTTGAAAAGGGAAGAAATTGGATACAACCAAAAGAGAACATACTTCTGCTCTCTCATTGCCACGTCCTTCGATGTGTGGTAGGTTACATCGGTAATCTGATGATCGAAGAGAGCGGGACAATAAGAGAACAGAAACGCGATGTACGATTATCCTAGGGGTGGATTTGGTTGTATGTGCATGAATCAATGTAGTTCTGAGCGGAACCCGTTGACCTGATGCGGTAGTATGGTGAGTTCAGTGTACATTGATCCATACGAAGACAGAACTGAGAAAGAGAGGGGAATTGAGCTGATGATATTCACCTGCTAAAAGAGAACATTGATCCCCAGCGAATGAAGTGTCTGGAGAAAAGCCGAAGTAACGCTAGGGAAATATTATCACGTGATTCAATCGAATGTGGTGATAAATTTCCCAAGCGGATCTGCAATGATGCGACAACTTCGTCCGGCTGGATTTGGTTGTCGCTAATCGGACACGAGTTGCCGTATGGCAAAAAAGGTAAGCTAAACTCATTTATGCATTGTCTCCGTGGTACAATGAGTTTAGCTATGTGTCCTTGATGGAAACATGCTTTGCAGGTGAACAGGTAAGTAGGGGGAAATGGGGTTGATTTGACGCGCTGAAAGGCGGTCGAAATTAGGTAGGAAATGTTGGTTGGAATTGTGGGTTGTTTCTCATGTAGAATAGAGAAACCTCCCACAAACCCACTATCAAAGGCAAAATACCCACCAAAAGAAAACCTCCGCCAAAGAGATTTTAATGTCAAGCACAAGGTTGACAAGGGCAGGGTTGATTACTCCAGTCAAGGGAAAAAAATGCTTACAGCCATCAAAGAAGCAAAGTGCGAATTTTATTCGTCTAGTTCACTAGCATACTGGCTTACTGATAACAACAAAACTCCTGACCTGATCGATTTCTTGATTTCGAAAGGAGTGGCATCGAATTACATCGAAACGGATAGTATAGTTGATTTAACGCCTGACCACACTCCAGTACTACTAAATTGAATGCAGCTGTTCCCAGAAAGAAGAGAAAACTAGATCTTACTAACAAATATACAGATTGGGGAGTATTCCGAAAAGACCTTGACAGTCAAATTGAATGAAACGTTAAACTTCAAGATTGTGAAGAATTGTAACAAGAAGTACAACAATTGAACTCCGACGCCAAGAGATAAACTAGAACCAGCAACCATCTACCCTATTGGGCTTAGAGATCTAATCAAAGACAAGCGCAAAGCTAGGCGAACTTGGCATAGACCCAGACACCCTAACAATAAATATTTAACAAGGTGAGCAATCTAGTTAAGAAATTAATTAAAGAATATATACAGAGTTGTATAGATGAGTATCCATCAGTGGATACGGATTACTCTTTCTGGAAGGCAACACGTTTTTTGGCGGATTCTTGGTCTATACTCGATGATGCAGTGTTCCGCCGAACACTGTTCGCAGGAAAACAAAACGAAACCGGAGCAAATGATAGCGACGATTAAAACACTTGTATTCCTTGTTCATTTTCCGTGGTTTTTATTTTACTGTTGGAATTCGTCCTTCTGTTGCACAATTATATTTTGTTATGGTATAAATGACGCGTGACTTTTAATCGAATCTACGATAACACTAAACTTCCGACACACTCGAAACGTTTCTTTACTTCTTCAAGCTCGCGTATCTTTCTCTCCGCCCTTACCGCTGCTCCTTGACGAAAACTCGTCTCGGTGACGATCAAAATCAGACTAACTATCTGTCCTCAACCATATCCTGCTCACACAGATACCCAGATTCAAACTGGTATCTGTATCTATCCGGAAAATATTCCCTATTTGCTCTGCTAACAGAACTTCCGAATTTCTGTTAGCAGCATGTTATCACATCCCCCGGGATATTTTGTAGTTTCCTGAAAGGGGAAAGTCATCTTTGCATACATCATTATTATCGCTGATAGAATTTCATTTCCACGGCCTTCTGTTTGCACAGAACATCTGGCGCCCAGACCAGAGATATTCGGCGATTGTTTTGACGTGCAGTCCGTGGGACTTATTTGAACTTGGTATTAAAAGCTTTGGGGACGTTCAGTTCCTTGCTTTTTGGTGTCGGTCTCAACGTTGGCTGCGAGTTGCAGGCCCTATGGTGGGACTTTGGGGGCACGCGTCTGTGGACGCGTGCAACGCTCTCAGGTAAGTAAGTTCTTTGAAGGTAGGAACCTTACCTGCGCGGAATTGTGCGTTCGTAGAACGCTACAGTATATTTAAACGTCCTCTTATTCAAGTGCCACCTATAAAGGAACCACAGGGACAGCGGGTACGCAGAACCGAAGATAAAGTTAAAATATTTGCATAATACCGGGATTCAGTGTTCAAACCGTACAACATCCACACTAGTATTGATCCTTCGCTCAGGTATGAAACTGAGCAAACAATCAAACCAGTGACCCCAATGGGGATTGCCGAAGAAATCGATAAAAGTTTGAACCACAAAATAGCACCAGACTTCGATGAAATATCACCTGGTGTATACCAGGAGTTACCTCGAAAAGCTAAGAAGAAGTAACGTCTTATAGACCGATATCGCTATTGCCATCCATTTCAAAACTATTTGTGAACCAATAAAGCTGAAACGTAGACAGATGTATTTGTTAATCGGACAAAACTCTCAGCTTAATCTCTATTGTAAAAAATTGATCTATCAATCTATCATCTAGCAGATCTGGATATACGGAATCGAATTATGGGGCTATACAAAGCAATCATGGCACAAGGCTAATAACCTTGCCCGGAAAAACAAATTATTATGGACAATTTAACAAGTCTCAAATATGGACCGGATACCGATGGAGAGACTTGCTAAATAAGGCCATGACCGGATCCTGGTTGTAGTGCAGATGGTAATGATGATGACAAAGCAATCCAATATAGAAATAATTCAATGAGACCAGAACAAATTCCTTCGCATTATCACCAATTGTGAAAAATCAGGAAATACATGATGACCTAGAGATCAAATAAATATATGAAGTTATCCAAGGATATGCTGTAAAATACGAAAAACGCCTACATAATCACACCAACGTAAAAGCTATTCAGCACTTGGATATTGCCCAGGATTTGAAGCGGCTAAAACGGACGAAACCTTATGAATTAACATGTGAGACTCTAACATACTATTATCAACTTGGGAGCTGAACACTGATCCAGTAAACCCTCACACGTTGTCTTTAATTAAATTAAATTAGGTACAATTCAAACATAGTATTAAATTAAATCGTTTAGAGTGAACTATTCATATCCAATAAAGGATGTTATTAAAAAAATGCTGCTCGGGTTATGGAATTGATTAATTCGATTTTGGGTGAATATTCTGTGAGACATTCAATAGTAAAAAAGTGGTTCGTAAGATTTTGTGAAGGAAATTTTAGTCTTGAGGAGGCTCCACATACAGGTGCGGTAAAAAAAATTGACGAGGAAAAAATTCAAGTTTTACTGGATGAAAATCGATGTCGAACTCAAGAAGAGCTTGCAGTTAGGAGTTTCACACCAAGCAATATCAATCAATCTTTTTATAAGTATCATTTCCAATAAAGTTGAATTTGACACAAAAACCCGAGTTTCTACTTGCACACTTCATAAATAATCTCCCATATTTAACATGCGATTAAGCATTCTTTACTAGATTTTTATGATCCTGAAGCCGACAAGAACCTATTAAGTCAGAATAGAAAGGGTGATTGCTAATAGATGTATTTAATAGAGATTGACTGTTCGTAAAGTGAACAAGAAATCTAACCCATGCTCGGAAAATAAATTCCAATGTGATAACAAAATGACAGCTGCTGGATCATTGAGAAGGTAATATAGTAGTTATTTAAGTCGTTATTGGAAATGAGGACTTTCAAATATATCCCCCACCCCTTTTTATAACGCTCAGTATAAGGGTTAACTCTTATAGGTGAGTTTTATGGGTATTCTTCCACCTGCGTCTAGATGGTCCTCTGGATTCCCTTGGGTATAGATTTTCATTCAACGGGCTGCGGACAGTTCTGTGGGTTTTTATCCTCGCATCTTGCAGTTACTTACGGGGACTATATACTAACTGGACGAAAGACAATAGTTTATGACATTAATCACTTAATGTTTGGTTTAGAGTGTCCGGTGGGGACCGGAAAGTTAAGATTTAATGTAGATAAGCTAAAACTTAAGCAAATTTGTCTAGCGATTTAAAAAACTAGGAGAACTAACAGGAAATGTACATAAAATATAAGCAAAAAATTATAGAAAAACCTTTTATGATTTTGTGGTATCTAGTCCAGATAGTCCACGTATTTTGGGGCGTTGCATGGTACAACTTCGATGTTACAAAATTACAAAACGTTATTCTAATAAATGGCTGCCATTCACAAAATATACCATTCATCATCATCAGCACTACAACCGGGAACCGGTCTTGGCCTTATTTGGCAAATCCTGAGGCTTGTTAAATTTTTCTTTTTTTCCATAATGATTTTTTTTTCCAGGCAAGATCATTGGTCTTGCGCCAGAAAATTATGTTTATAAAAAAAATCACTTTTTAAATATTGTTGAGTTGTTAAAAAAGTCATTGCACTATCTTTTAATGGGTGGTATTTGTAACTTATTTGTAAACATCAAATTTTTGTGTTCGTGTTTTTATTGACATTTAAGCTAGAAATAAAAAAATTGAGGCGGTTTGGTTGAATTTGTGTTTGCAATATTGGTTCAAACATGGAGAATTTTGAAGAGCATATTCGCTATATTTTAATTTACTACTTCAAAATAGGAAAAACAACTGATGCAATACCAAATTGTATATCGTTTAGGGCAGAAATGTTGTCGAAAAACGCCAGTGCCAAAGGTGATTAGGCCCAAAGTGGAGACTTTTCAGATAAAGTCACACGTCGCTTCGGTAGAGCTCCCGAGATTGACGGTGGTAAAATCAAAACATTGATAGAAACAAATAATCATTCACCAGTTCGGGTGCTTGCTACCACTCTAAAAGTGTCGAAATGTTCTTGGCCACATAAAAACACTGCTTTGTGTCGAAGGGGATCAGTTATCAAACATGATTGGTCTCAATTAAGGTGTAATATCAAAGTAATGCAGCTCGCCGTTAGCGTTAGGCTATGCATCAATTGATATTAACATAAAATATTTAGGTTAACAATTTGCCATCGGTAGTTCCGGCTACCCCATATTGTATTTTAAATTACTTTTAGAGAGGTTGTTACCTATGGGTTTTGGCCTCCGGCTGGTTCAGCCAGTGGGTGGCTTCAGACTCCTACGCCCGTGGGTGAACTGTTCTGCCCTTGGCCGAACAGAGTGTCCTGCTGGTCCAGCACGGCACAGCCAAAATTTAAACAACAACTTTTTTGGTCTTCTACTTTGACCGCGGTTGCGGTAACTTATTTTATTCCTCTTTTTCTTTTTACAGCATAGCGTAGTTGCGGTCTAACGATCAATCCATTAATGGATAAATTTGATTTGGAACAAAACCTTTACATAGTACCAAAATTAAAATTTAACTATATTTTCTTTCCCACAGTCGCATCGTTTACCTTGAGACAGTAACCTTACGCCTCTTATGGCTGTAGCTTTCCCCAGACCGTGTGGGGCTTTTCA
This sequence comes from Microdon myrmicae, assembly GCA_963931805.1. Lineage (NCBI taxonomy): Eukaryota > Metazoa > Arthropoda > Insecta > Diptera > Syrphidae > Microdon > Microdon myrmicae. Next base: position 4,525,421 of record OZ007497.1, on the reverse strand, counting down.
GGGCCCGAAGAGCCATGCATCGCTCGATCCCCACTTTTCCAGGCGAACGACTTACCTCTTGGTCGAACTTCAGCAAGGTTGCGTAACCTTGCTACGGCATTTACCCCCAGCCAAATCGCTGGAATTAATACGGTTACCCAATCGGATAACTGTTTCGAATATCCGTTAGGCAGCTTACCTATTCTGTGGGGGGTTTTCCTTCCAAACCCCTTTTTCTCCAACACCACCCCTGAAAGACATTAAGTCCACGGCAAAGCTTATCACCTTGCCGTGGCATCAAAAACCCACCCTCGGGCAGGCATTAATTCCTAAAAGACATTAAGTCCACGGCAAAGCTTATCACCTTGCCGTGGCATCGAAAACTCACCCTCGGGCAGGCATTAATTCCTAAAAAAACATTAAATCCACGGCAAAGATTATCACCTTGCCGTGGCATCGAAAATCCACCCCCGGGCATACATTATTTCCTAAAAAAAAGCATAAGTCCACGGCAAAATCATCACATTGCCGTGGCATTTGAAATCCTATCTTTAGGCATACATTCTGCCAGGACAGCTTGTTTCCATAGCCTTATGCTATGGAAACAACATCAACAAGGAGTTCCTTGTTGACTCGTTTTATTTGTTTGCCCTTGGCACTTCTTGCATGCGGCTATTTGCTCCCATTGGTTTGATACCGCCGACAAGGTTTCGGCTGACGCAAACCAAACATTTCCCTAATTACCAGCAATCGCTGGTTTCCAATTATCGGTCCCCACGTTCAGGGACCGCAATCAAGCAACGAACAAGATGCAGCCAGAAAATGTTTACTTTCAACATCTGGCAATGGTTGCACCCTATGTTCGTTGCAATATTTAAACATCGTCAACCGAAATGTTGATTTATGGCCTCCCATTAGGATGACCAAATCTTCGGTTTGGGTCTTTCGCACCCCAGATGTTAGTGTTTACATTCATGGAAAATGCATTAGCGATGTTGGCCTCCATCCACGGTCGCCGAACGATCGTATGCATGGCATACGCACACATGCATAATGTATGCCTATCTCACCCGGTCCAATCACGATTAACTACCTCGAGTTAATCGTGTAACTCCTCCCCTTTTTCAGTTTCTTTGAGGTTCCCTTTTCTTTGATGAGTTCCAATTAGTCAGTCAGCCTTTTCCTTGGAGTCGACTTGTGTGTGGCGAGTCTCGACATTTTATTCCGTCAGCAGTTTATTTACCAGTTTGCTATTATTTCTAATCACGCCGTATCGCTTAAGTTAATTTTAAAGGGAACATTCGATTAAAACCGTTTTCAGTGGACTTGCGTCATTCAGTGTTTTTATTATATTTTACCTTTAATATTAACGAATTCATAAGACTATCGTGACTTTTGATGTTGTTGAAGGTGCCTAATAGTGAAAGCCGTGAAAACTAATTTAAATAAACATTGTTCCAGTCAGATAAATAAAGAGACAAAAGAAGATTAAGTGAAGGTGTTTCATTTTAAAAAATCAGCTGCCGTGAATCAAGTAGTGGGTGTTAAGTGAATCCGTGTCGTGCCAGACACACTACATAACACCACCACAACCGTACTTTTCGCAGACTCAAATCTAATAGAGTATCAAAATGACTGGAGTGGATTGACTTTCACGATGGAAGTGCTGTTAATCGACAAATGGATTTCGGCATGAAGGCAAAAGACAGCATCGGGTTTTAGAGGCTGCATTTTAATTAGATAATACCCCTTGACATATGTTAAAATTCCCTGGACATTACTCCCATTACACTTTCTTTGCTTTGTGGTTAAATAAGAAAATTCTACCGACCATCGATCATTCGTTTTGCTATTTTTTTCATCATCATCATCGGCACTACAACCGGGAACCGGTCCTGGCCTTATTTAGCAAGTCCTGAGGTATGTTAAATTTACCATAATTATTTGTTTTTTTCCGGGCAAGGTCAATAGTCTTGCACCGGAGGATCCCCGACGGGAAATCGAACCCCGGTCTCCCGTGTGAAAGGCGGGTATACTAACCATTATAATATCGAGGCGCAACTTGCTATTGTTTTACATATCATAAATTCTTGCCTTGCCTTGACGTCACTTTCATTCGTTTACTTGTTCGTAGATTCTTGCTACCATCCTGTAATGCAAAAAAAAAAAAAAAAAAAAAAAAAAAAAAAAAAAAAAAAAAAAAAAAAAAAAAAAAAAAAAATTATAAATAAATAAATAAATAAGAAGCAATAATTTTAAATTGATCATGATTTCATTATGCGCGGAGCCTGTTAAAGGACCGCAACCTTTATAGTGTTGTCCTCGTGGTTTGGGAACCGACGCCACCTGCGGATATTGTTTGTAGATTGTAATGATCGTCAACCTCCCCGCTGAAAATTCCCACACCAGGTAAACGAACACCTACGTAAAAAATAAGATTATACATAACGTTACATCCCTAACCACCATCTCATCAATTAACATCAGATGAACCACGCGCCTTCGGACTAGTGCCTTTGTGTTAATCCGTACGAAATCTTTGCTCTGTTTCTTTCGTTCCGATTGCGACTTAAATATGGATTTGAACCAATTTTTTGACCATTTGTAATGGTTTGTTGGACTCCTGATTGATAACGATAAGTCCCAGTTTGTTTTTTTAACACGCCAGTGATCCTACGAGTTCTGCCTCGCAATAGCAGCTATATACTCGGTTACCCATACCTGTGGCTGTCTCTAGTTATTGCTGTCGAACAGACAAACCACGTCTCTGGTTGTGCGAGTTCTACCTCGCAATCGTGTCCGTATACCTGTGCCTGTAGGTGGGTTCAGCTGTCGCAATCTGTCGAATAACCCGCCGATGGTTGGCTGAGTCTTGTCTCGCAATCGATCAAATAACCACACCGGTTATGCCCCGTTTCACAACCGCGACAGGAGGACAATGTTCTCCGAATCCGTTGCAACCTCAACCTACTTAGCGATGTGATTAAACAATATATCTTCTTTACATCGGAATTCAATAAGTTCACGATGAAGTCCGAAAGATTGATGGGATATGTTTAAACAGTTATGAAAAACTCAAGGCAATAGACAAAAGATTATTTATCAAAATAATAATAGTGCTTAGCCATGCGAAACACAAGCATTCATTTGTAGAGGCCAATCCAGGACTGTTTGAATTGAGTGGTCAGAAAGACAGTATTTTGTGGGATATTAATTTAGTCGGTGCCTCTAAAGAGTTACCAATGATAGCAACGATAACTTCAGAAAGCACCCCACCGGAAGTAACAAAATTCCAAAACCCAAAATTCAATTTACAGTTGTGGTTTTGTGATACTTTGTTTAATGCCACATTATAATATTAAATGCAAATCGAAAACTACATATAATAGACATCTACAATGAGAAAGTTTGTTAATTAAACCTAATTCGGCATGACAGCTCGAAGTAAACTGACCAAGGCACACAGAATAAAAACAAAAACCTACGCGGAGCCGGGAGATAGAGAGATAAAGAAAAAGAAAGAGGGAAAGAAAGTGAGAGAGGGGGGGTAACAGAGGGAAAGAGAGAGAGAGAGAGAGAGAGAGAGAGAGAGAGGGAGAGAGAAAAAGCAAAGGAGAAAGAAAGAAAAGAAAATGGAGAGAAAGAGAGAGAGAGGAAAAAAGGAGAGAGAGAAAGAGGCAGAGGGAAAAAAGCAAGGGAGGGGGAAAGAGAAGGAAATGGAGAGAAAGAGAGAGAGAGAATGCTTTCAAATTTTACGATTGTGTAGTATAAAGTATATAAAAATAAGAGATTGAAATCTAAAGGTAGTCTAATCTCCTCTGAACCTACATTCACTAAAGAAGTTGTGGCGGCTCTAATTTACATGACCTCTAAAATTCAAAGTGTCATGCCGTAATTTTACGTCACCGTAAAATTGTGGGATACTCTTCTTGAATAGTGGTACTAGCAGTTTTCCCACTGTTTGAGAATACTCATGCGTAAGCTGACAGACCGAGAGAAAACAACAGCAAAGCCTCGGAGATCATTCAGAAATTTCGTTGGCTTCGGTCATTTACAAGGAGTGGTGGGTTTTCACGTCGGTGGTCCCACGGTAAAACGAAAATATTTCATTTGTAAATACGGATGTGGTATTAATCGTTACGCAAGACTTGCGCCAAGGTAACCGTTCGATATAAAAACGCAGTACCGTTTCGGAATCGGTTGTAAGCTGGGATCTGCAATGGATGTGCAAAGGCAGCCACAATAGGCTCTATTGTTACATAGTCTTCAGGAAAAGCAAACCTATAGCACTGAATTAATGCCATGATGTGGTAAAACTGTACTCTAAAAGATGGAATACGATTTATCCCAACCATTTCATGATGCCAATAGTTTAACAGGATGGTATTTCACCAGGCGACTGGGTATTATGACCCAACCTATCACTCAGTAATTGTGCCTAACTAACGAAATAGTAAGTTGAGCCTATGTGTGCAAATACAAACGCCTGACATATTCTATTTACTCTGTCGGCGAGGCGATGGGTACTACTTCAAAGAATCGCTATAGGAATTTTACCACCGAGTACATTTTTTTCGCACTACACCCTACACACGAAACAAGGACTTCGAAGCTAATGTTGTTTTTGCCACACGTTCTAAAAGGTTTAAGCAGTTTTGAAGCCAATCGAAAATTATTTTCGTAAACATCATCATCATCATCATCGTCACTAAAACCGGGACCCGGTCTTGGCCTTATTTAGCAAGTCTCTCCACCGGTATCCGGTTCTTATCCGAGACTTGTTAAATTGTCTATAATAATTTGTTTTTCTGGGCAAGGTTATTAGACTTGCGCCAATTTTCTTAAACAACTACTTCTGAAAAGACGCAATTATAAACATTAAATGTTTCATTCAATCGAAAATTGTAGTCATTTTTATGAAAACGTATTTTTCGATAATAAATACTTTACAAATAAACAATGCAGTCATTCAAAAAGTGGCGGGTATAAACTTACGCTCTGCGAAGTGTTTTATAAAATGGGTGCAAAATTATCAGAAAATATCTATGAATTATTAGAAACCAACCATTAACAAGTTGACAAATAATACTATATCGTAAGTGTGAGAAACACTGTGTGGTAAGCAGGACGAAATGAGAGTATTTATTATATGCAAAAAGGCCCTGGTGAAAGTATATTATTTGCGACGCCGATGCTCTGAACCGACTTTACGATACTTCTAGAAGTCATGTAATTTAATAGCATTTGCTGATTAAATGATGCTACGAGTATATCAGTGAGAAATATATGGTTCAGTATTCTGGATGCCGAACAAGAAAGAAGTAACCATTCAATTTCTTTTTAGTGGTGCCCTATAGCAGAGGAATAAAAGCAAAGTTAATAAAGACAAAATATTTCACAGCGATATGGAAAAATACTTTCGGTTCTCTTATTAAAACACATTTCACTGCTATTAAGTTGATACTATATTCTCTACTTTATCCGCTTTCAATTGCTCATACTTGGTTAAGTAAGAAGGGCACAAACATTTCATTCGGGGAGAAGTACCACCCACCCTGCGGTATATTTATTCATTATTCTAGGGAACCTAATAACACCCCAAAATGGCCAATTGTGAAGTCGTTACGTTATGGAAGTAGAACGTCAGGGTTGCTTGTATTTGTTCCCGAAATGATTGCATTTTGCGTTCGCCTCATAGAAGCACTGGTACGACGGCACTTTAAAGCACCAAGCAGGGAAACATGCTGCACTAGGGAGATTCGCCGTGGAGTAATAATTTTCCCGAAGTCCGCTATTGGGGATTATAGTTGCGCGGTGTTTTAAATGAACGAGGAGACTTCTGTTATTACGCTGTAAATTGTAATGATTGTGCCCGTAAAGATATTCTTCCCTTCCCTTCCAGCTGTCAAAGCTCACACAAATTTCGAGTAAACACAAAATAAACGAAACGTAAACAGAGACGCAAGTCGAGCATTAATTGTCTGGGAAGCCCGAAATATAGATCATCACTGAATTGATCGTTCAACGATCAGCGACCACATGGTGGACGGACTTCTCTCCGCGTGCAAGTATTTTAAAGATGACTGATTTGCATGAATTTGTTTATCCCCCAACTGCAGGAAAATATTGAGTACAACCGCCGTCACGTCCTCCCTGTAAACTTTTGTTTGTTTTCTTCATTCAATTGTTTGTTTATACGAAGACCTGTTGCGGCAGTGTGGAATTTTAAAGTCAAGAGTAGCAAAAAGTTACCGTGTTGAAAATTGGCGGAGTGCGGCAAATGCGTGGTATAATAAAATAATCAGTGTTTTGAAAGGGGTGTAGGTTGTTATTATACTGCTCAATAAATTCAATAGGAATTACCCCAGAATCTTTTAAGGTTCGTTTTATAAACATTTGATTGCTGGGAGGTATATGCTTTCTTATTTATTAGGGAATATCAAGATAATGTTATCACAAAGATATACTGACTATAAACAAGAAACTGTTTCATAAAGCATTACGACGAACGGGCCAAGTATTGGACTTTAACTAGTGTGTTTGTTTACATATACACCCTTATATATATATACGAGTGGGTTGAAAAGTTTCCGACCTCAACGTGAAGATAGCGGCATTCGTCAATAAAAGCTAGTGAATGTAGTTGTGCATCTTTTGACAGTTACTTACCAAAATTCTGCCATTTTTGACGCGTAGTTTTTATTTCACAGACGTTTGAGTGAGTCGATGTGAGTGTTTGTGAAAATGGAAAAAATTGAGTATAGAGCTGTCATTAAATTTTTGTTTTTGAAAGGTAATCATCATCATCATCATCATTATCGGCACTACAACCGGGAACCGGTCTTGGCCTTATTTAGCGTGTCCTGAGGCTTGTTATATTTTCCATAATGATTTGTTTTTTCCGGGCAAGGTCATTAGTCTTGCGCCAGAGGCTCCCCGACGGGGAATCGAACCCCGGTCTCCCGCGTGACAGGCGGGTATACTGAAAGGCAATACGCCTACGCAAATCAAAGATGAGTTGGAATCTGTGTATGGGGACTCTGCACCATCATTTACCACAGTGAAATGTTGGGCAGCTGAATTTAAACGTGTCCGTGAGAGCTTGGGATGCGATGAACCTTCGGGACGTGCAAAACCTGCAACAACTGACGATAACATCGCCAAGGTTCACCAAATGGTGCTAGACGACCGCCGAATTAAACTGAGAGAGATAGCAGAGGCTATGAAAATGTCCAAAGAACGTCTTTGTCACATATTAAATCAAGATTTAGGCACTGTCCGCGCGTTGGGTGCCGCGTTTGCTCGCGTTAGACCAAAAACGTGTTCGAATGAACATTTTGAACAATACATTTTGCGCAATAAAGTTTTACCGCCGATAAATTACTGTCGATGAAACTTGGATACACCATTATACGGCCGAAACAAAAAAAAAAGCAGTCAAAACAGTGGACTGCAAAAGGGGAATCGGTTCCAAAAAAAGCAAAACCTGTTTTTTTCGGCTGGAAAAGTGATGGCGACTGCTTTTGGGATAGTCATCGAGTTATCTTAATCGATTACCTTCAAAAACGAAAAACTATTACAGGAGCATACTACGCATCATTACTTGATCAGCTGAAGGCAGAGATTGTGAAAAAACGGCCACCTTTGCAGGAAAATAAAATCCTGTTTCACCAAGATAACGCGTCGTCTCACCCCTCAGCGGTTGCCATGGCGAAACTCCACGAATTACGGTGTGAACTGCTTGACTATCCACCTTCCTCACCAGATCTAGCTCCAAGCGACTTCTTTTTGTTCCCTAATCTAAAAATTGCGCTCGGAGGACAGAGATTTTCGTCAAATGAGGAGGCAATCACCTTCGTGAACAGTTATTTTCCAGAGAAAAACGCCGAGTACTATTTGGACGGGTTAGAGAGATGGGAGCATCGCTAAGAGAAGTGTGTAGAGTTACAAGGAGACTATGTAGAAAAATAGGGGGATGTGACCGAACATATAGTGCAAAGTTACTGATTGCTTTCAACCCGACGAAGGCCAGGAAGATCCTTGTCCCTGTTCAATCGAAGTTGACATGCAGTCTCCACGTGACACCCCTGGGTAGCGACTTTGGCATCCCCCAAGTAGTGAACCAATGTATGCAGCGACATTCTGAGAAAGGTTGGCACAGGATTAATAACATCATCATCATCATCATCATCGGCACTACAACCAGCGACCGGTCTTGGCCTTATTTGGTCCAAGTCCTGAGGCTTGTTAAATTTTCCACAATAATTTGTTTTTCTGGGCAAGGTCATTAGCCTTGCGCCAGAGGCTCCCCGACGGGGAATCGAACCCCGGTCTCCCGCGTGACAGGCGGGGATACTAACCACTATACTATCGAGGAGCCCAGGATTAATAACCCTGCCCCGAAAAACAAACTTTTTTTTTTTTTATTTAATAACAGGCGTATTAAAAATAATACAAATAATGTACAACAAGGCATTTTTGAATCAAAAAACAGTCTATCAGCACTCATTTCATTCTCACATATCATACTATCAAGCAGCGGCGTAGTAAATTTTTTTCGCAGAAGGCAGAGCCCATGCGCGAAAACCTGTTCATTCATCCTTAAAGCTAAACATAGAAGTAATTAAAGCAAAGAAAATATAGTAATATTTTATTCATCTTTCGACTACCTTTGTAAATTTTGTCGAGTCACTCCTGAACCGGACCCCCCCCCCCCCCCCCGCGTCCTCCAGTAGTTCAAAGTTAGCCATCCGTTCTGCTCACGGAAGGGTTATTTTCGTCGCCGGTGAAAAATACGAAAAATGGAAAAAGTTTATTGAACTTAAATACATTTAGCCCAATGTGAGTGAAAAAAATTGATTTTTCGGCCCTTTTTTACTCTATTTTTTAGTTATAACTAAAAAAATAAATAAATAAATAAAAACGTAATTCACTCACAATTTGCGTGTGCTTGTTAAAAATATGTGTGCGAACTTTCATAAGAATCGCATGCACCGTTTTCATATTATCGCTTACACCGCACTCAAAAAAGTTGGTTCGAGAAAAACGCATTCAAAGTTTGGAGATAAATTAGACAAAAGATAAAAGTGATTTTTTTTATGAAATCATCGGGATTTTTTATACTAACAGCTAGACATCTATTCCTGGACCATAAACAATTCCTACCACGACTTCGAAATGGTCCTCCAGTTGCATTTTCGCCTTTTTCCTCGTTGTTCGTGCCTCGTGCGAGTTGTAAACTAGGCTGTGGTCAGCGTCTTGCAGCCGATCTGTCCCTCTCGTTCTCAAACGCTCTCGCAGCGTACCCAATTTTGATGCCCATGACTTGCATTATTAGCAATACGGGTAAAAACCCCTCATTAAACATACAAGCTGCGGTAAGAGCCGCAACTTCAATGATTTTCTTACCACTGTATGTGTTTTTTGGTGCCATTTGCCAGATAGTAGCATTGAAACTTTCGTTGTTATTTTGCGTGAAACCTCCCTCGCATTTTTTTAACAAATCGGGATGTCAGTTTTACGTAAACTGGGTAAATAGCTGTTCGTACTTTAGGGTCTAAGGGAGGTTTGTTGTGGTGGAACTTTGACAGCTCATTCGCAGCTTCCGTGCGTTTTCATTTGCACCATGACTCCGGGTCCTGTGAACAGTTTTGATGTTGCGGATTTTTATCGGTTGATATTTTGTGGTAGTATGTTGCCCAAATTTCTTTTGCCATTTCTTCAGCAGAGTGAGCATTGCATCTAATCGCAAGTTCGTAATAAGTCGTCAGTGCTGTTATCACGTTTCCCGTAAGTTTGCTAGGATCAGCTCCTCCTAATTGGTCTGTTTTTTTTATGACACCGCGTAATTGCGAACCGATTCGCTTTCCCACGTGATTGATACACTCGGCCTTTACAACATTTGGAAATGATTTCTGCAACGCATTCATTATTTTTACATCCTCGTCTCCAACGTACCTTTCGTAAATGCGGCCGTGCAGATCAAAAGCGCACTCGAACAACTCTAACATTCCGCCAGGCTCCATTTTACCCGAACTTCCATTGTGATCCAATGTGCAAACTGGTTCGTGCTCATCCCCTCAAGTATCATATTCAGGGGTGCCTTTCTTTGTTTTCATAAGGTTGCAGCCTTGGCAATAACGCGATTTCACAGTAAGATCGAGAACTTTGTTTGTTTTGTTGCCGATCAATGTCATAACGCCATAATTAGCAGTATGACCCCTTTTGCTCCAACTACCATCTCCAGAAGCAGTAAATTTTTTATGTTTACTTTGATCAGCTTTTTCTTTTTCTTCTTTGCTAGCCTTTTTTATCACGGAAGAAAAAACGCCGATACACGCGGTGTGTGCATTATCGAGAGCAGCGTAGTAGATGTGTTTCGTAAATTCGCCAATATCCATCAGTGAAGTGAAACAATGTAATCCATTTAACCCGACACCCAAGATGCGCATTACGAATACTATTCTACGATTAATTTCGTAAGCTTTGTTGGCGATTCGTGGACAGGACTCGATGACCCTCTCACCACAGTTGCATTCGACGATCAGTTTGAATCCTAGGCCTTTCTCAGATTTTTTTGAAAAGTTTAACGAATCGTCACAGTTTTTACACTTTATAATGTTTGAAAGTTCGGAAAAAACTGAAAAAAAAAAGTAACATCACGTATGCTGCCGTCACTGTGACCGTTGGAGCGAGGTCGGGCGATGTATCCAATTTTTGTGCCGATGTAGTCGCATATTCCGTTCCCAGTTTATTTACAGGTCCCATAAATCCTTTTCGTTTTTTATATCGACTCCCTGGACGCACCCCTGACTCACGCGAACCTTTAACGTAGTTAAACATTATGTTAGAAAAATTTACCGTTGAAAAACGTATGAAACGGACGCCTAAACGCGAGCACTGCACGCTCTGAGACCACGTTTACACTAAATACTTTTTCCTCCTCATAAAAAAGAAACAAAGAGACATCAAAAATACCTACCCCGCGACGTCACCGGTAGGAACATCTTCCATAGTCACCAAACAAGAAAAAACCACCAGCACCGTGCAACGGGCAAGTTAGTTTCATATATATGAAACTAACTAAAACTCAGGCAATCGCAGGTCACCCGCACTACGCCCGAATGTAAAAACAACATACACAGGAGTGATTGACTATCCATTACCGCTTATGAACATGTTGTTCAGTCGCACAAGATTGCGGCATATTCAAAGAAGTGGCAGTTGGCCCAAGCCAACAGCGAAGCAAATTAACGCCCCTAAATGGATAGTCTGCATCTTTCTAAATACACGGTAGTTGCCACCTATGATACGAATTTATATCCGCGGGAGACCCGACCCTTTAATGACCTATAAGTTTGGAACCGCCTAAGATTTCGTTTCCAAATTTGAACATATCATTTTTGAAGGATAAAACTATCGATTAAGCAAAAAAAAAAAATTGATTTTTTGAACCGAACAAACCGGAATGTCCCCTTAATAAATAACTGATCCGTCGGGTATAGCAAACTCTTATTAAAGATTAGTTTTCATTTTTTTTTTGAATACACATAAGAGGATTTATTGATTTCGCACATGATCCACCCCACGCAATTATATCATACGTAGCTACAGACCAGAAAAGAGCATAATATATTGACAATAGTTGACTAGTATTTAAAATATTTCTCATTTTAAAAAACAAAAAAATAAGGTATCTCGTTTTATTAATTGTTTTTTGTATATGAGCATTCCAGTTTAGGTTTTCGTCGATATAAAGGCCTAGGTACTTAGTTACTTCAGCTCTTTCGATTTATACACAAGCACAATTTACTCTAACTCATTGATCGTCGTGTATTTTAATTTTTACGGTTTTTGGTAAACTGTCTTTATAACTCCCAAAGGTCATAAAAACAGTTTTAGAACTATTTAGCGTCAGATGGTTATCATGCAGCAACGTTGCTACATCCTTCAGATTATTTTCTGCATTTTGTATTGCACTATCCCAAGTTTTTTCACGCGTTATGATTACTGTATCGTCCGCGAATGATATAATTTTATCTTTACTCAATAAGTTTAGTAAATCATTTATATATATTATGAACAGAATCGGTCCTAAAATGCTTCCCTGTGGAACACCGCATTTTACTATCTCTTCAATGCTCAAGGTATCTTGTAATTTCACCACTTGCGTACGACCCGACAAATAGCTTTCTATAAGATCGTCTGATTTACCCCTAAAACCAATCGCATATAATTTCTTCAAAAGTGTTTTATGATTCATGGTATCGAAAGCTTTAGCCAGGTCTAAGAAAATAGCGATGCAAGGTTGAGGTTTGCTAATCGCGTCGTGGACTTCATCTATCACGGTCTTAATTGCGTCGTCTGTATTTTTTCCCGCTTGAAAACCGAATTGCATCGTATTGATTATTTTATATTTATCTAGAAAATGTACAATTTTTTTTTTTTAATATTTTTTCAAAAATGTTTGCAAAGTTTGAGATAAGTGAGATGGGTCTATAATTAGTTGTTTTTTCTTTATTCCCAGACTTGTGAATTGGGATTATTTCCGCTCGTTTGAAATAGGTGGGAAAAAATGCATTTTCAATACATTTATTTAAGATATGCGCTAAAGGTTCAGATATATAAACTGCTATACGCTTTATTATCTTTGTCGATATTTTGTCTATCCCTCCTGTCTTACCACTTTTCATGTGAGCGATTTTAGTTTCGATTTCTAGTTTCGAAGTGGGCGTGAAATAAATAGAGTTAGGTAAAGCGGTCGAATTACTAACCAACCGGCTTGCTTGTTTGATCTTGGTCGTACTTTTTTGCCATCTCAAGTCCAACAGTCGCGAAAAAGCTGTTAAATTCTTTTGCTATGTCTTTTTTATCAGTTAATATAGTTTCATCCGATTTACTCAGTAAGTTATCTATTTCAATGTTACATTTGGTTTTCATTATGATTTTACTATTTATAAAAGCCCACAATTTTTTGAAAACATCGAACGGGCCCTCAATGCCTGTCCAAGATACGATGTGAAAATCGTTCTAGGTGAATAGAACGCGAAAATAGGTCGGGAGCCGGTTTTCAGGCACTACGCATCGTTTGCATGAGAACACTAATGACAATGGACTACGAGTCATCGAACTGTCAGCATCAAAAAACTTGGTCGTTGTAAATACCAGGTTTCCGCGTAAATATATCTACAAAGCCACCTGGGTATCACCTGATGGAGCCACTCGCAACCAAATTGACCACGTCTTGATTGATCGCCGCCAATCCTCGAGCCTGATGGCGGTACGAATATAACGAAGTGCCAACGTCGACTTGGATCACTATCTTGTTGGTATAGTTTTCCGATCGCGGAATATCTTCCGGGGACGTATTTCATTCCCGGATCAGGTTCGAATCAGCACGACTGCCTTACGCAATGAGAATACCAGTAACACCTTTGGTCATGCGCTAAGACTCGCCCTCGAAAAGCACGACGGAGGGAGAGTAAGTCCTGTGGCCAGAATGCCGGGCGTAGAAGAGAAATGGAGACGCCTCAAGAATACTGTCATTGGTACTGCGAACTCCATCTTAGGCAGTAGTCGCAGAGATCGGAGCGACTGGTTTGATGATGAGTGCAAACAAAGCGACTGAACGTAAGAATGTTGCATATCGGGCAATGCAGCAGTCTCATAGGACGTGGGTACACGAGCAGAAATACAAAGAGCTCATCATCATCATCGGCACTACAACCGAGATCCCGTCTCGGCCTTATTTAGCAAGTCTCTCCACCGCCTCCGATTTCGAGCCGATGTCATCCAGTTTGGGAGGTCCAGCCTCTGGGCATCCTGGTCTACGCCATCCCTCCATCGCTGGCAAGGTCTGCCGCGCTGTCGTCGTCCATACATCCTGCCACGAGGGACTTTCCGGGCAGGCTTGTGACGATCCTGCGAACCTCACAAATCACTATCGGGTTAAATACCTTTTTGCCCAGCTACAGAAGTCATACATACTGGTGTCCTCAACCACACGTACCCACAAACACGTGGGCCCAATTCCTCTACCGATTACTCATGCCTTCACGGTTATTGAAAAATACGGCCAAGAAATAAACAATATTTATGATCTTTTCTTGAGCCAACCGCAATTTGGTTTTCCCTTATCGAAAGGACTATTGCGGGAACAGAAGGGAAACAATAAACGAACCAGCACTGTTCCAACAAGGAAATAAAAACCTTGTACAAATATCGCAGCCGAAGAAAACGACGTCGGGCGAGGAAATCACCAAGGCCCTAAACCACATGCGGATAAATTCCACAAAGGGATACCGCAGATGCGTGAAAACCCTAACGATCCTCGGCATATCTCCGCCCACATGGACAGCAACGTTCGCGTCTGTGTGTGTAGGCGCATCCACACTGTATCTGTGGCGGTTCCCATGAACGCCACCAACATCTTCCCATAATCTAAGTAAAAACCCCCAAATAGGGCATACAATCAAAAAGAGAAACAAGTACTGTGGCAGTTCCATTGAACGCCACTACTTACCTTACAGGTACACAAAGGTAACAGTTTCAGAAATACATTAAAAGCCTGTACTTACCTTCTGTACTGTACCTGCAAAATCGAAGCAAAACCATGAAACATCAAGTCGCGCTGCTGTGAAATTCCAGCGGCATCAAATGCTATATTCTTCAAGGCAATTTGGTTTAACAACCAACCAACCAATATTGCCTGTGCAATATCCCCTCGCACGCCAGCTGCACACCAGCAGAAAAAGGTATCTTGCCTTGGCACAGCATGCCCACATCGAGCGACCGATACATGAGGGCATCCGGCTGGCGCTCCGGCGATCGAATTCGCAAATGGAAAATTACCATTAGAGTTCGACTGCAAGGATACACCAACAACACGCACACGATCAGCATCACGCTACACGTAGCCACTGATCGTGTAAACATTGCAACCCTTTTGCCGTCGAGATACTCGCACCTGTTGCGAACTTAAAAAGGGAACTTATGCAATGTCTGCATACTTGCGGACGCACACGATGAGTTGCGGAAGCAATCATCGTGTGTGTATATCCGCCCCTTTTGTGTTGAACCAAATGCAAAAGGGACATATTACCAAATTTGGTCATCGAAGCGATGATGGGATTTTTGTATCCTATCGCTTCGATGAAATAATGTAATCTCGGTTTGGATTCCGTGAGGGCAGGTCGCGCCCTCACGTTAATTTACAGCCCTCTTGGGCCGTCCCAAGGGATAAGTTAATTCACAAATCAGTCTTGATTGTCTCGTCGGTATCGTCTATCATTAGTAAAGAATATAAAGCGGTGCAAAACGGAAACCATATCCCACGTGAAGTAATATTACAGTTTGAATTGAAATCCCTTGCGCGATTGGAACTCTTACCTTGTGTTAACTAAAGCAATATATTGAAGGTGAATTGAAGTATTAAATGTAAATCAAAATTACCTTTTTTTTTTTTGAAATAAAAACTGGAGATGAAATTATATTTCGAATATCATTAACTCAGTGTTTGATTTAATCCCGTTTCGAGAGTTAGTCCTGACGAGGTCGTGAAAGCTGGGCATCATTTACCCACATATCTCTACGACCAAAGTGGAATCGTAGAACAAGATAGGGTGCGATCTCCTGGAAAAGCTAGGATACCAAGGGAAGGCGGACTTAAGAGAATAGCAAGAACAAGCGGGTGAGTTTCCTTTCCTTCGGGAAAATTTTAATTAGCCCGGTTGTAGTGCCGATGAAGATGATGATGATACTCTTGGTGGGCTTGAACTGGCAATTCGCCACATAATTTCGGTTTCAAAGGAACTTATAGAATGAGATATAACATCTTGTGAATTTGGGGCAAGCCATGGCATTTAGAGGCTTTTAACACTTTACGAGTGCCGCGACGCTACATAGCGGTGGGTTGGCCTGTGTCAAAAAAAAAAAAACCACTTTACGAGTTGTAAAATCACATTTTTTCTAATTTCATTATTATTAATTTCGATTTCAAAAGATTTGTCTTAGTTAAATAGTGGCATCGATTTAGCGAGGAATGTGGAGGTAAGCCAGTTAGCATGGCAGGGATACATATGACGGAAGGCGGTCCAATCGCAAATCTTTACACTTACTCAGAAAAACGTCAAGGTGGAAGAAGATCTCGCATGAATTCACATAAATGGAAAGGAGGTGATCTCAACTAGTTCTCTTTATAGGTAGTCAACTAGATCTCAACTGGTTCTCTTTATAGGTCTTCTCATATCCTTCTCGAATCGAAGGATATATATCGCGCATGGAAGTGGGGAAACGTGAGAAAAAATAGGGAAAAAGACTGGAGAGAATTGATGACAATATTGTGTTTCTATATCTGACGTCAGTGGCGGGGAGATGCAGTTTTTTGCATTAGCATATCATCCACAACAAAAACGAAGGTAAACATATTGTCGCTTCTCAATTTTCTAAAACAAATTGTCGCAAGTGTTATGTTTATGTCGCTATGATTTAACCAACTTTATACCGTTCTCTCCCCGATAGTATAGTGGTTAGTATACCCGCCTGTCACGCGGGAGACCGAGGTTCGATTCCCCGTCGGGGAGCCTCTGGCGCAAGACTAATGACCTTGCCCAAAAAAAAAGAAATCATTATGGAAAATTTAACAAGCCTCAGGACTTGCTAAATAAGGCCAAGACCGGTTCCCGGTTGTAGTGCCGATGATGATGATGATACCGTTCTGGGCCGACAGAACAAAATATATAATTATAGCGAGGTCAGGTGGACCTCAAAGAACATACATAAACAGAGGAAGGATATTTGAAAACGTTAAAGAGTTAAATATCTGGGAACGATACTGATGATCAATAAAGAAATGTCAAAGGAAATTAACAAAAGACTGCTTGCCGGCAACGCTAGATCGTACACAGTATGTAAACTACTAAAATTGAAACTGCTGTCACCTAATATAAAACTTCGTATTTATAAAACCATAATAATGCTGATTGTTCTACGTGGATGCGAGACATGGGCGCTTACAAAACGAGAAGAGAACATATTCCGCGTATTTCAGAATAAAGTTTTAAGGATGGTTTTTAGAGGAAAATATGATGAACATGCAGGATAATGGAGGAAACTTCACAACCGTGAACTGGAACAATTATACCCCAAATCTGCAATAGTAAGAATCATCAGGTTGCGAGGATTAAGATGGGCTGGGGTGGTTGAGAATGGGCAGCCATAGGACGGTACGTTGAATTCTTGACGGGAGACCAACGTAAATGACACTGGTGGGAAGGCGGCGACTGAGATGGGAGAACAATTTAAGACATTACCTTAATGAGATCGGATCAGAGGGCGACGGGTGGAAGCAGAACGCACAGGACGGTGAACGATGGCATAGCTGAGCCAGTGAAGTTATAAACGTTCGAGTTCCAGCAGCCCAATAAGACTAATAGAAATAGTATTAGAGCCTTCATCATAATGGGCTACTGGCCGTTTTATTGCCGCAACCTAGTTATTTTATGGCCATAAACTGTCGAAGCAGAACAATTAAAGCATGGGCTTATCAAGTATAATGTTTTTTGAGCGAATTATGTGCCTCTCAGTCACTTTTCAATCCGGTCTATCTATAACGCCCTGTCAAACATAGCATGGCTGGGCAGTCGGAACGCCAAAATGCCGCTAGTTAGATAAAAACTGGTCTAACTAAAGAGATTTGTTCCTTAAGGGAGGTTCAGGAAAAGCTGCGTATCCACCGATGTAAATAAGAGCCGAACAGAATTTTTGAGGTAAGCGCAGCCGGTGTACCTAACACATCATCGGCTGAAAATGTAGTGGAGCATAATAATAGATAATACCATCGGAATGCTTTTAAGATTTGTGGAATCGTGTTTTTCTTATTATACACTACAGTTTTATTTCTTTTCGCCGAAAGTAATAAAACCTACATGCACCAGTTTGGAATGCTTCGTAATAGATAGTTAATAAAACTGTATAACTGGATTACAGATTTAATCCAACAATATAAATATTTTACTTGGTAAGTCTCTTGCTAGTCCTGGTAGAGTAATGATTTAGTTCGCGCAATAATGACGTATCTCATTTGCTTCAATGAAATGAGAGATATAAATAAATTAACTCAGTCAGGAGTCACCCTCCTGTAAGTTGTATACATTTTCCTTAATCATTCACAACTATGAATACGTTGCACAAATTTGCCCCAAATTTAGAAGATAATAATCAGTGCATGTCTCAATGCCCTCAACGTCACTACTGCCAACTGAGCTACAGCTCTTCCTATTGTACAATACGGAGTTACTGGAAACGTGAACTTAGTTTCGAAATATGCAAATATGAGTGTCGATAAGAGAAACTGAAGGAAGAAATGTACCGCCCACATCCGTATTTTCTATGACAAAACTTTTCCCCATCTCTGTGGTAAAGTTTGTTATTGGTCCCATTCTTGTTCAGAGTTGAACTGCTTGGGTAGTTGTGGTGCCAATTGTTCTATCGGAGTACAAGTGCTTCAAATTAACTTGGTTGATTCTTTGAAATGGACGACAGTAATTGCCAAAAAGAACATAGCATAGATGACTCCATGATGCATCCTTGGCAGCCAATAACTACACAGCATTCTCCCAACGGCACAATTGCCAACGAAATCAATTTAAATTATTTACTGGTCACGGCCAACGCGCTTTTGGACAACAGCCAGAGATCGCACAGCATCAAATTGGACATGTGAGGTAAAGCAATAGTCCTGAGGAAGCAACGATTTATTGTTAGCCCGCGGTGTTTACCTAGCTAGATTTAAACGTTGCTGTCGAAGTACTCATAGTATGAATGAAAGCATAAGAACGCAACCACGCGTCGTGGCCTCATACAAACTGTTTCCTTGACTGCGTCATTCAAGTTTAGTCTTTTAAGCTCTATCCGGCGTCATGCTCTGATTCATCTGGTTTACGAGTTGTCAATCAAATGCGGAGAATAAGTGGCATGCGTGCCAAATACCACCATGGCATTAATGTGTAGCCTATAATGTAGCGACGAATCCATTAAACGAGTCCAGTAAAATACTACTCCATCATCACAGTACAGGATGGCCATTTAGCGATATATTTACAATACATGTCTGAAGTAGACGTTAAAACCAGTCATAAATCTGTTTGCTAAATGAGTGATACTATCGTACACTGGGAGCATTTCATCTTGCAGTCATGGGGGCCTCATTCTTTGCTACACATCATAAATCCCACTAGGAACACGATACTTTATATCATATCGATTTGTTTGTACGACCTAGCTGTATAAACTGCCCTCATCCAGTGGACAACAACCCTCCGTTGGCTGGAGATCCATTTGTGTGAAAAATATATTTCGGTCAGCACAGAACTGCTATCGATTTCAATCTCCCTAGATGCGCACAATGGTTATTGAAAATTCGTCATACTCTCATGGTGAATTTTCATAGGACCTGACGAATTATTCAGCAGTATGATTTAAAACATGAGTGAAACAAATGGCAAATTGGTAATCCAGAATTCTGAGTTTTATTAATAGTTGCATATAGAGGCATAGACAATAGCTATAACAGCTTTTCTAGAATTAGGGTAGTATAAGGTAGTATAGAATTAAATTAGAGTTATTCGAATTTTTCTTTGTTAGACAATAAATCAGAACTAAAGCCGCAAATAAAGTCCTGTCGGCGAAAGGCAAATTGCACAATTGTCTTATGCTATGCGCTATGCTTAGAGCGTCTGCGTAGGACCAGTAAGTTATATATAAGATAATTAAGTTAGAATTTAAGCATTTAAGGACGGGGGGGGGGGGGGGGGGGGTGTAACGAGTTGTATGCAAGGTGTGTTTACAGTTGTTATAGTGGGGAGGGTGATAACTTCGTTAACTTTCGAACACAATCTTCGTTATCACCGCGTCTTCGACAAGTGGCAGCCCAACGATACAGCTGTGTACCACTGCTAATAGTTTAGTTTAAGATCACAACGGGATGTATATCCCAATTAGTGTTTATACCTGTAATTTTTTATGTCAATATCAAACCAAAGCTCAACCGTGGGGTGTATTACGCAGCAGTAGTTTAACGTTGGCATTTTCATGAAGGTCATGTGTCGAATAATGCCATGGCAAATTGAGCAACATTTTCAGAATTTTATTTTGACACCTTTGCAATTTTATTTTGTGTGTGCGAGCACAATTACACCATACAGGGGCGCCATACAGGAGAATAGATTGAAAAATAGATTTAAAAATTATAATTTTGTTTTCGAGGCTAAGCTTTGACTTTTTACACACTAATGGATATAGAACTCTTACAACTTTGTTGATTTTGTCAATTGTGGTAGTGATGTGTTTTAGAAGATAAGTTTCTTTGTCTAGAATAATACCTAAATATCTACAGCCTTCAGACCAATCAATATCAACTGCACATACTGAGTTTAGTGCCATTTGGTAGGTAGCAGAGTTTCCTACATGTTGAAAACCAGACAGGTTGAGGTCTGTTACAATTTATTTTTATTTTCCGTTTCCTGAAATAAACTACTAGTTTATCAAGAGCTGCTTACAAATAGTTGAAGACGTTTGTAAATAAGGCACCCGAAGAAAATATAACCGTATCATCGGCAAACATAGCTACTTGAATATTTTTACCTAGACATGGTAAATCTGAGACAAATAATGGAATAATATGGGTCCAAGGAACGAAACTTGGGGTGCACGATAATGGATTTGGTCAGAAGAGGATTTCTCAGTTCCTATACTAACAACATATTTTCTCGAACAAAGAAAGCTCTGAATAATTTTAATATGCGGTATTGGCAGCCCTGACTTTGAGAAGGTTATAAATCAAGGCATCGTGCCAAACTGTATCAAAGGCTTTTTCCATGTCTAAAGCATTCGAAGGGCACAACGAAATTCATCCAATGCATCTAAACCTTGCCAACAGTGCCTCAACCGACATCACCGGACGAGGCGACCTAAACATCATCACCCAGTACAAAGGCAAATATCGAAACGTAAACGTGGATAACGTTCTACACGTTTCCGATCTGCGGGCGAACCTAATGTCTGTGAGCAAAATCGCTGACAGAGGATTCACACTCACCTTCGGTAATAAAGGAGCGAAAGTAACGAACTTAAAACGGAAGGTCATCTTCGAGGCTGCAAGGAAAATGACCTGTACTTCGTTCCAGCAAGCCTGAAAGAAGCCCACGCAGCCGCCGCTACAACTACCCCGGATGTATCACTACTGGAAAGCTGTCACCGGAGACTGGGTCAGTTGAATATTAAGGATTTAACTTCGAGCCACAGAAACTGGACTATACGAGGAAAGTTTTTCAGGCAGCCCACACAAGACATGAAGTGCGATATTTGCGCTCTCGGGAAAACAACGAGGCTTCCATTCCCGAAGGAGTCAGCGCAAAAAACCGGCATATTGGACCTGGTTCACACCGACACTTGCGGGCCTATGAGCATCAAAACATTGGGCGGGTCTGTATACTTCGTCATGTTCATCGACGATTGTTCTAGGTGGTGCACAGTGAAAATGATCAAAAGCAAGAGCGAGGTTTTAAACGCCTTCAGAGATTTTAAAGCGTTTGCCGAAAAACAGACTGGAAGGAAGAACAAGAGCTTACAGAGTACGTCAACAACGAATTCAATACCTTCCTAAGGAAAAACGGTATCTACCACAGACTATCAGTGACTCACACACCTCAGCAAAACGGAGTAGCCAAAAGAAAAAACCGGACACTGGTGGATATGGGTAGATGCCTCCTCATACAAGCAAATCTGGACACAAGATTTCGGGGAGAAGCAGTCAACACAGCAAACCACATCAGAAACAGATGTCCGACCAACACACTCAACGGAAGAACCCCATACGAAGTGTGGACTGGAAACGCTCCAAACGTAGGCCATTTTCGTGAATTTGGATGCGTTGTCTACGCGCTAGAACGAGGACCAAGGAAAGGTAAATTCAGCCCCAGGTCCAAAAAGGGGATTTTCGTCGGCTACGCTGACAAATCGAAAGCGTACAGGATTTGGCTCCCCGACGAACGAAGAATAGAAATTGCGAGGGACGTGAAGTTCTTCGAAAAACATAACGACCCGAGTCCCGCCTCCAACGATTTTCGCCCAACAAACAACAAATCCGATACGGAAAGTGCCACGGTCGAATTCATCACACCGGATACAACACATAACGAAACCATGGTGAGAGATGAACAACTCGAAGCAACAAGAAATGAAGCAACCGGGCAACCAACAACCCGAACCAGCAGATCTATCACAATCATCACAAGAAGAGGACGAGGAAGACCACGGATAGAATGGACTGGACTCCGGGGAAGACCTCGAAAACTATTTCAAGAATGCGACATCACTTCGGAGACCGCGGGTGCAGCCGAAGTTCTTATAAAAGAAGCAACAAGCGGTCCAGACACCGAGGAGTGGATAAATGCCATGGCGCAAGAAATCGAGGCCATCATCAGGAACGACACTTGGACTCTGGTAAATCGGCCGAAACAAGACAGTCATCGGCAGCCGTTTTGTCTTGCGGAACAAATCGAATCCCGACGGCACGCTCGAACGAAGAAAGGCACGCATCGTTACACAAGGATTCTCCCAAGTACCCGGAATTGACTACCACCAGACGTTCGCTCCAGTTGCCAGAATGAACTCCATTCGAATTACGGCCGCCCTAGCCGCTCAATACAACACGAGCTTCCGCCACCTCGATGTTGCCACGGCCTATCTAAACGGCGAGCTCGACGAGACAATTTACATGGAGATCCCCAAACACACCGACGTTGTCCTGGAGAAATTATTTCAATCCGGAAAAGGCAGAGAAAACATTAAAGCAAAACAAATGCTAACGCAACTGCTTTGTTTGTTTGTTTGCAGACGCATTTATTCACAAAGTCTTTTTTTATATTTTACAATTTTAGTCTAAATGCTAAACCTATCTTAATAATTTTACTACATAATGTAATTTACTGGCTCTTCACAAGCACTCTAAATTATACAATATTATATGCTTAATTTATGCCTTTCAGCTTACATTTTCTTTTATTTATTCTTAATATAATACACATACATTATAAAAAAAATAAACTGTTATCTTAGAGGTCTACCTCTTCTTCTTTTCGAAGCATTATGACAAAAAAAAATAAAGATTTTTTTTTTTTTTTGAGGATGCAAAAATTTTAAAAACAAAACAATAAGTGCTTAATGAAAACAAAAAAGATAAAATAACAGAAGTTAACGGGAAGGAGGGCAAAGGAAAAGGAAGGGAGGAAGCTGCGCCAGAGCTGAATATTATATCTGAGGACGTGAAGTCCTTTCTTCGTTTTGGAGCCACCACCAGTTGGGATTGGTTCGGTCTTTTATTGATTTATCTCTTTCACTGATCACCATACTGAATCGAAGTCGGTCTGGCCTATTAGATATATCGCTATTGTGGACAGTTCGTTTATCCCTAGCACCACGGAAAGCGTGGTATATAATAGGTATTCCACCCTCATCTTGGATTAGACCTTTTCCGTCCAAGAAGAGGAACGCCTCTGGGGGAATGAACCCGTTCTGGTACTCTTCAGATACATATCGTTCGGATAATATGCTCCCGCGATATGATCATTCACACTGCACATTGCCCTTGCAATGTGGCCACGAATAATTTTTATAATGAAGTTGTCTATCCTAGTTAGTCCTGATTTATCATACAGGGTTTTATTAGGGTAAAATTTCTGGTATCGTGACTCTGGTGTTCTATTAAGTCCGAGGCAGGAACGCAAACACTGTCTCTCGAACACGCGAATCTTTTCCATGTAGAATGGGGATATATTGTACCATATTGGACAGCCATAGACCAACACTGGTCGGATGAATGCCGAATATGAAATTATTTTAACTTTTGGATTGAGAATGCTGCTTCGGAATAGACTTTTTGTGGCAACAAATGCGTTTCTTGCTGCAGAGAGAGTGACTGCTATATGCTTGTCAAAGTATAAATACTGATCAAGCCAAATACCGAGATATCTGACTACAGTTTTCACTTGTAGTGGGAGATTATTATTCCCTACGATAGAGAAGTTTTTCCAATTGTACTTTGTATCCTGAGAGGCCCTGGAGAGAGGTGTTCTGAAAAGGATAGTCTCGGTTTTGTGGAAATTAAATTTTAGTTTCCAGTCATTACAAAAACGTTTTATTTTATTGAAGTCGTCCTGGAGAAGTCTATTGATGACATCTATTTTCTCTCCTGTTCTGTATACCACAATGTCGTCTGCGTATGCAATGGCATTGTTAAGCTTACCTACTAAATCACTGGTGTAAATATTAAACAGAATGGGAGAATTCACCGCCCCTTGTTGTAAACCGTTTGTAATTTTGAAGGTCTTGCTTGAGAATATATCTCCGCATTTTACCACAAATTGCTTGTCCGTTATCATTTCGTAAATGTTGTACAATAGATAATGAGGCATTCTCAGGTTTTCTAACTTATGAAGAAGTCCTTCTAACCACATGGTGTCGAAAGCCTTTTCAAAGTCAACTAAGCAGGCACCTGTGCATTGGCGCTTTGTCTTGTTCCATTGTATGTCGGAAACAAGCTTTGAAGCGGCATGCACCGTACTATGTCCCGCTTTAAAGCCAAACTGGTTGTTGGGGATGATTTCATTTTCATCACACCAGTTCATCAGTGCTTTGTTTATGATCTTCTCGTAAACCTTGCTGATATTTGGCAGCAAGCTAATCGCACGAAGGTTGGTTGGATTGGTCCTGTCTTTGCCCTTTTTAGGGATGGGGTGGACTATTGCAGTTTTCCAGTGGGTTGGATAGTATGCCTTATTTAAGACGTTGTTGAATAGCGTAGTGTAGATTTTTACTGCTTCAGGAGGCAAATGTTTTAAAACTACATTTGGGATGCTATCTATCCCAGAAGACTTTTTGCTTTTGATTGACTTAAGGATGTTCGTAAGTTCATCCTTACTCACAAACATATTCATATTCTGGTTACTCCTGGGGGAGTCCGCTCTGTTATTTTCACTGAATGTGGTAAAACTACGGTTTTGGTTCCTCCAGGTACAAAGTTGATTTCTCAGTGAGCTGTAGCCCTGGAATGCGTTGTTTTCGAGGATCGTATTGGAGTGAGTGGATTCGTTCACTCTGTATACTGCTTCGAAACATGCACCACTTAAGTTCACTTTGTCTTGCGGGTCTTCGACTAATATTACTTCTTCGTTGGAGTTGATATGCTCCAAATTGAGTCCTGAGTTCTGCATTGCTTGACAATTCTCAGGAGTCCGTGGGACCCGCAAATATGGAATGTCATTGTGATCTTTCTTTCGAAAAGTTTTATTGATTTGTGAGAACATATTCGATCCGCTAGCTTGAATGGCTTGTATTTTGTTCTTCCACTCTTCATTTATTCTTGAACGGTAATTGTCACGGATCAATTTTTGGAGATTTTTG
The DNA here is from genome assembly GCA_963931805.1 of Microdon myrmicae. Lineage (NCBI taxonomy): Eukaryota > Metazoa > Arthropoda > Insecta > Diptera > Syrphidae > Microdon > Microdon myrmicae. The sequence goes on along the minus strand of OZ007497.1, from coordinate 4,499,984 downwards.
ATTAGGGACTTAAGTGTTCTTATTTCCTGACTATTTGGGTCGCTGAACTGTCTATAAAGTCTTTTCAGCTTTGAGAGCATAATGCTCTTTTGCTTATACAAAGCGTCAATTGCTGATGTCCTGTACTTATTAGTATAACCGTCGGTATGGGGAACTTTAGGTATGGAATGATTCATTGCATTGGTAATAATATCGTCCAATGTTGTTAAGTAATGATCGATTTCGTCGTTATGGAGGTTTCTAATAGTCGGTGGGTCTATGGCACTGTTACGAAGTTCTTTTTTTATTAATCGATCAAAGCGTGACCAGTGAGCTTTTCGAAAATTGAAAGAGTGGATCTGGTCGAACTGCTCTAGTGAATATTGTTCATTTGGGACTTCAATTATGGCTCCAAATCCGTAGTGATCGCTATCGTAATCGATTGTGCGAAGACAGTTTCGCGTAGTTAGATCTGTGCCTGGCAAGTTTATTCGATCGTCTATCATAAGTAAATCCAGAAATGAATTTCCTTTAGGATAAGACGGTGTACTTGTGGCGTACAGTTCTAATCTGCGCTCGATAGCATTCATTTGCCACCAATCATATAAAGCATTGCCTCTTGTGTTCGTGGTTAAGTTACCCCAAGCACTATGCTTGGCGTTGAAATCACCCGCTATTAGGAAATAGTTGTTTTCCGAGTCTAATTTCAGGTGTCGAAATAGCATATCAATTTCATTGATAAATTGCTTACACTGGGTAGCTTGAGGGGCATAAATGGAGACCACATACAGGTGCTTTTGACTTCTCAACGGAATATCTATTATGCAGGCTTCCAGCACCTGAAATTTGTGTACTTCTGTACTATAAATTACCTTATGATAAAGACCTTTTTTAATTAAAACTGCAACCCCACCCCCTTGAGTAGAATGTGGCCTGTCACGTCTGATTATCTTATAGTTTTCATAGACAATTTTGTGCCTTTGGTTTAGCTTAGTTTCACTAGCCAAAAGTACATCAGGGGATTCGACTTCAAGCATGCTGCCTAGATTATTTCTTATGTCTATGTGTATTAGTGAATTTACGTTCACCGAAATAATTTTTAGTTTTAGTTCAGTTAGAGGGTCGACGATTTTGATGGCAGGAGTTATTTGAAAACACAGCCGAACAGAGCTTATCTATTCGGGCCATTTGTTCCGTCAATATTTTTTGAAAATTAGCAAATTGTGTTTGCATGGCCGATATCATATTTAATATCTCAGGTTGCGCATCTACTGCCGGTATTCGCCCATTGGTATGTGAAGATTCCACGGGGGCTCGTTGCATAGAATTGCCCGTGATTTGTGCATATGTTACACGCGGGGCAACGAAATTATTATAAGAACGAGTTTTAATTTTTTTCTCTTCTGCCACTTGCTTTTGTTTTGATTCCCACTTTAACTTCATATGTTGAAATTTGGGACAACCTCTAAAATTTGCCGTGTGTCCTGTATTTTTACATAGTACACATGACAGTGTTTCCCTATCCGGAAGCTGTTCCTTTCCCAGCGGACATTCGCCCATGTTATGGTCGGCGAGGCATTTTACGCATCTGAATTTCATATTGCAGTTTGATGCAACGTGTCCAAGTCGTTGACAGCGCATACATTGCAGTACGCGCTCAGATTTTCTAATTTTTTCCCAACTTATAATTTGGTGGCTTAGACATTTTATATGTCTAAGCGCATCAACTTTACTATTAGGACTTAGAGATACAATGTAGAAATGCAATTTGCGGTTGCACTTTCTAGAATTCGCAGTTGAAAACGGTTTTACACCTGTAAATTTTAAACTAGCCGTTTCAACCGTTTTTAATTCCTCGAGTATCTCCTCTGGGGAGAACGAAGGATCAACTCCTTTTAAGAGCATGGAAATTGATTTTTCTGATTTTGGGGTGTACGTGTAGTACTCGGTTTTTGCCCTTCCCAAAGCAGACTTTACTTTATTGTAACCTTCTAGGTCTTCGCACAAAATTCTAGTTTTTTCAGCACTAATTCTTTTTGTTTTAAAATCTTTACAAGTCAACTCACCCAACTTCATTAAATCTTTCGCTTCTATGTAGCTGATGACAATTGGAGGTATTTTTTCCTTTTTTGGTTGCTGTTGTTGCTCGTCCTTGGCTGTCTTTGTCTGCTGCAGTTGTTTGTGATGCTGGTGTTGAGCGTCCATTGTTTCGCTTATTTGTAGCGAATGTTGATGCTGCCGCTGGTGATTTGTTTTTTGCTCTCTTTTTGCTTCGGTTTCATTCCGTCTTTTGTTTCGCTCTTCCAGGGCTGCTCGTACTTGTTTGGAAAGTTCTTCTCGTTTTTTGATGAGATCAGCAATTAAGCTGTTTAGGTCATCGTCTCCTTCGGGAATGTTTGACTCCAGTATCTCCAATTCCTTAAATTTGTTCCCTGCTCCTGAGTAACAAGTATCCTTGGCAGGTATATTTTCTTCTGTGGCGGTTTTTTTCGTCACATTTGATTTTTGTCGTTCCATTGACAGGTTTGAGCGGACTTTATTTGCTACTGGGCTGTCATCTATAATTGACACTTCGTTTTTCCTTTTGGTAATTTTTTTGATTGTTTTTGAATTACGGACTACACATGAGTGTGCCATTTTTAATTCGTCGCTCTTCGTCTTGCCCATTTGGGTTTCGAAACACACACACACTCGTTTTTTTTTTTTTTTTTCTTTTTTCGCCGTGCAACGCCGGCCGAACTGCGAAAAACACAGTTTATTCACGAATTCACGCACACACGCACTCGATATTCTTTGTTTTAAAACTGCTCACCGTCTTACGATGTTTGTTGCTTGACGAACGACGAGCGACGCTAACGCAACTGCAAAAGGGGAATAAGGTATGCTTGCTAAACAGAGCTCAATACGGACTTCACCAAGCAGGACGACAGTGGCACACGAAGCTGAGCAGCGAGCTCAAACGCCTCGGTCGAGCATCAGTGGAAAGCCGCCAAACGTGTCTTACGCTACCTGAAGGGCACTGCGAACATTGGGTTATCCCATAAACGAGCGGGAAATGTTTCATCGGATAAGCCGACGCGGACTGGGCAAACTGCCCGGACGACAGGAGATCGTACACTGGGTATGCCTTTACTCTTAACGGCACACCTGTCTCATGGGAATCGCGTAAGCAAAGAACCACCGCGCATGTGGTGTATGTGAATGGGCAAGTGCGCGTGTATACTAAAACAAGAATGTACAATAACAGAAAGTGTATAATATGTAACGCTATGGTGCCACACCATTAGTAAATAATAAGTATGTTTATGTAAGCAAATATTCTGAGAATAATTCGATGAGCTAATTACGAGCTGTACGCCGTATAGTATATTAGTCAGTCAGAGTATGAGTCTCCCCCTGGGCGAACCGCGTACGTGACTTATCTCCACATGTAACTATGTTTAGCATTACTGATTTTCTATAATAAAATAACCTCCTGGTATTAACCAGAATTGGGCTCGTCGATAGTATGGTGGTTTGTATACCGGCCTGTCACGCGGAAGACCGGCGTTCGATTCCCCGTCGGGGAGCCTCTGGCGCAAGACTTAATGACCTTGCCCGGAAAAAAACAAATCATTATGGAAAATTTAACAAGCCTCAGGACTTACTAAATAAGGCCAAGACCCACCTCCCTGTTGTAGTGCCGATGATGATGATTAACCAGAATAAGTAGTGTATTTATTTAAATTCCACTACATCAACTATTATATAATTTTTTTTTAGGTTTTCTTCTATTTAATCCAGCAAAGAGCTATTAAAGGGTAATATCACCTTGTGACATGTTTTTCTTATGGGTTTCTTTTTTATTGGCCTAAACATTCCTTAGAGTATCCAAGAATGATAAAAGACGTCGATTATAAGGAGGAGGAACTTGTAAGTGACTCAAAAGATAGTTTTTCCGAGCGTAGTCGTGAAGAAAAATTAGCAGTTCTTCGAGTGCACGGAGTCTTTATTATGCCTTAATATAAATTATTCCGACACATGCCAGTTTTTAATTTTAATTTTGACTAATATGTGTCCTTCCTACCCCAATTTTAAGGCTGAGCAAACATCTGTTTGTAGAAAGTCGGTTAAAAGTGCTAATCGTTAAAACTACAAAACTGCTCAAAACTTTAACTTCAAATATCATGGCTCCATGTTTTTCAAACTAGGCGCATCAGTAGCTCCCTCAATTTTTATCCAATTGACTTGAAATTTTAACTGCAACTTTTAAAGAATAAAGAACACTTTCTAGTGAACATGGTCGGATTTTTTTGATAAATTGATTTTTATAGATTTCATAAGCGATCTTAGGGCGATTTTTTCGAAAAAAAAAAACAAGAAAAACAGTTCAAATTAACGCAATTTTTTATTAAATGAATTCTTCGAAAAAAATCCTTCGATATTCACTAGAATTTGGGCTATATTTCAAGAAACTTTTTTATTTCTTGTTTTTTTTCCCTTGCGTTCGCTGCTAAAATAAAACGTGTTTTTTTGAAGCTAAAGACACTACTACTTTCATATACACAAAACCTTATTATCTCTACCTCTTTCCCACCGATCTGGTGCGTCTCAGAATATCACGTAAAATTTAGTGAACACAAGGCGATACTACCATTTCTCTTTAACGTTCTTCAAAACTTTTAAACTTTTAGATAATACTAATACTAATACTTCATTATTGCAACGTAGTATGTGTTAAATGCCGGAAAATTCAAAATCTGCCTTTTAAAGGCACATTTGAGAATGACGCTTGAACAAGCAATAATTTTTGTCTTACAATTAACAATGGGGTATCCTCAATAGTATACTGGTTAGTATACCCCCCTGTCACGCGGGAGACCGGGGTTCGTTTTCCCGTCGGGGAGCCTCTGGCGCAAGACTAGTGACCTTGCCCGGAAAAAACAGATCATTATGGAAAATTTAACAAGCCTCAGGACTTGCTAAATAAGGCCAAGACCGATTCCAGGTTGTAGTGCCGATGATGATGATGATGATATATAGAACGATAATCATGCCGATTGCTCTATATGGATGCGAAACATGGGCTCTCACAAAACGGGAAGAAAACATAAGCGTATTCGAGAATAAGGTATCTTTGGCGGTATATGAGGAGGAGGCAGGACAATGGAGGCAACTCCACAACCACGAATTGGAAGAGCTATACCGCAAACCTACAATAGTGAGAGTAATCAAGTCGCGAAGATTAATTTGGGTCGGACACGTGGCGCGAATGGGCAACGATAGGACCGTGCATATAATTGTTGACGGTAAGGCGACCGAGAGGACGGCTGCGACGGAGATTGGAGGACAATGTTAGGTTGGGCCTCGAGGAAATCGGATCGGATCGTCGAACGTGGAAGGAGAGCGCACAGGACAGGGAACAATGGCGGAGTCGAGTCGGTGAGGTCATGAACTTTCGGGTTCCTACAGGCCAATAAATAGAATCTTAAAAAAATTAGTAACCGGAAAAAATAATGAGAAAAATCAAAATGTTTTTCAAATAGTTCCCGTTTGCGAGAAATTACAACACCTTCACTGATTGAGAATCCATTTTTTTTTTCAGATAATTAGAAGAGTCAAAATTATGTCAATCAGGACCCAGCTTTTGTTTTAACCCCCTGTGGAGGTTCTCTATACTACATGGAGAACTAACCCACATTTTCAACCTAATTTCGACCGCCTACAGCGCGTCATATTATCCCGTATCCCACCGTTCAGCTATTTTACCTGTAAAAGAAAGCATAGCTGAATTCATTATTCTATGCAGATAATGCAGAATTGAATTCAGTTCCCTTTTGCCATACGGCAACTCCATATCATTAACCCTATGAGATTTCTACCGGAAATATCAACGTCATATTGGTTAGCAACAACTAAATCTAACCAAACGACGCTGTTGCATCATAGCAAAACCGCTGGGGTTATTTCAGCGTCTTTCAGTCTGGTTCTCACGCTGATTATTTCCCAAGCATCAGCGGCGTTCTATTGACTTTCCCCGGACACTCTATTCGCTGGGGATCAATGAACTCTTATATTTTTTCTCTCTTTTCCGTTTTATCTTCCCATAGTTCAATGCACTCTGAGATCACCACAGTCACCGCACTAGGTCAGTGGGTCATCCTCAGAGGCTGCATTAATACAAGCACATAAGCTAAGTAAACCCCGAAGTTATTGCGCTCTCTCTTTTGTTGTTTTCATCCTTCGCATGCCCAGCGACTGTCGAATGTATGTGCATGTATTATTCACCACGCTGAGACATGCAACTGAATGGATTCATGAGAGAGCGCGATGATGATTGGCTAATAGCCGTGCAAATAAGAAATCCCAATTTGCAGCTTTAATTGGGATCAGTCACATTTACTACATTTACGCCGCTCGGAGGAAGATTTAATTTCGCGACCTTTAAAGCCAGTCGCTATCCAATCTGCATCGGTGTCGGACATGTCGCACCGCAGTCGGTCACGCTGCCGCTTAAGTAATTTTCCATTCCTCAAGCGACACACACGCATTTGCAGGCGATTTTCAACCCTCAGAGTGTGCGCACGAATCGAGTCGAGTTATAGTCGCGAGTTTAGTATCATCAGAGATAACGAAACCCATTAAAGGGAAATAGAACGATAAATATCAGTGTTGCTTCACCACGTTTAAACAAATTATAATAAACAATTTTGTGTAAGAAAAAATAGAATAAGTGAAATATAAAAAAAAAGGAAATAAAGAAAACTTTAAACGGCAAGAAAAAAAAAAACCTCCAGTGTGTTTTATTTCTTCATTCTCATCTGCGTCGAAACATCGTTGGGGATTTAAGGAATCCGTGTCATGCCAGACACACCAACTTATACCCCCACACCCCCACTTCACCGCCCGAGAATTTTGCAAATTTTCGACATTTTGTTTTTTATTTTGTTATGTTATAAATAAATATTTCGCAAAAATCCGATAGTAAAAATATTTTTCTTTTTTTTTAAACACAATTCCAAAAAACATTCAAATTTGGCCCTCTACACCAGAATACCCCTTTAGTAGAAACGTCTTGATGCATATACGCAATTTCGTTATTTATAACAATGTAACTGCTTAAAAAAAATACGAAGCTCATAACCAGAGTAATATAACTATACATACGAGAGGGGCGCCAAGCGAAAGAAAAGGCATTTCACGGGATTTAATTATTATGGCACAAGCGACTAAGGCTCTTTAATAGTTACTTTGTATGCATTGTCTGTCACGAAGTTTTTGTCCCCATGATTGTTTTTTGTCTTTCTTTAGACCCTGACAACATTTACACTCCATGCAACATTAATAATATATAGTTGCAGGGAACACGACTGCTTTTTCAATTGCGTGACGTCTAGCGTGAGTTACGTTTTTTCTAAATTACACTTAAGTGAAATAATAAAAAAAACATTTAATTTTATAAAAATTTATATTTTCATTTTAATTTATATTGGAGTCAAAAAATCGTCTGCTCTTCAGAGAGACGCTTCTAAAACTGAATTTATTTTTACATCGAAATCTTTTCCTAGGCTTGTCTTTCTACATAATATATATTGTATTGCAATTTGCTTAATTGCCTATTTCGTGATTCCACGAAGTCTTGTTAATTACTTTTTAATTACTTCTTAATAGGTTTTATTTCTATCATACTGTGACGCATATGACAATCAGTACTGGAATCTTCGAGAAAGTCCGAAACAATGTACTAGATTATTTTAGGAAGTACTGGAAAACTGGAATAGAAAAGTCGAGATTATGGAACGGACGGAAACGAAACGCCGAATCAGAATGAGGGGACCATATAAATACGTCGCACACAGACCATGGAGAGGAGTCATAAGTAAGGCAGTGAAGCAAGCGATACGTGCGGAAGTAATAAGTAATGAGTAAGAAGTAGAAAGTCAAGCAAGCGATAAGTGATGAGTAAGAAGTAAGAAGTGTGGAAGCGATAAGTACGGAAGCGATAAGTGAAGAAATCGTTAAGTGTACGGTAAAAAGTAACGGTTGTTATTATCGGACTAATAAAGTGTCACATTAATTCAAAATCGATTCAACAGCTCTTATTTATTCAAAATAATTAATCCAGCGAACCCTAAGCTCGCTACAATTGGTGTCAGAAGTGGGATTAATTATTGGTGAAATAAATAAGTCTGTGGAAGTGTATTGTGACGATGGCAGATCGACATTCGGAGAAGATTTCGCAACCGTTGGACATTTCGGAGATGTTCAGGATTATGATGGCAAAATTAGACGCGCAAGCAATCGATATTAACGCAAAATTGGATGCGCGAGCTGCAAAATTGGATGCGCTAGCTGCAAAATTGGATGCGCGAGCTACAGACGTTAATGCAAAATTGGACGCGCGAGCTGCAGAGTTTAAGGCAAAATTGGATGCCCAAAGGCAGTGTATGAAAGAATTCTGGGACTCGGAAGCGGAAGAAGCTGAGGATGAAGAGGAATCGGAGCCACATGAAATGAAGAAACTCCGGAAGAGCAAAGTTATGGCTGACAGCAGTGAGGAAGAGGAGGAAAATGACGATGATGTGTTACGTGAAGAACTGAAGGATTTCATCGATGATAACCCGATTGAAGAGGACGGCAGTAATGATGAAGACACTGATGCTTCAGGCCGTTCCCTGAAACGGACTTACAATGATGATGACGAGTTGGACGACCGACTGGAAGACGACGACTGTGACCTTATTGAAGAGAATCTTGGCTTGAAAGTCGAAGACAGAAAGCGTTCCAAGCGTCTGCGTCGTACACAGGACGAAGAAAGTGATGGAGAGGAAGACGACGACTGTGACCTTATTGAAGAGAATCTTGGTTTGAAAGTCGAAGGCAGAAAGCGTTCCAAGTGTCTGTGTCGTACACAGGATAAGGAAAGTGACGGAGAGGAACAGCACGTCGATGGAGGTTCAGCACGTGAGGCTATAGACGAACAGCTATTCGACGACGAAGACCATGTTGAACGCCGCTCTGAACGTAGTCACAGGGAAACTGAGGCGGCAAAACATTTGAATGATGAATTGGAAAGGGGTCACTTTACTGATTTGGACAATGAAATCCGTAAAACAGATATTCCTGAGCGAATGCAATTGCGCGAAGTTCCGGTTACGCCTGTTCCAGAGGGACCCAATGAACTACAAGATGAAGCTGAATGGATTTACAAACATGCGTTTTGTAAATCAACTTTTTCCGAACAAGAGATATCAACGGATGTTGAAGGTCGAGACCGCTATTGTAAGCCACCACATACGGCGGGAAAGATCAAGCAAGCCCTAGATTGTAGGCGTAATCAACAGCTAGAGGTGCCGTTCATTGCGTTCTACGGAGAAGAACACGTGAAACCAGGATTAACGTGCGACGATCTATGGAAAGTCTATTACTACGACGCACGTTGGTGTTTACTGTCAGCTCCAAAGAACAAACTGCTCCAGTTATTTGAAAAGATGCGGAACTACCAGTTGGATACCGTTATGAAATCAACATATGCTCCAATACCAGATGATACGCGTGTAAGTAAAGATGAAGATATAGACCGCTTACGTGAAGTGCAAACTCCAGAAGAGCTTAAGGGTGTGCACGTGCATTTTCTCTTATACTATTCGCATGAGATCCCTAAAATGCAAGAGGAATTCCGTCGTCAGGAAAAGGAAAAATGGCGGCAGGCTAGAGCTGACGCGAAAAGGAGAGCAGTAGAAAATTTGGAAGAAGGTCAAGAACTTCCACCGCCGAACGCCAAGATGAAAGTGGTGCATCGCGACCGGCTGCGGCTTTTTTTGACCCGGGAGACCAGTGAACTTAGTTCGGGACGAACTAATCTAGGCGGAGGGTAGTGTAACGCATATGACAATCAGTACTGGAATCTTCGAGAAAGTCCGAAGCAAAGTACTAGATTATTTTAGGAAGTACTGGAAAACTGGAATAGAAAAGTCGAGATTATGGAACGGGCGGAAACGAAACGCCGAATCAGAATGAGGGGACCATATAAATACGTCGCGCACAGACCATGGAGAGGAGTCATAAGTAAGGCAGTGAAGCAAGCGATACGTGCGGAAGTAATAAGTAATGAGTAAGAAGTAGAAAGTCAAGCAAGCGATAAGTGATGAGAAAGAAGTAAGAAATGTGGAAGCGATAAGTACGGAAGCGATACGTGAAGAAATCGTTAAGTGTACGGTAAAATGTAACGGTTGTTATTAACGGACTAATAAAGTGTCACATTAATTCAAAATCGATTCAACGGCTCTTATTTATTCAAAATAATTAATCCAGCGAACCCTAAGCTCGCTATAATATGTTGCAATAGACATTACATTGCAATTTTTATATTTTAATGTTTCTAGGAAATGTGTAATTAAGTTATACATTTCGATAGATAGGTTTTTTGGTGTCGTCGAAGGATTCTTTGACGTAACACGTGTGGTCCCTATTGCAGATTCACTGCTTAAGGGTACATTCTCATCAGTTGGGTCAAATCTTGGTCAACAATTTTTTTTTGGGAATTCGATAGCTATAACTGTCTAGAATATCATGTTAAAACGAAAAATCGAAATTCGTAACGGTTAAAAAGTTATGAGCCTCCGAGCCGACTGAGTCAAAGCAGGTAGTATGTCGAAATAACTACACTTAAAACTTTAAACGCGTTTTCTGGAAAACAACGTTTTTCGAGCTGGCGACTGTGATAACTCAGTCAATTCTCAACGAATCTTAATGTTTTTTTTTTTAAATACGCGTAATTGAAAGCATGAACCATAATTATGCCGATACGTTGTAAATAGATTTTTTTTTAAACAAAAAAAAGAAGGAAAACATTCATTAAAAGCGCACATAAATTTCAAAAAGTCGCGATTTTGTTATTTTTGGATAGATTTCATTTTTCGTGGTTCATGCCATAACCACACTCATACTAAACAAGTAAACTTTTTCGATTTTTTGTTTCAGATAAATCTTATGACCTGTAGGACAGTCGCCATCGAGGTCCTTTATTTCGCAGCGGTCTACGGCGCTCGGGGTTATCATGAAATTAAAATCAATTTTTTTAAAAGCTAATTAAAAGTACAATAAATATACCTGAAAAATCACGTGTCTAGATTTATTACTTTCCTCAAAAAAAAAAAAAAAAACATGAAAATAGCCTATTTTTCGGCCCTACTGATGAGAATGTACCCTTAAGTAATGAAGACAGAACATAAACTTGTATGCTATCAATTTATTTTATTCTTATATACGAATAAATTCGAATGCGATGTTTCAAATTAAATTCAGCGGTTATAGACAAGTTGCCCCATATTGCGTTTGGCGCTTCGCACCGCCGTTGAAGTTTGGAAGAAGAAATTAGATCGAGCGACGGAATGCGCTTATTTGTATTTGCATCTAATATTTCCTTTCTCTTTGCGAGTCGAAAGAACTGAATTCCTTGCCGTGTCCATTGTGGTTGCATTACCCAAATTCTGCACTTAGAAATGAATTTTCATAAATATTCTAAAGGGGTCAGACTCGGTGAAAGAGATCTCCTTATAATTCCACAGAACAGCCAACGATGCAAACTGAGAAGCAAAACAGAAACCACCCATGCTTTTTTTTATTTTCTGTAATTGGAAAAAAGAAGCAACTGCATAAACATAGCTTTTTAGTGTTTTTGCAAAGTTACGTGCATACGTGATGGCCATGGCAGAAGGGAGGTAAAGGATTTCCTTGGTTGGTAGATGTTCTACTTAGATGGAATTAGATATTAAAATAATTACTTACATTTCTGATTATGTAACTAACAGGGGTGAGTCGTGACGTCCCGAATGAGGGTCGAAGCGTGAATTATATTATGCAATACCAGTGTTTCTTATTATTATCTTGGGATACGGAAAGCACATACCGACATTTCAGTAATTCGTTAAATCCAACCGACTATAGAATAATGCTCATGACTTTATTTAAAATTATTTTCTTGACTAATATTATCGAAGATTAAAACTGTATTGAATTTGGTATAGATAGAACAATGTCAGTTATGAGATTTCTTCATTTCTACTAAAATATTTTACCACAGTGAGGGCAGAAAAACCATACGCACTAAATTTATTTGTTAAATAATCAGTAATAATTGATGATTGGGTATGATTAAGTAAATTATAGAGCAGAACTGTAGAAAAAAGAACGGTGTGTTATATTGGCATTCATTTCTCCAAATATATTGTTTAAGGCTGCTTTTCGAATTTTCACCAAATCAAATCCCGAAAACACTGTCCAAGTGGCTGTCCTTAAAAAGGAAAAATAATGAAAACCATTACATCCCATGTAACCCCAGAACTTCTTTAACTCAATTCCACGTTGCGTAACTGGCCATTATTTTACGGGGATGCAGTTTTATCAATTTGTAGTATATTGCCCAATCCGCCTAAATAGCGTCTGGGCATACTTCACCTGAAGAAATTATGATGTCCTAGGTCATGTCATAATATGGTTATAATGGATATATGCACACAAGCGGGCATTTTGACCACCCTTAAAAGTCAATACAGGCGGAAGAATACGGATTAAAAAAAAAATGGTTGATGAATATTCACGACGAAAGCTTGATTGTAAATATTGGCGAATATATGACCGGACGGTGCGGTACGGCTTAGTGTAGTTCAATTGTGGAATAAGTCCGCCTATCCGACTAAAACCAACCTTTTACCATATGTGAGCCGCTGGACACCCTCTTATTGGTGTTATTTGGGAGCTAATTCTTAAGAAGGTCTTACGCATATGCGAGCACTACATTCAGGGATAGTCCGGCAACGTTGTCGTCTCGTACCTTTCTGATAGCATACTCGAGCACAAGGTTACGTGTGGTGAGCGAACACCCCCGTGTTTTAATCCGCCGCGGGTTTCAAATGGGTCTGAAAGGTGCTTTTCTATTTCAACTCGTCCTTTATTGTTGTTTATGCAGATTTGAACGAGGGCGGCATATTTTTTCGAGATCGCCAACTCAACTACAATATGGTAAAGTGTTTGCTTTGTTTTTTTGAAATCAATGAAAAATTGGTGGATCGTCTCTCCGTACTCACACTTCTTTTCCAACTGGGAGGAACGCGGAAATGGGATTTGTACTTTTACTTTTGCGTGTGGAAGCAAGCAGAAAATGTTACGGGATAGGACGCATCAAGCAACGAATATTTTAGAGTATATCATTCAAAAAGAAAGAAGAACAACGAGACTAGAATTGTGCCAACAGTTCTATGGAACATTTTGTGATCAAAAACACGGGTTATCCGTGTGAGTAACTGAACTGTTATACATTGAATTAAATCGTTACGACAATATAGTAGAGAAATAACGATAAGCTGTGGTCCGGAATTTGGATGCAAATAAGATGTGTTAATATACATACTTATATATACACATAAATATGCGGAAAGTAGAGTTAATTGCAAGAAGCCGAGAGCTTCGGAGATACGTCGACAGTACTTTTTCTAGCGGGTTTTCCATCTTCCAATCATCTTGTGTCTTGTAGACAAGGTGAAAACGTACGTAATACGATATTTAAACATAATAAAAATTATTCAATCAGTTCAGATTTCATCAACGAATCAATCAATCTTCAAGTCACGTCCTTCGATACACAATAATTAATTTTCTGATCATATGAATTGAACTTGATTAATCATCAGAGGGTAAGTCCATTTCAATAGGACCGACACACTCTCCCCCAAGGTTCCATTTGTTTTCGAATTAAATAACTGCACTTGCTGGACAGAGTCAACAACTAAATCGGTCCAGTTGAGAATTTTAAAGACCTTAGTAGAAAAATTACTGTCCAGTTTTCTTTGGGTACTCATCAGTGGTCAATTTGGCAATTTGGGTAGATATTATTGTTCTTCAACAAAAAGGGTCGGAAGTTTTAATTGCGTTATGTAAAGATGTAGACGTTTTTTTGTCGGTTAGCCCTAACGAAGGAGCAAACTACTTTATATTAGGTAAAAGGATCAGGAAGGTTTATCTCTTTTTCTTGATGCCAAAAACTTTCATCTGGAGAGCATGCTAGGAGATGACAGTTTAATCAAGTTGTTCATGACATATTGCTTATCTTCTCTCTGAGAATATATTAACCTAGATTACTGCATTCAATGTTTGTGGGAAGTTAGTTTGGTTGATAATAGATACTGCCATGTAGATGGGGCTTGTTTTAACACATGTCGTGAAGTTTAGAAATTATTCTTAGAGTGAATGCTACCTCAATAATATTTTGGGATGATGAAAATGTCCATTTGAGTGGCAGACAATTATCCAGGGGATTTTCTATTTGAAAATCAGAATAATATAGAAAGTTACCTTTATTCTTTTATCTTATGATTGAATTACTTATCTAGCTTCCTATACTTGGAATCTACCTTTAACGCCTCATGATAAGGCGGGTTTTTCTAAGGAGTATCTTTGGCGGCGAATATGACGAGGAGGCAGGACAATGGAGAAAACTCCACAACCACGAATTTGAAGAGCTTGTGGCGGTTCCCGCAAACCCCACTGTCTACTTACCGGAAGAACCCCCATAACTACAACCCGGCTTTCATAAGTTTCTGCTAATGCAATCGCATTAGCACCTGTAAGTGGTTCAGGCATTAAGTTTATCAAATGTATTTAGCTAAAAGCTCCTCGAAGAGAATTCTTACCTTCATTCATTTATTCGAATTCAAAATTCCCTATAAGAATTCTGTTCCAAACTTCATTAATCCCAAGTCCAATTGGGCACCTTCGCTTGCCTGGCAAATCTCAATCTTACATACGCATTTTCCCTAGTCGAATTCCTGAAAACAAAACAATTTGGTTTACGTATAATGTAACCATCAAAACAGGGATCATAAACATCGCATCGCCTATTCCCAGCCTCACCATGTGTAGAATAAATTCCTTTACATACATATTGGCTGGCGACCAAAACCCAAGGGACAAAAGCAAATATACGCATCTTGCGTCTTAGGCATCAATTAAATCCTACAGCTTGGGCAAATGCAAATAGAAATCGTATACTTACCGTTGGCAGCGATGCTATGAACACCAATTCCCTGTAAATAAGCTAAAACCAATTAGCATCATGTCCACCAGCATTGCGGTCTATCAATACAGCCGCAATGCACATTCATAGACAATGATCTATACGATCCCTTTGTCCTACATATTTCTGGATCTGCTTCTCATGACTAGCGGCATGAACAAACAGAAACCCAATTAGCACCCAATGAGATTCGGCTTGTTTACTTAACCGAACTCACATCTCATTGATGCACATCATTCCTTTTCTTGTTTTCAGATTCGTTCCCGTGGCCTTGTGTATGAAAAAACCAATGTGATCTTCACTCACACATACACATACATTAGCAAGTCCTCCTTCCTTGTTTTCACCACGAGAGAAACATTTTCTCTCTAGAGGAAACTCACCCCTGGTTGCGAAGTGGCTCTGCATCGAGCAGAGCGTTTACCACCACTCGACCGAGCCGGTCGGTCCGTCTCCCGCTACCCGCAGCGCTGCGGGTTTGCACACGCGCTATTTTCAGAGTAATGATCGGGTTACTTCCAGTAATAAAACTCTTAATCTCTCATCTATGCAAAATGTTGTGAATGAAAGAAAAGGTGAGACGAACAATAGACTAACTTAATTGAAACCAATGGTCAGTGCTATATGCTCAACAGAAAATAAATAGCATCGCGAAATGTGAGTGTAAGGAGCTTTTCTGCTCTATGCCATTCGCGTCAATTATAATATAATAAAAAAACTAATCAAGAATAAAGCAAACGTCATAATAGTTTACAATCCAAAGTGCAAATGTACCTTTTATCGTTTGTTTTGTTTTTAATAAACAAACACATCAATAACATTAAAACAGTGAGTTTTATTTACTTTCTTCCTGGTGGACGGTTTGTCATGAAGATTTGTTTCCTCGGTGGACAATTTACAGCGGAACTTTGTTTAGTGATGATGGGGATGGGAGTGAATCAGTGCCGTACGCCGGTGCACAATACGCCTACCCCACAAGCTATACCGCAAACCTACAATAGTGCGAGTAATCAAGTCGCGAAGATTAAGATGGGCCGGACATATGCAACTAAATAAGACGGGCCATATTGCTAAAGCCAGAGTCCGAAAACTACTAGAAACACCATTTTTTTTAAATATGCATGCCTTCTTTCTACTAATTTGACAAAACAAAAAAAGAAAACACAGCATGGTATAATACTGGTTAGTATACCCGCCTGTCACGCGGGAGACCGGGGTTCGATTCCTCGTCGGGGAGCTTCTGGCGCAAGACTAATGACCTTGCCCGAAAAAAAAAAACAAATCATTATGGAAAATTTAACAAGCCTCAGGACTTGCTAAATAAGACCAAGACCAGTTCCCGATTGTAGTGCCGATGATGATGATAATACTTCAAAATGTTTTATTTTAACTAAGCAAAAATTATCGCAAGCTGCGTGCCTTTATGACAAACTGTGTTGTCTTATTGTGTAAGCAATCAGACTTGACGTTGACTGTCGCAGCTCAGCCACTACAAACTCATGTATGTTGAAATAAAACATGGCACATACAAGGGACAGACGAAACGACCAAGTTGTAACTTATCTCCATTATTTTTCGAGTGATTGATATACAGTCTTTTAAGAAAAACTGACTAAACTTTGAGCATAATCTGATGTCCTACCGCACCAGCATTACAACGTTATATTTATTTTCGAAAACAAAGTTAGTTCGCTCCAGGGTTGGAGGGATATTAAATAAGTGAAATTTGAATGATAATAGAAGAATACAAATCGAAACGCCTAAACATGATATATACATATTTATGCTGGAAGATTGCGCTGAAGAACTAGTTGAAGTTTATAAGTCCTGAACACCATGATACAATATGAAGTGGTGGAAATAAACCAGAAACTATTGAGCCATTACAGTAAAAAAGTAAATTAGTAGTGTCGATTAATCATCATTATCATCGGCACTACAACCGGGAACCGGTCTTGGCCTTATTTAGCAAGTCCTGAGGCATGTTAAATTTTCCATAATGATTTTATTTTTTCTGGGCAAGGTCATTAGTCTTGCGCCAGGGTCGATTAATATATCGATTAAAAATAATCTTTTAGTTTCCTAATGATTTGATACCTTTCGGTACCAGAAAAACGTTTATAGCAATAATTTTTTAATAAGTTTAATAAATTTATTAAAAAGTAGGTGGCGAAACATACCTTTTTTAATTCAAATAATATTTACTTTTATCTGACCACAAATTGTGTGCCCCATGCAATG
Source organism: Microdon myrmicae (assembly GCA_963931805.1). Classification (NCBI taxonomy): domain Eukaryota; kingdom Metazoa; phylum Arthropoda; class Insecta; order Diptera; family Syrphidae; genus Microdon; species Microdon myrmicae. The sequence continues at coordinate 4,482,712 of OZ007497.1, read as the reverse complement.
GCTTAAGTATTTCTTGTATTTCTGTAGATACCCTAAACACAACACAACTTTAGAGATTCATTCATTCAAATTGATGGTTGATTCAATTCGTATTTTGTTATTTGTATTCAATGGTTGAATTATTGTGTATTAGCAAAGAACTCGGTACTGTGGTTTTTCAATACGCTGCATTGCATTTTAAAGTCATTGAATTCACTTCGACATTCTCCATTGTCACTTCAGATATCAGAATTGAGTGTTTGAGTGCAAATTTGAAAGTAATTAGTTAAGCATTATCGAGTTCTTGAGCGGCAAGGAATGAATGATAAAAATAAGAAATAGAATAAGTGATAATACCTAACGAACACCAGGCGTATTGCAAGGAATAAAATTTAATTGGATCGAATACTATCTGAATTGCAAGTTAGTATATTGTCTATTAAATATTTGATTCGTCAAAAATTTGGGCAAGAGAGTAGGATGCTCAGTTTTTGTTTATTTTGCTTCTCACAGGAAAGGCGAATGCATAGCGTTGATTCAGCGCTCTGAGATACTATTATTTTCTCGACGGGGTCCATCACTCAAGCTCTGAAAGATAGTCGAGGATTTCTCCCAACCCTTTCATGGAGCTTATAGCTTAATGGGGTGATATTTCACCGGTTGGCTGGGCTTTACGATCCAACCTATCCATGTGCGGAACTGCACAACAGCAAGAGTCGTCAGTTGAAGCTACGTGCACAATCAAACACAAGACACAACCTCCTTATGAACTCAGCCATTGAGGCGGCGACTGGTTTGCAAACAACAACCTTGCTTTTCCTAGAAAAGTGCATTGAGAAATTCCACTATCCGATAAGATATGCTATAATCCTAAGGATGTATTACCACAAAAACCACATGCTAATTGCGTTTCAAGGTACTTGAATGAAGTTGAATGTTGAATAACGGTTTCATAATGTGTGACAAAATGGAAATTGATGCTATGGGTCCATAAGCAACGAAAAATAGAAGACTCTACCTGATCATGTGTTTCTTCATTGTTGTAATACCCAGGCATTTGCGACCTATGTAAATCGATACCGCCTTTACCTATCCACTTCCTCTCCGGCGTGTATTTATTGGCTTTCATCTAATTGGGAGCCTCCAATTAAATAAGACAAATGAAAAACTTTAGCAAGTCAAGACGAAGGCTGTCCTTTGTTATAATTAGAATATAGAATACATCGTAAAAAAAATCCTACTAAAACAGTTCCTTGATCTTGAAAGAGCACTGTTGGGGTACGAGATCGCGACGCCGCACGGGCGAGAGTTCTACCTCGTCCCCAAAAATCACTGTCACTTTCCACTCGTCGATTGTTCCGCCGCAGCAAACTGTTCACCAAGGAGATCCAAAGGATTGGTAGAATTAAAACACACTTGTAATATATTTAATTCGTTTATTCAGACCGCGGTATATTTCGAAATGAACTAGGTGCACTTCATTGTAAAATAATTATATTCATAAACGTATTACATTGGGCAGATGTCAACACAATGCCTCGGAAAATAGAATAAAACACGATAGACTTCAACGACGCACTGGACTAGATTCGCGTCACCGTGCGCACCGGTGAGCGGGAGATCGCGTGTGACCTGCCTGGTCAACGGATGAAAGACAACTTCCCGAGGATAGAACTTTAACATGAATTCCATCCTAGGTTAGAGTTAAGGAAAGGGAAGAGAGAGAAAAACTTTTCTCTTAAGGGTGTGGCCGCCACAGAGATGCACTCTTTCAGTGCAGTGATGTGTGTGCCTACAACAAAGAAAGGCATAAGTGCATTCCGAAGATACGATTTCGGTAAAGCAAATAAAACCGAAATCGTCGGATGCTAATGGGATCTTTGTCGGAACATGTACGGCTAAACAAAGAGACAACGATGCGATGTGGAAATGTGCTAATTGGTTGGTGGACGAAACAAATCCCTTGCTTGCATTAGTATATGCAGGGAATTTCAATTGTGGCAAACGGATTCTACATTTGTATTGTTTATGCTTTGAATTCAATTGATGCTAAGAGACGCGGAATGCGTATTTGCTTTGGTTTGCACATTGTGCGAGTCAGAGAATTTTATTGCTGGGAGAAAAAGGTCGTCGGCTAATGTGTACGTAAAGAATTTATCGTACACACGGCGAAGTTGGAAAATAGACGGCGCAATATTTATGATCCCTGGTGAAGGTTACATTATATGTAATTCAAATCCTTTTGTTTACAGGAATTTGTCTGGCAACGTAGATGCCGAAATTGGTTTGGAATTCCTGATAAGCCAATAAAGAAATCTTACAGAGAATTGGTATGCAAAGAGAATGCATGAAAGGTAAGTTTTCTTTATAGGGACTTATATATCACAGCTTTGATCTCTTTAATGCGTGAAGCATTTTCAGGTGCCTAATGCGATTAAATTGGCGAAAGCTTATGCCGACTGAGTTGTGGTTATGGGGGTTTTTAAGGTAAGTGTACCGTAGGGTTTGGCGGCACCGCCACAGAACTACCACTCAATCGATTCTAAAGAAGTGTGCTATTAAATTGCCACGTCATAATATGATCAACCTTGTTGTTCACAAGAACAGAAAAAGTTTCCGTTTACATTTTTTTATCGTAGAGTATCATGTGTTATGAAATTACAGCCAATGTCGGTGCTGTTATCTAGAATTTTTGTGAAACTTTCGGCTATGTCACACCTACTTGGCCACAGCTGATAGAAAAACACGGGGAATCAAATGTCGTTTCTCTTACTCTCTAGGGTTAACTTAACTAAATCCATCGTCTCACCCAACCAGCACGGTGTCGACGTACCCGTAGACCACCACCAATCTATTTGAATTCTAATGCCACGCTCTCCATGCCCTAGAAAATGGCAACGAAGTCGATGTGGTCACAGCCGATTTCAGCAAGGCTTTCGACCAAATTTCACACAACCTCATCCTCTTTAAGCTATCCTTCCTTGGCTTCGAACCCCTATTGATTAAGTGGATTTCTTCCTATCTTAACGATTGAACCTACCGTGTCCGATGTAGATCCACCCTCTCCAATCCTTTTCTTCCCACGCCAGGGGTTCCCAAGGGCAGTCATCTTGGACCCCTCCTATTCATTCTTACTATTAATGAGATAGATTCCAGTATCAAGCATTCCTCCATTTCTCTTTACGCGGACGACATTAACCTCTATAGGACGATCCGCTCTTTTGTCGACTCTTTACTTCTCCAAATGGATCTCGACAGCTTTTCAACTTGGCGCCAATATAACTGCCTCGAACTAAATATTGCCAAATGTCACCCAATCACCTTCTTCCGTAAACGATCCCCTCCCCGCTACGTTCCTATGTCTTACTCAACCAACAGATAACACCTGTACAAAACATCTTATGTGATAGGGACCTTAACTTCGTCCCACATATTGATGACATTATTCTCAAGGCCAACTCTGTCCTTGGTTTTGTGAAACGCTGGTCGAAAGAATTCTCTAATCCTTACTCTAATCCTCTTCTTGAATATGCTACTCAGGTTTGGTCTCCTCACTACTATTACTACTATTTATTGGGCTGTAGGAACCCGAAAGTTCATGACCTCACCGACTCGAATCCGCCATTGTTTCCTGTCCGGTGCGCTCTCCTTCCACGTTCGACCATCCGATCCGATCTCCTCGAGGTCTCCTCACTACTCGTCCCAAATTCGCAGGGTCGAAAGCGTGCAACGTCGTTTTTTTTTGCGATTTGCCCTCCGAGGATTGACGTGTGAAAATTCTACCCCCATACACGAACCGTCTTCACCTAATTAACCTTAACACAGTTGAAGAGCGCAGAATTCATGCCAACATCCTTTCACACACCCTCTACTCTCAGGTTCAATCAACTGCCCAAGCCTGCTCTCCTCCATCACATGTGCCACTAATTCCCGAGTTCTGCGAAACCCTCGTCTCTTCTATTTGCCCGCCCATCACACGTCTTATGGCTCTAGTGAACCCATTTCGCGAATGCAGGGGTGGGCAAACTCTCACTCACCTTCAATCTCACCTCTCCCGCTCTTAAACGTCGTCTCCTCTCTCACCCCTCCCGACCCCACGGCGCTGACGACCTACACGCTCCAGCACTCATACTCACACCATAGCAGCCGGCTTATCCTCGCCCTTCCCTGTCCTACCATCTAGACTATCATTCTATCCATCTTTGTTTAGTTCCCCATTCCATTTTTTAGTTTAAACTCCCCCACCCCCAACCCTAGTTTTTAAGGTGGTTCGCAAGTCTATTTATAAGTTTATATGTTTATACGTCTTGTACTAAGCGAAATAAAATGAGGATTCTGCCCTCTATTCATTCATTACAGACATCCCTAACAGTTGGAGAAAAGTTTTTTCTTCGGAAATAGTTTAATTCAGGTAGTTTAGGTAATATTCCCTAGGTGTTGTTGAATGCCTCAGGAATTTCTATTGTTACCAAGTCTGCTATTGCTTCATATATTATCTATATGATCCACGGGCAAAAATATCTAAATTTTGTCGATCAGCTCTAATTGAAATGTATTACATGTACATGAAAAACAATGTGGTCGAATCTAAGGAGAATACCATCACCATGTGGTTTTTTGGCAAATTTGTATCGAGAAAATGAGCTTGTTTCTTGAAATTCAAATTCTACTGTTTATCTTTTGTAAATATATTTTATTTCACTACAACTCCCAAATTGATGCTTGATTACTGTTCACGAATTTTGAGTTCTGGGATGTCTAATTTACTTAATTAATAACGCCAGTCTTACATCAAATTTAGAGGCACTGTTATGCTGAAGGGGCCTCTATTTAGAAACAGAGCCTTGGTAGCTGTTCTGTGCTGTCAAAATAGGGGATTTAGTTGAACTGCACCCCACTAGGAAATAAATATACAATGATTTTAAACTAATCAAGAACACAATGAAGTCTCAGTATTTTAGTTGCCTCTCCAGAGAAGGGCTTGCTAAAAAAATGCTGTCTGTACAAAGTTCTATTCAACAATTTTATACCGGAAACATAAGCCCACGGCAAGATTACCATCTTGCCATGGCATCAAAACCAATGGCATCAACTGAACCATCTCGGTTCATCTGTCATGAATCGATTCGATTGTTCATTGGTCGACCACATGCCCATCAAACACAGGCCTTCTGTGTGTTCTTGTTCCAACAATCCGTTGGTCCATAAAAAGACATGCCCGGCTACTTGCTTGCTTGCACGTCTGCAAGCCAGATTTCCAATTATCCTCCCTTAAGATATATTTTTCGTAAAACAAGCAACCTTTATCCTAGCCCTGGCCATGGCGAGCAAATCTTCTGTTGACCTAACATCATAGAAGAATCCATTCTCGCCGTCCGCAATATCTCCTATTACCTTCAACGGCATGGCTTTAGCCTTCACGTACTTGTATTTATTTGTACAGCTGCATGACCGATTACATGATCCGTTGCCTTATCGAGGAACGATCACCGCATCGGTCATGTCTAATGATTCGTTGTGTAAACAACGAGCAGCCACGATTCTCACGCTGGCTATCGAAACGGAATGCTTCTGTATACTTAACGTAAACAGAAGAAGCTATTTTGGCCCGCACGACAACATTCCCTTATATTAACGAATTGCTAAAATAAACATGCACTCAAGCATTTTAGCCTTTGCCATCGCAGCGAAGTACTGTTGACATAACATCAACAAAAACAAAATCGTATTCCCTATCGTTTATGATGGCAAGGCAACCAGACTCCGTATTCGATCATCTGTTTGATCAGCCGCGTATTTGGATTTTCTTTTGTGCACCTTCGCATCTCCGTTTGTCCTGGCTTTCAACGAATGGGTTTTCAACTGGATCTGTACGGCAGCATGAAAATTTTCCAACAAACTCAAATCGATTGTTCATTGGTCATCGCCAAATGAAAAGATCGGATTTGCTCCTCCCATTCGATGGAATCCATCACCACTGCAGCTAGGGGATGTTGAGTCACTAGCGGAGTCGCATTTTAACCGCCGTGGGAGATCCTCGTGCTGAGATCGTTGCTTGTGGGAACTTAATCGAATAACCATTCGTAAACATTGTCGAGTCGTGTAAGAGATCCGCGCCCTTATCTTAATTCAAAGAAAGAGAATTGAAGAAAACCGAGTCCTAATTGGTTAGTGAACACGTGAACAATAATTATAAAATAAACGATTGTGAATGCGGAAAGTTAAAAAACAAATAACACCTTGTTGGAGGTTCGTTACAGTGTATTAAACTACCCGTTGTACTTCATGCGCCAGAGCGTTAATGATTTGTGAATTGCAGTAAAGGCACAATATTGTTTTAATTGTATTGTATTTTTGCTGAAATAAAAACTTTAACTTCAAAATTACTCCGGTGTGTTTTCTTTGGAGAGCTATTGTGTTCGCTGTTATGCTCTATTCCTTCTGGTAAGAACAATTTCCAGTGTACTATTGGTGGTGTTTCTGCCGAACCAGCGTCCGTGTTGACGCACCATAGTAGAAACTACCCACAAGGCCTATTATTTTCTATGAAAATTTTGTTCAGTGATAATGCCCATTTTGGCTTAATGAATACATCAATAATAACAATTGCCATATACTTCAGAGGAAGTTCAAAAGGTACCATTACATCCAAACAAACGGTTTTATTATTTATTGGCCTGTAGAAACCCGAAAGTTCATGACCTCACTGAGTCGTCTACGACATCTTTTAGTCGAATCGGTGTTTTCTTGATGACTTCTACCCTTATGATAGTGTCGGTTCATCACACCTACGTGTACGGGTTTTTTGTATGTTTATTGTGTTTATAGTTTTATTCATTTTTGTTCCCACGAGTCTTGGGGTTCAAAGTAGTCCATGACATCAGAGCCCATTTTTGATAAGGCAAAGTCTACTTATTGCTCTGATTTAACCCGCTGTCAAAGGCGTTATTATTAAGACACAACATTACGTTCAGAACTTTCTACAGAATAATGAGGACGCCAGTCGCTCTCTGATGCGACGGCTTATTCGGTCGTTATTTTCCCTGTGTCGCAAATCTTGTCCAACTTATTTCAAACCGCGAAGCGACTAGTTCATGTAAATTACTTTCATTATTATTTGATAGCGACCAGGAACTATGATTCATATAAACACGTCTGCTACCACAAGTAAAGGGTTTGGTGTGGTTTATGGGCTTGTGGAATTATCGTGTGTTCACTTTGTCAACAGTGAGTCTGAAAAGGACTGTGATTGGCATCCGTTACCTTACCATAATAATGGACTCGTTAATGTCTAGGATTGCGGCCCGTGATCTCAAAGACATTTGACTCCAACAAGGCGGCGCTACTTGTCACGCCCGCGAAACCATGTAATTATTGCGAGCAGAATTCGGTGAAGAATTAATTTCACGCATCGAGCCAGTGAACTGACTAAATCATAGGATATCACACGTCTAGACTTTTTCCTTTGGGGCTATGTAAAGTCTAAAGTCTACATGGATAGGCCCTCAAACACCAGCCGAAATGCTCGAAGGCGTCATCGAAAATTGGACCACATTAGAAGCAGTTACGGCCAACATTTAAAGAAATAATCTTTAAAAAAATACTTTGCAAGAATGGTTCTGTGGGCGGCTGCAGGTGCAGTGATGTGTTGTTATTGGGTTGTTACTATTGTTGATGGTTGTATAGGGTCACCATTTGTTTGTTTGCCTGCACGGGAACTGGTTTAACAAAATCCCACCGGTGAGGATCAGTATGTCGTTATACGCGACGTCACAACTGCATTAGAACAATACTCCACTTTTTTCCTTAAGATTTATTGATAGTTCAGTGGTTACACTTATAAGAGTATTCAACTTAATCTCTAATTCATGAAAATTTAATTTAGTTTGTTAAATAACAGGTAGGGATTATAAAATAGGAAGTTCTGTTTCGAGCACTTATTCACAGAAAATTTAATTTGGTTCGTTAAATAACAGGTACGGATTATAAAATAAGAAGTTCTGGTTCGCGCACACATTTACAGAAAATTTAATTGTGCAATTGGCTTCCGCCAGCAGATGAGACTCAACTTAGCGGCGATCGCGACCGACCCCGGTGGTGGTTGAATTTCGACTCATTGAAACTGACTCGTGCAGAGTCGGTCATCCGCTAAAGGTAGGTTTCCTTCTCGAGAGAAACGTGAAGTTTTTCTCTGTGCTGACCAATGTTACGTGCGATTTTCGCCACCCCCATCATTGGATTGTTTTTAATTTGATGGTAAGGTGGTGCGAAAAGCGCACGATCCACATGTGAGTGTGCGGACATGCCCCTGTTCGAGTGTGGATCGTGTGCAAGTTCGAACTCTGTTTTCGGGGTGGATGTCGATGGAGAGAGAGAGAGAAACAGAAGGAGGATGTTTTAGTCCCGTTTGTTTTTGTTTTTTTTTTGCTTGCTCGGTACTGTTTTTTGAGAGTTGTGATCAGAGTTCGGTTGCAGCCAGCAGTTGGAAGGGAAAAACAGCAATGTCCGGTATTTTTGATAAGAAGAAAATAGAAAAATTGAAAAAAAAGGAAAAAAGAAGGTTTTTGATTCGTAATGTAATAGCACGGTTTTTTTTAGTCAAAAAATAAAGAAGAAACTTTATAACGTGCTCGCAATTGTTTTTACCAAAAAGTATATAAAAAGTTGAGTTACAGATTTGTGTGCCTAAATTGAGAATGACGAATTAAGGAAAGGAGAAGACAGTAAATCGAGAAGATTATCGAAAGTTTCTGGAAACGACGTGTGCTTAACAATTGGTCCGGGGATCCAGAACATTATCGAAGGTTTCCTAAGATCTGTGGATCAATTCACCAACTTAATTTTACACCGGACCAAACGGAACACCGGCAGGCAAGGGCACCACAGACGGGATTGTGTCTGGGTGCTCAACTAGGAGCAGGAACTCAACCGGGCGCAGGATCGGCCGCCCAACCACTATGTAATCCAAAGACTTGGTGAACGAGAAAACAGGTAACCACTGTAAATATACATTGACTATCCACATTTTTGTGGCTATAAACACCACACCAATAGGAGAGGATCTCTCTGCCAATCTTGGCGGGATTATTTCGCTTGCCCATGTTGCCAGGTCATGGGCAAACGAAAACGAGAAAAAAGGAAATGATACAAGGGACATCATAATGGTGTGCTTGGAGCTGCGCAAATAGGCTGCAAGCAATTAGGGCAACTTGTGCCACAAGCAATTAAGATACTTGCACAACGATGATTGTGCACGGTGTCGATGTCGGTGGCCAGAGTCGAATTCTTTGTGTGCGTGTTTGCATGCTGGAGAATTCGTTTTTTGGTGGCTAGCCGCTAGATGCGCGAACTGCTTTTGTCGGTGGGATAAAAGCTAGGGTGACTGTAGATAACTCAGGAAAATGTGCTGCACACGTGTGTGGCAGGGTAAGCTGGCTAACAAGGGGCGCCGATCGGTTTCCCGATGTATGCTGCATGTATATTAAAGTTTCGTTTTCAGGGAATTTTGTATCATGCCTTATGGTGCCTGAACTGATGCATTTTTTTCAGGAATGTTCTGGAGATGCATTGAATGCGTGATATGGACCCCTTGGGAAGGGGAATGTTTGCACGTAACTGTAGGTGAACGTAAGGAGTTGTGGTTGGAATTGTGGTTAGAATTGTGGGTGGAACTGTGGCGGTTCTTGCGAACGCCACTACTTACCTGCTCATCTACCACCAGGTAACCCCTTTTCATAAGCGTACTGTTTCAATAAAGCGTGTACCAACCTGCATTGGTTATACCAATAACCACGAAAAACCTGTTAAGCACAATGTCTGCTGATACGAAAACTATATCAGCAATAACAGACATTTCCTACACGGGCATATAGAAACCGAAAAGCATGACTTACCTGCCCATAACGACCAACCACCGCTGCAATGCTTAACTGCGCTGAAGTAAAACACCATCGGTAACACAAGCGTTTCTATAGGAAGGGCAAATTGGTCGCTCATCTAGCAACCAACATTACATTAGTTCCTACCAACGAAATGTCTCCTAAGAAGTCGGCTACAATGCCACAAGAGATATTTCTTCCTTTTGGTTCCTTCATGCATGCCCACATCGGTCGCTAAATCAAGCCACACGAAATGGAAACTCGCACCTGGCAGCAAAAAGGCATCGAGAACTCGCCAGTGTAAATACACACACGACGGTTCGACCTTTGTTGATGCCAACAACAACATGCGCACGATCAGCAATCATGCTACACGTAGTCGCTGATCGTGTAAGCCCATCCAACCTTTTCAGGATGACTTGCCCCAACTGCGAAGATTGTTTATTTTCATTTAACTTCATGTTCGTGGTTCGCATGCTGGGCGGCACACGCGATGAGCAATCAAAGGGGATCATCGCGTGTGTGCGGTTCAACCCTTCTGTGGTGGTACACCAATGCGAAAAGGAAAATTACCAAATATGGTCATCGAGGCGATGGATGGAATTTTGGTATTCTGTCGCTTCGGTGGCGATACTTAATCGCGTCTTGGATTCCGTGAGGGCAAGTCGTGCCCTCACGTTAATTAATGTAGTATGCTTGTTACGGTCGAAGAGTTAAGACACACCGATCACCGAAAAACACCTTGTTCCACTGCTGGTGACGTTAAATAAATACATTTAACACAGAGCACTTTTGATCTTTAAATGATTGTATACGGTGGTGTAAATACAGTTAACACAGTACACTTTTGAACCTTTAATACATTAAATACTGTATGTTCTTAAATATAATATATTAAATACTGTATGTTATTAAATATAATACATCAAATACTGTTTACTATCAAATTTAATACTTGGAAGTACGCCGTAAGTTTAACTCATTAGACCTTATCACCTTTAATACATTAAATACTGTATGTTTCTAAATTTAATACATTAAATACTGTATGTTCTTAAATTTAATACATTAAATACTGTATGTTCTTAAATTTAATACATTAAATACTGTATGTTACTAAATTTAATACATTAAATACTGTATGTTCTTAAATTTAATATATTAAATACTGTATGTTCTTAAATATAATATATTAAATACCCTATGTTATTAAATATAATACATTAAATACTGTTTACTATCAAATTTAATACTTGGAAGTACGCCGTAAGTTTAACTCATTAGACCTTATCACCTTTAATACATTCAATACTGTATGTTACTAAATTTAATACATTAAATACTGTATGTTCTTAAATTTAATACATTAAATACTGTATGTTCTTAAATTTAATACATTAAATACTGTATGTTCTTAAATTTAATACATTAAATACTGTATGTTACTAAATTTAATACATTAAATACTGTATGTTCTTAAATTTAATATATTAAATACTGTATGTTCTTAAATATAATATATTAAATACCTTATGTTATTAAATATAATACATTAAATACTGTTTACTATCAAATTTAATACTTGGAAGTACGCCGTAAGTTTAACTCATTAGACCTTATCACCTTTAATACATTCAATACTGTATGTTACTAAATTTAATACATTAAATACTGTATGTTCTTAAATTTAATACATTAAATACTCTATGTTACTAAATTTAATACATTAAATACTGTATGTTCTTAAATTTAATATATTAAATACTGTATGTTCTTAAATATAATATATTAAATACCCTATGTTATTAAATATAATACATAAAATACTGTTTACTATCAAATTTAATACTTGGAAGTACGCCGTAAGTTTAACTCATTAGAACTTATCACCTTTAATACATTAAACACTGTATGTTTCTAAATTTAATACATTAAATACTGTATGTTACTAAATTTAATACATTAAATACTGTATGTTACTAAATTTAATACATTAAATACTGTATGTTCTTAAATTTAATACATTAAATACTGTATGTACTTAAATATAATATATTAAATACTGTATGTTATTAAATATAATACATTAAATACTGTTTACTATTAAATTTAATACTTGGAAGTACGCTGTAAGTTTAATTCATAGGGAGTTATTACAACTAATACTCGAAATACTGTTACGTTGTTCAAGAACTACCATTAGTACAGAGTTAATAAGTGTAGTAAAAAATAATAAGGATATCGAACCCGAGACGATTGTTTTCCGTACCCGTAAGACAGTGGTAAACCAGCTTAGCCTGACAATAGCGAGATTGGGACTTCTTGGTGAACCTGTGTCGGACCGGCACCCTACCAAGACCGCAACCAAAGTTCCCATAGAACTGTGTACAGGAATTGTGGGTGAAATTGTGGTTAGAATTGTGGGTTGGCTCTCAGTGCGGTATTAGAGAACCCCCACAGTTCCTTTGGATGATAATAAAGAGTACCTGATAAAAATGAATATTTTTATTTTTTTGGTAAAAAGTAGGTCCGTTTAACTGAGATTCAAAACTGAATTGTTTCAAAAAACATGTCAAGCCATAACCCCTCAAAAAGTAGAGATTTCCCAACTTCTCAGAATTTTACAGGAATAATTATTATTTATATTGCACATATTCCTTGGAGACAACATTTAATTTATAATAGTTAAAATAAATACTTTCTGGTTCTAGATGCACTAGGCTTTTATTCAGGATATAAGAGAACCGCTTTTTAAGTTGGAATATTGCGTACCAATTCTGCTTTTCTTAATACTAATCAGGTCAATTTCCAATGCATTTCTGTTCAGCATGGTATCGTATCACAAGAGCTAATTTCAAAATTGTGGTCATATAATCGGCTCTGGCATTTTCTAGAAGCCTTCGTTGCCACGTGTGCCGGCCCACATTCATCATGATGACCAAAATTGAATGAAAATAATGCTCAACACGATGAGTGCAGTATAATGAATTCAAATTAACCAATTGTGCCACATAACTCAACATAATTGATCCAATGAGAGACTTTAATTTTGTGAAAGGACTGCACATTCGACGAGTGGTGTAGTTAATTTTCCAAATATGCTTTTCATCTCGATACCGCTATACCGAATCTTCATGTTGAGTTCTTTTCATGTTAAATTGTCTATTGGAAAATCACGCAAAATTGATATTTACGTAAGCTTACAGTACACGGGCCATTGATTATTTATTTTTTTTGAATTTCATACATTATATCGAAGCAATGACCCTTGTTCTACGAGCGAATAAAGCTCCATGGTGATGCACATTTAATTCAGTGGTGGTATGGTTTCATAGCTGAGCGCTCAATTAAGATCCCCCTTAGATTAATAAATATTTTTCGCCTGACATATAAGATGGAGAACTGGGAAGAGACCAATAACCGCCGAACAATCGATATTGAATATTGGGAGATTTCGGAACCAAGTAGGGAGACCGGGGCGAGAAAATTGTGGCAATCTGTTACGGTTATGTCTAACTAAGGATTTGTTGGACTGAGATTGACGCTACCCTGTTCTAGTTTGGATCATCGAAGTCAACTTAATGGAGCATAAATATGAGGTAAATAAGAATGATGGTGGAACCAGATAAGGCGAATGGCTGTAAATTTTGGTCTCATTTTCTTCTTATTCGTGCACAGAAGTACGCTTACGTATCGGAATCAGTAACATTTACTGTCCGATAAGGAGTCAGGGAACATTAATGTTCAGAAATAGAAAACCTTGGAAAAAATGTAGAATACATCCAGTTAGCAGTAGTAGTAATCCCGCGATTCTTTGGAATGCATCCGTAAATTATGTTTGGTAGTACTTTTATAAAATTCGAAAGCCTTTCGCTTAAAATTTGAATATAACACAAAATCTATTTTAATCTTCACTGTTGGCAATAGGTTGTCACGCATTTAAAGTAAAGAGGCTTACTTTGGAAAAGTTGATGCTGATTCAATAATATTGGCAAATGCACTGTCGGTATTAAATGGCTGCACCGCAACTCCCACAACAAATACACGTATTTTGGTCATTATTAATATGTTTGAGACTCTCCCGAAAAACAAACGAATATATGCCCATGAGATACGCCCCCTTAAGCTACTTGAGTTAAATTATTTGAGCCAAAAACTCAAAGTATCTTCCAGCATCATCGTAAATTCATTTTTGCAATAATAAATCTATTAGAGGCCTATTGATATAAAATACCTCATCGAAAAATGGAATTCAGCGATGTACTTTACCACTGAATACAAGGTTGGTGATACTGTCGAAACACTCCAAAGAATTTGGCCTTTTAGATAAGACATTAAGTCGATGAAGGTGGTACTTGATGTCATTAAATCTGGACCTCGTTTGAGTTAGGCTGATGATCGGATCAGCGTTCCGCATTTTCGTCTGCTTTACTCCTCATTGTCTTTAATCTTGGGCCCCGCACAAAAATTAGATCATGCTTTATCAACGACTTTCGACTTCGTGCTCAGGCAACAGTGTCACTGATTGAGTGATGTTAAGTTCACTGAATTATGATATCAGATGCAGCAATGAGAAATATCTAACCACCTATTCGTATTTTAAAAAAGAAACGGCAGGATTAAGGGGAAATAACTGCCAATTCACTGTATTGGAATTAACTTATTTCTTAATAAAAATAGATATTTAATGATAACAGAAAAATTCGTTTTATGCACATTACGATGTACGTTTGCAAAGTAATGAGACTGGCAATAGTCTGCATGAGCCTGTGGCGTTTTTAGCAGATACACACACGACTAGTAAAGAACAACACCACCAAAAGCACACCCATTAAAGCGGTATACCATAGCAATAATATAGCATTTCACATCAGTCGAATTTACTTGAGTTTAGAAATCGAATTCGTATACGCGGCAGTAGCCAAATGCATTGAGCTTTGGTTCTACATTTTAGTGATTCTAACCGTGATAGCGTCGGTTCGAATCACTCGCTCTTCACTATCGTCGCAAACGCTATAAGCCTTTTTGGGCGACAAGTGAGTTGAATCGTGTCCTTAACTTAGTACTAGTTTAGCCATGCTCCAGTTACTATGTGAGTATTGAGAACGTTTGAAATGAAGTTGTGTTCATGAAGTGCGCTGCGACTTTGGAGAGGGAAATTCCTGCACAATGCGAACGCATTCTGTTACACGGCAATCTCTATCAATGGCATTTTGGCATTCCTATGGTTGCTCAGTCCCTGTGACTTCTTTATATTCACCCTCCTGAAAACCTATTTAAAAGAGTGTGACTTTAGCCCTTCAGGACACATTCTACGAGACCCTAGAGGAAGTATTTGCTGGGATCTCACCATTCGATATTAAAATCCTTCTCGGGGACCTAAATGCGAAAATTGGATAGGAAGATATCTTCCAACCAACTATAGGTGCAGCAAGCCTACACGACGTCTCAAATGATAATGGAATTCGAATTATCACGTACGTTCTTGACGTAAGATCATATAGAAGAGCAGATTGCGACTCCGATCATCTTCTAGTGATGGGCAAAATTAGAAGACGGCTCGCAGCAAACCCACATGGACAGTCACGGGAAACCAGCAAAAAGTTCGGCATTGATAAACTAAAAGACCTACGCAAAAGGGCTGAATATCAAGAGGAACTAACGAATAGATTTAGCATCCTAGAGAATGGGAGTAATGGGGAAGAGGAAACCAATAATCTGGACACTAAATGGGCATCGATCAGAGACACAATCAAACAAACAGCCCAAAAGGTATTAGGATTTAAGGAAACGATTAAGTCCAAACCTTGGTTTGATGATGAGTGCAGGACGAAGATCGAAGAACGTAAACGTCTCAGATTGATCCACTTACAAGGATAGGGTAAAGTCAACGAAGATAGATACGCGCCAATTCGGAAAGAGACAATGAAACTTTTCAAACGCAAAGAACGGGAATGGGAGAAGACTCGGATCGAAATAATTTTAGAAAATGTCAGAGCAACCAACATCAGAGGTATGTAAGCTGGCCTAAACTCAATTAGAAATGCCTGCCGAGGGAGAGCCAATATAATTCGAGACGCTAACAGTTGTCTGGTCGCAGAAACAAACAATAGCGTGACAACATGAAAACAGTATTTTGAAAACCTGCTCAATGTGCGCACCCATCAACGACAAATAAACGCACCAGACGTGCATAAAGCCGAGCCTCAGATCCCAGAGTCCTCTTTCAACGAAATTGTAGACGCAATAAATCGATTTGCTACTGGAGTCGACTGCATACCGACAGAGCGTATGAAGTATGGAGGAATGATCCACCAACTTATTAAAACAATATAGGATAAGGAAGCCTCTCCGGAAGAATGGGAAACCTCAATAGTCGTCCCCATTTTCAAAAAAGGTGACAGATCTGACAGCGAAAACTACAGAGGAATATCATTGCTCCCAACTACATACAAAATACTAACAAATGTCATACTGGTGAGAATCACACCGTATGCAGAAGAAATATTGCGAGACTACCAGTGGGGATTCCGTGGGAAGCGGTCAACGAGCGACCAAATGTTCACAATAAGGCAACTAGTGAAAAAGAAGTGGGAATACGGAGAGACGGTTCACCAACAGGTCGTTGACTTCAAAAAAGCCCACGATTCAGTCGCAAGGCAAAGACTTTACCATATTGTAATTGAGCTGGGAATCCCGAAAAAAATATGCCGCCTTCATTCAAATCAAAGCATGACGTAGAATTTTCAGCCATTTTGGACGCGTAGTTTTTATTTGACAGTCGTTTGAGTGAGTCGACGAGTGCTGCTATCTTCACGTCGAGGTCGCAAACTTTTCAGACCACCCATGTAAATATCAATATTGTATAGTTTATATAATTTTATTTTATACTTATGCCGCTTGCCTGGAATATATTGGCGAAAGGAGAGACATCCTATCCATGGAACCATACTCTCGTTGATTACAAAATTTTTATCAGGTTTGTCCGCATTTTTGAAAGTGACAACAATTGTATCATCTATTAATTTGAGGTCCATATTTATTTTAATTAATTACCAAGCATTGAGGAAACATTAAAAGCCATTCGACAGCTCAAATCAAATAAAGCCCCTGGAGATGATGGCATATCAGCTGAGCTGATCAAACAAGGAGGGACAGCGTTACTTCACGCAATTCATGAGATCGTGGTGTACGTATGGGAGCAAGAGGAGATGTCGGAAGATTGGCGTCGTGGTATAATTTGCCCCATACATAAGAAGGGATATATCATACTGTGCAGCAATTATAGGGGTATAACATTGCTGAGTACCGCCTATAAGATACTCTCCACTATCCTACAAGATCGGATAGCCCTATACGCTAAAGCCATCATTGGTCAATATCAGTTTGGCTTCATCCCAGGCAAATCAGCAATTGATCAGATATTCACCCTTAGGCAGGCGATGGAAAAATGTCAGGAATTTAAGATTCCATTATATCATCTTTTTATAGACTTTAAGGTCGCCTACGACAGCTAGCCAGGGTAGAACTGTGGGGGTAGAAGAGTGGTGTGTCGGTCATGGGCACAGTTTCACTAATCCCCCAAACACTTGTCCACAGCAAAATTGTTCACCCAGGGTAGAATGAATGAAAGCACTTTTTATATGTTATTTTAATTTAATTGGGTTTAACTTATATTAATACACTGGTGTTTAGGCAATATTTGCGCAAATACAATATTCTACTGTAAGAAATCGGGTAATTTAACTTCACTCCGTGCGCGTGACCTGCTCCTTGGGTAGTTGAATAGCGACTGACTAAATTAGGGTGGAAATCGTAATTTTTGCTTTTTACACATTGATCTGCCAATGGTAATCATGCTCTCTTGTGTGTTCCCCAACTCACCACACTCATCCAGGTCGAAATGTACTTGTGTATTCGTTCGACGTCGATGGGCGCAGCCAGAATGGAGAAATAAAAAGGGAAAGCACAATGACCCAGGATTGATTTGGCTAGGTGTGTGTGCGTCAGTGCCGTGTATACGGCTGGTCTACTGACCTGGTGATAATCCCTTAGGTCAACGCACTATAGCATGACAGAAATACGAGAAAGAGGAAAACCTAGCTAAGGTCATTCACCAGCAAAAAGAGATCATTGATCCCAAGCGAATGGGTGATCTGGGAAAAGTCAATAGGAGGCCACATCGGCTGGGGATATAATACCATTCTGTGGAATGTTCGATAAATACCCACGCCTATGGACTATGACGCAACCGCGTCGCTTGGTTTGACTTGGTTGTTGCTAACCAATACGAATGGAATTTCCGGTGGAAATCCCATGGTTAGCGCAATAGTGTTGCCGTATGTCGTTGATTGTAGCTAAACTCAATTATGCATTATCTGCATAGAATAATGAGTTTAGCTATGCGTTCCTTTGACATGTTTTACAGGTAAATACTTATCAAGGAAATGGGTAGGTATTGTGGTTGGAATTGTGGGCTGTTTCTCCTATAGCATAGAGAAACCCCTACAGAACTATATAATGCCACGAGAGAATTCGGCATTCTAAACAAATTCATACGGCTTTGTAGGTTGACCATGACCAATGTAACTAGTCAAGTAAAAATGGCGGGATTGCTGTCCAAACCAATAAACATCTATAATGGACTCCGACAAGGGCACGGTCTGGCCTGCCTCCTCTTCAACCTGGCGCTGGAGAAAGTAATCCGTGACTCTGGGGTTACAACAAGAGGGACTATTGTCACCAAGTTCAGCCAGATACTTGCCTATGCAGATGACATCGACATCATCGGTAGAACCGAATCGGCGGTACAGGAATCCTTCAGCCAGATCGAGCAGGCGGCACAAAAACTGGGACTGCACATTAATGAGGGAAAAACTAAGTACATGGTGGCAGCATCTCCGAAGAGAAGACCTGACGTTGGTCAAATTATCAGTGTGGCGGAGCACGAATTTGAAGTAGTACAATACTTTAACTACCTTTGGTCAATAGTATCAGCCGATAACAATATGGAAGAAGAAATACGCGAACGGCTGATCAAACCCAACAAAGCCTACTATGGTCCATCAAGGCTCTTTAAATCCCGAAATTTATCCAGAACATCCAAGCTACTAGTGTACAAGACCATGGTCTTACCAGTACTCATGTATGGATCCGAGACCTGGGTGCTCAATAAAAGGCACTCTGAAATCTTAGCCGCGTTCGAGAGGAAGGTCTTAAGGAGAATTGTTGGCCCTGTATGTGAGGGAGGACGATTCCAGAGACGCTACAACCATGAGTTGTACGCAGTCTTCCTTGAAGCTAATGTTGTAAGAAAAATCAAGCTCGGTAGACTCCGGTGGGCGGGACACCTAGCTCGAATGAGCGAAGAAGAGCCTGCCCGGATAGTTCTTTGTGGCAGGATGTATGGAAGGAGACAGCGCGGCAGACCTTGTCTGCGATGGAAGGGTGGCGTACACCAGGACATCCAGAGCCTGGGAGTGCCAAACTGGATGACATCGACTCGAAATCAGGACCAGTGGAGAGATTTGTTAAATAAGGCCGAGATCGGATCCCGGTTGTAGTGCCGATGATAATGATGATGATTTATTGTAATTCAAAATCAAATTATACATTTTTCTTTATGTAGGAGTAAATACATATCCTATTTTACAAATATTGTTCTTATGTTAACTTACTCGCTCTTTGCAAGCACTCTAAATTATACAATACCTAGTTTATTGTTTATGCTTTTCGGCGTACAATGACTTTTGTAATTTTGTTAACCATGGCAGTAAAAACGTAAGAGGGCTTCCCCTTTTACGACTGAACAGACATTACACACTCAACATGCAATGATACTGCGCCGCCAGATGAAGCGAAACATGAGTTCTAGCGCCGCTTCACAAAAAAAAAAAAAAATGAAAATCAGCGCCAACGTGAACGTGTTAAATAAAAAAAGTTGTTTTACTTAAAGTAGCTGGCTCGTCAAACAACCTTGGTATTTTATTAAGATATATTATGATATGTGGTTATTTAAATTCCTTCGATTACAATGTTGTCCAATGTTTAGTAGGATTTGGATCGATAAGGAGAGTCAGTCTACACATTACGTTAAAATACTTGCTTTTATTATCTCGGAGTTCGCAATTAATAAACGCGCAGATTTACTTGTGGTTTTCATTACAAATGAGAGTGAGACTGCATTAATACACGCACACTAAGCCAGATCAACCCTGATTTATTCATCCTTTCTACGGCCGTCGACGTCGAATGTATACGCAAGTACCGGTGTATGAAGATGTGGTGTTTCTGAAATGAATTTACCGTCATCTTGTGAGGGTTCTCTATACTCCATGGAGAACCAACCCACTATTTCAGCCTTATTTCGACCGCTAACAGCGTGTCATATATATTCCCCAATTTCTCCTACCAACATTATTCACCTGAGAATCATTGTTTTCCCAAAGAACGCATAGCTAAACTCATTATTATATGCAGACAATGCAAAATTGATTTTAGCTACCTTTTTGCCATACGGCAACTCCATTTTGCTAGCCCATGAGATTTCCAACGGAAATCACATCATGTCGGTTAGCAACAACAAGCTGAATTAGACGGCGCTGTTCCATAATTACGCAATCGCTGGGGAATTTATCAAAATATTTAATTAGTTCCCACGATAAATTACCCTAGCCAATTTAGCGTCATTTCGGCATTTCCCGGCCACTCTATACGCTTGGGATCAACGATCTCATTTCACAGGTGAATAGCACCAGCTACATTTTCCTATCGTCCATAATTCTGTCTCCCTATAGTTCAATGCACTCCGAGATCACCACAGACATCGCACCGGGTCAGTGGAACACCGCAGAGACTGCATTAATACACGCACACTAAGCCAGATCAACCCTGATTTATTCATCCTTTCTACGACCATTGACGTCGAATGTATACACAAGTACTTATCCACCTCGATGGGCGTCGAGAATTGAAGCTAACACAAGAGAGCGCGATTACCATTGGCTGATCGTAGTGCAAAAGAAAAATCCCATCATCATCCCTAATTCCCATCAGTGACATTTCAACCCTCACCGAGGTTGGTTACGCCGCCTTGTAGAAGTCATTTTATCAACAATTTGAGAGCGCACACACCCAAGTCGTGCGTTCATACAAAATTGAATCTTAACCGCCACCGGGATCGGTCTTGTAAATAGTTGAGTTTTACCTCATAGTTGGACTAAGAAAATACGCTCAGTGGTCGTGGGTCGACAATGTCATTAAAGAGAGTCTAGTGAAATTTAATTCGTCCTTAGTGTTTGCGTTAAAATCTTTTTTTTGTTTATATAAAAAAAAAACAAATAATAAATTCGCCATCGGCATTTCAAATAAAACTGGATTAGTATAATATATAATTAATGTAATAATAATATATATATATATAATAATAATATAATAATAATAATAATTAATATAATATAATTCATCATCTCTCACCAGTGTAAAAATAAAAAGAAAACCTGTGTAAACAAGAACAAAAAAAAAGAAAAAAATATATATATCAAAGAATTCATTAAATCAAGAAACTGTATCGCACACAATGATGTATTAAGTGAACGTTTGTACGGAGTTGTAAGTTAAATAAAAGAACAATTAATTAACCATTAAACAACTCCAACATCTTTATTTTTCTTTCTCCATTGGATAATTTTGTTACGAACAATTTTCGGCGGAATAACATCGTTGGGGACAAAGTGAATCCGAGTCATACGTTGACTGGCATACCCTACCCCCACAATGTACTATCATACTGACTTGGAGACTAGTTTTTTATTTGGCACCAGATCATATCACGCGTACTTCCTGTTCTTCAATAAAATGGGAAAAAGTCAAAATTAACCTTTTGTTTTTAGATGGAAAAATATGCGAGGAAGTAAAATCGAATTGGATGCTGTATATGGAGCCCTATCTATAACAAACGCGAGAGATTGATTCTACAAATTTAAACACGGTCGTTCATATGTTATTGAAAAACAGTGACTTGCCCGGCAGACGTGCTTACCGAGGAAGTCGGCGGGAAGGTTCACGTCATAATTCTCGCTGATCATCAAATGTACAGGAAACTGACAGTTTAAATTTTTCTATTGGTTTAAATTAGACTATATATGGGTTTTACGGAACGGCAATAAATATTTCATTGCAAGTCAACTATAAAAAAAGTATTAGCCCTTGTCCTTGCGTTAAGACATTCATTGCTCTCGAGTTGGCTTTTATTTGTTATCTAACATCATCATCATCATCATCGGCACTACAACCGGGAACCGGTCTTGGCCTTATTTAGCAAGTCCTGAGGCTTGTTAAATTTTCCATAATGATTTATTTTGTCTGGGCAAGGTCATTAGCCTTGCGCCAGGGGCTCCCCGGCGGGGAATCGAACCCCGGTCTCCCGGGTGACAGGCGGGTATACTAACCACTATACTATCGAGGAGCCCAATTTGTTATCTAACACATCACTCAAAAAGTCTTGGGCCTAACATATACTGTAGATGGCGCCACTAATAAAAAATCCGTATGATTTTCAGACAGTACCAACCTTCAAACGGTAACTGTCAATATTTTATGACATTTGGGTGTTTAGTTATTCAGTTAGTTGATTAATTATTGCTTTAGTGACGTCGCTTTTGTTATTTCCAGACCAATGGCAAAATCTGATTTTCGTGCGTGGATAAAGCATTGTTTCCTGACGGAAAAAAATTCTGTTTAGTCAAAGCAATGGGTCTATACGTGTTTTTTTGGACTCTGCTCCATCGGAAATATCTATTAACAGGAGGTTTGCTGATTTTAAAGCTGAAGCTGAACATACAAGCACTAGTAACGCCAAGCGCCCTGGGGTTGTTCCAGAAATCGTCAAGAAACTTACAAAAATCGTTTTGGCCGACGGTACATTGTAAATTGATTGCTTTTCGATCAAAACCAACAACGCATCGATGATTTAGAGCGTTGTTTCCAACAGTTTCAACACAATAAACATGAGTTTTTGCATGAAACATGGATTCACCACTTCACTCCGGCAGTCACCACAGTGGATAATACGAGTAGCAGACCCAAAGACGCAAACATTATCTGGCAAGGTGTTGGCCCTTTTATTTTGGGATGTACAAGGTTGAACGATTAGGTTGAGAAAGGAACAACTATCAATTGTGAACACTATATTATCGGTAAGTTTGAAAGGAGAGATTGCGAAAAAACGGCCACAAATGAAGAAGAAAAACAATGCTGTGTGTCACAAGTCGATAGCATCGATGGCAAAACTATCTAAATTGCGCTTCGAATTGCCTCCACATCCAACGAAATTTCCAGATCTGGCCCCCAGTGACTTCTGGCTGTTCGCAGACCTCAAAAGAATGCTTCAGGGAAAGGGACTTCGCTACATTGAAAAAGCTATGTCGGAAACTGAGGAGCATTTTGAAGGCAAGCCAAACCTACTAAAAAGCCATCGAATTGTTAGAGAAACATTGGAATCACTATGAAGGAGATTCTGTTAATGAATAAAGTTGAATTTTACCTAAAGTTGTTCAGCCCGTGACTTGTTGAATGATGTGAAGTGTTTTTCGTCCGAGACAGTTGTATTAATATACTGACATATTGTAATGTATTTATATTTAAAAATGGGACCGACCAAACGACTTCCATGAACACGTTTATTATCAGACGATAATTGCGGTCGATGCCATAAAACCATCGCTTGCGTGAAGACTTTTTAAGTGGTACTAGCTTATCATTAAAATAGATGAAGATTATAAATTTTTGTTTTACTACATCAATCCCTCTAAGGTAAAAACATAATTAGGCCACGAATTTAACTAAATTTATAGGTCGCCTATATTTTCAAAAATTATGAACAGAGTAACTTTATTGTAGATATAAATAATGTACTGACTGCCACAGCGATTAAGTGTGCAGTCACGAAAAACTCATGAACTAAAGAGGCAATCTCCATATTCTTAGAATTCATTTATTTTTCGTGATAAATACGTTGTCGACATAGCACATTAAAGTAAATGTAAATCGGGAAAGGCTCTTTAATGCATGGCTCTTACTTATTGCTTACTTTGAGAAGGGCGTTTTACCTAATCAAGAGAGCGTCACTTAATTCAACTCTCTACCCATTCACACTCATAGAAATGGTAATACCTGGCAATTAAAGTAGAATGTGCGAGCATTTACACCCCCAGCTCTTGAAAGGTTGGCCAGATCCGAAGGGTATTTAGTCATTGCCACCCACTTGAGCGCTGATCCTTCTCCGATTGGTCTTCTGGAAGAAAATCCGATTTGAACACAATGCCAGAATTTCATGTGTGTATAGAAGCAGTTCCTTGGAATTACACCTACGTGTAAATGATTTTCTTTCCCATATGCGTATTCCTAGAAAGAGGATTTTATCCATCCCCGTGTAGTTATCTTTACTATTGTAAGGTTATTAATTGTAAACTATTATATGGAGTGCCTTTGTAATGTTACCTTTACTTTGTTGATGTGAATACCTTTTTGTTTTCTTTAGCAGGAGAGATTATATAAAGCTGCACTTCATTCATTGCGAAATATCTACCTTGCTTTCATCGAGGTAGTGGATGGAGTGCCTCACGGTTTTGACAACGAACCTCATAAAACCTCTTATGGACTTGTTGCCCGAAATTTATATTGGCGATCAATTGTTTTCAGATATATTCTGAAACCTTCGACAGAATAGAAGTCCATAAGCAAGTTGTTTGTTTCTGGGTATTTCGAAAGTTGAGGGCTATTCACTGACTCTATAACTGTTCATGGAATAAATGATAATTTTATTGGTCCAACCCACAGATTTTTTATGCTCAGTTCTTTGAGTGTTTGCACAACAGTACGTGTTCGAAAGCACATCTAATCCATCAGTTTAGGTGACGCAGCCATTGTTGAGTTGTTGGCGAAATATGCAGCAATTAAATTTGCATTCTTTATTACGTTGATGACTGGGCTATTGTCAAGTATAAGCGAAGTAATGGGTAAGGTGATAGAGTTTTTGATGCTGTTCAGAAATGACCAGAAGTTTCTATTAGCTGTGTGACAATATCGTCTTTTTGTCTCACGTTCTGTTTGTGTAATTTGGGCGTTGAATGTCCGCATTGCAATACTTCCTATTCCTATTCCTATTCGACTTGAAATTCCCCGATTTTCCTCTGTATGGATGGACAACCGGATTATTAATTTTTTAGCCTTAATAGAATCACAGCGTGACCCTTAGCGTCATGATCGTTACTGAAGAAGAATAACAATATTTTGACTTCGCAAAATACTAATAGAGACCATCCCAGTTGTCCTTTTCGGAGAACTATATTAATATTTTGAGATATTTTTTGTTAACATTGCTATTAGCTAGGGAAACTTTAATTGACACAACACTGACGACCCTGGTATCGGTTGTAGCAAAGACAATTTAAAGTAGAAGCTAATTAGTAATATTACCTTATATGTAAGTGGCTAACCCACAACGTGAGAAGAACAGAGATACTAAGTTATAACAGGTTGAAATTATAAATATCGATCTGGAACAAAAGACCTATAGCCTTTGGAATGATAGTGAAGAACGAGTGATTCGAACTAACACTATGACAGTTAGAATCACCAAAAATTGAACCAAAGCGCAACCCATCAGGCTACTGGCCGTGTTTTGAATTCGATTTTTGAATTCAAGTATATTCAACTGATGTGAATTGTTATGTTATCGCTATGGTATACGGCTCTGATGCATTTTCTTATTCGTTTTTCGTTCGGTGTTCTTCACTATTTGCTTGTGTATTGTGTGTGTATCTGTTAGAGACGCTGTGGCGCCTGTGGTGATTCAAACTGTCATAGCGTCAGTTCGAATCACACTTCTTCTTCACTATTATTTCAAACGCTATAACGCTACAGACCAATTCCGCCTTGGAATGAAATATGACCAGTCAAACAAACATGAGCAATAATGTGAGTAGGTCTGCATCGTTTTTTAGTACATTAGCATTTAATAGTGTTCTAGCCCATAGCTTTAATAAGCCAAGCTTCTCTAAGAATTAATAGGCCACCAGGCGAATGAGGTTTTTCATCTAACTCAAAGATTGACTTGTCTAGTGGCCAGCATGGAATGCAGTGATAATTTATAAGCAAATAATTTGACAATATTTGATTTGGTGAGCTCAGATGAAATGTTTTATAGGTATAGATGTAAGTATTGTTAAACTGCCGTAAGGACACGGACTCATCACATCTGCAAAACTAATATTTCATTTAAAGCGAGTATTATGATTTTATTCCAGGATGAGAGTATATTTGGGAAAATGAAGTTTGTTTGCCACTGCCAGAACAATAACGCAAACAGAAATTTGACAGAAAATTCACAACTAACTTCAACATTACACTACAATAAAACATAATTTGACTTCAATCAGAATTGGGGGCTCGCGGATTGTTTAATTAGTTACTTTGAAATGTTTTTTCATCATCAGAACCAGTGGCTAACAAACGATTTGTTTTTCTGTATATTGAAAAAGTTCCTTAAATGCTATCGAATGTGCCCGACTTTAACGGGATATAAAGATAAAGAAGGGGACGACAGACGGCTTTGACAGACTTTCTTTTAAACACATGACCCCTATGATGCTGTGACGAATGGTGATGGTAGTCAAGTCAAGTCCCCCATAATGTGTTCAAATACACCCATATTTGATACTTTATTGCCAATGGCTATCGCGGGCGGACGTTTTCAAAAACAGATCTGAGAAAATTGGGTAACTCATTACCAAATGTAAGTGGCACAATATTTCACTAGTCGTTCGGCAAATATTTGCACATGTAAATGACATTAAAGTTAACAGCCAATATTCCAGTTACCTATGTAACCACGGGTATTGCAACACGCCTCGCTAAAATGGGTATATGAGGTCGAAACAAAGCATATCATCATCATCATCATCGGCACTACAACCGGGAACCGGTCTTGGCCTTATTTAGCAAGTCCTGAGGCTTGTTAAATTTTCCATAATGATTTGTTTTTTTGGGCAAGGTCATTAGTCTTGTGCCCGAAACAAAGCATATACTGTCAACAAATAAAAAGACGCAACAACGAAAAATCCGACTGTAGTAGCTGACTTCAATGTAAAGTTCGGAAATAACAATGCATCAAAAATTTATTGAACATATTTAGTTGTGCAAAAAACACTTATCAAGAAGGAGAAGGGTACCCATATGCAAAGCCTTTTCCATTCTTGTCGTATCATTTGAGTAGAAATATTAATATTAATAAAGTTAGATCAAGGGGAAGTGGGAGCGAACATACAGGGCAAAGTCTCTGTTTCCAACCCGGATAAGGCTAGGCCGATTCTTGTCCCTGTTCAATCCAAGTTGACATGCAGTCTCCACGTGACACCCCTGGATAGCTAGTTTGTCACCATCCAAGTAGTGAACCAATGCCTGCAGCGACATCCTGAGAAAGGTTGGTGCAAGGCTTAATAACCTTGCCCGGAAAAACGAATTATTATGGACAATTTAACAAGTCTCGGATGTTGACCGGATGCCGGTGGACAGACTTGCTAAATAAGGCCAAGGCTGGATCCCGGTTCTAGTGCCGATGATGATGATGATGAAAGTTCGATCAAAATGCTTTTACTCTTTAAACACAAATATGCCAACACCATTTGGACGCATAACAGAAGAGTGAGCTAATGAGCGTCATTGGCCGAGATAGAAATGAATGAGTCAGTCGACACGAAGGCGAGATAGAGAAAGCCTCCCTCAGGTGGAGCAGATAAATAGAAGCTATCCCCAACCAATTTTGTGTGCGCAACCAGAGGTAGTTATATGAACACAAAAGTAACGGAAGAGAGTTGTATCTTTAAACATGGAGTTTTTGTTAATCCACGCTTTAAAAAGATTAGAACCAAAGCATCAACGCGTCAGACCACGGTCGCGTGTCTGCACGGATATCTCAACTCGCAACATACGGTACGATTGCTACATTAATGCTTTGGTATGTGGTAGTTATGGTTTTTTCGATTATCTTCTGGTGCTTGCGTTCTTCACTGCGGTTGCATGTGCACATCTGTTAGTACTGCCACAGGTTTAACCTGAACTTCTGCACCGACTCAAAGCAAGTAATGTATTTGTTAGACCTAGAGAGGAACCTTTTCTGTAAATATGCCATTTTGCGTAGACAATAGAAAAATGTTCCCGACGAAAAAAAAAATGTTGTTATTAGTTGCTTAGAGCCAAAAATCACACGAAATTATTATCATTACTTTTTCAACGGGATATGCCACTGTTGAAACCCGAAAACCGACTACTTCTTTGGTTTTTTTTTTTTTTGAGTGGGAAAAATGTATTATTTATGAAACGGAGTTTATCACTTAATTATATATGTATTAAGCTACAAATTTTTATTTTTTATAAAAAAAATAAATAAAGCGAAACGGCGGCAGACGCCTGTTTTATTATAAAAAACAGGTGTTTTTAAAAAGTTGTTCCGGGGCTTGCAAAATATCTTGGACAGTTTTGATCGTGCAAAATAAAAAAAAATTCTTCTTAAACTACATGAAAATGTCTAGTGTATGCCGTAGGTAAATTTGAAAATATTGATTTTTGAAAAAATGATAAGCTTTTGAACAATATTCGTAAAAACTGACATTTGTTTATTAATAACTTTTATAATTTTTAATATTTAGCAAAACCAGCACGCCATATAATCTAATTAAGAAGATACAGTGAAAGTTTGAGCTCAATTGGATAAATATTGAGAGAGTTATCTTGCAGGCCCGTGGGGAAGAAGTATGGTGCCGGACATGGGCACTTGGTTCCCTTCTTCCTCCAGCATTAACTCCACTGTTGAACAAGGTTCCGCCAAACTCTTGATGATTCACCGCAGCTGGTAAGGAAACACCAGCATCGAACAATTGTCACAGAACATTCCATCACACCAAGTGAAAATATAAAACTCGGGATTTCTGTTTATTTTTATTTATTTTACGTTACGTTTATGCTTTCACCAACTTTGACACGATTTTGATCTGACTCTAGATCAGAAGGTTGCGTGTTCAGATCACGTCGGGGTCACCAATGTGGGGAACGAGATCGCGACGCCAGCATGGGCGCAGGGTTCTACCACGTCTCCACCGTCACTAAAAGATTTGGCGAAAGAAAACACCAACAAGGAACGACGATCACGCACCGAACAGCGTAGCAAAATGTTCGCCAAGAGAAAAATAAAACACGATTTTCACTAGTTAAAACTTTTATTTTTGAGTACTCTATTGTTATGGTAATTTCATATATGGCATTCTAATCTCCGGCTTTCTCCTCAACAACACAACTCGACAACTCGACTTAATAAAACACAGGCACTTCGCAAACTCTAGTTCGTAAAATGGGCTAACGCTAGCTCGAACTCGACTTGGTAATGTATACGCGTCCCCGTGGTGGGCTACGGTGAGCGGAAGTCGGCACGACCAGTGACGGTCGGCGGATGAAATTAGACTCAGCGATATCTTGCCCGTGCAGAGCTCACTCGCTAATCATGATCATGGTGGTATGTGTGGATGGTTCTTTCATAGATGAGAACGAACCTAGAACAAAAAAAGGGCATAAAGTGCATTCATGGGATACGATTTCGGTAAAGCAAATAAAACCGAACTCGTCGGGTGCTAATGGGATCTTTGTTGGAAATGTGCGCCGCGGCTAAACAAAGAGACAATGATGCGATGTGGAAATGTGCTAATGGATTTTAGCTAGGTTACTGGGAAATGGTGTTTATGGCATCGCTAGTAAGGGTAGGTATTGAATTCCCATTTGCATTTGTTTATGCTGTAGGATTTAATTGATGCCAAGAGATGCGGAATGCGTATTTGCTTTGGTCCCTTGGGTGTAAGTCACCAGCCAATGTAGGGAACATTGTTGTACACATGGCGCGGCTGGGAAAATAGACGGCGCAATATGTCAGGACGGTTACATCGTATGCAAACCGAATCATTTTGTTTACAGGAATTTGTCTGGTGCCGAAGGTGCCGCATTGGCTTGGAATTCCAGATAAGTAAAGCAAGAAATCTTACGGAAAATTGTATGCGAAGAGATGCATGAAAAGGTAAGTTTTCTTTACAGGGACTTTAAGATTATAGATTTGATCTATATAATGCGTGAATCATTTTCAGGTACTAATGAGATTGCATTAGTGAAGTTAGGAAATTGGCTGAATGTTAGGGGGGTTTTACGGTAAGTAGACAGTGGGGTTTGGCGGAGCCGCCACAGGCCTCTTTGAAAAACATAGTTCTGAGATAATCGCGTTTAAAGTTTTAAGTCACGACGTATAACATACGGGGTGGGGTGAAACTTTTTTCGGGCTTTACCTGCAGATGGCGCCAGCAGGTCTAATTTTTGGCTTGTAGTTTATTGTATGGTAAATTTCAAAACATTTTGGAATATGTACTGCTACAAGGCATTCCTTCCACTCCCTAGTAGTCTCACCGCGTTTTTGCTGTTTGGCGTATACTTTACACCGCCTATGGCGGGTTGGGAGCGAACATACAGGGCAAAGTCTCTGTTTTCAACCCGCCGAAGGCTAGGACGACCCCTGTCCCTGTTCAATCCAAGTTGACATGCAGTCTCCACGTGACACCCCCGGATAGCTACTTTGGCACCCTCCAAGTAGTGAACCAATGCATGCAGCGACATCCTGAGAAAGATTGGCGCAAGGCTAATAACCTTGCCCGGAAAAACAAATTATTGTGGACAATTTAACAAGTCTCGGATAGGGACCAGATACCGGTGGAGAGACTTGCCAAATAACGCCACGACCGGATCCCGGTTGTAGTGCCGATTGTTACGTCTCCAGCGCCGTGCTTCCCCTTTCGAGGGAAGAGCGTGGGGGTTATAAAATATCTTTTCTTTATTAAAATAATTATAGTTTTATTTTTATATTTTATTTGAACTCAACTATCTCAAGTTGAGCTCTAGCTTGAACTGATTTTACAATATAAATTTTCCTGTTATTATAGAACATTTTGTTCCAACTAACTGTGTTGTATTAAATGAACAAAACAAATTTCATCAAGTTATTCCAGAAGTTTCTGTCTTATAATTTTGAATAAACTTTGAACGAAAATCAAAGTGCTATGTTTTGAAATGAAAAATGTACTTGTTGTGAAAAGGGGCATGTTTTTAAATGTGCTGTAAGTGACTGGATATAGAATATTGTGTCTGTTTATTTATGAATTGTATTAAATGAGAATGTAAGATATGTGAGGATGTAGTTTTAAAGGTGGTGTTAGAAAGGACATGAGATTAGTGTTTAAGCGAATAAGGGTAGTATTCTGGAATACAACACGATCATGATGATGATTTTATTGTTCTATATAGTATATAGTACTACGTCTCATTCTTGTTTGAATACACATTTTCAGGTTGATTTCTTTGTTAGTATATATTTGAGAGGCCAGGCTTGATTTAAATGAACTAATAAAATTTCGTCTATGGTATTAAACAATTTTTTACATTTTTGAATAGTTTATCCATCAATTAAACTTAAACTCTATATTACATGGAGAAACAACCCACAATTCCAACCACAATTTCCGCCTTATTTCGACCGCTCTCAGCGTGTCATATTATCCCCTATTCCACCGTTCATGCTATTCACCTGAAATATCATGTATTCCCAAAGAACGCATAGCTAAACTCATTATCCTATGCAGATAATGCATATTTGAGTTTAGCTACCCTTTTTGCAATACGGCAACTCCATTCCTCTAGCCCATGAAATTTCCACTGGAAATACAAATTCATGTTGGTTAGCAACAACCAAGTCGAATCAAACGCCGCGGTTGCATCATCATCCAAGGCTTGGGTAATTACCACATTCCTTCGCGTTTTTCCCGCGGTAATATTTCCCTAGCCGATGTAGCGTCCTATCGATTTTCCGCAGATCATCCATTCGCTTGGGATCAATGATCTCTTTTCGCAGGTGAGTAGCACCGGCTACATTTCCTCTCCTCCATAATTCTGTTTCCATACGGTTCAATGCAATCTGAGATCACCACAGCCGTAACACTAGGGCAGTAGGTCATTATCAGAAACTGCATTTGATACCAGCACACACAACTAAACCCGCCCCGAGATCATCGTACATCGTGTTTCTGTTCTCTCATTCTCCCATGTTCGTCGACTATCGAATAGGCCAATGTATTCACTACACATCGACGGGCGTGGCAATGAAAGAGCAGAAGTATGATCTCTATTGGTTGTCCGGTGTGCAAAAGTAGAATCCAGAATTTCACCCCTAATTCAAATCAATCATTAAATATCCACCGTCGTGTGTACATGCTGCATCGAGCGTTCACGTATAGAGTCAATTACAAAACACTCGTGGAGAGAAGTCGCTAATCATTAACCATACGGTCGGTTGCAGGATAAATAAAAGAACTAAAGTCAAAGTGTAAATTTGGCATCGTTTTTCAGTCGCTTGTGTAAATAAGAAATCAATTGTAAATAATCAAAAAATAATAATTGAGATAAATAAAGGAACTAAAGTCAAAGTGTAAATTTGGCATCGTTTCTCAGTCGCTTGTGTATATACGAAATCAAAGAACAATAAAAACTAATTACCAATCAAACCTAGGATATTTTATTTTTTTTCTCTTGTGCGATCTGTATGTCGTCCTTTCCTCGGTGGGTTAAAAGTGAATCCGTGCCCCTGTCCTGGCACACCTACTTCGTACCCCATAAAGCCAATAAAAAAAAAAGACAGCGGCATAATCCCTTAACCCTTTCTGCTACAATTTTATACTAAATTTATTACCGCAACATCACAAAATTACAGCAGCGTTAGATGAATCGTTTTACCTAAAACTAGAAGCATATCGCATCTTCCCCGATAACTGCGTCATTGAGACTGGAGACAAATTGGTAGCTGAATTACAAATTATCTGACAATATGTGGATCCAATCCAACTAAGCAAAAAAGGAGGAGAGAATTCGATGTGATTTTACAAACACAAATTGTAACACGTCACTGAGCAGTAATTGTTTCTACAATCACTCGCAATCTGCTGTTATTGCAGCTTATCCATTTCTCACATGTCCTTCGTAAATCACATCACGTATGTGAAAATGTCATTAGAAATATCCATGGGTTCAATGGTATTTAAAAAGGGGAGTGGCATAGGATGAATGTTACAAAACCATCTATCAACTGCTATCTGTAATTGGTGCCAGTTAAATACATTTTGTTAAAAAAGTATTCGCATATCAAGCAGCCCCCTTAGAGGCGTTTGTGTAAGAACATATGCACTTTGGGGCGATTCAGGGGACAATCCATAACATTTCAGCTATGATGTCGCACTAACAGTGGAAGAGTCCTTGATTATTTCATCATCGGATATAGTCCCGAAACTACAGAAACTGAAACTATCATTTGGAAGAACGTTTTCAATTTATTGAAGCAATAACAAAAATCATAAATTACTCGGAAAATAGCTACTCTCAACACTGACAGACATTTAGTGTACAAATGTTACATCATAATTCACTACAGAGTTACTGACTTAGAAAATTAAAATGGTGTTGCTTATCTGCGTTTTTTAAATGACAAATACCGGAGATTCTTTAGCCATACTGCTTGGAATATCCTACAATTATTTCACAGGTTGAGTTAATACGACCACAAAGTGTGATCTTGAGCAACAATTAGCAACAATTAGCTCGAAATAATATTCAATTGTAACGACAACGCGACGTAAGGTATTTTTATTTTGTTTGGCTTCGAAAAATATTGGTAATAGAATTTGCGTGACCCTTTCTTTGATAATATAATTTGTAAGGTTTTTAATAACCGATAGTATTGACAGCGCGGCTAACACTCAATATGTTTTGGATATTCTGACGGTTTGTGGTAACAAAATTCACTCATTGGAGAAACAGAAGAAGTACAAATGTGTACAACCAAGTCATAATATAAGCAAGTTTGTAGTAATTAAGCCCTAAAAAGACTAAAGTGTGCTATATATGTGGGTAAGTAATTAGTAGGTAAAGGAAGAAAACATAAAATGTGAATATAAGTTAATCAGTTAAGTAGTACCCAAATAGGTAAACAATTAGATAAGTGAACAAGACGTGTTTGCGCTACAAGGGTCTGCGGACATTTCCCCTAGTCTAATGATAATAATTTTTAAAATGCTGTGACATATATCGAACTTTAGATTTTAATCCGCATTCAAATTTCATTTACAGCTCAAGGACGAATTTACGAAATTGTCATGAAAAGCTGATGAAAGTTTTCCCCGATACCAGTGCCCCAGTACTGCACATTTTGATCAAATGTCTAGAAGGGGTATCACATCTGTAATTCACGAATATTAACTGCAATTGTGCAAAGATATCAAATAAAAAGACAATTTGACTCGGAGATTACTTAAGAGTATGTGCTTAAAAGGAGTGTACATATCCATCTTTTTTTTGGGAAATTTACTAAAAAGGAATGATAGTAAACCACGAATTTTATTAGAATTCAAGGCCGAATATCCGGTTGCGCCTATGATACATGTATCATAATTTACAAGGAGCCGTCGCTATACTGTCGTATTCCAATCGGGCCACCGATCTAAATTATACGCTGTCGACTACTGTTAGTCAACTCTTTACATCGCTTTTTTCTTTGTAGTCGATTTATACTGCCGTGCTATTCGCCTATAAAGTTATGTCCGAGCATTTCTTGACTATTCTTTCTGTTTTTTTTTTTTTCTTTCATTTAATACAAATTCTTACCAAATCGCATACGTACCTCATTCAAAAATGAAAGTCTCCAACCGCCATTGACAATCGGGTTCTTGCATTTCGATGATTGACCTAGTTGCTGTGCTCCCAAGTTGGCGGCAACAAATTGTACTATTCTTCTTGAAACTTCCTCTCGGTGATTGACCTCCACCCCAATGACAGCAAACCAAATGTAGAAACAGGACACAAAAATAAGCTAAATAGAGCACTTCGAAAACGTAGCCGACTGAACCGCAACTATTAAACTGCACTGCAGCGTTTCACGTTTTCGAGTTCAACTACAGTCGCGGTTGAGGCGCAGGGAGAAACCACTAAAACAAGGCACAGCTATCACAATGGCGACCCAATTGCAATAAAACAAAATAGAGATAATAACAACAATTTTCAAGAATTTATGCCAAAAGCAACGAAAATATTCTCAAGTGTAAAATATGGCAAAAGCGTAGAATGCGACGGGCACACACAAACCGGAAGGGTCTAACCCAAGAGATTGCACAGAACGTGCCCAGTGGCAGTTCCTTGGCTTCACCGTTCAACTTTAGGCCATCAATTAGAACTATTTTCCGGAAGTACTAGACGCATCCATTACATGATTTATTGATTTTTGGACGACCAAATTATCACTGATTGACACCGGGGGACATGAAACAAATCCGACGAAGAAATCAGCACGTCAGGATCATCGTGCGCCTGCAGTCCTTAATTTTGATATGAATAAGTGTGTGAACAACGGCAACTAGGCCAAAGTTGACCCACAATCACTTTGCTAGCATTCGAAAATCAGTGGCTAAACTATTTTGGTCACACAATCAATCGTGATTCCTACGGTGGATGTAATAGATATGCAAACGACGGTGTTAACCGAGGCACTTAAATGTGGTGACCGCAGGCAGACGACTCGGTTAATCGCCGAACCGACCGCGACCTCTTTGCCGGTGTTAAATTAGCTGCCAATACTTCGATGGCCACGGTGTATTTGTCGAACAGACTGATGAGCCGCACGGTGAAGGACTGATTCGACGAAGTGCATAGTACCCACAAGCATCTACAATACGACCAGAAGCTTTCTGTGGTGGGCATCTCGAGAAAAGGGATGGGAAAGCTTTTTCATTCACAACTTCTGTGTTACAGTGGTGGATAAAAAAATCAGAAGGAAACGTATTTTCAATGCCTCAATCGACAGGATTTCACGACCGCGATATTATTTGACGTTGTACATCAGCTAATTAAACAAAAAGGCTAGATTATTTTTATATTAGCGGTAAGAGCAGCAGTATGTTTGTTGAGTATATCTTTTTATAATTTGCTTATCGTCTACTGTATAAAATATTACATAGAACGACTATAATGTATGGCCATGATGCAGCAGTCTGCATATTTTATTGGCCAGTGTGGCTTTTTCATTAGTTCTAGATAGTTATATTTATTTACTCATTTTTTTTTTCATAATTCTTGTTGGCGACACGTTTTGTTTTTTGCGTTGTTGAACTACTTGCCTAGCAAGTCCCGAGGCTTGTTAAATTTTGCATAATAATTTGTTTTTCCGGGCAAGGTTCTAACTCTTCGACTAAAAATTATTTAGAATGATTTACAATCTTACCTTTTTATAGTCTTAATCCTAGTTTCATATTGCCCATATTAAGTAAAACATATTTCAGTAAGTTTCCGGTTTAACACATGGACGGCACTACTGTGGACATAGCCTTATGATTTCCGGATAGTTCAGTGGGGCTACCACCCCATGTATTGGCTTAATTCAAGCAACATAATTGTGACGGTTCCGCCAAACCCCACGGTTGGCCTTCCTGAAAAGCATCCCAATAACTGCTACCCAGTCTGCATAACGTTTCGCTAATGCAATCGGCACCTTCGGTGTCAAGCAAATCTCCCTAGACGAATTCCTGTAAACAGAAGGATTTGAATTACATATAATGTAACCTTCACCAGGGGCTTCGCCATGTGTATGATAAATGTGTTAACGTATACATTGGCCGGCGACCTTTTTTTCCCAGCAATAACATACCAGCAGCTGCATTCAATTAGCGCAATCGACGCTGAAGCCTATTTCCCTAACTCACACCATGAGTAAACAAAAGACCGCTGTCCTTCATCG
Organism: Microdon myrmicae; assembly: GCA_963931805.1. Taxonomy (NCBI): domain Eukaryota; kingdom Metazoa; phylum Arthropoda; class Insecta; order Diptera; family Syrphidae; genus Microdon; species Microdon myrmicae. The sequence continues at coordinate 4,445,941 of OZ007497.1, read as the reverse complement.
GGCATTCTGGCGATACGCAAATAATTCAATACCTACCCTTACTAGCGATGCCATAAACATCATTTACCAGTAACCTAGCTAAAACAAATTAGCACATTTCCAAATCCGATCGTCGTATCTTTGTTTAGCCGCGACGCATATGTTCCAACAAAGATCCCATTAGCATCCGACGATTTCGGTTTTATTTGCTTAACCGAAATCGTATCCTATGAATGCACTTTATGCCCTTTCTTTGTTCTAGGTTCATTCTCACTCATGAAAGAACCACGCACACACACCGTTGCACTGAAAGAGTGCATTTCCTACAGCGGTCGCACCCTTAAGGGAAACGTTTTTCTCTCTCCCCTTGTTCCTTACCCCTAACCTAGGATGGAATTCATGTCAGAGTTCTATCCTCGGTGAGTCCTATTACAACCACCGTTCGCGACCGTCGGTTTACTCCCGCTCTCCGCCGGCCGCGGAGATGCGTTTATAAACGGGTCGTTTGTGAAGTGCCGGTTGACTTGATAGCTCGTCTCACATTTAAAGCGGTAGTGAAGACTAAAGTGTTTGGAATTAAATTAACTGCAACCGAACTTTTCTTTTAATAATTAAATAAATTGACATACAACCGTGTAATCCTTAAGTAAAATCAATAAAAGAATATTCGATTCAATAGACCCAAACTGTGTTTTACTTCCTTCCTCCTATTGAATGACTTGTGTTGTGGAGATTTATTTGTTTGTTTTCCTGGTGAGCCGATGTCTTTTGGAGAGCAATTTTCGACGGAACCGTTTTTGGAAATCATAGCGACAGACGATGGGGATGGAAGTGAACCGAGTGTCCGTGTTGGCACAATACTTCCTCCCCACACAATTACCTACAGCCAGATTATATATTTGTTACAAACTAGAGAGCCTAAGAACTACCTTAACTATGATTAACCTAAGGCAGCCAGGACAAATTAAGAAGGAAGGAGTAGGGGCGAGTCAAACAAGGTGGAATCGGATTTGGCATTTCTCAGCATCCGCGAAAGGGGCCCGTTGAGACCATAAGAGGTCCGGTAAGGGGGAATGTAGAGAAAGCGAGGATTACACATATTTCAAGGGTTTGTGTTCAGAGTAATTAAGTTAAGAGGGTAGGCGCAGTCGATCGAGCCGGAGAGGACCCGATGAATGCACATTATGTCAGCCACGGCCCTGCCCTCCTCAACGGTTCTGAGGTTGATTAATTTGGGGCGGTTAATGTACGGAGGAAGGATTAAGGGGGTTTCTCATCCTAGCTCTCGGAAAGCGAACCGAAGAAAGCATCTTGTGATAAGGAGATCATATCTACCATATTCCAACAGTGGACGGACGAGGGTACTCGATCGAGTAACGTAAGGGTCGGAGAATTCCTTAGACCATCGTTTTACGAATCCGAGTGCAGAATTGGCTTTCCGGATCGTCTCATCAATGTGAGAAAGGAAATTAAGCTCACTGTCGCAAAGGATCCCAAAATCTCGAATACATTGGACTATGGTCAGAAGTTGGTTATGAAGGGTATATGGACGTGAAGATATGTGAATACGCTTACGGGAAAAGGTTATAGACTGGCAATGGGCGATGTTAAGTACAAAGCAATTTTTGTCACTCCAAGTCGAGAAGCTGTCATGGTCTGATTGCAGCAGTGCAGAGTCAAGAGGTGACTCGATGATCTTGTATAACTTGGTATCATCAGCCTGTGCCTAAGCTGGAATTCTTAATGACCTTATCGATGTCATTAGTGGCAAGTATAAATACGACTGGCGGGTATACTAACCACTATACTATCGAGGAGCCACCTTTAAACGATACATGTCAAAATTTCATAATCTGACGTTTAGTTCTCACATACCAGTGGTTTTAGTGAAACAACTTTTGCTACTTTCACGACATTGGATAAAAAGAATTTCGTGTGTTGATCAAACATTGTTTTTTGATGGAAGGAAAATACCATGAAAGTCAAACAGTGACTTGATAAGCGGTATGGAGACTCTCAACCAGGGAAATCAACTATTATTGTTGGGTATGCTGAATCTAAACGTGGTCATACAAAAGCCGATGATGCTGAACGGCCTAGTCGTCCAAATGAAGCAGTGATCGAAAAATGATGGTGTGTGAGATAGCTGAGATCATGATGATGTGTTTTCACTATTTTACATCACAATTAGATCATGAAAAAGGTTTCTTCCAAATTGGTGCCACTTTTGCTCAGAATGAAACTAAACACCAACAATGCTCCGTTACCCAAACGATTGTTAACGATGGCCGACCACGCAATTTGAGTTTTGAATTGCTTCCTCATCCAACAATTTCTCCAGATCTGACCCACAGTAATTAGTAACTATTTGCAAAACTCAAAAAATGCTCCAGGGAAAGAAATTTTGCTAAAAAGAAGAAGTGATCGCCGAAACTGAGGTCTACTTTGAGGAGAGAGTAGTCAAATCGTTCTACAAAAAGCCATCGAAATAAAGGAGGGTTGGAATGGAGGAGTTTTGCTTACTTAGACCAGAATATTCTTGAGTGAGGTGTTCTATGCACATGTCCGTACATTTTAGGATGTTCTGTTGTGGTTTGGCGTGTTTATTTTATTTTGTTTTATTATTTTTTTTAATAATAAAAAAACATGCAAGACACCTAGTAAAATGCAACCGAAACAAGACACCTAGTAAGGTGAAACGAAAGTTCTTAGCATCTGTTTTTGACTTTGTTAAGCCCGTGGTTGGTGGTTCCGGCTGTTAAGCCCGTGGGTGTTGGCTTCCGGCCGTTAAACTTCCGGATCTGCTAGCCCGTGGTTGGTCCAGTTGTAAGTATTCTTCTGGCTCGTCCAAAATAACAGGCGAACTATTTTTTTATTAAGACCGCGACTGCGGTAACTTATTTTATTTGTATATTATAAGTATCATCATCATCGGCACTACAACCGGGAACCGGTCTTGGCCTTATTTAGCAAGTCCTGAGACTTGTTAAATTTTCATTAATGATTTGTTTTTTCCGGGCAAGGTCATTGGTCATGCGCCAATATTATAAGTATATTTTACTTTAAATAGTTCAACTTATGCCGACACTCTGATGGCTCAGTTCAATATTAATGGATGCAACCCTTGTGCCGTCGGGCTCTAATTGATTTATTCCTGCAACAGAACTCCCTATTTATACCCAAAATCAAATCCAAATTTTACATTCCTTCCCACGATTCATTGCTCACCTTGGGACAGCCATCTGATGTTAGCCCCAGTCGAAGCCCATACCAACGACGATGGGAACTGCAACATTGCAATTTTGTCACCATTCACCCTGAGGTGGCAACCGTACGCCTACTCTGGCTGTAGCTCCACCCCAAGGCCATGGGAAAATTTCGATTCAAAGTGATGCGAATCTGATTCGTCCATAGCAAGTAGCATGCATGTGCATGGGCATGGGTGGAATTTCCTTGAAAGTGATGGGGTGTTGGGTGATCATCAAGGTGATGAGAATTTTTGTTTGCTTGTAGCAAATAGCATGCAATATTAGAGCATGGGTATGGATGGAATGTGGGAATTGCAATACTGGTTATGATAACTGGAAATGCATGATAGGAATTTGCGTTTAGCAACAGGTAGGCATTTGATAAAGTTTCACAGCTACACCGAAAGGATTCCATCGGTTGCAGCAGGAAATTATATTTGATGCTACACCGAAAGAATTCCTTTGGTTTAAAGTTATTAAAACTTGAATGTATGACCGTTAATGTCATATATGCATGCATCAATACCTTGGCCCTTGAGGCGAATCATCCAACTACCTACACAGCTGGTACCTTACAAGGACGGTTTGTATGGAATAAAACATTTATTTATTTATATATTTAGCTTACAATATTTCTTAGCCTAGAAGTTGCACGCATCCGAGTGCATGTGAAATGTGTGGGAAAAATCCCTACCCTTAAATTCCTAGTGCTTACTTTTTCCCTTTTTTCACATCTCTGTTACGTCCCCCAGGCGTCGGTGCTCTTTAGCAAGTTCTAATCTTTGGGAGGTTTTTGCTGTTTGAGTGGCGCAATATTCGACACAGAAAGAATATGACCTGGTAATACTGATTTTCTATGCCAAGTTGTTCCAATGGCACTGGAGTTTCGCGTCGATCATTGCAACATTCGTGGCTTAAGATGCTATTTCTTACCACAAATCAGAAATCTTTATACTAAGCGAAACTCACTTAATTACTGATACCAGTATTTAGGATTTCAATATTGCTGCTTATAATTTAGTGTGTTGATCTTCCTGCATCGTGACCTAGCCGCATACAAAAGAAGTGATGTTGTTTATCAATATGGGCTCTGCTCGAATCAAGAATTGAACTTCTCGTGGATAAGACTTCACGTTCGTAATATTATTTGTTATTATTTATTTACCTGTAGGAATCCGGAAGTTTATGACCTCACTGACTCGGCTACGCTACCGTTTCCTGTCCTGCGCATTGACATAGAAACAAAGGTCGTTTCAAATACTAATGTTTTTCTCACTCATACAATAGAAACATGGACAAAGCCAACAGAAGTGAGTTGCAGCGCTCAGACTCCCTTCTGGAAATCCCTAACAAATATGTCGCAAAAATGTGTCAATACTTTGAGGCACATTTCCCAACAGTCACGAGCGTGCCCTTTAATTTCTTATTTCATAAATTAAAATAGCTACAAAAATGCACTTGTTGTATCCATGGCAGTGCCACTTTGAAAATATGAAACTATTAGAAAATTTAAAATAAATTCTGAAAAGAACTGCATTAACTTTTTTACCAACTACCGAAATCGGTACTGATCAGAATTTCATCCCTGAACACTTTCCTAGTATCGATGTTGAACAAGAGGTTAAAAGGCGTTATTACGACATATTGCACTTTGAATAACGACGGCATACACAACTCATAGGAACTTCACGCCGTTAGTCGTGCACACCGAAAGATAGCACACCAATATTCTTTAATATTAGTGAGATTAACTTGATTAATTTGAAATAAAAAACGAAAACCCTTAAATGACGTTCAGAGTAATTCTTGCAAATTGTTGTGTCTTCCAAAGGGACAAGTTTATCTAGATTTCAGTATCCCAAGACATTTGTCCCAAATAGCAGTGGGATTTTCAAATCAAGACACAAGATAAAAAAAGAGGTAGTCGGCATATCGGCTAAGGTCGTATGGCTTATATTGAATATAAATAAGTGTTACTATATCGGTTTTTAAAGCTTCTGATATCCGTTCTTGTAGACCCAACCGTTCGTAACCATTACCCTCATACACAATGGAAACAAAAGAATTCACTCTCGAATTAATAAAACGTTCTTTGGAATCAGTATTCAACTACCATAGCCGTTTCTTGAGTGGTTTCCTCCTCGGCATTAGATATGACGAAAGCAAGGGCCCTCAATCACAATTAAGAACCAGAAAAGGGGAACAAATCATCCCCAGATACATTTCGTGAGCACCCAACCCACAAGACCCCCTTTTATCACTACATTGAATTTCGAATGTGACCAAGGTTCCAAAAGTAGAATAACACATCTCGCTAAACGTAAACAACCAGGCGAGACTTTTTCTTTGCCGGCCAGTCCAGACCACCAGAGGCGTTGTCGTAGTGTAGATGCCCTACTATAGACTAGTTTAGATTTTAGTACTAATAGACAATTTTTTTACTGCACTTTTAACACAAGATGCTCAAGTTTTATTTATTTTTGGCTGCAGCCATGTCGCAACGCGAGTGCACGATAAGCCGTCCTCCTGGCAGCTGTGACGGACAGCCCTTGTTAGCCCGAAATAGATCAAGTCGGGCAAGTTCACGTTAAGTGAGCGTTGAGAGCATTTTCACATGTTATGTTCGCATGTATTTCCTATTTATTTGGCAAGGCCTGTCGTGCAAGTGGCGTAACTGCCGTGCGAACGCCAGACCCGCCAGCCGACCGTAGCACACCGTTGGGGCTCTAAGAATAAATTAATAAAATTAATGTCAGGTGTAATATATGCATCTTAGAGTTGCGAAATATTTTCAAAATACAGATTATCGAATTGGGATATTGTAGCTGACTGCACCGGATGGACCATGATGTTCTTTCATGCGCGACTTTTCTTTGTAAGTCATCTGATTCAAGTCGTGTAGTGTATGTCGCGTTTGTTTGCTTAGCAATCGACAACGACGTTACAATAAATGAAATCATAAATTACGTTTATATTTGGACAAAGGAAGTGTGTGTTTCCTAGCGAGAGGAAATCGAGAGTAACGTTTTTGTTTTGGGTTATCACAGGTCTGCATTGACGTGCCAGCCCAGGTGAAAAATGTGGGCGTGAGATGTTAAAGAAAAGCTTTGTACCATAGAATTTGGTTATTTGTTATTTAAGAAATTCTTTATTTGTTATTTTAGCAAACAATATTAGGGCATTGAATATTATTAGATGGAGACTGACGTGACAAGTGATGTAGCCCAAGTAAAATGTTTATGAAATCAATCGGACTTTAGTGTTGATTTTGCAATGGGAGCTTAAACAAGTAAATATGTATTTTGGTCAGTATTTACAACGTCGTTTTTAAAATACTGGCATGTAATTGATACATTCTCTGCGAATGAAATAAAAGAATACAAGAGGCCTCCCACAACTTTTGTTCAGGATCCAAAATTGAAGAACAAAGCAATGAAACAGTTATTTGTCTAAAAGGAACACGACTTGACTCTACTTTCCACCTGTTCTTCAAACACATCATTAACATCAAGTTAAATATGAAGTTTATACTACAAATGGGCTGCAGCATTGTTGACGATTGCTGTTACAGAATTTCAAAAAATAAATTGCAGATTTTTGATTTGGTAAAGTCAAGGCAAGGACAGTATCTCTGATACACCCCAATAAATCATAAGATGCTTACATGCTTAGCTGGTATAGCGCCAGGTATGAAAAGGTAAATGTCCCGGCGAATTATTAATAGTTAGCTCGCAATGCAGTTCAATGTTTCAATTTATGTATTTTTTAAATCCACTATATGATATCTAAAAACGTTCACCTATTTATGTATATTAATCTTTTGCTTATATTCTTTCTGTTAAAATTTAACAGAACAAATAGCAGAACTATAATGTATCCCAGGTAAAAACTAGCGAAGGATACGTGTTTTGGTTTTTAAATGAAATGCCAACACAAACAGGATTTTAAGGTATCCTTAAATGGTGCAAGGGTACGGACGCCCACTCATGTATTGTGGCTAAACGATAGTCTGCGTTTGTCCACACTTTTAAAGTTCATTTTTAATGAGAGGTGATACATACAATCGTATTTATGGAAAATAGATTGGCAGGTTACATTGGGCTATGTTCGCAGGAGTCATCTATAACTCCCTTAGCGCACTTTTTGACTATTTTTAGGCTCTTTCCAAAGTAACCATACATAAAATTGGCCTGATACCCCTTCCTCCCCCAGGGAGAATTGCGAGGTTTGTAGGGCCCCCCTTTAGAAGACTTTAACTGAATTCCATACTACAACGATGACGAGCCTCGTACTTTGTGAGTTAATGGGGTCAAGTATTTATAATAAAACCCCATACATTTGGCCACACTTTTCTTAACACCGTTTGTGGTTCATCTCACGACAGCGCGAACATCCCTGTATCAGAACTCGTTCCGTTACAGAGCGGGGAAGCTGTGGAACTCCCTTCCCACGCGAGTGTTCCCGGAGCGTTACAACCTGCAACTGTTCAAAAAGAACTGCAACAGTTATTTGATGGCATCTCGGGGCGCCCACTCGACGCTATAGGTTCGCCTCTCCCGAGAGAAGTCTAATAAAAAAAAAAAAAAAAAAAAAAAAAAAAAAATATGTGGTGATTCCATTGGAGAGACGAGTTAACTCGAGTGGAAACATTTACAAGTTCGTTAGCTGGAATGATGCACTGACAATACATATGTTGGAATATGTCTTTGTTAACAAGAGACAGCACTGCGTTTGAGAGACCTTGCTATCTAGTCCGCTAGATAATTCCTATTGGTACATCTGGTTGAGATCGCCCTGCTGTTTGATATTAGGGCTTAAATAGGTGGGTTAAATTGATACGCTATCTTCAGTAAACGGATAAATTGGTTTGCGAATAATGGTCAAGACATCGTGTATAAAAAATGAATAATAGAATGGTAGGATGTACGGAATTTGCGGAACACTAACACTAATTTAATGGAAAGAATATCTGACGTGATTCAGAATTACTGCGGCCAACATATAGTTTCCTACCTATTGAATCAATGTATTGTCAACTCTATAGGAGTGTAATTTCGTTAACAGAGCTAAATGTCAAATTCCGTCTAATTCTTTAGAGAATTCTAGTGCCGTAGCCCTGCTTTCATCGATATTGTGGACGTAGAGAGTCTACTTTTCGGAAAGGGATGCTATCGCATGACGACTTGTTTCTCCGAAATTCATATTGTCAGTCATTAAGAATTTAATTATTTTCAGTGACTCCCCAACCGTCGGCAAAACCGAAGTCAGTTCTATGAATCGATAGGGAGAGGGTGATAATTGGTCACCCTTTTTTAGAAGTGGTCGAATATTCACTGATTTCCTTCAGTTTAAGAGTCTACCAATTGAGTCTCTTATCCATTGAATCAATGTAGCGTCAACTTTACAGGAATGTAATTTCGACAACAGGGATGGGTGCTACATTCTGTAAAATACCTTTGATACGTCTGAAATAAAAAATTAAGTGGTCCCATTCTCATAAGACTCCTGTGGAGCTGCTGCTACAAAAACCATATTGGGAGTCACTAAAGAAGTACTCTGTTGTCAAGTTTATCAGTGACTTTATATCCTTCGACAGAGTGATATGCGTTAGCAAAAGGAGGGAATAATTTGTCGCCCTTATTGGAATTGGCTGACTTCCATCTATTTGGGAAATGCCCAGTTGAACAAGACAGATGGAAGGGCTTCGGCGGCGGTTTAGTGAGTGAAGAAGAAGATGTCTTCCTAAGTATATCGGCGATATCTTTCGGGCCAGTCAAATTGGCCATTTTCGGCCCATTGAGTGTTTGGGAAACAGCTCGAGTTCAAAGGGTAATTTGTGGCGGTTCCGCCAAACCCCACTGTACACTTACCCGAAGAACCCCCATAACTACAACCCAGCCATCATAATTTTCTGCTAATGCAATCGCATTAAGCACCTGTAAATGATTCACGCAACAAATGACCAAATGTATTTAGCTAAAAGCTTCTAGAAAATAATTCTTACCTTCATTCATTAATTCGAATTAAAAATTCCCTATAAGAATTCTCTCCAAACTTATCATAAATTCCCTGAAAGAAAACTCATCGGTTCACATATAATGCAACCGCATAATCAGGGAATCTTAACCTTGAGTTGGCTATTCCCAGCCTCAACATGTGTACAATAAATTTACCTACATACACATTGGCTGGCGACCCCTTTACCCAACGATAAACAGTCCAACACAGCTGCATACAATTAGCGCAATAGACGCTGAAACTAATTCCCTAGCATGTACCATGTACAAACAAAAGAACGCTGGCCTTCAGCAGGCATTCTGGCGATACGGCAAACAATTCAAACCATTCAAGTATCCCAAATGCGTCTACTATCTAATGAGTTGCAACTTGTTTACTCAGTTGAACTCTCAGATCATATATTCCCTTTGTCCTATATATTCCTGGATCCGTTTGCCATTGACCTTCTCACATAAGCAAACACAAAGCCAATTAGCATCCAATGAGATTCGGCTTGTTTGCTTAGCCGAACTCACATCTCATGGATGCACATTATGCCCTTTCTTTGTTTCAGTTTCGTTCTCATGGCTTTGTCCCATGAATGAACCAATGTACACACATACATGTGTACCACCATGGTCTTTATTACGAGATCTGGTTTTCTGTTCCACAGAGAGACTCTTTACGTCTCTCTTGTGGTAAGTAAAAACATATCCTTAGCGGAGAGGATATCCACCACCACCGAATCGAGGGTGAATTACGAGCCAGATTCCAACCCTCGATTGAGTCCCTTTACATCCACTGACCGAGCCGGTCGTGTCACTCCCGCTCCTCGATGCGCATGGGGACGCGAAAGTCAACCGCGAGTTGTGGTTAACGTTTGTCGCCGGATCGGAAATTGTTTAATTAACCATAAGAAAACTTTCTAATTAACAAACAATTTAATGAACCATAAGATAACTTTTTAATTAACAAACAATGTGCGAGAGCTGAGATTAAAATACGTAATAAAGTCCAGTGACTGTAATTCATGTTCTTTTTTTCATTTATCATCAATAAAGTAATCATTTAATAAACAATCCACAGTGTGCTTAGTTTCATTCCACTTACTGTGAACGGTGTGTTGCAGAGTTTCGTTTTGATCTTTGTGTTAGACTGTATTCGGCAGAGCAGTGGAACTTTCTTTCGGTGTTTAGCGAACTTATGATGGAGGAAGAAGGGAATCAGCGCCGTAGGCCGGCGCACCACATTTCTTCCTCACAAATTTACATGATCTTGTGCTCATGTTGAGGCGGTGCTAATGGAATATCGAGCGACCTTGAGTTGGATGCAAAATATGCCACATGAATAATTGTTTCCTTTATTGCATTGGTACTAAGAATTTTAAACGAAAGAATGAATAAAGAGAAGGAGCTTTAGATGTTCTTCACAAATATCTACAAATGTCTATTATCTTTGGGACGGTATTTTTTTTTGTGTCTCACTTTCTGATCGTGTGAGAACTTTCTGAGTGAATGTATACATTGCAGGCGTTTATTCTATTGAATTGTCGGCGGTTTTTCTCTATTTTGTTCGATTAATATAATTGGTTTAACTCTTTCGACCTGATGGAATCCCTATTACCAGAATAGAAATACACACTCGACTTAGGTTTGATACCAGTGTAGAATAAGGATGTCCATGTTTATGTCGGATACCCATGTTGGGTCAGAACCTCTCTGACCGTTGAACGAACTCGTCGCTGGTCGCTAGCCAACGAAAAACTATTTCGTGTGTGTACCTTCCTCACAGAGGAAGTCAAAGTGAAGTGGGGACGTGTCTACCGACGCAGGCATCTACATTAATTAAAAATAAAAAGGTGCGATTGTATTCATGAGTGGGCGAGTTCACGTGTTTTATAAACATTCAATGGTAAGATCACGAGTGTGTATAATGAAATCACACAAACAACTAAATAAAATTAAAAATACAACAAACACATTAAAAGAAAAAAAAAGTGACTCACTGACCATGAATGAAGGTCAGGTCATATCTAAAAAGACAAGGAGGTTGACCCCTTAACCGAATCTAACCGCCAAAAGACACAAGTTAGATGACACCGAAGGGATTGAAATATGTGAAACTAGTGAGGAATATTCGTGTCCCAGAAATGCTCACTACTCTGGAGCAGGGGACAAATATAAAGACCTGGCCGGTAAGGAGCCACTAGTCAATATCCCAGATAAAAACTCGATAACATCATTGCTGAGCTTACAAAGAAAAAAGAAGAGATGAGCCGTGTAAAGAAGTAAAAGCAGCTCTGGAAAAAAGGAATACGTGGCGTTTACAACCATGTGAACAACGACAACAGCATCGAAAAAACAGCAGTTAACAATTAGAAGCAACAAATCAGCAGGAAGGAAAATTACTACCCATCATTGTAAGTCATATGGAAACTAACGACGTAATAAATCTCGGTAAATTAAAATGGAAGAACTTTAGAACTAAACGCATCGAGAAAGCGAAAATCAGTTTTCGGTGTAACGATTTAAAGGCCTACCACAAAATTAATTCTGCTTTGGGTAGGGTGACTAGCGAGTTTTTTTTTTTTTTTTATTAGACTTCTCTCGGGAGAGGCGAACCTATAGCGTCGAGTGGACGCCCCGAGATGCCATCAAATAACTGTTGCAGTTCTTTTTGAACAGTTGCAGGTTGTAACGCCCCGGGAACACTCGCGTGGGAAGGGAGTTCCACAGCTTCTCCGCTCTGTAACGGAACGAGTTCTGATACAGGGATGTTCGCGCTGTCGGGAGATGAACCACAAACGGGTGCGATGCATACTACAGGTATACTACAAAATCGAAGAAAACTGTCTTCTTGCTCCTAAAATAATTTGATCCATCTTTTTCCCCAGAAGAATTACTTGAGGAAGTAAAAATTGTTGAAACCTTTCTCCACCGTTAGTTCTATAAAACGTAAGTTGCCTTTCTTTATTGTGTCTCTATCACCCGACAGTAGAGTTGATGGGGTTAGATATATTAAATATCTAAGCCACCAAACAATAAGTTGGGAGAAAATAAAGAAGTCCGAACGTGTATTACAGTGTATGCACTGTCAACGCTTCGTCCATGTGGAATCGAATTGTAATATGCAATTTAGATGCATAAAATGTCTAAACGATCACATTTTTGGGAAGTGTCCGTTGAGCGGAGAACAGCTCCTGGATAAGAATAAGTTATCATCCGTCCTTTGCAAGAATACAGGACATCCTACTAACTTTAGAGGTTACCCTAAATACCAACAACTAAATTCAGAGATGAAAGCCAGAAAGAAGCAAGTTGAAGAAAATAAACGTATGGAAACTCGTTCTTACAACTTCGTGGCATCTAGTGTGTCATAAGCCCAAATGGCATATAATCTCTAACAAGACCTTTCATAATGAAAACGGCTTACAGCAAGAACCAGTGCATTCTCCTATTCTATTTAACGTTTACACTAATGATCTAGTGGTTCTGTAGCGTTCTACGAACGCACAAGTCTACTCAGGTAAGGTTCCTATCTTCAAAGAACGTACTTACCTGAGAGCGTCGCACGCGCCCACAGACGCGTGCCCCAAAGCCCGCGATAGGGCCTGCAACTCGCAGCCAACGTTGAGACCGACACCAAAAAGGCAAGGAACTGAACGTTCCCAAAGCTTTTTAGGTCAAGCTCAACAATTATAACTCTTCATGCCTGAAACAAAGGCATAAACATCCATGCGTTCTAATCCTAAAAAAAAAACCAATTCCCAAAATGCCATACATGCTGCCTGCGCCCAGGAACATCTCATCGAACCGGCAATTCCGAAATTCGATACAAAAGAATTGCTACCATCAAAGAATGAGCCGATCAACGGATGCACGTGCGGGTAATCTAACGCGAGGACCACCCAAATCCGTTGAACAACAGAAGGCAGCCACGACCTATCGCAATCGAATATATCTCAACGAGATATCCGATGATTTATGAGGAGTTAAGCCAACAAAGGCAATACTCCGGTCCCACGGCCACGCTAGAATTTCGCACCATTATAAAGATCTAATGGATTTCGATTCCGGGTACCAAGTTCAAATAAGACCCACCGACTGCACGTCAAAACAATCGCCGAATATCTCTGGTCTGGGCGCCAGATGTTCTGTGCAAACAGAAGGCTGTGGAAATGAAACTCTCTCAGCGATAATGATGATGTATGCAAGATGACCTTCCCCTTTCAGGAAACAAAAAAATATCCCGTGGGAGGTGATAACATGCTGCTAACAGAAATTCGGAAGTTCTGTTAGCAGAGCAAATAGGGAATATTTTTTTTTTTGATAGATACAGATACCAGTTTTGAATCTGGGTATCGTGTGAGCAGGATATGGTTGAGGGCGGCAGAGTGATTTCGATCGTCAACGAGACGAAAGCTAGTTTTGTTACCGAACATCCATATCGCGAGGTCGAATTTTGATCGAGCATCCGAGGAGGCCTAGAACTATAGAAAACTCCATCGAGGAATCCCAACGGGGAGATATTCGCGTGACGAGTGTGCATCGTTAGTGCTGCGTGTCTTCGCATGATAACTCTTGTAGATACATATGACATTTTAAAATTTATATATACTCAACTACGTGCGAAATCAACAACGGATCTCGTGTCGCGACTGTAAGGCAACAAAAAGGAAAAATTGTCCATAAAAATAAAATTGCAAGAAACTATTCCTTTGTGTTTTGTGTTTTTGTGCATTCGCCCGTTGTTCCAGGTTGTTTATTTGTGTGTGTTACAGTGTTCAGGCGGAACACCAGCGTCAACGTATATCATAGACAATTTCCGCCAAAGTGGTGACCCCGACGTGATGATGTAGCGTTCTACGAACGCACAAGTCTACTCAGGTAAGGTTCCTATCTTCAAAGAACGTACTTACCTGAGAGCGTCGCACGCGCCCACAGACGCGTGCCCCAAAGCCCGCGATAGGGCCTGCAACTCGCAGCCAACGTTGAGACCGACACCAAAAAGGCAAGGAACTGAACGTTCCCAAAGCCTTTTAGGTCAAGCTCAACAATTATAACTCTTCATGCCTGAAACAAAGGCATAAACATCCATGCGTTCTAATCCTAAAAAAAAAACCAATTCCCAAAATGCCATACATGCTGCCTGCGCCCAGGAACATCTCATCGAACCGGCAATTCCGAAATTCGATACAAAAGAATTGCTACCATCAAAGAATGAGCCGATCAACGGATGCACGTGCGGGTAATCTAACGCGAGGACCACCCAAATCCGTTGAACAACAGAAGGCAGCCACGACCTATCGCAATCGAATATATCTCAACGAGATATCCGATGATTTATGAGGAGTTAAGCCAACAAAGGCAATACTCCGGTCCCACGGCCACGCTAGAATTTCGCACCATTATAAAGATCTAATGGATTTCGATTCCGGGTACCAAGTTCAAATAAGACCCACCGACTGCACGTCAAAACAATCGCCGAATATCTCTGGTCTGGGCGCCAGATGTTCTGTGCAAACAGAAGGCTGTGGAAATGAAACTCTCTCAGCGATAATGATGATGTATGCAAGATGACCTTCCCCTTTCAGGAAACAAAAAAATATCCCGTGGGAGGTGATAACATGCTGCTAACAGAAATTCGGAAGTTCTGTTAGCAGAGCAAATAGGGAATATTTTTTTTTTTGATAGATACAGATACCAGTTTTGAATCTGGGTATCGTGTGAGCAGGATATGGTTGAGGGCGGCAGAGTGATTTCGATCGTCAACGAGACGAAAGCTAGTTTTGTTACCGAACATCCATATCGCGAGGTCGAATTTTGATCGAGCATCCGAGGAGGCCTAGAACTATAGAAAACTCCATCGAGGAATCCCAACGGGGAGATATTCGCGTGACGAGTGTGCATCGTTAGTGCTGCGTGTCTTCGCATGATAACTCTTGTAGATACATATGACATTTTAAAATTTATATATACTCAACTACGTGCGAAATCAACAACGGATCTCGTGTCGCGACTGTAAGGCAACAAAAAGGAAAAATTGTCCATAAAAATAAAATTGCAAGAAACTATTCCTTTGTGTTTTGTGTTTTTGTGCATTCGCCCGTTGTTCCAGGTTGTTTATTTGTGTGTGTTACAGTGTTCAGGCGGAACACCAGCGTCAACGTATATCATAGACAATTTCCGCCAAAGTGGTGACTTCCCGACGTGGGAAATAAGAACACGCGAAAAGCAAAATTTTTTGTAAAACAGTGAACACGCGAAAATAAAAAAATAAAACAGTTCGGGAAACTCAACACAAATACAGACAGTTCCAGTGCCAGTGCCGCGAAACTAAAGAACTTGCTACTGATCACAATACAAACAGTGATAGTAACAATTACAACACAAAAAACAGTTGCAGTGACACCCAGTGCATGTGACAGTGGAAAGTGACCCGACCACCCACAGTGCCCACCTGACTGCCGCCCAATTTCGGACAGGATACCAGGACTCATCACGACGCCCTGAATGCAGAAACAACAACGATAGCAGAAAGCCGCAAGTTTTTAAAAGCAATTTTCTTTCTTTTATATTCCTTTTTTTCCTTTTTTTTGCTTCATTGCTGAAATAAAATTTAAAACATGTATTTAGTTCTTTGTGCGAGCTCTTTCTGAGCCGTTAAGTGAAAAACAATTTTTTTAAATTGACAAAGCTCCTTCTGAGAAAAACTTAAAACATTAATAGTCATAAATTTACAAAAAAACAAATACAACCTTTAAACAGACCCTTTCATTTTATATAACCAAATGAAAACAAAACAAAACGTTTTTACTTTCTATTTCAAGTTTCTAGTTTTGTGATAAGTAGGAATAAAGCAGAAATCCAAATTGTTGTCTGGTACAAAATTTAAGAAACTTAAAGCAGTCCGTTTAAATTTGTATTTGAAACAAAGGAAATCAATTTACGATACTACTAAATCATATAAGAATATACGCAAGTCTAATTCGAGCAGAGGTAAACAAAACACTAAATTATTGAAACAGAAGGGTTTGAAACAACAACGAAATTAATCTACATTATATAATATCGCAATAATGTACGTGCTCATCTCTTAAGATGTATAGAGATTATTTTCAAATTATTTCACCTCCGAGACAGCACGGATGTCATCTAGTACTAAAATTCTTTCCTAAATTATAATTGCATTTGTGCTCGATAAGTAGTTATTAAATAAACTGCAAAGCTAACCCGTAAGAAAAATTAAAAAAAAAAAAAAAGTAAACCTAGAAGCAAAACCCAGAGAAATTACATAGTGATTAAAGATTTTTGTAAGCTCCTTCAGAGCCCGAAGCACACGCGAACCGACGACACACTCAAAAAAAAAAAAAAAAAAAAAAAATTTTCTCGTTTTCTCCTTTCGTGACGACCGCGAAATTCAAGGGAAATTAATCCCCCGAAATAAAATCAACGCAGACATAGCTGCGCATCCGCGAAAAACCTTGATAGTTCTTACCTCCTCGTACTGCTTGTCCTCCTCCGAACGGAAAAGTTTCTCTCTGTCCGCTGCCAGCACAGTCGAACAACACGTAGGATCCTCTGGTGTAGGCCCACCCTTTTTACTATCTTTGGAAAATAGATAGAATCCTTTTGTGCTAGGCCTTTTCCTTGTAAATCTTTGGAATCAGCAGGTCGTTTTACCGCGTTCCACTCGAAAGACTTTTCGAAAAAAAGTAAACGCGAACCTCTCTTTAACAGGCGATCCGCGCACCGAGCGACGGTAGTAGATGCCAACCACAAGATCGCAAGCTTCGATACAGAAAGCGAAAACGTTGAGAGGAAATATAATCGCTCTCCCACAGAGAAAATTAACGCGAAACCTCCCCAAGTCGACAGTAACCGCTAGATCGAAACCAGCTGCCGAAAAATTGAAAATGGCAAACGACGCCGGACCTTCGCCAACGACATCACAGGCTCCTGCCCTCCGTCAAGAAGCCGACATCCCATTCCAGGCGGACCACCGCCCACAACTGCGTAACGCAATATTACCGGACTTCACGTCCGACGACCCAGATTACTGGTTCGGTTACGCCGAAAGGGTTTTCAGAGTGGAAGGAATCACCGACGAGGAAGTGAAATTCCTCGTGGTAACACGGGTACAAGACCCAAAATTAATTCCATATGCGAAGTGTCTGATAAAAACCCCATCTCCGCAACCGTACACGGCGTTTAAAGAGATGGTGACTAACGCCTATAGCGAAACGCCGCAAAATCGCTTGCGACGTTTATTACGGTCGACCGACACCTCTGGGATGCGACCATCCCAGCGTGCCGCCTATTTCCGTGCGCTGGCCGGAACGGACATGTCCGAGACAGCCTTAACGGCTATATTTCGAGAATCTTTACCAGAATACGTTCAGGCAATCGTCGCGCCTCTAGCCGAATCTGGTCTTGATGAGCTAGCGCGACACGCCGAGGCAGTAATGGCCACGGATAGATCCCGAACGGATCTCCAATTTCTTCCGGCAACGAACCCCGCGCAAAATCCACCTCTGCCCCAACCACGAACCTCCACGGTAACGTGCACTCATGCAACACAAACGAGCAATGAGATAGAACGCTTAGGCAGGCAGGTCCAGCAGTTGCAAGCGCAACTGAATAACCTCAGCGTGGGGAACAATTCATGGCCTGGCCGTGACAGATCACGGCGACGAAGCAGGTCGCGTGAAAACTTTAGACGCGGGCGCGGTAGATCGCGCACCCCAACCAACGAAAACACCTTGGGCAGGTGTTACTTCCACCATCGTTTCGGGGCACAAGCCAGGAAGTGCAGGCAACCCTGCAACTGGTCACATGTGCCAGCAATACAGGCTAGTTCTTTAAACTAGAACTGCCGACCGTAGAAAAAGCGCAAACGGCCGGCAACCCCCAATTAAGTCGCTTGTCAATATACGATTCGAAGTTAAATATGGACTTCATTATTGACACAGGTGCGGATATTTCCGTTCTTCCGCGCTCATACGCACCTGCAAATCGGTTGCCGGGTAAATTGAGATTGTTCGCCGCGAACAATAGTCCAATTAAAACCTACGGACGGAAATTAATAACACTAAAAATAGGCCTACGTCGACCAATTCGATGGTACTTCGTAGTGGCCGATGTGACCGAACCCCTAATAGGTTCGGACCTGCTGCGACACTACAAACTAGTAGTGGACGTAGCCAGCAACAGACTGATGGACCCGTTAACGTCTCTCTCTCAGCCAGTAAACGCAAAGGCGGGAGAGGCATTGACGTTAACGTGCACTGTCGCAAACGGACCATTCAGCGATCTGTTGCGAGAATTTGCGGATATAACAGTTCCGCTTAGCAATCCCCGACGTGCAAAGGCCGGCGTTTTTCATCACATTGAAACGCGCGGCCCCCCAGTGAGCCAACGCCCGCGCCGATTGGCTCCCGAAAAATTGCGCGAGGCTCGTGCAGAATTCGAGTATATGCTCGACTTAGGAATCTGCCAGCCGTCCGACAGCCCATGGGCGAGCCCACTTCATCTCGTCAAAAAGAGTAACGGCGAGTGGCGCCCATGTGGTGATTATCGAATGCTGAACGCAGTAACGACACCCGACCGATATCCGATAGCAAACCTGCACGACTTTTCTTATAAGCTGCAGGGGTGCGAAGTTTTCTCGACCCTCGACCTCACGAGGGCGTACCACCAAATCCCGGTGGCACCCGAAGATATACCGAAAACCGCGGTAACCACACCTTTTGGACTATTCGAGTTCAAGGTGATGACATTCGGTCTCCGAAATGCAGCGCAAACGTTCCAGCGCTACATAGACTCAGCTCTCCGCGGACTTGACTTCTGCTACGCGTATATCGATGATATACTCATAGCATCGAAAAACATGAGCGAACATCGCTCCCATTTGAAGCAAGTGTTCGAGCGCCTCCGAGAATTCGGCCTGGTAATCAATCCAGACAAGTGCCACCTCGGAGAATCGGAAGTCAAGTACCTTGGCTATTGTATAAATGGCCAAGGCGTCCGTCCATTACAAGACAGGGTGGAAGCACTAATGCAGTTTCCTCGCCCCAAGAATGTGCGAGAACTTAGGCGTTACTTGGGAATGTTAAACTTTTATCGCCCAACGCTTCGAAACGCCGCACAGGTCCAGGCTCCGCTGAACGAATACCTAGTAGGAGCCAAACGAAACGACAAACGACCGATTCAGTGGACCGAGTCAGCTGATCAAGCTTTTCGCTTATCGAAAGAGCAGCTGGCGAACGCAACTTTACTTCGACATCCCATCGAAGGAGCCCCATTGTCCATACAGTGTGACGCTTCCGACACTGCAATTGGGGCCGTACTCGAACAAGAGTGCGATGGTAAATGGGAACCGCTGGGCTTCTTCTCAAAAAAATTGAACCCGACCCAGCGACGATACAGTGCCTACGACAGGGAGTTACTAGCGATTTACTCCGCAGTAAAGTACTTCCGGCACATGGTCGAAGGACGCCAGTTGACGATCAAAACTGATCACAAACCACTGGTGTACGCTTTCCGAAAGAAAGCGGAAAGTTCAACTCCACGACAGGAACGGCACCTGGATTTCATCGGGCAATTTAGCACCCGAATTGAATATGTTCCAGGTGCAGACAACGTAATTGCAGACGCATTTTCGCGTATCGATGCGATTAAACTCCGAGCGCAAATCGATGATGCCGACTTGGCACAAGCGCAAGGAGAGGACCATCAACTCGAGTCCCTATTGAAAGCGGAGACAGCACTAGTTATGCGTAAACTTCCTTTCAACGACTCAAACGATGAAGTCTGGTGTGATGTATCGACGGGGACAGCTCGCCCCTACATCCCAGAAAAGTTTCGAAGGAATGTGTACGAAACATTCCATAACCCAGCCCACCCAAGCGGACGCGCAACCGCTGCGGCCGTCCGACGTAAATTCGTCTGGCCACATATGGCCAAAGACATCACAAATTGGGCACGTAATTGTTTGCAATGTCAACGTTGCAAAGTCGATCGACACAACGTGCTACAACCAGCACAGTTTAAGCTCCCCGAGGCACGATTCGCCCATGTACACATCGACATTGTGGGACCGCTTACGCCGTCGAGAGGTTACATGTACCTCCTGACGATGATCGATCGCTTCACTCGGTGGCCAGAAGCAGTGCCACTACGAACAGTGACCGCGGAGAATGTAGCCAAAGCATTCTATTCGACTTGGGTCACACGTTTCGGCGTCCCAGCCACTCTCACAGCTGATCGAGGACCACAGTTCGAGGCAGCGATTTTCAGGCAGCTGACCGATCTACTCGGCTGCCAACAAAGCCATACGACAGCTTATCACCCCCAGTCCAATGGGATGATTGAACGATGGCATCGCTCGCTGAAAGCCTCACTGATGTGTCATGACGATAATCAATGGCTGGACGCACTACCGACAGTTCTTTTAGGCTTGCGCACAAGCATAAAAGAAGACCTGGGAGCCTCAGCAGCAGATCTGACTTACGGAACCAATCTGCGCCTCCCAGGAGAGTTCTTCGCCGATGGAGAATCACCGCTCGAACAGTTGCCAAATTTGGAAAACCTACGCAAACTCATGCGAAAGGTCAGGGCAACACCTGTCGCCAGACACGGTTCCAAGAGGATATTTGTTCACCCAGAGATGGACAGCTGCACGCACGTCTTTATCAGGGTGGACAAAGTTAGGAAACCTCTAGAACCGCCCTACGAAGGGCCATACAAGGTGCTGGATCGAATAAACGACCGAGTTTTCTCCGTTGACATCGACGGCAAGCCGTACACCGTCAGTGTCGAAAGACTGAAACCGTGCCACCTGGAACTACCACCAGATACCGTACTGGGAGAAGTGCATCAACAACCAGCGGCGGCAGCCGAAACCTGCCCCCTACGCCACCCAGCAGACTCCCACGAAACGCCAGGCACGTCAAATGTTGAGAATCAACCAAACCCTCGCGAAATGGTCGCGCGCGGGGCGTCGGACATCCTACACGGACCGATAACGCGGCAGCGCGCCCGAGATCTGCGCGCACAAGAAGACGCTGCGAAGATTCTCAATGTACGGCAACCTGAAACCCCAACTTCTGACAAGCGAAAAAGAACGACGAACGCGCTAACTTTCGCTCCTCTACCACCCAAACACCGCCCAATACGGAAGGGAGCACGCTCGTAAAACTCAACTACACCCCCCAAGCAACTAACTATCTCATATCGTGACTACGTCACTAGGGGGGGAGTGATGTAGCGTTCTACGAACGCACAAGTCTACTCAGGTAAGGTTCCTATCTTCAAAGAACGTACTTACCTGAGAGCGTCGCACGCGCCCACAGACGCGTGCCCCAAAGCCCGCGATAGGGCCTGCAACTCGCAGCCAACGTTGAGACCGACACCAAAAAGGCAAGGAACTGAACGTTCCCAAACCTTTTTAGGTCAAGCTCAACAATTATAACTCTTCATGCCTGAAACAAAGGCATAAACATCCATGCGTTCTAATCCTAAAAAAAAAACCAATTCCCAAAATGCCATACATGCTGCCTGCGCCCAGGAACATCTCATCGAACCGGCAATTCCGAAATTCGATACAAAAGAATTGCTACCATCAAAGAATGAGCCGATCAACGGATGCACGTGCGGGTAATCTAACGCGAGGACCACCCAAATCCGTTGAACAACAGAAGGCAGCCACGACCTATCGCAATCGAATATATCTCAACGAGATATCCGATGATTTATGAGGAGTTAAGCCAACAAAGGCAATACTCCGGTCCCACGGCCACGCTAGAATTTCGCACCATTATAAAGATCTAATGGATTTCGATTCCGGGTACCAAGTTCAAATAAGACCCACCGACTGCACGTCAAAACAATCGCCGAATATCTCTGGTCTGGGCGCCAGATGTTCTGTGCAAACAGAAGGCTGTGGAAATGAAACTCTCTCAGCGATAATGATGATGTATGCAAGATGACCTTCCCCTTTCAGGAAACAAAAAAATATCCCGTGGGAGGTGATAACATGCTGCTAACAGAAATTCGGAAGTTCTGTTAGCAGAGCAAATAGGGAATATTTTTTTTTTTGATAGATACAGATACCAGTTTTGAATCTGGGTATCGTGTGAGCAGGATATGGTTGAGGGCGGCAGAGTGATTTCGATCGTCAACGAGACGAAAGCTAGTTTTGTTACCGAACATCCATATCGCGAGGTCGAATTTTGATCGAGCATCCGAGGAGGCCTAGAACTATAGAAAACTCCATCGAGGAATCCCAACGGGGAGATATTCGCGTGACGAGTGTGCATCGTTAGTGCTGCGTGTCTTCGCATGATAACTCTTGTAGATACATATGACATTTTAAAATTTATATATACTCAACTACGTGCGAAATCAACAACGGATCTCGTGTCGCGACTGTAAGGCAACAAAAAGGAAAAATTGTCCATAAAAATAAAATTGCAAGAAACTATTCCTTTGTGTTTTGTGTTTTTGTGCATTCGCCCGTTGTTCCAGGTTGTTTATTTGTGTGTGTTACAGTGTTCAGGCGGAACACCAGCGTCAACGTATATCATAGACAATTTCCGCCAAAGTTCCCTCAACCATGCATGCAGATCTCGAGAAAAGATTGATGTCATAAACAGACTTCAATAGAATCAAACGCTTTTGCAACGACTGGAAATTAAAGATCAACCGCAGAATCGCAACACAAGAAATGCGATCCCAATAAAGTACTGTGTGACAATGCGGGAATAAACAGGATAGATGATTTCATTATCAAAATTATTTGTGGTCACACTGCAAGGGCAATGTAACATATAGTGAAAATAATCTTATATCGAGAGCATTCTATCCCAATGATATGTATCTGGAGAGTACTCTCCGCAATGGGTTTATTCCCCCAGAAGCATTTCCCTTCTTAGATAGAAATGGGCTTATCCAAGACAAGCATGGAATCCCTATTATTTACCACGCCATGGATACGAAAATTTACCATGATAATGATATCTCTAATGTTTCAGATCGTCTACGTTTTTGTATGGTGATTAGTAAAAGAGATAAATCTAAAGGAGACCGATCTCATCCCAACTGGTGGTGGACTAGTGATGAAGAGAGGACTTTATGTCCCCAAATATGGTGGGCCATAAATTTTTACAAACGGCAACACTTGATTTGTTAAAAACCGTTAGAAGGAGGGGCGCGCGAGTGGCGGGGACGAAAAAAAAATAAATTTCAATAAACGATTATTACGTTAAATAAATGCTCGGCAAAATAACATTTGAAATTTTATTTCTATTCATGTTTCAAATGTGGAAACATTTATGGCCCACCCTATAGTACGCCTCTCAGGTGCAATGCTCCCGTTTCCCTTTCCTATGTTTAGATTTAGTTTTAGTTTCATTTTTAAACCTAATGATGTTTTGTTTAGTTGTAAAATTCTTCTGTGATTTAAAGTAGAGATGTAAAAGGGGAAGGCCTCTTTTAAATATGCACAGACTTCATACTATATTTTAGCATTTAGTCTTACGTGAAAACTGTAATTTTTTGTATAATAAATCTGTATTTTAAACCAACAAAAATAACCCATGCTGACTAATTAGAGTTAATCATTTCAACACTCTCCCCATAACCGTCTACTATCAGAATGTTAGGGGTTTTCGCTCCAAAACACATTCGACTCTGGAAAAGGCGCACTCCCTCCCCTTCGACATATACGCTCTGACGGAGACCAACCTTATCCCTAGTATCAGTAGTCTTGAACTATTCCCTCCTTCCTTCAACGTTTTTCGCGATGACGACGCTCATCGAGAAGGTCCCTACTCCCCATGCCGTGGAGTGCTGCTCGCCACTCATAACAGACTTACTTCATCTCTAATTGCCATCTCTTCTTCTCCGGATCTCAACTACGTCGCTGTTAAAATTGACAAGCGCCCTAAGTCTCTATTTATTATCTGTTTTTATATTCCTCCCTCTCGACCCACCGCGTCATAGGAACTCGCAAAAGAAGCGGTAGATAACCTTACAGTGTTAAGCACCGCAATAGACGATATCGTCGTTCTTGGCGACTTTAACCCTGCCCCACCTACAATGGACATCAGCTGACGAACTAGCCTTCTACCCCTCTAACCCCACTAGTTCTAATGAACGTATTTTTATTAACGGGCTCTCGGACTCAGGCCTCCATCAAATTAGCAATGTCCCAAATCATATGGCGAGACAGCTGGACCTCGTGTTCACAACCGACCCTCTCATGTCGTCAGTTGCCCCTAGCCCACACGCCCTCTCTACCATTGACAATTATCACCTCCCACTGCTCTTATCCTTATATCTCGACCATGAAACCAAGCTCCCTCTACCTCCTGACTGCTTTTCTTACAATTTCCATAAGGCTAATTTCCGCCTCCTAAATGAACATCTTAGCAAAACAGCGTTTCGCTTTGATTATTTGGGTGTAGAAGAAGCCACGGCCACTCTCTATAAGGAGATTTACTATGCCGTCGCCTTATATGTCCCCTATTCTCGAGCAGGTCATCGGTTTCTTCGCCGCCATGGTACAACCGCAATCTCCGCAATCTTCGGAACAAAAGGAATAACTTATGGAACATTTTCCTCAAAACGCGATCCATTGAAAACTACTCTAACTATCTCGGGGCCTTTTATAAATTTTCCGAACTCTACAACTCCCTCTATTCCAAATACCTTATTGAAACACAATCCAATTTGATTAGCAATCCCAAATCCTTTTTCCACTTTATAAATTATAAACGTAAATCCGACGCCTATCCTAACTCTCTCTCTTATGGCGTGACGACGTCAAACGACAACCTAACTATTGCCAACCTGTTCGCGTCGTTTTTCAATAAATCCTTCACAGACATCTCCTTCGAACCCAATCCGTCGTATTTCAATGACGTGCCCGAATTCTCCCTCGGTCCCTTCTCTCCTCAACTTATTCAGCGTTACGTAGTTGTGGAGAAACTAAACTTACTCAAAGACGAGTTCAGCCCCGGGCCTGATGGACTTCCATCTGTATTCTTAAAGCACTGTTCCACTTCTCTTTCTCTTCCGTTATCAAAGATTTTCAACCTATCCCTCTCTCAAGGGACCTTCCCTAGTATCTGGAAATCCCTCTATGTCACCCCCATACATAAAAAGGGACCTAAAAATGATATCAGCAACTACTGACCCATCGCCAAACTATCTCATATCCCCAAACTGTTCGAGGGGCTTCTTTACAATGCGTTATCTTTCAGTTGTAAATCCATCATCTCACCCAACCAGCATGGTTTCCTTTCGGGTAGGTCGACCACAACCAATCTGATCGAGTTGTCATCCCACACTCTCCGTGCCTTAGAGAATGGCAACGAAGTCGATGTTATCACCACTGATTTCAGCAAGGCCTTTGACAAAATCTCCCATAATCTCATCCTTTTCAAGCTGTCCTCCCTAGGCTTCGAACCCCTATTGATCAAATGGTTATCTTCTTATCTGAAAGACCGATCCTACTGTGTCAAATTCAGAGCCTCCCTTTCCGATCCCTCTTTTCCCACCTCTGGGGTTCCGCAAGGAAGTCATCTAGGCCCCCTCCTCTTTATCCTAACCATCAATGATGTCGACTCTGTTATTAAACACTCATCCATATCCCTCTATGCGGACGACGCCAAACTCTACAAAACAATCATCTCTCCCCTCGACTCCTCACTCCTCCAACAGGACCTCGACAGCTTCTCAACCGGGTGCCGTAATAACTGCCTTGATCTCAATGTTGCCAAATGTCACTCCATTACGTTCTCCCACAAACGTCCATCCCCACCACCTCGCCCCTACTTCGTGCTTAACCAGCAGATCTCCTACGTATCCTCAATACGTGACCTCGGAATCTTATTTGACAGGGAGCTCAGCTTCATCCCACATATCGACGATATCATTCTTAAGGCCAACTCCGCCCTAGGGTTTGTGAAACGCTGGTCTAAGGAATTCTCTAATCCTTACGTTTCCCGTTCCCTCTACATTGCCTTCGTCCGCCCCCTTCTTGAATACGCCAGTCAGGTCTGGTCTCCACATTGCTCGTCCCATATCCGCAGAATCGAGAGCGTGCAACGTCGGTTTTGCGTTTTGCCCTCCGTGGACTGAACTGGGAGAATCCTCGGATTCTTCCCCCATACACAAGCCGGCTCCATTTGATCAACCTCAGTACACTTGAGAACGCAGAACTCTTGCCGATATCCTCTTAATCCACCGCCTCCTCTCCGGCACAATCAACTGCCCTAGCTTGCTTTCCGCCATCGCACTCAACACCAACCCCCGCAACCACCGCAACCTACGAAACCCTCGTCTCTTCTATCTGCCCTCCCACCACACTTCCTACGGCTGTAATGAACCAATTTCACGAATGCTAAAGCGGGCAAACTCTTACCCCACCTCCTTCGATTTCTACCTCACTTATATTGCTCTCAAACGTCGTCTTCTGTCTTTCCCCTCGTGACCTTGCCCCACCCACTATCTACACTTTTACTACCCGTATACATTCCTACCACCCCGGCCCTTTATCCTACTACCCGGTCTTCGCCACCCCATCACGTGCACAGCCACCTTCCCACCTTTTTATCTTCTTACTTATTCGAAAGTAATTTTTGTAATCCTATTTCTTAAGTTAGTTCGTAAGTTTTTGTTTTACTTTTAATTTCTTTTTTTTTTTTTTCTCAAACGCTTGTACTAAGTGTAATAAACGAGGGTTCTGCTCTCACTAAACTTGAGCTAAATTATTTGAATCGGCGAATGTTACATAATTAAAATCGTTTAATTATCACTTAAAGGTCCCAAATATTATAGGCTGAACGTACAAATAGTTTCCTCAATCACTTTTCTTGTGTGTGATTCCGGTGAAAAAGAAAGTGACACAGCGAAGAAAACAAAAAAAGGAAATGCAGATAGCGACACGAGGATGGAGTCTCTTGTAAATTTGATAGTGAAGGAGTGTGGTCGAGAGCACCAGTAAATATTTAAATGAAGGGCTCTTGTTCATTAAGCAGTCGACGCGTGCAGTTGCGTTCTTTTCTTTAATTTCCTCAAAAAGAATATCTAATGAAAGTCATAAAATTTAGTAAAAAATATATATTAGTAATTACGTTGTGAACATAATAGAGTAGTGAATTTAAATAAAATCTGACAATGACTAGTCGATCGTTTTCTGTTATTTGGAACTATTTTTAATTGACTACTTCTAATGCTGCACAATAAGAAATTAGTCTTGAATTAGGTGCACCAAAGACATTCCGCGGTGGTGTGTTGTAACTGTTTTGAAAGTGTCATACGACTGTGGTAGCAGTCTGTGTTCGATAGTTGCAAATCAAGTTGGTGACGAAATTGACGTAAACCAGTCAATCGACTACGAAGGAATTATAAAGGATAACTAGTCACACACCTGGACAATCAAGACCACGCAGGGTGTCCTACGATTGTGGTAGCAGTTTGTGTTCGATACTTGTAAAACAGGATAACTAATCACACACCTGGAAAATCAAGACCACGCAGGGGTAAGTTTTGTGGCCCAAAAGCATTTAAACAATTGCTATAACAATGTAAATTATAACACGAAGAGCTACAAATACTGTCCTTTGTAGCGATCCTAAATCACTACTCCCATCCAAATCCCCAATATCATCATTAACCTACATCCAAATCCCATATTGAATCACATGAGCGATAAATTAAACCAAAAGTTAATTTGTCGCACATTGATTCAATTTCCCATTAACCTACACCCAAATTCCAAATTGAATCACATGAGCGACGAATTAAACCAAAAAGTTAATTCGTCGCACATTGATTCAATTCCTAAAATCCTTAAATCATGAAATGCTTAATTCAAAACGCATTTCATGATTTCCCGTCCAGGAACCCATCCAACTAAACCTTTAACCAATTCCTAGAACACAATTCCAATTGAAGCACACAAAAATCTTGTGTGTGCTTCTTGGAATTTTCACATTACAAAAGTTGACAATTCTCAACGTAAAATAGAATAAAAGGGCAGTAATTTTCAATTTCGAGATCCGTAAAGTTCTGGAAGGTCAAACCCCTGGTCCGTTGCCGAATAAAAAGGAAAGAAATAAAAGAAGTTCCATTTAAGAAAAGAGAGTACAACACACCAGCGTTTTAATTGTCGACAGAACACTCCCCCGGTGGATAGTATCCTATCCTGGGAAAAGAGATCTTAATAGGAGAGCCTAAGACGCAAATTAGAAGTGATCTTAGCAGGAGACCCTAAGACACAAATTAAAAGAGATCTTAGCAGGAGACCTCAACAACCGAGTTAACAGAAATATTAACCACAAGGTTAAGCAAGGTCTCGGCCAAACATTGCGGGCCAGGGCGCACCACGAGAGGAAATACGGACAGGACATTGCAGGCGCTAACTCCGGGGACCCCCTCAAGAAGACCATCACAAAAGAAAGGTGACCTACTGGCTAGTGGTAATCTAAAAAAGGAGGTAAGCAAACCTGATGTTAAACACCCTTTTCTCAGCTTCCTCCTCAACACCTTTATATGATACCGACCACAGAACAGTAGTTACATTGAAATACCTTGAAGTTGCGGTTTTAGTGTGCGGGAATTGGATCACGATCCTATCAATAGAGCCTGATTGAAACAAGAATGAATAATATGCTTATGAATGTAAGTTTTAGCCACAAAAAGCTACATTCCGAGCTGTAATAGAGACCATTTTTGTTAGAAGCTGATAAACAATACCGTATTGCATCGGGTGTATGCCATATTGTGCGAAGAACAGATATACTAAGTTGGATCCACATAATTTCAAATCCCAAGTACAGGTGTCTATTATATCTGTATTTGTTTGGCGCAGGGATTTCTGATAAATGGTTATATGTCTGTGAACAGATAAATCAGTAAAGTTGCATTTCAATGTTTAGGCACAAAACACGGTACGGAAGTGTGGAATATGTTGAATGGATTTTTTTCTTACTGTGGTGAACCCACCCTAAAGAAACTTGTGTTGAAGAAACGGGGCGAAGATAATAGTGGTGAAAAGATAGTAAAAGTAGGGAAATTAGCAAAAGTTAAGAAAAGAGGGTAGAAAGAGGCGGGTGAATATCGTAATGCTTTAGCTTTATATATTGATTAGCCGTTGTGTGAAAAACCCGTTTCTCGTATGTTCCAGAAAAACCTATCACAACGAATAACCACACACAACCCTAATCCAACACCACTGAATAAAGGGCTAAAATGAAAATCTCATACAGTTTTCGAAATATAATGATTCTTTCCTTCCGGAAACAGTTCGAAGTAGGCTCTCTCAATACTAACTTATAGAGGGGAATTACTATGCGGTCGCTCCGGTAATATCCATAAATCCACGCCACCACAATATTTCACAGTTGTTTTTCCCGAGCGCTGACATTTTTGTAGTTATTTTACACTTTACGAACATTCGTGAGCAAATTGTGAAATTGAATGAAAAAAGTGAAGGCAAAACGCCGTAAAGTATCTTGAAATTCCTAGAAAATTGGAAAAATGGAAAATAGGCAAACAAGTTTTAGGGAAATATAGTGAAATTATTAATTGGAGAGTGCGCATCGATTTACTTTAAAAACTAACGTCACATGGATAGTTAAGATAACCATGCTTCAGCCAGCCCGTACGAACGAAACGCATTTAGTAACGCAATCTGACAGACGCGGCCTTGGAGTACCAAAACGACTGTTCCTGATTCACCGTGATTTTTAATTCCAGATGCCCATATCTAAATCATAACGTTTAACGATCTTCCGTGGATCATCTGCCACGGAATCCGTATTGGCGATCACTTAGGAGTCCATTTTCATAAACAACAGAAATACTTACAAGAACCAAGATTACATTTTCACATTTATACATCCACTCATACAAATATACATTCATTCTAAAACTTCACATGATTAACTGATAAGTACAAATCAGAAATCAAAACAAAATCAAAAACATAAACAAAAAACTACTCGTTATCAATTTTCGTTAAAGATCGCAAGTAGGAAAATACCGCTTTCCTGACCAACACGCGATTAACGTTTACCGTTAGCAACAACCCCTGTAAAATTATATAAATTTAATGTTATGGTTACATATTTTTTTAAAGTTTACTATATTTAATAGTGGTTTTCTTTACCTTATCAGCAGTTATTGTTTCCGGTGGTATCTGAGTTGGGACAGTCGGTGTCTTTGCGTCACGTCATTGATACAGTTATTTGACTTTCGGCATTCGAATTTTATTCAGACAAGGTCGAGTTTGTTGTGGTTTTAAATTAAATGCTTTTATTCCTTCTATTTTAGACAGAACAAAGTGACACTTATGAATTTACTTGGTATATATAACCGCCACAAACACAACGCCAAAACTCCTCTCTCAATGTCAGTCTTACAACACAACAACTCTGTTCTTAATTTAAATATAAATCAATTTGTCATTGGTTCTTAAGACACACACTGCCACTGAAGATGAAGTGATTGAACTCGGCCGATAATTTATTTGCGTGTACAGCTTCTTTTTTAAATGTACTCCATTTTACTAGTACACCAGTGGCGTTTCTAACAGACACACACAATACACAAGCAAAACGCTCCTCGCTCTGTCGTTCGCACACAAAGTTGATCGTAACAAAGTTACTAAGGAGAGAGTAGTGTGGCGTTTCTAACCGATACACACATAATACACAAGCAAATAGTGAAGAACGCCGAACGAAAGTCGAATAAGAAAAAGCATCAGCCGTATACCAAGCAATAACATAGCAATTCCACACCAGTTCAGTGTACTTGAGTTTAGAAATCGAATTCGTACACGCGGCAGTGATTTGGCATGTTGAGCATTGTCTAAATTTTTAGTGATTCTAACCATTATAGTATCAATTCGAATCACACGTTCTTCACTTTCGTCGCATACGCTATACACCTTTTACTAGTGATATCTTATCAGTACGTGGGTTGCCTTTTATATATCGGGATTAGAGAACAAAAACAAATATTGATCATCGAAAATCACTTTATTGTTTTTCAAAATATTCCCCATGAAGATCTATACATTTTTGCATGCATTTGAACCAATTGTCGAAGCACTTTTGCCACTCTGATTGAGGTATCTCCAACACATGCATTCTGAATGCAGCAACCGCTTCTTCAGGTGTCGAAAAACGTTGACCTCTCAGTTTGTTTTTTACGTACGGGAATAAAAAGAAGTCATTCGGTGCCAAGTCAGGACTATACGGCGGATGACCCATCAAATCGATGTTTTGGGTGCTCAAAAATGCAGTTGTCGCAACCGATGTGTGAGAGCTCGCATTGTCGTGGTGAAGAGTGATCCGTCTTCGGCGGTTGGTTTTCCTGATTTCTTGGAAGACAACTGGCAAACAAATGGTTGTGTACCACTCAGAATTGACTGTTCTGCGTTGTTCTAGTGGTACGGTTGCGACATGTCCGGTTTTTTCGAAAAAACATGCGACCTTTTGCTTGGAAGTGCTTCGTGCGCGAACAACTTTTGTTGGATTTGACTCATCTTGAAACACCCAGACAGTCGACTGCTATTTACTTTCGGGCTCATACGCGTAAATCCACGATTCATCACCTGTCACGATGTCATAGACGTGTTTCGAAGCACCGCGACCGTATTTTTTGAGCATTTCTTTCGACCAATTGACACGAGCTTTTTTTTTGGGCGATTGACAAATTGTGTGGGATCCAACGCGAACAAATTTTTTTGACAGTCAAATGTTTATGCAATATTGAATGTATGCTGCTCCCACTAACGCCTAAGATTGTCTCAATCTCACGATAGGTCACATGACAATCTTCCAATATCAGTTCGCGCACAGCATCAATGGTTTTCGGAACAACAACTGATTTTGGACGACCTTCACGAAATTCATCTTGGAGTGAACTACGACCACGATTGAATTCACCATACCATCGGTAAACACTGGTCCTTGATGGAGGTCCAACGCCAAAAATTGAATTAAGTTCATCCATGCACTGTTGCTGAGTTAATCCACGCCGAAAGTTGTAAAAAAATAATCGCACGAAAATGTTGACGATTTAATTCCATTTTTGGGCCGAGATGAATCTTTTAAGTTACTGTAAACAACACAAATAGCGCTCGTATGTCAAAACGTTCTGAGTGCGTATAACCTCAAAAATGTCCAACTTTACGACAGAGCTGTCAATTGCCGGATTGCAACGCTAGGGTTGCCAAATCCCGAAACATAAGAGGCAACCCTCGTACCTTTTACTAAAGACCACTATCACATTCCCGTGACCATCTTGGCCAGCGAATCATAACCAACTTCATCGTTTTTGTGTTCGTCTCCTCGAATGAAAACTCTCTCCTTCGATCGTGCAGGACGAAGGATATATTCTTTTGTTTGAATTATCCCTTTTGCCACCAGCCATTCATTTTTATTTATCTTTCCCGGATTGGGATCAACAAGAGGGAAAACAAAAAAGAAGCAATCAACAAAGGATCTGACATTAACATCAGTTTCCAAACCGAACTTCTAACCACGGAAAGGATGCGAAGAAATCTCGAAAATGGTACCAATTAGTATCCTCGTCTTTCCATATTTGGCGAAGTTATTCATCATCATCATCATCGGGACTACAACCGGGACCCGGTCTTGGCCTTATTTAGGAAGTCTTTCCACCGGTATCCGGTCCATATCCGAGACTTGTTAAATTATCCATAATAGGTTGTTTTTCCGGCAATGGTTATTAGCCTTGGGCCAACCGTTCTCAGGAAGGCGAAGCTATTAAAGCTGGCGAAGCTATTAAAGTTGGCGAAGCTATTAAAGCTGCCGAAGCTATTAAAGCTGGTTATTAGTTTGGGATGGAAGTGATTGCACGTTAAGCCCTTCCGAATTTGCACTCAATATAGTATGGTATTAAATAGAGCTTTTTTCAAAGAGAAACTGCTACAATAATTCATTTTTTATGAATAATACTTGCATCAACGAAGCTAATAATGAACACATTTGATATCGCCTCCAGATATCTGATCGGAAATATGAATAAAGCACTTTACCCTGTCGGTAGAGTGAAAAATCGAGCGTGAATAAAATCAGAAAGAAAATCGAGCCACCTTTGACACCTAGAACTCGAAACTAGTTCAATTTCTTCATTAGAACCCAGCCGTAACATATCTCGCCCACTTTTATTCTACAGATAATACCTCAAACGAGGTTCAAATGAATTTTCAGTCCTCCTCATACTTGAGAAGTATATTCCCGCTTAATCCTTAAATTTGAATGTGGTCACCAACTACATTTAAAAGAATATATCAGAGATAATGAGGGGAATCGTTCTTAGGACGAACCACCTGAATGTGGGACAATTCGCTTCATTGGATGGTCCCTCGTTAATTCAAATTTGACCAGTGCAACAAATATGTATTGAAACTTTCTTTCCGTATCCTCTTCCTCTGCCCTGCAGCTAGTGTGCATTAAATTTTAAGAGTACCACAAAATCCCCCACATTGGTATAAAAAAGAATTGCATCCGAAAATTACGACGTGACTAATTGTTGTATTGGTTTTCGTTGTATGGAGATAACTGAATGATCAAGTGGAAATTAGGTAAATTAGACATTTAAGTTGAGATAGAAAACATGCACATCAAATTTCAGTGTGCTTGAGTGGAAACCAGCCAAAAATGTCAAGGTAGACATCTCAACAACGTTATTTTTAGTGAGTAAAATTCCAAATTTGACTTCAAATTTCAATGACGGCTTCGTATAATAATAAAACGTGTTCTTAAGTAATTCGATGCTTTGGCTGGAAAAGTATATTGTGGCAATGTTTTATGGGATACACTTTAAAAGGGGCGTCATTTCTGTGAGTAAATAGATCCTTGATCAAGAAAAAGTCATTTATAAAGGAATTTACTGGGCCTATAGTTCACTATAAAATTTTCATAGAGATGTACTCAAAATGAGCAAAAAAACTAGCACAGAAATTATTTACTGAATCGCCACACGCGTTTACTTCTATAGAATGTAAAATCTGAAAATTTGTAATTATGAATATGGTCAACCAAATTCCCGTTCACTTCCCAGAATTTCACTCCGATTGACACAAAATCTTGTGTGTTCTTCCCGGAACTTTTATACACATTTTTAAGCAAATCTCTGTAGATGCAAAGTATTAAAGGCGGGTGCATTTGTGGGGTTTCTCTATTCTACATGAGAACCAACCCACAATTTCAACCACAGTTTCCACCTTATTTCGACCGCTTTCAGCGCATCATACATACCCATTTCCCTTATATGTTATTCACCTGAAATACATGATTTCCCCAAGGACGCATAGCTAAACTCAATAGTTTAGCTACTATCTTCGCCATACGGCAACACTATTGCTCTAACCATGGGATTTCCACCGGAAATTCCATTCGTATTGGTTAGAAACAACCAAGTCAAACCAAGCGACGCGGTTGCAGCATCATCCATTGGCTTGGGTATTTACCAACATTCCATAGAGTTTTTCTCACGGTATTATTTCTCTAGCCGATTCGGCGTCCTATTGACTTTTCCCAGATCACCCATTCGCTTGAGATCAACGATCTCTTTTTGCAGGTGAATAACATCAGCTAGGTCCTCCTCTCCTTCGCAGTTCTGTCTTTCCACGGTTCAATGCGCTCTGACTACACCACAGCCGTAACACTGGGTCAGTAGGTGATGTCGGTAGCTGCATTTGATACCAACACACACAACCAAAGCTACCCCGAGATCACAGCACATCGTGTTTCTGTTCTCTCATTCTCCACGTCCGTCAATTACCAATTAACAGAAGTTACCCACACTTCGACGAGCGTGAGGCTGAGAGAGCGGAGTCGTGGTCTCTTTTGGCTGTCCTGTGTGTGAAATGAAATACGAATTTCCCCCCTGATTCGAGTCAGTCATTATCCAACCATCAAAGCGTCCAGTCACGCCGTTGAATATCTCGCGAGTAAGACATGTTGGAAATAAAGTTTTGGCTGGTGAATATCGTTCGGACGTGAATATTTCGAGTGTTAACTAAACAATTGTTATTTTAATATTCAGTAGTTATTTACTTAAAGAATACAAACAGTAGTTATTTACTTAAAGAATACTTAAATTCAATTTTCTTGGTCCTTGCCAAATGTTCGAAAGTACTTTCGTAAAATTGTGAACATTCAACAACAAGCATCGTGTTAGTAATTATAATAATGTAAAACTAAAGAAATTTAAATAAAAAAAGGAACTCCAACAATAAACAAGGAACTACCCGTGTTTTCGTTAATTGTGATTTTCTCCTGACAATTTTTGGATCAAGAGTTGGGGATTAAGTGAATCAAATGCCCATGATCGGCATCATATACCAATTTTTATCCCCACAAGGTACCATTGGTACACCGAACACTTTCATGCCCTCAACTTTGAAATAGTCGCACCTACGGTTGGTACGCGAGGCAACTCAATTCTCGACATCTGTTTTGTGTCCAAAGATATACTTCCCCAAATCACTCCTCCCAAGTATCGGAGGGTGTATCTGACCGCAACGCTGTGAGCACGTTCATTCGCAGCTATCGAGTATCGCGGGCTCATATCAGATGCACCTATTATGGGCGCACAAATTGGGACAACTTCGATGTCACATTTCACCAACTCTCTCTTCCCACTGACAGAAACCTAACGACGGTTGAGATAAATAACACTGCACTACGACTTCACGAGATTCTAGTTGAAACTTCGGAGACTCATGCCCCGACGTACAAACTTGGAAAGACATCAGATTCCCCATGACGACTTCACTCTTCATCTCATCCGGGAGCGTAAAAAATTGTGAAGATTGTACTATTCATATCCAATAAAGGATGTTATTAAAAAAAATGCTGCTCAGGCTATGGTGATTTTGGGTGAATAGTCTGTGAGACATTCAACAGTAAAAAAGTGGTTTGCAAGATTTTGTGAAGGAAATTTTAGTTGTGAGAACGCTCCGCATACATTTGCGGTAAATAAATTTGACGGCGAAGAGCTTCAAGTTTTACTGGATAAAAATCCATGTTAAACTCAAGAAGAACTTACAGTTAGGAGTTTCACACCAAGCAATATCAATCAATCTTTGTATAAGTATCTTTTCTAATAAAGTTGAATTTGACACAAAACCCCGAGTTTCTACTTGCACACTTCATAAATCTGAAACTGTTGATCAAAAATAATTCTATTCCATATTTAACATGCGATAAGGCATTCTTTACTAAATTTTTTGATCATCAGCGGACAAGAACCGATTAAGTCAGAGTAGAAAGGGTGATTGCAAATAGATGTATTTAATAGAGATTGACTGTTCGTAAAGTACAACGAATCAGAAATCTGGTTTTTTTGAATAACTCTGGGTCGGAAAATACTGTAGCGAGCTTAGGGTTCGCTGGATTCATTATTTTAAAATAAATAAGAGCCGTTATATCGACTCTGAATTAATGTGACATTTTATTAGTCCGTAATAACAATCGTTACTTTTCACCGTACACTTAACGTTTTCTTTATTATCGCTTCCGTAAT
Source organism: Microdon myrmicae (assembly GCA_963931805.1). Classification (NCBI taxonomy): domain Eukaryota; kingdom Metazoa; phylum Arthropoda; class Insecta; order Diptera; family Syrphidae; genus Microdon; species Microdon myrmicae. Next base: position 4,409,145 of record OZ007497.1, on the reverse strand, counting down.
TATCGCGTATTTTACTGCTTACTTATTACTACCACACTTATCGCTTGCTTCACGTTCTACTTCTTACTCATCAGCAATCGCTTGTTTCACTTCCTACTTCATACTCCTCTCCACGATCTGTGTGCGACATATTTATACCGTTCCCTCATTCTGATTCGGCGTTTCGTTTCCGTCCGTTCCATAATCTCGACTTTTCTATTCCAGTTTTCCAGTACTTCCTAAAATAATCTAGTACTTTGTTTCGGACTTTCTCGAAGATTCCAGTACTGATTGTCATATCCGTCACAATATATTCCAATGTGATAACAAAATGACAGCTGCTGGATCATTGAGAATGTAATACGAGGGTGGCCTGAAAAGTTTCCGACCTCAACGTGAAGATAGCAGCACTCCTCAATAGAAGCTAGTGAATGTAGTTGTGCATTTTTTGACAGTTACTCACCAACATTGAAGCCGTTTTGGACGCGTAGTTTTTATTTGACAGTCGTTTGATTGAGTCGATGTGTGTTTTTGTGAAAATGAACAAAATTGAGTATTGAGCTGTCATTAAAATTTTTGTTTTTGAAAGGCAATACGCCTACGCAAATCAATAATGAGTTGGACTTGGTGTATGGGGGCTTTGCACCATAATTTACCACAGTGAAATTTTGGGCAACTGAATTTAAAAGTGGCTGTGAGAGCTTGAAAGATGATGAACGTTCGGGACGTCCAAAAACTGCAAGAACTGACGATAACATCGCTAAACTTCACCAAATGGTGCTAGACGACCGCGGAATTAAAGTGAGAGATAGCAAAGACTATGAAAATGTCCAAAGAACGTGTTCGTCACATATTAAATCAAGATTTAGGCATGAGAAAGCTGTCCGCGCATTGGGTGCCGCGTTTACTCACGTTAGACCAAAAACGTGTTCGAACAAACATTTCCAACGGCCTGTTGGCGCAGCTTAGGCTCAATAAATCCGAGTTTTGGCGCCGATTAACTACTGTCGATGAAACTTGGATACACTATTGTACGCCCGAAACAAAAATACAGTCAAAACAGTGGACTGCAAAAGGAGGAATCGGTTTCAAAAGAAAAGCAAAAACTGTTTTTCCGCTGGGAAAGTGATGGCGACTGTTTTTTGGGTTAGTCATGGAGTTATCTTAATAGATTATCTTCAAAAAGGAAAAACCATTACAGGAGCATACTACATGGTCCAGGGGGAAAAAAGGAAGGGTTTTCTTCATCGCATTGTGACGAGTGATGAAAAATGGATTCATTACAACAACCCAAAGAAAAAAAAGTAATGGGGACTGCTTCTATGTCGTCAGTTCGGCGGAAATGGTGTGTATTTGGTGGGATCAGGTCGGTGTTATTTATTATGAACTGTTGAAACCGAACGAAACTATCACCGGGGACCAGTGTCGACTTCAATTGATGCGAATGAGCCGAACACTGCGCAAAAAGAGCCAAAATACGAGCAGAAGCACGACAAAGTTATTCTACAGCATCACAACGCTCGGCCTCACATTGCCAAACCCGTTAAAACATACATGGAAACGCTCAAATGGGAAGTCCAACCCCACCCACCATATTCCTGAGATATTGCGCCGTCCCATTATTACTTGTTCCGTTCGATGGCAGATGGTCTGGCTGATCAGCAGATCCGCTCATATGAAGACAACAAATGGCTTGATTTGTGGATAGTCTCAAAAGATGAAGACTTTTCCCGTAACGGTGTTCGAGCTCTGCCAGAAAGTTGGGAATAAGTTGTAACGAGCGATGGGCAATACTTCGAATGATTTATTTGTTACTATTATTTCACAATAGGGTTGCATTTTCATAAATGAGAACTTAGTTGCACACCTAATATTTATATTTATAAATATCGGGTTTTCCAATAGGGACTTGACAACTTTGAATTTAATTTGTGGATGCACCCTTTCACTAATCATCAAACTGTCATTGTTAATTTATTCAGTAAACTCAACATTTTCATCACGGTTAACTATACGAATGAACAACGTCTGCAAATTATAAAAATTTACTACCGAAAAAAAGTTGTCAAGTCCGTATTGGAAAACCCTATTATTATATATTATTTTATTATATAAGGTGGCGCAAATTTAATCACCCTATCGGAAGATGTTATAATTTTTCCAAATGGCGTCGTACGCCAATCATATTTGACATTTGTGAACTAGAAAAAATTGTAAAGGTCCAAATAAAGATTTCCATCATTTATATTTTTTTTATTATTGTATATTATTATATTAATATTATTTATGACTGATGAAGTCAAACCTACAATATTGAGAGGAATCAGGTCGAGAAGATTGAGATGGGCCGGACATGTGGCGCGAATGGGAACGATAGGACCGTGCGTAGAATTATTGACGGTAGACCAACGGGAAGGACACCGGTAGGACGGCCTCGGCGGAGATGGGAGGACAATGTTAGGTTTAACCTTAAGGAGATCGGATCAGCTGGTCAAACGTGGAAGGAGAGCGCACGGGACAGGGAACAATGACGGGGTCGAGTAAGTGAGGTTATGAACTATAATAAAAAGGAGCATACTATGCACCATTACTTGACCAAATGAAGACAAAAATTGCGGAAAACGGCAACATTTACAGAAGAAGAAAATCCTGTTTCACCAAGACAACGCGCCGACTCACACCTCAGCGGTTGCCATGGAGAAAATCCACGGATTACGGTTTGAACTGCTTGACCAATCACCTTACTCACCAGATCTAGCCCCAAGCGACTTCTTTTTATTCCCTAATCTAAAAATTGCACTCGGAGGATAGAGATTTTCGTTAAATGAGGAGCCAATCACCTTCGTGAACAGTAATTTTCCAGAGAAAAACGCCGAGTACTATTTGGACGGGTTAGATAGATGGGAGCATCGCTGGAAGAAGTGTGTAGAGTTACAAGGAGAATATGTGGAAAAATAAAAATAAATTTTAAGTAAAACTGTCTTGTATCTTTGTTAGGTCGGAAGCTTTTCAGGTCACCCTCGTATAGTAGTTATTTAAGTTGCTATTGGAAATGAGGAGTCTCAAAAGTTTTAAAAAACCCTTTCTTTCTTTCCTGTGTTCTGAAGTATGTGCAAGATGCGAAATTAACGCGGAGTAAAGTTGAACGGCTGCGAAATAGATTATGTTTTTGTTTAGAGAGTCCACATGGGGTCAAGTTACTATTACTAGTACTACTGCTATCACTATTTACTGGTCTGTAGGAACCCGAAGATTCATGATTATACCGGCTCGTCTACGCTACCGTTTCCGTCTTAGGCACTTTCCGTCAATGCATCACCACCTGATCCGATTTCCCCAAAGTCACGCCTTACATTATCCTTCCGTTTTCGCCGGGGCGTGAGAACGATCGTTAATCTGGTATGGATGGAGAAGGCAGTTAAATGAAAAACAAATTCAGTTAATTCGATAGTTTACTATAGACATGCGCCGAGCTATTTTGCTTTTGTGGAAGAAAATTGGATTTAGTTTATTTATAAGTGCGCCAAAGAGCAAATTTCCATTAGAATGTAATTGCCGCCTTTTGTATAATGTACTTATATAACTATACTTACTTACGTTTGATGGACATAATATAAGGAAATAAGAACATAAATTTGAAATGAATAACATACATAAAGGTAAAAACAAAAATGGAATTACAATGCTTAAGAATTAAACCAAAAAAGTTGGACCACTAACAAAAGAAAAGAACTGCCGGAATTACTGCGCCAGTTTAGATATATCCTAGAGAATGAAGACATTTTAAAATTCATATAGATGGAAATACATTCCCCACATATGTTGAAATAGATAAATTGATTAAATGTTAATAACTAACGACGAGGATTAATTGGGCCGGTTACAGTCTGTGAATTCTTCCGATTCACCATTTGGAAATGTAACACATTCTCACCGGGAGCACTAAATATTAAGTATTTATAAATAATGAAACCGAATTCAGACCAAGCAGAGTGCACATAATTATTCCCATTCAATTTGAGACGGGTTCATATAGTTTGATCCACTTTAACAAGTTAAAAGAAAGAAAAAGTACTCACATGTTTGCGCCAAATTTTTCGTCTACTGAACTATAAACAATTAGCAAAGTATTTCTCACAATATCTACAAGTACCGTCCAAGAGATGGATTTTTAGAAGCTAAGTTTATCACTGGAACAGGAGAATTACAGTTCAAAACGATACTTTCCACGCACAACCGAAAGGATATAAACGTAAACAAAACACAGCTTAGTCGATAGTTTGACAACTACCATAAACAGCTGTTTGCAGGTTGTCACTGAATTCGAATGAAAGTCGAAGATGGTTCTAGAATTCGATGAATGCCGTTAAATATTGGTTTCATCCACCGGAAATGCCAAATTAAGTTTCTCCAACAGCAGTTGCAAGTTTAAATACAAATTTCTTTCGGAGTTTGAGATTTCGTGCGTAAATGATAAACACCAACTCAAAGGGAAAAACTTTGTGAAAATCATGGCATATGGGTTTTATATGATGAAAATATTCCGGAAATGTAACATCATTTCAAGAAAGTCCTATTACTCAATTTTTCATTTCCATTAATCTCTGCGTTCTCCATTATTAACAACTGTCTTTGTTTATTCTATTTATAATAATACAAAAGTGGTTTGTTTGTGATTCTTAAATGTCATGGAGATACAAAGAAGAGGTAGAGAACTGGAAAAGGAAGTTTTTCTTTGTGGTTGCCTCAAATGGTTGTTTTTCCATTGAGTAAATTGGTTGCACACTTGAAATGGATGTTTTTGCATCATTTGCTCACTCATCGCATTGTGTACAAAGAGTTGATCTATAGTGTCCGAAGCGGTTTAGGTACTTACGACACTCGCCGTGCCTCGAGAAAAGGTGCGTAAGTAAATTTCTAGGAATGGGAAGACTTTAAAAGGCCATTTACCTTTTAAGCGTGTTGCCTTATAACAACATATGCTTCCTTGTCTCCCAGTTTTATTGTCGCCCTTCCGTCAGGTACTTAATTCGCCATGGTTCTCCTTTTATAGATCGTAGTAGATCTGTAGGGGTTTCTCTATCCTATAGGAGAAACAGCCCACAATTCCAGCCACAATACCTACCCATTTCCTTGATAAGTTATTTACCTGTAAAACATGTCAAAGGGACGCATAGCTAAACTCATTATTCTATGCAGATAATGCATAATTGAGTTTAGCTACAATCAACGACATACGGCAACACTATTGCGCTAACCATGGGATTTCCACCGGAAATTCCATTCGTATTGGTTAGCAACAACCAAGTCAAACCAAGCGACGCGGTTGCCTCATAGTCCATAGGCTTGGGTATTTATCGAACATTCCACAGAATGGTATTATATCCCCAGCCGATGCGGCGTCCTATTGACTTTTCCCAGATCACCCATTCGCTTGGGATCAATGATCTCTTTTTGCTGGTGAATAACCTTAGCTAGGTTTTCCTCTCTCTCGTATTTCTGTCTTGCTATAGTGCGTTGACCTAAGAGATTATCACTAGGTCAGTAGACCAGCCGTATACATGGCACTGACGCAGACACACCTAGCCAGATCAACCCTGAGTTATTGTGCTTTCCCTTTTGATTTCTCCATTCTGGCTACGCCCATCGACGTCGAACGAATACACAAGTACGTTTCGACCTGGATGAGTGTGGTGAGTTGGGGAAGATCAATGTGTAAAAAGCAGAAATTACGATTTCCACCCTAATTCAAGTCAGTCGTTTTTGATACATCATCGAGGTTGGACACGTCGCCGTGTGGAGTTTTTTTTATTCAACTACCATCGAGTAAAGAGTCGTCTCGTTGTCAAGAAGTTGTCTTGTGAAATCATTTTGCTGAGTGGAATTTAATTTAAAACTACCACTTAATTAGAAACGTGTGCTCTGGCAAATAAATGAGTGAGAATTGATTTAGTGATATTCAGTAACCAATTTTCAATTGGAAGTTTTACAATTAAATCTTAATACGAATTTTTGTTAGCGGCACCATTTGTAACAGGAGGCCGACAAGATATGATAGTCAATGTACATCTCATTAAATTAAAGTGTAAATAAAGAACTCACAAACATCATATCAACAAACAAAATTATTATTAAATTAAAGTGTAAATAAATAATCATAAACATCATATCGACAAACAAAATAAATTAAGTTAAACAACTAAATCTCGGTGCAGTTTATTTAATACCATCTTGTGGATCCCCTGAGGATCATTTTCGCGCAGCAACATCGTTGGGGACGCAAGTGAATCCTGTGCCATACGTTGGCATCGTACTTTACCCCCACATTGGTGAACCCGAAAAAATTCACGCACCTTCAACAAAATAGTTCAAATAAAAACAAAAACTTTAACGGAGCGCAATGACAAAATAGTGAACAAATTTCAACAAAACTTCAGTGAAAATAAATAAAATCAATTATTTAAAAAAAAGACAATAAAGAATATTTCAACTCAAAAAAAAAACCAAAAGCAACAAAAATCCAAAATTATTAAAAATCAAATAAAAAGTGCCAAAATAAGAAAATTTTCAAACAAACTACGAAATTAATAAAAATCAAAATCAAAAACAATAATTACAAAATTAATTTAAAGCTAAATAAACCAAACAAAAATTCAAAGACAATTTAATAAAATTCCCTCAAAAAAACAAAAAATTAACTCAAAAGACGCTGAAAGGGCAAGTAGAGCCCCACCCCATCTTTAACACCTCGGCGACGTCAAACCATACCGCCCACCGCTGAACTACCCAGCGTTGGACTACAGGTTTTTCGTTTATTTTTGCATTTTAAAAGTGGTAATTTCTTCTGAGCTTCTTCTGAGTCGCCAAACATAAAATTTTAAATTAATCAAATCGAAAAACAAAATATATTCAATTTCATAACTTAACGATTTTAAAAAAATACAAGCCACATTTTTGTGTTCGTCTTTAATTTATAAAAAAAAGAATTCAATTTTTTTTTCCTTCATTTTTGTTTCACGTAAGTGAGTAAATTTCATTGGAGGCGTAAGATACCGATGAATAGAGAAACGCAAAAAAAAAAAAAATTAATAACTAGTGTTTGGTAGTAGAGAATCAAAATACTTTCTTTTTTTTTTTACTTTAATTAAATATATTTTAGAATAAAAACAGTAATACATACGCGAATAATTGTAATAATTGCCTGTAGAATGCACACAATCTGACAGCAAGAGATAAACATACTAACTAGTGTGAATTAGGCTCTTATATCTACATATATATGACAATACAGTAATCTGTATACACACGTTCTTTCTTCTACCATTGTTGTGAATTTCGAAGTTTTTTAAGCATTATAATATTTCCTTCTTTTGAACATTTAAAACAGAAACTATATTGATCTAAAATTTGTTTAAAAAAAAAAAACATCTACATGATGCGTTAAGCGTACTTAGCAAATGTACTTATAACTTATACATGAATTTAACTAATCTTAATTTAGTATTTTATTATTAACTAATATAAATTAAAGCAATACACTATTGACTTTATCCTATTTATTCATCATAAATATAAGTGAAAACTAAATACAGATATATAAACATAGGATCTCTACTTTAAGTACATACAATATAGACAAAAGAAAAAAAAGAAAAAAAGAAGAAGTAAAACTAGTCGAAATCGCAAAACACCATACAATATTTAAAAATAATTACAAATAGTTAAATTGAAAAATTACTAATTTACCAAAATTCATATATTTATAATATAAAAATCGCGACGACTTTACACGACTCCAATTGCCTTTACGCGACTGTCTCTTGTGACTCCTCTCGACTCCACGCGTCCACTTGTGACCTCTTCCCACTTCCACAGACACGACTCAACTCTTCTCAATCCTCCAATTTCCCGGCTTCTCTTTACTTTTCGGCACAACAATGCCCACCACGCGAGCCGGTACGTCCCAGTAGGCGCAAGCGCGACCGCAATCCCCCGCTTTCCACGACGCTTCCAGCGACGAATTGCCACCCGACACACAAACCGTAAAGCTCCCTCCGTTCGACGAGGAGGATCCAGAGCTTTGGTTCGCCATAGCCGACCGTTTTTTCCGGTGCGCTAACGTCCACGATAAACAACATCGTGCTGTAGAATTGCTGCGGGTGCTGGATGGGACACAGCGAATGCATGTTGCGCCCTGATCCCTACAGCAACATGCGGGAGAGTCTCCTTAACGCTTTGGACCAACCCACCAGCATCAGACTACAGCGATTGGCGAGCGAGACCAATTTACCAATTTACGCTCGATAGCGGGGACCAGGATCTCGGATGATCTAATTAGGCCACATTTTCTGAGGAGTTTACCTCAACATTTCCGCTCGGCATTAATGGCCCAACCTAATCAAAGTTTGGGCTACTTATCAAAGGTGGCTGATTCAATTATGGAAACCTTGGACCCACAGTCTGAGCTACCACCATATCAAGTCGCGGCGGTTAGTCAACACGCCGCACTGCCTACACGTCACCCTCAGTCGTCTCAAACTGCACCTCGAACCGCTCTGGTAGCTTCGACTCAGCTACCCTCCTCATCCTCTAGAAGGCACACTGGCCTTAATCCGAACCCAACCCAACAAACCCTCGACCGTATTATCGACGATTCCCAGCCAGACAACCCTCCTACTCAGGTCACTACGGCTGACCTACTCGCGCTTCAGACCTCATTCCGCCGTGAATTAGATCAAGTTTGTGCGAGGTTCCAAAACACACAACGAAGCGCGCAGAACCGCCCAATGAACCGGCGGCAACCTCCACAATATACATCCCAGCGGACTTCTTTTCGTCGCCCACCTCCACGGCCTCCTCGTGACGAACCTGCCAATAGGCAAAATCCGCCCAACAATGCCGTCACACGCGCTTGGTGCGCCAACCACCAACGGTACGGAGAGCGTACAACTAATTGTAGGGCACCCTGCGGTTGGACTCGATCAACCAACAACCGGCGTCAGTCTTTAAACTAATTTTGCCGACCGGCCGGCACCGCATCCATAAGACGCCTTACGATTAGGGACTCGAGACTGAATATCAATTTTACTGTCGATACCGGCGCTGATATCTCGGTTCTTCCGCGATCGTTCGCACCACGCAACCGCCTTACAGTTGTCAGCAGCAAACAATTCTCCGATACACACGTACGGAAGGAAAAAGCTGACACTCCATCTGGGTCTCAGACATCCAATCACACACCAGTTTGTGATTGCTGATATTAACGAACCCCTAATAGGTTCCGACTTATTAGGAAAACACAATCTGTTGGTCGATTCGACACACAACAGGCTAGTAGCCCACACCGCACCTTCCTTGCCCTTGTCGGCATCTCCAGCGGTAATACCCAGGGCCACACCGTGTACAGACCCTATCCAAGCTATGGTACAGGAATTCGTCAATACGACAATTCCTCTACCTAACCAGCGACGACACAAGGCGAATGTGTTTCATCACATCGAGACACGGGGCCCTCCAGTAAGCCAACGCGCACGTTGCCTGGCTCCAGAAAAACTACGCGCGGCACGAGCCGAGTTCGACGAAATGATAGCACAAGGTATCTGTCAACCATCAGACAGTCCTTGGGCAAGCCCACTCCATTTAGTTAAGAAACGTTCCGGGGAGTGGCGCCCATGCGGGGATTACAGACTGCTGAATACAGCAACACTCCCCGACAGATACCCCATTGCACACCTATATGATTTTTCATATAAATTACGAGGGTGTAAAGTCTTCACCACCCTGGATCTCACCAGGGCTTACCACCAAATTCCGGTGGCACCCGAAGACATCCCAAAAACGGCAGTCATTACTCCTTTCGGACTCTTTGAGTTCAAAGTAATGACTTTCGGTCTCAGGAATGCCGCGCAGACATTCCAGAGATACATCGACTCGGCTTTACGTGGTCTCAATTGCTGTCATGCTTATCTCGATGAGATCCTCATCGCCTCACGAGACCACGTTGAACACAAGCGCCATTTACGACAGGTCCTCGAGCGCCTCCGCGAATTCGGTCTTGTCATCAACCCAGATAAGTGTCAATATGCCAAAGAGCAAATCACATATCTGGGCTACATTGTTGACGATCAGGGCATTCGCCCACTTCCAGACCGTGTGGAGGCCCTCATACAATATCCACGCCCAATCAACATAAGCGAGCTCCGACGTTTCCTCGGAATGCTCAATTTTTACCGACCAACCCTTAAAGACGCAGCCCAAACCCAGGCTCCTCTGACTGAATTTCTAAAAGGAGCGAAGCACAACGACAAGCGCCCAAGTCCATGGACAGAAGCTTCGGACCGGGCGTTCCAACTGTCCAAGGAGCAACTGGCTAACGCCACACTACTCCGATATCCCTTAGGGGGAGCGGTTTTGTCTATCCAATGCGACGCATCGGATTCCGCAATCGGAGCAGTCCTACAACAAGATTTCGAAGGCCAATCGGAACGAACCGCTCGGTTTCTTTTCCAGGAAACTGAGTCCCACAGAGCGGCGATACAGCGCCTATGACCGGGAATTACTGGCGATCTATAGCGCCATTAAATATTTCCGTCATATGGTAGAGGGTCGCTCGCTCTCCGTGTATACAGACCACAAACCTCTGGTCTTTGCGTTCCGGAAAAAGTCGGGAAATGCTTCTCCCCGACAAGAACGTCAACTCGACCTCATCGGCCAATACACTACCGAGATTAAACATATCTCTGACCACAAAACATCTCGGCGGACGCCTTTTCTCGAATCGATACGATTCACTTGCGCGCCACTCTGAACAACGTCGACCTAGCCCTGGCCCAACAGGAGGACAGCCAGCTCGAATCTCTTCTAACTGCTGATACAGCACTCGAGCTACGCAAAATCACCCTCCGCGATCCTTTAGGCGAAATCTGGTGCGACATAATGTATTAGTAGCGCGGCATAATGTATTAGAACCTGCACAATTTAAGCTACCCATGGCACGCTTCGCCCATGTCCATATTGACATAGTGGGACCGCTTACTCCATCAAGAGGATTTTCGTACATCCTCACTATGATGGATCGCTACACGCGATGGCCAGAGGCGACTCCTCTCAGGGCAGTAACTGCTGAAACAGTCGCCAAAGCTTTTTATTCGACCTGGGTCACACGTTTCGGCGTACCTGCCACCATTACTACAGACCGAGGGCCGCAATTCGAGGCAACGATCTTCGGGCAGCTGACGGATAGATAAGTAGGGCCTACGTATTCTGGAAGCTGCCTCACTTGTTCACCCGAAAGCGGCTATGTTGGATTAAGAGTATGTATGTGTGTATGTATGATGATTCGACTAACGGACAGTTATCAATTGATTTAAAACACATTTGCACACCTTCGTTCTATCCTTGCCTCAGGTTCGTGAAGCCCTAATCTTTAAAGTGTGCTTAGCCCTGATGTTTCAAGTTGTTAGTAGCTCCAGAAAATCTTTCGTCGTAACAAAATAAAAATCATGTACTTCGGCTATATTCGATCAATTGAGTAGATTGAAATGATGACGCACGTGAACAAGCGGGATTCACAGACACTTCAGTTTTATAGAAATTGTATTGTATCTTAAAACTATATGAGAAGATTCTTTGCGATTGTTCTAGATCCACTTAAGCAGTTTAGCAAGTAGGAAAGGCAAATACAGTAAAAACGATTCTTCCCTACGACAACCTCGTTTTTACCATTTTCAACCCGACTCAGAATCTTCTATGAAAAAAAGACATCCTTATCCTTGCAATGTTTAACAGGATTTTGTTTCAAAACCAGACAACACAAAATTCGTAGACAAATTATAAATGTCCATTCAAGAAATATTCTAATCCCATTCAATCCCTACAAGACGAGTTGAAGGATATGACTCCTGTGGTGATATTTCAATTATGATCTAGTAGCCCTTTGAAAGGCGGTTCGTTTTGTGTGCAGTCAGAATGCAAATTGGTCTATGCTACGATTTAAATGATCCCACAACAAAAGGTGTAACCATATAATGAACCCTTTTACTGGTAAGACACTGCCGGGTAAGACAATTTTGGTAGACAAATACATTCTTATACAAGATTAGGAAGTGTACCATGATTAACGAAAATTTCGAAGAGCCGTTTTATTTTTTCATGTCGAGAGTACAGTTACTTAGTGATGTCCCTTTTTGTATCCTTTCTTGTGGCCACCCTTCTTTTCACCTTTTTTACTATAATCCTCCTGATGTTCGAAGTGTTCATCATGGCCGTGTTCATTTTTGTACCCTTTATGATCTTCATCGTGATGGCCCTTACTGTAATGACCCTTGTGGCCTTTGCTGCCTTTCTTTTGCCCTGATTCCTCAAATTCTCCTTTTTTATGTTCGCCTTCTTCTTTCTCATGATGTTCTTGCCCTTTTCCGTGTTTCTTGTGATGTCCTCCTTTGTCCTCATCGTCGTAGAATTTCTTCTCCTTATAGTACTCGTCCTTATTTGCTTTCTTATGGTATTCGGAGAGCTTATGACCTTTTTTGTGCCCCTTCTTTTGATGATGCGTGCCCCCCTTTTTATGTTCGCCATGCTCTTCGTGCTTTCCGTGTTCATCCTTTTCATCCCAGTCCTTTTTCTTCTTTCCACCTTCCTCACCGTACTTATGTCCGTGATCATCTTCCTCATGATGTTTTTTCTCATCCTCTTCCCAGTGTTTCTTTTCTTTGTGACCTTTTTCACCTTTCTCTCCTTTCTCCTCGTGATGATGTTCGCCATATTTTTTCTCTTCCTCTTCTTCGCTGGATTCGTCATTCTTTGAAGAGAGAACGGACATCACCAAAAGGAGAAGAACTCCTACCCTTAGGAACCCCATGGTGCTGTGAGGTTGGTATAGATTACAATGATAGCGTCTATCTGAAAACTTACAGATATTTATAGTTCGCCTGATTATTTGGATTATTGTTATAAATTGCGGTGTATTTGTGGTGAAGAAATGATTTACCGCACGCTTCATTGGCTACAATTATAGCAACCAATTATGGAGAATGCGGAAGCTGTAATCCAATGTACCGGCAGTGTAGGGCGTCGACTGATGTAGTGACCTAATTTCATTTCTGCGGTTTTGAATGTATTACATTTGGTTAGGTGGTGCATTTGGGTGATCAGTTTATTTCACATTTTTATGGTTTATAAACTCTTTTATTTCAGATCAATTGACGGCGACTTCTTAAGGTATTTTATGGAAGTGTTTGAAGCAATTAAGTGTAACTCGAATGAATGAGTTGGAAGTACCTAAAGAGTTTGTAAATCGACAACTGGAAATGTTATATATATATACTTCTGTTGGTCAATTGGAAATATCTGTAAGTCAATTATAGAATCTATGTAATATAATCGTTTTAAGAGTAGTTGAGTAATATCCACAATTTCTTGTCCTGAAGTTGGCTACCACCTCGTGAATCTGCTGACATTAGTTTTAGAATTCGGACACCAGTGAAAAGGGTGGTGACAACAAGGTCTTAATGTCGGAACAACGTTACATGGAAAATAACTATATAAGGCGCTTTCCCACAACCACACCATTTTGATAACCGTATCAGTTACGCTCGGGCGATTATATACTATCGGCAAACAAAACACGAATACTTAATGTCTGTACAGTTTATTTTACCTTCATACATTCACATTCATTGTGCGAATCAAGCGAAACGAATCGCGTAGAATTAATTCATATGCACGGAAGGAAGCAGGAGTCTCCTCTGTTTCCGGCAGGATAAAACCCCTAATCCACGCTTGAACAAATGTGCAAATAGACGGCGAAATTTTAACACGATCATCATATTAACGGAACAATAGGACAAAGGGTCGCTGGTTCTACAATACATGAAATAACGAAAATATTTGCCCAGTGGTAGAGGGTATAGCAATGCTTAAAAGGACGACTTGCAATCATTCAAACTACTCTTCGACGGAATGACAAGTTTTACATATAATCTAATGGGGTTAAATTATATATCAGGTAATTTTTTGGAGATGATATAGATTCGTTATAAAAGTGACTCAATGCTGCTTTTAAAAATTTCATCAAAGCAGGATATACAATTTCAAGAATCTTACGGAAGAAAAAAATATCTGACGCCGAATGATTTCAATGTAAAATTTTCTTATATAAAAATCTTTGAAACCAATCGGGTGCCAAGATCTGAGACTAGAATAAAAGAGGATATTTTCTGTGTGAACGGTTTTCCAATGTATTAATTACGACTAACTAAGTTTAAATCGAATTCTGTTCCTTGAAATCACTAGTATAATAAAATTTGTATTCCGATGAGCGCACCGGTTGATCAATATGGGATCACCAAAAGTTTATTTCCACGCAATATTAATTAATAGAAGCTCTGATAGCTATTGGGGAAATATGCTTATTATTGCGATGATGATAATGTCTCTTGTTTAGAGCAATCAAACGGCTGTGGCAATCCAATATCTTGGAAAATTGTGAAGTTACTCTTAGAAGCGTCATCTAGCTCGGTGTTTTTATATCTCGGCATGAAATTGTATTCCTGACCAACTATTTCTTAACTAAATAATAAACATTTTTCTGTAGAAAATTTAATTTTCAGCGAGTAGTTGTTTTTAAAAATCTGGTATGTGATTTACACTCAAAATTGCCTCAGCTGAGTCTTCTGCGGGGACATTTTCAAACTATTAAACCCCGAAAAAATTATAACCACTTAAAGGACGGTTCCCATCAAGAAGTTTAAAAAAAAACGATTTTTTTATTTTTCATTTTTTGATAGCTTATTGTGTGTAGAATAAATCCCCAAGAGTGTTTTTGGGAAAATAGTTTTATAAAAAAGTTACAGCATAATAGGGCAAGTGAGGTCGTTTATTTTTCACTTCGAGGCGTCTTGTTCAGTAGGCTCTCAAATGTATACTAACAGAGCAATCGACCTGAAAATTTATATAGAAGCTAATGAGATATACTACTATAGAACCTAATGAAATAGAGATTGTAAAGTGCGCTGAATGAGGTTGGCATGGTTGCCATGTAAAAGACGTAAAGTCCATGTGATCTTCCAAAGTTGGAGGTCCTATAGTTCCACTAATGCTACTGTGATAGAATAGAGTCCACTGCTTGATCATTAGGTGGGGCACAAATGCCACAGGTTTCTGCCAAAAGGTAATGATAGCAAAGTCGCTCTTGTCTTGGCGAACGAAACTTTTAAACTATAAATTAAATGTACCTACGCAACTAATATTAGCAAAGTTAAAGAATTGATAAAAAATCAAAATCAAAAAAGGCTGCTGGTCTTGATAATATTAACAACAAATTAATTAAAGCACTTCCACCTGCTGTTAGTAACTATTTAACGTTCATTTTCAAGCTTGTCTTAGGAACTGTTATTTTCCGGATCGTTGGAAAACAGCAAAAGTAATACCTATCGCGAAACCCGGCAAACCGAAGAACAGCCCCGAAAGCTACAGACCTATTAGTCTATTTACCTGTCTGAGTAAGCTCTTAGAAAAAATCATTAAAAAAAAAATTGATCGTTTCGTGGAAGCCAATAATATCCTACCAAACTTTCAGTTCGGTTTCCGTAGTGGTCACAGGACAATCCACCAAAAATTCATCAACAAGGAGTCAACGACACTGGTTCTTCTAGACATCGAAAAAACCTTTGATACGGTATGCCTTAATTTATAAGCTACTAAAACTTAAGCTGCCAATACCGCTTATCAAAATTATCCAGAGCTTTCTTCGTTCGAGAAAATTTTTTGTGAGTATAGGAACCGACAAATCCTCTACTCACCAAATCCACTATGGTGTACCCCAAGGCTCGGTCCTTGGTCACATATTATTCACATTGTTTGTCGCAGATTTGCCATGTTTAGGTGAAAACATTCAGGTAGCTATGTTTGTCGATGATACGGCCATTTTCTCTTCGAGTGCCTTATTCACTCAAGTCAAAGCATAGCCTCGAAAATAAAATTATAATTTTTAAAACCATTTTTCAAGCTATACTCCTATACGGCGCCCTGTTTGGTGTAATTGTGCTGGCACACACAAAATAAAATTGTAAAGGTGTCAAAAAAACATACTGAAAACGTTGCTGAATTTGCCATGGCATTATTCGACACATGAGTTTCATGAAAACGCTAACGTTAAACCGGTAGAATTTCTTATTGACAAAATCAATCGAAACTTCATCGTCACTTGTTCTTTTTCTGACAATGTTCTCGTTTCCCGTCTTGCGTTATCCTAATTCACTACTTATGTACTCTGTCTATGAAAACTCTATCGAGGTCATTATTACATAAAATAACCGCAAACCTGTGCAATACGAGGATTGCCTTTTATATTTCGGGATTAGAGAACAAAAACAAATATTGATCATCGAAAATCACTTTATTGTTTTTCAAAATATTCCCCATGAAGATCTATACACTTTTGCATGCGTTTGAACCAATTGTCGAAGCACTTTTGCCACTCTGATTGAGGTATCTCCAACACATGCATTCTGAATGCAGCAACCGCTTCTTCAGGTGTCGAAAAACGTTGACCTCTTAGTTTGTTTTTTACGTACGGGAATAAAAAGAAGTCATTCGGTGCCAAGTCAGGACTATACGGCGGATGACCCATCAAATCGATGTTTTGGGTACTCAAAATGCAGTTGTCGCAGCCGATGTGTGAGAGCTCGCATTGTCGTGGTGAAGAGTGATCCGTCTTCGGCGGTTGGTTTTCCTGATTTCTTGGAAGACAACTGGCAAACAAATGGTTGTGTACCACTCAGAATTGACTGTTCTGCGTTGTTCTAGTGGTACGGTTGCGACATGTCCAGTTTTTCCGAAAAAACAGGCGACCATTTGCTTGGAAGTGCTTCGTGCGCGAACAACTTTTGTTGGATTTGGCTCATCTCGAAACACCCAGACAGTCGACTGCTGTTTACTTTCGAGTTCGTACGCGTAAATCCACGACTCATCACCTGTCACGAGTCCATGGACGTGTTTCGAAGCACCGCGACCGTATTTTTTGAGCATTTCTTTCGACTAATTGACACGAGCCTTTTTTTGGGCGATTGACAAATTGTGTGGGATCCAACGCGAACAAATTTTTTTGCCAGTCAATTATTTATGCAATATTGAATGTATGCTGGTCCCACTAACGCCTAAGGTTGTCTCAATCTCACGATAGGTCACATGACGATCTTCCAATATCAGTTCGCGCACAGCATCAATGGTTTTCGGAACAACAACTGATTTTGGACGACCTTCACGAAATTCATCTTGGAGTGAACTACGACCACGATTGAATTCACCATACCATCGATAAACACTGGTCCTTGATGGAGGTCCAACGCCAAAAATTGAATTAAGTTCATCCATGCACTGTTGCTGAGTTAATCCACGCCGAAAGTTGTAAAAAATAATCGCACGAAAATGTTGACGATTTAATTCCATTTTTGGACCGAGATGAATCTTTTAAGTTACTGTAAACAACACAAATCGGGCTCCTCGATAGTATAGTGGTTAGTACACCCGCCTGTCACCCGGGAGACCGGGGTTCGATTCCCAGTCGGGGAGCCCCTTGCGCAAGACTAATGACCTTGCCCAGACAAAATAAATCATTATGGAAAATTTAACAAGCCTCAGGACTTGCTAAATAAGGCCAAGACCGGATCCCGGTTGTAGTGCCGATGATGATGATGAAATAACACAAATAGCGCTCGTATGTCAAAACGTTCTGAGTGCGTATAACCTCAAAAATGTCCAACTTTACGACAGAGCTGTCAATTGCCGGATTGCAACACTAGAGTTGCCAAATCCCGAAACATAAGAGGCAACCCTCGTATTAGCCTTAGGATAATAAAGGTTTTTCTTGTAGTTTTCGCTTAATCATTTGTTATTTATTATTCGTTGAAATTGTGCTATTTTCCTTATATAGATTTAAGATTATAGTTGTAAAGGAATTGCTGTCCTAAAACTCTAAAATAATAGTTGTAAAATCTTAAACTGTAAATGTATTACCTACCTAATAAAAATTGAATTGAATTAAATAAAATTAAATATAAAATATGCAAACAATTGCAAATTAAATAAAAACAAAATATACAAAAACAGCATGCACTGTGATTAACTGCTTGAACTACACACGTCCAGGTAGACGATATACATTATAAATTTGAATATTTTAGTGCGCATTTGGTATAAATAAATATACAGCGGGTGCACAAACCCATATAAGTTCATATGGCCATGATGTTTCCGACCAGTTTCGGAACACTCATGGCCGGAAATATTCGCCTGGGCAGCGGTTTCATGAGCACAAAGAGATAACGGATAAGGCAATAACCCAAGACAGTGTTGATGGATGGAAAGAGCCGTTTTTGTTCCAGAACGGTCTGTGGTGTCTTTTTTCCCGATGGACGTTCTTTTTTGTGTGTCTGTTGCGGTTTTAAATGGCACAGTAAATTCTGAGATTTGTGCTGCGCCAGTTTTGTATTTATCTTCGTTTCGGGAAGACAGGAGGGGGAGGAAGGGGGGTGTTGTGTGATATGTTGAAAGTAGGGAGTCATTAAAAAATTAAGATAAATAATGTCATTGTGTCCACTTAAAGAAATGTAAAAGAATTGGTGCTAGCCAAAAAAGAAGAATCGATTAAAAATTAATATCTATAATGGCGTTATAGATATTAATTTGCTGCCACCCAAACCATTACCTCCAGCGATTCGGCAGCAGTATCAGGTAGCAGGGAACAAAGGTCACGTGAGTACTCCACATTTATATATACCTGTTGAGAAACTGTTCCACTTCGAGGAGTAGACAAGAAGTGTATAAGGTAATTTGTGACACTCGATGAACCGTACCCCTTTTATCCACCTGTAGTTGTACACCTAACAGCACGAATGCCATAAATATCTGCCAAAGGGAGTGAGAAACAATACGGGTTGTGGTCCGTTTGAATCTGATTTATTATTCAAAAATTGTGTGACCACAGCAGTAGAAAAGGCTTTCGAAGAAAAGAAATATTGCCCAGCTGGCTTTCTTGATGTCTCCCAAGCATTCGACAGAGTATGGCATGAAGGTCTTATATATAAAATGAGTAAACTGTTTCCAGCAAACTGTTGCCATCTACTCAAATCATACTTGTCTGATAGACCGTTCAAAGTAACACACGAAGAAGCTCACTCTAGCTTCTATCCAATACAAGGAAGTGTCCTGGGACCTTTCCTCTACTTACTATACACGCAGACATCCCAGCAACCAAGAACACATTCATAGGCACCTTTGCAGATGATACAGTTGTAATATCAGCTAACGTTAATCAAAAAAACCTACACAACACTTGCTACGGGCACTCATCGAAATTAGTCAATAGACCACTGATTTGGAAATTAAACTCAACGAGATGAAATCTGTTCACGTAACATTTACTTTCCGGCGATCAGATAACAATATTTCTACATATCTCAACGGAATTCCAGTTCCCAAAGCAGATTCAGCGAAATATCTCGGTATACATTT
Organism: Microdon myrmicae; assembly: GCA_963931805.1. Taxonomy (NCBI): domain Eukaryota; kingdom Metazoa; phylum Arthropoda; class Insecta; order Diptera; family Syrphidae; genus Microdon; species Microdon myrmicae. The sequence continues at coordinate 4,389,654 of OZ007497.1, read as the reverse complement.
GGATAGCAGATTAAACTGGACACATCATGTGAAACAATAAGCGGAACAAATAAAGCTGGAACGTAGACAGATGTGTGGGGGTTTCTCTATTCTACATAAGAAACAACCCACAATTCCAACCACAATTCCTACCTAATTTCGACCGCTTTCAGCGCGTCATACCTACCCATTTCCTTTATATGTTATTCCCCGTCAAACGGACGTATAGCTAAACTCATTATCCTATGCAGATAATGCATAATTGAGTTTAGCTACTTTCTTCACATACGGCAACTCCATTCTTGCTAACCAAGAGTTTCCCATCGGAAATCTCATAATGTCGGCTAGCAACAGCAAGTCTAAACGAACGACGCTGTTGCATCATAGCAAAATCGCTGGGGTTATTTCAGCGTCTTAGAGCCTGGTTCTCACGCTGATTATTTCCCAAGCATCAGCGGCGTCCTATTGACTTTCCCTCAGATCACCCATTCGCTTGGGATCAATGACCTCTTTTTGCAGGGGAGTGACATCAGCTAGGTTTTCCTCTCCTTCGTATTTCTGTCTTTCCACGGTTCAATGCGCTCTGACTACACCATAGCCGTACTACTGGGTCACCAGGTCATGTCAGTAGCTGCATCTGATACCAACACACACAACCAAAGCTACCCCGAGTTCACTGCACATCATGTTTCTGTTCTCTCATTCTACATGTCCGTCAATTACCCTATTAACCAAAGTTACTCACACTTTGACGGGCGTGGGGTTGAGAGAGCAGAGGCGTGGTCTCTTTTGGTTGTCCTGTGTGTGGAATGAAATATGAATTTCACCCCTAAGTAGAGTCAGTCACATCTCAATCGTTAGAGTGGAAGGTCGCGTCGCCGCTCGTCTCCATCAATTTCGAATTTCTTCTCAAAATATTACGCATGCGTTAAACTTCTTGCCAAAAAAAAGCTGGAGCATATAGCGGAAGACTGGGGCAAATTTCATCAATAAAAAACTAACGAAATAAAACGAAAAGTTATTAATTTGAAGCTTTCTTTAGAGTGTAAAATAGTATATTGCGTGCGTTTTGAATTCATCTATTTAAATAAGGATACCTGCAAACAGACTTGTGTAAAATAGTATATTGCGTGCGTTTCGAATTCATCTATTTAAATAAGGATACCTGCAAACAGACTTGTGTAAAATAGTATATTGCGTGCGTTTCGAATTCATCTATTTAAATAAGGATACCTGCAAACAGACTTGTGTAAAATAGTATATTGCGTGCGTTTCGAATTCATCTATTTAAATAAGGATACCTGCAAACAGGCTTGTGTAAAACAGTATATTGCGTGCGTTTCGAATTCATCTATTTAAATAAGGATACCTGTAAACAGACTTGAGCTGCAAGAAAAATACGAAAATAATAGAAAAAACTTTAAATAAATAAACCTCAGTGCTTTTCATTCATTCCTTCATCTTTGGTGACAATTTTTGGACGACACAAGTGTTTGGGGATAAAGTGAATCCTGCGCCATACGTTTGCACCCATACTTCAACCCCCACAGATGTATTGGTTAATCGGGAATCACTCTCAACTCAATCTCTATTGTAAAAGATTGATCTATCAATCGATCATCAAACCGATCTGGATATATGGAATCCAATTATGGGGCTGTACAAAGCAATCCCATAGAGATATAATTCAACGAAGCCAGAATAAATTCCTTCGCATTATCACCAATGCCTACCGTTTTGTGACAAATCAGGAAATACATGATGACCTGGAGTCCAAATGAATTTATGAAGTTATCATGAATATGCTGTCAAACACGAAAGACGCCTACATAATCATACCAACTTAGAAGCTATTCAGCTCTTGGATATTCCAAGAGACGGTTAAAACGGACGAAATCTCATGAATTAACATGTTAAAATCTAACATACTAAAATCGAGTTGGGAGCTGAACACTGGTCCAGTAAACTCTTACACGTTTAACTTAATTAAACTAAATTAAATACAGTTTAAACCTATATTAAATTAAATTGTTAGGATCGTACTATTCATATCCAATAAGGGATGTTATTAAAAAACAAAAATGATGTGCAGCCCTCATAAATAACCTTTTGATATTAAATATGCAGTTCCTCAAAAACTGAAAAAAAGAAAATGAACAGTCAGGAAGCTACCTTAGAAAAGACCTAAAATAGTATTCGTTCGCATTCTTCGTAAACAAACTTACTATCTCAATCCCCTATTGTATTCACATTAAATGGCTATTCACCAAAAGCCACTTAAATTGGTAGCGGTTAGAAAACAATTATTAGAATAGTTTCTAATCGGTTAACTACCTTTTTTGATACAATGCTGATTTCCAGTTGCTGTGATTTTATTTACACTTCTACTTGACTTGACTTATCGAATTATATGAAAGGCAAACACCTGAGAGGAGTGCCATGAAATACAATATTATTTTGATTAACTTTCGTGTTACATTGCCAGTTTGTGCCATTTTCTGAAGCCTACATACTCCCTCTGCCAATTTCATATACACAATAACGTACTGAAACCTGAAAGGCAATAAGCGCCGGTGTTGTATTAATTACCGGCATAGGAGCTACCATCCAATGAATTTAAAGGAACAATCTGCCAACTAAGAGGCCATTTATATGACTACGTATCGTTCACAGTGGGATGCTTTAGTTAATATTTGCCCGAACAGTGAGCAAAAGGCCGATTCAAAGAATGTACCTCTCTGAAATAGTATACTGGTTAGTATACCCGCCTGTCACGCGGGAGACCGTCTAGACTAACGACCTTGCCCGGAAAAAAAAAATCATTATGGAAAATTTAACAAGCCTCAGGACTTGCTAAATAAGGCCAAGACCGGTTCCAGGTTGTAGTGCCGATGATGATGATGATGATGATGATGATGATGATGATGACCTCTCTGAAATACTCGTAAGAACACGCATCACTTTAATTAAATTGCCTTCGTTAATTAAATACCCGGACTCCTATTATTATAGCAATAGCTCCCTTTGGAGAGTCCTCACATTCAGTCATCGAAGATGACCGACTTTTCCATGTGAAAAAAGATTTATGAATCATATTAAAATTGCTAAATAGGTCCTGGTAGAACTTTCACTTTACATAAATGAATCCTTGCGCCCAGTACCAGACAGAGAAATTGATGTCCAATTATATGCGAAACGATAATTAAAAAATTATATTCACATCACCCAAAGTAAGAAATATTATTTGCGATTTCGCGGTTTGTTTCTTAATTTGATTAAATATTTAACTACTTTGAAAGTAAACAAGCAACGAATTCGTGCCCTATATGAGCCGAAAGAGAGAAAACATTATCCAATAGTACAATAATAAAGTAGCTGTAAGTAGGTACCTTTACAAAGTCAGGATCAATTTCAGAGCGTGCGTGGTATGGGATACATGTGATATTAAATTGCCATAACCGTCGCGCATTCCTAGTCCTCAGACAAGCGTGAGAACCAAAGTTTAATTTAGTTTTGTTCAATTTATTTCATAAATTCGTTTTTGGTTTTATTTTTTATTTTACTTGTCAGTATATAATTCAGGAAATTGTCGACGCACAAAACTAAATAAATAATTAATTTGAACATTAAGTTTTCAATTTTTTTTTAACTAAAACTTCAAAATGTGTAATTCGGTTTCCATTACTGTGGACGATCCGTACAAAACACTTCTCAAACCTAAAACTGCGGCACTGCTAGTGAAAGCAGACAATTTAACTTCTTAATCGAAGGAGTGGATATCCCAATTGGAAGGAACGCGGCTTATCTGCGAGTGAGCTTTTCGAGCCTACTAAAAATCAACCAACACGCTCGCCTGGTCTAAAAAAAACCCACAAAATCGAAATGTTGACACAGTTTGGTCATCTTGCGATAACCAGAATCACCCACATACGTGAGGATGTTAGGCTCGGTCTCAAGATATCTGAAAATGAAAAGGGGGGAGGTATGCCGTTGCCCTGTCTGAATATAAGGCTGACATAACAGCATTTCAAGAAATAAGATGCACGGGGAGTGGTGTTATTCGAAGAAACGAGTATGACATTTATTACAGCTGTCATGCAAAACACCATGTGTTCGGAGTAGGCTTTCTAGTCAGCCAAAAACTGCCATTATCGGCTTTAACGCAATAAACGAAAGGCTTGGCACTCATAAACGTCCACGGATCTACAGAGGAGTCCTCTGATGACAAAAAAGAACAATTCTACGAGAACGTCGAACGGGCCCGCAATGCCTGTCCAAGATACGATGTGAAAATCGTTCTTGGTGATTTGAATGCCAAAATAGGTCGGAAGCCGGTTTTCAGGCACTACGCATGTTCCTATAGTTTGCATGAGAACACTAATGACAATGGACACGAGTTACCGAACTGGCAGCATCAAAGAACTTGGTCGTTGCGAATACCAGGTTTCCGCGTAAAGATATACACGAAGCCACCTGGGTATCACCTGATGGAGCCATTCGCAACCAAATTGACCACGTCTTGATAGATCGCCGCCACTCCTCGAGCCTGATGACGGTACGAACGTACCGTGGTGCCAACGTCGATTCGGATCACTATCTTGTTGGTATAGTTTTCCGAGCGCGGAATGTAAGACGTATTGCATCCGCGGATTAGGTTCGGATTAACACGGCTGCCTTACGCAATGAGGACACCAGCAACACATTTGGTCATGCGTTAAGACTCGCCCTCGAAGACCTCGATGGAGGAAGAGTAAGTCCTGGGGCCAGAATGCCGGGCGTAGAAGAAAAATGGACGCGCCTTAAGAATACTGTCATTAGTACTGCCAATTCCATATTACGCAGTAATCGTAGAGATCGGAGGATTGATCATGAGTGCAAATTAGCGACTGAACGTAAGAATGCTGTATACCGGCAATGCAGCAGTCTCATAGGACGCGGGTACGCGAGCAGAAATACAAAGAGCTCAGAAGATCTGAAAAAAAAACTCCACAGACAAAAGAAAAGTGCCTCGAAAAAAAACTTGTCTGTGATATAGACAAAAGTAGTGAGCGAGGTCCGCACCAGGCGCGGAAGTTCTACCAAATAATCCGCAGTATGGCGCGGTACACATTACGCTGCACTTACTGCAAGGATAAAGAAAGTAATCTGATCACCGATCTTGAAGGCATTCTGGAGCGATGGGAAGTCCACTTCAATGAATTGCTAAATGGTCAGCTAACAAATGAATTGGAGGCTCCGCCAATGCAAAGATCAAGACCAAATGCTGCCGCCACCAAGCATTGAGGAAACATTAAAAGCCATAAGACTGTTCAAATCGAATAAAGACCCCGGAGCTGATCAAACAAGGAGCGACAGCGTTACATCGCGCAATTAATGAGATCGTGGTACACATATGGGAGCAAGAGGAGATGCCGGGGATTAGCGTCGCGGAATAATTTGCCCCATACATAAAAATGGACATATCATAGTGTGCATCACTCTGGCAACCAGAGGGACTATTCTCACCAAGTCCAGCCAGATAATTGCCTACGCAGATGACATCGACATCATTGGTGGATCCAACTCTGTTGTACAGGACTCCTTCACCCAGATCGAGCAGGCGGCACAAAAACTGGAACTGCACATCAATAAGAGAAAAACTAAGTACATGGTGGCAGCTTCTGCGAAAAGAAGACATAACGTTGATCTAACTATCAGGGTAGCGGAGCACGAATTTGAAGTAGTGCAATCCTTTAACTATCTTGGATTAATAGTAGCAGAAGAGAAGAAATACGCAACGGCTGATCAAATCCAACAAAGCCTACTGTGATCTATCAAAGCTCTTTAGATCTCGAAATTTATCCAGAACATCCAAGCTACTACTAAACAAGACCATGGTCTTACCAGTAATCATATATGGATTCCGAGACCTGGATGCCCAATAAAAACCAATCTGAACTCTTAGTCGCATTCGAGAGGAAGGACTTAAGGAGAATTGTTGGAATTATGAGAGAGGACGATTCCCGGCAACGTTACAACCATGAGTTGTACGCGATCTACCTTGAGACTAATGTTATAAAAAAATCAAGCTCAATAGACTCCGGTGGGCGGGACACCTAGCTCGTATGAGCGAAGAGAAGCCTGCCCGGAAGCCCTTTGTGGCAGGATGTATGGAAGGCGACAGCGCGGCAGACCTTGTCTGCGATGGAGGGATGGCGCAGACCAAGGACGCCCAGAGCCTGGGAGTGCCAAATGACATCGGCTCGAAATTGGGACCGGTAGAGAGACTTGCTGAATAAGGCCAAGACCAGATCCCGGTTATAGTGCCGATTATAATATAATACTGTTACAGTTCGCCAAGGTGTCGGTTGAATCGATTTGTGGCAAGTTTAGGGTTTTTGGATGACGTGTACAGTAGGACGTCATCCGCATAGCATATCTGGTTTACTCTCCCGTCCACAGGTCAAGGAATATCTGAGGTGTAGATGATAAATAGGATGGAGCCTAGAATGGAGCCTTGTGGTACGCCTGTTCGGGGTTGCTTTCCATTCACTCGAACTTGAAAGGTTCTGTTTCTAACAAAGTGGTAGATGATACGCCACAACATTCTACTAAGGCCAGTGTTCAACAATTTAAGGACGAGACCTTCGATCTACGTCGTGTGAAAATCCTTTTTAATGTCCAGCCTCACCGCAATGGTGGGGTACTTATTAAAGAGGGGCACACAGATGTGGTTTTGCAAAACGTTGAAAGCCATAGTGATAGTGTGCGCTTTTCTAAATCCAAATTTGAAATCAGGTATTAGATTAACTTATACGAGAAGTGTTTAACTTCTCGTATATGAACTTTTCATATATTTTGCTGATGCAAGTGAGGATCGAAATGGGACGAAAGCTTGAGTAGCGATATTTTGGTTTCCCCACATTTGCTATTTGACAAACAATAGCATGCTTCCAAGTTTGGGGAACGTACCCCATGTTGTAGGCATGGTTGAACAGGATGGACAGCTGTATAAAGGATAAAGCAGAAAGCCTTCGCAACGAGTGGTACGATATGTTATCGATACCGGATGACTTCTTGGGTTCTTACTAGGTTCTCTATGGTATTTGGTGTGACGTGATCGTTATCACGTGCGTCGTTGAAGTATGCACTATTGGCTGGGTTAAAGACAACAATCGGCTCTTTAAAGCTGTCGAATTTATTGTGAACGTCTGAACTAATTATGGCATTAGTGTCCGGGTCGCCATCCTTTCAAAGGTCTCTCCGATGATGTTTGCTTTATTGGTGTCATTATTGACAACAACACCGTTGTGGATGATTGGGTCAGTGATGCGAGAAGTGCCGCATCTCTTTTTCACGTTTTTGTAAACGTTCTGGTCCATCTGAATACCCTTCAGTTTGTCTTCCAATTGTCAGGTACTATTGTTTTGAATTCTCTGTTATCAGTGTACCAATTTGTGAATGATGGATCGAAATAATGGTTCTCTTTGCGTAAAGCGGTGACGATATCTCATTATGTAGAACTTTTTACGCACCCGGATGAGACAAGGAGTGAAATCGTCATGGGGAATCTGATAAGTCTGTAGCGGTTCCGCCAAACCCTACGGTTTACTTACCTGAAAAACCCCCATAACTACTACCCAACTCCCTTTAGTTTGCTAATGCAACAGTATTAGTACCTAAAAATGCTGCACGCATTTAAGAGATCAAATCTATGATCTTTAAGTCCCTGTAAAGAAAACTTACCTTCATGCATTCTCTTCGCATACCATTGCTCCTTAAGATTTCTTTATTAACTTACCAGGAATTTCCAATCAATTTCGGCATCTACGTCGCCAGTCAAATTCCCTCAGATGAATTCCTGTAAACAAAATAATTCGGATTGCATTCAATGTAACCGTCATGACAGGGACCATAAATATCGCGCCGTCTATTTTCCCAGCCGCGTCATATACCTTTTCATACACATTGCCTGGCAACCTTTTTTGTTTGTCTTATCAATAAACAATCCAAGCAGCTGCATATAATTAGCGCAATAGACGCCGAAACCAAATTCTCCAGCATTTCCTAATGCAAATATGAACCCGGTTTCTACTGCAGCCAGAGATGCCATAAACATCCAATTTGCTTTTAGCACCTTTTTCTCCTAACGTCGAAAATAGCGACGAGGCATCGTGTAAACAATGACCCGCATTACCAACGGCGCACTTGGTCATTTTTCCCTATTGTCCTTGCCGCCTGCCTGCTTTCGAACACGTGCAACAACATTGAATCTGTTCGATCGCGCACATATACCAGTGCACCAAAAAGATTGCATTTTCTTAGTGGTCACACCCTTAAGAGAAAAGTTTTTCTCTCTCTCCTTTTTTTCCTTAGCGAAATCATCTCTGCATGAGATGACGATCGCTGAGTCTCATTCCATCCTTCGACCCGAGCGGGTCGTGTCTCCATCGCTACCCTGGTGCGCACAGGGGAGCGATAATCGCGTGAGTCGAGAGTCGCGTTCGGTAACCACGAAATGTATTCGGTGTTTTCCCTGTCAAATAACATTTAAACTTAAAGTTACATCAAATCATTTTTCAAGTTGTGTATTTATGTCACCGTCATCAAACAGTATACAATAAATTAAAATGAAATAGCCATTTAAATCTGTGGCAGTGTGTTTTAATTTCTATATGGTTTCCCCTGGTGATCGTTCGTTTACAGGCTGCGGCGGAACTTGTTTTTTTTGTGAGAACGAAGTGGAACCCAGCGCCCATGTCAGTGCTACAACTTCGCTCCTACAAGTCTTTTCAAGTTTAGACGTCGGGACATGACTCTCCGAATTTCATGAAGTCTAGTTGCAGCATTAGTTATCTCAACGGTCGTTAGGTTCTTGTCAGTGGGAAGAGAGAGTTGGTGAAAATGTGACATTGAAGATGTCCCAATTTGTGTGCCCATAATCGGGTGTGTATCTGATATGAACCCGAGATGCTGGATAGCTGCGAATGAATGTGGTCACAGCGCTGTGGTCAGATACACCCGCCGATACTTGGGGAGGAGTGATTTGGGGAAATAAGTCTTTGGACACAAAAAAGATGCCCAGAATTGGGTTGCCTCTCGTACCAACTGTAGGTGAGACTATTTCAATGTTGAGGGGATGAGAGTTTTCGGTGTACCATTGGTACAATTTTGTGCCATTTGGCCAATAGGCATTGTTGTTTCAATGGGAATGTCTGGAGTTAAAATCGCCGCCGATGGTGAAGGGTATATGCCCTGAAGACCTTATTATTTTGGCGGTATCAACCGGGAAACGGTCTTGGCCTTATTTAGCAAGTCCTGAGGCTTGTTAAATTTTCCGTAATGATTTGTTTTTTCCGGGCAAGGTCATTAGTGGAGTGGTATACGGAGTAAATATTCACTCTACCATTATTAGCCAGATGCAGTTCATCCCCGGAGACCTCTATGGACTCAAAATATGAGAGGTCAATAGCTTCATGGCGATGTCCGCTATTAACTAGTGTACAGGTGCCACCTCCGTTGATGGTGGTACCCACAGTGAGGTTTCGATCTCTTCGAATCATGGAGAAGTTTGGGAATATGAGGCGGTGACATGGATGCAACCTAGTTTCGGTTACAAGAACCACCTCCGCCCGGTTATGCTTTATGAAGTCAGAGACTATCATACACTTTGAAAGCGAAACAAGGGAGAAGACAGAAGACTAGATTTAACCCCAGATTATATATAAAAACTACAACACAAAAAAGTATATACATGGATGCAGGTATTCATATGTATAAACTTTAGTTTACGTACCTGTATAGTTATGAGGAAGACTACTTTCTCCGTTCCCAGAACAACATTTTTTGTAATAAGATAGAGGGTAACTTTAGGAACTCAACACTTACATTTTATTATCCTTGGGGTTTTATATCATAAATACGATGGCGCCGAAATTTGCGAATATATATAAAAGTATTCCCTTATTGTGTTGGCATTCTTCTAAACATAGTGCTATATTTTTGAAATTTCTCCCTTATCACTATCATTTCTACGCCGATATTTGCTTTTAGTTCATACAGAGAGCGGTGTCTGTCCCTATGCACTTTAGATTTTAAGTAGCCTCAAAGGGAAAAGTTCATTGGAGTCACTTCGCATCTATATACAAAGTAGTTTATGCCATCTCGTCGGAATGTCAAATTTCCATGGAAGGTCTAGGAACTGGCAAACACATGCCTAGGGCGTTCCAGTTTTGATCCAGTTTCCACAATGCGGGTGATAGTCAATATCAGAAAAGACGCGTAAATAGGTAACGTTTATGCTTTCCACGATTATAACAAATTATAACAAGTACATGTATATGCATTGATGTACGTCCGGCGTATGCCTGGTGCTGGCTGACGGACGACTGTGCGGTGGGGTACATATGTTTGTGATGAGTATATCTGCGCGACAGTGGGCGCCGTGTGTTGACATGTGTGTGCATGTGTGCGTGTATGTATTACCATCTCCAACACCCAACAATATGTATCCATGTTTTAACGAACTGAGTACGATGTGCTTCTCGAATTTAATATAAATTACAAAATTTTTGCCACGTGATCGCAGCTGTTGCGTAATAGCCTCGCCATTACCATTGCCCCACCGAGAGGTAGTGACGATTTATTTCTATTTTCTTTAGATCTATTTTAAGATATAGATTTGCTTTTATTTGATGCTTCACATTAACTTAAAACTCTATATTAATAATTAACTATATTCTTGGACCTCTTTTTTATGGTCCACAAGTAAATGCGAGTTGAGGTACGAACCGGCATCGTGTTGGGTCGGTTAGGTAGAGTTTCCTTTCGGAGTAGTGGCGAGATGGCGAGCGCTAGAGAGAGAGAGAGGGTAGTCTTTTTAGAGTCTTTCTGTTGTTTTTCGGAGTTCCTTTGTTCAGTCAGTAAAAAAAGTAAGAAGAAAAGAACCCCTTCCATGGAGGACATATATATTAAAAATTAAAAAGTTTTTGTTGAACTAGATTAAGTGTGTTAAGTTAATAATTAACAAAGTTAAAAGTCGTCCATGAAGGACTGATGTAAAGTTGTTGTCTGACAATTCTATTTGAGTCGGCAGGAGACAGTGGCGAACAACTGAGGCTACTGACACCAAGAAAACCGGCTGCCCGGGCAAACGTATAGGGAACTTGCTTGTGACCAGGAACTGGAGGGAATCCAGCAAGAAACATAGTGGAGAGTACGGGTAAGCCCACTTAAGGTCGTTAAATAGATTCTTACAACCAGAGGCGGCGGGTAACCGGTTACAGTTTGCCCCCGTAAGACTTCCCGCTGCTGCGGTACATCACTGCCCGAGAAGAAGTTTACGCTCTGCTACAACGGGTAACCACTGGCGCTCCAATGCGGGAAGCCATAGACTACATGCGGCAACTTGACGAGGACAAAGGATAACAGCCTATAACGACACTAACATTCATATAATATCCCAACAAATCTACATATATACATTTACTTACCACTCAGAGAAAAGGAAATCACAACATAGGCAGCCTTCATTCACTTTTTTCATATTTCAAGATTTTTTATTTCCGATGTTTTCTTAGATTCTGAATTACAGGCTAGACAACAAAATGCTTAAATTCTAGCTTAAAAATCTTATGTTATAACCTACTGGTCCTACGCAGACGGTCTAAGCTAAACTTTACATGTATATTGTACAATTTGCCATTTAACAACAGAACGTTGTTTGTTTTTAATTTTGTTTATTTTAATAACAAAGAAAAACTAGAAAACGTAGTGTACTTTTTTTTTTTCGTCTGCGTACGCAATTACGTCGGGAAGCGCGCTTAATATGTCGCTAACGTAAATATTTAACATGTCATAAAGTATATAGAGTAAAGGTTTATACATGCCTTGTCTGACAATCTTGTAATATAATCCCTCGAGCCAAACGGTGTCGCAGGTTTTTTTCCAGTCAATCAGACGATCCCCCGTGCATTGGTTCTTGCATTTGTTCCATTGTATGTCGGAAACCAGTTTAGCTCCGGCATGTGTGGTTTCATGACCCGCCTTAAAGCCAAACTTTTTTTTGTTTTTTGTTTTTTACAGAAACGCGCCCACAAAAGGAGATTTTGAAGTATACTTAAAAGTCTGAGCACAGTGCGAGCGGAAAGAGAGGAAGTAGATAAGGAAAGGAGGTATCGATGTACATTGGTCTTAAATGCCTGGACATTACAACGTCGGGGAGACACATTATCAGGTAGAGTATTCCACATTCGTGTGAAATAATGTTGTTGTCATCAACCCATTAAAGAAAAGCTTAGTTTATGACCTTCTCGAATACTTTACTGGTGCTTGGGAGTAAGGTTATCGAACGCATGTTCATTGGGTTTGTACAGTCCTTGCCCTTTTTTGGTATAGGCTGAATAATTCCTCTTTTCTAACGCGTGCGATCGTGTGCATTATTTAACGCGTTGTTAAATAGAACTGTGTATATGTCCCTTGCCAATGGTGATAGAGACTTGTGAGTACGATATTTGGTACTCCATCTATTCCGACTGACTTTTCCCTGGATCTCCTCCTTCGTTATTAATAGGCTATTAGTCCTGTTATTGATGTTAATAGCATTTACTAAATTATCGTCATTAAATTCGGTAAAAGATTCACTGATTGGCAATTTTATATTTCATTTCGAATGTGGAAGTGATTCACTAGAACTCTGTTTTCCGAGTCGTAGTTTCGGTGGATGCTTTCACTTACCTTATACAAAAAACTGTTTAAAAACAAGTCCAACAGTTACAGAATCTCAGCGCAGTGTTTCAGTGCTGTAGGTTCGGTTTTCTTGAGAGACAAATTTGTTTTTGGGATTTTCTTTTAGTAGCTTTTTACTAGTATATTAGAGTAATAAAAAATAAAATACATTGTAAGCTACTGATATTAACAGTGTCGCTACTGCTTAATATATTGTTAATATTGAACTCGTTGTTGATGTTGCTTCTCTTCCTAGAGGCGTTTTGAATACATGGTAGACATTTATCTAGTGTGCGTGATGACGACTATTACGAAAAAAGCAATGGGATACTTAACTGTTTGATGACAACGGTTTGATATCGGGACGTGCCTAGGAGACGAGTACTGGAGACAAAAGTCTAAGCTCAAAATGTTTGTGCATGCGAATTATTGAAAAAAATAACATCAGAGCCAGTAGAATTGGCTTAAGATTACGAAGGCGTTTGGATGCTTATTTACGATCTGCACTTGTCTTAGGTCAGGAAGTACTAAGATTACTGCATCTGAACGAATGTCTAATAGTAATCCACATTAAGATGGTATTCGCTTATATTAGTCCAGTGTATATATGGTAGATGCTTTTTCGAGAAAATGGTTGATGCATAACGTAACATATTAAAGGGGGTACATATGCACACTTACCCCCTTTTTCTTTTCATATATTCACCTATATTTGCTTTTGAACTACCCCATTCTCAAAGTATGGGCTCGAAAGCCTGTTATGTGAGTACAATAGAACGGACAACAGTATATAACTGAAATTGAGATTTTCACAAAGAAGGGAAAATCTCAAAAGAAACAGATGAAATACGAATTCATACAATCACACCGGTGTATTAAAAAAAATGCAAATAGTGAACATCCTCATGCAACAATCGAATATTAAATCACTTCACGACAAATTGATACTAATAGAGTCCTGCCAGTGGACTGTACCCGTATTCAACATCACCTCGGAAGCCCGTCCAACGAGTGAATACACAATGTACGCACATTGTAGGCAAGGACATACCATTGTAGATTTACAGAAATGCTCTGCTTTTCTGCAGGGATTCGTACATTTTTGCCTTCTTCCAGGACATGTCCTTGTCGTGCATCAGTTCTGTCTTCTCCTTATGATTAAATTTCTACAAACAAGCTGCTACTACTCTCATCCCCTTCACCTCATAATATCCATATTGATGAGATACGTTTTACTACCAATCACCATTAGGAAACACAGAAGAGGCGATGGCCACGTCGTCCTAGATGTCGATAGGTGTTTATTGTTCGGTAAATAGACCCAAGCGACTGTAAAGGCAAACTATCACGACATAGGCTACACGGGCTACGTATTTTGGTAACAACAATCAAAATTGAATGACGGCGCCGGAAAAGAAAGATTCTTTGCCTTGGATATGCTTTCTAATTTTCCTCGATGAGTTCAGATGGGTAAACAATTTTAAAAAGTCTTCCATTTAAGACAACAGGACCTATCTGGACGAACTGAGCAAACACATGCAAAATTTTCCAAGGACAAATTGATACGTCTCGGTTTTGAATTACATTGTGTGTATGCTTGTGCGTGAGTCTTTAGCCTCCAACAAGCTGGTACACAGGATCAATGCCCACGACTATTTGCCGGTTCTAATAGTCCATGTAAAAATGTTTAAATATTGATTTTTATTCCTCTACAGAGGCAGCTGCCGGGGGAAATCAATTAAAATGCAACATTTTCGGGGGAAAGATAAATTCGTTGACATGCAGGAAGATTTTTTTTGTATTGTTTCGAGGCGTGTTGGACGGTATAACGTTTTGTTAGGAATTTGAAACCGTTTCACTAGGCTGATGGTGTTTTTAAAAGAAACTTTGTGGCGAGGGCACTTTGTAGATAAATGAAAATTAACTGTTATTAGAGTCAAGGCTATCGCCAAGAAATGTGTGTAACAGTGCAAACAAGGCTGTTCAATAAAATGTTTGAACTTATTAAGAAATTTCGGAGTTCAGTAGTTGTTCTTCTTCCCTTTATTATTATAATAAAAAACCTTACTAAATGCAATTAAGGAGCTATGATTAGAACGACCCAAAGCTATTGCCACCGATGAGGAATGAACTTATTATTAATTAGTTTTTAATGTTGGTAAGTTGGGAATGCGGAAGTAATTTCATTAGCTTTCAACAACTACAACTTGCTGCTTAAGTTGTGTCACCACTACGAGAATGCTCTGGTATACAGCACTGGTGAAGTTTTTCGATTCGAAAGTGAAATATCTTCTTCCCTACAGTTACGTGTGTGTGATCTGTTTGAGTCGACAAAGCCGTTATGATGCTGAGAGTGCTTCTGGATATCCTTATATTTTTGTGTTACAAAACTCAAAGAGCAAAAGCTGTAGTTCTAAACCAGTAAAAGTTGTAAGTACATAGGTTAATCTATTGTTGTTATTGTATTTCACAATTTGCTTATGAGCAGATTTGTTGTCGACTTTCGTCACGTGACCCCGTTATAAATCACCGTGTCGGAGCTACGTTTTTTAAAATCATTTCTAATGGCACTATTGGAAAATTTAGGTCTTAAATGGTATTCAATTTCGGCGATTGGAAATCAATAGAAAATTCGGATGCTCTTCTGATCTACATTTCAGATGACTCAGTTCTATATTTCAGATGAAATTAAATAGTGCGTGTTCCAAGGGGCACCAGATGTTTTTAAAACATGGATAGGGCAGCCATTTTTAAAATGCCAGGAATGTCACTTGCTACCATTTATTTTTAGTGTAGTTTGACTTTAAAGTACTTATATTTAAAAATAAATAGGGGTTTTGCTTTTATCTCAAATATTGGGTTGTACCACACAATATGTCCGATTTTATAGTAAATATGTAAAAGCCAATATTATTTTTCCGTAAATTTGTATTCAATCAAAATAGGATCCGTTGGCATCTATGACATTCTTCCAACGTGATACAAGTTCAAATATTCCTTTTTCGTACAAGTACTGACTTTTTAAGGCAATGAAATCTTCAACGGCTCTTATGACCTCTGCTCGGTTCCGCAAGACCTTCTACTGCCAAAATGCATCCAGATTGCGGAAAAGATGGAAGTCCGTTGGGGAAATGCCAGGAGAGTACGGTGGATGCGGAAAAATTTCAAATCCTAGCTGCAACAGTTTTTGCACCGTTACTTGTGAGTTATGGGGTCTAGCATTGTCATGCAAAAGGAGCGGGTCGTGCCTATTGACCGATTGATATGTCGCTTTTTTCACAATATTTGATAGCGTTTATCGTTTCTCCTGGTTGAAGAAATGAAAAGTGGGTTGGACCTTTCGATGTTCAACAAATTGTCACCATAGCCTTTTCTGGGTGAAGATCGGGCTTGGGGTGTATTTTGGTTTTTCACCTGCATCCAACCACTGCCCTGGTCTTTTACGGTTATCATACAAAATCAACTTTTTATCACAGGTGACTATCCGGTGCAAAAACGGTTCAGTTTGGTTTCTTAGTCTAAGCGATTAGCAGATTTCCAGGCGCCGTAATTTTTGGGAGTCCCTTAGTTCATGTGGTACCCTCTTATCGAGTCTCTTTACCTTTCCTATGAGAGAAAGGTGTCGACTTATTGTCATTGGGAATACTCCGATGCTTTATGCAATCTCCCGCACCGATGTCGTTGCGTTCGCACCCACCGTTGCTCTTAAAACAACGTCGTTAACTAACGTTTCTGGCTTCCCACATCGTTCATTTTCGAGGCTGAAATCTCCCGAACGGAATTTTCCAAACCAACGTCGTATAGTGCGTTCGTTTGCCGCTACATACTCAAATGCGCCATTAATGGTTTTCATTGCCAATGACGCATTATGTCCCACTTTAAATTCATAAAGGAAGAGGGTTCGAATTTGAACTGTCGACAGCATGGTAAACAACTCCTAGAAAAAAAAAAACAACTGTACATGTAACGAACCCTAAAATTCTCACACGTCAAGCACATGTACCACTTTACTTTATAAAAAAAGAAAATTTAACGTTCTGGCACAGATGTTCACTCAAACACTTCTTATTTACGACTGTGGGATAATCGGACATTTCACGTGGTATAAACCCAACACTCGGAATATTATGCAAATTTATAAATATATTGTCGTTGTTGGGAAACTCCGTTTGGGGCGTTTATTTGTGGTTGATATATATATATATATATCATATATAGCAGGTTTTCAAAGTACTCCTTCCATCTTGTCACGCTATTGTTTGTTTCTGTGACCAGATAGCTGTTTGCCTCTCGATTTATAAAAAAAGAAAATTTAACGTTCTGGCACAGATGTTCACTCAAACACTTCTTATTTACGACTGTGGGATAATCGGACATTTCATGTGGTATAAACCCAACACTCGGAATATTATGCAAATTTAAAAATATATCGTCGTTGTTGGGAAACTCCGTTTGGTGCGTTTATTTATGGTTGATAGGTGGGCATATTAAGCAGGTTTTCAAAGTACTCCTTCCATCTTGTCACGCTATTGTTTGTTTCTGTGACCAGATAGCCGTTTGCCTCTCGAATTATGTTGGCTCTCCCTCGGTAGGCATTTCTAATTGAATTTATGCCGGCATACATACCCCTGATGTTTTCTGTTCTGGAATTTACTAGGATTTTTAAGATCCGAGTCTTCTTCCATTCGCGTTTTTTGCGTTTGAAAAGTTTCATTGTTTCTTTCCGAATCATCGCGTATCTTTCTGCGTTGACTTCATCATATCTTTCCAAGTGGATCACTCTGATGCGTTTACGTTCTTCCATCTTCGCTTTGCACTCATCGTCAAACCAAGGCTTGGACTTAATTGTTTTCTTAAATCCTAATACCTTTTGGGCTGTTTGTTTGATTGTGTCTCTGATCGATGTACATTTAGTGTTCTCACTATTGGCTTCCTCTTTCCCACTGCTCCCATTCTCTAGGATGCTAAATATATTCGTAAGTTCGTCTTGATATTCAGCCCTTTTGCGCAGGTCTTTTAGTTTATCAATGTCGAACTTTTTGCTCGTCTCCCGTGACGGCCCATGTGGGTTTGCTGCAAGCAGACTACTAATTTTGCCCATCACTAGAAGATGATCGGAGTCGCAATCTGCTCCTCTATATGATCTTATGTCAAGGATATTTGAGTGGTGCCTTTTGTCTATGAGGAAGTGGTCTATTTGGTTACGCGTTACGCCGTCCGGTGATTCCTTGTTGAAAAACCAATTATGTAGATCTAAATTTTAGATATACTTTACATTCTGGAAGAACTAGACTTATCTAGTTAAGCAAACGACGACGACGACACATCAATGGCTAAGTTGGAAAGGTGGTTTTGTCATGAGTTTGATTGTGCATATGTACGTTCAACTGACAGTTGTTGTTATTGAGGACAGAGATATTTGACCATCTTTCAGATAGTCCTGTGGGTATTTTTCTGTCAGTGCACCGGCGTACGGCGCGGGTTCATTAAAACTTCCACAGTCTGCTCCTGCAATTGTTAGGCCGTAACACAGAGTCACCAGGTACTGAGTGGACACAGGATCGAAACAAATAGATTCCAGAAATAGTCGGTAATCCTTTTATTGATCAAATCGGAGTAACTCAATTAAACGCATGGGTTGAACATTAAACACAGGATATCGTTTTAAAGGTGTTTTATTTGAAACACTAAGTACAAAATATAGTTCGTAATGGTGATTGATTTTAAACATTGGATACAGCATATTGTTCTTACTGGTATTTATTACACGCACAGACTTAAATATAAAATGTAGAATATAGTTCTTAATGGAGATTAACTTGAAACATTGAATACTGATTTTTTTGTCGACAGTCGGGTAGGAACATTAATTACCGAACGATCGATTGACGGTAAGCACGCGATTAAAAACCTCCAGTTGGCTGCAACTCTCAAGACTCACTTCTGTATATTTTACGACTTCGACCAAATAACTCGCACTCGAAAAGAGAATAGGTTCGCAACCGACTGATGATAAAATCTGACTCCTCGATGCAACTCACATCCATCAGATTCAATGGCCGTGAATTGCATCGATAGGGGAGGAGCAAAACAGATCCACTTAACTGCAGCCAATGGTGATCGCGTAAAAAGGGTATTTGGTAGAATTTCCATTGCTGTGTAGGGCAGGTTCGATGCCCTGCGGAGAAGACGATGATCGGCGGACACCTGATTAAACAAACGCACGATCATCAGGGGCTGCGACGATGTACCGATACATCGTTGATGATGTATGCCAGGGAACTAAATAGATTTTTATTTCAAAGTAAACAAAAACTCTATTTCACAGGTCAAATGGTGGCACGCATAATGTACATGATGTGCCTATGTTACAAAGGGGACGTCCTTTGAATTGCTTGAGATTCTGGGGAAATACCGATGTAGGCGATATCTACTGGTGTCAACAGCTCGACCAGAGATTGGGAATCTGTTTACTTTAGTCAAATGGCTCTGAAGCAGAATGGGGGAAATTGGTCCTGGACGTTAAGTCCACAGAAAACTCGACGGCGGTGGCTATGGATTGTTTGTTCGGGTTGGATGATGGGTCTTCATGGGACATGAACGTGAGTAAATAAACGATCACGTTCATGCTCAAACCGAATGCATGGCTGGGTAATGGTTACAGAATTGGTTGCACTAACGCGGACCTTAGGGTAGGATAAGATATACGATTAAGTAGGTATATCGATTTCAGCTGTGTCCGCAATACGCTAGCCAGCGTTTGTTAATCGGTAATTGAAGACATGCTGAGCCGATAGGAGATGAACTGGTTCATGGAGTATGAACCAGGATAGTTCAGAATGTATGTATGCCGTCGGGTAGGTTTTCCTTTCAGGTATGATGCTGTAGGGGAGCTTACGCTGCCCCTAATTGCAGGTAAGTACCATGGCTTTGTATGGGAAGCGGAAGATGGTTATTTTAAAGAGGATGGACGGTTCTTTGGGAATACATTAAAGAACCGCCACAGTCCCACACAATCTCACCAAGTATACACCATAGCTTTATTGCAAAAATGCTAGCGGACGAAACAGAATACCAAATAGAGAATGCAACAATTCGAAGAAAAGATATTAAATATAAATGGGACTTAAACGTTAACGGAGATTAGACAGTAATTTGTATTTGTTAATATGTTTAGCAATTTTAGCTATGGCAAGGATAACACCTCAGGGACGTGTTAAAGTTATTAAAGCCTATCAAATGAAAATGCATGTCTTCTAGTTTTTCTTATATATTATTGTAAGCCAAAATATCTGTAATTTTAATGTAAAATATAAAGTGTATGATCATATAAGAAATAAAACTTAGAAAATGCATTTCGTGGATTTTTATTTCGAAGGATATATGAATGAGAGTGAAAACATCAGTGTGTGTTTGTACACGTCATTCAATATTACTGAAGTGCGTATGAATGTGGCCGAGAATGCAAACACCTCTATTCGTCATCGTGTGGAGTTAAACTTTTACATTACATCAATCAACACAAGAACTGAATTCTACTGACTACTTTAAGCGCCGTATCCTCACCAATCAGATGCATGAGTCAAAATAAATTGATACGAATTTTTTACAAAATATCGACTTTAGTGATTATATATTCATCTTAGTGATTTTGTCTATAAGCAAAATTACAGCATCTGGGCTAATGAAAATTTAGGGAGGCGCAAAATTAATCATCCATTTTGTTTTTGAATTACTTTTTTACTAAATAAAAAAAAAATGAATTTGAGTAATGGAAGTCTTTATTTGGACCTTTAAATTTTTTTCCGTTAAGTTAAGAGATGACTGCAGCTGTCTAGTTCACCAATGTCAAATATGATTGACATACACCATTTTCAAAAATTATAACAACTTCCCATAGAGTGATTAACTTTGCGCCACCCTATACAACCGTGATCCTCGAAAATCCTATGCATCCGCAAAAGGTTATTGTTTGGTGTGTATTTTTTGTGCCAAAAACCAATGCGGGAAATCCTGTTACGCGGATGGTGAACGTTACGTGCAATGTTAAACAACTTTTTTTGGTCGGAATTGAATGTTATTGATATCAACATTACGACAAGATGGTGTCATATGCCAAGCAGCACATGTGCCTATGGCTTTATTAGATCGGAGGCTTTTTGGTCCCATAATCTGTCAAAATACCGAAGTCATTAGAGTTATCTCAAGAGTAAAGTATATGCACATAAGCCGACACCAATTCAGCAGCTGAAAGACGAGATAATTATGCATATTGGCGAGATAGAGGAGCACTGATTAAGTGATGGTAAAAATATCTCGACTATCGTTTGGAGATGTGCGGCCGAATTCTTGGCGAACATTTTGCCGATATTATTTTTCACACATAATTGCCGTGGACCAAGACAAATGATTCTACAAAGAAATCGTCAATTTATCACATGCACTTTTTTTACTTTGATCATCTTCCTTTCTTACTGGAACACTGCTTAGTTGACGACAGTCCGGTTATCAACTCAATATAGAAATCGAACCAGTGACTCGGAGTCGACTATGATTAGACATAATCTTCGCCTAAACTTCAACACGAGCAAGTATTGCCGAAACATTCAAACAACTGATCCGGGTGGTGTTCTCAGTATTCTCTTAAAAATATGTTTTCCTTTAGTCTCTAAGCTACTGTGAAAAACCGTTTAAATGTTCTATGTAATTGGTCAATTCCGAAATGTAAGGTTGTAGCGATTCTAACAGATATTATTCACATCAGTGGAGTATAGTCGAGTTTAGAAATCAAATTCTAAACACGGTCAGTAGCTTGATGAGTAACGCTTAGGTAAAAATTTTTTCGTGATTCTAGCTGTCATACCGTCAGTTCGAATCACACGATCTTCTTCACTATTATTTCAAACGCTATAATTGGTGACTACGATGTGATCTGTACACGACGCAGCACACACACACTCCCCGTAGTAAACAGAACTTCACACACGCAATCATGACTTCTGCATAGAGCACCAAGGCACACTCGCTTGACTTGCTCCGACATTCTCTCGTTCGCTCGCTCGTCGCTCGCACCGAATCTGATCGTAACGAAGTTTCTGGGAAGGGGGTGGTGTGGCAACTCTCACAGATACACACAATTCACAAGCAAAAATAGTGAAGAACACGAACGAAAAATCGAATAAGAAAAATACATCAGAACCGTATACCAAGCGATAAATAAAAATAATTCACATCAGTGGAATATAGTCGAGTTTGGAAATCAAATTCTAAACACGGTCAGTAGTCTGGTGCTTCACTGCTTCGCTTTTCAACCGTTTCATCGTGTGTTCAATTCACCTTCTTCACTATCTTTGCTTAACGCTACCATAATTGGTGACTACGATGTGATCTGTACACACAACATACACTTCCCATAGTAAAGCAGAACTTCACGCACGGTCACGACTTCCGCATAGAGCACACAGCCTCCGACGTTTTCTCGTTTCTCTCGTTCGTCCGTCGTCCGCATACGAATCTGATCGTAACGAAGTTACTGCGGCGGGAGTGGTGTAGCGATTCTAACAGATACACACAATTCACAAGCAAAATAGTGAAGAACACGAACGAAAAAGCGAATAAGAAAAATACATCAGAACCAAGCGATAAATAAAAAGAATTCACATCAGTGGAATATAGTCGAGTTTGGAATTCAAATTCTAAACACGGCCAGTAGCCTGATGAGTAACGCTTAGGTAAAAATTTTTTCGTGATTCGAGTTGTCACGGCGTCAGTTCGAATCACACGATCTTCTTCACTATTATTTCGAACGCTTTAAGGTAGTCACCGAATATTTAAACGATTTCGAAACGATCGGTAGAGGGTCTTCCTCTTCTAGCGATAACATAATAATTCCACATCAGTTGAGTGTACTTGAGTTTAGAAATCGAATTCGTACACGCGGCAGTGGCCTGATGTGTTGAGCATTGGTTACATTTTTAGTGATTCTAACTGTTATAGCGTCAGTTCGAATCAGACGTTTTCACTATCGTCGCAATACGCTATAGCTTGTCAAAGAGTACAGGGATGGCCCGTTGAATTTGGTGAAAAGACGAAAACAAATGATCCTTTAGTGGTCGCCAATATGAGTTTTATTGTAACAGGTCCACGGTACATATGGTGGCATCATCATCATCATCATCATCGGCACTACAACCGGGAACTGGTCTTGGCCTTATTTAGCAAGTCTCGAGGCTTGTTAAATTTTCCATAATAATTTATTTTTATGGGCAAGGTTATTAGTCTAGTGGCATACCATATCGAAAATTGGAAGCACACCATCCATTGCTTTGTGCGATGTATTTTGCCACCCAGCCCTGTTGTGGATAATGCATCCCATGGAATTACAGATACCCTGACTCAGCGAATAAATCAATTCAAGTGGTTCTAGACGGCGTGTGCATTCAAATTAATACTAGTGTCCCCAAAAGTCGCTATACCGTCCAGGTAGCCGTTCATCATACGAAAACTGATTTTTATTAATTGACCCCAAGAGGTGATTCTACAGGGTGGGCCTTAACTGTGTTCCCGGTTTATTTTGTATATTATGAAAAAATTCGCAAGGGTACGAGGGTGCTGAAGTGTCGTTAGACACGCAGGTCTGTGGAATTTTTATTAGTTGTGGAGCAATTCACAGAAGTACAGCGTGCGTGTACATTTCTTCTGTGATGATTTCGAGACCAATGTACTAAGCGCAAAGTCTATTCATAAATTGGTTACAATGTTCAAAATAACCGGGTCAACAATAACAATATGAATAATAGTGAAGGCCAGACAAAGCTAGCGAGGACACCGAGTTAGTTAAACAGTAAGAGAAAATCCGGAACAGTCGACTGGCTACAGTTGCCAGACTTAAGCATCAAGAGGACTACTTTAGAAAGAATTTTACAATGCAATTTCAAAACTATTTCAAAACGTGTAAAATTCAACTGACATAAGAAATGAAGCCTAACGTCACCGTCATCGAGTTCATTTTGCTAATGTGACGCTGAAACGTTTCATAAATTTTTTCAACAGTCAACACATCTCAACAAACCGAACTGTAAGACTTGGTGTTGATGTCTAGTACCATGTTTTGTTGTGGGATTTATAGACTCTTGATTTTAAATATCTCCACAGAGAATAATCACTCAGGGTAGGATCCGGGGGCCGTGGGGTTCATTTAATGTCTGTTTTTCGTGATGTAAGTTGTTCTTCCAACAGATCCATGGACACAGTAGCATGGCGCCATATTACAAGCAAGTTCAAGAATTGTAACCTCCAAATTAAGGAAGATCTGATATTAAGAACTCCTGGAGCATGTGATACTCGGCTATCACCGTCATGAGAACTCCATTTTCATTTTCCAAAAAGTATGATCCATTGATGCTCCTAACTGTTATAGCAGTCCGCGCAATAGAGCTATGGCGAGGTCGTTGGTGGTTCTGTGGGGGATTATTCTTGGTTTTGGCGTTAATGTGGAAAAACTCTGGTTTCAACAAGACAGTGAAAACTGTCACACAACAGGTGCACAATCAATTTATTGCAAGAAACTTTGCATAATCACGCGAGTTATGGTTTGTTGATATCCGTCGAAACAAAAAAGATTCACGTCACCGAGGAAACGACGACCAAAACCTCCTTTATACCAATCACTGATAATTTAAAAACACGGAGTCTTTCTTTTCCTTTTTTTTTTTCCTTTTTCCATTTTCTTTTTTTTATTGTCATTACAAGATTTATTAGTATTACAATTGTTATTGTCTAGATTAATTACCTTATGGAGTTTGTCTTCTCCTATTTTCTTTACAATTCTCTTCTGGTTATAGTTTAGTTCTAATTTATCTTAGCTCTTACATAACTTGTTTAACATTCACTATTTCGTAGTTTACGCCTTAATTGTTTTCTTTTATTCTACAGAATTTATTATCCTCCTTGTATCCTTTTATTAGATTGGACTAATTGCGTCACTGATTACTTTACAATTCTCTTCCAGATATAGTTTATTTCTGATGTATCTTAATTTACATAACTTGTTTAACATTCACTATTTCGTAGTTCACACTCTGATTGTTTTCTTTCATTCAACAGCATTTATTGTTTAACCTTTCTGTCCCTTAACGATTTTTCCTAAAGATGTTATTCTACCTAGTACCGCACTATCTTCGAAACTCCGCTCTTCATTCACTAGTTTGCCACTACTTTTCCCATCAACCTCTGACTCGCATTCCTTTTACGATTCACCTCTCACTCCTGCCATGACCAACACCAGACTCCCCTTTCTTTTCCACCAACCTCCGACTACCACTTCTATCACTAGCCACCAACTGCCACTAACTTGTTTCTAATCAAAACTCGTCACCTCGGGGTCAACACCTCCCGATGACGATAATTACATTACGCAGTGACCTAATTTCCGTATATTAACTTAAATTCGCAATTGCTTTGTACTGCGACGTCAGCCGATATTTCTTCATCGATTTGCGCCACAGTTCAATATCCGTAGTTGCGAACTGACCCAATTAGTTCTTTTATGTTTCGTGTGCAATTAATTGCTTTTCCGTGATTTACCGATTGCGATGAAATGTGCAATTAATTGCATTATCGTCCGGGGGGTTATTTGAGTTTAGAATCGGGTGGCGTTTTTCTGTTTGAGTCTATCAATGACCTCTTGTACATCATCTTTGTCTATCGTGTCACTGACACACTTAACACGCGTATTGGTCATGGGCTCTACGATCTAGACACACCACACCTTTTGATTATTTTCTGAGGGGATATATAAAGTAGCTAATCTATTCGACAAGCCACAGACTTCAGACCATTTGTATGCAAATATAAGCCATATCATTGCCGATATACGGCTTTATTTGCTCAAAAAAGTGGTGGGAATTTGTACCTTGAGGCTGCGTTTCATTCTAGACACTCATGGCACTCATACGCCAGAAATAATATTTAAACATTAATGTCATATAATTATCTTTTTAATACACCATGTTGACACCATTTTTTTATTTCTTACTTAACAGTGTCCTGATGCATTAACAGTGTCCTGATGCATTTTAAAAATCTATAACTCTTAAAAACACACTATATATAATTTTGAATCTCGTGAGGTGACATTGTGGCGGTTCCCTTGAAAGCCACTATCTACCTTCCGATTATAGTTCGAAAATTTCCACCTAGAGCGGCCGAAAACCAATAAACAAGTACTGATTGCTTGCCTAGCAATTAAGCATGTACTTACCTTTTTGTCACCCACCTAAAGTGTCTCCTAAGCTATATTTTCGCTAATTCAATAGCACGAACCACAAAAGACATTTTCCTCACGGGCATCATCGGATTTCCTTGTAAGAAAGCATAACATGCGGCTTACATCAAGCAACCAACATGAACCGAACCAGTTCATTGCACATGTCCCCGATCGAGTTCCATCAGCAATGGTAAGCATCGTCCACAAGTAAGAGCAATTTGGTTGCACCATCAAGCAACCAACATTGCTCGAACCATATCAAGGAGATATTCCCTTGCGCGTCAGCCGCACACGTGCGGGAGATGTTTCATCTTTCCCTTTTTTATACATGCCCACATCGGTCGGTCATCCGACCGACAAATACATTAAGGCATACGGTTGACCGCCCAAGGAAGTCGAGTCTCCTAAATGGAAAATTACCATCGAGAATTCGACTACGTGGAGATGCCACCAAGATGTGCACGATCAGCATAAATGCTTTACGCAGTCGCTGATCGTGGAAGCAACAAAATCTCTATGTCGAGATAATGGCACCAGCTGCAACCAAGCCAGCTAATGTTCCCCTTATGGAATTATTATATCCACGGTCCGCTTGCTCATGCACAGCATGAGAGTGCGAAGTAACCGCATCTGTGTGTGTGCACATCCTTTCGGTGATCATCTTCTAAGATCATCCCTTATATGGTCGCCGAAACGATGTACGGAAATTTTGGTATTCTGTCGCTTCGGTTGATATAATTAATCGCGTTACGGATTCCGTGGAGGCAAATCGGGCCTCCACGTTAAATAATTCGAGTCAGAAAACAGCTACCATCGCAGTGAGTGTGCCGGTCATTTGTAGTATTCCAGAATACTACTGTCCTTATAATTATTAACTTTAATACTGAATCTTATTATTTATCTAACACATTCTTAAAACATTCTCTTAACATATCTAACATTCTCATTTAATATATATCCTAAATAAACATCCACAATATTCTATATCAAATCAGTTTCAGTACACTTCATACATGCCCCTTTTTTCATAACATGCCCCTTTTCGCATTCGAAACATGGCTCTTTGATTTTCGTTCAACGTTTGTTCAAAATTAAAAGTCACAGTAGATTAAGTAATAATTTGATAAAATTGATTTTGTTCAAGTAATAATTTACAGTAGATTAGAACACAAAGTTGTATAAGAAGAGAGAAAATTTCATTGTGAGGGGGAGACGAGAATAAACAGAAGAATAGAATAAACATACAGACAGAAATAGGAATTCAAATTCTGAGAGAAGTTAAATTAAATCCTGCGTTTTAATTGATATTATTGAATAAAAATAAAAGGTACACGCTGTTCCCTCTAACGAGGAAGCACGGCGTCCTGGACTTATAACACATTGGTATTTTGTGACGGTATTACCTAAAAGTATTTTAAAAGTTTAATTCTGTTTATCAATAAAATAAAAGTGTACAGACTATAGTTTTTAATTAATGTCAATGCTACCGCAGACTGGGTTTCCTAAAAGTATTTTAAAAGTTTAATTCGGTTATTATAAAAATAAAAGTGTACGGACTATAGTTTTTAATTAATGTTAATCTCCTAAAACAATATCATAAGTTTTTATCAAGAAGTGTTCTTTAGTTCCGGCTATGTTTTATTTATTACTTAATAACAATAAAAAATTCCTTGACTGTAAGCCGGTGTTTAATTTCTTATTTGGTTACCAGCGAGTGATGAAGAATCTCTATTGCGCTTGTTACGAATGAATTTTTCTTCGGTGTTGGTAAGGGACTTACCACAACATCAGTATTTATACCTAGTTAGACAATCTAGCACAATTGCTTATTTGATCTCTTTTTCAATGTCCCATCAGCTTCCAGCGCCAGTTCAACTCTAATTGTGGACAGCAATATCTCCAATTAGGCACTTAACGTTGTTCCTGGAAAGCCTGTTAGCTTACCCGAGACCTCCATTTTCTAGACAGCATCGATCAGTTTCACCTTTGTAATTAATAATGATTTGATACGCATTGCTTGCCTTAGCAAAAGAGATAATCATTAGTGATTCAAGATGATGAGCCAATTTTTCTAACTATGACCTGTGGGGCATCAAGCCGTAGTGGACAGCAACGGTTGTTCCATTTTGTTTTTATAATATATGGTTTTAAAACAAGGTATATATTTGATTATAGCATTTTCTATTTATTACTATTCGTCTGCACTTTAGTTCACAATATTACATATACAAAATAATTTAAATGAACGAGTAAATACAACAAAACTTATTTCACATTAAATTTAGAATTGCGTGATTAAAATTACAGGATTACAATTATAATAATACACTAATAAGAGACTATAGTTACAATTTGCTATTTATATACACAGATTTTAAAGATTTTGTATTAAATTTGTAAAATAAATTTACATCACATTTTGAATAAAGTAAACTATACAAAAAAAATCAAATCAAATCAAAAAATAAAATGATCAAATAAAAATAAAACAAAATCTATTCAGCAAACAAAAAATAATAAAATGAAATAGTTGTTTATTTAATATTTGCAACATGAAACATAAGCAAAGGCTCCGGATAACGTGCGTTTCCTTCATGTAGTTAAGTTATAATCCCCGAAATGTCATTTACTTCATGTGGTTAAGTTATAAGTACGAAAGTAATATAAATTGCAATATACTGAGAATGATACAAAAAAAAAAACAACTAGAATAAATAATATGACTCATTTCCATATATTATGATATTTCAGTTCGGAGGTGTATAGTCTATCTCGTACCTATAATTATTAGTTAGTATGCGTTAATTATGGACTAATTCAAATATCCTTAGGTGCTGTTTTTACAATTCTCTTACACATAACTATTTACAGGAAATTTAATAATAGGATCGGTATTGTTATGTCTTATGCTACTTCCAAGTCCGAGGATTCTTCTGCATCACTAAAATTTGGGTCAGATTTGATTTGTATCTGAGGAACGTATTCCTCCGGGGAACACTTAAGGGGACCACACTGTTCCTCCTGAAGCTTCCGCAATCGCTCTTGTTCTTCTCGCTTTTGTTTTCGCCATTTTGCTCTGCGATTCTTAAACCATACCTGAGGACGAAAGTAAAATAAAAAACAATATTTAATATTCAATTCAAATTCAATTGGAGTGAATTGCGTTTGTAAAAAGAACTACAAAGAAGCTAGGAGATGGCAAATAAGCTCAACCTTGTATGGCTTTGGAAATACTTTCATCGGTTTTGGAAATTAAATTTCCATTCCAAGGATCTTCCCCTCGGCGTAACTCACTTTCCTGTTTTGTTGTATCTTTCCATCCCCCATCTTTGAGAAGTTTTTATTCTGATTCGTGAAGTCCTGGTGGGTTTTCCTTTTCCCTAACTCAGAAGTTTGTGGGTGGTTTTTTAATATGGGTCGATACTTAATGGAGGGGCGTTATGCAGTCTTTTTCCTTCTCTACTGCTAATTAGGTGGTTTATTATAATTGTAATTAATTTTCGCGTTAGGGTAGAAACGGATACAATTACTGTTTTGTTTCCCTCCTCTTCTCGTATTTTTATTTTTTTTATTTTTTATTTTATATGCTCGTTTGTTGTTCTTTGTTGGATTCCTTTTGGTTGGCGAGAGTGAGGGAGCGTCTTTGAAATCTCCCGCAGAATTATTGACCCGTAGTCAGAAAAGGGTTAAAGACAACTTATTTCTACACTCACTCCAAATTATTAAGTCGTTACTTTAGCTCAATTTAGTTTTCGCAATAGATTCCATCAAAATGGGGATCCGGAAAGGTTTGTACCAGTGAAAGCGCAAATATTTTGGTATGAAAATATGTTGGCAAAACATTGCGGAAGACCGAATGAAAAAGGATACGGCGAGGGGCCTCGAAAAGGGATTGGAAATAGTAAATAATATCATTGGTAGTTCTATTTCGCCCCTTTGGGGGTTTGCTTTAGGGGTAAGTAAGCAACTTAAAACAATATTCAAACTTTGTTATTCAATAATTTTAAGAAAACAATAAAAAGTTTTGCAGTTGAACTGGGTGTATTTTTGTTGCTGTTGTAACTGATAGAACTTATAAACACAAAAAAAAAAATGAAAAAAAGAATTCCCGTCGAGGTAGAGTGCAATTTGTGCATCAGTGAGTTACGAATCGTGTTTCTGTTGAATAAATTGCTTCCCAGGAATTTTGTATTGGGTTTATTCTGAAAGCATTTGTTTTCTCTTTTCAAGCAGTAAAGGGAGGTTCAGTTTCAATGGTATACGTCGATAATAATGCAAAATATTAGAGTTTGAGTTCACATAAAACTGATTTCCAGAGAATTGGGTGAGAATAAATTTCTAAACCCTTTCTTCAGTATATGTAGAAGTTATTATTGTGTGCTTCTAGTGGGGTCATATATAACAATCGTAACTATTATTTTAGGTGTTGATAGTTGGGTTAAAGAAGTTGGACGCTAGCAAATCATTGTCAGTATTGAATTTCTTTTGCCTCATGTAAGAAACTTGATTCAAAATAAAAGAGGATTGTCACTTTCAAAAAAGCATTTTTTTTTCAATGTACGGGTCTAGAATTTTGAAAAAATCGATTTTTTTCTCTTTATATTTTCTTATAGTTTACATTTTTAAGAATATGCTGTCCAAAGGAAATTTTAAAATTCCAATAATTGGCGAAGTTACAGCTGCTTTAGCAATATTATGTCACTTGAACCTGCTATGCCCTAACATTATTAAACGCGTTTCTCTCGAAACCACTTTTTTCAAGCCTTTTGACACGATATCTCAAGTTCTAATGAACCGATTGACTTCAAATTTAGTATATGTCTTCTTTATAGGCTTTTCTATTGCATGAACTATCCTTATCCCCAAATTTCATTGTTAACTATTTTTTAAAAATTCGAAAAACTAAAAAAAAAGTGGTACAAAAATAAATTTTTTTTTTAAGCAGGGCCATTTTGTTAAAAAAAAAATGTTTTTCAACTTTTTTTAGTTCCAACGACAGAGGCATTTCTGTAAATTAATAATCTTTTTTTTTTTTTCAGATTGCTAGGAGTATGGGTATGGTCGCGTGCCAACTTTTTGAGATCCCCACTTCATCAGCTGCTAACTTTTTGAATTTTGAATTTTTTACTTTTAATTTTTTTTACTGTATTCTTGAAATATATATATTTTTTTTTTGTTTTTTACTGTATTCTTGAAATATTTGGCGCAAGACTAATGACCTTGCCCGGAAAAAACAAATCATTATGGAAAATTTAACAAGCCTCAGGACTTGCTAAATAAGGCCAAGCCCGGTTCCCGGTTGTAGTGCCGATGATGATGATGATTCTTGAAATATTAATATTGTAGCGAGCTTAGGGTTCGCTGGATTAATTATTTGAATAAATAAGAGCCGTTAAATCGATTTTGAATTAATATAACACTTTATTAGTCCGTTAACCACAACCGTTACTTTTACCGTACACAACGATTTCTTGACTTATCGCTTCCGTACTTATCGCGTATTTTACTTCTTACTTATCGCTTGCTTCTCACTCGAGACTTATTACTTTCTACTTCATACTCATCACTATGCTCTGTGTGCGGCGTATTTATACTGTTTCAGCGTTTCGTTTCCGCCCGTTCCATTGCCTTGAATGTTCTACTGTTCCTAGTCTCCAGTTTTCCATTACTTTATAGAATATTCTAGTACTCTGTTTCGGACTCTCTAGAATATTCTAGTACTGATTGTCATATGCGTCACAATATACATCCTATAAAAAAATGAATAGTAAAAATATTGATGGTTTTTTTTTTACAGCACTTCCAAAAATTGCGTTAAATTCGTACGTCTAGACCAGAATACTCCCTTAAAGTGGTCTACGTATCGTATTTAACACCAGCCTTTTAATAAATTCACATACTGTGTATAGTATTCGGTAGACTAGAGAAATAAGATAATGTGTCAACTTCAAAAGAACCCCTTGAAAACGCACTTCCAAAGCATCTCTTACTTTTGTAAATAAATTTGCCTTTTATAAGTCATAAAAAAAACAAAAAGTAAGGCAAGAAAATTGTAATTATAAGTAGATTGTGTAGTTCGATATGAAATTTTATTTTGTAAGGTTGGAAGTTTGGTGTTCGTTTAGGGGTCTATTTCTTTCTGAAAAGGACCTGGTTGAAAAATATTACTACAATGAAATGGAGGGTATAATATTATCATTTCACATAGTTCTTGCAGCGATCCATTATCACATTACAATTAAATCAAATCAAGCACGTGGTTTTGCCCTTGAAGATTGGTCACTCTCTTATCGTGACGTATCATTTTAACAATTATCTGAATTGAATCGTGACTATTCCATCATCGGAATATTGGACAAAATCTAGGCACTACCAACTATCAGACTTGGGTGATATACATCTTCTTACCTCTACAATGGCAACAAATACAGGGCGAGCTTAAAATTGGGAAAGGAATAGTAAAATTTGGTAGGTTAGAGAAAATCTAGAGAAGTATAAAAAGGAGTGAGTTCACAATGCCTTGAAGAAAACTCAAGACCCACCGATTTCCCCCCATCCAAGTAGTTAGAGAACACTTGAACTAATCCTGTCCACCCTATCCTTAGATACCTCATTCCCCTTTCTTTTCAGATATTTTGAGTGAGGATGTTGATGATTCTGGTTATTGCAAGAGGACCAAAAGCCAGAGACAAGATGAACGACATGTAGCGATTCTAACAGATACACACGATTCACAAGCGAAATAGTGAAGAACACGAACGAAAAATCGAATAAGAAAAATACATCAGACCCGTATACCAAGCGATAAATAACAAAAAAATAATTCACACCAGTGGAATACAGTCGAGTTTGGAAATCAAATTCTAAACACGGTCAGTAGCCTGGTGTGTAACGCTTAGGTAAAAAATTTTTCGTGATTCGAGCTGTCATAGCGTCAGTTCGAATCACACGATCTTCTTCACTATTATTTCAAACGCTATAGACACATTTGTCCTTGTCTCCCTAAAGTCGGCCTCTCGCCACCCCGTTTTCTTCTTTTTTTTAATGTCTTGAAGCAACAAGTTTCTGTAAGGTTGGCAACTAAGTATTTTCCGATTTTTCCAGATAAATAAAACACACTTTTTTAAATACAACGAATAAGCTTTAATCAAAGATATATTGTCCAATTTGTTCGATGACCTTTTGTCATTTTTCTGGCAAGTTTATAATTCTACGTTCGAACAACTTCTGATATTTATCGGCTAAAAAATAATCATGGGCGATTTCGCGGCGTTATCATTATTGAAAGTTTTACCACCTGAGTAGTTTTGCAAGGATCGAAATAAATTGTAATCTGATGGAGCAAGTTCAGGGCTATATGATGGATGTAACATCAATTCCCAACTAAGCTCCAATAATTTTTGGCGAGTGACCAAAGATTTATGTGGCCTCGCGTTGTACTGGTGAGAAATGACACATTTTCGATGGACCAACTCTGGCCGTTTTTCGTTGATCGCTGTATTTATTCTGTCCAGTTGTTGACAGTACACATCCGAATTGATCGTTTGATTCCTCAAAATCCACCACACCTTTCCAATTCCATCAAATTGAGAGCAAAATCTTCTTTCGAGGTGGATTGTGCTGGCTCATCAAGCCTGGACCAAGATCGTTTTTTTTCGTTTCAAAAAAGGGTCGGATTCATTGCGTCTCAAATGCCGATCGCAAGCGTTGATGTGCTTCGTTAAATGAATTCCTTTCAAATGACTTGGAAGCCAAATATCAAGCTTTCTAACGAATTACATACATTTTAAATGTTCCCCAATGGCAGTATGTGACACGTTTACCTTTTTCGCTATCTCTCGTGCAGTTAGATGGCGATCCGACTGGGTTATGGCTTTAATCGCTCACCTGGTCGACCTGATTGTTCTTCAGCTTTCAGCGAAAAATCTCCGGAACGAAGTTTGTCAAACCAATTCCGGCGCTGTCTTTCTTTTAAGGCTTCTTCACCATCACATAACCTTTTAGCAGATTGCGCTTCGTTCTTTCCTTTCATCGCCATCATCGGCACTACAACCGGGATCCGGTCTTGGCCTTATTTAGCAAGTCTCCAGGCTTGTTAAATTTTCCATAATAATTTATTTTTACGGGCATGGTTATTAGCCTTGCGGCAACCCCTCCCAGCGTTCTTTCCTTTACGGAAATAAAAAAGTAAGTTTTGTAGGGAGCTTGGGGTTCGCTGGATTAATTATTTTAATAAATAAGATCCGTTAAATCGATTCTCTTTGCAAACACTTTATTAGTCTGTTAATAACAACCATTAGTTTTACCGTACACTTAACGATTTTTGACTTATCGCTGCCTTACTTATCTGCTTACATCTCACTTATTACTTCTGCGTGCGACGTGTTTATACTGTTTCCTCATTCTGATTCGGTGTTTCGTTTCCGTTCGTTCCATAACCTCGAATTTTCTAGCTCATAGTCTCTAGTTTTCCAGTACTTTCTAGAATAGTCTAGTACTTTGTTTCGAACTTTCTAGAATATTGTAGTACTGATTGTCATATGAGTCACAATATGACGAAAATGTTCCTTTTTACACTCCATATTACAAATGACGCCAAACTGATACCTTTTCACAAAAATACGCGCAGTTTGCTTCTAAAGCAGAGTAAAACTGACAACTAACAAGTGTCAAATGGAAAACAAATGTCATTGATAGAACACATTAAAAAATATGGCCAAAGACGTCTATGTGTGAAATCGGCAATTACTTAGTTGTCAACCTGATAGTATGCTTGTAATGGTTGTGTTGTACGCCACTAGCGAATTTTTAGTTTCTACTTAAAGGTAACGTTTTTGCACTTTGTATATATCACTCAAATTTAAGTGAGCCAAGTACGAAAATCGTTCATTTTCGTCGTCGTAGTTTTTGTCGGGACAGAAAGTTTTAACTTTTCGATGCATTAACTTTATCTGTGTAGATCTGAATGCTTCCCAGAAAAGCTCAACACAACAACGAACACACAACTTTAAGTCAACTTCTCTAAGCAAAGTTTAAAGTGCCCATCCCATACAGTTTTCCAAATAAAAATTGTAACAAGTGTCATGAAAAACTTTAAACAAAGGCCTAGCAAGACAACCATGTGGATAGGTTTATTGACTCAAAATTTTTGAACCGAATGCTTCACCGTATAGTGTTAAAGGGGAATAAGATGCAGTTCATAGAGTTTGCATCAGCCAATCCCATTTAAATAGGTAGAAGTGCGATCATTATCTTTTTGTGGTTGCCACCGGGAGTTACTCGCAAAATAAAATCAAACCGGTAATTGGGGAGACCCTTTTCAAAATCGCTGTAAGATTGACATCCATACGTTTAAAAAATACATTATTAAGAAACTCAATAACTAACTTCGCATACAAGATGGAAGCCAAAACTCGGCAACAAAAAACGCTTAATGAATTACGAATCTTCTCATGGAATTCACTCTATAAGAGCAACTAACAGGTACCGTGTTGTTATTACAGCTGTACTAAAAAATTTTTTTTTTTTTTTTTTATTAGACTTTTCTCGGGAGAGGCGAACCTATAGCGCCGAATGGGCGCTCCGAGATACCATCAGATAACTGTTGCAGTTCTTTTTGAACAGTTGCAGGTTGTAACGCTCCGGAAACACTCGCGTGGGAAGGGAGTTCCACAGCTTCCCCGCTCTGTAACGGAACAAGTTCTGATGCAGGGATGTTCGCGCTGTCGGGAGATGAACCACAAACGGGTGCGATCCGTCGGATTGTCTTGTGGAGCGCATATAAACCGAATTGCATGGAACAATACCAAGAATCTCCGAAGAACAGCACCCGTGATAATATCTGTAAAACAGACAGAGGTCGGCTACGCGCCTTCGATATGATAGCGACTGTAGTCCCGACGTCAGCGCCGAGTCCCCGATCAGGCGGATCGCTCGTCTCTGTATGCTCTCAAGTAGGTCGAGGGTATGTTTAGGAGCCGAGTTCCAAGCATGAGAGCAATATTCGAGCGCGGGTCTAATTTGGGATTTATATAGGAGAAGAAGTTGGGCCGGAGTAAAATATTTCTTGGCTCTAAAAAGATAACTCAGTTTTCCTGAGGCTGACCTGGCGATGTTCGACACGTGTTTATGCCATGATACATTCCCACAGACCGTGACGCCGAGGAATTTCAAATTTTCCCCAGCCTCGAGGGCCCGGCCATTCATCATTAGCTGTGGAACCGATGATCCAGTTTTCTTAGTGAATGTTGTATACTGGGTCTTCGTTGCATAGAAGTCGACAAGATTGGCCTTTCCCCACTGCAGGACTTTATCCAAATCCCGATTCAGAGAGTCAATCTGTCTACATCTCAGCTGGTGTGACGTTGATGCACCAATCGGCCGATCACTCGAAAAGGAGGAAACAAGCGTACTATCATCCGCAAAACTGAAAACTTTGTTATCCGTTGTCTCCAACAAATCATTTATGTGAAGCAAGAACAAGGTTGGAACTAAAATAGAACCTTGGGGCACCCCCGAATTAACGGGATACAAATCCGAACAGTCGCCGTCCACAACAACCCGGATCGATCGATTCTCGAGGAAGCTCCTCGTCCAGTCGCAACGCTGTTGGGAAAGTCCATATGAACGAAGTCTGCTCAGCAATGCCCCGTGCCAGACGCGGTCAAAAGCCTTGGAAATATCCAATGCGACCGCCCTTGACTCACCATGCCGTTCAATCGCAGATGTCCATATATCGGTTATAAGTGTCAAAAGGTCTCCCATGGACCGCCTGCCATGGAATCCGTATTGACGATCATTCAGGAGTCCGTTGCACTCCAAATATTTAACCAACTCTGTATTGATGACTTTTTCCATTACCTTAGATAAAATAGACAGTAATGCTATCGGACGGTAATTTTGTGGGAGACACTTTTTTCCCGTCTTTGGGATTGGCTGAACTCGAGCGATTTTCCAGCAGGCAGGAAAGGTCCTCCGTGCATAAGATAAGCGGAAGAGTCTGCCAAGAACCGGCGATAGTTTTGGAGCACAGTTCTCAAGGACTTTTGCTGGTATTCCGTCCGGGCCGGTTGCCTTCCTACAATCCAGTCTTAAAGAAACACCTTGACATGGACTGCAGTTCGCGTTCAAGACACTATATACTCGAGATGGATTTCATAACCCAAAAAAATAATGCAATCTCCCATTTGTGACTTTAAACCTGTTAAGTGGCTTTGCGTCTTTCGCATGCGAGTTTAATTTAGAAATAGTCTTACAAACCTTCATGGATCGATCGGAAAGTCACTTTCCATAACACAACTGATGCCTCGCTAGGGAATGCATGTGCTGAGTGGGGCAGTGACAGAGTGTGTCAGAAATGCTAAAAGGCTAAATACGTGTTAAAAATACAGTAGCTGGTAATGTTCATCAATCTTATGGCAGTGGCAGTCGAAATTAGAACTTAGATTTCAATTTGGTGACCGAATGAAGGACAATTGCAGCGGCTTGAAAAAAAATGGAGGAATGTAATTTTCATGTAGGAAAAAATTAAGCCCAGAAAAGAATTTAGTCTTTGAACAAGATCGGTAAATACTACGCAAAACTGAGCCCGTCACCGGAAGTTCGTAATAGACTACAATACAAACCATGCCATATATCTGCAAACACAAGAGAGCAAATTAATAAAAGATCGGAAATTAATTTGGAGCAGTAGGAGGACATGAGTTCCCAAATTGTCAATTAAGGGAGAGTTTCATCGAAGATAGATAGACACAAGATACTGTACTACTGCCACCAAACTTAGAGGCAGTTAACGGAACTAAACAAGCTCGAAAATAGTAATAGTTCCTGTAGATAAAAAGGAAAAAAGTGTGAGGTAATAGTATAACGTTGTTGGGTTCTGAGGAATAAAATACTTTCCGCTTTTCGAAGATCATTATAACATGAATAAACCCGATTGTCAAATACGTAATGGCCCATAACCAATTTTCAACTTCATCCCTGGCTAGACAACAACAGGTCAGATCCTTAAGCTAAGCGGAAGATGAAAAGGTGTCTACAATCTCAAAACTCCATACACCACATACTCAAGTTATTTAAGATTGCCTATTGTACTAAAGTCGGATTAAAACACAAAGTCGTGAGCGAATTCCGCATGGGTAAGTGAATTGACCCATTACCAATGTTGTAAGTCAGGTGAAGGTATCTGGAACACTGTCTAAACCTTCAAAGGTGTATCGCAAACTCCTGCTAGAATGAACTGCATTGCATCTTCTTTAACATGGCATTGGGGCAAATGATTCTTAAATAGACTGTAACAGAGAAATATAAAATTGTTTATAAGTCCCTCTAAATACTGATACACTCCGTTGATATTGACACTACTGGGTAAACATTAAAGTTTACATCGAGTTCGTGATTTTATAATCTTTGCCTTCAGTCAACTACATGAATGCTCCGTATGTAAGAAAAACAACATTGGTCTCATGTTGGCGCCTTTGTTCTCTTAATACTTATAGGACTTGTCAGAAACCTGGCTGTTTATCAAAAAGTACTTTAATCTTTTAGACTTATTCGGGGAAAAGTTCTTAGTTTTAGTTTCAGAGTTCATACAAAATTTGTTGGGTTCATATAAATATTTTGGATACATATGTAAGAAGACGATTACAGAAGTGTTATAACAAGGAGATTTACAAGATCCACTCCAATATTTATATCACGAAAAAAAAAGATCAATAAGAACCTGCGGGCAACTTACCCAAGTAAAGATAAACGAGACGGGGAATATAGGAACAACCAAAAATTTGTGGGAGGACTTATAATGAACGACAGAAATAATAATCTGTATTAACTGCAAAATTGGATAACAATGGTGCGAGATTGGAACTTAAGGATGATATGACACTTTAACGCGAATTCTAACTGCAAAACCCGAGAAGTAAGTAGATCTGTGCTGTTTCTAACGGATACACACACAATATACAAGCAAATAGTGAAGAACACCAAAAGAAAATCGAATAAGAAAACGCATCAGAGCCGTATACCATAGCGATAACATAACAATTCCACATCAGTTGAGTGTACTTGAGTTTAGAAATGGAATTTGTACATGCGGCAGTGGCCTGATGTGGTGAGCATTGGTTAAATTTTTAGAGATTCTAACCGTCATGGCGTCAATTCGAATTACACGTTCACTATCGTTGCAAAGTCTATAGGTCTATTTTCAGAAAATGTTCAAGGAATGATGTCTAAAGATGTTTCCTTTTTTATAAATAATTAAAGGAGATTTATTTAACATTACCCACATGGTAAAAGGATATGCTATCAAAAGATACAGCGCAAGCAATAACACTACGAAACGTAAGAGAGGTTAGGCAGAAGGGAGAAAGGGCACACATGATTTGATGCCTGCAAAAAACACATTTTGACGTCAAATATATTTACCAAATGTTTACTAGTAAATAAGTCCATAAAACATAAAGAAAATGTGTAAAATTTTCAAAAATAAATATTCTTAAGTTCATCATCATCATCATCGGCACTACAACCGGGAACCGATCTTGGCCTTATTTAGTAAGTCCTGAGGCTTGTTAAATTTTCCATAATGATTTGTTTTCTCCGGGCAAGGTCATTAGTCTTGCGCCATTTTTAAGTTCATGCCCCACCACAAAGTGAGTTGAAATACCAACTACATAATTACGTTTGTTAACGATACACACGTAATAAACAATAAATAACGTACATGTGCACAAAAGGAGAGCAGTGCTGTTATGTCCTTTGACGCTTTGTGGGAATATGGTGAGACGGTTCACCAACTGCTGGTTGACTTCAAAAAAGCCTACGACTCAGTGCAACGCAAAGACTCTACCATATTGAAGTTGAGCTGGGAATCCCGAAAAAATATGCCGCCCTCATTCAAATTTGCATGAACGAAAACAAAGGACGAGTTAGAATAGAAAACCACCTCTCAGAACCATTTGAAATCCGGGACGGACTAAAACAGACCGGTGGCCTATCACCGTGTCTTTTTAATCTGTGCTCGAGTATGTCATCAGGAAGGTACAAGATGACAACATGGCCGGAACATCCCTGAACGGCGTCACACAAGTGCTCGCATATGCGGATGACATCGCCGTTTTGGGCGATGATCTAGAAACTGTAGATAAAAACAGTGAAATCATGATGCAAGCGACAGAAGAGGTGGGCCTAGAAATAAATGAAGACAAAACAAAATACATTATTACGGCGAGCGCAGGCGGAACTCAGGGAACATATATAAACGTCAGAGGCAAGATATTTGAAAAAGTTAAAGAATTTAAATATCTGGGAACGATACTGACGGCCAGTAACGAAATGTCGAAGGAAATTAACAAAAGACTACACTCCGGCAACGCTAGTTGACACGCAGTCAGTAAACTGCTATCACGTAATATAAAAATCGGTGTCTATAGAACCATAATCATGCCGATTGCTCTATACGGATGCGAGCATGGGCTCTCACAAAACGGGAAGAAAATAAACTCCACGTATTCGAGAATGAAGTTTTAAGGGGTATCTTTGGAGCTAAATATAACGAGGAGGCAGGACAATGGAGGAAACTCCACAACCACGAATT
The DNA here is from genome assembly GCA_963931805.1 of Microdon myrmicae. Lineage (NCBI taxonomy): Eukaryota > Metazoa > Arthropoda > Insecta > Diptera > Syrphidae > Microdon > Microdon myrmicae. The sequence continues at coordinate 4,349,110 of OZ007497.1, read as the reverse complement.
GGAAGAGCTATACCGCAAACCTACAATAGTGAGAGTAATCAAGTCGCGAAGATAAAGATGGGCCGGACATGTAGCGCGAATGGGCAACGATAGGACAGTGCGTAGAATTCTTGACCGCAGACCAACAGGAAAGAGACCGGTAGGAGGGCCGCAACGGAGATGAGAGGACAATGTTAAGTTTGACCTTGGGGAGATCGGATCAGATGGTCAAGCGTGGAAGGAGAGTGCCCAGGACAGGGAACGATGGCGGAGTCGAGTCGGTGAGGTCATGAACTTCCGGGTTTCTACAGGCCAATAAATAATAAAATACTGTTAGCCAAAAGAATACTTTAAAAAAACGTTCATTTTTAAATTGTAGATAAACCTTAGAGATACAATAATACCCACCGCTTTTTGAATAATTACTCTTAACCATGTTCAAAACAGGATTATGTGAGATATATATATATATATATATATATATATATATATATATATATATATATATATATATATATATATATTGTCGGTGAGGTCATGAACTTCCGGGTTTCTACAGGCCAATAAATAATAAAATACTGTTAGCCAAAAGAATACTTTAAAAAAACGTTCATTTTTAAATTGTAGATAAACCTTAGAGATACAATAATACCCACCGCTTTTTGAATAATTACTCTTAACCATGTTCAAAACAGGATTATGTGAGATATATATATATATATATTGTATTTCATCTTTGTATTCAATTTAACTGTTTTGAGTAATTATTTCGGGGGAAGACATTCCAATTCTGGCTCGATATTTTTCAACCATTCCAAACCACTTTAGGGAAGGGAAGGTTTTTTTAATTCTTTTTCCAATTTTACTTATTTTCAGAGTTTTGTTCATTTCAGAAATTTTAGCTTCATCATCTTTGATATTTGTGAAGAGATTGACACGGGGACTTTGCAAGAAAGTTCAACTCTATTTTAACACTTTATGTCCCAAGGAGTTTGGTTCACTTGTTGAATTCTGAGGACAATGAGAAAGGGAATCAATGTGGTGTTAATATTGGGATTACACTATTGGGAAACTTCGGTATACGTTCTTTCAAAGTCATTGGGCATAAAAAAGGAAAACTTTAGTGGGCTAATTGTGAAAAAAAAAAGTTTATCTATTGGCCTGTAGGAACCCGGAAGTTCATGACCTCACCGACTCCACTCCGCCATTTTCCCTGTCCTGTGCACTCTCTTCTCACGCTTGATCAATCGATCCGACCTCCTCAAGGTCAAACCTAACATTGCCCTCCCATCTCCGTCGGTCTCTTTCCCGTTGGTCTACCGTCAAGAATTCTACGCACGGTCCTATCGTGAAAAGACTAAAAGAATTCTTTCACGATTTAAAGACAAAGGAGGTAACAAAAATAACACCAAACTTAAATGTGAGCCAGCGTGCGCTTCTTTATTGATGGCTCCACTCGAAATTTGAAATGTGAAACTATAGAACAGAGGCAAACAGGATAGGTCTCATATGAGTTTCAATTCTGGTGTTGTAATCTATTGAATTGCTTTAAAAACAACCGCGTGAATTGCAGTGCTAACATTCATATGATAATTTCAAAGTGATAATCTGCAAGGTATAACTTCGAAAGTATGTTTGATAATGGTCAACCATAATTCGGACGGCTATGGATGATATATTTGGCGCAAGGCTAATAACCTTGCCCGAAAAAACAAATTATTATGGACAATTTAACAAGTCGCGGATAAGGACCGGATACCGATGGAAAGACGATCTAAATAAGCCCAAGACCGGACCCCGGTTGTAGTGCCGATGATGATGGCTAATATATATACCAAAGATTTACAAAAGTAACATGTTTTAATTTTTGTAAATATGTAATCGATGTTGTTGATATACCATAATTCGACAAACTTAAGAAGTTACCGACTTAGTGATCCGCCATCACAACGTATTTACATTCCATCGCGCAGAGTTTACAGAAATCGAATTGGCCACAAAGTGCATCCCCCTTGATGTTGCTATATTATTAAAATCAGTATCTTATTGAGCCTCACATAAATAATTCGCCCAACAACGAACGCGCATCGCACTCGACCAAGCAAATTAGTAATCCCCATTCGGTCGACACCATGAGCCGGCACAAAGTCGACAAATCAAATGTGACGGATTCACCGGATTGGATATTGCAAAATCGAGACGAGAAATTCCGGATGAAATGAAACAAATCTGTACATAGAAATGTTTTATATACAGGCATGGTGTCAGGACCTTCCGCTTGGCCTGAATCAAAGGTTGTCCTGGAAGCGAATATAACGAACGACGCAACTGCCGCTTCTGGTTGGTTGCTTAAATGTAAAAAAGCGTTCAGTTATTTAATAAAGAATCCCTCTGCATTGTTTCAGGTTGTTGAACGCATCAAAGAACTGACATTTCAGGTAACAAAGCGAAGCTATTTTAATGAGATGAGTTCTCGTTATTCTATGTTAATTAAGCTGTTTCCTCTTTTCGATTCTCAAGAACAAAGAAAAATTCTCCCACCAAGCAAATGGACGATACCTCTGGATTCCGCCCCTTGTTTGCATGCTCATTATAAATTTCAATTCGAAATCTGTGGATTCGGTTATGTACCTCTTCGTTTCTAGTATATTTATCCTGCTTATGTTATCCTTGGTGTTAGGAAAGAATCGATTGCACTAACTGTGAGTGACTTATACGTCTTCCGAGGAGTTGTTATTCTGAGAGTGTTTTTTCGAGATACTTGTGTAGGAATCCTAATAATAAAAGTGGAATATAGGATTTTTATCGTGCATCAAATATTAATATTATCTTCCTTCCAGTTTGTGTTTTTTTTTTGAACGCAACAACTTCCCATTTGGCAATGTGGGATAACAGTTGGTCCTTTAACATCTGCGTTTTGGTTCATAAACGCTAACATTTTATTGGCTTCAATGTGTTTGTTTGCAGAAATAATAATACGAAGAGTGATATCCGAGATTGAACTGAATTATATTATTATATGAATTTAGGATAACTGGAGGGTGAAGCTTGCAGGGGTGGAACGCGCTGGTATACTCGCAACATTTTGTGGGATCGCGTCATATGGAAATTTGGAACAGTATCAATGACTTTAATATGTTGAGACTGAGGAAAGTTTTAAACATTTGAAGGTTCATTCACTTTGTTTACTTTGAATTGTTTGTGGTTAGGTTCAATAGCTTCAGGAAACTGTATAATTGTATTTGGAGACAACACAGAGTCATCAGATGAACCTGCTTGCGTATAAATCAGACCAAGTCATTATATATTATGAAATGCGAAATATTTATGTGAATTTGTATTCGAGGATTTTTGAATGTATGTAGTCGAATGCAATTCAAAATCCAACAACTTGGATTGCGTTGTAACTTCAGAGCAAATAAATAATAACGTTTTGTGTTATAAATCCAGCCGCTCTATACAAATTATTTTATTACCATAAGACATATTGTGTTTAATATTATTCAGTTAATCACAAACATTGCTGAAATGATCTCAACTGTCAACTAGAACCGACACAATGGTTTACAAAAAGGTCAATTTTAGGCAGACAAGCAAACGCAGGTGGATTGTTCTCCACTTCACCTGAACAAATGGGGAACGTTCTAGGTAGTCGTGTATTTACGCATGTGTTTTCTTGTGCGAAGATATTTCTCAAAATACTATATAATAGAACAGTGTTATTCACTCCACTGTGTCAGGCTCAGAATTCAAACTTTATTCTCCTTGTAATTTTATTTTAATTACTATCACAAAAAACCTGAATATAACAATAACACCATTAGTTTAAGCTCTATAAAATAGACGATAGACTGATTTGACTTATTCTTCACAACTCTTTTCCATCTTAAGAGTCTAATACTCAATTTGTTATGAAGTATTTTACGATCGACAGCTTTATTATCGGACCCTTTGAATCGCTTGCGGTATGTGAGGTTTTTGATATAATTTTCGATTACTAAACGACGGAAGACGTTTTTTTTATTATTGCATAGTCTGAAGACACACTAAGGATTGTTCCAGGACAAGACAGGACTGTCTTAAAATGCTGGAACTTGGCACAACTACATGTCTCTGCTTCAACCCAGAATTTAAATTCTCATCGCTAAAACATAATGACATCAAGCACTATTGTTTCCAGTGCAGAAGCTTGAACTGGGATAGAAACGTTTTCTTAATAAAGTCGAATTGGCTTAATAAGACTGTGATCCTCTGAGCTATAAAAACTATTAACCCGAATATGTTCCCACAAATAAATAAAATATTCAGGAGAAATAATCAAAACGAGATTCAGTGTCTCCAAATTCCACGTACTGAGGTAAACAAGCAGCTGCTAACCAACATTGGCATAGATACAGAGAACGCTATCTTCAATAGTGAGCTCTTCGTGATCGAAGATCCTTTGGAGAAGGCGAACGCTGTGGGAGCTGTCTTTCAGGAAATGTACAAGGTGAATGAAAGCATTCACCGAAATCACGAACTGGAGGACAGAATTTTATTGAATCACCTGCACCTCCGAAATGAAATTTCACATTGGCAATCGGAGAATCCGGGTTTTACGGAATTCAGTGACGATAATCTGTCAATTGACATTAATGCCAATGGTGGGGCTAATAGCCTTTTAATCACAAGGGAAGGAATCCAGAGTATCTTCGACACATTAAGAAGCAAAAAGTCAGTGGGAATAGATGGAGTACCTAACATCGTACTCAAGAACCTGCCCCCAAAGGCAATAGATATATACACGGTCCTGTTTAACAACGCGTTGAATAATGCATATTATCCCGCGCGTTGGAAAACGGCTATCATTCAGCCCATCGCAAAAAAGGGCAAAGACTGTACAAACCCAATGAACATGCGTTCGATAAGTTTACTCCCAAGCATCAGTAAAGTATTTGAAAAAATCATTAACAAAGCTCTGGTAAAATGGGTAGACGACAACAGCATTATTCCAAATAACCAGTTTGGCTTTAAGGCGGGTCATGAAACCACACATGCCGCAGCTAAACTGGTCTCCGACATACAATGGAATAAATGTAGGAACCAATGCACAGGGGCCTGTCTGATCGACTTGGAAAAAGCCTTTGATACCGTCTGGATCGAAGGGTTGTATTACAAACTGGTCAGACATGGCATACATACGCCTTTACTATATGTACTTTACGATATGTCAAAGGACAGGAGGTTCGTGGTCAAAGGTGGTAATGTGACCTCTAATAAAACGTATAATATCAAGAATGGCTTGCAACAGGGTGCGGTACTCTCTCCGATGCTTTTTAACATTTACATTAGCGACTTATTAGATGCACTCCCGCAGGCTATTGCGTACGCAGACGATCTCATAATCTACAGAACAGCTCCGAAAGTTGAGATCATAAATAGTTTAATACAGCGAGATTTCAACAACGTGCAGCGCTATTGCGACAACTGGAAACTTAAGATCAACTTCCAGAAATGTGAAGCCATCATATTTAGAACCCCATTATATAAAGCCACGAACGACACAAGGAAAAACTGGCGAAAGCTAGTTATCGTGGGACCGCATGGAGATAAACTGGAAACCAAGAGTTTAGTTAAATACCTGGGCATCTGGCTAGACCAATATCTGTATTTCAACAGACATGTGGAGGCTGCTCTGATCAAGGCTAGAAAAACGTTTGCTATGACAAGGAGGCTATTTCACAGTAGCCAACTTGACAGCAGGGTAAAAGTCATATGCTACATGACGCTAATCAGGCCAATGCTCATATATGGTTGTCCAGTATGGTTCAACATAGGTCCAAATTTGATGGAAAAGATTCGGGTGTTCGAAAGGAAGTGTCTGAGAACCTGTCTCAGATTATATCGAACACCGGAATCGGAATACAAAAAGTACTACTCAAATGAGACTTTATATAATGAAGCCCACATAAATAGGGTGGATAATTTTATGATTAAATTAATCAGAGGACATATTGCGAGAGCAATATGCTCGTCCAATGACCTAATTTTCGGGGCTTATTATCCAAATACCCTGTACTATGAGAACGTGCGTCGCAACGGTTTAGTTCCACCAGAGGCGTTCCTTGATTTGGACATGAAAGGGCTTATACAGGATAGATCCGGAATTCCGCTGATCTATCATGTAAGTAGATCATCTGTAGACGGGCGATTGTGCTATGACCGGGAAATAACGCGCACCGAAGAAGAGCTCCTGCGCTTCAGTAGGGCTATCTCCCACAGAGACCGGGACGATAGTATTAGACAGCGTCAACAGTTCTGGTGGTTGAATGACATATAAAGACCTGGATACCAAAGTCGGTATAGAATCATAGTATTATCAACTAGCTTACATAGACTTAGCTTTTCTAGAATTAGGGTAGTATAAGATTTAAGTTAAGTTAGGTTAAGTGCTTTTACATAAAAAAAAAAAAAAAAAAGTAGGTAAGTTAAAGTAAGTTAAATTTTAAGAAAAAAAACAAAAAAAATTTACAAAGTTTTTCAAATTTTTCTTTGTCTTTCAAATAATTATAAGTACTGCCACAAAGTTCTGTAGCCGAAAGGCAAATTATACAAATATTAAGTAATGTTTAGCTTAGAGCGTCTGCGAAGGACCAGTAAGTTATTATATAAGCTATTTAAGCTAGAATTTAAGCATTTTTTGTCTAGCCTTTAATTTAGAAACTAAGAATATAGAAAGAAAATTAAAAAAAATGTTTACAAAATGACTGTGATCCTCTACCTGTACATTCAAATCGTTGTTGTCTGATATTTTATTGTGCATAACTCCAAATGACTTTGTCATTCTAGGTGGACAACACCTTAAAGACAGAATATTTATAGCGTTTTGCGAAGCAGTGAAGAACGTGTTTCGAATCCGCTTTTAAAAGGTTAGGACCAAGTCATCGATGTATCAAACTACAGCCGCGTGCATGTAAGAATGTTTTAACTCGCTTTACAAGCTTTGATTGTTACGTTAATGCTTTGATATACGTCGCAAATGATATTTTGGAATCTCTTTTGTGTGCTGTGTTTTTCACTATGGTTGGTTCTGCGTAATCTGTTCAAAACGCAACACGTTCATCTCATCGCCACTTCGGCTCATAAAGTTTGTTTTGTTATACTTTTCAAGAACGATGTTAGTGATGTAACAATTTTCTCTTTATTTACTTCTGTCAGCGAACCTGAAGCACTAAGTCGGCGCTTTGAGATGCTCTTTTTTTAGACCTGATCCATCAGCCATCCATTTCAATTTCACGGAGCCCTTACCCCGTAGTATTTCTTGGGTCGTTGCGTATTTCGCAGAGCGGAACTGCAAAAATAGCAACAGTCTTCAGTTGAAAGTACATATGCACAATCAAACTTAAAACCCTAAGTCGAATACGTAGTTCTGTTTTGAGTGAATTGAATGAAACAGAGGGAAATCGTAGGAAATCGTAGAATGCAATGCACTCATTCGACACACAGAACTTTTATACGATCAGAAAGTCAGACAAAAAATACATCAAAACGCCACATGTACATGCATTTGTTGAACATATATAAAGAACAATCTGCATATCGTCGACCATTCCATCGTTCATAGTAAACACTAGCCCGATCATCAAGGCAATTAAGTATGCTATTTGTTTTTAAATATATTTCTCTCAGGAGAGGCGAACCTATGGCGCCTACATGGCGCCCCGTAATGCTACAAAATAACTGTTGCAGTTCTTTTTGAACAGTTGCAAGTTGTAACGCTCCGGGAAGGAGTTCTGATACAGGGATGTTCGTGCCGTTGGGAGATGAAAAGTGAACTGGTGCGATCCGTCGGATTGTTTCGTAGAGCGCATAAAAACCGAATTAGGTAGAATAGTACCACGAATCTCCGAAGAAAAATACCGGTGATAATATCTGTAAGACAGACAGAGGTCAGCTACGCGCCTTCGATGTGATAGCGACTGTAATCCCGACGTGAGCGCCGTGTCTCCGATCAATAGGATCGCTCGTCTCTGAGCGCTCTCAAGTAGGTCGAGGGTATGTTTAGGAGCAGAGCTCCAAACATGAGAGCAATATTCGAGCGCGGTTCTAATTTGGGATTTATACAGGAGAAGAAGTTGAGCCGGAGTAAAATATTTCTTGGCTTTAAAACAATAGCCCAGTTTCTTTGAGGCTGACCTGGCGATCCTCTATACGTGTTTATGCCACAATACATTCCCACAAGCCGTGACGCCGAGCAATTTCATGCTTTCCCAGATTCGAGGGTCTGGGCATTCATCATCAACTGTGGAACCGATGATCCACTTTTCTTTGTGAATGCTGTATATAGTGCCTTCGTTGCATTGAAGTTGACGAGATTGGCCTTTCTCCACTGCAGGACCTTTTTCAGATCCCGATTCAGAGAGTCGATCTGTCTACATCTCAGGTGGTGCGACGCTGATGCACTAATCGACCGATCATTCGAAAAATAGGAAACAAGCGTGCTATCATCCATAAAACTGTACACCTTGTTTTCCGCCGACTCCAACAAATCATTTATGTGAAGCAAAAACAAAGTTGGAACTAAAATAGAACCTTGTGGCACCCGGATATTAACAGGATACAGATCCGAAGACTCGCCGCCATAACAACCCGGATCGATCAAGGATTCGAGGAAGCTCTTAGTACAGTCGCAAAGCTGCTGGGAAAGTCCATATGAACGAAGTCTGCTCAGCAATGCCCCGTGCCAGACGCGATCAAAAGCCTTGGAGATATCCAATGCGACCGCTCTTGACTCACCATGCCACTCAAGCGCAGATGTCCATATATCGGTTATAAGTGTCAAAAGGTCTCCCATGGACCGCCTGCCATGGAATCCGTATTGACGATCATTCAGAAGTCCGTTGCACTCCAAATACCTAACTAACCCTGTATTGATGACCTTTTCCATTACCTTAGATAACGTAGACACTTATGCTATCGGACGGTAATCTTGTGGGAGACAACTTTTTCCCCACTCTGGGTTTGGCTGAACTCGAGCGAATTTCCAACAGGCAGGGGGGTCCTTCGATCATAACATAAGCGGCAGAGTCTGCCAAGAGCCGGCGATAGTCCTAGAGCACAGTTCTTAAGGACTATTGCTGGTATTCCGTCCGGGCCGGTTGCCATCCTACAGTCCAGTCCCCATAAAATGCGTTGAATATTACGCGGGCGGAATCTCACATCCCGCATCGAAGTCCGTACCGACGCAATCACAGGGGGCTCCGAAAGACCGGGATCGAGGTTTGAATTCGCGAACACATTAGCTATATATTTAGAATTTGTGACTAACGTCCCGCTACTCGTCACTAACGGGTTAAAATAAGAGGAAGTGAATTTACTGCTGACAGCAATAGCCATTGACCAGAAGGGACGCGAACCAGTCAGGCACCCAAGGAGTCTATTAGTCACTCTGTCGTTGTAAGCTTTCTTCGCGGTATCTATCGCCTGGTTGCACGCGTTTCTGATTCTAACAAAATTCGGTCTGTTAACCTCTATGGGATTAGAACACCATTGTTTAAAAGCTCTATTTCTTGCCCCTGTAATCTGCTCGCATTTTTTATCAAACCAAGGTTTATACAATGAACTTCGTTTGATGGAATGCGGAATGTAGATCTCCATCTCGAGAAGAATTATCTCTGCGACCGACTCCGCGCAAGCGTTAACATCAGAGCCTCCAAAGCACACCTATGGCGTTTGGAATGATAGTGAAGAACGTGTGATTCGAACTGACGCTATGACAATTAGAATCACGAAAAATTGAACCAATGGGTAACACATCAGGCTACTGGCCGTGTTTAGAATTCGATTTTTAAACTCAAGTATATTCCACGGATGTGAATTGTTATTTTATCGCTATGGTATACGGCTCCGCTGCATTTTCTTATTCGATTTTCGTTCGGTGTTCTTCACTGTTTGCTTGTGTATTGTGTGTGTATCTGTTAGAGACGCTACACACCTCCGACCAAGGAAAGGATGCGAAGAAATCGCGCAAATCGTTCCAGTTATCAGACCTATTCCTCCATACATGGCGAAGCTGCTTAGGTCGATTATTCGCTTGAAATGCAAGGGCTTGCGCGACAGATACTAGGCAGTGGTCCGAGTTTCCTAGTAGCGCACCAATCTCCACGGTATAAATGCTCGGTTCGGGTATCAAAAACAGATCCAGGTTATTCGCATAATCACCTCGTGTATCCGGCACTCGCGTGGGTTCCTCCACGAGTTGAGTCAAGTTGTGAATAACAGCGAATATCTCCGCCAGCCCCGCAGCCTCGTCGGTTCTGTAAGAATGTACCAATCGCCAAGGACGACAATTTCAGAAGCTGGGTGGTTGATCTGTATCCAGTCGATGGTACGTAAAAGATGTTCGAAAAATGTCGCCAGTCGATCGTCATTCGGGGAGCGGTAAAGACAACAAAGAAATTTAACAGAATTCCTCAGCATGACTCTCAACCATATGATGTCCATGTTATTGTGTTCTAACGCTTCCATCCTTAGGTAAGCCAGATCGGACCGCTTGAAGATGCAGACTCCATCCTTAAAATGAAATCTCCAATCTAAGTCGTACCCCGAGCAACGAAGATATGTCGAATCGGTTGACGAATCAACCTGGGTCTCAGTTAGGGGAAGGATATCAGGTTTCGTTGTTTGCAAATATTGGCGGACGGCGTTTACGTTCGTATTGGTGAAACCGATGCCCCTGATGTTACAAAATACCGTTACCAGTCGAACGTCGACAATTCGATTATTTATCATAATATCTGCATGATGTTCCCCCTGACATAGTCCCCCCGGAGATCTGAATGAGAAGCTAGATATTTCCGGAATTCTTTATATAAGAAGGTACCATCATGACTTGTCTCCGTGTCAGTCCATCAGCCATACATCCGGAACATTTCTCCCGACGATATCGCGAAAATACAGCGTGACGGGGTGGTATCTCAACTTGGGACCAACTACCACCTAAACCAACCTTTTCTCGAAATAATTCGTTTTTGAAGTTGTGAAAAGTACACCCAAATCTGTGCAGTTTTTCAAGTTGCGCAGGAAATATTTGACTCCTCCAACCTTACCACAATTTACAAAGAGCATCTTTTCACTGCCCTTATATGGTTAAATGCATCTAAAACATGTCGAAAGGAGAGTGCGTGTACATACAAAGTCGACCTCAGATAAACTTTTAAACACAGAGAATCGCTCTTCAGCCGAACCACACGAATGTGGAAGGCTTCGCTATTCATGTTTTTCATGGGTATCAATATTTCTTTTTCTCTTTTCTCCCCTTGTTCTGCTTGTGTTGTGATTTGTTATCTATGCTCAATAAACCTTTGTGTGTATATTTTCTGTAAAAACTTAGTCGGCAAATATGCATGTCCCTATGGCGATCAGGAGAGGATACGACAATGAAAAAGAGCCGATCATGTTAGCTTGTAGTCTATAAAATTCCAGGTTATTACATATGCGATCCCATGGCTTCACATTAAGGTCCTCAAACAAAAGTAGAGTACTAAATTACCCTAGAACAGACCACGTTTGAGGTATCACAAGTTTCTCAACAAGCAAATAACATTAACATGTTAGATGTACACTTAAACTGCAACAGAGTCCTAGCTTTCAACCTTCAATCAGTGACGCATAGGAAGCGCGAAAGGATATTTGCCTTTTTTTACAAATATTCCCTCGAAACGCATGAAATTGTTCAAAAAGGTCGGTGCTCTTATCACCAAGAAATAATTCTAATTAACATTCAAGTTCCCAGCTTTTCATTTTGCAATAGAACTACGAGACTCTGGAAATCTCTTGCGACTATTCAAACAAAAGACTGTTACGTATCTATTACCAACTAAGGCCATTGTTTAAGCATTACAAATTCGAATCTCCTGTAAGATAAATTGTTACTACTAAGTTACTATCATTTATTCAATCCAGATAATAAATAAAAAGATATTCATATGCGTTCCTAGAAATTGTTAAAAGACTCTAAAAGTTAGAATGACAACTTGAATGAGTCAATTACTTGATACGAAAGCACCCTCCGGCTTGACTATCTCCAATATGTGCGAAGCAACACAATGTCGGCAGCGTTGCAGTTCTCAAACCTTTTCAACCAAAACCACACTGAACCAAAGAGGAGAAAATTTGAAAGAGAAGACTATCAGAATATGAAAGACCGCCTATGGATCAAAAAACTAATTAGAGCCTCCGCCAAGTTAGCGATCAGGACGTTTTCCTATTCCTGCTGCTGCAACAATATCCGCTTCAGTGAATGTCCACAAATCACACTTTGATAACCACAAGGGATAACAACACATCGCAAGCTTTTCCTAGTTATTCCTTCTTATAGCCGGAAGTAGATGTTGCACCCTGCCCATGCAACAATTCCCTACCACTGCAAAGGATATTGAAGATTACTACTGAAACTTCCGAATACACACCAGCCCTCTATTCGTACCAAACGTCAGCGTTCACCAACCAGCAGATTTCGCTCCAAGACAACGGTCAATGTTTGTTTAAAATTTTCCACCAGTCGAAACACACAAAAACCCACCATTTCCCGTATGCAAGCCTGACGTAGCCTGGAACCCACGGTGCTGCAACCTTCGCCGCTGGTGACTAGACAAACGAGAAACAGCCCAGATAGGCTGCAAAAGTTTAATCCATTTTGTGGTTATGCAATTTTGATGACGCATTACATTAGTGAGGATCACATCCTTTAGAAGTGTGTGGGCCCCAGCAGGACTATGGACTGGAAAATGCTTTGGCTTTTCCATAATTCATGTACACAATCGAGGCAGGGATACATCAGGGTTATGTTTGTAGGGCGGATTTTGTAGTATCCACTTTTTACGATACTCGGTCTTTTGCCGCCCCAGGACACACCGCGAAATCTCACAGCACACCGTGTTACTATTCACTTCCATTGTAGAAAGAGTTAATTAAAAATCAACCGCTGCCGGGTTATTTGTTAAATGGATTTCATCGGTTGGTTAAAGGTTTCCTTATACATACATACCACTAACACACGTACGTCTTGCCCTGGCGTTACAAATCCATTTCTAAAATTGATTACACCGTGGCTGGTGAATTTACAACCCGTCGGGTTTTTTCCCAGACCTCCATTTTTTATGGGCACTCTGCCCTCGTCCTTCTGCATCATGTCGCTGTGGGGGCTGCCATTTAACACTGTGGCAAAAAGGATCGATCCGTTAAGCAGTCGATTGGATTAATGTGCTCCACACCAGCGAAGCAGATTGCTGCATATGGCCGCCGTTCGCGGTTTATCGTTTTAATTTTCCATGTTTATTTTAATAAAATTGATGGCGCGGGACAAACTTATTGGATTAGAGAGAAAATTTCGCAAAAACTCATAATCAATTTATATAGAGCGAAGCGATTAAATTTCGTTTTTCTCTGTCGTTAGTCGCAAAATAAACACGTGGTAGTACGACGCCGAAAATGGCATTCAATGAATAAGTCAAAAGTTTAAATAAAACAGTTCGCTGGTAATTTTAATTACCCCGGTCGTTCATGCGAGTAAAGTAGCCAACGTTCGTCAGAAAATCTGTTTACCCTTTGGTAATTCATCGATTTTAACTTTTAGTGCTGGGGACTTGAATTCGATAGATTGCATGAGATATGTATTATCAGATAAGCTTGTACCATATACTCGTATTTGTGTGACTTGTTGAGAAGAATATTTCAAATTAATCTCTATTTTGGAGGGTAACAAAAGGCGCTTTTACGCGATGCCCTCCGGTATTTTTCACGCAGAATATTAACACATGTTGTGATTACAATATTCGAGTATCAGGGAGGATTTGCAGTAAGGGTGAATAAAATACAGAATCTTAACTTGGAAATTTGCGTGGTTACTTGGTGAGATTGTAAAAGGTCACATTGATGATCGCAGTGATTTAAAAACAACAAACTCCTCGAGGCGATCAAATATCTTACATAGATATTCCACCGAGTTCCCGGAAACTAGCTTTTAGTTTCAAGGTAAAGCCAATGCTAAACACTTTTCTATCAAACATCAATAAAAAATAATATATTAGTATATAATGAATATACTCGTAATACGTCTATCCCAAGTCGAAATATAGTTTGTTTTGTTATATGATATTAGTAATGTATAATATGGAACTGAAGTGGAAGTGAAATAAGGAGATTTTGATGAAATACATCAAGAATCTTATCTATTACGTCTACCGCGTGTCCGGTATCTAATGAAACTATAGCGAGGTTTAGTCAGTGCGTCGACACGGACGCGGGATTCACTAACTCCCGCTACTTCACAACTGCTGTGGAATCACTTGCAATTCTGCGACGACGTCCCAAGCGGAAAAAGGAAATGAAACAATTTGGTTTTTTTTTTTTGCATTTATTTCAGCTATTTTCTTATTTCTGTAATACTCCGGGCCGTGCTTTCCCGAAACGGCAGGAGAAGAGCCCGGAGTGTCGACGGTGATAATAAAAGGATAAAAAGACGCGAAAGGTTCAGTTGAAATAAATTATAATAAATTTTATTGTTTTCTTGAATTTAAAAACTACAAGGGGTGAGGTATGATTTTGAATGACAATTGGCCAGCGAATTTGGCCTTTGAAAATTATGCTGATCCCGAATGGCCAGCGGTTCGACCTCTGTACTTCTACTGATCCATACGGCCAGCGGTTCGGCCTCTGGAATGCTACTGAATCCGAAATTGAAAAGCACTGCCCTTTTATAGGTTTTGTAGTTGACTTTTGTCAACTATTTTAATGTCAAAATTCCAAGAAGCATACGCAAAACTTGGCGTGCTTCGATTGGAATTTTGTTCTGAGAATTATTTAAGGATTTTGTTGGATAGATTCTGGGAAGGGGAATCATGAAATGCCTTTTGAATTTAGCATTTCATGATGTTAGGATTTTGGGAATTGAGTCAATGTACGATGATTAAATTCGTTGTACATGTGACTCAATATGGAATTTGGATGTGTTATGTGGAATTGCATCAATGTGCGACAATTGACTTTTGGTTTAATTTATCGCTCATTGATTCAATATGTAATTTGGGATTTGCGTTATGGGATTATGGATAGGATTTTTGATGTTATTGGGGATTTGGATAGGAGTAGCGATTTAGGATCGCTACATTTCCAGTCACACAGTTCTTGTTGTTAAACAAGGAGTAAAATTTATTACAAAGGAATACAACTTTCCGCGCACAGTTCACTCTGAGGACCAGACCTTAAATTGTGAACTGTTCGTTATTCACTTATTTCTAGTTACAAGGGAATATAACTTTCCGCGCACAACCTTTTAATTAAAAACAAAACGTATCGACTCAAGACAATGGAGCTTTCCGTGCACAACTCTTTTTATATAGAAATTGTATTGACTCGCCTTTGCGAACTCGTGTACGTCGTTGCTGGTGGTAAAAATCTGGCTCCTCGATGCAACTCACATCCATCAGATTCAATGGCCGTGAATTACATCGATAGAGGAGAAGCAGAACGGATCTGTGGCAACTCTAACAGATACACACAATTCACAAGCAAAAACAGTGAAGAACACGAACGAAAAAAATCGAATAAGAAAAACACATCAGAACCGTATACCAAGCGATAAATAATAAAAATAATTCACATCAGTGGAATATAGTCGAGTTTGGAAATAAAATACCAAACACGGTCAGTAGCCTGGTGTGTAACGCTTAGGTAAATTTTTTTTCGTGATTCGAGCTGTCATAGCGTCAGTTCGAATCACACGATCTTCTTCACTATTATTTCAAAGGCTATAGATCCACTTGACTGTAGCCAATGGTGATCGCGTTAAAAAGGGTATATGTGAGAATTTCCATTGCTGTGTAGGGCGGGTTCGATGCCCTGCGATGAAGACGATGATCGGCGGATACCTGATTACACAAATGCACGATCCTCAGGGGCTGCGGCGATATACTCATACGTCGTTGATAATGTATGCCAGGGAACGAAATGGATTTTTGTTTCAAAGTAAACAAAAACGCTATTTCACAGGTCAAATGGTGGCACGCATAATGTACATGATGTGCCTATGTTACAAAGGGGTCGTCATTGTATTTTCTTAAGATTCCGGGGAAATACCGATGTAGGCAATATCTACTGGTGTCAATAGCTCGACTAGAGATTGGGAATCTGTTAACTTTAGCCAAATGGTTCTGAAGCTGAATAGGGGAAATTGGTCCTGGTCGTTAAGTCCACAGAAAACTCGACGACGGTGGCTATGGATTGTTTATTCGGATTGGATGATGAGTCTTCATGGGACATGAACTTGAGTAAATAAACGATCACGTTCATGCTCAAATTAAATGCATGGCTGGGTAATGGTTAGGGAATTGGTCGCACTAAAGCGAAGCTTAGGGAAGGATAAGATATACGATTATGTAGGTATATCGATTGCAGCGCAGTTGTGTCGGCAATACGCTAGCGTTTGTTTATCGGTAATTGAAGACAAACTGAGCCAATAGGAGATGAACTGGTTCATGGAGTATGAACCAGAAAAGTTCAGAATGTATGTATGCCGCCGGGTAGGTTTCCTTTCAGGTATGATGCTGCAGGGGAGCTTACGCTGCCCCTTTGCAGGTAAGTAGAAAGACTTGCTTGGGAAGTGGGAGACAGGTGAAAGGGAATGGGTGGTTCTTGGGGAATGCTTTAAAGAACCGCCTCAAAACCATGCGGCATAACCGAGAGTATAGACAGTGAAAGAGCCTGGTGTTGCACACGATATTTTTAAATACATTGGGAATGGCAGATGAATGGTGGTTATAACCTATTCGTTCTTAATGATTTTTTTAATGAATAATGGTGATGTAGACATCTTACCAGATATATAGAAAAGGTCCTTGGTCTAACGAACTCTGAAAGAATGTTGTGAGTGACTGAGCTAAGTCTGAGATAGTGTTTTTAAAACAATTGCTGGGAGGCGGTCAGGTCCTGTCAAACTGTCTGGTTATCCTATCCAACCTGTCCGGTTATCACTTAATGAATTTATTCTTCGTTACTCCACACAGCTCTTACCGCAATATTCTATTCCAGCTTCAAATTTAGCTTCTCATAGCTTCACATTTATAACAAAGTCATTCATTATTGTTTGCTATACAGAAGGCCGAACTTGTGTAAGAACTCATCCTTTGTGAAGTCTACACTGTATCCGACCCTAATGAATAGTTCTCAAAACAATACCTTGAGTTCGTTATTTCCGGCGATCTCAATTTATACAATTATCAATGGATTCGCCATGCGAGTCAAACAACTCCTAAAGGGTATAATGTTAAATTCTTTGCCGATTCAAATTTTTTAACTTAGTTTAGATATGAATCAACACAGATACCATGCTGAGACCCTCTTTCGCTAAGACATTAACTCAGTTCCTCACCTATCACTCTAAAAAACACACCTTGAAAAAATGTTCCCAGTCCTTAGGCACTTCATACCGCAGTATTGTATCATCTAAATTTGATGTAGTCAACCGCCAAATTCCGAAAAAGTTTTCAAAAGAATAATATTCTTTCGCACGGAAGTCAAGTGGGATATTCTTCGTCAGTAACGATATTAACGCTCTATCTGACAGAATAGCAATTTTGATTCTACTTGGTATAAAGACCTTTATTCGACACCAAGTAAAAGGTTTCAAACCTCAGTCGAATAATCAGTTCTATTTTGGGTGCAGGTAGACCATTAAAGCAAAAAGATAAGATAAAACAAAGGGAAATTGGAGAAGATACAAGAAGGCATATTCAACCCACAAAGTTAAAAATAACTACCGTAGTCTTCTACAGGTAGTGGAATAATAAAATCGTCAGAAAATAAATACCACAGTCTACCACAGAAAATTGAATTTTCTGGATATTTGTAGAGAACTTCGTCATTCATCCGATCACTCATGGTAGTAAACATTCCATTCATTCATCAATGGAATAGAGACAAAAAGTGCTTACCACTTATTTACAACGGCTCACCCCCAGCTTAAGTACATGCAGATTTTCATGAGTCGAATTCGCTTTCTACCGCTCGAACACCCAAAGATTTGAATATTAATAAATATTTTCAAGAAGGTGCTCTTCTACCCTTACTAAAGTTCCTCTGTTGGGGTACTTAAAGCTCAGCTGAAGAACCCCCCATATTCGCAACCCATATTTGCATTCCAATCACCAGCATACCTGAAACAATTCCTTTCTCAAGGACATTTAATGCATCCAACGCATTATCTGAAAATCCCTAAAGAGAATTCTGACAGCATTCACGCATTTAATGCGTTATTCAAATTTCCTGTAAAGAATTCTTCACATCATACGGCATCATAAATCCCAAACCATTCAGCACCCTTGTCATCGTAAAATGCTATGTCGGACAGCTTGTTTATACAGCTGCAATAAACCGACCCGCGATTCGTTTGTCCAATCGACAAACAATTACCGCATCCCAAGCATTATCATCGGAACCGAATCCTCTAGCATTTCCTAGTACAAACAAGAACTCGGTTCCTACTGCAGTCTGAGAGGCCATAAACATTAAAACCCATAAGCACCTTTTCCTAATGGTGACGCATCTATTAATGCATCCGCACCACTCATCCATGACTGTAATGATGCCCTTATTTGTTTTCAGCACCATTTATCCGATGAATTGCCGTCTATGATAGCCACACTGCACAGCGTAAAGAATGATCTATTTGATCCCTTTGTTCTTTTTTCATCGTTTCAGGTTTCGTTTATCCTTTGCTAAATGCATCGATACACACGGTGATGCGTATGATCGCACACGCACACCACCGCGTGCCACAGATCGGCTTCCATTGGTCACTGGTCAAAGGAAATTTCCTTTTCTTTTCACCACACCACCAAACTCACCCCAAACGAGGGTTGAATCACTAAGTCGTATTTCAACCGCGGATCCGGACGGTTCGTCTTCCGCTCCCCGTATCGCCGGGGATGCGTAAATACCGTGGAGTCTTTTTCCAGCCTTCAGCGCGCGCACAAGTATTGGTTTTATCATCCCCCGTAGGGTGTGCATCGAAGTCTGCACCCCTGGGGGACGTGTCCCTTACGTCGTCGTGTTTCGTTCGGTCAATTAAGTCCGGCAACATAAGATGCGGTGATCGATGATTTGCAATCTCTGTATTAAATCGCGTTTGTGTTTGCGGGCAGTGAGTCGGATATCATTTAAGAACAAAAATGTATTCAGTGGATAGTTAAGTAAGATAAAACTCAGTTGCACTTAAAACGACTTGACATTATAATAAAATAATTGCGAACATTCCCCGAATTTTAAACAGTTAAATAAATTAAAGATCATCCATCACAATAGACCAAACAGTGTTTCGTTTTTACTTACTCCTTGTGGACAGTCTGTTGTGGAGATTTGTTTTGTTTTTCCGGTGAATAGGTTTCTTTTGGGGTTCGGCGGAACTGTATGGAAGTTGTGGGTTGGTGGTAGAACTCTTGCCCATGCTGGCGTCGCCACCATCCTCCCCACACCTCCATCTGCTCTACCCAACTGATAAATTCCCAATGGAAGTCAGTGACTATGTGGCGTTTCTAGCAGAACAACACCACCAAAAGCGCATCCATTAAAGCCGTATACCATAGCAATAATATACCATTACCACATTAGTCGAGTGTATTTGAGTTTAGAAATCAAATTCATATACACGGTCAGTAGCCTGATGGGTAACGCTTAGGTTCAATTTTTTTCGTGATTCAAACTGTCATAGCGTCAGTTCGAACCACACGATCTTCTTCACTATTATTTCAAACGCTATAACTACCCAATTCCCGTAATGGAAACCTGTGGAGATTCCAACGGATGTATACGAACAGAATCGAAAAAAAAAAAATTATCAGCGCTGTACACCAGAGCATTAACGTAGCACTAACGTCATCCCATCCCACCCGACCACAATTTATTAGACTTATATTCGTTCAAAACGGAAGTACACCTGCAATATTTGGGTAGACACATCTAAAACAGCATTGCGTAGAGATTGAGGAACTTGTTGAACACATTGTTTGTTTCCACGTTATTATAACTAATATCCAATCATTCACGTTCAATTAATCTTGAAAGCTCCCTTCCGTGTTCTCGCTGAAATTTTGTGTAAAAAAATATACATGGGTGGACTGAAAAGGACTGAAAAATACAAGACACTTTTTTTTTTTTAAATTTATTTTTATTTTTCTACATAGTCTTCTTGTAACTCTACACACTTTCTCTGCAAAATAAGTGTTCACGAAGGTGATTGCCTCCTCATCATCATCATCATATCATCATTATACAACCGGGAACCGGTCTTGGCCTTATTTCGTAAGTCCTGAGGCTTGTTAAATTTTCCATAATGATTTGTTTTTTCCGGGCAAGGTCATTAAGTCTTGCGCCAGAGGCTCCCCGGCGGAGAAACCATCCCCGGTCTCCCGCGTGACAGGCGGGTATACTAACCACTATACTATCGAGGAGCCTAATTTCGCCTCCTCATTTGACAAAAATCCCTGTCCGAGCGCAATTTTTAGATTAGGAAACAGATTACGTACATGCAACAACACTGGAGAACACAGCACGAATATAAACTATAGGGCTATATACGAGGGTGGTCTGAAAAGCTTCCGACCTAACAACGATACATGACTCTTTTTCTTAAAATTTATTTTTATTTTTCTACATAGTCTCCTTGTAACTCTACACACTTATCTCAGCGATGCTCCCATCTCTCTAAACCCTCCATATAGTACTCGGCGTTTTTCTCTACAAAATAACTCCTCACAGAGGTGATTGCCTCCTCATTTAACGAAAATCTCTGTCCTCCGAGCGCAATTTTTTGATAAGGAAACTAAAAGAAGTCGCTTGGGGCTAGATCTGGTGAGTAAGGTGGATGGTCAAGCAGTTCAAACCGTAATTCGTGGATTTTCGCCATGGCAACTACTGAGGTGTGAGACGGCGCATTCTCTTGGTGAAACAGGATTTTATTTTTCTGCAAATGTGGTCGTTTTCCCGCAATTTCTACATTCAGTTGGTCAAGTAATGATGCGTAGTCTGCTCATGTAATGGTTTTTCCTTTTTGAAGATAATCGATTAAGATAACTCCATGACTATCCCAAAAAATTCCCCCTTTGCAGTCCACTGTTTTGACTGTATTTCTGTTTCGGGCGTAATGGGATATCCAAGTTTCATCGACAGTAATTAATTGGCGCCAGAACTCGGATTTATCGCGCCTAAACGGTGCCAACAGAACGTTGGAAATGTTCATTCGAACACGTTTTTAGTCTAACGTGAGCAAACGCGGCACCCAACGCGCTGACAGCTTTCTCATGCCTAAATCTTGATTTAATATGTGACAAACACGTTCTTTGGACATTTTCATAGCCTCTGCCATCTCTCTCACTTTAATTCGGCGGTCGTCTAGCGCCATTTGGTGAACTTTAGCGGTGTTATCGTCAGTTGTTGTAGTTTTTGGACATCCGGAACCTTCATCGTCTCCCAAGCTCTCATGGAAACGTTTAAATTCAGTTGCCCAAAATTTCACTGTGGTAAATGATGGTGCAGAGTCCCCATACACAGAGTCCAACTCATCTTTGATTTGCGTAGGCGTATTGCTTTTCAAAAACAAAAATTTAATGACAGCTCAATTTTGTCCATGTTCACAAAAACACTCACATCGACTCACTCAATCAACTGTCAAATAAAAACTACGCTTCCAAAATGGCTGAAATTTTGGTGAGTAACTGTCAAAAGATGCCCAACTACATTCACTAGATTGTATTGACGAGTGCTACTGTCTTCACGTTGTGGTCGGAAACTTTTCAGGCCACCCTCGTATCAAAGACAATTCAGGAAGCTTCATCAGCTTCAAGACTAAACTTGTATGACTGGGGGCCAATATCCATATCGAATACTTTCATGATTCGGAACAAATTAATTGCTATATTTAACACTTTTTTCCACTTAAATAAAATTTCCAAATAGTAGCATTGGAACAAATAGTAACATTGAATTAAGTTACGGTTTAGCAATTCGAATCGGCTCAGCTTCTCATAAATCTGTTTAATAACTTTAGAAACTTGCTTAAAAATGGGTGATTTTAACTGAACATAAACACTATATAATGACATCTGTTATGTCTTAAGAAGGTTCTACATCGGAAAGTAAGACATCAAACTGTACATAGCCAGTAGGGCTTCATTTGTCACGGGTAGCCGTTTTGAATCGGCCCAAAAGAGCTTAAAATTTCAAGCACAAATTCTTCTTTAGGGTAATAAAGTTTGGGTTGAGTTTTCTAAAGAGTTCAAAACATAATTTCAGCCATGGGGTTATAGCGTTTTGGGATAATAGTGAAGAGCGTGTGATTCGAACTGACGCTATGACAGTTAGAATCACCAAAAATTGAACCAATGTGTAACACATCAGGCTACTGGCCGTGTTTAGAATTCGATTTTTAAACTCAAGTATATTCCACGGATGTGAATTGTTATTTTATCGCTATGGTATACGGCTCCGCTGCATTTTCTTATTCGATTTTCGTTCGGTGTTCTTCACTGTTTGCTTCTGTATTGTGTGTGTATCTGTTAGAGACGCTACAGGGTGATTCCTTAAGTACCATATTTTATAATTCAAAAATTAACTGGCTCAATTTCAGTACACCAGCATTTCAACTGCAACATTTGGTTTTCTTGGAATTCTGATTAAGATACTATTGAGACTATTTGCAAACGTACCAGAAATATTGAAATTTGCGATTTCCTCTGTTAATCTATCGTCAGTGACACTCGTCTTTACCAGTTACTTGTAAAGCTAACGTGAACCTTGGTCTTTGCTGTTCAAAAATATATCATTTTTAAAATTAGCTTTTCCAGTTTACTTCGGATTTGTCTTTACAGCTAAATTTCCATTTTCATTTTTGGTTTTAATGTTGTAAGTTTCACTTCTGTATAAACTTATATTGTGCTTCCCTTGTTCACCCAAGTTGTTTTTCTAAAAGCAATCTACGCCCTTAATGTTACTTTAATTATCGTTTTTCCAGCTGCATTAACAGAAATATAGAAATTCAAATACCACCCACATCCCACTGCGGTTCCCTATTCACTCAACGATGAAATTGTAAGATAAATACTTCAAAATGCCGCTTGAGGGATACTTTACGCTGAGTCGAGGTTAAGTGTTCGCATCACCCTGAGGGTCACACAATGCTTCTTCCAAAGGGCTTAGTATTAGTTTATTTCAATCCAGTAAAGCAGTAGCAAAAAAAATGTTAAGAATAATAAAAGTCTCTAATGCATGTGGGGATGAGGGTGAGCTCATGACAGAATTATGATTTCCACAGCCGAATAAAAGCCGTCTCCGTGTTCCGGGGTGGATTCCTTGAAAACCCCTCCAGGCATCTTTCAGAAGCTGCAGCAAGGGTAGGGCGAACGCTGTGTGCTCGTTTTATGGTTGCTTTTTAAATAATTACTCAAGCTTTGGAGAGAAAATCTTCTGATTCCACCTCATTGCCATTTAATTTTACTAATTCACTGAAAATAAACACCTCGCAGGGTGCACCGACAATAAACAAAAGGGGATGTTCGGATGGACGCTTATTGTTTTTAACCCAAAAAAGGTACTTGTAGTCCTGATTTAATTAAACACCAGACAAAAGGTAACACGAACAAATATTTAACTAATAGAATTGTGATTGCATTTATTTACTTAAGTTGAAGGCAGTTGTGTGGGAGTTTGAAGGAGGGGTATCAGACATGAAATAGTGTGACGATCAAGACATGGCATAGGTCGACAAAGAAGCCTTTTTATTGTTGCTTGGGTAGAAGACTAACGTCTTCATTGTTGATAAAAAGAACAAGTAAAATGACACAAAAGGACAAAGGATATAAACTCATGTTGTTTTTTGTTTGGAGGCTGTTCATTTTTTGTAGATCACAGATGCCGAAGGAACCTACAGGACATTAAAAAGACTTCTGTAGCGAAGGATTAATTTGTGGGTACGTGTAATCCGTTCTTTGTGTTGTTAGCCTTTTTAGTGCAAACACCTGGGTGATCCCTGTTTTGCCAACATTCGTTGTAATTGCCCTGTTATTAAAAAGTTATTGATCCTTTTGCAGTGAGTGACAAGTGATGTCATGGCTGGCTTGAGGCTATTAGACTTAACGTGAGGTTTAATATTATATAAATTTTAATTGTTACGTGAATGGGAACCATGTAGCTACAATTAGGTCGTAAATATCGAAGACGCTAGTTTCGGTTATGGCTTTTTATCAACCCCTATTAGTAATCGCAAATTCGCACATCTAGAGGAGTTTATAAGCACTTAATACATTGCGTGCAATTGAACTATATCACCTGTAGTTTTCAACTTATATGCAAAACCACGTGAAGTTTAATCATAACTTTAAATCAATGCGATAGGACATTAAAACATACTCAGAATTGCATTGACCAAGTTCAAACCGTTAACAAAATATCGGACTCATTTAATGTATTCTTATTTTTTTAACCATGGTATCTTCTTTTTGATGTTTGTCATCATCCATCCATCATCAACGGCACTACAACCGGGAACCAGTCTTGGCCTTATTTAGCAAGTCCTGAGGCTAGTTAAATTTTCCATAATGATTTGTTTTTTTTTTTTCGGGCAAGGTCATTAGTCTGGCGCCGGAATCGAACCCCGGTCTCCCGTGTGACAGGCGGGTATCATCATCATCATCATCGGCACTACAACCGGGAACCGATCTTGGCCTTATTTTGAAAGTCCTGAGGCTTGTTAAATTTTCCATAATGATTTATTTTTTCTGGGCAAGGTCATTAGTCTTGCGCCAGGGGCTCTCCGACGGGGAATCGAACCCCGGTCGCCCGGGTGACGGGCGGGTATACTAACCACTATACTATCGAGGAGCCCTGAATCAATGTATCGTCAACTCTAATTTCGTATCGTCAAGTGTAATTTCGTTAACAGAGCTAGATGTCAAATTCCGTCTAATTTCTAGTGCGATAGCCCTGCTTTCATCGAGATTATGGACGTAGAAAGTCTAGTTTTCGGAAAGGGATGCTATCGCATGACGACTTGTTTCTCCGAAATTCATATTGTCAGTCATTAAAAATTGAATAATTTTCAGTGACTCCCCAACCGTCGGCAAAACCGAAGTCAGTTCTATGAATCGATAGGGAGAGGGTGATGATTTGTCACCCTTTTTAAGAAGTGATCGAATATTCACTGATTTCCTTCAGTTTAAGAGTCTACCAGTTGAGTCTCTTATCCATTGAATCAATGTAGCGTCAACTTTACAGGAATGTAATTTCGACAACAGGGGTGGGTGATACATTCTGTAAAACACCTTTGATGCGTCTGAAATAATAAATGAAGTGGTTCCATTATCCAATAAGACTCCTGTGGAGCTGCTGCTACAAAAACCATATTGGGAGTCACTAAAGAAGTAGTCTGTTGTCAAGTTTATCAGCGACTTTATATCCTTCGACAGAGTGATATACGTTAGCAGGGGGGAGGGAATAATTTGTCGCCCTTATTGGAATTGGCTGACTTCCATCTATTTGGGAAATGCCCAGTTGAATAAGACCGATGGAAGGGCTTCGGCAGCGGTTTAGTGAATGAAGAAGAAGATGTCTTCCTAAGTATATCGGCGATATCTTTCGGGCCAGCCAAATTGGCCATTTTCGGCCCATTGAGTGCTTGGGAAACAGCTCGAGTTCAAAGGGTAATTTGTGGCGGTTCCGCCAAACCCCACTGTACACTTACCCAAAGAACCCCCATAACTACAACCCAGCCATCATAATTTTCTGCTAATGCAATCGCATTAAGCACCTGTAAATGCTTCACGCAACAAATGACCAATTTTTAGGTAAAAGCTTCGAGAAAAGAATTCTTACCTTCATTCATTAATTCGAATTAAAAATTCCCTATAAGAATTCTCTCCAAACTTATCATAAATTCCCTGAAAGAAAACTCATCGGTTCACATATAATGCAACCGCATAATCAGGGAATCTTAACCTTGAGTTGGCTATTCCCAGCCTCAACATGTGTACAATAAATTTACCTACATACACATTGGCTGGCGACCCTTTTACCCAACGATAAACAGTCCAACACAGCTGCATACAATTAGTGCAATAGACGCTGAAACTAATTCCCTAGCAAGTACCATGTACAAACAAAAGAACGCCGACCTTCAGCAGGCATTCTGGCGATACGGCAAACAATTCAAACCATTCAAGTATCCCAAAGGCATCTACCATCTAATGTGTTGCAACTTGTTTACTCAGTTGAACTCTCAGATCATAAATTCCCTTTGTCCTACATATTCCTCGATCCGTTTGCCATTGACCTTCTCACATAAGCAAACACAAACCCAATTAGCATCCAATGAGATTCGGCTTGTTTGCTTAGCCGAACTCACATCTCATGGATGCACATTATGCCCTTTCTTTGTTTCAGTGTCGTTCTCATGGCTTTGTCCCATGAACTAAGCAATGTACACACATACATGTGGACCTTTTCATGTTTATATATGACATAATGGTCACCCAACGGGATTGAGCTCGGAATGGTTGAGTTGTTACAATCAAAGAGCAAATGATAGGTCATAGACGTTTGAAATTGGTTCCACGGAGAAAATAGATCTTAATTGGGCATTACAAAATATAAATTGCTTATGTCCACCGGAAAACCTTTCATATGACGAGTGGCTCCTAAAACTAGCTCACAACACTAAGCAAGGACGATTGTAGCGCAAATTTCATGTTTATACCACACAGTTGAGTGGATTAGCTAAAACAATAATTAGTCATCCTTAATCCATTATTTATAAATTTACTCTCTTAACACAGGCATTGCAAATCCGTCAGAATATGCATGAATGTATGATGCATAAACATCAAATAAAACTGACAGTGGATGTATTGACTCCAACATTTTTGGAGCGGCTTTTACATTCAGCCTTTAATCGATAACAACCCGACTTTATTGTGGGTATATTCTAAAACCCTAGTACTCAGAGTATAAGGGAAAATAAAGACGGAACTACTGTAACATCAGGAAGTACTATACATTTATTGGGGACAAAATTTATAGCGAGTAGATTAGCTTTCGCTGATGAAAAGACTATGCTCAATTGAACTGAACGGAATAATTAAGGAAACTTGGAGCTCTTCACAAAATTTTATAATTTCTGTGTCTGATTTTCTGGCCATGAAAGAACTTTGCCAAGTTGGAACGTTGCAGAAATGTCTGCCCATTTTAAACCTCTTTTGGCTTTATATTTTTTGATATATACAACCGGAAACTTAATTTTCTTGGTTTAGTATCTTTTTTCACTTGGAATCGACACACAAGTTCAGTTTGATGCTATTTAATACGTGTCAAATAACGCATTGACAACAAGATGCTATTGTATCAGCGGCAATAATAAATGACCAATTTAACCTTAAAAACCTTCAAATCTAATCAATTGAGTTGCCTTTCTCTCAGAGCCATACTTTTCGGTCCAGAAATAATTTGTTTAACAACGTTGTTGGTTAATTAAAGTTAACCTGATGTGACACGGCGATGGGATAGGCTCAATGGCGACGAGACCTCCATTTCAAGTTTATTAAGACCTATGTTGGCTGAAGTTAGCTAGTGTTAAGTATAATTAAGAGACTGAGAGTTACGTCCGTTGGCATTGCCTGGAATACCGTGTTCAGTATGCGAGTGTAAAATTAAGTGCATTGATTCTTGCATTTATTCCATTGTATGTCGGGAACCAGTATAGCTGCTGCATGTGTGGTTTCACGACCCTGTGGCGTTTCTAACAGATACACACACAATACACAAGCAAATAGTGAAGAACACCGAACGAAAATCAAATAAGAATTTGCATCAGAGCCGTATACCATAGCGATACCATAACAATTCACATCAGTCGAATGTACTCGAGTGTAGAAATCGAATTCTAAACACGGCCAGTAGCCTGATGTGTTACGCATTGGTACAATTTTTGGTGATTCTAATTGTCATAGCGTCAGTCCGAATCACACGTTCTTCACTACCTCCCAAACGCTATAATTGGTGACTCACCGCCGTGATCTGTACACACAGCACACACTTTCCCATAGTAAACAGAACTTCACGACCCGATCACGACTTCCGCATAGAGCACTGGCACACTCGCCTGCTCCGACGTTCTCTCGTTCGCTCCGTCGTTTGCGCAAGAAGCTGATCGTTACTGAAGGAAAGTTACTGAGGAGGGAGTAGTGTGGCGTTTCTAACAGATGCACACACAATACACAAGCAAATAGTGAAGAACACCGAACGAAAATCGAATAAGAATTTGCATTAGAGCCGTATACCCTAGCGATAACATAACAATTCCACATCAGTTGAGTGTACTTAAGTTTAAAAATTGAATTCGTACACGCGGAAATGGCCTGATGTGTTGAGCATTGGTTACATTTTTAGTGATTCTAACCGTCATAGCGCCAGTTCGAATCACACGTTCTTCACTATCGTCGCGAACGCTATAGGCCTCTGTTGGTATGGGTTGGTACCTCTCATTTATCTACACATGCTTTTGCAATTTCTGTGCTATTGAAGAATAACAATTTAGCCATAAATACAAAGGGAACGACAGCGTGATGATATATGAGAGTATCGCAGGACTACAACAATGACTTCAAGTAAATAAAAATTCTTTCCTTTATGACTTAAGGTACAATATTCAACAAATTAATACACGAAGAGCAGTTAGGATATAGTTTGCTGCTGGGTTACTTTGACGATCTAAAGTACGATGTGGAGTTTCAGTATAAGTCACTCGAGCATGTTGGACATTATTATGTTACTGAAACGACAATGATATTCACAATATATGCGATGGCCTTTTAATGAAGATAATGTGGACGCCATAACAATCTACTTTCACGACATTGTGTAGTGAATAAAGTAGGATTTCTTTAAGAGACATGTATATGTGAATCTACCAATTAAATTCAATTATAAAATGTAGTGGAGGTGCCCCAATATTTATGAATTGAGTCTTTCAAAATGTGAGGTCAGTCGTCTTAAGCTGTCGATAGGAAATGCATTAATTAAACAATTAATTCAGTTTCCTTTCTCTCACCATTTGACCAAAACAACAATCTTCACTTATTAAGTCTAAAGTTCAAGTATTTAATCTAGACCCGGCCACACTGACAATAAGCCTCCACTGCTCTCTCAATGATACTCGCTCGGGCAACCCGACTGCTCAATAGCATGGACAACCACCCAGAAGTGGCCACTTCAGATCTCGGAGCTACTGTTCAACATGCAGATGCCTTCGGCTCAAAAACTGAACTCACATTAGCGAAACCTTCACAGCAGCGCTGAGAAACTGAAGTAAGTGGCAATAATTATCGAAATCTCCTCTCGATGAAATGGAAATGCAAATAGACGTGTGAAGAGCTGGACGTGGTGACCGTTCATGCTCGAATCCACCAACAAAATCCACTTGACATTCCTCTGTGCGTTGAAGAAACACAACCCAGCCAGACGACGAAATCGAGATTCAATTCGAAGCCAAAAAATTAAAACCGGTAGCTGATCAATTGGGTGCCTGTCGTGCCTAGGTGCGTCGCCTGATCCAGGCCACACACACTACGCATTATCGGTCAAGCGGACCAAATCAAACACTACTAATCCTTGGTCTCAAGTGATTGGGGTCCGAGATTTGTTTTGATTTGTAGGATTGAGTTTTTTCCGCCGCCGTGTGTGACGTATCTGTTGAATTTTTAACGAAATCGAACGGGTAGGAATTGGAGTGGAGGGCGGTTTGTGAGTTTCTTCCGTCGTGTTTTTATAAAGTTTTGGCAACAGAAAATTCATCGATGAAAAATTACCCATCTGCCTGAATGAATTAAGGACTTTCAAAGGGGCTCAAGTGTGCTTCGAGGGTAAACAGAATGAGAAACAAGATGCACAGCTACTAGAAATTGCATAGATAAACGAGGAGTTTCAGATACTTGAAGATGCATCTCAATTAATTGTGGACGCACACACAAGAAGTGGACATTCTCGTATAATTAACGAAATCCCATACGTGGCAAGATGGCGATGAGCATGAGGAAGCCAAGTGAGTAATGCTAGAATAAACAAAAGACCCAACTCGGCCGGGAATAACTGAAGAGGGAAATTGCTCTGCCACGTAAGGACATTAGCTTCTGAGTCTAATTGAAGCGTACAGCTGAAGGGAAGGTCAGTTGCCCGGATGTTTGCGACCACACCGTGGTGGTTGCTTCAGTGCTTATGATATTATAGACATCATCGGCAGAATGGGTTTTATTTATTTTCGAAACAAATTCACTCAACTAAATCTACATTCATTCACGGTGATTTGGGTACGTTAAAATGTTATGGATTTAAAGTTATCTTAGAGTAATGAGTAGGATTATGGGTGAGAGCGATTTCATAATTTAATGTTAAAAAGTTTTCTTTGGTCTACGATATTATAACTATATTGTGGAATCCTCCTTCCTGTGTTTGCTTGTAAATTGGCTATTCCATGCAAAGAAAGTGCAACACCTCAAGAACTAAAGCCACAGAGATGACCACCGAGTTCGTGGCATGAATGTAACAACAAATGGATACTGGTTCCTGAAACAAAACCATATTTAGCAACGAGGCTTAAATTTATCTTAACAGCTTTGTTAATTATCAAGTTTGGCGTTTAGAATGAGTGATTGTTGAGAAGGAAATACTTCCATGACTTGTTACTGTGTAGTGCAGATTTTGGATTGGTGTTACATCCTTCTCTACAAATAGGGCTGGTCAGGTAATAACGAAGGTCGCAATCGTGATATGATATTCCATATGGGTATGGACGGCATGTGACTTCAAAAAGATGATGCATGTGCCTTACACCTAAGATACAACATAACTACACCATTTCCTGGTTATGTAATTTGCCATTATGAAGGCCAGAATTGGCCACACAGACTGTGCCATTTATTGCCGTTTTTAGTTTTTTTCTTATGGTTTTTGTAATCAAAGACTTATGTCAATAAGTCCACGACCGTACACATCTTGCAGGAACAAAGTTAGCCCCTAAATGCATCCACATTTGAGTGGAGCGGTCATTTACAAGCAACGCAATAGAAGCCATTCAACCGACATGATGTTTCATAGATAATTCTGTATTATACACTATAAAAAACTTGTGTTTTGTGTCAAAATTATGTTTTGCCTGGCCTTTTGGTCACCTCTTATAATAAAATAATACTTATTATGTATGACCAAATTCAATTATTGAAACGAAAAACATTAAAAAGTAGGTGACATGCAATGTAACCGAGTTGAGTGGCCCCTCAATCTAGCTAATGTAATAAATAAAGTTTCTTTGAAGAGAATTCAAAGCAAAAAAAAAACAATTCAATTCAAATAATAATAAAAAGAAAAAAAAATGTCAAAAATAGAATATGCAAAAGCGAAACGAAACAACGATTATTTCAGAACATCGGAATATAATATAGCATGATTTAACAGCTGTGATTGATTGAGAGACTTCAATAAATGATTTTCATGAATATTTTAGCAATAGATTAAGTATAAACATTTTTTTTAATACATTACTTTCAGGGCTAGATTGTTTAAACGGCTTTCGACAAGCCTTTCTAAAAACAAACGTCGTCAAGATCAACAATGTATTTTATTTAAATACTCATCCTCCTCTCAACAAGTAATTTCATATTGTAGATTTGAATATAACTCAAGTGTTCATCTACTCTCTCAACTAGAAAATATTGACCACTACAGTAAATAGCAGAGATAAAGTCCAAAGGACTGCTTGGCCAATCTCGTCAGCAATAGCCCAGTTAAAGAATTTTCTACCGCCTATAATATTGTGACGGGGGGATGGGTGCGAACATACAGGGCAAAGTCTCTGATTGCCTTCAACCCGGCGAAGTCCAGGACGATCCTTGTCCCTGTTCAATCCAAGTTGACATGCAGTCTCCACGTGACACCCCTGGATAGCTACTTTGGCACACGCCAAGTAGTGAACCAATGCATGCAGCGACATCCTGAGAAAGGTTGGCGCAAGGCTAATAACCAGGCCCAAAAAAATTAGTTATTATGGCAATTTTAACAACCCTCGGATATGGACCGGATACACGACGACGACCACGGAAACGAAAATGGCTAAATGATTTAAGGATTTTTTCATGGAACGTACGCTCACTATACAGAGCTCGAGCTGCACAGCAGCTAGCCGATGCCCTGTCCGAATATAAGGCTGACATAACAGCATTACAAGAAATAAGATGGACGGGGAGTGGTGTTTCTCAAAGAAAAGAGCATGACATTTATTACAGCTGTCACGCAAAACACCATGTGCCTCATAAACGTTCACGGACCTACAGAGGAGTCCCCTGACGACGAAAAAGAAGAATACTATGAGAACGTCGAACGGGCCCTCAATGCCTGCCCAAGATACGATGTGAAAATCGTTCTTGGTGATTTGAATGCAAAAATAGGTCGGGAGCCGGTTTTCAGGCACTACGCAGGTTCCCATAGTTTGCATGAGAACACTAATGACAATGGACTACGAGTCATCGAATTGGCAGCATCGAAAAACTTGATCGTTGCGAGTACCAGGTTTCCGCGTAAAGATATCCACAAAGCCACCTGGGTATCACCTGATGGAGCCACTCGGAACCAAATTGACTACGTGCTGATAGATCGCCGCCACTCCTCGAACCTGATGACAGTACGAACGTACCGAGGTGCCAACGTCGACTCGGATCACTATCTTGTTGGTACAGTTTTCCGAGCGCGGATTGCCTTACGGAGACGTATTGCATACGCGGAACAGGTTCGAATCAACCCGGCTGCCTTACGCAATGAGAATACCAGCAACACATTTGGTCATGCGTTAAGACTCGCCCTCGAAGAGCTCGATGGAGGGAGAGTAAGTCCTGGGGCCAGAATGCCGGGCGTAGAAGAGAAATGGAGACGCCTTAATAATACTGTCATTAGTACTGCCAACTCCATCTTAGGCAGTAGTCGTAGAGATCGGAACGAGTGGTTTGATGATGAGTGCAAACTAGCGACTGAACGTAAGAATGCTGCATACCGGGCAATGCAGCAATCTCATAGGACGCGGGTACGCGAGGAGAAATACAAAGAGCTCAGAAGATCTGAAAAAAGAATTTACAGACAAAAGAAAAGTGCCTGGGAAAAAACCATGTCTGTCAAATAGAGCAAAGTAGAGAGCGAGGTCCGCACTAGGCGCGGAAGTTCTACCAAATAATCCGCAGTATGACGCAGTACACCACGCTGCACTTACTGCAAGGATAAAGAGGGTAATCTGATCACCGATCATGAAGGCATTCTGGAGCGATGGGAAGTGCACTTCAATGAATTGCTGAATGGTCAGCTCACAGAAGAATTGGAAGCTCCACCAATGCAAGACCAACACCAAATGCTGCCGCCACCAAGCATTGAGGAAACATTAAAAGCCATAAGACAGCTAAAATCAAATAAAGCCCCAGGAGCTGATGGCATACCAGCTGAGCTGATCAAACAAGGAGGGACAGCGTTACATCACGCAATTCATGAGATCGTGGTGCACACATGGGAGCAAGAGGAGATGCCTGAAGATTGGCGTCGCGGTATAATTTGCCCCATACGTAAGAAAGGAGATATCACACTGTGCAGCAACTATAGGGGTATAACATTGCTGAGTACCGCCTATAAGATACTTTCCACTATCCTACAAGACCGGGTAGCCCCATACGCTAAAGCTATCATTGGTCAATATCAGTGTGACTTCATCCCAGGAAAATCAGCGATTGATCAGATATTCACCCTTAGGCAGGCGATGGAAAAATGTCAGGAATTTAAGATTCCATTATACCACCTATTTATGGACTTTAAGGCCGCCTACGACAGCATAGCCAGGGTAGAACTATATAATGCCATGAAAGAATTCGGCATTCCAAACAAATTGATACGACTTTGTAGGTTGGTCATGACCAAAGTAACTAGTCAAATAAAAGTAGCGGGATTGCTGTCCAAACCAATAAACATCTATTATGGACTCCGACAAGGGGACGGTCTGTCCTGCCTCCTCTTCAAGCTGGCGTTGGAGAAAGCAATCCGTGACTCTGGCGTTACAACTAGAGGGACTATTATCCCCAAGTCCAGCCAGATACTTGCCTACGCAGATGACATCGGCATCATCGGTAGAACCGAATCGGCGGTACAGGAATCCTTCACCCAGATCGAGCAGGCGGCACAAAAACTGGGACTGCACATTAATGAGGGAAAAACCAAGTACATGGTGGCAACTTCTGCGAAGAGAAGACCTAACGTTGGTCGAACTATCAGGGTAGTGGAGCACGAATTTGAAGTAGTGCAATCTTTTAACTACCTTGGGTCAATAGTATCAGCCTATAACAATATGGAAGAAGAAATACGCGAACGGCTGATTAAATCCAACAAAGCCTACTATGGTCTATCAAGGCTCTATAAATCCCGAAATTTATCCAGAACATCCAAGCTACTACTGTACAAGACCATGGTCTTACCAGTACTTATGTATGGGTCCGAGACCTGGGTGCTTAATAAAAGACACTCTGAACTCTTGGCCGCGTTCGAGAGAAAGGTCTTAAGGAGAATTGTTGGCCCCGTATGTGAGGGGGGACGATTCCGGAGACGCTACAACCATGAGTTGTACGCAATCCACCTTGATGCTCATATTGTAAGAAAAATCAAGCTCGGTAGACTCCGGTGGGCGGGACACCTAGCTCGAATGAGCGAAGAGGAGCCTGCCCGGAAAGTCCTTTGTGGCAGGATGTATGGAAGGAGACAGCGCGGCAGACCTTGTCTGCGATGGAGGGATAGCGTAGATCAGGGCGGCCAGAGCCTGGGAGTGCCAAACTGGATGACATCTGCTCGAAATCGGGACCGGTGGAGAGATTTGTTAAATAAGGCCAAGACCGGATCCCGGTTGTAGTGCCGATGATGATAATATTGTGACGCATATGACAATCAGTACTAGAATATTCGAGAAAGTCCGAAACAAAGTACTAGAATATTCTAGAAAGTACTGGAAAACTGGAGACTATGAACAGTAGAACATTCAACGCTATGGACCGGACGGAAACGAACGCTGAAACAGAATGAGGAAACAGTGTAAATACGTCGCACACAGAACATCATCATGAGTAAGAAGTAGAAAGCGAAGCAAGCGATAAGTAATAAGTAAGAAAGTGAAGCAAGCGATAAGTAAGAAATAAAAGAACGCAATAAGTACGGAAGCGATAAGTAAAGAAATCGTTAAGTGTACGGTAAAAGTAACGGTTGTTATTAACGGACTAATAAAGTGTTAGATTAATTCAAAACCGATTTAACGGCTCTTATTTATTAAAAATAATTAATCCAGCGAACCCTAAGCTCGCTACAATATCATCTATTTTCAAGATCCGTCCTAAGCCAATCTAGCATATCGAATACCTTCGTAATGTTAATAAATATCTGAACGATCTAACATTATTTGGCAACAAAATTCTAAGAGTATCTAGATTTAGTTTTATTTTATTTGTTTTCATTTAATTCTCATTTTTATTTTATTATTATTATATTTTTTTTTCTAAATTCTGTATTCCACATCTTAATTTTCGTTCGGTCCTAAAATGTTTGTGTGTATAAATAGGATTTAGTATTTAGTCGTTAGTTTTGAAATTCTGTAAATTTATTGTATAATAAACGTGTATTTTAAACTATACTATAAAAGTATCGTCTGGAGATTTAGCTTTTAGAAAACCAAATTGTATCGGGTTGAAAAAAAAAGAAACAGTTTCACCGAAACAGTTGGGATTGCTTAGTTTTTCAAATAATTTAATAAAAGAAAAAAACTGAGACTCCAATTAACGATCTTTGTAGCAGAACTTCTTTTAATAGAGGAATGACATCTGGACATTTAAGATCTTCCGGAAAAATTATATACTCACATTCGTATAAAGAAGCTCGGAGTTAAAACTCTAAGGGGAAACATTGTTTTTTGTAAACAATACCTACGGTTTTTACAACCTTCGCGATCAAAAACCTTAGAGGTTTATTATTGAATTTACGTAAGACATATTCACAAAATATTGCCTTTATGTTTTGAATCTGGGGCAACTGTCCTGTCGCCTGTTACTAACGGACGAAAAAAGGAGGAACTGAAAGCTAATAGCCTTGCATTTGACCAGAAGAGTATTGAGATAGATAAAGACATAAATACTTTGTTGGTTACTGTTGCGGATTCGCAACTAAATACAGTGGGGAGAATCTAGTACGTTCACCGTCTAGTACATTCCCCGACCAGCATACTCACCACACGCCTGTTAGCCAGCAGCTGACAATGCGTCGTCGCCTAGGGACGCTATCGCTGTCACAAATTCGAATGTGGCTAACAGTTTTTGGTCAGTCTCTGCCAACTCTTCACACCGTGTGCACCAAGCTCCCCAAAATACGATCGATTTACCTGCCGTACTAGTCAAAAATCTAAGGAGAATGCCATCCAAGCCAGCAAATTTTTTCATCGTCAGCTCGGGCAACAGTTCGAAAATAAATTTGAATCTTGGAGTCATGTATAGACAAAGCTGATGTAGCATGAGGGGCGTTGAGTAGGCTTGCGAAATGGGCATTTTCTCTATTCTCTTGATGACCGGACGATTATCTACTATGAGCGACAAGATGGTTGACGAGATAGTTTTCTTCACAAATAGCCACACATTTCTACCACATGCCGGGAGTCGAGTACATTCGGCTTTAAGTACATTGCAGTAATTTCTTGACTTTGAAATCTTGATCGTTTTTCCTATGTATTGGAAACTTAACTCTCCAGCATTGCATCCAGATTCGAATAAAAAACCAGAGAAGAACCTCATTTTATTTCATTCGCTTCTATTGCATCGCCGTATTACAAAGAATTAAATATCCATATATGCTGGAAAATATTACACCTTTCATTTATCATATCTTCTGACATTGAAATCGCTGTGATGGTAATAAAACACAAGCTGTCTGGTTTTCGAGATGTAGGAAACACTGCTACCTACCAAATGGCACTAAACTCAGTATGTGTGCAGTTGATATTGATTGGTCCGAAGACTGTAGATATCTAGGTATTATTCTAGATAAAAAACTCATCTTTCAAAAACACATCACTACCACAATTGACAAAATAAACAAAGTCGTAAGAGTTATGTATCCATTAGTGTGTAGAAAGTCAAAGCTTAGCATCGAAAATAAAATTATAATATATAAAACCATTTTTCAAGCGATACTCCTGTACGGGTCCCCTGTATGGTGTAATTGTGCTCGCACACACAAAATAAAATTGCAAAGGTGTCAAAATAAAATATTGAAAATGTTGCTGAATTTGCCATGGCATTATTCGACACATGAACTACATGAAAACGCCAACGTTAAACCGGTAGAGTTCCTTATTGACAAAATCAATCAAAACTTCTTCGTCAATTGTTCTTTTTCTGACAATGTTCTCGTTTCCCGTCTTGCGTTATCCTAAATCACTACATATGTACTCTGTCTATGAAAGTTATATCGAGGTTATTATTATATAAAATAACCGGAAGCTCGTGCAATATTAGTCTTAAGATTCAAATAAGGGTTTTTTATTGTAGTTTTCCCTTAATTTATTATTTGCTATTCATTAAAATTGTGCTATTGTCGTTATATAGATTTAAGATTATAGTTGTAAAGGAATTGCTATCCTAAATCTCTTAAGTACTAGTTGTAAAATATACCATAAATGTAATTATCTACCAAATAAAAATTGAATTGAATTGAAAAATTGAAATCGCTGTGTACTTTAACCACACATTCAAACAGTATTCCGTAATGCATCTATTTAATATGAATCGATTTCCTAGTTTTCTTTGTCTGTTAAACTCTAGGAATATAATGATCCAACAATACATCCTTGATATGCACCACACTACCCGATAACACTTCCATTACCATGTGCTTAAATCTCTTTAATGATGCAAGATTATCGCCCGTTATCTTAGCCCGAGGAACAATTACCACCTCATTACTTATCTTAATTGAATCACCACACCCCCAAGGACATATTCTGTATAGTAATAACATTGAATACATGATACCCGACAGTTTGCTTTCCCACACATTGCCGTACAAGTGTTTTCGGACTTAATTGCAAACAAATTGGCCTGTGATTCAAGTACCACCCCGGCACTAGATCAGATGTCAAAGCAAATGTCGTTTGTGTCACCCTGACTACTCGGAATATGAAATAAATATAAATTAAAATCTCTGTTGTCCCTGCTAATGGTTTATATGCAAGTAAATCCTTTTAGAGTGATCCCAACCCTCTGTGGGTTATCTGCTTTCCTTTCTCCCCCTTTGCCAGGGATGTACATCTGCCCTGAGGGTGCATACCCATTTCTGTTTATCCAAACCTCTGCTTGTTTTGTTTGTTTATTTGGGCAGAATGAATACACATCCTTGGAATCCTTTAAAGAAGAGATTCTCAACACGAAGCCTGACAACGTCTTCCACAACTACAAGTAACACACGACCTTAGTTTAAATTTGAGAGAGCCCATTGTGTTATAGAGAGCTCTATGGCTTCCATAAGCAAATAAGTAAAGTCATTTGTAGGATCAGAGAACTTACCTCGACGCGTTCCTCTTTGAGGTCGACTTTCAACGCTAATTGCTCGCGCAGCACCACATCAGGATAATGAGTCTTGTCGAAGGTCGCTTCCAATTGCTCCAACTGCTCTTCAGTGAAAATTGTGCGATGTCTTCGTTTTCGCTTTGGCGGCGGTCCATGCCCCAAATGACTCACGTGGTGATGGTGATGGGCCAAGGCTCCGTGCCCACTAACATGTGCCTGCATTTGAGCTGCCGCCACATGTGCGACCGCCGCCGCATGCATGTAGTTTGGATAGAAATTTGGATAAGCGACTGAAAGCAAGACAAAAAAACTTTAAATTAAAACGAATGTCGAATGAATAATTCCCAGCTTTAAATTAGCAGAAATAACTACTCCAACAAGGACTCGACGCTATGACAAGAAGTTTTTACTCTTCCATTTCGTACTCTTTTATCCCCGAGTTTTCGCTCGACTTGTGCTAAATCCATGACGAGAAGCGACGGGCGAATTCATGACCCGCATCTTATCCACAAAAAAGTAGAAAAATTCAAATACATGTAACATGATAATTTTGCCTTTGAATATTTTACGGAAATATTTTAGAAAGCATTTACTTCAGCAGCAGAGGCACAGACGATGAGGAAAAAATAAGAAATTTTATAAACGCTTGATTTAGCGGTAATACCTTCCTTTTATAGCTAGACAAATAACCTTAAGGTGGGTTTTCGTTTCTTTTCCCTCTCATGGCATTCATTATTGTGCTGATATACCTCCTGCTTAACAAGGATATCGAAATGCATTGTGTTTTCCTAATGTTTTGAGACTTCTTCTATATTCGAAGTTTTTTTTTCGCCGCTATTTGATCCTAAGGAACTTGGGTTCAATTGAAATCCCCTAAGGAGCTTTACTGCAAATACCGTCGCTGTAAACAAATTACTCTTGGTTGAGGTTAAACTTGGAAGGATTCTTCATAAGGGTATGTACGCAGAGAGTCCACGGTGGGATTTATTGTGTTTTTGCCGAGAAAAGTCTGCGTTGAAATTATTTGGATTTGACCTATTAGGGCCTTAAAAGGTTTCGAAAATAACGAAAGACTAAGTGATTTATTGAAAGATACAAAAAACTTGGGTCATAGAGTAGATCCATAGGTTAACGGCGGTTCAATAGATGTCTAAATGTTAATCTAGGGTCATTTACAGCATCTTGTAAGAATTATGAAAGCATTCAACATGTCGGTGGCGCTCCTACTAGAACTCAGAACTTCCGAAATCCTCGTAACAGATTTTTAAATTTATTTTTAGCTACTTTGCTTCTCATCGTCATAATCATCTATTTTTTAATATTAATCTCCCTGCAATTATTTCTCCCAGATCTCATTCGTTGTATTGACTCACTAATGGGGCATTGTGGTTCTTTTTCTATTTCGAAGCTAAGTACACGAAAGGTTTGTTAAAATAAAGAAACCTCGGGGTTACTGTTGGTAGAGAACTTATAACATGCTTTTGTCGTCTCAATGGCTGGGTTGGTAAGAAGTTTGATAATGCATACCTAGGTTCAACTGATGACTCTTGCTATTGGGGCAATTCAACACTATTTCTGAGTTGTAGGTTGGATGCCAATGCATAGCCGACCGATTAAGCTACAGGCTCCGTCAAATGCTGGAGAGGAAATTCTTAATCCTTTTTTGGAGCTTGTTTGTTGAATCCGATCAAGAACAAATAACATTCCAGACCGCCCACTCGCGCCATAAGTTCGTTTCTCTTGAGATGTTCAATTTAAAAAATTATAAAAAAAAATGTTTAAATCATGACATGTTCCAAGACCAGCATTTTCTACAAATTCCTAGATCTATTGGGAGAAAATCAAAATAATCTGGAGGTTTCACTTTTTACGGAAATTGTAACGTCATAATCTCTTTCTCTTATATTAAGGGGTTAGGCGGGTTTGAAAATTTAAAAAAAGGCTTTTTTATTTAATAGTACATCTAGAATATTCCCGCAAAATTTGAAATTGATTGGAGGAATATTTTAAGATGTACAGACTTTGGAAGTTCCGCCCTTCAGGCCACTGTAGCCTCCTGGGATGTCTGACTTTCTTAGACCAGTTTATTTACTTTAAGGTGCTGGAATCGACGATTATATATAAGTTTTTTTGCATGTCATTTCAGTTTAAAACTTCAATCGCGTTTTTTTCGAAACTCTATTTTTGAAGTCGGCTGTCTTGATTTCTCAAAATGTTATGAGCCGATTTTGTTCAAATTGAGTACACTTCTTCCAGATAACATTATCTAGTGCTTAACGAACGATTCTTTTTTTTATCACAACTAATTTTAAAAGGCAATACGTGGCACAAATTTTACCAAAAAAGGACTTTTTTTTACAGCTCCGCCAAAAATTCAAATTTTTATTCCTTCATCCAGGCACGAACCTTACACATCTACTAACAGAAAATATTTAGTTTCTTAATCTCAGATAAAAATGTCATGAGTTATTCTGACAACATCGAGAATTTTTTTCTGAGAGGTCAAGGAAAATGAGGTCCCAATGGCAGACTTTTCAAAATGTTCAAATGAAAATTTCACAAAATACTTATCAAATGTGTATCTTTAATATGCTAAATTGCTTATATAAAATATTTTATTTGAAATATTAGAAAAAAATTAAGAAAAATATGCTTTCTTTGAGCCTTCGAAACCCATGTAACCCCTTAAGGGAAACCTAATAATTCTGGTTTTTACTCAAATCCATTTGAAATCCGCGGCAGAAGAGCTTTACCGTAAACCTGACAATAATCAAGTCACGCAGATTAAGATGGGCCAGCGTGTAGAGAGAATAAGCAACGACAGAACCGTATGTAGAATTCCTGGTGGGAGACCAACGGGAGGGGGACCGAACAATGAAAAGCGTGACCTAGAGGATATGGGATCAAGGTGCGAAGTATGGAAGGAGAGTGCACAGGACAGGGAACGATGGCGCCGAGTCAGTGAGATCATGAACTTCCGGGTTCCTAGAGGTGAATAAGCAGTAGTAGTAATATTTCTGGCTCCCTGCTTGAGGAATTAATTAAATTTTGAGCCATGCTACTTTTGTTTAACGAGTTAGACCGCCCTGAATCTTTAAAAAAAGATTTGTTTTAGTTTATTTTAAAACCTGAAGTTTCAAGAATATATCAAGATACGTACGGTACAAATATTTTGAATATTGCTAAAGTTATGAGATGTTTGAACTTAGATATCAGGATATTAAGCAAAAGTTAAATGTTGTGTATAAAGTTTTAAACCAAAATTGTATGTGTTATATAATTAAGTTCATTTAATTATCACCCCCCTATGAATAATTAACATCTCGTGTCTTCACATGCATATCCTTCCCTTCCCTCCAAATCACCAATTTCCCATTACAATAGAATATCCCCAAATACAATAGTTAAATAATTTAAATAAAGTAAAACCCTTTTTTAAAAACCTCAATCCTATTGTACATAGCCGTTTTCTCTCTATTAGCCATAGTCTCCCTACCGTCCATAGCCCAGCTCCCTATTAGCCAATTCCGCTTCCTAGAAATAACAATCGTGGAAACGGAACACAAAAAAGTATATGAGTATGAAGGACGCGAGATTTGGTGCTTGTAAAACGTGCGTTGAGTGAGTGTAGTCGGTCGCTCCGCATAACGAAAGATTAAAATTTGATTTCGTTCTTGTTCAATTAAGTCTGGTGGTTTTAAGTATTTGACGCGTGCGGTTGAGTTCACTCACGAAAAGAAAGTAAAAGTTGTAAAAAATCAAATGAAAAGAAAAAGAAAAATAATAAAACAGTAATTAAAATAAGAGTGACGAATCTTTTGTGTTATTATTCGCTAGTCTGTGTCGCAATTTCCCTGTGGTCGCTGTCATCGAATTTTAAGGAAAGTGTAACGATCGCCAATTAAAGGATTAATTAAGATAATATGATTAACTAAAATAATACATGCTGCGAATAGTAATAAGTGATAGCTGAGAATTATTTGGATTAACCTCAGAAGAAGAAAACCTGTTCACCCGAAAGAAAAACGACTCAACACAAGAACACGCAGGGGTAAGTTTTGTGGACACTATTAACAAAATAAATAATTGTTAAAATTATCTTTAACATATACTCTTTTTTTTTTTGAAACTACATTTTTCAAGACGATGGAACGCATATATCAAATACTATTCTACCGATTCACCTAAAATTAACAGCACATCATCGTAATTACATTATCTATGAGGTAACATCCGAACTTTAATCTTAGAAGTTTTATATCTTTCATAATTTAAAAAAAAATTAATTATGGTACTAAAACATTGAAGGGAAACAATTTCAAATTGCTTCTTTTTGTAGATTTTTTTAACGAAAACAGCTATGTTGCATCATAGGTAGTGTATTAATTTATAAAGTAAACTTTGTTTCTCCTTTCAGATCAAAAGTAACGTGTGCACCATCAGCTCGCAACGTAGAAATGAAGCCTCATCAACGTGCTTGCACGTCCGGCATTTTCAAATAGTTTCAGCTATTTTTTTATTCGTTTAAATATATGTAGTCTTTAACAAATTAAAATAAAAAGAAATTGTATTTGTTACGTTTTCGTCAAAAACTAAGAGCACTGAAATTGTATGCATTTCTCATGCCTTCAGCGTTGTTTAAATCCTTAACTACAATACCTTTTTAGAAAAACATCCAGTTGGACGAGGCACTACTTGCGGATATGCATTATTATATTTTAATCGTCAAGCTAATTGTCTTCATCATCATTTGACACATTGGACATTTAGATTTCAGTCTAGTTAATTTTGGTAGTGAAGTGTCAAATGTGAAACAAATTTGGCCGAATTTATTTCAGCATATAACGCGAGACAGTAAGCTCTAACTCAGAAATGTTATTACGACTTGTTTAATTAATTTAGAAACTAGTCCTTTCAATACTTTTATGCGGTAACAAAAAAAGTTCGTGCAATTTCATTACAGAAACGAAACGCACGAAAAAAGTTCATTTCCACAATGATTATTCTGTAAAATATCCGCCAAGTACAACCTGTTCCCGTCTATTTACAAGTTTGGTGATGCCCTTTATAAAGGGATTTTTTCCCTGGATTCAAAAACCAGTGCTACCGCGTTGTCAACCTCTCCTCGGCTTTTAAACAGATGATCGCGTATGAAATTGTCCATGGCCAAAAAGAGATGTATGAGTATTGAGAATAGGGTGAAAGTTCCTAGTCTATTGAATAAATCACCTGCAGCCTCATCTTTGCTACATGGGACCGTGCATTGTTTTGGTGGAAGAGAACTCCCTTCCTATTCATGAGTGCTGGCTGGTTTTTCGCAAGTTCTTCGGCAACTCTGTGCAATTGTAACCATCTTTGATAATGGTTTTAAAACAATCCCAGTAGTAATCCGCCAAGCATCACTTTCCGTTGATGAAGAGCCGGCTTAGCGCTCAAAATAATTAATTCGTGTGACGAAAGCCAATGGTACGATCGTTTTCTGTTGCAGTACATCGCCCACTTTTTGTTACAAGTCAAAATCCAATCCAAAAATGGATAATTCTTGTTCCTAGTGAAGAAAGAAAAACAAATATTGAGTGGAGATATGACATATTTACTCATTTTTCACGCCCTTCCCAGCTGATGCAAGTGTTTACCCCACACCGCTGACAAACTTCCTGACATATTAGGCTACAACCCTCTTCAGTTTCAGCCTTCACTCAGTCTAAATCCAGATATTTTAATCTAGCCGATCAAAGTTTATCTTCAAGGGTCTCATCGCCAGTCGAAAAGGTCTGAAACCACCTTTGAGTTGTTCGTTCACTAACAGTAAACCCTCCGAACGCTTCACATATTTTCATCTTGCTGCTTCAGTACCTTTTACACACAATTTGAACTCGTACAGTAAACAAGATCTAACAATTGAATTCTCGCTGTCAATGTGTTCTCTACGTTGGCCGACCCAACGTGTAGATGCATAAGCCTTCAGGAAAGCTCTGATACATGTACCTCTAGCGGTGGATAGGCTTACAAGAACAGTACCAAATTGACTACCATCCGGTGTAGCCGTGTCGCCAATCGACAAACGATAGTTGACTAATCGTTCAACGGAACGTCCTTAAAAGTCAAGTGTATGTAAAATTATTACTATAAACTGTGTGGCAAATCTTAAATAAGTTCGGGTCCGCATGCGACTTCTCTGCACCCAAAATAATTAACAAACAATTAGTGCCGATACGAGGCCCACGAAGTGTTTCTGTGGGTGTGTGTATGTGCACAGTCTAATGATATTATAGCGTTTGCGACGATAGTAAAGAGCGTGCGATTCGAACT
The DNA here is from genome assembly GCA_963931805.1 of Microdon myrmicae. Taxonomy (NCBI): domain Eukaryota; kingdom Metazoa; phylum Arthropoda; class Insecta; order Diptera; family Syrphidae; genus Microdon; species Microdon myrmicae. Next base: position 4,304,132 of record OZ007497.1, on the reverse strand, counting down.
GACGCTATGACGGTTAGAATCACTAAAAATGTAACCAATGCTCAACACATCAGGCCACCGCCGCGTGTACGAATTCGATTTCAAAACTCAAGTACACTCAACTGATGTGGAATTGTTATGTTATCGCTATGGTATACGGCCCTGCTGCATTTGCTTATTCGATTTTCTTTCTGTGTTCTTCACTATTTGCTTGTGTATTGTGTGTATCTGTTAGAAACCCCATAATATAAATACATGAACGTAAATACTCGTGCGAATCATCACCATCATCGACACTACAAGAGGGATCCGGTCTCGGCCTTATTTAGCAAGTCTATGCACCGGTATCCGGTCTCTATCCGAGACTTGTTAAATTGTCCATAATAATTTGTTTTTCTCGGCAAACTTATTAGCCTTGCATCAGCCTTTCTCAGGATTTCGCTGCATGCATTGGTTCATTACTTGGCGGGTGCCAACATAGCTATCCAGGGGTGTCACCTGGAGACTGCATGTCAACTTGGATTGAACAGGGACAATGATCGTCCTGGCCTTCGCCGGGTTGAAAGCAGAGACTTTACCCTGTAGGTTCGCTGCCACCCGCTACTCGTGAGAATAATATTTATATAAATAAACAAAGTTACCTACCATGAACGATGGTCAGGCTGAATTTAAAATGGTGTTTTAGAGAAGGTCCGAACTACAACCGAATCTTCAAGCCATGCGCCTAAAGTCCGATGGGAAGGGCGAGGTAATAATTATTCCTAATAATGCTCATTAAACTGGAGCAGGGAACAAGTTTAAAGAACTGGGGACAGAAGGCACGAATATTTCCAACACAGAATACGGCAACGAAAAATACATCGAGGGAGACAAATTGATAACCGAACTCTGGAAAAAAAATAATCCTTTGCAAACGCAAATAGGGGAAGCTCTACAAGTGAAGGGACAACGGCAGCAACAGAAACAACCGCAACAGCAACCGAGTGGACAGCAACATCAGATACAACCACGATTCAGTAGGAAAGAGAAAGTGCCTACAATTATAGTTGGCCTCATGAAGGCTAAAGATATTATTCAACTTGGTAAATAAGCTTGCAACACTTTTAAAGCAAAACGATTAAAAAACAACAAACGTTTTTTATGCCATAGTTTGAAAGACTATAACACCATTAAAGATGTGTTAGGGAAAGCAACGTACACTCCAAAATCAAAAAAAAAAAAATGTCTCCCTGCTCGACAAAGGAGTTGATCCGTCCTATTCCCCCGAGGAATTGCTCGAGAAATGGAAAACCATCAAAACCGACAATTTTAAATTTACAGGTGTTTAACCATTTTCCACCGCCCTCTGCCGAAGTCGCTACCGCCAGTTCTCATTCCTCATTGTCTCTCTAAGTCCTAACAGTAAAATCAATGCACTCAGACATATTAGAGTCCTCAATTATCAAACAATAAGTAGAGAAAAAAAAAAGAAGTCCGACCGCGTGTTGCAATGCATGAGATATCAAAGGCCATGTGGCATCGAATTGCAACATGAAATTTAGATGGGTTAAGTCCATCAACAATAATGCTTTTGGGGAATGCACGCTGGGTAAAGAACGGGTCCCGGATTAGAATATGTTTTCCTGCGTCCTCTGTAAAAACACAGGCCCCTTGCTAACCTTAGAAGTTGCCCTAAATTATTATTATTTAAGGGGCTGTAGGAACCCGGAAGTTCATGACCTCACCGACTCGACTCAGCCATTGTTCCCTGTCCTGTGCGCTCGAGGTCAAACCTAACATTGTCCTCCCATCTCTGTCGTAGCCGTCCTCTCGGTCTCTTTCCCGTTGGCTTACCGTCAAGAAATCTATGCATGGTCCTATCGTTGCCAATTCGCGCCACGTGTCCGGCCCATCTTAACCTTCGCGACTTGATTACTCTCACTATTGTAGGTGTTGCCCTAAATACCAACAACTAAAATCTAAGTTGGAAGCCAGAAAGAAACAAGCTGAATAAGAGAAAAGAATGAAGGGTTGATATCTGCAATCGCTTTGTTTTAAATTTTTAATTATTAAAAATAAATACCAAAGCAGTTCGATAAGTGAGTGAGTTTTTGAATTTCCCGAGCAGTAACTTCAAGTAAATATATAGCTTTTGTCAAAATTCGAGCAAGCTGCGTCATTTAGTTTGTGGTTAACAGCCATTGAAAGCAGACATCATGAATTTTAACGAAAATGGAAAAAAGTGAATTTCGTGTGGTGATTAAGCATAATCAAACGAAATCCATAAATTGGGCTACGAACTGTTATCTAATCCCACATATTCTCCAGATTTAGCCTCCATCGAAAATTTCCCCTTTTCAAACCTGAAGAAATGGCTCGGCAGTGGAATATTTGGGTCGAGTTTTGGCCTTGAGGAAACTTGTTATTTGGAAGGAATAAAAAAATTGGAAAAACGCTGGACTAAATGTATCGAACTAAAAAGAGAAGATATTGAGAAATAAAATGCTAATTTGCCGAAAAAAAAAATCGTTTATTTAAAAAGTCACTGGCTTATCAAACTGCCCGCGTATATATAAATATAAATAATAATAAAATAGAAGACCTACATATATATATATTGCGCTAGCAAAAATTGTAAAATTGTTATATATTGACTGTCATGGTAAACAAAATTACAAAAGTCATTGTAGGCCGAAAGGCATAAACTAAAAACTAGAGATTGTATAATTTAGAGTGCTCGCATAAACTAAAAACTAGAGATTGTATAATTTAGAGTGCTCGCAAAAAGCTAGTAAGTTAACATAAGAAGAATATTGTATAATAGGGCATGCATTTAGTCCTACATAAAGACAAATAGGAGGTAGAAACAAATATAAACGGTAATTTTACTTTTTTGCTTAGCAACAAGTTGCAAGCTAGATAATCTTGTACGTAGCTGTTGTTTGGTTTGTGAAGAGTAGGGGAACCGGCTTGGCTAGCGGTCGTGCTCGACTTTGTAGTCAGTATAGCCATGACCAAGCAAGAGGTATATACGTCTGTTGGGCAACGGATTATTATAAAATTTAGAACAAATGAAGGCGTTAGACCCTCAGAAATTTTTCTCGGTTGAAGGCACAATTTGGTGATGATACACTGTCTCAGAATCGTGTATATACGTGGGCCAGATAGTTTAAAAGTGGGCGAGAACGTATCGAAAACGAAAGTCATGATCAACGTCCATAGACAAGTCGTATACACGACAACATCCATGCCGTTCAAGAGCTTATTGAAAATGATCGCCTCTTCATTGTTGGAGAAAAGTTATCAGAAGTGGGTATCAGCTATGGAAAAAGCCGCATATCGAGACAAAAGACGAGGTATGGTATGGTATATGGGCATTCGAGATGTCATCCTTCTTCATGACAACGTGAGGCCTCACACCGCGTCCTTGATAAGGGATACATTGGAAGAAATACGCTGGGAAACCCTCAGACACCCTCCTTATAGACCAGAATTGTCTCCCTGTAATTAGTTTTTGTATGCAACCCTTGAAGAAATCACTTGGCGGAAAAAACATCGAAAGTAATGATGAAGTCGAGGATAAATGTGTAATTGGTTAACAACTCGCCCTAAATCTTTCTACGAACAAGGGATATTAAAGCTTCCAAATTAGTGGCAAAAGTGTGTAGATCACGCAAGAGAATATATATTAAAAAATGGTGATATTATAGTTAGTGTGTAACATTATTCAATAAATGTGTAAAACGAAATAACCGTTTATATTTGATTCACCCTCGTATATAATTTGATTTTGAATTAAAATAAATGTGGACTTCAAATAAAAAAGAAGGCTTACTATAGCATGAAAGGTAATCGTTTTAAAAAACTACAGAAACTTTCTTGATAATGTTACCTTATATAATGGTCACCCAAAAAGAATTGTTAATACACCACTAAGCAAAGACGGTAATGAGCAGTTCAAACAGGCAAGTGCTATGCATATGTGACAACTCCAACAGCCTGAACACACAACAACAACAAAATCATAATGAAGAACGGCATCAAAGGAAAAAATGAAAAGTTAATGTGATTGTAGTCGTATACGGGGGTTGCCTTTTATATTTCGGGATTGGAGAACAAAAACAAATGTGATCATCGAAAATCACTTTATTGTTTTTCAAAATATTCCCCATGAAGATCTATACACTTTTGCATGCGTTTGAACCAATTGTCGAAGCACTTTTGCCACTCTGATTGAGGTATCTCCAACACATGCATTCTGAATGCGGCAACCGCTTCTTCAGGTGTCGAAAAACGTTGACCTCTCAGTTTGTTTTTTACGTACGGGAATAAAAAGAAGTCATTCGGTGCCAAGTCAGGACTATACGGCGGATGACCCATCAAATCGATGTTTTGGGTGCTCAAAAATGCAGTTGTCGCAGCCGATGTGTGAGAGCTCGCATTGTCGTGGTGAAGAGTGATCCGTCTTCGGCGGTTGGTTTTCCTGATTTCTTGGAAGACAACTGGCAAACAAATGGTTATGTACCACTCAGAATTGACTGTTCTGCGTTGTTCCAGTGGTACGGTTGCGACATGTCCAGTTTTTCCGAAAAATGCTTGGAAGTGCGTCGTGCGCGAACAACTTTTGTTGGATTTGGCTCATCTTGAAACACCCAGACAGTCGACTGCTGTTCACTTTCGGGCTCATACGCGTAAATCCACGATTCATCACCTGTCCCGATGTCATAGACGTGTTTCGAAGGAGCGCGATCGTATTTTTTGAGCATTTCTTTCGACCAATTGACACGAGCCTTTTTTTGGGCGATTGAAAAATTGTGTGGGATCCAACGCGAACAATTTTTTTTGACAGTCAAATGTTTATGCAATATTGAATGTATGCTGGTCCCACTAACGCCTAAGGTTGTCTCAATCTCACGATAGGTCACATGACGATCTTCCAATATCAGTTCGCGCACAGCATCAATGGTTTTCGGAACAACAACTGATTTTGGACGACCTTCACGAAATTCATCTTGGAGTGAACTACGACCACGATTGAATTCACCATACCATCGATAAACACTGGTCCTTGATGGAGCTTCATCGCCAAAAATTGAATTGAGTTCATCCATGCACTGTTGCTGAGTTAATCCACGCCGAAAGTTGTAAAAAATAATCGCACGAAAATGTTGACGATTTAATTCCATTTTTGGGCCGAGATGAATCTTTTAAGTTACTGTAAACAACACAAATAGCGCTCGTGTGTTAAAACGTTCTGAGTGCGTATAACCTCAAAAATGTCCAACTTTACGACAGAGCTGTCAATTGCCGGGTGGCAACACTAGGGTTGCCAAATCCCGAAACATAAGAGGCGACCCTCGTACTATAGCAAGTAACTGTACTCGCAAAACCCTATACCTGGATGGCCAACTGATTTAGCCAACTTTCTACATAATCACCCTTAGCCCGCTCCTTGTCGTCTTGTAGTCATGACCCAGCTACTGCTTTTGTTAGGGTTTCGGGGAGTTGAATGCGATTGCTCACCACTAACGGCAATATAGAGACTAAGATTTCAATTTGAAAAAAATAATTTACAAATACAAATGCCACTAAAATCTTCTACGATCATAAACATAACAACCAATTTTATTAAAGTCCTTTTTTGAAGACACAGCACGATGCAAATCCAACTTCTAAGGTTTTTTCTTTTCAAGTATGCAACCATCCCCGCGATAATTTCAATTTTTAATTATTTTCAATTTTGTAGCGCCATCCTCTTGGGGAAAAATAAGCGACTGTTATCGCCGATCTCTTTCATTTTCTAGGATGCCCACGAACGTTGCTATGCACATGCGACAACACTGGGGCGCGAGGTCAGCTGTTTGTTAAGCACTAATATGCTCCCAGCGATTCGTGGGTTCGTTTCCCTGCCCACATTCGGTGCTCGGATCATGTTTCACGTTTACATTTAATTTGGCTTCCGTTCAATTTTCTCTGTGTGTATATATTTTAGGTAAGTATGCTGATTTAAGTTAGTTGGTAAGATATCCTAATATTGTACAGTAGACTTAAGATAGATTCCGTGAGGTAACTTATGTCCCCCACGTTAAAATAAATAAACCGTCTCTCGTGGAAGATCGCGGAGGTACCTCAAAAAAGCAAGTGTTGTTCTTTGTATTGTAGATATAAGACTCGTTAACTGCATTTCCTGTTATATCAGGTGATCAAATAAGGAAAATAGATTTTTAATTTAAAATGAAAACAAATTGGTATAAATTGATTTATTAGTTTAAATATTGGTTCATGTCATTTTTATTTAAAAATGATTTCAATGAAGTGATCGTCTTTGGGTTTTTTCAATTCAGTTATGGTACACCAATTTTGAACCACTTTTCCACATAAATTTGCACTAATTTCACCAAACATAATATAAATTTTAACTGATTAGGTGTTTGTGGATTATTGAAGTAAATCATTGAATTAACACAGCCTCAGAGAAAAATCTCAAATGAATTTATATCGCATAAACTTGGTGGCCGGTTCACATTCGTATTTCTGTAGATTACGCGGTCACTGAACTTTTCCCTCAATAAATTGATTATCTCACGTGATGCATGGCATGCTGCGCCATATTGTTAAAACTACATGGTGTCCATATCGAAACTATCTAATTCATTTCAGAAAAAAGCAGTACTCATGTTACTGTAGAGTTGTCCGTCTACGATGCTTGCATTTAAAAAAATACGGTCCAATTAAACCTTCAGACCATAAACTTTCAAAGTTACTAATTTTGTTACAAACACTATCAGACGAAACAGAAACTGCTGACGAACTACGATAGCGACCATTGTGGCTCCGCTGTGTTGATAAAACCGCCAAGCCATTTCTTAGAACTCGATGAATGTGTGGTCCCGCAACCGTTCAAATACGGAGGAATGCGATGGCCGCGCTTTATCAGGGCTCTAACAAGAGAACTGCGCTCAAACACCAGCAACTAGAAAACTGAGCACAATGACGAATTCGAAGAAACCATAACGACGAAATCGAAAAAACCATAAAACCAACAATGGCCAAAACCATATCAAAATTAACACCTACCGACATCGTAAACATGTACTCAAACTCAACTATCAAGGCACTCCAAAAGAAAAAAAGCAGACTGTGTGTAAACTAAAACTACTATACAGATGGTTCACAGACAGGCACGATGAGGAGATACTATCACTGAAGTCTAGATAGAAAAACATCCAATACCTAATAAAAACTACTTATAGGTTAGCTACGTTATGTACTGGAACAATAGAATCCGGCCTGTAAAAATCCAACAACGCCAGCATGTTCTCTTAAATAAATATAATATTTCTGAGGAATAATCATAATAAGATTCAGGGTCTCCAAATACCACCAACTGAAGACAACGGACAAATGCTAAGAAAAATAGGTATGACCCTAAGAACGCCATCCAAATGAAGAGCTCTTTGTGATTGAAGATCCCCTGGAAAATGTGAAAACGGTGAGAATTGTCTTTCCGAAAGTGTACACGGTGAATGATATCATCTTCCGTGACCGCGACCAGGACTACAGAGCTCTACAAAATTACCAACTCCTTCAACATGACATCCCGCAGTGGCGATCAGAGAATTTCGCTTTTACCGACTTCTTCAATATGACATCAGTGGCGATCAGAGCATTTCGCTTTTACCGAATTCGACGACGAAATAAACACAAATACTAGGTCTAATAGCCTATTAATACCTAGGGAAGAAATCCAGGATATCTTCGGGTCTCTGAGAAACAAAGAATTAGTAGGTATCGATGAAGTTCCCAACATTTTACTCAAACACTTTCCCCCAATGGCAACGAATATATACACAATCCTGTTTAACAACGCCTTGAATAATGCCCACTATCCGAAGCTCTGGAAAACACTAATCGATTAGCTTACTACCCAGCATTAGTAAAGTATTTGAGTAAGTTGTAAATAAAGCTCTGCTAAAATGGATTGAGGACAATAGCATCATTCCAAATAATCAGTTTGATTTTAAGGTAGGGCACGAAATCTCCCATGCCGCAAATGATTTCCGATATTCAATGGAATAAATGCAAGAATCAATGCGCCGGTGCCTATCTGATTGATATGGAGAAGGTCTGTGGCGTTTCTAATAGATACACACACAATACGCAAGCAAATAGTGAAGATCACTGAACGAAAATCGAATAAGAAAATGTATCAGAGCTGTATACCATAGCGATAACATAACAATTCCCCATCAGTTGACTGTACTTGAGTGTAGAAATCGAATTCCCACAAGCGGCAGTGGCCTGATGTGTTGAGCATTGGTTACATTTTTAGTGATTCTGTCATAGCGTCAGTTCGAATCACACGTTCTTCACTATCGTCGCAATACGCTATAGGTCTTCGACACAGTGTGTATCGAAGGACTATTTTCCAAGTTACCCAGGCTAGGCATTCATAAATACCTACTATATATGCTTTACAGCATATTAAAGCAGAGAAAATGTATTGTCAAAAGCGGTAACGTGACATTCAACGTTGTTTTTAAAATAAAGAGTGGCCTGCAACAGGAAGCGATACTATCTTCGATTATTTTCAGCATATACACTAGCACAAAACTTGTACATCTTATACGACATGGAAATCGTCCTAACAAAATCATTTCAATGTTATCTCATAGTATAATCACATGTCTTATCTACTATAAGCCTGAGTCATAGAAAATTAAGAAACTCCGGAAAATGAGAGACAACAACATCATCTTTCGACTCCCTTTGTTTAAGATAACAGGTAAGTATAAATACACTTAAGTCAATCTAAAAGTAGTTCATAGTTAACCGAAAAATAAAAGCATCAATACGTGTTGAAATAAAGAGGCATCGCCTCCAAAAAAATATTTTTTTAAATTTTGTCCCGAGACCGGGCAATAACTCGCTCTTCATCAACCATTCCGTATGCAGACGATCTCACAATCTACAGATCAGCCCCGAAAACTGAGATCATTAACAGCCAATTGCAGCGTGATTTTAACGAAGTTCAGCGCTACTGCGACGACTGGAAACCCAAAATCAATGTCCAGAAATGTAAAACTATCCAGTTTAGAACACTGTTCCATCGGACTACTTCGGATACAACGAAAAATTGGCGAAAATTCGTTATCATGGGGCTTTACCTACCAACAGGCAACAGAAACTACAAATGTAGTCAAATACCTGGGCTGGACCATTACCTTTACTTTAACAAACACATGGAGGCTACTTTGGCCAAACCAAAGAGAACTTTTGCTATGACAATAAGGCTCTTTGTAGTGCTCCACGAAGCCCTACCATTTCCCTCCCCCACACATATTATATTTTATTAATATCCCCATACACATCCACCTACTATAACGTTAATCCATATCCCCACACTAACATCCAATCCAATGTTAGACAAATTGAATTGTTCAATTCCCAGAAAGTCCTAAAAACTAAACACCACAATGCATATCTTCATATGCAAACAAACACATGTTAAAAGATATCCATTTCGTTCCCATACACACTATTTCTAAAATCCTTATCTCCATCTGGATTGTAGCCAGATGTGTACATTCTAAAAATAGATATCCCATTCCTTTTCTACAGTTTCTCACATACAAATCTCAATGAAGATTTGTATAAAAGGGCGATGAATTCTAGATTCGACGATCGGAGACTTGAGCTAAACAAGTAGCCAAGTCAAACTTCGGAAAACAGGCCACACAAAATTTCAACCAAAATGGACTTACATTCGCTGATAAGGTTAAAGGGGTTCAAACAAAGAATATGGAAACTCCACCACCTCTCCTCCAAAAACATATTCAAGTCCCTAAGCGATTCGCTATACAGGCCAACACATTGTCACAAATCCAAGCGGCGCCACAAAAGCCTCCAAAGGGGCAACCCTCAATGCTCGAGAAACTACTTAGTCTCTCCCGCGTGATTGAGGATATAAGAGCCCGATATGGAAAACGAACAACTGAGGCTGAGAGGGATGCACTCCTTTTCACGGCATATGTAAGACATACGTTTCAAAATGGATACCAAAATTAAAGTTATCCTTATAAATGTCAACTGCCTCGTTTCGCTATAAAAGCATATGATAGTCTCTGGCTTCATAAAGGACAAACGGGCGTACATGGTTCTTGTAACCGAAACTAGGTTGCATCCATGTTACCGTCCCACTTTCCCGAACTTTTCAATGATTCGAAGAGATCGAACCCTCACTGGCGGCCCCACCATCAACGGAGGTGGCACTTGTATACTAGTTAATAGCGAACTTCGCTATTGACCTTGTGGCAACTCTAACAGATACACACAATTCACAAGCAAAAATAGTGAAGAACACGAACGAAAAATCGAATAAAAAAAATACATCAGAACCGTATACCAAGCCATAATAAAAATAATTCACATCAGTGGAGTATAGTCGAGTTTGGAAATCAAATTCTAAACACGGTCAGTAGCCTGATGTGTAAGCTTAGGAAGAATTTGTTTTTCGTGATTCGAGCTGTGATAGCGTCAGTTCGAATCACACGATCTTCTTCACTATTATTTCAAACGCTATAACCTCACACATATCGAGCCCATAGAGGTCTCCGGGGTTGAACTGCATCTAGCTAATAATGGTATAGTGAACATATACTCCGTATATCACTCGCATAAAACCAATAATGGCCCAATTAATCCCGAGGATATTGGCCAATTAATAACGTCCTCAGGGCATACACCATTGATCATATGCGGCGATTTTAATTCCAGACATCCCCACTGGGACAACTCGGTCTCTTGCCCAAATGGCACAAAATTGTACCAATGGTACACCGGAAACTCTCATGCCCTAAATTTTGAAATAGTGGCACCTACTGTTGGTACGCGAGGTAACTCAGTTCTGGACATCTTTTTCGTGTCCAACGATTTACTTCCCCAAATCTCTCCTCCCCAAGTATCGACGGGTGTATCTGACCACAACGCTGTGACCACGTTCATTCGCAGTTATCGAACATCGCGGGCTCATATCAGATACATACCCGATTATGGGGGAACAAATTGGGACAACTTCAATGTCACATTGAACGAAAAACTTCACCAGCTCTCCCTCCCCACTGACAGGAACCTAACGACGGTTGAGATAAATAACGCTGCAGCTCGACTTCACTTCATGTCCCGAAGTACAAACTTGAAAAGACTTATCAGATTCCCCATGACGACTTCACTCTTCATCTCATTTGGGAGTGTAAAAAGTTCTGCAAAATGAGATACCGTCATCGCTTTACGCAAAGGGAGCCATTATTGCGATCCATTATTCACAATATTGGTACACTGATAAAACAAAGAATCCAAAACAATAGCACCCGACTATTGGAAGACAAACTGAAGGGTATTCAAATGGACCAGAACATTTATAAAAATGTTAAAAAGATATGTGGCACTTCTCGTATCACTGGGCCAAACATGCACAACGGTCTTGTTGTCAATAATGATGCCAATAAAGCAAACATCATCGGAGAGACCTTTGAATATAATCACAAGCTCACTCTCGAGGATGGCGACCCGGACACTAATGCAGTAATTATCGGGTTTTCCAATAGGGACTTGACAACTTATTTTTTAAATAAAACGCAAACCATTTGAGATATTTCTAAAACTTTATTATCGACTTCGTTCATATGGCCACCGCGGGCATGTTTGCAGCGGTCGCTTTGTTGGGCTCAATTTTCGATGACTCGGCCACACATTTCGGCCGTAACGGCCGCTATTTCACGTTCAATGTTGACTCTGAGCTCTTCCAACGGCATCGACTTGTTGGCATAGACCAAAGACTTGACGTAGCCCCAATGAAAATAGTCTAGAGGCGTTAAATCGCACGAACCAGGCGGCCAACCGACTAGCCCATTCCTTGAGATAACACGCTCATCAAACTTACTCTTCAATAAATCGATTGTATCGTGTGCGGTGTGGCTTGTGACACCGTCCTGTTGAAACCACATGTCCCCCAAGTCCATATCTTCCAATTCGGGCCAAAAATAATCGATAATCATGGCACGGCAACATCACACAACGAATATGTAGACTCAAATGTTTGCACTAAACTTGTTATTGCCTGTCTACTAGGGCGAGAATTACGACCGAAAATTGGAGTTAACGCTCTTAAAGTTGCGGTCACCGACTCCAAATTTTGATAGTAACTTTTTATAATTTGCAGAAGTTGTCCGTTCGTGTACTTAACCCTAATGAAAATTTTGAAGTTACTGAATAAATTGACAGACAGTTCGATGATTAGAAGAGTGCGTTCACAAATTAAATTCAATGGTGTCAAGTCCCTATTGGAAAACCCGATAGTTCAAAGGTTCACAATAGATTAGACAACTTTAACGAGTCAATAGTTGTCTTCAACTCGGCTAACAGTGCATACTTCGACGACACACGTGATAATAGTCACGGTTTCGTCCATCCTAGTATACACGTCATCCAAAAGCCCTAAACTTGCAACAAATCGACTCAACCGTCACCTAGATGAACTGTATCAGTATTACAGCCGATGGAAAATCCGACTTAACCCATCCAAAGCAGTAGCTATCATTCTGAGTAGTAAACACTCCCAACCTACTTCTCGATATTCACAGAATATCCGAATATAAATAGGAGGTACTACGATTAGACCACAGGACAGGATGAAATATCTTGGGGTCATCTATACCCCAAAAATGAATTTCACCAAACATGTGACCCACATTCTTCAAAGGGGCCTCGGCCCGTCTCAGCAACAGCACAACATCTTGAAGTGGAGCAACAAAGTTGACTTCAAAGTTAAGCTTCTCTGTTATAAGCAGCTAATCCGATCTGGAATATCGTACGCCTTTCCCATATGGTCCTCCATATCTTCGGCTCAAATGGAAAGACTTCGAGTTTTCGAAAGAAACCTCCTCAGAAGATGCATCAACCGCTCTAGAAGGCCTGACGGTCGCCATTACCCGAAATGTCACCTATTCGAAGGTACCTCCATTACCCCTATCGACGAGTACTTGCTACAATTAGCATACAAGTACCTCGAAAGCATTCAGAACAGCGACAACCTACTTGTACGGGAGTCTTGCGTTCTTGACCCATCTCTCTCTCGATCTCTTCGGATCGGACCACAATTTCTTTTTCAGTACAAAACTGAAGAAAGCACCCTTCCCAACAACATTCCCCTCTATAATAGAGGATTCCTGGACACATCCCATAGGGTGTACTGCGAACACACCACAAGACGGCACAAACATACACACACACCGACCAAATGTTATCAAAGCGCAGATTATCAGACAACCCAATAGGCGTAGGTGTGATGAGCCGACACTACCACAAGGGAACAAATCATCAAGAAAACACCGACTTGGCAAAAGGAAGACGTAGGGAAAAACGGAAAAAACGGGATATACGCCTCGGCATGTGGAATGTTCGAACGTTATATAAACCAGGCGCGATACAGACGATCGTAGAAAACGCGAAACAATATAAAATGGACATCGTCGCGCTTGAAGAAGTCCGACTCCACATCAAGTAATCAAAACTAACTGGTTTACACTGGCGTGTGGAAGTACCGATACACATAACTTCAGAACCGGCTTCATCATAAGCAAGAAGATTACGCCCCATGTAAAGGATGTGAAATTTATTAATGACCGTATGTCGGTGCTAAAAACACAGGGACCATGGTACAATTATGTATTTATAAACGTACACGCCGCAACAGAATCTACCGAGGAAGAAACGAAGGACACATTCTACGAGGCCCTAGGGGAAGTATTTGATGGGATCTCGTCATTCGATGTTAAAATCCTTATCGGGGACCTGAATGCGAAAATTGGAAAGGAAGATATCTTCCAACCAACTATAGGTAAAGAAAGTCTACACGACGTTTCAAATGATAATGGAATTCGAATTATCACGCTCGCAGCGTCAAAAGATCTGTTAGTGAAAAGCACGATGTTCAAGCACAAGCAAATTCATAAAGTCACATGGATATCACCCGACGGCGAAGCGCGTAACCAAATAGACCACTTCCTCATAGACAAAAAACACCACTCGAATATCCTTGACGTAAGATCATATAAAGGAGTAGATTATGACTCCGATCATCTTTTAGTGATGGGCAAAATTAGAAGTCGGCTCGCAGCAAACCCACATGGGTAGTCACGGGAGACGAGCAAAAAGTTCGACATTGATAAACTAAAAGACCTGCGCAAAAGGGCTGAATAGCAAGACGAACTAACGAATATATTTAGCATCCTAGAGAATGAGAGCAGTGAGGAAGAGGAAGCCAATAGTGTGGACACTAAATGGACATCGATCAGAGATACAATCAAACAAACTGCCCAAAAGGTATTAGGATTTAAGAAAACAATTAAGTCCAAACCTTGGTTTGAGATTGAGTGCAGGGCGAAGATCGCAGAACGTAAACGCATCAGAGTGATCCACTTACAAAGATATGATGAAGTCAACGCAGAAAGATACGCGACAACTCGGAAAGAGACAACGAGACTCTTCAAACGCAAAAAACGCGAATGGGAGAAAACTCGGATCGAAAAAATCCTAGAAAATTCCAGACCAAAGAACATCAGAGGTATGTATGCCGGCATAAATTCGATTAGAAATTGCTATCGAGGGAGAGCCAAAATAATTCGAGACACAAACGGCTGTCTGGTCACAGAAACAAACAATATCGTGACAAGATGGAAGCAGTACTTTGAAAACCTGCTCAACGAGCGCATCCATCAACCACAAATAAACGCACCAGACGTACATACAGCCGGGCCTCAGATCCCAGAGCCCTCTTTCGATGAAGTTGTAGACGCAATAAATCGATTGAAAACGAACAAGGCTCTCGGAGTCGAATGCACACCGGTAGAGCTTGTGAAGCATGGAGGAGAGGCAACCGCTCTAAAGATCCACTAACTCATCAAAACAATATGGAATAAGGAAGTCACTCCGAAACAATGGAAAACCTCAATAGTCGTCCCCATTTTCGAAAAGGGCGACAGATCTGACTGCGAAAATTACAGAGGAATATCATTGCTCCCAACCACATACAAAATACTAACAAATGTCATACTGGCGAGAATCACACCGTACACAGAAGAAATACTGCGAGGCTAGACTACCAATGCGGATTCCGTAAGAAACGGTCAATAAGCGAAGAAATGTTCACAATAAGGCAACTGCTGGTTGAGCGACGGTTCACCAACTGTTCGTTGACAAAAAAGCCTACGACTCAGTCGCAAGACAAAGACTCTACCACATTGTAGTTGAGCTGGGAATCCGGAAAAAATATGCCGTCCTCATTCAAATTTGCATGAACGAAAATAAAGGGCGAGTTAGAATAGAAAACTACCTCTCAAAACCATTTGAAATCCGCGACGGAATAAAACAGGGACATGGCCTCTCACCATGTCTCTTTAACCTTCTCTTCGAGTATGTCATCAGAAAGGTACAAGACGACAACGTGGCCAGATCATCCCTGAACGGGGTCACACAATTGCTCCTAGAAGTGATAACGTAGAAGCTGTAAGTAAAAAAAGTGAAATCATCATGCAAGCGGCAGAAGACCTCGATATTCAGCCCTTTACTGCAGATCTTTTAGTTTATGAGCGTCGAACTTTTTGCTCGCCAAAATAAATGAAGATAAAACAAAATATATGATTACGGCGAGCAGCTGGACCTCAGAGAACACACATAAACGTCACAGGGAAGACATTTGAAAAAGTTAAAAAATGTAAATATCTACGAACAATACTGACGGCCGGTAACGAAATGTCGAAGGAAATTAACAAAAGACTGCATTCCGGCAACGCTAGCTGGCACGCAGTCATTAAACTGCTGAAATCTAAACTGCTATCACGTAATATAAAGCTCCGTGTCTATAGAACCATAATCATGCCAATTGTTCTATAAGGATGCGAAACATGGGTCTCACAAAATGGGAAGAAAATAAATTCCACGTATTCGAGAATAAAGTTTTAAGGGGTATCTTTGGCGGCAAATTTGACGAGGAGGCAGCACAACGGAGGAATCTCCACAACCACGAATTGGAAGAGCTATACGGCACACCTACAATAGTGAGAGTAATCAGGTTGCGAAGATTAAGATGGGCCGGACATGTGGCGCGAATGGACAACGATAGGTCCGTGCGTAGAATTCTTGACGGTAGACCAACGGGAAAGAGATCGGCGGGACGGCCGCGATGGAGATGGGAGGACAATGCTGGGTTTGACCTTGAGGAGATCGGATCGGATGGTCAAGCGAGGGAGGAGAGTGCACAGGGCAGGGAACGATGGCGGAGTCGAATCGGTGAGGTCATGAATTTCCGGGTTCCTACAGGCCAATAAATAGTGATAATAACGTTCTATACTATCGTATTCGGATCGTTCTATAACGATGTGAAAGCAGCGCGCTTATGAAACGTGAACAGAACAAATTCCGCGTATTCGAGAATAAGGTTTTGGCGCTAAATATGATGAAGATACAGGATGATGAAGGAAACTTCACAACCGCGAACTCCATACTCGCATGGTTCGGCTGATTCTCCACGTTTAACCATAGATTTGAAGTTAAATTTTAAAGTAAATCGTTGCAAATCCTCAAAATTATGAATATCGAGAAACCGGTATTAACCCATGAAAATGATCTAGGTTGATCATAGTATAAATAGGAGAATCGAACATAAATATATATTACTGAACCCTCTCATATCGGTATCTTACCAATCCACACCTCGTAAATTATGGCGAGATTGGATGAGATGAAATCTTATGCACACACACAATTTTGTTACACTGTCCAACGCGAAAATCGCGCACCTCAAAAAAGGAATATCACATCAAAGTGACTGGTTTTTCTGATATCCACAATGTATTGGCGAAAACGGCCACCGTATATGTATATATTATACGAGAGTGAATCAATTATAAACGGTAATTTCTTTTTATACATTTATTGAATAGTGTTACACATTACTATACTATCAACATTTTTCAATATAGTCTCCTGTGTGATCTACACACTTTTGCAATAGATTTGGAAGCTTTAATGGCCCTTGTTCGTAGAAAGATTTAGGGCGAGTTGTTAGCCAATTGCGCACTTGCTCCTCGACTTCATCATTACTTTCGAATTGTTTTCCTCCAAGTGATTCCTTCAAGGGTGCCAACAAAAAATAGTCACAGGGAGACAAGACTGTGCTATAAGGGGGGATTTCGAGGGTTTCCCAGCCCCTGCTCAATGTATCCCTAGTCAAGGCCGCGATTTGAAGACTGGCGTTGTCATGAAGAAAAACAACATCTCGAATGGGCATACCTCGTCTTTTGTTTCGAGATGCGGATTTTGCCTACTGTAATAACTGACAGTAGTAAACTGCATTCACCGTTCATTGTTCGTGAAGAAAATCAATCATTAAAACTCCTTTTGAGTCGAAAAAAATCGTTGCAAGAACTTTTCCAGCTGAGAGACGACATCATGACTTTCGCTTTCAATACGTTCTCGCCCAATTTTAAATTGTCTGGCACCCGCATACACACGATTCTGAGACAGTGTATCATCACCAAACTATTGCGAAAAAATGTCCAAGGGTTTAACGCCTTCATTCATTAAACATTTTATAATAATCCGTTGCGGTACAGACGTATGTGCCTCTTGCTCGCTCATGGCTGTACTGACTAGAAAGTCGAGTGCGACCAGTAGCCAAGCCGGTTCCCCTAATCTCCATAAACCAAGCAACAGCCACGCACAAGATTATCTAGCTCGCAACTTGTTGCTAAGCAATAAAGTAAAATTAGGTTTATAATCGATTCACCCTCGTAACATTAAAGCAGATGATCCAATTTATTCTATGAATAATATACCACTCTCACGCCAAGGCACTATATATACTATAAGAAAAGGCAACGTTGTGAAACCCCCACCTTCTAAAATTCAAGAAGTCCAGATGAAAGTTA
This sequence comes from Microdon myrmicae, assembly GCA_963931805.1. Taxonomy (NCBI): domain Eukaryota; kingdom Metazoa; phylum Arthropoda; class Insecta; order Diptera; family Syrphidae; genus Microdon; species Microdon myrmicae. The sequence continues at coordinate 4,286,187 of OZ007497.1, read as the reverse complement.
CTACATGCGAAAGATTGTATAATGACGGCCTACGTGAGCAAATATTCTTGATCCAATATAATTTTAGGTTGATGAAAAAGTATTCGGCGTTTTTCTGTTTACGTGACTTTGAAGCATCATAATTTTGTAACGGTTAACTGTATATGGTAACTTTTTCTTTTAATACTCAGCAGATCAACTGATGATTAGTGAGGCTGGTATGTCGTATTTAAAATAATTGGAGGACAAAAATTATGGGGATTTCCGAAGAGCTTCACTATACATTACAATTTTATTAAGATAAATTACAATCAATTGCCACGAATTGTTCACATTCCTTGTGGAAATTTGGATAGGAAAATGATTCTCGTTCTGGTTAGCCCTTTCAAAATTATGGTCACGACATCGCCAGGAAACTGATGATAGAAAAAGGATCCTGAGTGAAAACATTTAACGTACTGAATTTCCATCTGCGCATCGCTTTTGAAAAGGAACAAATTCAAGCCATTTTTGAAGCGTACAGATAAGATACGGACAGATAGAGTCGTAGGAAAGCATCGACAAAATATGAATTTCCACAAACCACAGCGAATCCGGGATAAATTACAAGTGTTACACCTCGCCACACACCCCCTCTTAAATAATACAACAATACCATACATATTCTCAAGCCACTCCTCAAACAATAAACCTTCATTCAATTAATTAAACATAATCTCAAACCACTCTTCAAACAATAAATTATCCCAAGTAATTTACATACAATGCAATTCTTCCATCCAATTGATTCATATCATATTACGATAAACGCCTATCCACTTCATACCATAAACAAACTCAATCGTCACAAGCATTCTGCATACAATGCAATTCTTCATCCACACACGATAAACGCTCAAGCATATCATCTTTCACAAGCCCACGGTCGGCAAGCTCAAGTTTCGTATGCACGATGTTATACACGATATGGGACACGGGCGGTATTGTCAAAGACCACCGACGACGAAGTAATTCAACGGCAATGAAATGCTGAGCGCAGCGAAAGTATCGAACGTAGCAAAAAGGCGAAATTAATCGTATGATACGATTTGCACGTAGAGCAATGCACTGAAATTGGTTCGGTCATTGCTATTGCAAATTGAATGAATATTTAAATTGATTCCGCTGCATTTTTTGCAGAGGAAATTAAGTGGTCATTAAAAATTGCGAATTGCGAGTGGCAGGCGGATAGCCTCAAAATAGGTTACACATTCGGTGAGGAAAAATGTATCATCTGCATTATTATCAAATTAAAATGGTATATAAAGTGGTTGCAAATGAGTTGCAAGGCGCAGTGTGTGGAACTAATCAATCAAGCGAAGAGTTGCAGCCTTGCCACGGAACCGCGGGCTCTTTGTTTTGATTTGATTAGCGCAGTGTGTTAGGAGTGTGGTACAGTGCAGTGCGGTGTAATAATCAAGTTCGAGGACTGCGGCTCTAGCATAAGTACAGCGGGTCCTCTTACAAAAAGTCATAAGTCAAAGGGATCGACAGCCCAATTTTAATACTAAATAAATATTGTGAGTTAAAGTAAAGTAAAAAGTGTTTAATTTTTCAAACCCAAACTACGGGAAGGGATCCAGTACGTGGAAGCTACTGTAACAGAGAAGTCTACACTATGTGGGAGCCATTCTAAATCCGTAAGTGACCCCGAATTAATAATACTACTAATATCTTTATACGCAACACATTTTGATAAAAAATAAATGCTAACATCTGGGGTTACGCTCAGGTGTTACATTTTGGCACACAACGTGGAGCCATATAACGAACAGAAACTATTGACATTTTTTAATAATCAACAACCAAATCTTTCTGATAACCAAATATTTAATTATATCACAGAACACAAAATCTGATATAACGCAAGGGAGGTGCTGTTTTGAAGTTGGTGGAATAACAAGGGTAACATCCATTACATCACACGATATCTACTGCTAACAACTAATGGCGTTTAAGCAAGAAGTTCAAAAAAAAAAAAAAAAAAACAGGCAGACTTTTCTGGGCAGAAAAGGTGTTGTGTTTCGTAATGACAACTGCACACATCTTTGATGACCCGGCAGAAACGATGTTTTAATCCTAACACAACATTGTCAGATTACCGCTCGTTTCGATTTTGCAACAATCTGATGTCAAACTCTCCTGATAACAGATATGTGAAAAGCACCGATACCAGTTTTTCCAAGATACAACTCCCATATTCTAGGATATCTATGTCACTTGTTAGCAACATCTTCTATATACTAATTGCCATTACAACTGCGACATTAAAATCCGAAATCAAAGAAGAGCATTGCCAAGAAATCACCCAGATTTTATTCCTATCGCATTTGCTCATCCTCCAAATGCTTAGGTATTCAATAACTAAGCCCGAATCCTTATTCGAATCCTTACAGACAACAATTTCTGCATAATCTGTTCAACCGTGTAATTGGTCGCATTCACGAAAGCAGAAATTTGTTCACTTCGAAACCAACCCGCCCGCAAGATAATCCAGTAAAAGCTAGTTATGAAATCATCATTATCCTTTCAACACTTGCCTACGCTTCTGTAGTATAATCAGGACCACATGCTGAGAGACCAACTGCCCTTGCTAAGACAGGATCATGTGGATAGTACAATTGCTTCGCTGAGTGCAGGCGGCTTTATTTGTTTCGTGGTGAGAAAACAAATTGAGTTCTGGTCGACTTTTAATGGGATATCCTCAGACAAAAGGGTGAAAAAGGTCCACAAAACCTGGACCTATGAAAGCCGAGATTTAAGGAGATTCCCGTAGATAACACTATCCGAGTTTTGTTTTAATGGACTTAGGATAATTCCTAATGAGATCATTTGGGTGCATTTACTTACCTAGAAAATCAGATGGCGAAGTGGCGGCTGCAAATCCTGATGCTGCCGCTGCTGCCAAGTGACTAAGATGCAGGCCAGGATGCTGCAGCATTGCGGGCACACGTTGTGGTCGAATCGGACTGGTTGCCGCCGAACTACTACTGCTGGGGGATGCTGGACTTTCGGCTCGTTTAAAATTAACTCCATTTCTGGAACCTAATATACTGTCGATGGTGAAGAGGGATGCAACCGATGTTGCTCCAGTGGACGTGGTCCTTTGAATGTGGTCATCTGTCGGCGGCTGGGGTTCATTCTGTTGCTGTTCGATGCGCTGCTGATGCTGATGCTGGTGGCTATGGAAAACACTTTGCAATCGCTGTCCTAGGTACCCGCAGTTTTGAGGATTCAACAGCATAGCTGTGGTTAGATAGTTCGGAGGCGTTCTAGGACTATTACTATTCGAATTTATTGAAATGCTCACATTGGGATTAGTCATTATATTATGCGAATAGGGGTGCCCAGTTGGACTGGAACACGGTTTGACAGCGATTCCAATGGGGGGCGAGGCAGTTTCGAGCATTGTCGGTTGTCCTGGCGGCGATGGACTAGGTGTATTCACGTTAATCACTTTATTTCCGAAATCGGAGTTCTTCTCCAGGCCTAATTGCGCTGGAGTTTGCCACAAGGAGCTCAGAATGTTGGCGGCCTGAACGAACTGCACACACACACAGAAATAAATAGAACCACTAAATGGAACCGCAAATGTCACTGCTATCTAATTTAATAAGCCACTTTACGCGATCACGAATACTCAGCGATGGCCAAAGCAAACCCTTCTTCCAAGAAAACCGAAACTGTTTTGCTAACTGGTTAAATCTCACCCGTCTAGTTACCCTCAACGAAACCAGTCAGAATGGCACACTGCGCGCATACAAACCCCGCCTCTCAACCACCTAAGGAGTTCGTATTCGACTCGTAATACATGGAGTGCACACACACACGCACACGGCATTCTTCTCTATCTCTCACTCCTTTTCACATGTTTGACAACGCAACAGAGGAGGGCGCATTCAAACAAATGGACGATTTATTGCAGAGGCTCCGCCTCGAAGTCTCCATTAAAAAATTTGCTCTCCTTGCAGCGGGACGTCATCTTTCTCTTTCTGGATTTGTATCTTTGAGATACATTTTTGTGTATTTAAATAAGGATGATGTCGGTGATTACCAGTGACGGGTTTACTGTGTAGGCGTTTCGGAAATGACGTTTTTTTCTTGTACGGTTTTCATGGTCCTCTCATCTGCTTTCATTGTTTTCCGTCTGCCTGCTACTTGCGGGAAGCAGGGTCGATAAGGAGATCTTCACACTCGCGGCTCGGAGGCTAGCAGATATGGAAGGTTTGATGTACATTCACGTCTTAAGTAGATAATGACTAAATTAATGCTTTTATGTTGGCAATACATAAATATTATTATGGTATATTGCTGTTAGCTTCCGTTTTAAGTGTTCTTCTCTCGTTCCAACTTTTGTGGACTGTATTTCGTCGGTATTGTGGAGGTAGACGTGAAAATATAGACGTCTTCTAAATATAGAAATGTAGAACAATAATTTGGAAGTAAAGTTCACGGTACTTCAAAAGAATTCTTAGACGGAATTCTTGTTTAGTTTTTTTTTTATTCGGATATACAACTGAAAGTATTGTATTGCCTATTGTGATATTTAATTTCATCCTTTCTAGGCTCATAGAATTTGGTGCCTCCGTTGTCTTTCGACTAGATTACCATATTGTTACCCAATTGTTACCTTTTACATTTCTTTATATGCGCTCCCAGGCGTTTTTCTTATTATTGTAATCAAAAGCGATTAACAAGCGGATCTATCACCTTTCTCGTCTATCTGTAAAAGTTAAATTGAAGATGATGATTTTTCTCGTCCGATTAAGTTAAACTTCTCCAAGTTGTCAAAGTCACCTTAAAGTTGTGTTTTGTCTTTGAAAATAGTCGTGCTCTTCCTTCCTAGATTTTTCAGATATACTTGTATATAGGGTTTTCTATCCCTCCTTGTCCTATATTAGCAACACGCAAAAGGATAAATGCAAGAGGATAAGGATAAGTAATAAATGACAGAAAGGCTTTTCCATCGAACCAGTATTATCCCTATTGCGTAGAAAAGCAATTTCGACAACAAGACTGAGCATCAAACTCTGTCGAACTTTTTTGAAATCTCCAGTGTGACAACCTTGGTCTTTCCAAAACAGCGGTTCTATCCACTGGCCTGTTGATCAATCTCTAGTTGTATTTCAGAGCTGATTTGAAAATTGATCAGTTTAAGAAGACAGATAGGAGGGTTTTATGAAGCCACTTAGCACACGTAAAAAATACTTGTCACACAGTTTAGGGGAAATATCACTTGGACCAGCAAGTAAAAAAGTTCCGTGTGTAGGGAGCCTATTAAGGGTAAAGAGTTTAGCTTGCAGTCTTTTAAATCGAACAGTAAAAAGAAAAACTGGAGAAGGCTCAAGAGGGCTATAAATAACCGCAATGGACGCATTAAACACGTAAATTGCTTACACCACCAGAGAGTGAGACAAAGATATAGCTCTTTCCCACAGATAGTAGAAATGTCTGGGCATTTGTGAAAAACATCAAAAACTCGACTGGACAAACCAGTCATCAGCACAAAAGAAAAAGCAAATATACTTGCTGCATATTTCGTAGCCAACTCAACGCTGCCCGATATCATATCATCTCCGCCTTAATTTGAGCACAAGCAGCCAACCGTGAGGCAGATTCACTTTTAAACTATTGTGATATGCATATGACAATCAGTACTAGAATATTCTAGAAAGTCCAAAACAAAGTACTAGAATATTCTAGAAAGTAGTGGAAAACTGGAGACTATGAACAGTAGAAAATTCGAGGCTATGGAACGGACGGGAACGAAACACCGAACCAGAACGTGGAAACGGTATAATTACGTCGCACGCAGATCGAAAAAGAAGAAGTAAGACGTAAGAAGTAAGCAGTCAAAGACGCGATAAGTACGGAAGCGATAAGTCAAGAAATCGTTGTGTACGGTAAAAGTAACGGTTGTTATTAACGGATTAATAAAGTGTTACATATATCAAAATCGATTTTACGACTCTTATTTATTAAAAATAATTAATCCAGCGAACCCTAAGCTCGCTACACTATGTTAACTGAACTAAACTGAACCGAACACTCAAAGAACCAAACATGAATAAATCTCCTGGCCCGGATGATATTTCCCCATTCCTATTGAAGAGGTATTCTTCTTCACTCGCTAAATCTCCATGTAAGATCTTTCCCATACCCTGTTCAATTGATCAATTCAAACAGATAGAAGTCAGCGAACAATCAACTAATTCCCAAAAGGCCACAAATTATATCCCTTTTTTTATCGACCCATTGCCTTAACTTCTATCCTGTCGAACTTACGATTAGCCGTCAGCTTTTGAAATATCAAGAAAATAACTTGTTAGATATCTTAAACGCACGGCAAATCGTATCTCCTCTAGGAATTTGTAGGTAGTAGTGAAGTCAGCGTCCGATAGTATGGACACATACAACCCAATTAATTATCAATTTTTTGAAAAATTCTAGTAAAACAGTAAATATAGTAAAAAATGAGTCTCCTTCATTATGTTTGATTCGTTCATTGCGAATTTTGGATAATGTTTGGGTTTTTTCAGGTTTTGATAGGATTTTGGGTTTTAGGGTAATATTGCTGGGATTTTGGATTAGGAATGGCGGAAAAAGATGGTAGGGCTTTTTGGAGCACTACAATAGCGGTAGAAGCATTATAGTTTTATAGAGGTCCTCTCCAGACCAGCGCGGCATTTGCTTCGTCAAAACCAAAGAACTACCAATTTTTGCAGTCGAATTAATTGTCAAAATGTTATTCTTCATTTGAAAACAGGACAATTTTGGGCACAAGCAATAAAACGCATATGTTAATTGTATTTTGTATATTTAACTGGTTATACATTTATGATTCAAAGTATTGTCCATCGCTGGCCACTACTTTCTCCCATCTTTCGGGCAGCATACGAATCCATTTCTTCATATTAAAGCAGAAAATTTAAACCTCCCGCAAATGACGAGAATTTGGGTCGTAAGCTGACATGTTTAATCGAGAATAACTTTCTGACGCAGACACAAATCGACTAATATTTCGATGGCGTTATGTTTACAAATACCTAAGCTTATTGTATGACATCTGGGCGCAAGACTGATGACCTTGCCCGGAAAAACAAATTATCATGGAAAATTTAACAAGCCTCAGGACTTGCTAAATAAGGCCAAGACCGGTTCCCGGTTGTAGTGCCGATGATGATGATGATGATGATGATGATGATTGTATGACATCTATGATCTATTTATTTCAACTACCACTTACCGCTAAGCCGCTACAGCCATTTAAGGGCAAAGGAAAGTTACAGTCAACACATTTTTCAGCTACGGAAATTTGTTTTAAATTTGCAGGTGACGATTTTGAATATTTGTAAAATTGGTAAGATTTTTGAAAAATCATTTCCATATTTAACATAGAAAACCAGTAATTGAGCTTCTTCTTTTGTGTACAACTTGTTCGACAAAGAATACACGGATTCGAATGGTGCATTTGCACCAAGAACATCAAAAGTATATATTTTTTTTAATTACAGTGTGATACCGGGTATAATTAACGTTCTTGCCTTGAAAATGTGGGGATATTTCCAATTTTGTGTGATGTTACATAGTTAGAATGAACAAATATTCAACGAATACATCGCTTTTCTTATTACATGTTCTTTTTCAATCATATATAACATTCTTTCAGCATGTCTTCGTGAAATTTCCCCAAAAAATTTTTCAATTCTTTCGTAAAAACTTTTCACTGCATCAAATATTTCTCGACCAATAAAACGTTCACTACTGAACGTGCTTACGTTTTTGTACGCGTGCAACTGAATTTCGGTTCGAAACAAACATGCATTAATTTCGACCCAGAGTCGTTTGATCAAAAACTGTGATTTTTCTGTATTATATGGTGAATTTGTGGGGGTTCTCTATATTATATGGAGAACCAACCCACAATTCCAACCTAATTTTGACCGCTAACAGGGCGTCACCGTAACTCAACTCCCCATTCAAAACCTGCAATAGAATACATTCCCAAACCTGCAATAGAATACATTTCAAATCCTGGAATAGAATACACTTTAAACCATCTCCCTCATCTACAATCAAACCGCATGCAGTTTTCCCGAAAACAATTTCGGTTCACTTCCTACTTAAACCACATCTCTCACTTGCAACCAAGCAGCATTTAGTTTTCCCGAAAACCATTTCGGATCCCATTCCGGTTTGTTCGGTTCAAAAAATCAATTTTTTTTTTTTGCTTAATCGATAGTTTTATCCTTCAAAAATAATATGTTAAAATTTGGAAACGAAATCTTAGGCGATTCCAAAGTTATAGGTCATTGAAGGGTCGGGTCTCCCGCGGATACAAATTCGTATCATAGGTGGCAACTACCGTATTTAGAAAGATGCCGACTATCCATTTATGGGCATTAATTTGCTTCACTGTTGGCTTGGGCCAACTGCCACTTCTTTGAATATGTCGCAATCTTGTGCGACTGAACAATATGTTCATAAGCGGTAATGGATAGTCGCTCCTGTGTATGTTGTTTTTACATTCGGGCGTACTGCGGGGACCTGCGATTGCCTGAGTTTTAGTTAGTTTCATATATATGAAACTAACTTGCCCGTTGCACGGTGCTGGTGGTTTTTTCTTGTTTGGTGACTATGGAAGATGTTCTTACCGGTGACGTCGCGGGGTAGGTCTTTTTTTCTTTGTTTCTTTTTCATGAGGAGGAAAAAGTATTTAGTGTAAACGTGGTCTCAGAGCGTGCAGTGCTCGCGTTTAGGCATCCGTTTCATGCGTTTTTCAACGGTAAATTTTTCTAACATAATGTTTAAAAATGTTAAAGGTTCGCGTAAGTCAGATGTGCGTCCAGGGAGTCGATATAAAAAACGAAAAGGATTTATGGGAACTGTAAATGAACTGGAAGCAGAGTATGCGACTACATCGGGACAAAAATTGGCTACATCGCCCGACTTCGCTCCAACGGTCACAGTGACGGCAGCATACGTGATGTTGCTTTTTTTCAGTTTTTTCCGAACTGTAAAACATTATAAGGTGTAAAAACTGTGACGGTTCGATAAACTTTTCAAAAAAATCTGAGAAAAGCCTAGGATTCAAATCAAATGATCGTCGAATGCAACTGTGGTGAGAGGGTCATCGAGTCCTGTCCACGAATCGCCAAAAAAGCTTACGAAATTAATCGTAGAATAGTATTCGTAATGCGCATCTTGGCTGTCGGGTTAAATGGATTACATTGTTTCACTTCACTGATGGATATTGGCGAATTTACGAAACACATCTACTACGCTGCTCTCGATAATGCACACACCGCTTGTATCGGCGTTTTTTCTTCCGTGATAAAAAAGGCTAACAAAGAAGAAAAAGAAAAAACTGATGAAAGTGAAGATAAAAAATTTACTGCTTCTGGAGATGATATTTGGACCAAAGGGGGCCATACTGCTAATTATGGGGTTATGACATTGATCGGCAACAAAATAAACAAAGTTCTCCATCTTACTGTGAAATCGCGTTATTGCCAAGGCTGCAACCTTATGAAAACAAAGAAAGGCGCCCCTGAATATGATACTTGGTGGGATGAGCACGAACCAGTTTGCACATTGGATCACAATGGAAGTTCGGGTAAAGTGGAGCCTGACGGAATGTTAGCGATGTTCGAGTGCGCTTTTGATCTGCACGGCCGCATTTACAAAAGGTACGTTGGAGACGGGGATGTAAAAATAATGAATGCGTTGCAAAAATCATTTCCAAATGCTGTAAAGGCCGAGTGTACCAATCACGTGGGAAAGCGAATCGGTTTCCAACTACGCGGTGTCATACAAAAAGCAAAAAAAAACAGACCAATTAGAAGGAGCTGGTCCTGGCGAACTTACGGGAAACATGATAACAGAACTGACGACTTATTACGAACTTGCGATTAGACGCAATGCTCACTCTGCTGAAGAAATGGCGAAAGAAATTTGGGCAACATACTACCACAAAATATCAACCGATGAAAATCCGCAACATCAAAACTGCCCAGAGGCCCCGGAGTCATGGTGCAAATGGAAACGCACGGAAGCTGCGAATGAGCTGTCAGAGTTCCACCACGACAAACCTCCCTTGGATCCTAAAGTACGAACAGCTATTTACCCAGTTTACGTAAAACTGACAGATCCCGATTTGTTAAAAACATGCGAGGGAGGTTTCACGCAAAATAACAACGAAAGCTTCAATGCTACTATCTGGCAAATAGCGCCAAAACACACATACAGTGGTAAGAAAATCATTGAAGTTGCGGCTCTTACCGCAGCTTGTATTGTTAATGAAGGGTTTTTACCCGTATTGCTAATAATGCAAGACATGGGCATCAAAATTGGGTACGCTGCGATAGCGTTTGCGAACGAGGGGGACAGAGATCGGCTGCAAGACGCTGACCGCAGCCTAGTATACAACTCGCACGAGGCACGAACAGCGAGAAAAAAGGCGAAAATGCAACTGAAGGACCGATTCGAAGCCGTGGAAGGAGTTGTTGAAATCCCGATGATTTCATGAAAAAAATCACATTTATCTTTTGTCTAATTTATCTAAAACTTTAAATGCGTTTTTCTCGAAACGACTTTTTTAAGTGCGGTGTAAGCGATAATATGAAAACGGTGCATGCGATTCTTATGAAAGTTCGCACACATATTTTTAACGAGCACACGCAAATTGTGAGTGAATTACTTTTTTATTTATTTTTTTATTTTTTTAGTTCTAATTAAAGAATAGAGTAAAAAAGGGCCGAAAAATCAATTTTTTTTCAATAGTCCGCCATTTTGTTGTTTTTTATGAATTTTAAAATTTTTTTCACTCACATTGGGCTAAATGTATTTAAGTTTAATAAACTTTTTGCATTTCACCAGGGACGAAAATAACCCTTACACGAGCAGAACGGATGGCTAACTTTGAACAACTGGGTGGGGGGGGGAAGTGGGGGAGGGGGGTTTCCAGTTCCGGAGTAACTCGACAAAATTTACAAAGGTAGTCGAAAGATGAATAAAATGTTTTAAAAAAAATTGTTGTTATATCTTTAATACTTTCTCTTAAAAAAATCATGAAAATAACCTATTTTTTGACCCGACAAACCGGAATGTCTGCTTAAACCATATCTCTCACTTGCAACCAAGCAGCATTTAGTTCTCCCGAAAACCATTTCGGTTCCCATTCGACATAAACCATTTGAAATCATATCAATTCTTCTTACTGGCAAGTCACCAGCATGATGCCTTGTCTTTCCACGGAACAACCATCGCAACGGTCAAGACCCATGCTCTTTTGTCTAACCGACAATCTATAACCATACTCACGCTTGCCACCGAAAACCGATTCCTCCGTATCCACAGTACACAGAAGAATCTAATTCAGCTCGTCCGACAGAAATTCCATGAAACAACTTCGTCTATCCGCCTTTCCAGGCTACTGCCCGTGTATGATATATGTCTGCCCGACATTACGATCTTCACCATTGATCACCAGGAGAGTCAGATTTTAGCCACCGAACTGTGCAGAAGTGTCCGAGGCGAGCAGTTATCGTATTTAGTCGTGTTGATTGTTATAAGAGTTGTCCATTGCGTCATGTAAACGCTAACATTGAAATGGACTAAATTAAACCCAATTAAATAAAGAAAAAGTTAAACAATAAAAAAGGGGACCTGAGTTTCATTTTACTTCTGTGGTGCACAGTTTTGGTGAACCTTGGCGGAAGAACAGAGTGCGTTGTAACGATTTTCAGAGGACTGCAGCAGTAATATACCGTGGCGTTTTTATCGAACCCGCCTCCGTGCTGACGCCCTGGTTAAACACACCCCCACAAATTTGCCGCCAAAATTTCAAGACAAATTATAATTTATAATTTTTTCTCCATCATTTATAATTTTTTTCTCTATTTAAAATTTTCCGAAAACGCGACAATTTTACGTCTCCAAAATGTTCTTGAGGACACTATGGCTAAGAGATTTACAGGCGTATATTCGTCCTAAACTGGACCTGAATTTCCATGTTTGAAAATATGTATCCAAAACAGCGTTATACGTGCTCAATACGCTGCAAGATATAAGACTTTCAATTCTGACGTTACAAGAAAAACCCAACGCGGGCCCTTTTCTGTAACTGATATCACGGTGATTGCTCAACTGGACTTAGGGGCGTATTATATCTTTCCTAACATTTTCCCGCGATACCCAGCAATCAGAGGAAGCCCATCAGTTCAAGGAATTCACCTTATTTGCGCCCAACAAAGCAATCAGATAGATTCTATGAATCGTAATTGCAATTTATCTCTTATCGAAAATCTCTCTGCCTGGAACTGGAATATTCTGGAACTTCTAGCACAAATATTTCCAGCCGTTACAGTATAATTTAAAAAAAAAAAAATTTCAAAATAAAAATACCAACGATTATCTATCAATGTATCAGGGCACCACCTCATCTTTGATTTGCGTAGGCGTATTGCCTTGGTGTGCTGAACACGGGCACGCGGTTCACTTGAATCCCCATCAATGTTTCGACGAATATCCACCAAAGTCCAGGAAAAGGCAATGAATGAAATACACTTGGTTTATTTTAATTGTTTAAGTATTCTTTAATTTTCGTTTAAACTATGTTTATCTCTAATTATACACTTGTAACTTTCTGTAGTTCAGCAACAATACGATTCTTCAGCCGAGAATATTTTTCTCATTGCTCTATAAGCAACGAATTTAAATAGCAAATTTCGCGTTTCGATTTATCTAGTGCACTACGAAGTTCTTGATTATTAAGTATTAACTCACGATTGATTTCACGGTACGTCTCCATTCGTAAATAATGTTTTAATTGTTAATCAGATTTTCTCCAAATTTGTGGCGAGAGCATGTGCACCAGCCATGGTGATTGAGTAACGACTCACTTTAAAAGGTCGCGAAATTAGATTGACTCCGAGCGACGGCGTGACCAACCGCGATGATGATTGAATAGCGACTGCTGGTAAAATGGATGAAGATGGGTAATTTAATTTTTGCACCGGACAACCAATAGAGATCATACTTCTGCTCTCTCATTGCCACGCCCGTCGATGTGTGGTGAATACATCAGTTAATTCTTTAGTCGAAGAACATGGGAGAATGAGAGAACAGAAACACGATATACTATGATCTCGGGGTGGGTTTGGTTGTGTGTGCATGAATCAATGCAACTTGAAGATAACCCATTGACCTAATTCGGTGAATATGGTGATCTCCGAGCACATTGAACTGTAGGAAGACAGAAATGTGAAGGAGAAGAAAATTTAGCTGGTGTTGATCCCAAGCGAAGGGCATGTCTGGGGAAAGTCAATAGGATGGCGCTTATGCTTGGGAAATAATCAGCGTGAGAACCAGACTCTAAAACGCTGAAATAACCCCAGCGATTTTGCTATGATGCAACAGCGTCGTTCGGTTAGACTTGTTGTTGCTAACCGACATGATGTGATTTCCGATGGAAATCTCATGGGCTAGCAAGATGGAGTTGCCGTATTGCAAAAGGTTAGCTAAACTCAATTATGCATATTCAATGAGTAACTATGCATCCCTTGGGAAATCAATGATTCTCAGGTGAATACCGAACGGAAATTGTGGTTGGAATTGTGGGTTGGTTCTCCATGTAGTATAGAGAAACCTCACAGCCTTTCAAAAACAAAAATTTAATGACAGCTCGATACGGAATTTTGTCCATTTTTACACAAACACTCACATCAACTCACTAAAACGACTGTCAAATAAAAACTACGCATCCAAAATGGCTGAAATGGTGAGTAACTGTCAAAAGATGCACAACTACATGCACTTTTATTGACAAGTGTTGGTATCTTCACGTTGAGGTCGGAAACTTTTCAGCCCACCCCCGTACCAGAGCATTAATGCAGCAATCACAGCTTTTATATCGAGTTGACACATACTCGTGTATACACACGGCTGTGATCTAGTGTGTCAGTGCTTTAGTTCTAACTAAAGTGGGTGGAATCCACGCACGTCCTTCATTACCAACGGAAAACGGTATGAACCTGTGGCGGTTATATATTTAGCTCTTTAAAAGAGCTCACCTCACCTACCACGTTTTACAATTTGAAAACACTTAATTTACCGAACCTTACGTTGGCCACTTTTTTATTTTTCACCATCAAAATTTACTTGGCAGATAAAAATGTTGATGAAAATATTTTAGCTTCTAATTTTTCAGGAACAGTCACAATTTTGAAAATTTGAACGGATAGATAATTTTCCTTATATTTAGAACCGAAATATTAAAAAAAAAAGTATAACGTGTTAAAATCACTTTCTCTTTTAACCCCTATTGATCTCAGTGGAATGTATCCAAAACTTCCCAAAAGCCTACGCACAACCAAACGAAGGTAGGTGAAAGCTGAAATTTGTAATGTATGTGCGTAAATAAATAACAAAAAAGAAATGATTGTGTTATAAATACATATTGGTTATTTGGACGAACTTCCTTTATGACTCGAGAACTTTGCATCAATACTGGAAACTTGACAATTAGCTTTCTTTCCAAAAATACACACAAAAACCTAATTCAAACAACTAAGATAAGAAGGTGAAATAAGTTGGCTCCTCTATTTTTATTTAATCTTGTCAAAACGGCTTTAGAAGAAAGGTACCATCGGTATGTATTCCCTTATTGAAGTAAATAAACCTCTTTATGATGAGCTTGTCATAAATGAATGAGGAGAAGTCTATCAGGTTTCACGTACTTAGTTTTCCAAGACTTTTTCCTGATAGGCGAACAGTGAGTAGAAAGTCGACATCGTTTCGTCAAGAAAATTATGCAGTTTTTGATTAGAATTACAAATTCAATATTCATCCAGGATTACTTATGAGTGAGTTGTGTGCTTTATTTTTATAATCTCTAGGCAATCCGAACAATTGCAAAGATAACCCTTTAGCTGACTCAATATCAAAACAGTCGTTTAACTCTTCTGTGCACTATGTCCTTGTAACGTGTACTCTACATCATATGCTTCGTCTGCACACACACACCCAACTTGTAGGATTACAAACTGGATGCGAGAGCAATGTAGAGTAAACTGTGGAACGAATAAAGGATCAAGGGATCATGCTAATCTATGGACGATTTCATTTTTTGATTAAGACTGTTTAGTGCGCTGATCTGCGTATGACATTAATCCGTGTGAGCGCATGTAAAACCAGCTGCATTGATTCGGATTCACGCAAACGGAAACTCGACAGAGGGTAGGTTGGAAACGCATGCCTCCTTACATATACACACTGCTATCGTGTATATGTGCACACAAATCTCATGTAGGTAATGCTGGTTGTATTTACATGTCCGGCCAACCGCATTTGAGTCAACAGGGAAGTTTGAGAAACGTGTAAATTGATGAAGATATTGTTGCTTTGCATTCTTCATACAGAATTTCTGCCAGAACTGGAACAAGAGACACAGCCAAGTCTATCTTTTTTTTCCTTTTTTCTTTTTTTTCTTTTGCATTTTAAATCTGATCCTCAGAGGATGAATTCTATTGGAGCAATCGAACATGAAAATTGATTTGTTGCCCTCCGTAAGTCCGATTTGATCCTCGCTATTGTCGGTGTATCTAGAATAGATACACCGAATGGTTTCCGACACAACAATGGGCGACTTGTTTCCGGTGAATTGAACGCTTTTTAATGGTCAATTGAAGATCGGTTTAGCAGGAGTTTTTTGCCAAATACAGTTTTCCATTTACTTGTCCAGAATATCATGAGAAAAATGAGCAAAGTTTTATAACAAACAAACACGCCTTGTCCTTTGTGTGCTCGAAAACCGAAATGGAGAAGGCTTGATGTTTTCTGTGATCCCAGGGGCATCAGTAAGCCTACTGTTGTTTATTCAGCCTTTTATGTTTTGCTAACCACTTTTGCTTCGTCTTTTTTACACGAAGATTACAAGGGTCCTGTGATGATCAATTCTTTGATTCGAAGACGTTGGAGTTTGTTGTTAAATCGATATGTTATAACAATATCTGCTCTAATACAAGAAGTAATCCTTTGGCTTGAGATTTTATTTGAAGATGAACGCAAACACTTGCAAGCGGTGGAATCCTTTCATTCATTGTTCTGATGCTATTCAAAATAATCATGATTCGATTGGTAAATAAAAAGTGTTGGTAGTAAGAAAGATAAAGTGATAATTATACAAATGATGGTTTATTTAATCCGAACGAGTCAGCGTCAAGCACGAGAACAATCCATCATATGATTGAAGCCAGCAGAAGTTCAGCCGAATATTTGTCAAGTGTTTGCTATACAACAACATGATACGGATAAGATCAAATAGATAAATATTTCAGAGTAATCATTATTTAAGACCACCCGAACTCACTTACTGTATTTGACCTTTATTTTTATTGATTCCTTTTTTATTTGTTTTTATTTATTAGTGTTTGTTAGTACGGACACTTTTTCTGTGCTTATTGTCAAGAGGTTTCGAACTTATTTAACAAAGTTAAAGAAGTTGTTTAAGTATAGGGTGATGTATTCTGTCTGTGTTCCGTAGATATTTTTGCCAGCATTGCTCAAAAGACTTTGGTGGTTGCGTTCCTACTCTTCAAGTTTTTGCCGCACAATCTGTGAATATATCACAAAAAAAAAAAAAAAAAAACAAATGCATACATGGAGCCACAGAATATGGATAGTTTGAGTAGCTTGTTGTAATAGACTAAAAGTGTCAACAGTTGGCATAACAATCGGCATTTACTTCTGACATCGAATGTCTTATCCATGTGTTGTATTACATGGGCTGATAAGTCACGAGATTTTTCAATAGGTGGCTCCACTAGAAAATGAAGATGACTCATTTCGAGGCTCATCTGTCACTAGTTTATCCATGAAGTTTCGAGGCGTTGCGTCCATTCGTTTCCAAGCTACAGTCGTTTGCGTGACGCCACTTCGCCTTCGTAAAAAAAAAAAAACCGAAAAACAGGAATGTCGCATATTGATCAAATTTTTTGATGGGAAACACTTCTGAACAATAATAGCAATGGTTGCAGAAATGTTATCCCACATCTGCTCTTTCGAGAACAACAGTTTATCTGTGGTTTCATCATAATCATCATCATCGGCACTTCAACCGGGATCCGGTCTTGGCCTTATTTAGCAAGTACCGAGGCTTGTTAAATTTTCCATAATAATTTGTTTTTCCGGGCAAGGTTATTAGCCTGTGGTTTAGTGAATTTAAAATGGGTCATACAAGCACCCAAGGCGCACCTCGGTCTGGAAGGACAGAAGAGGCTACGAATGCGGAAATCGTAAAGCAAGTGCATAGAATCATTTTGAGTTATCGTAGTGTGAAGTTGCACGAGTTAGCTGAAGCAATGGGGATCCCAAAAGAACGTGTGGGATACATTTTGTACGTTCTTCTGGAGATGAAAAAGCTATCGGCGCGATGGACCGTTGGTGACCGTCGAGCTAAAATAGTAGTGCGTTGATGATTCAACGAGAGGTTTGCGTTATTGGAACGTAATCAAGTGAACCTTTTTGCGGGGTTTTGTGACGATAGATGAAACGTGGGTCCATTATCATATCCCTGAGTCCAATAGGCAGTCTGCAGAGTAGCTGGAAAGTCACGAAAAAATACTGAAACGGCTAAAAGATTAACGCTCAGCCGGGAAGGTTATGGCTTCCGTTTTTTGGGATGGGCATCGCATCGCATCTCTCTATCTCCATCGATTACCTGACGAAGAAAAAAGTTCTGTACCATCACGATAACGCAACGTCACACACGTCCTTAAATCGGTGGCCAAATCGGACCAACTACGGTTTGAACTACCATATTCTCCAGACTTGGACCCCAGCGACTATTATTTGTTCCCAAACCTCCAGAGATTCAGATCGGATGAGGAAGTCATCGCGGAAACCGAGGCGTATTTCGAAGGTTTGGTCGTTTCGTACTACAGAAAAGGCATCGAAATGTTGGAAAATATATATTAAATATAACTTATTAAATTTCACTTTTATTAAATATAACTTTGCCCAAAACACGCTTTTTTTCATTTTCATTTTTAAAACATTTTTTATTTTTCTTTTTATATTCTTAATTTCTAAATTAAAGGCTAGACAAAAAATGCTTAAATTCTAGCTTAATTATCTTATATAATAACTTACTGGTCCTTCGCAGACGCTCTAAGCTAAACATTACTTAACATTTGTATAATTTGCCTTTCGGCGACAGAACTTTGTGGCAGTACTGATAATTAGTTGAAATACAAAGAAAAATTTGAAAAACTTTGTCAATTTTTTTTTTGTTTTTTTTTTCTTAAAATTTAACTTACTTAACTTACCTAATATATATATTTTTTTTTTTTTTATGTAAAAGCACTTAACCTAACTTAACTTAAATCTTATACTACCCTAATTCTAGAAAAGCCCAAAACACGCTTGTTTTCATTAAAAATCCTGGGACTTTTCAAAATGGCCCCTGGAGCAAGGGTTATAAAAGCAAGGAACAAAAAATAATAGAAAAAAAAAATATCGGGAAACTAAAGCCTTTACAGCCCTTAGTGCTAAACAGTTATGAAAAATTTTTTTCTTTTCTTATTCAGTAGACAATAAGTACATGTCAAATATCTATGTGGAATTTCTAAATAAAACAACAAATTCGAATCAATCATCATCATTTATTTTATCGCCGTCAAAGTAGGCCCCTTCCAAGGCAATACACTTATGCCAACGAATAATGCCACCATCCATACACGTTTTATATGCCACGGCTGGAATCGATTTTAGCTTCTTCTTCGATTAGTCTTTTATGTCTTCAATCCACTCGAAACATCTTCTTGAAGTGGTAATTTGAGTTTGGGAAACAGGAAAAAACCACAGAGGGCCCCATCTGGTGAATATGATCCTTGTTCGACCATGTTAGTTGAGTTTATAGTCATACACTCGCTCACGATGGTAGTTTTGTGAGAAGGTGCATTATCATGATGCAGAACCCAAGATTTGTCTTTCCACAAATCCGCCCTCTTTTGTCTAAGTAGTGTTAGTGGTACCGGATGATACTGGTACCCAACAATATTTATTTTTTGTTTTCTTTTGCTGTTTACCTTACCTTCGTACCTCCGGAGCCGAATCAAAGATCTCTTTATAATTTTATTGATGGTTACTTTATTTACAAGCTGATGTTCGCTTCGTTTGGTGGTCAAATACTAACTGAGCGGTGGTCGATTACTAACTGGCTGTCGATCACTAACTGGCCGCGAAAATAAGATGCGCCGCCCTTTTATGTTGTGGCAAATCGAGATTTGCACACAAGTATTAATTAATTTGCAAAACACAAACTCGATTGTTTGTGCTTTAAAAGGAAATTAGGGTTAGGGGATTGAATCAGTGTGCGGCAGATTAACTTTAGGTTTCATCTGTCGCACATATGCTTCACTGTGGGAGGATGGAGGAGTGGATGGTGGACCTTAGGGACAGGTAAGTATTTTAGGTATAGGAATGGGATAGGTTAGGGGGTTTTAGGTAAGTGGAAAGGTGTAGCGATTTTTAATCGCTACAGTAGTATTCCATATTCACTGTTTGACCTTACGGAAGGAATTCATAGTACACCACACCATGATAATCGAAAAATGTTTGATCAACTTTGTCGTGGTTTTTCGGTTTCGGCTCCTAACGGCATTTGGTGATGATTGCGTCATACCCTTAGACCCATGTTTCGTCACAAGTTATGATGTGTTGCATGAATGACAACTCGGGAAAGCATGTCTTCAGCAACCGCTCTTCGATGCTATGTTTGCAAAAAATTCTGCTTTTTTGGAACAAGCCTTGCTGCGACGCGTCTCATTTCCAAAATATCGACCAAAATCTTACGAACTGTTTAGCTCTTTCGCTAGCTCTCTCAAGCTATAATGATGATTTTCAAACCCCAATTCCCCGATTTTAGTGAAGTTTTCTTCAGTCACAACCGTTCTTGGAATGGTCGCGCGAGATAAATCATTAATCGCTTTTAAATGCTTGTACCATTCATACACTTGTGTTTTTGATAGAACTGAGTCGCCACAAGACACCCCGTTGGAAACGCCAAATTTAACTCAACCAAAGTATATATTATAACAATTGAAAAACGAACCAACAAAATCAGCAGATATAAACAAACCAGTTGTCAGATAACGCTCACCTTGACGTCATTATGTCTCACAGTGTTGCCAACTCAGTGGCAAAAAGAAATCCATACGAAGTGCTATTGCATAAAAGCTTGTGTCACAATGAGGCCCAATCGGACCCCATAAATGACACATATGTGGCTAAACCTTCACCCATTTGGAAAAATTATCCAAGGAGTATATTATCCGTCGAACTCCGGCACCTTTTTAAAAAATGTCTCCAACATATTTATCCAGAAACGATCTAAAAAATTGTTTAAGGGTTAGGTGTCCTTTTCATCGTCCTTGTATCTATCTTTTTGTTATGGATTTATAAAATTCCACTGAATCAAGAGGCTTATAAAACATCGAGTGTCAATCTTTTGTTTTTTGTGTAGTTGTATGTGTTGTTTTTTTCTCAGGAGAGGCAAGTCTGAGATGTTATTAGATAATTGTTTGTGTTCTTCATAAACCGTTGTAAGTTGTAACGCTCCAGAAACACACACACTTTAAAGGAGTTCCAAAATGGGTTTTAGTCCAGAGAATCAGACCCTGTGGCAATATCTGTAAAAAAGACAAGGGTAGCCCACACGCCTTCGAGACAACTGACCGAGATACCAGGAAAAATTCATAGATTTTATAGCCTGTCTGTGACATTTTTCCTTGTAAACGTATATTACGTCTTCTCTCTTTTGTCCAGATCTCGAATCAGATACGATCTAGTTGCATCTCAGCGTCGTTGATACATTAATCGGTTGATTAATCGAAAATAAAGGGATCAATGTATTATCATCGACAATACAGAATACTATATTTTTTGTTGCTAGTAGCAATAGGGTTGACACTAAAATGGAACCCTGAGGCATCCCATATTTAATGGGAAAGATATCCGTAGTAGTAGTAGTTGAGAGATTCCATATGAATGAAGCTTACTTAATAATGCCTTCTGTCGGGCTAGGCGGATTTTCCGCCGTGAAGAGGAGCTGAAGTTGTTGCCAATAGCCTTTAATATTGACCAGCAGCGACGCCAATCAATTAAGGATTTAAATGGAATGTGAAATTTTCATGTCAAGAAGACAAATTGCATCGACTAACTCTACGCAGGCCCCCGCTTGGTAGAAACCTTGACGTGGTGCAGGGGCTTAAGCTACAATGAATCACTCAGGCTATGCTGATGGAAGCATATGCTTCTACTAGGGTCACTCATATCAGACAGGCTAGCGAGGAGTAACACACAAAGATCTACTACCTCTAATCCAGGGTGTTATGCGTCACCGTGCCCATTGGATGGCTGGCAGCCAGGGGTTTACCGGCTGTATTATAATAGCACCTTTCTGACAGCGGGTCGTATCAACGCAGTAAGACATTACCATATCAAAACGGGGCTCTGACATAGCGGATTATTTAAAACCCCAAGACTCGTGGGAACAAACATGAATAACCAATACACAAAAAACAATCTCACGAAAAACCCGGTAGGCGTAGGTGTGATGAGCTGACACTACCATAAGGGAACAAATCACCAAGAAAACACCGACTCGGCAAAAAGAAGACGTAGGGAAAAACGGAAAAAGCGGGATATACGCGTAGGTACGTGAAATGTTCGAACGTTATATAAACCAGGGACGATACAGGCGGTCGTAGAAAATGCGAAACAATATAAAATGGACACAGCTGCGCTTCATACGCCCATGTAAAAGATGTGAAATTTATTAATGACCGAATGTCGGTGCTAAAAATACAGGGCCCAAGGTACAATTATGTATTTATAAACCTACACGCCCCAATAGAGTCTACCAACGAAGAAACGAAGGACACGTTCTACGAGAGCCTAGAGGTCGTATTTGATGGGATCTCATCATTCGATGTTAAAATCCTCCTCGGGGACCCGACGCCGAAACGCGTAACCAAATAGACCGTTTCCTCATAGACACAAGACACCACTCGAACATCCTTGACGTAAGATCATATAGAGGAGCAGATTACGACTCCAACCATCTTCAAATGATGATCGGAATTAGGAGTCGGCTCGCAGCAAACCTACACGGGCAGTCACGGGAGACGAGCAAAAAGTTCGACTGAGAAAACTACAGAGGAGTATCAATACTCCCAACCACATATAAAATACTAACAAACGTCATACTGGCGAGAATCACAGCGTACACGGAAGAAATACTAGGGGACTACCAATGCGGATTCCGTAGGAAACGGTCAACGAGCGACCAAATGTTCACAGTAAGGCAAGCACTGGAAAAGAAGTGGGAATACAGAGAGACGGTTCCCCAACAGTTCGTTGACTTCAAAAAAGCCCACGACTCAGTCGCAAGGCAAAGACTTTATCATATTGTAGTTGAGCTGAGAGTCCCGAAAAAATATGCGGCCCTCATTCAAATCTGCATTAACGAGAATAAAGGGCGAGTTAGAATAGAAAACCACCTCTCAGAACAATTTGAAATCCCCGACGGACTAAAATGGCCTCTTACCATGTCTTTTTAACTCTGTACTCGAGTATGTCATCAGAAATGTACAAGACGACAACATGGCCGGATCATTCCTGAATGGGATCACATAAGTGCTCTCATAATCAGATGACATCGCCGTTCTGGGCGATAATCTAGAAACTGTAAGTAAAGACAGTGAAATCATCATGCAAGCGACAGAAGAGGACCACACTATTGGCTTCGTCTTCCTCACTACTCCCATTCTGTAGGATGCTAAATCTATTCGTTAGTTCGTCTTGATATTCAGCCCCTTAGCGCAGGTCTTTACTGTTTCAGTGCCGAACTTTTTGTTCTTCGAAATAAATTAAGATAAAACCAAATATATGATTACGACGAAAACAGCTGGTCGTCACACATAAACGTCAGAGGCAAGACATTTGAAAAAGTTTAAGTATTTAAATATCTAGGAGCAATACTGACGGCCAGTAATGAAATGTCGAAGGAAATTAACAAAAGATTGCATTCCGACAACGCTAGCTGTGCCAGCAGTCGTTAAACTCCTGAAATCTAAACTGCTGTCACGTAATATAAGACCTTGCCCGGAAAAAACAAATCATTATGGAAAATTTAACAAGCCTCAGGACTTGTTAAATAAGGCCAAGACCGGTTCCCGGTTGTAGTGCCGATGATGATGATGATGATGAATACGTAATATAAAGCTTCGTGTCTATAGAACCATAATCATACCGATTGTTCTATAGGGATACGAAACATGAGCTCTCACAAAAGGGGAAGAAAAAAATTCCGCGTATTCAAGAATAAAGTTTTAATGAGTATCTTTGGAGGTAAATATGACGAGGAGGCAGGTCAGTATACGAAACTCCACAACCACGAATTGGAAGAGCTATACCGCAAACCTACAATAGTGAGAGTAATCAGGTCGCGAAGATTAAGATGGTCTGGATATGTGACGCGAATGGGTAACGATAGGACCGTGCGTCACGGTAGACCAACGGGAAAGAGACCGACAGGTCGGCCGTGACGGAGATGGGAGGACAATGTTAGATTTGACCTTGAGGAGATCGGATCGGATGGTCAAGCGTGGAAGGAGAATGCACAGGACAGGGAACGATGGCGCAGCCGAGTCAGCGCGGCCATGAACTTCCGGGTTCCTACAGGCCAATAAGTAGTAATAGACTCTACGCAGGCGTTCAAGTCGAACTTTCCAAAGCAAACATCTAGCTATAGTATGGATAATAAGACATTTTACAAATCGTACTTATCCGTGCACACTTCCAGAATTGACGAGTCGGCTTAAGTCGGTTAATCGTTGGTATTGCACAACTAGTACGCCGGCGCAGTCGTTTGTATGGAATAAATGCTTGGTTTGGATGACAGAAATAGATACAAGGTGTTCGCAGAATCACTCTGGCTCGGCAGTAGTTGAGACATTTTGTGGCCGTTTTGGCTGAGCAGCCTCGCCTGTGCTATGGAATGTAAACCCTTGGAGTTGTGTACTTGAAACTCGACAGGGACAACCGTCTCAGAAGCTAGGTGGTTGATGTGTATCTAGTCGATGGTATATGAACGTTTTTTTATTATTTTTTTTTGTTTACACTAATACGCGCACAAACGGGGATTTTCAAGTACACGTAAATGTCAGAGCATAGTGCAAGCCGAAGGAAAAGAAGTGGATAAGGAATGAAGGACATTGGTCCTTAATGCTTGGACATTACAACGACGAGGAAATACATTATCAGGTAAAGCATTCCAAATTCGTGTGGTTCGGCTAAAGAATGACTCTCTTTGTGGCC
This sequence comes from Microdon myrmicae, assembly GCA_963931805.1. Taxonomy (NCBI): domain Eukaryota; kingdom Metazoa; phylum Arthropoda; class Insecta; order Diptera; family Syrphidae; genus Microdon; species Microdon myrmicae. The sequence goes on along the minus strand of OZ007497.1, from coordinate 4,261,788 downwards.
CTGAAATTGACTTTCAACGTGAATTGATGCGCATTCTCAAATTGACGGGTATAGCAAAAAAGTGTGAAGAGGTGGACTCATGCATGATACATCGTGCTTATGTTTTAACGACGGAATTGATCGACCAATAAGTTTCACTGCTCGTTTTTACATCCTATCGAGCACGTGTAGTGGAGTTTTGGAAGTTTCACTGCTCGTTTTTACATCCTATCGAGCACGTGTAGTGGAGTTTTGGATGCGTCTGGCCAAATATGAGAGTTCAACTCCATTTTGGGATGAATGTACGCCTTGTAAATAGTCGCCAGGTTGGATGGAGTGAGGAATTACTTGCATCTCTTAACGAACCCCCTTTCTCGCTGCTTCAAATATGTGGTCGATCCAATTAGAAGTCAAATTAATGCGGGTGCTGAGGATTGGTAGTTCCTTAGCTTCATCGATTCAAGTGCAGTTCATCGATAATATATTTACTTTGGGGTTCGCCTTTGACGACAAGAGACAGCACTGAATTATCCAATGCGACAATCTTGCTTTCACCGAACTAGTGGATGGAATGGTTTCATTTTTCGGTAAGATACGTCATCATATCTCCTGTGTACCTCTTCTACGAAAGCCATATTGGCGGTCATTGAGAAGGTCATTTTATTCCAGATATTTCGAAAGCTGACGGTTAATGAGTGATTTCAGTACCTTCGAGAGAATAGAAGTTGATGCTATGGGCCGATAAGAAGAAAGGGACGATTTGTCGCCCAATTTGGGAATTGGCTGAATGTTCGCTGACTACAACCTACTCGGGAAAGGGTCATTAGAATTAGACAAATGGAAAAGTTTTCGCAGTGGTTTATTGAGTGAAAAACAACATCTCTTCAAGAAAATTGGCGAGATGCCATCCGGGCTAGCGGATTTGTTTGCATTTAGCTCATCGAGTGTGCGGGCAACAGTACAGTCTCGAAAGTGAATCTGACTCATAGTATGTATCGACTATAAGCGAAGGAATGGATGAAGAGACCGAGTTTTGGATGTTTTTCACGAATACTCAGAAGTTTCCGGGAGAGTGTAGTATATTTTGCCTCACTCTCTGGTCATGCAAGAACTTTGCGCGTTTAATATGCGTCATTTCTAACGCTCTCGAATCTCTTTCTGTTTTCCTCAGTATTGTTTGATTTATACAACCTGTAGCTTAATTCTTTAGCCTTAGTGACTTTTCTCACCCGAAATCGAACCACATATATCTCCTGGGTTTGATTCTCTTTATCTTGTGTGGAATAAAGGTCCGCATAGTAAGAAAAATCATCTGTCAATGTGTCCGCTATAATGTCAACTTCGTTATTGAGGAAAAATAACGACCAATTTAAATTCGCTTCCTCGTAGATCCATATGTTCTTTTGGGAGTTTTCTCTTTAACGTTGCTGTTGTTTAGAGCAAATTTAGCTGAAACGACACAGTGCTCTAAAGTGCCCAAGGGCGAAGAAACTTCGTTTGTGTATTTGTTCGGGTGGGTGGTGAGAAACAGGTTCTGTGTTGGCGGAATGACCATCTATGTCTGGTACCCGTGTTGACTCATTGACGAATTGGGTTAAACTATTTGAATCGGAAAGGAGCTGGATAGACATACTGAACTTTAGGTGTTCCGTGTCCGGAGTGGCGAAGACACCGAGAATTGTGCACATTGAAATCACCCCAATAATGATTTCAGTGTGCGGATATAGGGTCAAGATACTATCGATAGAATCACATTTGGGCTTCTGTAAAGAAAGCAGTAATATGTGAAATGCTTACGAATCTGAAGTTTTAGCCACGAGAAATTAAAGCAAAGCCCATATTGTGGCAGAAACTGATAAGCAATGTAACTTCGTGCGTATGAAGCTAGACCACGATCTGGAAAGAATAGATACACTAAGTTGCAACCAGGTAGATTAAGATCGGAAGTATCTGTATCAGTTATTACCTGAGTAATTGCTGGTTTCTGGTTAGAAACATGGGCATACTCAGAGGAGAAATTACATCATTTGGGGAGCGTTATAGTTTACGAAAAAATTTGAAAGTCAGCACGATTTTCTTCCAAACAAGGTTCAACTTATTTGGATTAATGCTTCTTCCCTGTGGAGAGCCAAATCAGAACGCTCTTAAAAGGAAATGTGGCATCCAAATCATATCCAGGACAACCAAAATATATCAAGTCGGTTGACGAGTCAACCTCAATCTTGGTTAGTACTGAAATATATTGCTTCCCCGTTTGCAAATATTAATGGATCGAATGATCCTGATGTCACAAACTGTTACCAGTTGAACGTGTACAGGATTTCGCAAGCGGTCTCTATTCTTCAGAGACGAGCTATTTACAATTTTGTTTCTTATCAAGCCCCTAGACATGCTTCCCCTTCTCCCTGGAAATCCGAATGGGGCACTAGACACCTCTGAAATTTTTAATCGCATCATGACATTTTCTTAACCCATTCCGGGCTATCAGCCAAACGTCCGGTACCATATCGCGAATTGTGTAGCAAGACGGGGTGATATTTCACCTTGGTACCAACTTTTGCACGCTAAATTTCTCCCTGCACCTTCGGAACCGGACTTTTTTTTGAGGAAGGGCGTTTTAGTCTTGCCCGGTACGACACGAGTTTTAAAGGTCAAATCTCACTACACGCAAAAAATTATTAAAAAGGACTCAAAAAGCTACTTACAGTTTCGTCTGTTTGTTTGCGATGACCGTCCTACCCGAGTTTCGTCGGTTGGTTTATTTTTCCTGTGTGCTAGAGTATAATACTATCGGGTTGAATCTATTTTGCATATTTGTTGCAAGTTAAATATTCACAGGCGCAATCTTTCTCCGTACACCACCATACCAAGGTTTCCTTTCCTCTTTAATCCCAGTCGAATTAATTTGTTTACAATGATTTTTGAATTTAATTTATTTCACTTTTGAAGTTACAATGGCTTTGTATTTTAATTTATTTCATTTTTGAAAATATTGCTTTATTTTAATATACCCTCACTCGCGACTGTCAATCATCGACTATCTATATAAACCTACTTATTGTCGACTGACAACTTATCACGCGATATGAACCCACCGGCGTTCCTCCGCTGTGGAACCAAATCACACCATAAAACCGTTATATGGAATGATATTTTTCAGCGGTGATGATCGATCTCGATTTTAACTGAGATATCATCGCATAATGTTTTTGTTTTTGTTTTAATGAATGAATGTATGATTGTGAAAATGTATAGTGTTTTAAGTTTTGTTTTTATGTTTTGTATTTTATATGTATTTAATTTGAAAACGTAAATGAATGTTTTGTTTTGTAGTTAAATGAATATTTTATGTTTTGAAAATGTAAATGAATGTTTCAGGTTTTGATTTTATGTATAGTTGTTTTATTCATATCTACTTATGTTTTGTTATGGTTTATCAGTTGGAGTAGATTCGGTGGGGGAGTTGTCGGGGTTCCCTATACCACATGGAAAACCAACCCACAATTTCATACCTTATTTCAACCGCTTTCAGCGCGTCATTTCTATCCTTATTCCCCTTATAAGCTATTCCACGGGGAAATCATGTTAAACGGACGCATAGCTAAACTCATATTCCTATGCATAATTGAGTTTAGCTATCTTTTCGCCATACGGCAACCCCATTTCTCTAACCCATGAGATTTCCACCGGAAATTGCATCAGGTTGGTTAGCAACGGCATAGTCTGATCAAACCACGTGGCTGCATAATCATGTAACCACTGGGGAAATTATCAAAGCATTTAATTTAGTTCCCATGATCAGATTTCCCTAGCCAAATCGGCGTCCTATTCACTTTCTCCAGACACTCAATTCGCTGGGGATCAATGCTCTCTTTTCGCAGGTGAATAGCACCAGCTAAATGTTCCTCTCCTTTACAGTTCTGTCTTCCTACAGTTCAATACACTCTGAGATCACCATATTCACCAATTTAGGTCAATTGGGTTATCCTCAGAGCTGTATTGATTCATGCACACACAACCCAACCATGATCCCCGAAATCATTGCACATTGTGTTTCTGTTCTCTCATTCTCCCATGTTCGTTGACCATCGAATTAACCGATGTATTCACCACACATCGACGGGCGTGGCAATGAGAGAGCAGAAGTATGATCTCTATTGGTTGTCCTACGTGCATTTCATCCCTTTTTCAGTCAGTCGTTATTCAACTACCGCGGCGTGTGCACGCTGATGCACACGCTCGAGCCACAAGTTTTGGAGAAAATTTGGTTAACAATTAAAATTATTTTAATAATATTTAATATTTAAAATTATTTACGAATGGAGACGTACCGTGAAATCAATCGTGAGTTAATACTTAATAATCAAGAACTTCGTAGTACACTAGCTAAATCGAAACACGAAATGTGCTATTTAAATTCGTTGCTTATAGAGCAACGAGAAATAAATTCTCGGCTGAGGCATCGTATTGTTGCTGAACTACAAAAAAGTTACAAGTGTATAATTAGAGATGTATTTCAAGAAGAGTTTACAGGAGACAATTCTCGACCCCAAACTGATGGGTCTGTGGCACAAAGTTAAAGCAAATAGAAGACTAAAACAATTAAACTACACAACAGTGAATTTCATTTCTTATCTTTCCTTTCGGAGCTTCCTTTTGGTGACAATATTTCGTCGGAACAACTCGATGGGGATTCGAGTGAAACCGTGCCATACGTTGGCACATCAACTTGTACCCCACAGAGTTACTTCGTAACACAACTTACACCTGTTCCTTTTTTTCGGGCGGGTCCATCAGCCATGCTCCGAAAGAGAGTCAAGTATTTCTCCTCAGCACGAAACCTATGGTTTCTTGTGTAATAATACACCGGACTGCCAATGTTAAGTAATGTTTAGCTTAGAGCGTCTGCGAAGGACCAGTAAGTTATAATATAAGATAATTAAGCTAGAATTTAAGCATTTTTTGTCTAGCCTTTAATTTAGAAATTAAGAATATAAAAAGAAAAATAAAAAATGTTGTAAAAATGAAAAAAAAAAAAAAAAAAAGAAAGGCATTGGTATCCCACCTATAAGTCAGCCTTTTAGTTGTCTTGTACGACAAGCCAGCCTACCGGTTACTCACAAGGTACAAATCAATCACCTCAAAACCATCAGTGTCAATATATCGTTGTTTTGTTGAACCTGTGTGTGCGTTCCATTTGATATTTATTTATTGCATTTGTATGTTTAATGTAAAACGGCGTAAGGCCGTGCCAGGAAGAAACAAATATTTATGGAAAATTTAACAAGTCTCGGATATGGACCGGATACCATTGGAGAGACTTGCTAAATAAGGGCAAGACCGGATCCTGCTTGTAGTGCCGATGATGATGATGATGATGTTTAATGTAATAGACTTACGATGCCTAGGTCATGAGAAAAATAGGGAATCAAGGATGATTGTTTATTTTTTTGTTATTTATTATTTATTACAACACATTTCCCTTTTTTTTTCTTTCCAATTATATTTCAGGAGTAATAAAAAACTAGTGTGTTGGAGACCGGAATATAAAAAGTTGGGTAATTAACCAACGCATCAAATGTATAAATTATTCTGAGAGAATTTAAATCTATATATATTTTCAAGCAAATTCTGTTAGCAGAATAAGAGGATTCCCAACGACTGACATAAATATGGCGCAAAATTGAAATGTATAAATAAAGGGAAAGTAAGAAAGTGTCCCTCCAATTCTGAAAATCCGCTAAATCATATACCTATCACAGTTTAAAGAGCAAAAGTGAACGTTTTATTCCGTTTTTAAAACAGATTAATAAAGGGTTCAAGTGAATCATTGAAATTATTATAACTTAATCTTGAAAGTGTGCCTTCATGATCAGAGCTATTTTTTCTATAATTATTATTAAGATCCACTCGTTTCCCAAAAGGTAATTACTCAACGCAAGCCAAGGCAATACGAGTCAAGGACTTGCACACTCCTGTGGCTTGTTGATGTTTATCGCTGAATCACACCGCACTTCCGCGAAGGCGATGTAAATGCATTTGACAGCGTGACAAGCCTTCCCATCTACAGACAATACGTTTAACAGATGATTGGAATATCAGAATCAGGATATCTCCAATTTCATCCCGCTTGTTTGCGGTGCCTTTAATTAAATCCTGGCTGAGGGTGCGATGCCACTCGACACAAAGTCAGTTCCCAATCCGGGTAACATATCGAATGCATAAAACCATAAGATAATATCGCACTTACAGTGTCCTGTGAATAACAGTGCCACTAGGATGCCACTCAATAATTATCAGTTAGAGATTTCATCCCTTTCAATGTATCGAAAGCGAATCCGGTGCTCCTTCTTTTGTGTAGTTCTTTCATATATGAGATTGGGGCGCAATCGTAATTCAATGCTCTCTTTCGCTCTATACCTTATCTGAGGGATGTGCAAAGGCCATTTGAGTAAACATCCTTCGAAAAAGGATACAATACTTGGACTATTTGTCATCATTGTGGTTGGTTTGGTGTTTGTACCGTGGGGTTTCTATTTGAGGTGTCCGAGATGTCTTACGACCGCCAGGGATTGGGGTGTATTTATTTCCGTCGCCCTAAGTCGAAAGGATTTTCGCCTTCCACGCCGTGGAGGGTGTAAATTACTTTATGTGTTTGAGGACGACACAAGACACCACTGCAGATCGGGAGATGGCTTTGGCTGGTGATATTCTTTGAAACACGGAACTTTTATACGGGGAGCATTAAATCCAAGCCAAAGGAAATACCAATGGGAATTTCCTATTCCTTGTCATTCGTTTTTCTGGAGTAACGTTAAAAGCTTGATGGGGCGGAGTCAGTTTTCTATTGCCAACTGCTTGAGAAGGGTATAAGGACGAGAAGAAAACATTTGCTATTTACCGAATCTTAAGTAGGGACTTGGGGGTTTCTTTTTGTGTGCTCTATGTGTTTATGTAACTAAATGGAAAAGAAGATGAAATAAGCGTAAGGAAAGAGGATCAAGTTTTAAGTCATTTACTTTTTACATAGCTGGTGTAGGGGTAGGTTTATTCGAATTTAACTCGCACACTAGATATCCTGAATTTGCTTCATTTTTATGGGGATGTCATCGACGTATATTATTTAATATAAACGGCCAACATGATTAAAATAAATTTAGAACGATTAGGTGAAATGCAAGGCGATGAGTATTCATTTAAACTTATAATACGGCAAAAAGGAGCTCTGCTGCACGGCTGAGTTTAATTATAATAAAATAAGTTGTTAATCAATTTCTATGACACTTAGAGGATGGACGCATCAAATAACTTCTAATGACATTTAATATTAACATTTAACATTAACATTTAAGAATGACGTTATTTGTTATCTTTTAGATTAAAACTAATTAATGTTTCACTAAAAACGACGTATAGCGTCTTCGAACATTACAAATAATAATATTTGAAGCCTTTGTATGATATACTATATGGTCAACTACTAAACTCTAAACTTATCCGCTAAAGTACTACGGTGTGGACTTGCTGATTACAAGAAAGAGACAAAATCAATTAAAAGGTACTAGATGTTATCTCAACAGGCATATGTTTAGGTCCTGCGCCGTGCTTCCTCGGTTGAGGGAAGAGCGGGGACCTTTTATTTTTAATTGCTTAATTTTGTAAAACCTTTCTTTTCGGTATTAGACATTCCTCTATCACCGATATCCAAAAATTCGTTATAGACAGAACCATCGATTTGAAATCATCGACTTGTTAATGTATATTTGAATTAATAATAAATCAACGGAAATTGTGTTCACAGCTATCAATAAATTTTTCTTTTACAGTCCTCACTTCCAAATCTCCTCTGAACTTCCTCTATTCTAATTTTTCTTTTTGACTTTTCACATTCAATTCGGACGAAAATCCAAGTTGCTATGTTTTCAATAAATAAAAAGGTGCAGGTTATTAAGTGTGCTGTAACTGGTAATATTGTGAATGTTTATGAATGGTATGTATTAAGTGAGAATGTAATATATGTTAAGTGAAGTTTTTAAGGATGTGTTAGGAGATTCAGTGTTAAATTTAATAAGGGTAGTATTCTGGAATACAACATCCCACCCTTCTTCGAGAAAGAAAATTATCCTTGAAGAGAATAATTTTCTAGTAACTATATATTAAATTAAGATTAATTAAAAACTTGGATTTTCGTTCAATTACATTACAAAGGTTTTCAAAATTAATCTTTCATCAAAGGTTACAATAATCAAAAAGTTCTTAATACTAGAAAAATAATCTATTTACATTATATATTAACTAAATTTTTTCAATAATCAAAAAGTTCTTAACACTAGAAAAATAGTCAAAATAGTCTATTTACATTACATATTACCTAACTAAATTTAAATATTTCTCCTTGGAACCTTTTGTTTTCTAATCCAAAAGTTATTATTACTTATTATATTAATTACATAATATTAATATTCAAAATTCTCATTTCCGTTCGAATATATATATTAATTCCAAAATTTCCAATACATATATTACCTCTAAAATTTCCTTTCTTTCCTTTTTCGTTCGAATATATATAAATTCTAAAATTTCCAATATATATTACCTCTAAAATTTTCTTTCTTTCGTCCCCCTCATTAACTTTTTTTTTTTTTTTTTTTTTTTTTTTCATTTCCGTCATTTCCTACAATTGTTAGATTATTTCATATATATTGAATAATAAAACAAAGGCCATTTGTTATGTGTTTATTTTTTCCTTAAATTTATGGAAAATTTTCCAAAACCTTTTTGGGCCTATTACTATGATTATTGTATAGAAATGCATAATACCAAAAATCTTCTTAAGAACTGATTTCAAATGTCCTAAATGATTGTGTAACTTTTTATTTTTTTGTATTTTGTGTTTGAATAAATGTTTATTGTTGAAAAAAAGAATTTGTAATGTACTTATATGGTTTTCCTTTTCCGTACCTATTTTAGTTAAATTATTATTTTCATTATTTATTATATCGTGTTTGAGTAAGTGTCTGTTTGTTTTCGTTGTTTAAAATTTTTTGTGTTTTCGGCTCATTGTCATCATTTTCTATAGCTTTAACTTCTTTAATTGAATTATTATTTTCAATTTTCATTACTTCGTGTTGCTGTTCAGTATCGTTATTTAAAATGTTTAGTGTCTTCGGCTCAATGTCATCATTTTCTATAGCTTTAACTTCTGTCGGAACGTTTACCTTTTCAGTCTTACTCACTGCTGATGAATCGTTTAGTTTCTCAGTCTCATTTACTGATTCGAATAGTTCTTCAGACTTATTAGCTGTTAGAACATCTTGGTTCCCAGTACTATTTGCTGTTTGAACTATTTCTTCAGTTATATCTGCTGTAGAAACATTCAATCCTTCAGTCTTTGCTGCAGAAAAGATTTGTTCATCAGTATTAGCTGCTGAACTGACTTGGGTTTCGAATTTTATTGCAACTATTGGGTTTTCAGTCTTTAACACTGCTGAATGTTCAGTCTTTGTTGCTGAAGTGCCGTGGTTGTCTATTGGGATAGCCGGAATATTAGGGGTTTCTGTTTGTATATTTTCTGCAGGATCCGAATTTTCAGTCTTTAATACTGCTGAGTTTTCAGTCTTGGTTGCTGAAGTGTCTGCGTTGTCAATAGGGATATCTGAGATATTAGCGATTTCAGTCTTTAATACTGCTGAAAATTTCGGATTTTCAGTCTGTGTTGCTGAATTGTTTTCCAGAATGGGAGTATGAATCGGAGTCTTTATATTAGGGACAGGGTTATCTTCGTTTATGTGGCTTGGTTTATAGGAGTATGTGGGCTCAGGGTAAATTTGGCTAGGAGCTTCATTAAAATGGTCGTTATCTATTTCCAAAGATCTAATGCTGTAAACAGAAAACTTTGGTCTGTCTTCCATCAATTTTGGTTGGCGTCAGGCCTCGTTTTCCGACTCTTGCACCCTAGAAAAGTGAACATTTTGTCTATCGTTTTGTCTATTGGTGCTCCTAGAATTTTCACCAAAACGATTTTCAGAGTTTGTAGGATTATTTCGGAATGGGTTACGCGTTGTTGTGCCTTGTTGGTAATTTGTTGAAGCCGATCCATTCCTAGATATCTTGTATCTACACTCGTTCTCTGTGTGATTATTCCGTCCACAGAAATTGCAAAAAATGTTATATTCCCTTTTTATGGGTTGTCTATTCGGAAAATAGTTGGATTGCATGTTCCGATAACATGTGTCCTGTGTATGCCCTGACTTACCACAGGTTTGGCAGACTATACTATTGAATGTAGGTTTTTCATTGTATTGATATGACCTGGGAGAGTTGTCCATTCGAGCACCATGTGATACTACATGTGCAATCGACTGTTTTAAATTATTTCCCCCATGGACTTTAGCTAGTATCTTTAGCTGTTCGTTCATTAGTCCATCTTCAAATGTTTGTACGGCCAATTTTTTGTTTTCTTCCATTAAGAATTCCCTAACCACCGCGTCTGCTGTTATTTCACACGTGGCAGAGTTTAAAGTCCTTAGAGCATTCGCGACTCTATCGCCGTATTCCCGGACGGTTTCTCTGTAGCGTTGTTTCAGAGAAATCAACTCATTGTGTGCCGTCGACCGAGATTGCTCCTCTTTATATTCCGATTCGAGTTTATCTTTTAAATCCTCCCACTTAGCGATTTGGCTATACCTAATCAGATCGTAAGCATGACCCTCTAGTCTATTTTTGACTAGCTCTAAAAATGTCTCGTATATATCCGGGTCTGCCTTCTTTATGGATCTAAATAAAACGTCTCCCCCGGAAATAAATTTACCTAAGTCGCAGGGTTTCCCGTCAAAGATAGGGACGATTCTGAAAACATCAGAAATTCCGACAGACAGAGCCATTTCAGGGGTTTTACTGAGTATCTGTTGATAGTGGAATTGTTCTTCCCCCTGCCTAGCCGCCTGTCTCGTGTAATATGGGCTCGTAATATTGAAAATTTGAATTAAAGTATGGCGAAAATTTGTTATCAATTCTTAAAAATATGGTTTATGAAAAAATGGCCTTTATGTTATTATTCAATATATATATATATGGAAACGATATGGTTTGGACCCAAAACTGAAAAGAAAGAAAATTTTCGACGAGAAGGAAAAGAAACGGAAATGTCGTCGAAAAAAAAAACTGAAAAGAGAATTTTCAAAGAATATAGATAGAAATTTCTATCGAAAAAAATGTATGTTAGTAAAAAGGAAAGCTTCCAAGTAGAAAATATTCCTAAAAAATTTAGAGAGAAAAAACAAAATATTGAAAAAATTTCTTACTACTCTAGATGTTGATAGAAGTCTTGTTGAATTTCTTATTGTTGTCCCTTTTTTTCTTCTTTGTTGTGTCGTAGAGTTCCTCTTTGTGTTCCTTTCTTTATTTTATATTATTTTGTTATTCTTGCCAGGCAGACTTCACGCCCTAGAAGTTGAATATCCTGGTCTTTTCTGCTTTCCCTTTTTTTTTCTTTTTATTTCGTTGTTTTATGTCGAGGTTTTTTTTTTTTCTTCTTATTTTGGTTTGGTTATTTCTCCTGTATTTTTTTTCTCTCTTTTCTTCTTGAAAAATTTTTTTTCTTCTTCTTATTTGGTTATTTCTCTTGTGTTCACTTTAATTTTTTTTTTGTTTTAAATTTTTTTGTTTACGTTGTTTTTCGTTGTTTTATGTTTACTTTTTTCTTCTTCTTATAAACATTTTTTTTTGTTGTTTTAAATTTTGTTTTGTTTAAAAAAAATTTTTTTTTTCTTGTTTTTTTTTTCTTCTTATTTTCTTCTTTTTTTAATTGGGATCCTTTGGTTGTATCCCACCGCTGCCACCAGTGTTGTATGTCCGTTTTCACTGGCGAAGATTTATTAATTTTTTTCTATCCTCTAGTCCTTTTATAGATTGGCGAAATTTAATTAACCAATTTTTTCTCCTTTCTTGTATACCACTCCCACAAAACCGGTTGCAACGCACTGAATTAGTGATAACTAGATCCAATTTTCACTGCATATTAACTTTTTTTCTGGTTTTATTTAAATTTGTCTACATATGAAAGTTTTAATTAAAATGTTTAAAATTTAACTCTTTTCATTATTTTCATCTGGTTTCATTTTATTTTCACTTTTCACTTTGACGTTCACCTTTTTTTCATTTGTTATTGAAATCAAACTCCGTCTCGATTCAATTTTTCTCTGTATCTTCTTCATACGTATGTTTCTTCGATGGTTGCAACCAGAAATTTACTAACTGGAAAACCCATTTATTTTCACAGGTCAAGACGAAGTATACTTTATATATATGTATATTGATTTCTTATACATTTCTAAGGTTTGTTTAAAACGTTCAACTTAATCCGAACGAACTTTATGAACTGAATTTTTTCTCTCTTCTGTTTTTTCTTCTGTGACTTTTCACATTCAATTCGGACGAAAATCCAAGTTGCTATGTTTTCAATAAATAAAAAGGTGCAGGTTATTAAGTGTGCTGTAACTGGTAATATTGTGAATGTTTATGAATGGAATGGAATGAATGGAAAACTTATTGTTAATATGAGACTTCACACAGCGCGAATCTATAACAGCAACAGCCAGAGACTATATAAAGGCACATACGGATTGCACTAACAAAATCTTAGACGATTTTAATCGCTTTTTGTTTGAATAATACTAAAACATATAAAGTTTCATTAGAATAATATTTTCATAACTAGGTTTAGACGTTCTATATCATATATATATATTTTTTTTAATTTTACTACTCTAAGGAAAGGCGAAGCTGCAGCGCTAAATTGGTGCACTGAGATGCTATTTTTTCTCGTCCCAGTCCATCAGCTCTGGAAGATGGTCAAGGATTTTTCCCAACCAGTTCACGTAGCTTACAGCATAATGGGGTGGTATTTCACCGGGCGGATAGGAATTGGGACCCAACATAGCACTTAGTAATTGTGCCGAACCACGGAATAGCAAGAGTCACGTGCATTTGCACAATCAAAAGAATGACCCAACCTTGCTTTTTCAATCTCTCGAGGTGATAAAAAGTGACAGAAATAATTAAGGGACATTTGATCTAAAAGGAAAAAAAAACAATTGGAACATAACATAATAAATGATAAAGTGAAAAAAGGAAAGAAAATAAAACTAGAAAGTGTAAATTTGAGAAAAAAGGAGTGAAAAATCAGTGTGAAAATTTGAAAAAAATACAAATACACTGTAATTGGTTCATCGCCGGGTAAGTTTTGTATATTGAAAATTGGACTTCCGGCAATCGGTGATATACAATAGAGGTGCACCACAGTATTCGCTTTTCGCTTTACCCAATGCAGATTTAATTTTGCTCGACCACCTTCACAGAATCAGAGGGGCTTTTTACAGTTGTGCAAGGGAAGGTTTTTGGAAAATTTATGGCGACAACAAGCAGTGGCGATTTAGAGTGGAGCGCGGCTCAGAACCAAAACAAAACTCGCACACAGACGTAAGCGAGGCCCCGGGGCAGATCAATGTTGAGTCACCCAAGAACGATTTGAGGTTGGAGGGTGAAGAGGCTCCAAAAGGTGATACTGGGAAGGCCAATATTATGAAAAGAAGGAGACTACACCCGGGGGCTATAATAATATCCAATACGGGGGAAAAACATATGCGGATATATTGAAGTTAATGAAGGCCAAGCCCGAGTTAAGTGAACTCGGAAATAGCGTAAATAAAGTTCGAAAGACAGCAAAAGGGGAATTCCTGCTAGACCTGAAACGCCGTCCAGAGGCCACCAGCGAGACACTGAAAGCAAAGCTACAACAAGTACTAAAGGAAGATGCTAATGTCAAAACAGTGTCACAGGAATTCACGGTTGAGTGTCGTGATTTAGATTGAGGAAATCCTGACAACGATCGCTATAGAGTTCCCTGCACTGAACGCGATCCCATAGGAAGGGGTAAAGAGTTTAAGAAGGAAACCAGATGGCACCCAGGCTGCCATGATCCGCTTACCAAGAGAAAAGGCTAGCATGTTGCTGGCTATAGGTTTCCTACGGGTTGGATGGATGAGATGCAGACTTCGAGAACACATCGGACCCACACGATGTTTCAGATGTTGGCAATACGGTCACGTGGCGAAATCTTGCAAATCCGAAGAAGGTCGTTCGGAAAACTGTTTGTAATGCAGTGAAAAAGACCACAAAGCAATGGGTTGTAAAGCACAGCCCTAATGCATGTTCTGCGAATCAGGATGCGAAGGCCGTAACCACCACTCAACAGGGAGTTACAAATGCCGAGCATTTAGAAACGTGATGTTCAATCTTCTGAATAAGAATAGACAGGTTTAAGTGCATTCAAATTAACTTAAACCATTGTGGAGCCGCACAAGATCTCCAATCCCAAACGGTTAAGGAATATGGTACCGGCGTGGCACTACTCATCAATGAGCAGTACAGGATCCCTGGCACTGGTACTATTACATGGGAGGAAGACAGCAGTGGAACAGCGGCCCTCTGGACAACTGGAAATTCCTCCATGGAATACAGAAGCGTCCAGCGGCTGGAAGAAATTGCCTATGCTAAGATTAGAGGAATTCATGTCTACTGTTGTTACGCTCCGCCAAGGTGGGAAATAGAATATTTCAAATGCTTTTTGGATAGGATAACACAAGAAGCTAGAGATAAGAGCTTTCTTATAGTTGCTGGAGATTTCAACGCTTGGTCAGTAGAATGGGGAAGCACAAGGACCAACAGTAGAGGCCAGGCCTTCGCAGTCCTAGATGTGGTGTTACTTAATGATGGTGTTGATAACACCTTTATAAATGAGAGAGGTCGGTCCAAAATCGACATCACATATGCCAGCTCCATGTTAGTAAGAAGTATGGAGCGGCGAGTTTTGGACACATAGTGACCACCAATCCGTGATGTACGAAATATTACCGCACAGGGGATTCATCACTGGCGAATTGGTAAAGAAAGCTCAGAAAAATGGGTGGAAAGAGAAGCACCTCCGATGCGGAACTGCTTGATTATATACTGGAAGATCAAATCGCACAGTTTGACGCAGAGGCCGATGGGAACAGGCATACTGGAAAAGTCATGAAGTGGCTAACTATCGCATGTGATGCTTCTATGCCACGAAAAAGACAACCAGCAGGGGCTATCAAACCAGTGTATTGGTGGAACTCAGAAATCGCCCATGTACGATCGGAGTG
The DNA here is from genome assembly GCA_963931805.1 of Microdon myrmicae. Classification (NCBI taxonomy): domain Eukaryota; kingdom Metazoa; phylum Arthropoda; class Insecta; order Diptera; family Syrphidae; genus Microdon; species Microdon myrmicae. The sequence goes on along the minus strand of OZ007497.1, from coordinate 4,246,621 downwards.
CAACAAGTTAAGATGCTTGCAACAAAGAGGAAGAAAACGTAACACCTACCATGTGGAATTCGTCAACAAACGGAAAGAGTTGAGGAATCTAATCCGCAAAAGTAAATATGACGCGTTCTGCACCCTAAGGGATGAATTAAATGACAACCCATGGGGCAGCGCCTACAGGATAGTCATGAAAAGACTACACAACAACAGTAGTCAAATGCAAAGAAGTAAAACTGACATGGCAGGAAACGCTGCTGTCTTCTTCGCGCAGTGTGATGAGGTGCTGAGAGTGCAAGAGGGGTGGAGTATCACTGAAGGAGAGATACCTCCTGTGACCACCGAAGAGGTGCTCTTGGCTGCAAGGGTTGTCAAAAAAAAACAAGCCGCCGGGAATGGATGGTATCCCTAACGCTGTAGTGAAGACTGCTTTAATAAAAAAGCCGGAAGTCTTCAGCGGTCTCTTCACAACCTGCCGTCAAACACGACAATTTCCTAAACGATGGAAAAAACGGCGACTTGTGCTTATACCAAAAGGAGTCAAGAATCCAGAAGCGCCGTCGTCGTTGTGCATACTGGACACAACAGGAAAGCTGCTTGAGCGAGTAATTGCCACTCGCCTGGAACAATTCACTGAGGGAACGTCGGAGCTCTCTGAATGGCAGTACGGGTTCCGGAAAGGTAGATCAACCGGTAAGGCACTATCTGTGCGATAGCTGGAGCACGATGACTAGGTGGTACCAAAAAATATTGGGCGGTGGTGACGCTAGATGTTAAAAATGCATTTAACTCGGTGAATTGGAATCGGATTCTAGAAGCGTTGGGCGACCTAGAAGTATCAACCTACTTGGTGCGTATATTAGCAAATTACCTCTCGGATAGAAGACTGCTCTATAACACAGATGAGGGACCACAGAAATATAAAATAACAACGGGTATACCTCAGGGATCTGGATTAGGTCCGCTGTTATGGAATATCATGTATGATGGTGTGCTTAGGGGCAATGTACCAGAAGGGGTTAGAATCATTGGGTACGCAGATGATTTGGCGATAGTGGCCGTAGCTAAACATCTAGATGATCTGGAGAATTTTGCTTCCAAGCAATCCAGAGCATTAAATGCTGGCTAGATACGGCCGGACTGAAACTAGCTGGACATAAGACGGAGGCAGTTTTAATAAATAGAACACCGTGGTTTGGAAATAGAAAGACAAACAATCAAATTCAGACCCTATATTAAATATATTTGTTGTTAGATATATTTGGCTCCTCGATTGTATGTATCCCCGCCTGTCACGCGGGAGACCAGGGTTCGATTCCCCGTCGGAGAGCTTCTGGTGCAAGACTAATGATCATGCCCGAAAAAACAAATTATCATGGAAAATTTAACAAGCCTTAGGACTTGCTAAATAAGGCCAAGACCGGTTCCCGGTTGTAGTGCCGATGATGATGATAAGATATATCCGGACTAAAACTAGCTGAACATAAGACTTAGGCAGTTTTAATAAACAGCCGCAAGAAAGTTGAACACCTTGATTTGGAAATAGAAGGAAAAACAATCAAATTCAGTGCCTATATCAAATATCTTGGTGTTATACTCGGCAACAGGTTGATCTTCAAAGAACACCTTCGGAAAATGAGTGAAAAAACGGCCCAAACAATCCAGAGCATTAAATGCTGGCTAGATATGGCTGGACTGAAACTAGCCGGACATAAGACGGAGGCAGTTTTAATAAGCAGCCACAAGAAAGTTGAACACCTTGATTTGGAAATAGATTGACAAATAATCATATCCAGTCCATATATTAAATATCTTGATATTATCCTCGACAGCAGGTTGAGCTTCAATGAACACCTGACGAAAACGAGTGAAAAAACGGCAAGAGTATGCAAAGTTTTGGCGAGACTACTACCCAATGTTGGAGGACCCCAGCCCCACATAATGAAGCATAACTAGTGTCAACTCCTCCATTATAATGTATCCAGCTCACATATGGGCGGGAGCCACACAGTATGAGTCGTACATGAGGGGAGTGAACTCAGCACATAGGATGGCATCACTAAGAGTGTGCTGTGCATTCCGAACGGTATCCGAAGGTGCCATAAATGTTTTGGCCGAGAGGACACCACTTGACATTGCAACTAAAGAAAACGGTGCATTGCATGAGGTCTCCCAAGACAATCGTCGGAGAATGTGGTCACAATTGGAGCTCTCAAGCCTAAGAGAATGGCAACGAAGGTGGGATTCTCCCGCCAAAAAAAGATGAACCCACACCATGACACCTGATGTAGAAACATCGGTGGAAAGGAAACATGGCGAGCTGAATCGCAGCCTGACTCAGCTAATATCAGAACATGTATTTCGGCAATACTTGCACAAGAATAAGCATGTGAATCACTCATACTACTTGTATTGCGAAGGCAAAATAGAAAATACGGTTCTAATTTTGCCCATCACTAGAAGGTGATCGGAGACGCAATCTGCTCCTCTATATGATCTTTCGTCAAGGATATTCGAGTGGTGTCTTTTGTCTACGAGGAGGTGGTCTATTTGGTTACGCGTTACGCTGTCGGGTGATATCCATGTGGCTTTATGGATTTGCTTGTGCTTGAACATCATGCTTTTCACTGCCAGATCTTTCGACGCAGCAAACAGGATAATTCGAATTCCATTATCATTTGAAACGTCGTGTACGCTTTCTTTGCCTATAGTTGGTTGGATTTTTTTCACCAATTTTCGCATTGAGGTCCCCGAAGAGGATTTTAACATCGAATGATGAGATCCCATCAAATACGATCTCTAGGCTCTCGTAGAACGTGTACTTCGTTTCTTCGTTGGTAGACTCTGTTGGGGCGTGTAGGTTTATAAGTACATAATTGTACCTTGCGCCCTGTATTTTTAGCAAATTTCACATCTTTTGCATTGGACGTAAGCTTCTTGCTTATGATGAAGCCGGTTCCGAGGTTATGTGTATCGGTACCTCCACACCCCAGTACAAACCCGTTGGTTTCGATTACTTGATGTGGCAGTCGGACTTCCTGAAGCACGACGATGTCTGTTTTATATTCATCATCATCGTCGGCACTACAACCGGGATCCGGTCTTGGCCTTATTTAACAAATCTCTCCACCGGTCCCGATTTCGAGCCGATGTCATCCAGTTTAGCACTCCCAGGCTCTGGGCGTCCTGGTCTACGCCATCCCTCCATCGCAGACAAGGTCTGTCGCGCTGTCACCTTCCATACATCGTGCCACAAAGGACTTTCTGGCCAGACTCCTCTTCGCTCATTCGAGCTAGGTGTCCCGCCCACCGGAGTCTACCGAGCTTGATTTTTCTTACAATATTAGCTTCAAGGTAGATTGCGTACAACTCATGGTTGTAGCGTCTCCGGAATTGTCCTCCCTCACATACGCGGCCAACAATTCTCCTTGAGACCTTTCTCTCGAACGCGGCCAAGAGTTCAGAGTGCCTTTTATTAAGCACCCAGGTCCCGGATCCATACATGAGTACTGGTAAGACCATGGTCTTGTACAGTAGTAGCTTGGATGTTCTGGATAAATTTCGGGATTTAAAGAGCCTTGATACCATAGTAGGCTTTGTTGGATTTAATCAGCCGTTCGCGTATTTCTTCTTCCATATTGTTATCGGCTGATACTATTGACCCAAGGTAGTTAAAGGATTGCACTACTTCAAATTCGTGCTCCACTACCCTGATAGTTTGACCAACGTTAGGTCTTCTCTTCGCAGAAGTTGCCACCATGTACTTGGTTTTTCCCTCATTAATGTGCAGTCCCAGTTTTTGTGCCGCCTGCTCGATCTGGGTGAATGATTCCTGTACCGCCGATTCGGTTCTACCGATGATGTCGATGTCATCTGCGTAGGCAAGTATCTGGGTGGACTTGGTGACAATAGTCCCTCTTGTTGTAACGCCAGAGTCATGGATTGCTTTCTCCAACGCCAGGTTGAAGAGGAGGCAGGCCAGACCATCCCCCTGTCGGACTCCATTATAGATGTTTATTGGTTTGGACAGCAATCCCGCTATTTTTACTTGACTAGTTACGTTGGTCATTGTCAACATACAAAGTCGTATCAATTTATTTGGAATGCCGAATTCTCTCATGGCATTATATAGTTCTTCACGTGGGAGACCGGTTCGATTCCCCCCCCCCGGAAAAAAACAAATCATTATGGAAAATTTAACAAGCCTCAGGACTTGCTAAATAAGGCCAAGACCGGTTCCCGGTTGTAGTGCCGATGATGATGATGATGATTATATAGTTCTACCCTGGCTATGCTGTCGTAGGCGGCCTTGAAGTCTATAAACAGATGATATAGTGGAATCTTAAATTCCAGACATTTTTCCATCGCCTGCCTAAGGGTGAATATCTGATCAATTGCTGATTTGCCTGGGATGAAGCCACACTGATATTGACCAATGATGGCTTTAGCGTATGGGGATATCCGGTCTTGTAGGATAGTGGAGAGTATCTTATAGGCGGTACTCAGCAATGTTATACCCCTATAGTTGCTGCACAGTGTCATATTTCCTTTCTTATGTATGGGGCAAATTATACCACGACGCCAATCTTCCGGCATCTCCTCTTGCTCCCATACGTGCACCACGATCTCGTGAATTGTGTGATGTAACGCTGTCCCTCCTTGTTTGATCAGCTCAGCTGGTATGCCATCAGTCTGTTTTATATTGTTTCGCGTTTTCTACAACCGTCTGTATCGCGCCTGGTTTATATAACGTTCGAACATTCCACGTCCCAACGTGCATATCCCCCTTTATGCCTTATGGTAGTGTCGGCTCATCACACCTACACCTACCGGGTTTTTCGTGGGATTGTTTTTTGTATATTGATTCTTCATTTTTGATCCCACGAGTCTTGGGGTTTCAAATAGTCCGCCACATCAGAGCCCCTCTTTGATGTGGTAAAGTCTGCTTACTACTCTGATTAGACCCGGTGCCAGAGAGGCGCCGTTATAATACAGCCGGTATACCCCTGGCTGCAGACTATCAAATGGGCACGGTGACGCGTAACACCCTGGATTAGGGGTGGTAGATCTTTGTGTGTTACTCCTCGGTAGCCTGTCTGACGTGGGTGGCCCTACTGGAAGCGTATGCTTCCGCCAGTATAGCCTGAGTGATTCATTGTAGTATAAGCCCCCGCACCACGTCAAGGTCTCTATCAAGCGGGGCAAAGTTAAGTTATACACTATTACATTTTTCGTTATAATTTAGATGGAACTGGAATTTAGTTTTATAATCAAAAATATGTATTTATTTTCCTTATTTACCTTAACTGTAAGACCCACACATATTTGCTAAATCACAAATGATACTGCAATACATCCCTTACCGCCCACAAAAACCCTTAAGAGTGTTTTACCTGAAACACACAGATAATTACCGGGATCCAGTTCAAAAAAAGCATTTATCAATCTACTCTGTAGATTATCTGGGACGACACAACTAACCAATATAATTGCTCAAGACGAGGTGAAAATAAAAGAAGCACGCGTGTCCTAGATACAGTGAAACAAAGGCAAATGCCTTACCTTTATAAGCTAAGCCTCTTATATTTTCAACTAACTTGAATATTCCAATTCTGGCTATTCGAATGCACATGAAAAAGGATTTCACTAACGGAACGAATTGATACGATTGGTTTCCTTTTAATGGTCTTAGGATAAAAACTAATAAGATCTATTAAGAGAGAATGAGAGTAATCTGCTTGTCCTGGTTTGCGTTCTTCACAATCTGTTCTAGGAAAATGGAATGCAAGGTCATAACAATTTATTACAATTGCAAGATTTGTCTAGGTCAGCCGACACAAGTGCAATCCTTCCCATATTCAAAATTGATTAATTAAATGTAATGTTTGAATATACTTTGCTTTTATTGTTTATTTTACTATTTATACTTTTTATGAAATTTAATTTTCCGATCTGATACTCGTATACAGTTGGCATATTTGACGCCGTCATTTATTACAGTAACATATGATTTAACATTTTTTAAATTCACTAATATTTTGCGATTCAATGTCTCTTTTAGTTCTCCATCGACTATTGTTATCACTTGTTGTGTGGCTAATGGATTTAGAGAGTGACATGATGGCACACTTTGAGATAAAAAATTTGGGATATAAACTATTCCCCTATTCGGATCTCCGGGGGCTCATCTCAGCGGGGACAATATGGAAATACATTGATAAGAAACTAAATTGGAAACAACTCGTCCGTGTGTAGTCTGGTCCGCTCGAGAAACACTGTAAACATCCAGTCAGCAAAACGTTCTGTAAAATCCGAGGGCTCTATTCCACTAATAGGCGTCTAAACAGCGACCACCAATATTTGCAAACGGGGAAACCTGATATTTTAGCTCTAAATGAGACTCAGGTAAACTCGTCGACCGAATCGTCATATCTTCGTGTACGACTTCCTTGTAAGATTTCTTTTTAAAGGTGGAGTCTGCGTGTGCACCTGTTCTGATCTAGCTTGCCAAAGTCAAAAAGCATTGGAAACCAACAACTAGGATGGCATCTGGATGAAAACGTGTTGTCAAGTTCGGTTAATTTTCTTTGTTGCCGCTCCCGAAATATCTTTCACCCATAGTCCCAAGTCGACTACCCAGTGCGACTTTCATTTACCATGCAAGACTAGATGAATAGCCCACGCGTGCGCTGGATATCCAGAATAATTCTGCAAGCAGTATAGTTATATTTCTGTCAATCGAGCAGTTATTCTGTACAATTGACTGCGCCATTGAGAAACTCGCACTATTTACATCTTAAACGACTAACCAATCCAATCAGTTATATCGAACATCGGAATCGGACTATAAAAAGAATTATTCAAATGAGACTTTATATAATGAAGCCTACATAAATAGAGTGGATAATCTTATGATCAAATTAATCAGAGGACAAATTGCGAAGGCAATAAGCTCGTCCAATGACTTAATTATCGGGCCTTATTATCCAAATACTTTGTTTTATGAGAGAGCGGGTCGCAACGGCTTTGTTCCACCAGAGGCGTTCCTTGATGTGGACATGAATGGGCTTATACAGGATGGATTCGGAATTCCACTGATTTATCATGTAAGTAGATCATCGGTAGATGGCCGATTGTGCTACGATCGGGAAGGCCCACGCACCGAAGAAGAGCTTTTGCGCTGCAGTAGGGCTACTTCCCACAGAGACCGGGACGATAATATTTAACAGCACCAACAGTTTTGGTGGTTGAATGGCAAATAAAGACCTGTGTACCAATGTCGGTAGAATAACTGCATCATCAGCCAGCTTACACAGACTTAGCTTAGTCACCCGCGAACTCTCTTACAGAGAACACCAGTTTAACAGTGCGCCAGTTAAAAAGTGAAGTGACTACATATTTAAAAAGTAAAAGTATGTCAAAAGCAATTTTTGACAACAAATACAATTCCTAAGAATTCACAAACAAAAGACAACAAGGACACACCAGTAAACTAAATATTAATGTAACAAGCGCGACAAACAATAAATATACTCGAGTTCACGCCAAAAGTTTAAATTCAATAGACTTGTGGTGACCAAAATTAAAACAGTGAAGATAGTCAAAACAATGAAATTCAGAAACCAAACAAAACAAATAATAAACGTAAAAACTTAATTGTAAATACTAAGTGAATTAAAAACACATAAATTAAAATAAAACCTAAAAGCAAATGTGCATATTGCAGTGAAGTGCGAAAAATAAAATAATAATCAACTATAAGAAACATAATATATCACCTCGGTCGCAAGCGCAAAAAACAAAAATTAAAATAGATTGCTCGTTAAGCAATCTGTATTTACCAGGTGTACCGGTATAAATGCATTAAATAAAATCAAAATAAGTGCATATAAAAACAGTTGAGTGAGGTGCAAAAGTGTTCGCGACAATAAAAACAAAAACAATAAAAAGATAACACTGCGGTCGCAAACGCGAAAATTAAAACAAACAATATATTGCTTGTTAAGAAAGCAATTTTTAAATTATCGTTTGGCGCGAGTGCAAGCTTACTGACTCTTAGCAGGCGGTAGGCGAGTTCAACTCAGCTTGCAGGAGAAATCAAGTCGCCGTGGTTCAAAAGGTCGCCTCTGTTTTTTTTTTTAATGAAAACAAACTGGAAAGAACCAGAATGAATACGGAGGACGATAAGAACACGACAACGCACAAACGAAAAGGCGCCCCGAAAAACTCCATTGTGACGCGAAGCAAAACCGCGAAATTGACGATGGATAAAGGAGATCAACAATTGGCGGACGACAGTGAGCTCCCCTTCCCCTCCAATTTTAACATATATGGGGCAAATAATTCATTCGCTTCTCTTGCATCCTCAGAGTCTGAGGATGAAGAGGAAGAGATAAGTGAATTGGAGGCGAAACTGGCGATGGCAAGAGCCCGATTACAAGAGAGACGCCGAAAGAAAAAAATAGCGGCGCTCGAACAAGAACAAAACCAGCAACAACTACAAAAGCTAAAGCCAAAAGTCGGCCAACAGCAACAATCTCACCATCAACAGCAACATCAACTTCAACATCAGCACCATCAACAGCAACAGCAACAGCAACAATTAACACAAAAGCGATCAACGAACCAGCAAGCAACACAGCAGCAGCAAAGCAACAATAACAGCGGAAAAATAAAGATGCCACCAATCAACACCATAGATGTTGACTGTAAGGAATTGGTAAGTCTTTGTAAGCTAGCCATAGGTAACAATTTTGCAGTTAAAAGACTGACGGGTAACAGGCACGCCATTCAAACATATACGGTGGCAGACCACGACAAAATTAAAGAGGTCTTAAAAAGAGCCACCGCGGAATTTTACTCGTTCACGCCGAAACAAACGAAGAGCGTAACGGTTCTATTAAAGGGTGTCGACCCTGAAATGGAACCGGAGGCTCTGCTCGAAATGCTTCAAAACCTGAAGCACGAAGATCTCGAGTTTACCGCGGTAAAACCATTCACCACACCCAAGGCAAGAAGGGAAAACCGCAAGCTACCCTTCTTTTTGGTGCAATTAACACCCAACAGTAGGATTGGTGGTCTAAGAAAAATTTCAGTCTTGGATCATCAAATGGTCACATGGGACAAATTAAAAAAAGGCAGAGACATCCTGCAATGTCTACGTTGCCAAAGGTTTGGTCACTCGGCGGCTAACTGTGAAATGCAGCGCCGTTGCGTAAAGTGCGGAAAGGACCATAAGGCAGAAGAATGCCCTCTGGGAAAAGAACGGGTAGAAGACAAAGCCCTTCTAAAGTGCGCAGTGTGTCGGAATGAGGGACACCCCGCTAACTATCGAGGATGTCCTAAATTCCGAGAAATAATGGCAAGAAGTGTGACCCGGCAAAAAAACACAGAGCCAGCTCGTACTTCAACAATGCCCGTAACATCGCAGCGGTCGTACGCACAAGTTGCTTCGGGTGGGAGAACACCAAATCAGGCTACATCACAGGTAGCCACAAATACTCCCACACAGACTGAAACAACACCGCAAGCGGACGTGTTCGCAATCCTGCTCAATCTGCAGAGACAGATGACACAGCTACAAAGCCAAATAAACGAGATCTACTCGCATTTGCCCAGTCTAAATAACAAGTCGATATAAACCCTCTAACCACAACATCAATAAAAGCTCTTGTCGTGAATGTAAATTCACTAATAAGAACAGAGAGAAGAGCCAATCTTTTTAACCTTTTGCAAGAGGAACAACCTGATGTACTTCTGGCGGGGGAAACAAAGTTAAACCAGAGACATAAGATAGGACATAAAAACTACGATATTATACGAAGAGATCGACCTAACTCCTCTCAAGGGGGGGGTGTCGCAATCTTTATTAGAAAAGGGATCAATCATAAAGTAATATATAGTGGAGAAGTGCGCAGGTTCCGGGTGCTGGAAGCCTGTATCGTCCGCATACCCCTTCAGCAAGGAAGGGGTTTGTATGCGATTGCGGTCTACGCACCTGAGGAGCACCAACAAAACCTATTTATAGCGAAGCTCGAGACACTCTTTCGATGCTTACAATTGCACCTGGACAAAAATTACTTTATCCTAGGGGGAGATATGAACGCCAAGCATAGAAATTGGGGAAATTATATATCTAATGCCAGAGGAAATCAGTTGGCTGGTTGGTTAGATCAGTATCATATTGAATATAGAACTGACCTGCTAGCTACGAAACATCCATCGTTCCCCAGAGGTAGATCGTTCTTAGATATCTTGCTAATCGACTCACGACTGAGATTACTTAACACCAACAGACGAAACACAAACTGTTTACGGACAATTGAATACGACAGTGACCACTGTGCATTCACGGCAGTAATAGAGCTTCCGAGCGAGCTCGCAGATCTGGAGGAATTCGTGACCCCGCAACCCTATAACTACGGGGCAATGCGATGGCCGCGGTTCACCAGATCATTAACAAGAGAACTTCGTTCGAATGACTTTAATCTGCCAGTAAACAGAAACCTGACTAATGACGAAATCGACAAATACATTCAACAAATGGACGAAGCCGTAAAACAAACAATGGAAAAAACAATTCCCAAAACAACAGTTACAGATCACATTAACATGTACAGAAACGCAACAATAAACGCACTCCACAGGCAAAAGAGCAGACTGCTATCGAAATTAAAACAATTACACAGACAGTTTACAGACAGACAAGACCAGGAGATAATATCACTGAAATCTCAATTAAAAAACCTCCAACAATTACTTAAAGCTAATTATAGATTAGCAACAAATTTGTATTGGAACAACAGAATTCGAGCTATAAAAACTAATAACCCGAATATGTTCCCACAAATAAATAAAATATTCAGGAGAAATAATCAAAACGAGATTCAGTGTCTCCAAATTCCACGTACCGAGGTAAACAAGCAGCTGCTAACCAACATTGGCATAGATACAGAGAACGCTATCCTCAATAGTGAGCTCTTCGTGATCGAAGATCCTTTGGAGAAGGCGAACGCTGTGGGAGCTGTCTTTCAGGAAATGTACAAGGTGAATGAAAGCATTCGCCGAAATCACGAACTGGAGGACAGAATTCGACTGAATCACCTGCACCTCCGGAATGAAATTTCACATTGGCAATCGGAGAATCCTGGTTTTACGGAATTCAGTGACGATAATCTGTCAATTGACATTAATGCCAATGGTGGGGCTAATAGCCTTTTAATCACAAGGGAAGGAATCCAGAGTATCTTCGACTCATTAAGAAGCAAAAAGTCAGTGGGAATAGATGGAGTACCTAACATCGTACTCAAGAACCTGCCCCCAAAGGCAATAGATATATACACGGTCCTGTTTAACAACGCGTTGAATAATGCATATTATCCCGCGCGTTGGAAAACGGCTATCATTCAGCCCATCCCAAAAAAGGGCAAAGACTGTACAAACCCAATGAACATGCGTTCGATAAGTTTACTCCCAAGCATCAGTAAAGTATTTGAAAAAATCATTAACAAAGCTCTGCTAAAATGGGTAGACGACAATAGCATTATTCCAAACAACCAGTTTGGCTTTAGGGCGGGTCATGAAACCACACATGCCGCAGCTAAACTGGTCTCCGACATACAATGGAATAAATGTAGGAACCAATGCACAGGTGCCTGTCTGATCGACTTGGAAAAAGCCTTTGATACCGTCTGGATCGAAGGGTTGTATTACAAACTGGTCAGATATGGCATACATAAGCCTTTACTATATGTACTTTACGATATGTCAAAGGACAGGAGGTTCGTGGTCAAAAGTGGTAATGTGACCTCTAATAAAACGTATAATATCAAGAATGGCTTGCAACAGGGCGCGGTACTCTCTCCGATTCTTTTTAACATTTACATTAGCGACTTATTAGATGCACTTCCGCAGGCTATTGCGTACGCAGACGATCTCATAATTTACAGAACAGCTCCGAAAGTTGCGATCATAAATAGGTTAATACAGCGAGACTTCAACAAAGTGCAGCGCTATTGCGATGACTGGAAACTTAAGATCAACTTCCAGAAATGTGAAGCCATCCTATTTAGAACTCCATTATATAAAGCCACGTACGACACAAGGAAAAACTGGCGAAAGCTAGTTATCGTGGGACCGCATGGAGATAAACTGGAAACCAAGAGTTTAGTTAAATACCTGGGCATCTGGCTAGACCAATATCTGTATTTCAACAGACATGTAGAGGCTGCTTTGCTCAAAGCGAGGAAAACTTTTGCTATGACAAGGAGGCTATTTCATAGTAGCCAACTTGACAGCAGGGTAAAAGTCATATGCTACATGACGCTAATCAGGCCAATGCTCATATATGGTTGCCCAGTATGGTTCAACATAGGTCCAAATTTGATAGAAAAGATTCGGGTGTTCGAAAGAAAGTGTCTCAGAAGTTGTCTCAGATTATATCGGACACCGGAATCGGACTATAAAAAGTATTACTCAAATGAGACTTTATATAACGAAGCGTACATAAATAGGGTGGATAATTTTATGATTAAATTAATCAGAGGACATATTGCGAGAGCAATAAGCTCGTCCAATGACCTAATTTTCGGGGCTTATTATCCAAACACCTTATACTATGAGAGCGTGCGTCGCAACGGCTTTGTTCCACCAGAGGCGTTCCTTGACTTGGATATGAAAGGGCTTATACAGGATAGATCCGGAATTCCGCTGATCTATCATGTAAGTAGACCATCTGTAGACGGGCGATTGTGCTATGACCGGGAAGTAGCGCGCACCGAAGAAGAGCTCCTGCGCTTCAGTAGGGCTATCTCCCGCAGAGACCGGGACGATAGTATTAGACAGCGTCAACAGTTCTGGTGGTTGAATGGCATATAAAGACCTGGATACCAAAGTCGGTATAGAATCACACTATCATCAGCTAGCTTACATAGACTTAGCTTTTCTAGAATTAGGGTAGTATAAGATTTAAGTTAAGTTAGGCTAAGTGATTTTACATTAAAAAAAAAAAAAAAAAAAAAAAAGTAGATAAGTTTAGGTAAGTTAAGTAAGTTAAATTTTAAGAAAAAAAAAAAAAAAAAAAAAATTTACAAAGTTTTTCAAATTTTTCTTTGTCTTTCAAATAATTATAAGTTATGCCACAAAGTTCTGTCGCCGAAAGGCAAATTATACAAATATTAAGTAATGTTTAGCTTAGAGCGTCTGCGAAGGACCAGTAAGTTATTATATAAGATATTTAAGCTAGAATTTAAGCATTTTTTGTCTACCCTTTAATTTAGAAAATAAGAATATAAAAAGAAAATAAAAAAATGTTTAAAAAATGAAAAATAAAAAAAATGAAAATACACAGACTTAGCTTTTCTAGAATTAGGGTAGTAAAATATAAGATTTAAGTTAAGTTCTTTTAAGTAAGTAAAAAAAATAGAAGTTAGATAAATTTTAAGTAAAAACAAAAAACATTGGCACAAAGTTTTTCTATTTTTTCTTTGTTATACAAATAATCATAACTAAAGCCACAAACAAAGTTCTGCCGCCGAAAGGCAAACTGCACAATAGTCAAATAATGTTTAGCTTAGTGTGTCTGCGTAGGAGCAGTAAGTTATAATATAAGATGGTTAAACTAGAATTTAAGCATTTTTTCTAGCTTATAATTTAGAATCTAAGAATATAAAATAAAAATAAAAAATGTTTCAAAAATTAAAAATGAAATGAACCAATCCAATCAGTCTCGGTAAGTATGAAAATACTTGGCTACCACTAGAACGTTCTGTTTGTTTTTTTTTTTTGCACTCTTTCTTATCGCTATGGTGTACGGCTCTGATGAATTTTCTTATTCGATTTTCGTTCGGTGTTCTTCACTATTTGCTTGTGTATTGTTTGTGTATCTGTAAGAAACGCTCGAAATTATTTTTCTGGATCTGGAACTTCACATCCCAAATTGCATGGAACGAAATTCACCTGGTGACCCTTAGTTTAATAAAAAGTGTGAATAAATCATAACAGCCAAAAACTGTGCTTTTAACCAGTGTCGCTTTGATCCAATGTACGTCGACAGATCAACCGAGTGAGATCGCGAAGAAAGTTTACACTGACAAAATAAATGTTCAATGGCAAAGGCAATGATTTCAGTTTCCTTTGTTAATGAAATCAACGGGACACCAGCCGCAAAGATAATGCCAATGTTTTAGTAAACTTGTGGGGGTTCTCTATATCACACGGAGAACCAACCCACAATCCTAACCTGTAAACATGCAAAAACAAATCCACAATAGGAAACATCTCCCAATCTGCAATAAAAAAACATTTTCCAAACTCCCAACATAATATAATTCAACAGAATATATTCTAATCATCCCCGCATTCATTTTCCCAAAATTGCTTCGGTTAATTCTCTACTTAATTCATATTTCCTCTTTGTGACCAAGCAATCTCATCATCATCATCATCATCGGCACTACAACCGGGATCCGGTCTTGGCCTTATTTAGCAAGTGTCGAGGCTTGTTAAATTTTCCATAATAATTTATTTTTACGGGCAAGGTTATTAGCATTGCGCCGACAAGCAATCTCAGTTTCCCCGAAATTCGTATGCCATAACAAAACGCATATTCAAATCCACAACGAAACATTAACAATTATACCAAGTCGCATACATTTCCCCGAAATGACATCGGTTAATATTCTATCTAAACGATATTCCTTGCTTGCACCCAAGCAATTTCAATTTCCCGGTACACACAACCAACGAATCCAACTTAGCTTATATGCCAAGGATTCGCTGGAATTAAATTCCTATGCAGGCATAGCAACTCTTCCAAAATTCTTAGTAAGTGGCAGCGAGCTCACTTTAGCTATAACCCCACTACCACAACGCAATGAATTTTTGATTTCATTAGTCAGTCGTTATCCAACCGCCACCGGGGGCAGACGTATATAGCTAACCATCCACCAAACGGCGTACAAGCAACGCAGTCGTGATTCGAACGCTAAGGCGCGCGCGCTTGCTCCTGAAGATTAGTTGTGTTAGGTATCCTCGCCACCAAGTAATTTAGTAATTCGTTAAGTCGCCTATTAAATTGTGCCCCAAAATAACTGAAGGAACAATAAAGCTGTAATGATGTGGTGCGGTTTTGTCCGGAACCGGAATGTCGAAAATCTAGGGAAACAAATATAAACATATGTATACAAAACGACAGAGACCTATGTGAACCAAGTGATATCCAACTATTCAATCTTAAATCCCCTGTGCCAAAACCCTTAACGTCCGAAGACAATAAGCAGAACCAAACGCCCAAAAACGTAGTTACGAGAGTTGGTTTAAATAAAGAAGTCGTTAACAGACAAAATAAAAAAGACAGTGTGCTTTAAATACCCTCTCCTATCTTTGGTGAACAATTCTCGTGGTGGATCTTCAAGTCGGGAAGTTAAATGAAACTGTGCCCGTGTCTTGGCATACAACTTAGAACCCCCACAAACTTATTTTCCGAAAATTCAACTATTTTGTTCTTTTAGATCCACCTGTGAACGTGTCAGTCGGATCTTCAATGTCGGATGAAAAGTTCCACTCACATGCTATTAAATGCATTCTCTGTAGACAAGACTACAATAAAGCAACAAGACCGTACATAATTATCATCATCATCGGCACTACAACCGGGAACCGGTCTTGGCCTTATTTAGCAAGCCCTGAGGCTTGTAATAAACGTTTCTTGAAATTTATTTTTTTAAATGACATCGTCGAAATATGCCCCGTCTCGTCGTTGGTACTCCTGCAATCGAGTACGCAAGCTTTGGAAAACTCGCCGATTTTGGATTGTTCCTTACGGAAATTTCAACTTCCTGAATGTTCTCATTGCTTCTACTTGAACGTGACTGCCCTGTTTGTTTAATATTTGTTGTCGATCCCGTTTGCTCGAACTTCTTCACCCAAGCTTTAATTAAATTAACACTCGGAGACTCACTTACACAGCGTAATCCGTATTCAATTCTAAATAGCCATCGTACAGTCACGTAGGAATCGTTGTTTTTGTAAAATTGTTTTACACAAAAAGCATGCTGTTGTCCCGTGAAGGGCCATCATGACTCAAATTTCATGAAGCGACTCACAATTCCCCGCCTCTCACGCGCTCCTCCCTCTAACGGTTTTTAAGAAATCAAGTGTTGCCGTTTGCAAAAATGTATGGCCCACCCTGTATGTTCTTTAAGACACGAACTTTACGATTTATCTCTTGAAACTGTTAAAACGTACGCTCGTCGCGCCTTTCTGGTTCACACACTTTTTGTTTTTCTCGCTAGATTAAGGATCTCACTTTTTTGACACACTTCCAACAAAAATGAAAACCAGATCATAGGATGTAACTGTAATGATTTTATATCGCATGATCTTTTCAGCGGCGATGACTGATCCCGAGTTTATCTGAGATATCATCGCTGGTATCGTAAGTGGGCGTTTGTATGCTATTTTGTTTTTACTATTTATTGGCCTGTAGGAACCCGGAAGTTCATGACCTCACCCACTCGACTCCGCCATCGTTCCCTGTACTGTGCACTCTCATTCCACGCTTGACTATCTGATCCGATTTCCTCAAGGTCAAACCTAACATTGTCCTCCCATCTCCGTCGTGGCCGTCCTGTCGTTCTCTTTCCAGTTGGTCTACCGTCAAAAATTCGACCCACGGTCCTATCGTTGCCCATTTTTGCCACATGTCAAGCCCTTCTTAATCTTCGCGGCCTGATTGCTCTCACTATTGTAGGTTTGCGGTATAGCTCTTCCAATTCGTGGTTGTGGAGTTTCCTCCATTGTCCTGCCTCCTCGTCATATTTGCCGCCAAAGATACCCTTTAGAAATTTATTCTCGAATACGCGGAATTTGTTTTCTTCCCGTTTTGTGAGAGCCCATGTTTCGCACCCGTATAGGACAATCGACATGATTGTGGTTCTATAGACACGGAGCTTTATATTATGTAATTGCAGTTTGGATTTCAGCAGTTTACTGACTGATGCCAACTAGCGTTGCCGGAGTGTAGTATTTTGTTAACTTCCTTCGACATTTCGTTACTGGCCGTCAGTATTGTCATCAGATATTTAAATTCTTTACCTTTTCAAATATCTTGTCTCTGACGTTTATATGTGTTCCCTATGGTCCACCTGCTTTTCCCATAGTCATATATTTTGTTTTGTCTTCATTTATTTTCATGCCCACCTCTTCTGATGATTTCACTGTTTTTACTTACAGATTCTAGATTATCGCCCAAAACGGCGATGTCATCCGCTTATGCGAGCACTTGTGTGACCCCGTTCAGGTATGATCCGGCCATGTTGTCATCTTGTACCTTTGTAATGACATACTCGAGGACAAGGTTAAAAAGACATGGTGAGAGGCCATCCCCCTGTTTTAGTCCGTCGTGGATTTGAAATGGTTCTGAGAGGTGGTTTTCTATTCTAACTCGCCCTTTATTTTCGTTTATGCAGATTTGAATGAGGGCGGCGTATTTTTTCGGGACTCCCAGCTCAACTACAATATAGTAAAATCTTTGCCTTGCGACTTTTTAGAAGTGCGAAAAATGCAGCTAAATGCATGGGGTTCCTTAAGAGATACAAAGTATACTTCACTCTATACAACCTGGCCACTATTTTCAAGGCGTATATTCGTCCAAAAATGGAGTTCAACTCCCATATTTGGCCAGGCCCATCCAAAACGGCACTACACGTGCTCGACAGGATGCAAAAACGAACAGTGAAACTTATTGGGGACTCAGCCGTAAGTCGATCAATTCCGTCGTTAGAACACAGGCGCAACGTACCATGTCTATCTCTTTTCTATAGGTATTATCATGGTCGTTGCTCAACTGAACTTGCTGAATATGTTCCGCCCCTTCAGACATTTTCCCGCGATACCCATCAATCTGAGAATGCGCATCAATTCACGTTGAAAATGAACTTCAACGCACAATAAACATAGAGAGTCATTCTTTAGCCTAACCACACGAATGTGGCCGTTGTGATGTCCAGTCATTCAAGACCAATATACATCGACACCTCCTTTCCTTATCCACTTCTTCTCCAACCGCTCGCACTGTGCTCTAACATTTAAGGGTACTTCAAAATCCCCTTATGTGCGCGCGTTAGTGTTAAAAAAAAAAGTTGGTGAACCGTCTCCCTATTCGCATTTCTTTTCCAGCAATTGTCTTACTGTGAACATTTGGTCGCTCGTTGACCGGTTCCTACGGAATCCGCACTGGTAGTCTCCCAGTATTTCTTCTGCGTACGGTGTGATTCTCGCCAGTATGACATTTATTAGTATTTTAGTATTTTGTACGTGGTTGGAAGCAATCTTCCTCTGTAGTTTTCGCAGTCACATCTGTGGGCGTTTGTATGCGCCAAATGTAATATATGTTTTATGTTTTAATTTTATGTTTTATATTTTCTATGTGTAAAAACTAAAAATGTGAATGAATGTTTTATATTTTAATTTAAAAATGTAAATTGTGTATAATGTGAAAATGTAATGTTTCCTGGTCTAAGTTTATGTTTAATATTTTTTATATGCAAATTGTGATAATGTGAATTGTTTCTCAGCGGAGAAAATGTGGTGGGGGAGTATCTACGCAACACAAGATGATGGAAAAAATTATCAAACTGATTCGTTTAAATATCTGGGAAGCAACAGTCTGCTAAAGACCGCCAATATAGAGTCCGGAGCAAATGATCCCTTTTGAGCTTTGTTACTAACGTTAAGAGCAGTCATGTGGCGGCCATCTCACTAGCTGTTTAAGCAAAGGTTCGTGCAACTATTTAGACATAGATTCAACAGATAATTTTGGGAACTTTCAGCGTCGTAGCAATTAATTATATATTCTTTTTCCTACATTCGCCTATGTGGGCTTTAAATAAAAATTGACACCAGACATCGTGTGTATGTGACATCGACCGTAGTAAAAACAAGTAGATGGATCTGGAATTTTCTTATATTGGTGATACGTAAAAGCAGCGATGTTGTTACTACGGAATCCGAAAAACGTCTTCAATTTTCCTGTTTGCGTCCCACTATGAACTTCCATAATCTAAATAAACTATATATTTTACTTTTACCGTACAACATCCACTGTATAAACACATACCAAAAATGACTACCAGCGATGTAAAAAATTACTTTATGTAAATGAATGGTCATTCATAAAGTGTTCTGCAATATAAGTTCGACAGTCACCATCCAAAATTAAGGCCTTTCTATTGCACTGAAAACAAAAGCCAGAACGAACGAGAAGTCAACATTCACGTGCACAATAAGGAAAGCACTTGGAAAAACCCTTTATTCTTCGACCCCAGCCACCAAATACCCAAAGTTAATGTAATTTTTTATTTAAAATTCAATTTCCGAACTAAAACAAAAAGCACTCTCTTATTCAATCTGAGCACGAAAAAAAGCCACCGAAAAAAGAAACAGCTCACAAATTTCTCTTCTCATTCTGCACTTACTTTGACTTTATAAGGAAAACCGACACTGAAAGCAAATAAAGTAGAGAAAAAAATTGAAAAAGGAATTTGCAATATTCCACACATTACAGGTACATACAGCCCTCTTATGTTCCAAAGGTAAACAGGACTAAACCCACCGCTGGCCACTAACCCTCGACAAGAGTAAATCTGAGAAATCCCAATCAAAACCGAAATCCTTGCGATTTTATTAGGAAATCAATCGATTCGGGTTTTTGCGGATCGCCCCGGGCTGAGTTTTGCAGCTCCTTTTCGTACCTCCACCCCCTTGAACGTAGGTACGAAAATGACTAACAGAACTTATCTGGAATGTCCTTTTTCTTTGTTCTTTTTCCACTTGTCCAAGTTTGGTTATCATCGAATATTCGTTGTTTGAGTTCTTAGTGACTCGATGCCAATCCAATTCTGCTATTGAGGTTAGTCCTTGACACATACAATTAATAATTTATCATATATCCTGCGGAAGATGTTTGACAAAGATTACTGTTCTACTTGTTGTTGGCCAACTGAAGTCGTGGGAGTTTCTATCACGACCGGGCGACTACTCATGCGGACATTATACTAGATTCAATATTTGGGGACCTGACTTTCAGTTTCAATTTTCAAGTCGACAGAAATTTAAAATAGAGGATTTAATTATTTACACTAATGTTGAGACGCAGCTTCATGTCATAAGCAAAAAAGTATTACATTTTTCAGAAACTCCGTTCGTTGCGAGACCGTAAGTAAAGTTTATTCGTGCTTTATTGCACAGCCGAAAAAGATAGCAAACAATAGCTACCTTGTGGAATAAATGTTCGGTGTACTTTCTTTTACCATGATTGCTTTCAAATTATAGACAGGTAATTAAAACGAATTTTGGCTAATTTTTTAATTTAATTTTATTCAAGGCTAACAACCATGCCCGGAAAGACAAATTATTATGGACAATTTAACAAGTCTCGGATAAGGACCGGATACCGGTGGAGAGACTTGCTAAATAAGGCCAAGACCGGATCCCGGTCGATGATGATGATGATGAATTAAAACGAATTAAGAGATGTAAGTTCTTACCTACGTGCTTGCGGAAATATATTGACATCCTATTAAGTAAATATTATATAACTATGTGGGAAAATACATTTGTTATATAGATTAAAAACTAAACCAGCTAGACTGGCTAGCAATTAATTTTTTTTATTTCAAGAGAAGAGAAGTGAAGAGAGCAGCACTCGTTAATAAAATCGAGTGAATGTAGTTGTGCATCTTTTGACAGTTACTCACCAAAATTTCAGCCATTTTGGACGGGTACTTTTATCATTTACCACAGTGAAATTTTGTGCAGCTGAATTTAAACGTGGCTATGAGAGCTTGGGAGACGATAACCGTTCGGGACGTCCGAAAACTGCAACAATTGACGATAACTTCGCTACAGTTCACGAAATGGTGCTAGACGGCTACGGAATTAAAGTGAGAGAGATACCAGTTTTACTGGTAGGCGGCGTCTCTATTATGTTGCGAGCACGGATCGCCTTATTCAATCAGTGGACTGTATTATTTTGTTTTTTATTGTTTACTTTATTGTTTTGGTAGAACCAGAATCTGTTAAGATCTCTTATTACCTCTGCACTGAACTGAACTGAACTGAACTGGTTGCACTCTCCAACTGCCGCTGCTTTTATCCTCTTTTTTGTCCCCGTTCTCTTGTTTGCGTATTGTCACGAGAACCAAAGAGCGAATGGTATAAATTGCCGATCTACGTTGTGCCAGTCAGCAGTCGTGTGCTGCTCCATCATTGGCTTCGTATGTTACGTCGCCAACAGTCTCCCCCGCAGT
Source organism: Microdon myrmicae (assembly GCA_963931805.1). Taxonomy (NCBI): domain Eukaryota; kingdom Metazoa; phylum Arthropoda; class Insecta; order Diptera; family Syrphidae; genus Microdon; species Microdon myrmicae. The sequence goes on along the minus strand of OZ007497.1, from coordinate 4,225,328 downwards.
GCAAGGCAGTTCATCATGTTGAGGCGACGCTTTCATGGGAACCAAAACGACGATCCGGCGGGTTGGTCTTCGCAGTACTCCAAATGTCGTTCTCACATCCAGTATCCTAATTCTCCCATCTGGTCCCGGATACACGGTCTGGACCTCCCCTCGAGGCCAAGTGTTTCGTGGTAGTGACGCATCCACCACCAGGACTATATCTCCGACCTGTGGGTCCGCACGGGGTCGTCCGGGAATCCTCTTCGGCATCAAAATAGGTAGATATTCCTTGATCCATCTATTCCAAAAATGATCCGCCAACCGCTGAGCAGTCCTCCAGTTCGCTTTTCCCACGAGCTCGTAGTCATTGAATTCGCCAGGCGATGTCGCTCCGCAGGATCGCCCCAGCAAGAAATGGTTGGGTGTCAGACTCTCTTCTTCCTCCGGATCAGCACTTATGGGAGTAAGCGGGCGTGAATTTATGACGTGCTCCACTTCAGTCATTAACGTATGGAGAACCTCCTCTGGCGGGACCCTCGTGTGCAGAACGGCAAACAAGGCTGTCTTTACCGAGCGCACGAGCCTTTCCCATGCACCTCCCATGTTCGGACATCCGGGCGGTATGAACTTCCACTGGATCATTTCCCCTTTTGCCGCCGCTTCCAGCTCTCTATTTGCGCCCACGAAGTTAGTCCCGTTGTCGCTCCATATCACCTTCGGGGCTCCTCGTCTGGCCATCATTCGCCGTAAGGCCATAATCATGGAACTAGCATTGAGTGAGTTTGCCAACTCCAAGTGCACAGCTCTTGTGGTCAAGCATGTGAATAGAACACCCCAACGTTTTTCTGTTCTTCTTCCAACAGTGACTTTGACTGGACCGAAATAGTCCACTCCCGTGCTAGTGAAGGGGAACTTGTGGTGGAGCAGTCGTTCGCTGGGTAGATCGCCGACAGGCGGTACCTGGGGCTTGCCCTTGTTGACTTTGCACCACTGACATTGATGTATCACCTTCTTTGTCGTCGTCCTTAGGCCCAAGATACAATATTTCTGCCTAATTTCGTTCACCACCGTGGCTGTGTTGCCGTGAAAATACCTCTCGTGGTATTGCCGTATAATGAGGTGACTGATGATGTGCTTTCCGTCCAATATGACAGGATTTACTTCCCATTTGGGTATGCACACTTTCCCAATTCGACTTCTCAATTTCACGACGCCATTTCCATCAAGGTAAACGTCCATTTTTTGCAGCCGACTTGAGGTTCTCAGTGGCTTTGTTTTCCGTAAAAGAGATATGTCCTCGTCGAAACTTTCTCGTTGGGTTAACTTGAGCAATTCTTCTTCAGCTCTTATTAAGCATTCCTTTTCTATGGGCATGATGATGCGCAGTTTCTTCTCAAGGTGGTCTCTCTGTGACTTCCGGCCGCCCTTTTTATCTGCAATGGTATCCTTTCTTTGATCATGATTGCACTTTTTTAGCACGTATATGAATTGGAACATGCGTGCCGTAGTTCTTAACAGCCGTATCCAACTGGAGAAGTGTTCTGGATCTGGCATGTACCGCTCGGTGACCCTTACCGTAGCTGTTACTTTCCTGTTTCTCTCCTCCCCAGTGCTGGTGTTTATTTTTGTTTTGAAACACTGGTCGGGCCACCTGCTTTCATCATTGTACAAAAAGGTGGGACCCTTAAACCATCTTGCGTCACTGCTGAATTCCTTAGGTGTCCCTCTTGTAGCGTCGTCGGCTGGGTTTTCTTTTGTCGGCACCCATCTCCAGTCCCGCGGTTCGGTAAGTCTTTCGATCTCTGCAAGGCGGTGCGCTACGAAGGTTTTGAATTGGTGGGGACTTGAATATATCCATTGTAAAACTGTGCTGGATTCCGTCCAATACCATTTGCCTGATATCTTCCCCCTGAGCTCTTTTTCGATTGCTGCTGATAGCCTACTGCCTAGCAATGCTGCTTGTAGTTCCTTGAATTCCTCAGCGTTTTTGTTCATCACGTAAATAGCTTTTGATGGCGATGACGTAACCCCAAATACCACTGAAGTCATGCGATATTCCTCTGGCTTTCCTTTGCTGTTACTCCCGCGCCACAGGAACCTTAGATTGTCACGATCTGCCTCTCGTATTTGAATTCGAAGAAACATTTCTTTAATATCTGCCACTACTGCAACCGGGTTTTCTCTGAATCTAGCCAAGACCCCAAACAGCGATTGGAGGAAATCCGGTCCCGGTAATAGGGCGTCATTCAAACTTTTCCCATTGAATCTTGCAGCTGCGTCAAAAACTAGACGCGGCTTCTTCTTAGTGGGGTGTATCACGGCGAAGTGGGGCAGATAAAAGGTTCTTTCCGGAACGGTACTTGAAGGACTCTACGTATCCGTTATCCAACAAATTCTTTATTTGTTCCGTGTATATCTTTCTCAGTTCTTCATCCTTGTCAAGTTTCTTCTCCGTATTCACAAGTCGCCGGTAAGCTTGATCATAGTTGTTAGGCAGAACTTCATCTTCACTCTTCCACAGCAGCCCAGTTTCGAACCTACCACATGGCAATCGTCTTGTGGTTTCTTCCAGTACCTCCAACGCTCTTCTGTCTGCGTCGTTGCTTGGACGGCCCGGCTGCACTCCGATGGCCTCAATTTCGAAATGATGACGGACTAATGCTTCTGTCTCGTCATCTACCATCCTGCTATGGTTCACAAATTTCACTGGCACGTTGTCTCTACCTTCGCACCCATGAAGCACCCATCATAAACTGGTGAGCGAAGCGACTGGTTCGGCGGTTCTGCCCTTCTTCAGCTTCCTGGTGACTATAAGTACCCAATTATCTTGGCCAATGAGTAAAAGCGGTTCTTCTTTTCTGTAGGTCAGTTGCATCTTTTGCAAGGTGGCGCTCTGCAAGTTGACCTCTGATGTTGGTGTCGAAGGCACTTGAAGCAGAGCCGTGCGTCTTTTGCCATTTTCCGCCTTTCGCCTACGTTGACTCTTTTAAACTTGGGACATTCAAGAATCCCATGTCCTTCCTCACACACGGGGCACACCAGTCTGCCATCCTCCAGAACCGATTCATCTCCTCGAACAACGTGGACGGCTCCTCTCGAGGAACCGCGTCTCACCTCGGGCAATGAGTGCGCCTGGGAGTTCTTTTTTGAATCCCAAAACACTTCCGGTGCCGCGAAATCACCACACACTTCCGCTTCCATCCCCAAGAAACCGCTGAAAAGCGAGAGCTCAGGCTGGTCTTCTCCTCGGTGGGTATGATGGTATGAGAACCACCTGTACCGCATTGATGACGGCATCTTGACGGTCAATTCCTTTATCGTTTCTGGTGAACACAGGTAGTGTGCCTTTTCCAATGCACAAATGGTGGCCACGGAATTCTTCACCTGACTGGAAAATGCACACACGTCCATCGGGTCCTCTGTCATTCGGGGCAGACTCTTTAGCTTTGTTAATTCAGCCAAAGCCAAGGCTCCGGGCCTTCCAAAACGTGCTTCCAACCCTCTCATTACCTCCATAGGATCCTCGGCGGTGAACAAGAGACTCCTGACAGCCTCTTTCGCCCTTCCTTGTAGCGCTCTCTGTAAACGCGCCAGATTCTGCGCATGGCTATAAGCGGGTGCCGTGTCATTAAATGTTCTCTTGAACGACAGCCACTCCTCGCTGGCTCCACCGAAGTGTGGAAGCTCTAACATCTGCCTTGCCGCAGCTGTCCTAGATGATGTGTGCGATAGCATGGCTATTGCTTGGGCCAATTCTTGGATGTCGTTCCTTGTTTCGTCTTTGGGAAGCGGCATCCTCTGCTCTTCTTCACCCATATTCAATTGGTTGAGCCATGGTTCAACGCATTCTTCTTGTTTTGTTTCCTCAATCGCCTCATTCTCTGTTTCGGAGTCCAGTTGCAAAATCTCAAGCTCCGCCCGAGCCATCCTTCCTTTAGCTTCGGCGATTTCCAAATCTCGCCTGGCGATCAATATTTGGGCTTCGGCCAATGCCCGTGTTTTGCTTGATTTCAGGGATCGTGTTTCACTTCGTTCGGCGGATCCATCACTCTTCTCTGCGCCGTGGCTTTCTGCTATACCGCTTGTCCGTACCGGAGTATAGGGCGCGGACACGTTTTCCTTTAACCTACTGTGAGCTGCCACTCCCTGTCCTGAATACCCCGGAATAGGTGCCGTGTCATCTCCCTTAATGCTTATGGGAGATATCCTTTCTGCGGCATCATCGTCTTTGATGTTACTACTCACCACGGCGGTGGGTGAAGCTCCTCCGGCGTGATGTGGCGGCCTACCCTTCTTTGCTCCTGATCGGGTGATCGGCATTCTTTCGCTTGTTGGATCCGGCTCAAAGGACCAACTTTTACTGGTAGGCGGCGTCTCGATTATGTTGCGAGCACGGATCGCCTTATTCAATCAGTGGACTGTATTATTTTGTTTTTTATTGTTTACTTTATTGTTTTGGTAGAACCAGAATCTGTTAAGATCTCTTATTACCTCTGCACTGAACTGAACTAAACTGAACTGAACTGAACTGGTTGCACTCTCCAACTGCCGCTGCTTTTATCCTCTTTTTTGTCCCCGTTCTCTTGTTTGCGTATTGTCACGAGAACCAAAGAGCGAATGGTATAAATTGCCGATCTACGTTGTGCCAGTCAGCCACCCTCATAAAACCATCTAAATCACTAAAATACTTGGGCATTACTTTCGAAAATAATCTCTCTTTCACGACTCACATAAACAGTGTCATCCGCAAAGCGGGGATACAGCTAAACCTTTGTCGGAAAGTAATGTGGAAGGCAGATGGTCTCTCTCACCAAGTCAAACTTCTACTTTATAAACAAATCATCAGGCCCACACTTACTTACGCTTGTCCCATCTGGTTCCATATCTCTCCCTCTCAAATGGAAAAACTTCGTATCTTCGAAAGGAAGTGTTTCAGACTAATCACAGTGCTACGTCGACAGCGCGACTCCCACAAATATATCAGAAGCCTTACGCTATACCACTCCGTCGGCCTGGAGAGATTGGATAGAAGGTTCCTGGAATTGTCGATAAGATTCATTGAAAACCTGTCAGCCAATCCAAACCCTCTCATCAATTCCCTTAGCCTCCCCAGCCACAATGCATCAAATCCCTATCTTCATGCACTCCATTTAAAAGCTCTCTTGTACGCAAAACGATTAGTAAATGATGCGAACGAAATCATCTACCATAACAGGGTAACCGATCTTAACCACTTCAAATACTCAAACATTCAACCCTTTTCCCGGGTTCTTTCCTTTAACGAGCAGTCGGTGGAGAGACCTCCCTCTGCCGCTCCCTTCCCTCCTTAGGGTATGTAAAGTATGAAATCTCAACTTAAGCTTAAGACTAGGCTAAATTGTTCTACATGGCTAAATGTGAGTTTATTTAACTACCTTAGATATAAGCTAGATTTAAGTAGAGATACGTAGTTTTAAGAATATTTATTCTAAACATAGATAATCCATCCCGGTTTTCATGACCTTTCCAGGAGTCCTACTAATAAATTGTATCTGGAATAGATCTCTTTAGACGTAAGACCTCAAATTAAATATTACTTGAAAAAATGTTCTAGACATTGTAAGTAAAATTGTCACAACTTAGTTAAGTTACCTGTAAACTTATGTAACTAAACTTATAATGGTCAATAAAGACAGCGTTATATAAAAAAAAAAAAAAAAGTGCCAGTCAGCAGTCGTGTGCTGCTCCATCCTTGGCTTCGTATGTTACGTCGCCAACACAGAGGGTATGAAAATGTCCAAAGAACACTAGTGCTTACATATGCGGATGACATTGCATCTTTAGCTATCATCCGGAAACTGTACGTAAAAACAGTGAACTCACCATGCCAGCAACAAAAGAGGTAGGCCTGAAAATCAACGAAAAAAAGACGAAATATTTGATTACGACGAAGGTAGACGGACCGCAGGGAACACACGTAAACGTCAGGGAAAAGATATTTAAGAACGTTAAGGGGTTTTACTATCTCGGAACAATACTGGCGCCTAGTAACGAAATGTCAAAAGAAATCAACAAATTGGGGCAACACTAGTTGGAACACAATTAGCAAAGTGCTATAAGCGAGACTGATGTCAATCATGCCGATTGTTTTATATAGATGCAGATAAGGGCCTTTACAAAACGAGAAGAGAACAGATTCCCCGTATTCGAGAATAACGTTTTAAGTAGGGCTAAACATGATGGAGACGCGGGGCAATATAGGAGGCTCCATGAGTTTAATGGAGCTACACCCCATTTATTAACTTACCGCGAGCTTGCAAAAAGATTGTTAGATCTAACTTAATTCATAACTTATGGTAGCTCCAATAGTGAGGGATAGGCTGGAGATGAAAAGAAGTTAGATAGACATATTCAGGAGGCGGTGTTTTAGAGTGGGGGTTGAGTAGACTTAAATCCGTCATCTGCGTCAGACATCAATTGAAATAACAATCGCGCTTGTTACTTCAATTAAAAGAAAAATAATAAATCCGCGTTGTTTTCGCGTTTCGTAATCGTGAATTGAGAGAGGTATAAAGCTACAATAGTAACAATTATCAAGTCGCGAAGATTAAGGTTGGCCGGGCATATAACAGGAATGGGCAATCCGTCCGTAGGACTCTTGACGTCAGACCAATGGGAAAAAGACCGGTGGGCAGGCCGCGACGGAGATGGAAGCCCAATATAAAGCGTTTGAAGTTTAAAGTTTGAAGGGTAAGTGCGCTGGACAGGGAACGGTGGTGCAGCCAAGTTAGTGAAGTCATCAACTTTCGGGGTCGTACACACAAATGAAGAAGAAGAAGAAGAAGATATTATAAAGATAGCAAACCGATGACAAGCAAAACCATGCTTTTTTTGAAAAACAGCGCCTAGGCGGTTCATTTCCCCTGTATGTATATGAGCGAAAGGAAGTAACATATCTTCAGGAAGTAACATATCTTTACTAACGAAATTACACCGACCAGAACTCAAAAAACGTTAGAATGGGAAACTTGATGATATTGACTCCAAATAGAGATCAGTAGAATATTCGACTCTCAGTTGCAGAGCCCAATAGATTCAAATGAAAACGTTTCACTGGGTTTCGGAAATTGTCGTTTCCCCAAACACAACATAAATAGTAGAATGTTCGTTTCGGTAAACATAATAGAAATGTTTATTTTCCAACTGAATTTTTTTACAATTTGTTTACATACACGAGCTTGCACATTACATAATGAAAATCTTTTCTTTTTTTAAGTATTTTGTGTTTTTTAAGTTTCTACCGAAATGTTTATTTTATATTTATCCTTAGTTTGGACATCTGAAACCTAACTGACGACACAAAATTCAGTTACCAACTACGACGAAAAGAAAAGAAATTTCGAAGCGGGGGGAAAGGGTCTTATCGCGTATTACGACGATAGTGAAGAACTTGTGATTTGAACTGATGCTATGGCAATTAGAATCACTAATGTGGAACCAATGCTCAACACATAAGGCCGCTGCCGCGTGTAGGAATTCCATTTCTAAACGCAAGTACATTCAATAGATGTAAAATTGATGTGTTATTGCTTGATATACGGCTGATGCATTTTCTTATTCGATTTTCGTTCGGGGTTCTTCACTATTTGCTTGTGTATAGTGTGCATATCTGTTAGAAATGCCACACTACTCCCCCCTCACTAACTTTGTTACGATCAACTTCGTGTGCGAGAGCCGGAGCGAGGAACGAGCGAGCGAGAGGGCGTCGGAGCAGGCGAGTGTGCGGGTGCTCTATGCGGAAGTCGTGATAGAGTAGTAAAGTTCTGTTTACGTATGGGAGATTGTGTGTTGTGTGTATACAGATCACGTCGGGGTCAACAATTATAGCGTTTTGCGACGATAGTGAAGAACGTGTGATTCGAACTGGCGCTATGACGGTTAAAATCACTAAAAATTAAACCAATGCTCAACACATCAGGCCACTGCCGCTTGTACGAATTCGATTTCTAAACTCAAGTACACTCAACTGATGCATTTTTCTTATTCAATTTTCGTTTGGTGCACAATACACAATTATTTGCATTAGCATTATTTGCTTGTGTATTGTGTGTGTATCTGTTAGAAACGCCACCGACTCATGCACATGCCCAAAGAGCACCAGAATTCATGCAAGTTGATGGAGAGAACTACATTAGTTTTTCTAATCTACCTGAAAATGTTCGATTACCACATTCGTTGAGATACTTGACCTACCTTTCACCCAAACTGACACCTGTTTGTGTCAATGATCAGGCCAAGCAACTGTTTTGTTTCTAATGTGAGCAGTATTTGCTCTAGTTTTTGATACTATTAGCATTTCATCCATGTAGACATAGCAGAAGTCGACCACCCAGATCCAGAGGATTCGACGAATGAATATTATGTCAGCCACGAACCTCAAGGGTTCTGAGGTTGATTAATTTGAGGCTGTTAATGTTTCGGAGAAGGATTAAGGGGTTTTGCCATCCTAGCCCTTGGCGAGCGAACCGAAGGAAGCGACGTTGAATACTTTCGATTCTACAGATGTGGATCTTGTGATAAGGAGACCACACCTGGCTAGCATATTCAAGTAGTGGACGGACGAAGGTAAGGTAAAGGGATCGGGTAACGTAAGGGTCAGAGAATTCCTGAGACCATCGTTTCACGAATCCGAGGGCAGAATTGTCTTCCCGGATTGGAATTTGGCGATATTAAGTACACAGCAATTTTTGTCACACCAAGCCGAGAAGCTGTTATGGTCAGATTGCAGCAGTGCAGAATAAAGTGATGACTCGATGATCTTATATAACTTGGTATCATCAGCGTATAGGGACAAGCTAGAATTCTTAATGACCATATTGATGTCATTAGTGGCCAGTATAAATAGGAGAGGACCCATGTCGCTACCTTGAGGAACCCCAGAGGTGACGAGGAAGGGGTTGGATATCACCACCCAGAAAAGTGGGTGGAAAGAGAAAGACCTCGATGCGGAACTGCTCGATTATATACAGCTCGATTATAAATCGAACAGTTTGGCGCAGAGACCGATGTGAACAGGTAGGCTGGAAAAGTCACAAAGTGGCTAACTCCCGCATGCGATGGGTCTATGCCAAGACAAAGACAACCATCAGAGACAATCAAACCAGTGTATTGGTGGAACCCAGAAATCGCCCTTGTGCGATCAGAGTGCAACAGGTTACTACGCTTGCAACAAAGAGCAAGACACCGTAACACCGACCGACAGTTATATGCGGAATTCGTCAACAAACTGGAGGAGTTGAGGAATGTGATCCGCAAAAGTAAATATGGCACGTTCTGCTCCCTGAGGGGTGTATTAAATAACAACCCATGGGGCAGCGCCTACAGCATAGTCATGAAAAGACTACACAACAACAGTAGTCAAATGCAAAAAAGTGACGTGGCCAGAATCGTTCCTGTGCGCTACCCGCAGTGTGATGAGGTGTTGAGAGCGCAAGAGGAATGGAACAGCAATGAAAGAGAAATACCTCCCATGACCACCGAAGAATTGCTCTTGGCTGCAAGGGTTGTTAAAAAAAAACAAGACGCTGGGACTGGAAGGTATTCCCAACGCTGTAGTGAAGACTGTTTTATCAAAAAAGCCGGAAGACTTCGAAGACGGAAGAAAAGCAGTCTCTTCACGACCTGACAATTTGCTCAATGATGGAAAAAATAGCGGCTTGTGCTTATACGAAAAGGAGTCAAGAATCCAGAAGCCACATCATCCTACCCCCCGTTGTGCACAACAGGGAAACTGCTTGAGCGAGTAATTGCCACTTGCCTGGAACAATTCACTGAGGGGACATCGGGGCTCTCTGAATGGTAGTTTGGGTTCCGGAAAGGTAGATCAACCGGTAAGGCACTATCTGTGGTGTGCGACATCGCTCGCAATGCGATAGCTGGCCACGGTGGCTAGGATGTACGAAACAATATTGCGCCGTTGTGACAATAAACGTTAAAGATGCATTTAACTCTGTGAACTGGAATCGGATTCTAAAAACGTTGGGAGATCTACAAGTCTCACCCTACTATCTAGCAAACTATCTCTTGGATGGAAGACACAGATGAGGAACTACAGGAAGATAAAATAACAACAGGTGTACCCCAGAGGTCTGTATTAAGACCGCAGTTATGGAATATCACGTATGGTGGTGTGCTCAGGGTCAATGTACCAGAAGGGGTTAGAATCATTGGGTACGCAGATGATTTGGCGATAGTGGCCGTAGCTAAACATCTAGATGACCTGGAGAGTTTTTGCTCCCAAGCAATCCAGAGCATTAAATGTAGTACGGTCGGACTGAAACTAGCCGGACATAAGACGGAGGCAGTTTTAATAAACAGAACACCGTGGTTTGGAAATAGAAAGACAAACAATCAAATTCAGTCCCTATATTAAATATATTGGTGTTATACTCGGCAAGAGGTTGACTTGAAACGGCAAGAGTATGCAAAATTTTGGCGAGACTGCTACCCAACGTTGGTGGACTCCGGCCCTACATAACGAAACTGATAACCAATCTCAACACCTCCATTATAATGTGTGCAGCTCACATATGGGTCGGAGCCGTTCAATACTAGGTGTATGCATAAGTTTTCTCCTAAAAAAAAAAAACTTATTTTCTAAGGAATTTAATTTTTTTAATTCAAAATATTGCCCATCGACTTCTATACATTTCGCCCATCTTTCGGGTAATTTATGAATAGCATGCTAGAAAAACGGCTTGTCCTTCGTGGGAAACCATTGGTCGAGCCATTTTCCAACTTTCTCGAAATCGCTGAAGTACTGCTTTGCGAACGCGTGGCCCATTGATGCGAAGAGGTGATAGTCAGATGGCGCCAAGTCTGAGAAGTATGGTGGGTGCAGAAGGATGTCGCATCCAAGCGATTTCAAGGTGTCTTTCACTAGTTTTGCGTACTGCATACTTTTCGCTGGCGCCATCTCTTAGTTAAACCAAAACAACAGTATGCCTGATATTAGTGGCACATGGGGGAGTGAACTCAGCATATAGGCTGACATCATTAAGAATATGCTGCGGGTTCCAAACGGTATATGAAGATGTCATAAATGTTTTGGCCGGGGGATACTACTTGACATTGCAGCTAGAGAAAATGCTGCGTTGAATGAGGTCTCACAGGAGAATCGCCGGCGAATGCGGTCACAATTAGAGCTCTCAAGCGTAAAACAATGACAATGAAGGTTGCATTCTTCGAGCAAAGGAAGATGGACCCACACCATGATAGCTGATGGAAAAACCTGGGTGAAAAGAAAACATTGCGAGCTACCACTTGACTGAGCTGATATCAGGCCATGGATGCTTTCGGCAATATTTGTACAAGTATAAACATGTCAATCACCCATACTGCGAAGGCAAAATAGAAAATGTTAAACACGTGCTCACTGAGTGCGTAAGATTCGAGACCGCACGAACGATTGTGGAGAGACATTGGAGACATATAGTTACTCCAGCAGGAGTAATAGAATGCATGATAAGTTCCAAACAAGCATGATCCGTACAAATCATATTCTATGTGACATGATGCACCAGTTGTGTCTCGATGTTCGGAGTAACAGGTAAACTCCATCCCGCGCCGCGATGGAGTATCTAAAAGAAAGTTCCACGGGGATCAACGGTAATATGTGCCTGCCGGCCGGTGATTTTAGTCGGCAAATATCCGGCACGCCTTTGGATCGGCCCAGAAGTATCTTTTGAAGATTTCCACCTTCCAGCCGAAACCAAAAAAAAAAAAAAAAAACGGGAGGCACATGTTGCCTCAGCGGTGGGTTCATCGGTACTGATAATATAATAATATAATATTGTGGGGAGTTATTATGGGGCTTGGTTATTGTGCCGTCTGGTGCACGGGTTCACCAAGCCTTCCCAGCTCTCTGGTAAGGGATCACTGGCGCTGAAACTAGGACGCCTAGGTTGGTCCCTGCTCAGATCATCAAGACGCACACGAACGAAATAAAAATGACTCCACTTCCTTTTTGTTTTAGTTCAAAACTCCGTAAAATGTCCAAATCCATATATATATTTTATTACGATAATTTATAAATAAAAATTCACATCGAGTTCGCTTATGTTAGAATAACGAACAAAATAATACGATTGGAACTTCCTTCGAGTTCGTTTAAGTAAAAGAATGAATATAATTTGTACAGCACTTATAGTTCGGTTAAGTAAAAGAATGATTATAATTTGTACAGCACTTATAGTTCGGTTAAGTAGAAGAATGATTATAATTTGTACAGCACTTATAGTTCGGTTAAGTAAAAGAATGATTATAATTTGTACGGCACTTAAGACACAGACTACGTTGGCACTAGGCGCGTGCGCATCCTCTGGGGGATGAATCTGTACTCTTTATTTAACGTGGAGGACCCGACCTGCCTCCACGGAATCAGTTTAACGATTGGTTAAGTCACAGAAAACGACAGCATAGCAAATTTTTTTCATTGCTTCGGTGGCCGACAAGAGATGATTTCCTAAACATTTGGTCCCAGCGCAAAGGGCGCGAAACATAAACGATGTTTGCCTCTGTTGCTCATGGGGTGTGTGTCCACAAGTATGCGGACCGTGGATCAACCAAATCCATAAGGGGGAACACCATGATCAATGATCTGCAGCTGGGCAAGTCATCCTGAAAGGGCATCCGCATGTTTACATTCAGTACAGAGCGCACACGATGATTGTGTGGTCGTACCGATGCTGGTGGCCTACTCAGAATTCTTGTGTGCATGTCTTAATGCCACAGAATTTGCTTCCGACGTCTGGGGGCGAGATAGGAGAGCAAGTTTCGTTGGTTGAATAACTTGCTGTGTCTTGGGATGAATACGATGATCTTCGCGCACGTGCGTAGCAGGGTATATTTGAATAGCGCCGAATGATTTTCCTTGGTGTATGCTGCGTTTATAATTTCTTACTAGGAAATCTGATGATACAACATACAACCGACGAATTGCTTTCTAGGCATATGTTGTGTTTCGTGCAATCATGCCCTTGGGGAAAATCTCTTGTTACTCGTGGTAATAATTAGCGAGAATATGACTTACGTGGTAAGGAGACATTTTAAGCAGATAACTGGAAGATGCGTAAATGCTTTCCAGGATCTATGCTCTTTGGTGGACGTTTGTATGCTTAATTGCCAGGTAAGTAATGGCGCTCAGCTGTACTTGCCAAAATACTTGTAGTATAGGTTTTTTGTAAGCTCGTGGGGTGTTTTCGCAACCTAGGCGAGAAGATAAGCAGTGGCGTTAGAAGGAACCCCCACAATATTAATTCAGTTTAAGCTTGAATAAAGCCTAATAAATTAGGGTTTCACCCTCACTAAACTAAACTAAACTAAACTAAACTAAAGGGGAACAAACCCAGTAATTCTTTACAAGAATAAACATGTAGAACCGAAAAATAAGAACACCCGAAAAATATCCATTTCACTATAATACATTCTTAAAATTCATTAGTTTCCTGCTTAGGTGGAAGACCGATATCAGTAAGTTATGTTGCGTATTTATAAAATATTGTACATCTGAGGGCACAATCACAACTACCAGAGTCTCTTCTTAGGTTTACTCGAAAGTACGCGTATTTAGTCTTACCACCTCTAATCAAAGCACTATCGAGTTCGGCTGTTACAATATGTGGCTACTTCTGTTCAATACGACTAGTTACTTTGTTTCCCTTTTTTTGCATTTTATTCATGTACAGTTTCTTCAGTACTCTTTACCACAGTGTCGTATATAAAGCCACAAAAAATTGGATAGTTGAAAATAAAATCGGTTACCTGGTTTTCCTGCCGTTTTCTGCTGTTTTCTGGGGAGAGCTGAAGGTCCGTGCAGCCCCTTTATCCGATTCAATCTGGACAATCTGGTCATCAAACAAACAAATCCTTCTCCAGCTCTTTGGATTCCTCTTCTTCTTCAGAGGCTGCTCCACCACCTTGGTTCTTCTTCCTTACACGACCAGGGCGGCCACCGCCAGATGGTGATCTTAGAGAGAATTTAATGTGTTTCTCCGAATTGACGAATTCACTAAAACGAGCTTTTATTCTTTTTTTTCTACGTTTTATTTCAACGCTTCACTCTGGCAAATGTTACAGACTCTTTTCGCTTTTCCTCTTTTTAAATTTTTTACTTTAACCTTTAGTTTTAAATTTTTACTTTTAATTTTTGTTTGAAATTTTTACTTTAATCTTTAGTTTTGTTCAAAAAGAAAACGGGACCATTTACTTCTGCGCTTCTACCTTTCTTCTGGCTGCCACCGAACTCTATTCTAACGGCTCTCAAAAACAGTACCGAGCAAGCAAAAAACAAAACAAACGGAATTAAAATATCTTGCCGCTTCTCTCTCTCCCTCCACCAGCATCCACTCCGACAACAGAGAACTTGCATACGATCCACACTCGAACAGGGGTATGTCCGCGCCCTCAACATGCGGATCGTGTGCCTTTCCCACCACCTTACCATCAAATTATATTAAAACCAAATTATATTAAAAACAACTAAATGATGGGGGTGGTGGAAGCCGCACGTAACATCTGTTCGATTTTATAAAGTAAGTAAGCAACAGTTATTTGGTGGCATTTCAGGGTACCGTGGCGGCGCTATAGGTTGTCTTCTCCTGAGAGAAGTATTAAAAAAATAAATAAAAGTGTAACCGTTCTCCTTTTCTATGGAAACAAATTTAACCCCCTCACCGCAAACCCTTGAAAGACAAACTATTTCGAAATACAGATATTTATACAATTCTAGCAGATCCCACTACCGACAACATAGAAATTGTAAATAAATTTGTAAATAGCATTAAGATTAAATTGTAAATTAGAAATACAGAGCCAATAGTCCCCGCTGCTAGGCTCATTAGGTTAAGTTATTGATATGTAATTTTACATTACTAAGTGATAATAAATAAATAAATAAATAAATAAATAAATTTAACCCCCAAACCAAGAGAACAATAGAATAAAATATTTATCCAAAACCTACCGTAATTTAAAATCCATTTTTATACGCATCAACTGTATCACATGGCTATTGCCGCAGGTGAGGATATCCACCATTTAGTTACTTCCGCTTGTTTATGATATCATGTGTGTTATCTGAGTAAACATCTTTCGTACGTTTGATTGATTCTTAAGCTTCGCACTCAACGTAATAAAAACACCTCCAAGTGTACTTTACTCTGATATCCTCAACATCCTAAAGGATCGAATGGTGAGTGTAGTCGCGACACCCATTTACCCTAATACGCCCTCTGGCATAAGCTTAAGCTCGTTCTCTGACCTGCTTCTGTGCATGTGCAAAGTGTTAAGGAAGTGGTTGTGAAGCACCTTGTGTCAGGGACTTTAATCTAAAATGAAAAATATGTAAAAACCTAGCTTCCACCCGCGCTCCCTTCCATTTACATTCAGTAATGCAAAGCATTAACCCCACGAAGGACCATGTCATGTCACCTGGATTATCTAATGGTAACCATGGCATTCTATCAAATGATATATCAATCTGTTGAGATCTGGTGAACATACTTGGCTGTGTGGATATGAGAATCGTATAGTCCTACGTTCATTGACATCCTGCTGAGAGAGACAGCAAACAAACGTGGTTATATGGCTGGCAAATTTCCTTCAGAGGTAGTACAATAGGGACAACAGTCTCCAAATACATTCCGGAAGATGTTGCGGCTTAATTATATTGGTAATCACCATTGTCACGGGCTACAAGAGTAACGTAATCATCGTGAACACAACCACATTGACCTGCAGGAAGGAAGGAAAATAACATACAAATAAAACCAAAGCTGTTTGATCTGGTGTCTAGTGAGCAGGGTAGTTTGCGACGCTCTTCCCTCCGCAACCAGTGAAAATATATAAATAATGCCCCTTGGGTATAATTATATAATTTGTCGTCCTTTTTTATGTGGCACCTTTGTGTGGCACGGATTGTTCTCTTTTTTCATCTGTTAAATTTCTTGTTTTCTTCCTCCTTGTTTTTTTTTTTACTTTGTTTTGTTTGGTAGATTTGGCAAATGTGATTGCAGGAACTGAGGAGTGAAAAGAGAGAAATGGTGATTGTAATGAAAATGGTTGTCATCTTTTTTTTCATTCGTTTGAAGACTTACAGAGGCACATTATGATTACTTAATGCGTAATGTTGTCGCTGTTAAGAGCTTTGTGAACGGATGGTAAGATTAAGCCATGAAAAATGTTTTATCCCCGCTTTGGCTTTGAGTGGCGTCACTTCGAATACCTTCACGGTGTCATCTTGGACGGTTGGACTAATGAAAAATACATCGGTATAAATGTTATTCACGTGGGTTTATTATTGTCGAAATGTCAACGATGTGCCTAAGATCATTTGAGGAATAGGACATTCAACTCAAATAAGTACGCATTTTTTTTACACAAAGTGCAAACACAGAAGGAATTTTAGTACAGGCGGATTGAGACAATAAGAAAAGCCAACTCGATCGAAAAACGTCGAGGACAGAAATGAGGTAATGCATTCCACATTCGTGTGATTCGGTTGGAAAATGATTCTGTTTTTTCATTGGTCCAAAGTTGATTTTCAAAATGAACTGACTGAATTAGCGAACATCACAGAAAAATATTTGGAAAGATGCAATACATCCACCACCCTCAGTTGAGCAATGATGGTGATAATTTTTATGAAAAAGAGATAGGCAGCATACATTGTGCGTATGTTCTAATGATCGTATTGATTAATAGGTTTCATTACTACAATAATGCCCTTGTATATGGCGCTGATGATTTTGTTGATTTCTTTTTGATACTGGGGTCTTTAAAACAGTTGCGTGTACGTAGTTTGGAACCAGCACAATGTTCATAGTCAGTACGTCTATGTCGAGATTTATTTTTGACGACAAGAGTATTTATAATAATTCCCTTCCAATAAATACTCCTCTTTGATATTGTTGGTTCTCCTCTCCACTATAATCTTTAAATTGGCTTACTTATTTGTTGCGCCCAGGTAACAGCAGCTTGGCATTCGTTTTATTCAGCTGATGGCCATCTTGGGCTGCAGTAACACTTCTGTGTGTTATAAAAATTGTAATTTGTATGCCCTTCGCATCGCATCATTCAAAAAGAACGTGATTAAGCATGTGTCGTAAAAATACACAAGGGGGGAGCAACAATTCAATTGTTACTAAAATTAAAGTAGGTGTATATGTTGACCTTGGCGCAAAGCTAATAACCTTGCCCGGGAAAAAAAATTATTATGGAAAATTTAACAAGCCTAGGGACTTGGTAAATAAGGCCAAGGCCGTATCCCGGTTGTAGTGCCGATGATGATGAATCTAGATAAAATAAACGCTCAATAAATCGTTTTGTTTTCTCATCCTGCGTTTTTCGATATCGATGGACAAAACAATCCAGATGCACCAGATATATAAGGCACCAGATATATCAGGACGGGATTAAATGGGTCGAACATACCTTACTGTTCCATAATAAGAATCTTGATTATAATAATAAGAAGCTTGATTGGGCACATCTTCATCCGCAAGCAATTAGATTGTAAATAACGGACAAGAGATAAATTGTGAAATTAATAACTGACGGCTGACGGTGCGGAACTCTGAGGAGCAATTTACATGCACACTTTATGACATCGTGATCCACAAATGGGGGGATGGGTGCGAACATACAGGGCAAATGTACTGATTGCTTTCCAACCGGCGAAGACCAGGACGATCCTTGTCCCTGTTCAATCCAAGTTGACATGCAGTCTCCACGTGACACCCCTGGATAGCTACTTTGGCACCCGCCAAGTAGTAAACCAATGCATGCAGCGACATCCTGAGAAAGGTTGGCGCAAGGCGAATAACCATGTCCGTAAAAACGAATTATTATGGCAAATTTAACAAGCCTCGGATATGGACCGGATACACGACGACGACCACGGAAACGAAAATGGCTAAATGATTTAAGAATTTTTTCATGGAACGTCAGCTCACTATACAGAACTCGAGCTGCACAGCAGCTAGCCGATGCCCTCTCCGAATATAAGGCTGATATAACAGCATTACAAGAAATAAGATGGACGGAGTGTGGTGTTATTCAAAAAAACGAGTATGACGTTTATTACAGCTGTCACGCAAAACACCATGTGCTCGGTGTAGGCTTTCTATTCAGCCAAAATCTGAAGTCTGCCATCATCGGCTTTAATCCAATAAACGAAAGGGTATGTACTCTTCGCGTGCGAGGCAATTTTACGCACATAAGCCTCATAAACGTTCACGGAACTACAAAGGAGTCCCCTGACGACGAAAAAGAAGAATACTACGAGAACGTCGAACTGGTCCTCAATGCCTGCCCAAGATACGATGTGAAAGTCGTTCTTGGTGATTTGAATGGCAAAATAGGTCGGAAGGCGGTTTTCAGGCACTACACGGGTTCCCATAGTTTGCATGAGAACACTAATGACAACGGACTACGAGTCATCGAACTGGCAGCATCGAAAAACTTGGTCGTTGCAAGTACCAGGTTTCCGCGTAAAGATATCCACAAAAACACCTGGTTATCATCTGATGGAGCCACTCGCAACCAAATTGACCACGTGTTGATAGATTGCCGTCAGTCAGGTTCGAATCAACACGGCTGCCTTGCGCAATGAGAATACCAGTAACACCTTTGGTCATGCGTTAAGACTCGCCCTCGAAGAGCTTGACGGAAGGAGAGTAAGTCCTGGGGCCAGAATGCCGGGCGTAGAAGAGAAATGGATACGCCTTAAGAATACTGTCATTAGTACTGCCAACTTTATCTTAGGCAGTAGTCGTAGAGATCGGAACGACTGGTTTGATTATGAGTGCAAACTAGCCACTGAACGTAAGAATGCTGCATACCGCGTAATGCAGCAGTCTCATAGGACGCGGGTGCGCGAGGAGAAATACAAAGAGCTCAGAAGATCTGAAAAAAGACTTCACAGACAAAAGAAAAATGCTTGGGAAAAAACCTTGTCTGTGAAATAGAGAAGAGTAGAGAGCGAGGTCCGCACCAGGCGCGGAAGTTCTACCAAATAATCCGCAGTATGACGCGATACGCACCACGCTGCACTTGCTGCAAGGATAAAGAGGGTAATCTGATCACCGATCCTGAAGGCATTGTGGAGCGATGGGAAGTGCACTGCAATTAATTGCTAAATGGTGAGCTCACAGAAGAATTGGAGGCTCCACCAATGCAAGATTAAGACCAAATGCTGCCGCCACCAAGCATTGAGGAAACATTAAAAGCCATTAGACAGCTCAAATCAAATAAAGCCTCTGGAGCTGATGGCATACCAACTGAGGGACAGCGTTACATCGCGCAATTCATGAGATCGTGGTACACATATGGGAGCAAGAGGAGATGCCTGAAGATTGCCGTCGCGGAATAATTTGCCCCATACATAAAAAGGGAGATATCATAGCGTGCAGCAACTATAGGAGTATAAGATTTCTGAGTACCGGCTATAAGGTACTCTCCACTATCGTACAAGATCGAATAGCCCCATACGCTAAAGCCATCATTGGTCAATATCAGTGTGGCTTCATCCCAGGCAAATCAGCAATTGATCAGATAGTCACCCTTCGGCAGGCGATGGACAAATATCAGGTGTTTATGATTCCATTATATCATCTATTTATAGACTTTAAGGCCGCCGACGACAGCATAGCCAGGGTAGAACTGTATAATTTCATGAGAGAGTTCGGCATTCCAAACAAATTGGTACGACTTTGTAGGTTGGCCATGACCAACGTAACTAGTCAAGTAAAAATAGCGGGATTGCTGTCCAAACCAATAAACATCTTTAATGGATTCCGACAAGGGGACGATCTGGCCAGCCTCCTCTTCAATCTGGCGTTGGAGAAAGCAATCCGTGACTCTGGCATCACATCTAGAGGGACTATTATCATCAAGTCCAGCCAGATACTTGCTTACGCAGATCGCATCGACATCATCGGTAGAACCGAATCGGCTGTAGAGGAATCCTTCCCCCAGATCGAGCAGGCGGCACAAAAACTGGGACCGCACATTAATGAGGGAAAAACTAAGTACATGGTGGCAACTTCTGCGAAAAGAAGACCTAACGTTGGTCAAACTATCAGGGTAGTGGAGCACGAATTTGAAGAAGTGCAATCCTTTAACTATCTTGGATCAATAGTATCAGCCGATAACAATATGGAAGAAGAAATACGCGAACGGTTGATCAAATCCAACAAAGCCCACTATGGTCTATCAAGTCTCTTTAAATCCCGAAAGTTATCCAGAACATCCAAGCTACTACTGTACAAGACCATGGTCTTACCAGTACTCATGTATGGATCCGAGACCTGCGTGCTCAACAAAAGGCACTCTGAACTCTTAGCCGCGTTCGAGAGGAAGGTCTTAAGGAGAATTGTTGGCCCCGTATGTGAGGGAGGACAATTCCGGAGACGCTACAACCATGAGTTGTACGCAATCTACCTTGAAGCTAATGTTGTAAGAAAAATCAAGCTCGGTAGACTCCGGTGGGCGGGACACCTAGCTCGAATGAGCGAAGAGTAGCCTGTCCGGAAAGACCTTTGTGGCAGGATGTATGGAAGGAGACAGCGCGGCAGACCTTGTCTGCGATGGAGGGATGGGAGTGCCAAACTGGATGATATCGGCTCGAAATCGGGACCGGTGGAGAGATTTGTTAAATAAGGCCAAGACCGGATTGCGGTTGTAGTGCCGATGATGATGATGATGATGATCCACAAATAATATCAATATAACGTCAACTCCATAAGAATACAATTTCGGTAATAGGGTTGGACTATCAATAACTTCGAGTGATTGGGCGGATAAGAGACAGCTTTTACTGTTATTCATAAGCTCTTTGAAATCTCGACTACCTATGGTACGGTGTGGTATTCTCTGTATCACTTTTTGCCCTGCAAGAAGTTTTCATGTTGAATAATTTCTCGTGCTGTTCTACTTTTCTATTTTTGCGTTACCATATTGATTCACTTATCCGCGATTCGTTGGTGATGATTCTATAAATCGTTACGAGCGGTTCATTAGTTTACTTCTCCTTATATTTTATTCGTTTTGTCATTCATTTGATCGTGCGCTTTTCTTGATTTAACAAAGTTCGCTCTGTTTAAAAGTCTTATTTGTTATCAAAGTAGGGTTTGGAAGATTAAATAAGTTTGATACAATCTAGAGGATAAGGTTTCATCCCACCCTTCAGCTATTAGAGAATATTGGATTTCGGTGAGCGACGTTTACATTTGTAGCCAAGTCCTCTGATATTAGAAAAGTCCGTTACAACATCAACCATGATAAAACTTTGCGAACGCATTCCACTCCATGGCGACTTACTCTTCACAAGTCTTAATATAGTAGTTTCTAAAGCAAACCTCCCACCACGCAAGAGACGCGACAGAATCATTAAAGTCCGACGAATTTCCCGATGGCGAAGTCTATTGTGTGGACAAGATGTTTAGCTCACTTTGCGGAAGTGGATACTAGGGGTTCGCAAAATCACGAAGGCTATCTGGAACTCTTAGGGTAGTGGAGAACACGGCATCAGGACAGAATCGAAAAAGAAATTATCAGAATCGTTTATTCATACCAGACGACTCCACAGCTTAAGTAGATGAGTGCACGCAGCCATCGTCCGATGTGTCTAAGCCTTGGTTCTAACCTTTTCACAACGGGGGTTCGAATTAAGTTCTTCTCGACTTCGCAAAGGCCTATAAAGCTGTATACTACAGTGTAGAAACATAGCACGGAATGTGGTTATAACTTTTAACGACTTACAATTTACAATTCAATTCAATTCAATTTTTATTAAGTAGATAATACATTTATATTTTACAACTAGTATTTTACCGAGTTTTAGGACAGCAACTCCTTTACAACTATAATCTTAAATCTATATAAGGAAAATAAAACAATTTTAATGAATAATAAATAATAAATGATTAAGGGGAAACTACAAGAAAAAACCCTTATTTGAATCGGTTATTTTATGTAATAATGTTGAGTTTGAATCAAATTTCGGAATGTAAACATAACCTTAAAGTCTTATACCAAAAATAAAAGAGAAAAGTGACAGGTGTGTTCCAAATTGTAATCTATGACATTATTGTAAAAGATAGAGAGTCGATTGGCGTACATCAGAAAAGGCTTCAGTAACGGAAAGGTATTCTTGACACCACGTTTTTTGTGTTCAATTTTTCACTCTACGTTTTTGTTCAACGTTTATGAATAAACAATTCTTTTCTACAATTGGCGAGTTCTCTGGTGTTCCCTACCCACTGTAAAACCAACAAATAATGACCTCGATAGAGTTTTCATAGACAGAGTACATAAGTAGTGATTTAGGATAACGCAAGACGGGAAACGAGAACATTGTCAGAAAAAGAACAAGTGACGAAGAAGTTTCGATTGATTTTGTCAATAAGAAATTCTACCGGTTTAACGTTAGCGTTTTCATGAAGTTCATCATCATCATCATCATCGGCACTACAACCGGGAACCGGTCTTGGCCTTATTTAGCAAGTCCTGAGGCTTGTTAAATTTTCCATAATGATTTATTTTTTCTGGGCAAGGTCATTAGTCTTGCGCCAGGGGCTCCCCGACGGGGAATCGAACCCCGGTCTCCCGGGTGACAGGCGGGTATACTAACCACTATACTATCGAGGAGCCCTTTCATGAAGTTCATGTGTCGAATAATGCCATGGCAAATTCAGCAACATTTTCAGTTTTTTATTTTGACACCTTTGCAATTTCATTTTGTGTGTGCGAGCAGAATTACACCACACAGGGCGCCGTTCAGGAGTATATCTTGAAAAATAGTTTTAAAAAGTATAATTTTATTTTCGAGGCTAAGTTTGACTTTTTACACACTAATGGATACATAACTCTTACGACTTTGTTTATTTTGTCAATTGTGGTAGTGATGTGCTTTTGGAAGATAAGTTTTTTATCTAGAATAATACCTAGATATCTACAGTCTTCGGACCAATCAATATCAACTGCACACATACTGAGTTTAGTGCCATTTGGTAGGTAGCAGAGTTTCCTACATCTCGAAAACCAATTTTTTTGTTGTAAAGACAGAAGTTTGAAATTAAACGTGAAAATAAGAAAGAATGTGTTTTTTCCGTTTGTACTGCGAATTTGTGTGGCCTCTGTCGTTGCTTTCCTAACGTAATAAGGACACATTGAATTAACAGCGGTTGTTCAACACACTAAGAGTGACCAATTGGTGCTGAATCGGAAAAACATCCAGAGGAGCCAACACTGGATAGTTTAAAAACTACTTATTGCTGGAATCAGGGCAGCAATCATCGAGTCAAGTGGGACACCACGGACAGGATTGTGTCTGGGCTGCTGCACTGACCTGGGCCAAGCGCAACAAAACTCATCGGCGGGTCACCCCGAGGGAGGAACCAGGTAACCACTTTAACTTTCTGCTACTTATAGAGATTTTTGTGGTTGTACACCACGACAGAACGAAGAAAGCTCTGGATAATTTTGATAAGCGGTATTGGCAGCTTAAGTTTTAATAGCTTATAAATCAAGGCATCGTGCCATACCGTATCAAAGGCTTTTTCGATGTCTAGAGGAACCAGTCCCGTTGACTACTTGTCGATGAATTTTCTAGCTATGTGGTTTTTACTACGCAAGACTTGGTAGATTGTGCTATGACCACTACGGAGATCGAACTGAAAGTTTGGTAGGATGTTATTTCCAATCATGTAATATACTACTAGTTTGTCAAGAGCTGCGTGCAAAGAGTTGTAGACGTTAGTGAATAAAGCACCCGAAGAGAAAATGGCCGTATCATCGGCAAACATAGCTACCTGAATATTTTCACCTAGACATGGTTTATCTGCAACAAACAATGTGAATAATATGGGACCAACGACCGAGCCTTGGGGTACACCATTGTGGATTTGGTGAGTAGAGGATTTGTCTGTTCTTATACTCACAACATATTTTCTCGAACTGTTACGTACGTCGGCCACCACCATCATTTAATAATTTGCATTTAATACAATTTTGTTTTAACATAGTATGATGGTAAGGTGGTGGAAGAATTGCACGATCCTGAAGTGAGTTTCTGAACCCACCCTGATTCGGGTGTGGATCGTGCAGTTCTTCGAGTTCGAATTTGTTTTTCGAAGTGGACGTGAGTGGAGAGCGAGAGAGATGGAGGGTTAATCTTTTTCAAGGATACGGTTCGGAATTCCGTTGTTGACGTTTTGACAACAGGAGAAGAAGAAAGAACGTTTTTTTTGGACAGTTTTTGATTTTTTTCCGTTGAGTAGTTGAGCGGCTGTAAAGGAAGGAATACAGAAAGAGCCCGTCCCCTTTTTGTTTTTCTTTTGATAACAAGTAAAAGTTTTAAAAGATTGTTGTAAAGACAGAAGTTTGAAATTAAACGTGAAAATAAGAAAGAATGTGTTTTTTCCGTTTGTACTGCGAATTTGTGTGGCCTCTGTCGTTGCTTTCCTAACGTAATAAGGACACATTGAATTAACAGCGGTTGTTCAACACACTAAGAGTGACCAATTGGTGCTGAATCGGAAAAACATCCAGAGGAGCCAACACTGGATAGTTTAAAAACTACTTATTGCTGGAATCAGGGCAGCAATCATCGAGTCAAGTGGGACACCACGGACAGGATTGTGTCTGGGCTGCTGCACTGACCTGGGCCAAGCGCAACAAAATTCATCGGCGGGTCACCCCGAGGGAGGAACCAGGTAACCACTTTAACTTACTGCTACTTATAGAGATTTTTGTGGTTGTACACCACGACAAACTGGCGCTGCGGACAAACCTTCTCAAGGCAGGTTTGGTGATTGAGATTATTCTTTTGACAAAGCTAAAGAACCTATTGAGCTACATCAAATAACTAATACTCATTGCCTATCGGGTGGCATTGGCGGATAATTGGCGACGATCGTGAGCGGAGAGACCTGCATGGTGGAAGGACGGAAAACAGAACGTGGAAATTTTTATTTTTTTTCTTCTCTTTTTTTGTTGTGAATTGAACAATACTTGTTATTTATTTATTTATTGATTTTTATTGTTAAATGGAAAACTTGTATGTTAATTACTGTAGAATTGTTTTGGTTTTAGCCTTAAGCTGATACTTCGATGTCATTTATTGATTGTTAATTATTGCTCTGATTTATTTATTTATTAACTGATTTTTGGCTTAATCGATCTCCAAGTTTTTGTTTGGAACCGGGATTCTGCTTTTCTTTCCTTTTCAGCTTCGCGTGTATTCGAGGTGTGTAAGTTTCGGTGTTATTGCTGCATCGTCGCGTTTGATTTTCTTTTGTCTTCTCGGGTTCTTTTCCTTTTCTCTCTCTCTCTCTCTCTCTCTCTCTCTCTCTCTATTCTCGGGCGGTGTAGTGGTCATTTGTGTTGTGCAGTCTTTCGTTCGTTCGTTGGAGGGAACGTGTTTAATATTATTTATTTTATTATTTTTTTTTGTGGTTAACGTGTTGAGTATTATCTCTCTTTGTGTTGACGTGTGTATGGTTGTGTTCGCTTCCCTGCTATCGGTTGGTTCTGCCGCGTTCGGGGTGGTTCGCTTGTTGAGGGCGTTAGAATTATTGTTGTTGTTTGAGGCTATATTTCTTGTTAGAGCTCGGAGTTAGACTGTGTTTCCTACCACTAATTTTGTGGTTTTTCCCCGGATTTACTGTTGGCCATAGGGCTTGTCGGGGTTCCGGGTTTGGTGGAGAGTAATTTTGAGTGTGGTTAGAGGGCCGGCAGATGCAGACAAGGCAACGTCAGAGAGATGTCCGAGAGGGCACTCCTGCCCGGGCACGACCCGAGGCATTTCCCGAGCCGCCGGTTGACGAGGTGGATCCGGAGGCGTTCCATGATTCGAGGGACGAATTTGTGGACGACCGATCGCCAACACGCCCCCCTCCCACCGTCGGTAAACAACCTGTCGGGAGCATGGAGGACACGCCGATGCCCTCGTATTTTAAACTGGGCCCACAACCATGTCCTGTACGGACCATGCTGGGCACAGATAGGGTTTTCGACCTTGTGTCGAACGCGGTCCCCATGTTTTCGGGACAGGAAGGACCGGATACGGCCGAGAGACTCTCTTCGTTTCTCAAGGGCTGTAGAAGGACCTTGGATGGGCTGGCGGTGGAGGAGGAACATACCTTCCTCCGGTGGCTGCCCTCTAGGCTGAGCGGCGAGACCTATCGGATGTTCGAGGAGAGACCACCCACGACATTCCTTGAAGCGGAACAGCGTCTTAGAGAGGCCTACGAACCCCGGGTGTCGTATGAGGAGTTGTGTGCGCAACTTTCCAAAATGCGACAACTTCCTTCCGAGGATGCCACAGGCTTCGTTTCCCGAGTGAAGCGGGCCGTGGTACGGTGCGAGGAGGCAGCTGAGCGCTTTTATGGTCGCCAGGGTAGGTCCGTCTTCGCCAGCCAGCTTGAGGGCATGGCCAAACCGGTGTTGGTAAGGGGTCTGAGGGAGGAAGGACTAAAGCACTTCCTCCTCACGTTGGGTAATGTCCCTTTTCGTAGCCTGGTGGACCACCTAACCGGATTTGAGCGAGCTCGAAGGGGAATGCTGAGGCAGGACGACCTGTTTGTGGATGCGCGGCCGACAGCGTCAGAAACATTAGAGTTAGGACCGGGAAGTTGCTCGGCCCTTTTGGAAAGTTCATCCTCCACTTCTAGGGATTACACCGCGGCGCCGGCGCCGGTTTTATCGAACTTAAATCCCCGGGCGGTGTCATTCGTGTTGCCGGCCGAAGAGCCTGATAGTCGTCGACGAGAGGAGGATAGTTTCGTTCGGGAGCAGTCGTGAGGACCCCCCAATTATAGACGGGATGCTGGTGCCTATGCTCCGGCCTCCTCTAGCGAGGGAGCGTGGTCAAATACCGTGTCTTCCTCGGGTCGGAGTGAAGGGTCGCAGGGTTTGGCTCAAGGGGCGTATGTGCCTGGAGATCGATCGGGTCGGGACAATCCGGTCCGGGATTCGGTTGGTCGATCGGCTCGCCCCCTGGAATCCCAGACAACATGCAGTTTCTGCAAAGTGAGGGGTCACGTGTACGACGAGTGCCTGAGGAGAAGGAACACTCCTTTCTGTCGCGAGTGCTGGCGGTATGGCCACTACATAGTGGACTGCCCGGATCGTCCGAGACAGACGCGCCAAGCCCAGGCTCCATACAGGGGTGGTGGTCAGCAGAGCGGAACCGCGCGGCATGGGCCACAACATCAGCGGCCGCAGGCTCAGCGGAGAGCCCTACCAGAGCCGCAGCCCCCGTCTACGGGCGGTGGGCCGGCGACATCAGGCCCAAGAGTATTCAGCGTCCGGTGCTGTTGCGAGTTTTGTGGCCGACAAGGTCATAGCTTGCGCGGGTGCGAATACAGGCAAAGGTGGGAACAACAACAGGGTTCCCAGGGTTCCCCCCACAGGCGGCACGCCGGAACAGCACCTGCTGCGAGCCGAGAGCAGGACACCCGTGTGGAGAGTAGGGCAAGCGCGAGAAATAGACGCAGACAGCGTCGGCGAAATCGGAAAGCCGGTAATAGTAGCGCGGAGAGTGTGGTTTCCCGGAGGGTGGATGGAGTTGATGGGCGACGATCGCCCGCGTCGGGCGGTGACGAGAGACGAGCCGACTCCGTGGACTCGGAGTCCTCAGAAGCGGGTGCGAGGCGTGGCACCTCACCAAGGGATAAAAGAAATAGGAGGGAGCGACCTCAGCACCGTGGGCCCAGGTTGGGCCAAGGCCAGTCCAGTCCCGCTGGTTCGGAGTCTATTGAGACTTCCAAGTGGGATAGTCCTGAACGGAAGGACAAGGCACGGTGCGAATCTTGCAGCCGACGCACTTATGCGGCGACGGTGCGTCGGCAGGAGACATCTAATCAGAGGTCGGAAAACTCCCGGAGGTCGGGTCGGGAGACCGTAACCCGACCGCACTGAACACGTTGATTGGCCAATACTGTCCTCAGCTTTTGCCAGTAGAGGTCCCCATGGTCCAGCTTCCTTTGGACATTGGCCGTAGGAATACTACGCGTCTCATGGTGGACACTGGCGCTGAGGTCAGTCTCTTGAAGCGAGGGGCCCTTCACCGGGGCCAGGCGGTGGACGTTCGGCAATCCACACCATTGCAAACCATATTTGGCAACGGCAAGTCGAGTGGGTCCTGTCATGGGACTCTCAAGTTGCACCATGAGATTCCCTGCAGTTTCCACGTGGTAGACTCCATGCCGGGGTTGGAAGCAGATGGCTTGTTGGGTAATGACTTCCTGTCCAGACATTGCAACATCAACGGACCGGGTGGATGTTTGGAATTTCCCCAAACAACCATAAACCCCGAATTCTTCTCCGTTGGTTTTGTTAATGGTGGGACAAAGGGGCTGAAGCATAAGGTAACCAAACGGGGAGTTGGGACACGGGGACCTGTCAGGGTCGATACCGAGGTCCACACTTCACCGGAGACCCCACCCACACGGGGAAGGGATACGAAAAAATGCTCAGCCAGGTCAGCCCAGCGAGAGGAAACATCGTGGGTGGATGAACGTGAGCCGCCGAGGATCGAAGTAGCCCTGAGTAGGCCGGTGGAAGTGCCGGCTCGCTCCCAGATGGAGGTGGCTATCCCCATTGACATCCGGGAAAAGGCCATTCTGGTGCCGCAGGACGCGCGAGGAAACATTTTATTCTCGCATTGCGTTACTGGTAGGGCAAGGAGTGCCAGGTTATTGGCACTTAATACCCAGGGTGGCCCTCAAAGGATCGAACAGCTTACGGTGAAGGTATACCCTACCAAGGACTATAACACCATCCCCTTGGTCAAGCGTAAAGATACGTCGCCGGGAACCGACTCTGACGACGAGTCAAGCAGACCCGTGCCCGAGAACCAATCTTCGGAGGGACGATCCCTCCACTTCATTCGACACCTGTTCTCGGATGGTCAGTCGCCTGATGAACCCGATTTGAGCTCCAGGTTGGCACAATTGCACGGGGAACTTCGTTTAGGGGATACCCTGAACACACCCGAGTGCCAATCGATAACGGAGTTATGTCGCGAGTTCAACGACATATTTCATTTACAGGGCGACTACCTGACGTACACCAGTGCAATCTCGCACGAAATATCTTTGGTACGGGATCAGGCACCCATTAACCAAAGAATGTACCGATTGCCCGAAAGCAAAAGGCAGGTTATAAACGAGCAAATTCGGGAAATGTTGGATAACGACATTATCCAACCAAGCAAAAGCCCGTGGAATTCCCCCCTTCTAGTGGTTCCCAAGAAAGCGGGCCCCGACGGAGAAGCCCGATGGAGAGTTGTGGTGGACTTTCGCAAACTAAACGAAAAAACCATCGGGGACGCGTATCCTATTCCCCGTATAGACGACATTTTAGACCAGCTCGGTCGCTCGCGTTACTTCTCCACGCTCGATTTGGCCAGTGGCTATCACCAAGTTTTGGTAGATCTAAACGATCGGAATAAAACCGCCTTTAGCACCAACTATGGGCATTATGAGTTTCGACGTATGCCGTTCGGGTTAAAAGGAGCCCCGGCTACGTTTCAGAGACTAATGAACCATGTCCTTACTGGTCTGCAAGGGGTCGAATGCTTTGTGTATCTGGATGACATCGTCATATATGGTAAGAACCTGGCTGACCACAATGACAAGCTCCGGAGGGTGTTCGACCGGTTGAGATACCACAACCTCAAACTTCAGCCGGAAAAGTGTAGATTCCTGCAAAGGGAAGTGGTCTACCTGGGACATGTTTGTTCAGAAAAAGAGGCTTCGCCAAATCCTGACACGACAGCTAGTGTCAGAGATTTCCCCATTCCGAAGACGGTACGTCACGTCCAGTCATTCATAGGGTTGGCGAACTATTACCGGAAATTTGTGCCAAATTTTTTCCCGGATAGTGCGCCCCTTAACGAACTTATTAAGGAAGGACGTGAAGTTCACGTGGTCGTCCAAATGTCAACAGGCATTTGAAGAGATAAAGGGGAAGTTAATTTCGCCACCACTATTGGTTTACCCCGACTTCACTAAACCCTTTAATCTAACCACGGATGCGAGTAATGAGGCGCTTGGAGCGGTGTTATCCCAAGGTGAGATAGGCAAAGACCAGCCTATTGCTTATGCCAGCCGCACCCTGAATGGGGCCGAGCGTAGATATAGCACAATCGAGAAGGAGTTGTTGGCCATTGTATGGGCGGCGACGAATTTTCGGTGCTATTTGTTGGGTAGACGTTTCACCGTGTACACGGACCACAAACCGTTGAAGGGAGTGTTCGGCGTGAAAGAACCCACCTCACGCCTTACCAGATTTCGTCATAAACTATCGGAGTTTGACTACTCAATCGAGTACAAACCCGGTAAATACAACACCAATGCGGATGCGCTAAGCCGTATTCCCCATTCTGTAGACGAAACCCCTTCACCACCGCGGTGCAATGTAGTGACTCGCGCCCAGGCAAAGACCCAACGGGACAGCGAGGGATCCCCGGGACGTCCAAGTGACGAAGAGTCACCTTCTGAAGAGGACGCCATTCCTTCCTGCACGGAAAAAGGAATGGAAATAACTAATCCCGAGGAGATCCAACACTTATTACGGGATTACCATGATCACCCTTTAGGTGGGCACCAAGGGGTGATCAAGACGTATAAGAAGATACGCAGGCACTACTGGTGGAAGAATATGATGCGCGATATCAAACAATATATTAAAGTATGTAAGATTTGTCAGCGCATGAAGTCTTCCCCAAATTTACGAATGCCGATGGTAATCACCGACATTGCCACGAGGCCTTTCGAAAAGGTTTATTTAGATATCGTGGGCCCCCTGGACCGTACTCCTGAAGGCAATCTATATATACTTACGTTCCAAGATAATTTATC
Organism: Microdon myrmicae; assembly: GCA_963931805.1. Classification (NCBI taxonomy): domain Eukaryota; kingdom Metazoa; phylum Arthropoda; class Insecta; order Diptera; family Syrphidae; genus Microdon; species Microdon myrmicae. The sequence continues at coordinate 4,194,444 of OZ007497.1, read as the reverse complement.
GAAGTATATAGATTGCTATGCCCTGCCCAATGCAGAGGCTGAGACGGTGGCTTCGGTCTTTTTCGACCAAATAGTTGCAAGGTATGGTGTACCTACACAACTGGTCACCGATCAGGGCAGCAATTTCCTGAGCAGCCTGTTTAAAAGCGTGTGCAGGCTGCTCCGCATCAAAAAACTGCAAACCTCAGCGTACCACCCACAATCGAATGGTGCCTTGGAACGAGCCCATCGACCGCTGGTAGAATACCTACGCAGCATTGTGGGCACAAATCCCCAAACCTGGGATCAGTACCTGAGGGCGGCCACTTTCGTGTACAACACCAGCGTGCACGAGAGTACCCGATTGACGCCAATGGACTGTCTCTTTGGTTTTACTCCGGAGGTTCCCTCGAACATCAAATTACCTCCGGAATCGGTTTACAACCACGAGAGCTTCCATAAGCTATTGAAGTACAAGCTTCAGAAAACGTACGAAATAGCTAGGCGCAATCTGTTGATCTCGAAAAGGAGGTCCAAAGGGTATCATGACCGCCAGTTACGCCCGTTCACGTTCCATGTGGGCGATAAAGTCTTGATGCGGGAAGAAAACAAAAAAGGAAAATTGGCGCCCCTATGGAGAGGTCCTTATGACGTGGTGGAGGTGAAAAGTGCGGTCAACAGCGCGGTGAGGCTGGGCAAGAGGACGGTGGTTGTGCACAACAACCGTCTGAAGCCCTACTGGGAGTAGGGGAGTCGTGAGCTCGAAGTTTGGAAGATATATAGGAGCGGGACGTTTTCGCCGGCCGGGTGACATTTCGGAGTGGTTGAACGAGAGGGGATCACCTCGCCTTGGCGGGGGAGTCCTAACCCGATCGTGTGGGCGGTCGAGCTTTTGGTCGAACCATCGGATTGAGTGTCGGACCCGTCGCGGACGTTTGTGTTGTCCGTGGTTTTGTGGAGTGCTTGTCTGTTGTTCCCCCTCTTACATTAATACCTACGTGTAATTTATTTATTTATTTATTTATTTGTACTAACCCTCATATATAAATAGTATAAGCCCTACTAACATTAGCACTTAAGCATGTACCTAATTTATTTATTTATTCATTTATTTATTTGTTGGTAGGTTTACTGATTGTTTGTTTGTTTGCTCTCCGCCGTCCACTCTCCGGCGTGACATTCCTCTCCTAAGAATGCCACGCAGTCTTGTGGGGGGGGGGGGGGAGGTGTGTTACGTACGTCGGCCACCACCATCATTTAATAATTTTTTGTCGTTATATATATTTAAGATTATAGTTGTAAAGGAATTGCTATCCTAAATCTCTTAAGTACTAGTTGTAAAATATACCATAAATATAATTATCTACCAAATAAAAATTGAATTGAATTGAAAAATAAATTTAATAATTTGCATTTAATACAATTTTGTTTTAACATAGTATGATGGTAAGGTGGTGGAAGAATTGCACGATCCTGAAGTGAGTTTCTGAACCCACCCTGATTCGGGTGTGGATCGTGCAGTTCTTCGAGTTCGAATTTGTTTTTCGAAGTGGACGTGAGTGGAGAGCGAGAGAGATGGAGGGTTAATCTTTTTCAAGGATACGGTTCGGAATTCCGTTGTTGACGTTTTGACAACGGGAGAAGAAGAAAGAACGTTTTTTTTGGACAGTTTTTGATTTTTTTCCGTTGAGTAGTTGAGCGGCTGTAAAGGAAGGAATACAGAAAGAGCCCGTCCCCTTTTTGTTTTTCTTTTGATAACAAGTAAAAGTTTTAAAAGATTGTTGTAAAGACAGAAGTTTGAAATTAAACGTGAAAATAAGAAAGAATGTGTTTTTTCCGTTTGTACTGCGAATTTGTGTGGCCTCTGTCGTTGCTTTCCTAACGTAATAAGGACACATTGAATTAACAGCGGTTGTTCAACACACTAAGAGTGACCAATTGGTGCTGAATCGGAAAAACATCCAGAGGAGCCAACACTGGATAGTTTAAAAACTACTTATTGCTGGAATCAGGGCAGCAATCATCGAGTCAAGTGGGACACCACGGACAGGATTGTGTCTGGGCTGCTGCACTGACCTGGGCCAAGCGCAACAAAACTCATCGGCGGGTCACCCCGAGGGAGGAACCAGGTAACCACTTTAACTTACTGCTACTTATAGAGATTTTTGTGGTTGTACACCACGACAGAACGAAGAAAGCTCTGGATAATTTTGATAAGCGGTATTGGCAGCTTAAGTTTTAATAGCTTATAAATCAAGGCATCGTGCCATACCGTATCAAAGGCTTTTTCTATGTCTAGAAGAACCAGTCCAGTTGACTCCTTGTCGATGAATTTTCTAGCTATGTGGTTTTTACTACGCAAGACTTGGTAGATTGTGTTGTGACCACTACGGAGATCGAACTGAAAGTTTGGTAGGATGTTATTGGCTTCCATGAAACGATCAATTTTTTCCTTAATGATTTTTTCTAAGAGCTTACTCAGACCGGTAAGTAAACTAATAGGTCCGTAGCTTTCGGGGCTGTTCTTCGGTTTGCCGAGTTTTGGGATAGGTATTTCTTTTGCTGTTTTCCAACAGTCCGGAAAATACCAATTCCTAAGACAAGCATTGAAAATGAACGTTAAATAGTTACTTGCAGCGGGTGAAAGTGCTTTAATTAATTTGTTGTTAATATTATCAAGACCAGCAGCCTTTTTTGATTTCGATTTTTTTATCAGTTCTTTAACTTTGCTAATATTAGTTGCGTAAGTACTTTCAGCTGGTGGTTGAGAAAGTACATGGATAGTGTTAGCAACTTCAGCCTCAGTATACGCGTCGCTTAGATGCATAGATATGGAGTGGTTCTTACTAAACGTGTTAGCAAGAAGGTTCGATTTCTCCACTGAAGAAATAAACAACTTGTCGTGAGCTTTAATTGGAGGAATACTTGACCCTCTCTTTTTCATAATTTTTGATATTTTCCAGAACGGTTTGCTTGCTTTGTCAAGATAGGAAAGGTGTTTATTCCAACACTTGTTCCTATATGCTGAGATTTCATTTTTAATGATATTACTTAAGACTTCAACATTAACTAGAAAGCAATCGATTCTATAACGAAGCCATTTTCTTCTTTCAGAGTTTCGTGGCCTAATCAGATGTAAGATTTTTTCAGATAGCGGTGCCTTATCAACTGGAGCAGTGGAACATTTAGGTATCGCAAGATCGGCCGCTCTATTGATAACAGAAACAAAATTGTTACATAGGATATCAATATGCTCGCTTAGAATTTAGGCTGATATCACCTAGAACCAAGTTCGTGTTTATATATAATTTATAATAATTCCAGTTGGCGGCAAAATAATTGTGGTATAAACTGGTTCCTCGATAGTATAGTGGTTAGTATACCCCCCTGTCACGCGGGAGACCGGGGTTTGATTCCCCGTCGGAGAGCCTCTGGCGCAAGACTAATGACCTTGCCCGGAAAAAAACAAATCGTTATGGAAAATTTAACAAGCCTCAGGACTTGCTAAATGAGCCCATGACCGGTTCCCGGTTGTAGTGCCAATGATGATGATGATGATAAATTGGTACGATTTACCGATACTGTATGGTTCACTGTGAGGCTGATCGGAAGGTGGTCTGAACTTAGCGCATTTAGAGTTAATGGTACTGAGCAGTAATTTGGAATATAAGTGATATATAGATCGAAAGTTGAGGAGTTCTTGTTAGCTGTCGATGGGATATAGGTGGGGAGAACTGGATAAAGTATGGAAAAACTTGGGTTGGATTCAGTAACATCTAGTAAAATGTTACCCCAGCAGTTTGCCTAAGACAATTCCACGACTGATGTCTACAGTTTAGATCACCACCAATAATTACCTTGTTTCGAGTGTTGAGTCTATACAATTTATGCAGATCCCGCTTAAAGTAAGTAGATTTGTCAATGTTTCCATTTCCTCCAGGGAAATAGACCGAAAAAATGGTCACCTTGGAGTTATCACTTAATGTTACATCAATACTAATTTTTTCAATTAATTTAAGGTGCAATGAAGGATACATGGTATGTTCTATACATTTTTTCACAACAATGGCGACGCCTCCACCACTAGCATGTACGCTGTTGTGCGGGTTGTAGTTTGGTGCCAATACACGGGCACTAGGTTCTCTTAACTCCCAAACTGTTCCGACGCCCAAAAGGAATAAATGAAATGCACTGGGGTGTGATTTAATTGTTAATTAATGGTTCTTTTATTTAACTTGGTCTATTTTTGCTTACACAGGTTTGAGGTGATGAATAATACAATAGTCAACTTTTATTCAAAACGTCGATGGCGAATTTGCTTATATTTATTTTTACAAAACGGATTTTAACGAATACAATAAAAGGAAGGTTGAATTTCTCTAACTTTCTTTATAAACACTTCCAAACGGCGACCACTGAGCATATTTGCAGTCCGACTGAGTGGTAAAACTTTGTTACTCTCGCAGAGACGTACTTTTATTTTAGATGTGCGCGCCTCAGTCATTAAAAATGCGACTCAACTTATTACGTGACCGATCCCTTTGTAGATTGAACAGCGAGTACTTTAAAGGTGGCGAAATTAAATTTTATTCCGGTCGACGTGACCTTGCACGATGGTGGTTGAGATGTGACTGATCTCAATTAGGGATGAAGATGGGTAATTTCTGCTTTCGCACAACGATCAACCAATGGTAATCGTGCTCTCTTGTGCATTCCTCAATTCCCCACGCTCATCGAAGTGGATAAGTACTTGTGTATTCGTTCGACGATGGGCGTAGAAAGGATGAAGAAATCAAAAGGAAAGCACAATAACACAGGGTTGATCTGGCTTAGTGTGTGTGTATTAATGCAGTCTCCGAGATGTTCCACTGACCTAGTGCGATGTCTGTGGTGATCTCGGAGTGCATTGAACAGTAGGGAGACAGAATTATGGAGGAGAGGAAAATTTAGCTGGTGCTATTCACCTGTGAAATAAGATCGTTGATCCCAAGCGAATAGAGTGACCGGGAAAAAGCCGAAGTGACGCTAATTTGGCTAGGGTAATTTATCGTGGGAACTAATTAAATATTTTGATAAATTCCCCAGTGATTGCATGATTATGCAACAGCGTCGTCTGATTCGACTTGTTGTTGCTAACCGACATGATGTGATTTTCGGTGGAAATCTCATGGGCTAGCAAAATGGAGTTACCGTATGGCAAAAGGGTGGCTAAACTCAATTATGCATTATCTGCATAGGATAATGAGATTAGCTATGCGTCCTTTTGGGAAACATGTTTCGCAGGTGGGGGTTGGTATGACGATATGTGACGTCGAAATAAGGCGGAAATTGTGGGTTGGTTCTCCATGTAATATAGAGAACCCCCACACTGTCTAGGCGATAACATATGTAATTTGGATGAGGCAAAGAAATGTCTTGTTTGAGCCAGGTTTCTGAAACAAGTGCCATATCAATATTAAAATTTATCAAGAAGTTAAAAAATGCTTGCTGTTTGTTCTTGATGCTTCTCGCATTCCAAGTTATGATGCTAAGAGAGTTTCTTTAATTTAATTTTTAATTTAGTGAGGGCAGAACCCTCATATATTTAGCTTAGTACAAGCGATAAAACTTAAAAACTATCTTAAAACTAAAGAATATATAGTATGGTTAAAAAGAAAAAAGAGGGGGGGGGGGGGGTATATTGGCGAGTTGGTTTCCGGGTTTATCCATCAATTATTACTCATTTATGGGGATGCAGATGATATCTGCTGGTTTAGCAGGAAGAAGAAACTGTGGGGGGGGGGTGTGGGAGAAAGTGATGGAGTGACATTTGACAACGCTGAGGTCAAGGCAATTATTACGGCACCAAGTTGAGAAGCTGTCGAGGTCCATTTGGAGAAGTGAGGAGTCGAGAGGAGAGATGATCGTTTTGTAGAGTTTGGCGTCGGCCGCATAGAGGGAGATGGATGAATATTTAATAATGGAGTCAACATCATTGATGGTAAGGATAAATAGGAGGGTGGCTAGGTGACTGCCTTGCGGAACCTCTGACATGGGAAGAAAAAGATTGGAAAGGGAGGATCTGAATTTGACATGGTAGGATCGATCTTTTAGATAAGAAGATAACCACTTAATCAATAAGAGTTCGAAACCTAGGGAGCACAGCTTAAAAATGATGAGATTATGGGAGATTTTGTGAAAGGCCTTGCTGAAATCGGTAGTGATTACATCGACTTCGTTGTCATTCTCTAAGGCACGGAGAGTATGGGATGAGAACTCGATCAGATTCGTTGTGGTCGACCTACCCGAAAGAAAACCATGCTGGTTGGGTGAGATGATGGATTTACAACGGAAAGATAACGCGTTGTAAAGAATCCCTTCGAACAGTTCAGGGATTTGAGACATTTTGGCGATGGGACGGTAGTTACTGATATCATTTTAAGGTCCCTTTTTATGTATGGGGATGACATAGGAGGGTTTCCAGATACTAGGGAAGATGATTAACATGATTTTTCTGAATATAGATACTTAATAGCTAATGAAGTAATGACGTTAAATAGGTCAGATTGGGGTGACAAGCACTAAACTTGGTTACAACTTCATTAAGAAGAGATTTAAGCTCCCTAAAAGAGAACAAGTTATCATTATTTAGAGTTTCAGATAGAGTCGTGTCACTGTTGGGAGGTTGCTGAGTTTGATCGAGGCCAGAAGCCCGGGTGGGTGAAGGGAGTGAGGGTTGACGCACAGGTCGTGGTAGTGGAGGAAAATTATCAAGGGAGAAGCGGTCGGGCAGTGGCTGATGTTTATCACTCGGAGGCTGTAGGAACGTTGTATTTCCTGTACCACGTCCACGTGGGAATAATTTGCGGCAAATGTCTAGGTACTGCTTTCGGCTAATGCATTCAGAATCGGTGGATTTATGTAGCCCACTGCAATTTGCACACTTGATGACCTCATTCGTTTTGCAGTCGGATGTTTTGTGGTTTCCAGAACATATTTTGCACAGAAGCTATTTATGTGACAATGCATCGAGCCATGGCCGTAAAGCTGGCAATTATGACATTGTGTGACCTTGCCTGGATGATGTTTTTTGAAATCCAATCGAACAATGGTTTTAAATAAAGTAGAGTAGTTACGTTTAAGTTCGTTTAATTTAATAGTATCGCGTTGAATGTAGACGATGTACAAGTAGTGTTTGTACAGGGCTTTTGTTGATGAATTTAGGTGATGGTTTTAACATCTAGGCACTTAATCATTATCATCATCATCATCGGCACTACAACCGGGAACTGGTCTTGGCATTATTTAGCAAGTCCTGAGGCTTGTTAAATTTTCCATAATGATTTATTTTTTCTGGGCAAGGTCATTAGTCTTGCGCCAGAGGCTCCCCGACAGGGAATCGAACCCCGGTCTCCCGAATGGCAGGCGGGTATACTAACCCCGAGTGTAATTAGTTCATTTTTTATTATGTCATTACGAGGGTTGCCTTTTATATTTCGGGATTAGAGAACAAAAACAAATATTGATCATCGAAAATCACTTTATTGTTTTTCAAAATATTCCCCATGAAGATCTATACACTTTTGCATGCGTTTGAACTAATTGTCGAAGCACTTTTGCCACTCTGATTGAGGTATCTCCAACACATGCATTCTGAATGCAGCAACCGCTTCTTCGGGTGTCGCAAAACGTTGACCTCTCAGTTTGTTTTTTACGTACGGGAATAAAAAGAAGTCATTCGGTGCCAAGTCAGGACTATACGGCGGATGACCCATCAAATCGATGTTTTTGGGTGCTCAAAAATGCAGTTGTCGCAGCCGATGTGTGAGAGCTCGCATTGTCGTGGTGAAGAGTGATCCGTCTTCGGCGGTTGGTTTTCCTGATTTCTTGGAAGACAACTGGCAAACAAATTGTTGAGTACCACTCAGAATTGACTGTTCTGCGTTGTTCTAGTGGTACGGTTGCGACATGTCCAGTTTTTCCGAAAAAACGGGTGACCATTTGCTTGGAAGTGCTTCGTGCGCGAACAACTTTTGTTGGATTTGGCTCATCTTGAAACACCCAGACAGTCGACTGCTGTTTACTTTCGGGCTCATACGCGTAAATCCACGATTCATCACCTGTCACGATGTCATAGACGTGTTTCGAAGCACCGCGACCGTATTTTTTGAGCATTTCTTTCGACCAATTTACACGAGCCTTTTTTTTGGCGATTGACAAATTGTGTGGGATCCAACGCGAACAAATTTTTTTGACAGTCAAATGTTTATGCAATATTGAATGTATGCTGGTCCCACTAACGCCTAAGGTTGTCTCAATCTCACGATAGGTCACATGCCGATCTTCCAATATCAGTTCGCGCACAACATCAATGGTTTTCGGAACAACAACTGATTTTGGACGTCCTTCACGAAATTCATCTTGGAGTGAACTACGACCACGATTGAATACACCATACCATCGATAAACACTGGTCCTTGATGGAGCTTCATCGCCAAAAATTGAATTAAGTTCATCCATGCACTGTTGCTGAGTTAATCCACGCCGAAAGTTGTAAAAAATAATCGCACGAAAATGTTGACGATTTAATTCCATTTTTGGGCCGAGATGAATCTTTTAAGTTACTGTAAACAACACAAATAGCGCTCGTATGTCAAAACGTTCTGAGTGCGTATAACCTCAAAAATGTCCAACTTTACGACAGAGCTGTCAATTGCCGTATTGCAACGCCAGGGTTGCCAAATCCCGAAACATAAGAGGCAACCCTCGTACTAATTAGGTCTAAACCGGATAACTCTACCTTTAGTGGACGACTTTTCTTTCGCGAGTGGGTAAAAGACTCACATTTTAACCTCAAGAGTTCGGTTCTAATTTTGTTGTAAATGTCCATTGTTGGGGAACATATTTTTTGTCCAAGTGATATGTTTTTAATTAATTAATTGTCTATTTTAATGTTATTCAAAATCAAATTGGAAGAGCTATACCGCAAATCTACAATAGTGAGAGTATTCAAGTCGCGAAAATTAAGATGGGGTGGACATGTGGCGCGGATGGGCAACGATAGGACCGTGCGTAGAATTCTTGACGGTAGGCCAACGGGAAAGAGACCGGTAGGACGGCCTCGACGAAGATGGGAGGACAATGTTAGGCTTGACCTTGAGGAGATCGGATCAGATGGTCGGGCGTGGAAGGAGAGTACACGGAACAGGGAACGATGGCGGAGTCGAGTCGGTGAGGTCATGAACTTCCAGGTTCCTACAGGCCAATAAATAATAATGATAATAATAAAAATAATAATGTTATTCAAAATATTTCGCACTTTACCACTGGTTGATTTTAAAACCACAATTGGCGGAACGGTTTCTTTCGTTACTTCTGCACACTGATCGACGTTGGTAGAATCCATTTCAGGGGAGTCCTCCATTAGACTTTGAAGTGGTTGGAAATAGTTAGTGTTTGTACACATATTGAATTTGCCTAGCACTTTATTGTTAACTTTTGTAAGTTTATCGGAAGGGGTTTGACATCCAATACCGGGGACGTAACGCAACCGTTTACGTTTAATTTTGCTTAACTCACGTGGCCCAGGGGCCATAACTTAATGGATTTCACACTTGATCAAGTTATACATTTGCGGTAACGAGGCAAAGAAATCAAGATAACAAGATAATGGCTTGTGACAATTATTGTGAATATAACGGTTGATGTAAATAAGAAAAATAGCACGAGCAAAACTGAGAGACAAGTTGTCGGTTTGAAAGTCAGCCAGGTACTCCTTTTAACGACTTTATTCATATTTCCAAATCAGTTTCCTCCAATACAATAGTATTTACTGATCCAACTGAAATGCTGATACACACACGATATCCTTGATATGTTGCGCATCAGTTATTACTTGTGGTCGTCTCGGGTAGTTCAGCTTCAGTGTGTTCTAGACTCTCATTTCATGCCAGTCATGTGCTTGTATTTTTCACATAGTGTGGACACCGAAGTCCTTTTGCAAGACTTTCAATGTTTCTGAAGCAAAAGTTTCATTACGCTCACAATTTAATGCAAATTCTTTCTCAATAAATTTAGAAATCGAAGATACCGCCAATTTCGTTTCTGTTCCTCGCAAAACAACTTCATAGATGAAGAATGTAACATAAAAATTTACACTTTTCTCTAAGTGATTGATTTATACATAGCCAATTAGGTGTGAAAGATATTCGAAGAATGTTGCTGAGCCTCGTCATTTGTGGGGCCTCGTGGATACATTTTGTGACGTCCGAATTATTGCATTCGAATGTCTTCTTTTTTTTTTTTTTGGCAAGCTAGATTAAACTAAATGGGGACACAGACGCCACCTTTAAATCGAAATCTCTCAGAGCAACGCGGATAGATAGAGTAGATTTTCGAGTCCATCCAAGCTTCGGCTCTTGGAGAATATTGGATTTCAGTGAGCGGTGTTTACATTTGTAGCCAAGTCCTCTGATATTAGAAAAGTCCATTACAATATCAACCATGATAAAAAGAGTCGATTCCACTCCATAGCGAAGAGACCAAATTGGGAGTCTATTTTACCTTCTTTATCGCAGAGAGGTACAATATTTCCTTTTTCAGAATTTATAACGTACCATTTACCAAAAACCAAACCATAATCAAAGATTTTGCCCTACTGTATCGCCGAGTCCTTTGCGGGTATAATGGTTTCTCATTGGGGGACCAACTTACCAACCTATTCCAATTATTTCATCAGTTTATCTAGATCCAAAAGATTGTCGGGGATTCTTATCCAATTACTTTACTTTTATTTTAAACTTTTAACAATTCCGAATTATTCTCCGATTTATTCCATTTTATTATTTCACTTTTTCCTTTTATTTTAAGTTATTAAACCATTCTTAAATATAAGGTGGCGCGAAATTAATCACCCTATCGGAATTTGTTGTAATTTTTGCAAATGGCGTCGCGCGTCAATCAAATTTGACATTTGTGAGCTAGACAGCTGCAGTCATCTCTTAACTTAACAGAAAAAAATATAAAGGTCCAAATAAAGAATTCAATCACTCAAAATCATTTTTTTATTTAATAAAAAAATTATTCAAAAACAAAATGCAGGATTAATCTTGCGCCACCCTATATATTCCGGTTATTTCACTTAGCTTCCTATTAAATGTTTCCACGGTTCCCCAAGCCGATTCTCCACTAATAGTCCACTTTGGCACATCTTGGACACCTGGTGAATGGCAAGCTCGGCTCAACAAACTGGAGCACTCAAATCTAGCTGTTACTTCATACCTGTTAAAGGGCGCACCTAAAACCGCAAACCCCGCCTGGATTGCTGACTTCTTCCTGATGAAATTCTGCATTCCTGTGAAAGAATGTTACTCGCTTCCCGGCAGTTAGATTAAACCTAGTTTCCGCTTAGTCCTTCCCTCCAGATATGACTGAATTTTCCACTCGGAAAAAAATTCGCACTGTAGGATCGGCAGGATGACGTTATCCCTAAGCAACCCCGACAAAACGTCAAAACCGTTGCCGTCTTTACCTAAACCCACATATGGAAATAACAACAGTACTGTCCGTCCCAAATCGACACTCACTCTTCTTCCAAAATCCTCCCGGGGGGGCCCGCGGTCCAGTTACAACCCGTCCTATAAAATCCCTGCCCAAGGCAAATATTACCCCGTTTCCCAACCCCAGAAGCACGTGCACTCGCCTCCTCGACCCAACCCTAAGTCGACACACCAAACCCTCTCCCAAGCCAAGGTTCAACCGATCCTCCCTCCCTTTATCTCACCTAGACCGCACTCCGTATCCCAAACTCACCCCCGCCCACTCCCGTAATGTCGTCCTGCCCAACACCAACCTAACCAGTCCCCCCACATCTCACCTTGCCCCTAACCTCAGCCCCTCTCCGCTCTTTGGCCTAAAAACTGGTGCTAAATATACCAATTTCTACAGATCGCACACTCTCAAACCATTGGGCCCCGCCCATGAAAGCACAGCTCATTTGTCCCCTAAACCATGCTCAAGATCAAATCTCTCACCCCCTCGCCCCGCTTCCCCGCCTCGCCTTAGCCCCCGCCCCCAGTTTTTGATCCCCTCCTACCGCCCCCCGTCAAGATCACGCAACAATCACTGAAGTCATCTGAATGTCGCTATGCCCTCTCAGAGCTTCGAAATAGTCGGACCTACGATAACGTCTATCTAGCTTATCTTCATGGTAAATCTTATACAGTCTGCTATGAAGGCAATACGAAAACCGACATCCCTAGCCTTCGTAATCTGTACATAAAATTCCATGAAAATTTCAATATTCCCCCTCTTAAAGTAACAAGAGGCCGCTCGACTCTTCGACAATACATTTGCACGAAAATGGCATCTGGTCCCCCACGCAGCGAACCCACTAAAAATATTTTTCTCGGCCCTAATCGGCTGCCCACCCCACTCTCTATTGGGTCTCCCAATACTCTTCCCCTAACCATTTAATATCAGAAAGTCAGAGGACTTCGGTCCAAAACCCAGTCGATCTTACAAAACAACCACTCCTTTCTCTATGATATATACGCCCTGACCGAATATAACTTCACCCCCAGTATCAACAGCCTAGAACTGCCCCCCCCCCCCCCCCCCCATTCACAGTTTTTCGCGAAGACGATGTCCATCATTCCTGTCCTGACACCCCCTGCCGAGGCGTGGTGCTTGCCACCCAAAACGGACTAACATCTTCTCTTATCACCCTCTCTTCTTCTCCCTACCTCGACTATGTCGCTATAAAAATTGAACATTGCTTAAGGTCCTTGTACATCATATGCTTCTACATACCGCCTTCGCAAGGTATAGAGTCGTACGAACTCGCTATTGCTGTAATCGACCGCTTAACGGAGCTGAGTTCATCCCAAAATGACATTGTAGTCCTTGACGATTTCAACCTCCCCCATCTCTAATGGACGCTGTCTAACGATAAGTCCCACTACATCTCAAGCCCACCTACTACGAAGGAGTGTCTCTTTATAGACAGCCTCACCGACTCTAGCCTTTGCCAAGTAAGCAATGTCCTAAATCAACTGGGCAGACAACTTGACCTTGTGTTCACGACAGACCCTTTTAATTCCTCAGTTGTCTCTAGTCCCCACACCCTCTCAAATATTAACAACCACTACCCCCGCTTCTCTTATCCTTATACCACGATTACTCAGCCCACAGCACACCTCCCCCCTACCAATATTCTTTTAACTTCCGAAAAGTCAATTTCCGCCTCATAAATGAGTACCTCAGCAAGTGGTAGCAAGTATAAATGAGAGTGGTGGTCGCTACAGTCTCGCTCTACACAGTAATCTACAACGCTTTATCTCTATATGTCCCATATTCCCGACACAGGCTATCACTCTCATCACCCCCTTGGTATAACCGCAGACTCCGCACACTTCGTAACAAGAGGAATAAGTTGTGAAACACTTTCTTAAATAAGCGGTCTCCCCTGGACTACTCCAACTACCTCGGTTACTTTTATGAATTCACCGAGCTTTATAGCTCCTTCTACCACAATTACCTTGCCAAAGCTCAACTCAACCTGATCAATGACCCCAAATCTTTCTACCACTTCATCAACTACAAACGGAAATCGGATGCCTATCCCACCTCTCTTTTCTACGGCTCAACTACTACAACTGACCCCCACACCATAGCCAATCTTTTCGCGTCCTTCTTCAAATTATCCTTCGCGGGCGACTCGTTCGAGCCAAACCCCTCCTACTTTACTGGCATGTCTGAATTCTCCCTCGGCCCACTCATCCCTCTACACAACACCAAGTTATAGAAAAACTTGAACAACTGAAAGACGATTTCAGTCTCGGCCCAGGCGGGCTCCCTGTTATCTTCTTAAAAAAATGCTCCTCTTCTCTCTCTCTCTCCCGCTCGCTTCAATCTTCAATCTATCGCTTGCACAAGGTCTATTCCCGGACATTTGGAAATCCTCTTACATAACCCCCATACATAAAAAGGGGCCAAAAAACGATATATCCAATTATCGTCCCATTGCTAAGCTTTTGCACATTCCTAAACTGTTCGAAGGCCTTCTATATGATGCGTTATGTTTTCGCTGCACACCCATCATCTCTCCTAACCAGCACGGCTTCCTCTCCGGCAGGGCCACTACTACCAACCTTGTCGAATTCACATCCCACACACTCCTTGCCCTAGAAAACGACGATGAGGTCGATGTAGTCACTACCGACTTTAGCAAGGCCTTCGACAAAATCTCCCATAACCTCATTCTCTTTAAATTATCTTCCCTCGGTTTTGAACCTTCCCAAACCGTTCCAGGGCCTTCTATATGAGGCGTTATGTTTTCGCTGCGCGCCCGTCATCTCTCCGAACCAGCACGGCTTCCTCTCAGGCGGGTCCATTACTACTAACCTCGTCGAATTCACATCCCACACACTCCTTGCCCTAGAAAACGGCGATGAGGTCGATGTAGTCGCTACCGACTTTAGCAAGGCCTTCGACAAAATCTCCCATAACCTCATTCTCTTCAAGCTATCTTCCCTCGGTTTCGAACCCCTGCTGATTAAGTGGGTCTCATCCTATCTCAATTATCGATCCTGCCGCGTGCGATTTAGATCCCCCCTTTCCGGTCCTTTTCTTTCAACCTCAGGTGTTCCCCGGGGCAGTCATCTCGGCCCTCTCCTATTTATCCTAACCATAAACGACATAGGCTCTTGCATCAATCACTCCCTCATCTCGCTTTACGCGGATTATACCAAAATTTTCAAGACAATCCGCTCTCCCCTAGACTCCTCACTTCTCCAATCGGATCTTAACAGCTTTTCGATTTGGTGCCAAAATAATTGCCTAGAACTGAATATCGCCAAATGTCACACAATCACCTTCTCTCGGAAGCGCTCCCCCACCCAGCCACGTTCCTATCTGTTGCTGGACCAACCGATAACATCGGTTGAATCGATTTGCAACCTGGGCGTCCTATGCGACAAGGAGCTTAGATTTACCGCACATATCGATGATATAATTCTTAAGGCCAACGGCGCCCTTGGCTTTGTAAAACTCTGGTCGAAGGACTTCATAAACCCCTACGTCACCCGATCACTCTACACAACTTTTGTCCAGCCACTACTCGAATATGCTAGTCAGGTCTGGTCTCCGCATCAATTGTCTCACATTCGTAGGATCGAGGGCATTCAACGTCGTTTCTTGCACTTTGCCCTCCGTGAACTAAACTGGGAAAACCCGCTCACTCTACCACCATACATTGGCCGGCTCCTTCTAATCAATCCCAACACACTTGAGGAGCGCAGAATCCATGCCGACATCATCTTTGTCCATCGCCTTCTGTCTGGCTCAATCAATTGCCCAAGCTTGCTCTCCACTTTAACATTTCATACAAACCCCCGTAATGTGCGGGACCTTCGACTGTTCTACGTGCCCGCTCATCACACTTCTTATGGCGCTAACGAACCCATCTCGCGTATGCTACGACAGAACAACTCTTTCCCCACCTCCTTCGATTTCAACCTCTCCACTCCTGCTCTCAAACGACGTCTCAGAAGAAACCCGCCCTAACCCCGCCCTCCTCCCTCCTATAGTTCCCTTTACCCGGCAATCCTGCTCTCCTCTCCTACCCTCAAAATAGTTCACCCCTACACCTTCCCAGCCCCATCTGCAATATCAACCTCTCCCCCCAGCTCGCCAACCCCGCCCCCTACCAGTACGTGGACATGCCCTTCGCTGTCACTGTCTCACAAATGCCGAATTTACCACCCCCACATACCTTCTCTCTTCCCTAGCCTCCTACCTTCCCTATCGCCAAGTCATCTTCACCATCCCGGTTTTGTTTTCTCCTTCTTGCTCTAGGTTTAAGATAGTCTATAAAGTTCCCATATTAATTATTTTAAGTCAATTTAAGCTTGCATTAAGCTAAATAAATGGGGGTTCTGCCCTCACTAAACCTAACATAAAATTGCTCATTATTAAATCGCATGAACTCAAATACATTGATACTATAAAACTATTTAAAGTCCAACACTATAAATATATATTATTATTAGGTATTCACGTTCGAGTAAAATTCGTAAAAAGTTCTATTGATATGCTGTGTGCCTTTTTTGCGGTACTGTGGTATAAAACCCATCGTAACGCAACTAATGGAAAGCAATTTGTGTAATAGATCGATCTCTTTCCCCCAAATGGCAACGCATGAGAAATGTCAAAAATTGTAATAAGGATATTGCCACTCAACTATACTGTCAATCATCTCTCTTCCCTAACGTCAAGCAAGCTCGCATTGTTTGCATTGCATCCAAGCATTACTTCTTTGTAAATTTTGTTGGAGAATATCAAATTATTAAAATGGCCCATGTTATAAAAATGGAGAATGGCACCTGCCAAACCATAAGCGAAATGCTTGGATGCATAGAAAGGTGAGAAGTCACGGGAATTTCCAGGGAAAGTAAATCCTAACCTTAAACTCTTCAGGTATAATCCCGACCATCTGAAGACGCTGGAGAACTACGTCGAAGAACAAGCCAAACTGAATACCTACGACCTGGAGGCCAACTTAGCAGTTCTAAAGCTCTATCAATTCAATCCACATTTATTAAACTTCGATATAACTTACACGATTCTGCTCAAGTCCCTGACAAATCTCCCGCACACGGACTTTGTGATGGCGAAATGCTTGCTCCTGCCCCAGCAGGTTAAGGATGACACTGTTCAGGTAATCATTGACTTGGCAGACATTCTGGAGCGGACCGATTTCATTCTGTTCTGGCAACGTGTGGAGACTAACCGCGATATGTTCAGCCACATCACTGGATTCTATGACTCGATTAGGAAGTTCGTATGCCACGTCGTTGGCATAACATTCCAGACGATAGCAAAAGATCTTCTGAAGAACCTATTAGGTGACATAGATGGTAAGCAATTGCATACTCACACAAAAGGAAACTGAAAAGTATCTCCTTGTAGAAGCTACGCTGGGACAATGGATGAAGAAGAATGGATGGCGGGACCAAGGCAACTTGGTTTTTATCGCAGCTCAAGAAGAGAAGATCAAAACTAAGAACATCACAGAGAAG
This sequence comes from Microdon myrmicae, assembly GCA_963931805.1. Taxonomy (NCBI): domain Eukaryota; kingdom Metazoa; phylum Arthropoda; class Insecta; order Diptera; family Syrphidae; genus Microdon; species Microdon myrmicae. The sequence goes on along the minus strand of OZ007497.1, from coordinate 4,177,408 downwards.
ATCGACTTCGACAATCTCGGTGGCTTGATGGCGCAATGTCTATAAGCATAATACAATATTTCTCGTTTTCTTTCGTTTTTTTTTCTTTTTCTCTTAATAAAATACAGATAACTAGACTTTAATTGGTGTTGACAGTGGTCGGCTTTGTTAAGATTTCGCAGCTGGCTCTGACGAGTAAGCGACTCTCTAACGCGCTACGGTTGCTTTTTGAAACTCTTGAGGATTGGAAAAATCTTATCGAAGGCCTCGTAGATCTCCTCGCGCACCTTGGCCCCAGTTAACACGACTTTCCCCGAGACGAAGATCAGCAGCACTATCCTAGGTTTGACCATCCGATATATAAGGCCGGGAAATAATTCTGGTTCGTACGAGCTAAATGTGCCGTGTGTCAAAACTAAACCTTCCAGTCTAATGGGGAATTTCACGTCGCAACTACCCACCATATTCTGAATCTTAAAATCTAAAAATTTTGCCTGAAAACATAAGTCTGTCAGCGAATCGATTGGTTAAAACACAACGAGCACAAATTACCGTAAAACCTAACTTTTGAATGATCCGCGCATATTTGCGAGCTGCCAATCTAGAGTCCTCTTCACTCTTTGCACCAGTGCACACCATTTTCCCTGAGGAAAATATTAATGCCGTCGTCCTGGGTTCTCGTATTCGCATGATAACAGCGGCGAATCTCTTGGGGTTGTATTCAGCATTTCTAGCATGAAGGGCGATCTTTTTCAAGTCTAACTTACAGCTCAAATTGACTGTGGAAACAATGTTCCTGGAAGAATAAAAAACATACAAATGCCGGATGGCAGTAGCTCAGAGCCAACTTACTGCAATTGTGGAACTATGCCCGGGTCTGCTGATGCTGGCGTTAATGGAGTCATAGGAGTGGCGGGTCCCATTGTATGATGAATGTTTGTTAGATTTTCGATTCGTTCGCTCATGGGTACCATTGGAGACATAAGGCTTTGCTGTAAAGCCCAAAGCAAAAGCAGAGATAAGAAGCAAGTACAATACAGCAAGTGCTGTAAGTCTTACCGGTGTTTGGGGCTGCATAAGACTTTGAGGTGTAGCATAGCTAGGCTGATATGACGATTGCATTTGTTTCTGTGGAGCTGATAATAGGGACGGTAGTCCCATGCTGCTTAAGTCGGCAAAGTTAGTTAGACTGCTGTTAGCTACATGACCACCCATTGGAGAATTGCCCATTTGATACATGGGATTTGGTACAATCTGTTGGTCAGCTTCTGGTTGGTGAATAGGTGTCCCAATACTGGGTATTGAGAACCCTGGACTTAGCATTTGATCCATATTGCACAAATAAGTTTAATATTAAATCGCGTCAGTAGCCAATACTTCGTTCAACAGGCAATGTGTTTTTCTGGTGCTTCTGGCACCAAGTAAATCTTAACATGCGCTTAATTTATACAGAATTTACTTTTAAATAATTACTATAACCAGATCAGGAAAGAAACTTTAACTTAAAATTCATGGCGGAAAAACACTTAGGATACCGCTGAGACTACAAAATATCAAAAAACGCTATATTATTTTATTAAACAATGGTGCCAAGCTGCATTGGTCACAATGAACTACGGAATGACACTAAGTGATGCCAAATCGTGTTCTTTTTCGCATATTCATCAACTGACTATTGACATTACTTATAATCATCTTTCGCTTGAATCGCTTCGGTGACATCCTTCGTATACTGACTTCATACGCTCTGTTGAAAGACAATGTATTTTAATGTGCGACATTTGCGACATTTTACAGAATTCGAAATCAACAATCCTTAACAGCATACGCTTCATATACTTAAAGAAACTGAGTTACAATTAGAGGTTGCTAACTACAATACTACATATGGTAAATATGTATAGAGAGCACATAACTTATGAAATCGTTTAACTATTCGATGAGGACTGTTTAAAAAAATTCTCATTTCTATTATTTATTTCGATACATTACCACGCAAGTTGCGATTGATTAAACGTATTTCCTATTTACAACTGACAGAGCCATGTAAAAGATCTATACTATTTATTGGCCCGTAGGAACCCGAAAGTTCATGACCTCACCGAATCAACTCCGCCATTGTTCCCTGTCCCTGTCAACTCAAATGCAACTATCATATTTAGTATTTATTATAAGCAATCGTAATTCATCACTAAAATAAATAGATGAAATGTTGAAAATAATAATGGCAGAAAGATAATAGAAAATTAAAGAGCTAAAGCCAAGAATATTAAAATAGCGATTTGAATTCGAAGGGTAAATGTAAATTTATGAAAAGTACCGAAAGAAAAAGAGAACGTATGTAAACAAACACAATTTACTGAAAAATAATTAAGTAATCGAATGTACAAACAAATAAATTTTAAGAAAAAAAGACAATGGAGAATGAATGAATGAAGTCAAATACTGTAACGATATATGTAATTGTTTTTGGGAGCAGCTCTACGTAGCACAAGATGGTGTTTCCTCGGTGGATGTCGCTTGTAGAAATTCCGAAGTTTCGTAGCACACGATGGTGTTTCCTTAATTGTTTGGTGGATAGCTCTTGGTGGCACACGATGGTGTTTCCTCTTTGACTGCTGATGGTAGACGATGATTGTAACGAGCCCGTTGAAGGTTGACTGCAGACTGACTAATTGGCATAACTGCCAATTCAAAAAGCGACGCTATGACGTCATCGTGGTGACAATGATGGCCAGTTGGTGCCAGCTGCTGCGCAGCTGGTATACATGCGAATGTACTAGATTTCTCCAGTACATTCCAGCACATTTAATTGCGAATCCGCAACATTCCGCCCGCCTTCGCCAATCATTGGCGAATCATTTTGTTCCAGGGGACGGTGGCTACGGGCCGGGAGTGTGCGGTCTGTTGGTGGCGGTTGGTCTTGGTGGGCTGTCCACTTTCACGTGGATGATCGGCTGAGAGGGGGCCGCCCGCCCTGAGGAGCGCTGGGGGCTTGAGGTACTGGGATGGCCCGTATGATCGATGGCGACAGGAACCTCTTTCCCATCGCTGATGTCTGTTGCCTTTTGTGGTCGCGGGACCGGCCAGTTGATCGGGGTTAGAGTTGTAAGGTCGCAACCCACGATCAATGACCACGTGATGGCTGGTGATGGGTCTAGCTATGTCGAGACCGGTGGTGGTGCCATGTACTCCGCACGTTGGCGCCCGTCTGGAGTGAGTGGCCGGCGGGATGCGACCGTTGGGGGTGTGTGCTGTAACGTGGAGTCGGGTGCGGTGTCTACCCTGGCACTGTCCGCGTGTCCTTTCGTAGTGGCAGTCACGGGCCAAGTGCCTCCCGGGGTCGTCGGAATGCAGCCTCTGTGGATGCACAGAGGGGCGTGCTTTCTTGCTGGAGTTCGAGAGACCGCTGGTTGCTAGGTAGCGCCGCCCGCCAAGCGGGGCATTGCGCGCTCCTGGTCCTGTTGTGGTGGCTACAGGTGGTAGCGGTTGGCCTGGGTAGCTTTGGAGCTGGGCAGGAGCTTGACCACGTGGTGTCCTGGGTGTGGTGGGATGCCTTGAAGTGTTCGAGTGGGTAGGCTCCTGGTTCCTCGATTGCCCCTTGCCCCTGCAATGGTTCAGAGGGCGGGGGGTATGTCTTGTAGTTGGGTCGCGCAAGGGATCGGTGGCTGGTAGTTGAATGGGCTTCGTATGTGGCCACCGCGGCCGATGCCGGCGAGACGTCCTTTGGGTTCTCTGATGGAAGCCGCGGCCCTCAGTCGGAAGGACGACCAGTTCCTCTGGGTCGGAGTTGTAAATTCGTAACCCACGAGGAATGGCCATATGATGGCTGGTGACAGGCCTTGTCACCTTTGCGCTGGATGATGTGGTGGGTGCTGCGCCTGTTAGCACCCATCCCAGTTCAGTGGCCTGCGCGACGAGGCCGGAACGTTGGTCCTTCCTGAGACCTTCGACGATGATGTTGGGGTATATGTCTGCCCCAAGGATGGTGTCCACCTTCTCGGCGGAGGCGATGTTCGGATCTGCAAGTTCCAGATCCGCCACGAACGAGAGATCCCTTGTCGTTGATCCTGGTGGTGGTGTATACACTGAGAGCCCGGACAGGATGAAGGGCCTCAGTGTCCATTGTCTCGAGCCGTGGAGGCGAGAAGTGATTCTGATGGCGGCCTGAGTCCTGGTGGCAAGGCCACGAGTGCCCCCAACACCGTAGGTGGGGACGGGTGATGCTTGGCATCGGAGGTGCAACCTTCGGGCGAGTGATGTTGAAATGAAGGTGCCATTGGAGCAGGGGTCCAGTAGAGCACGGACTTCAATCCTCTGTTCGGTCTCCGACGTCACGATGACTCTGGCTGTTGGCAGCAACGCGGAATGCTGTGAAGGGGTGCTGATTGTATGTGCGCAGACCCCTTCCTGGCGGTCGATCCGGGGGGCGGATCCTTTGGCTCGTTGTGGCGGTGATGTTGTCCTGTCGATGGCGGTAGACCGGACATGCAGCAGGGTGTGATGTCTCCGCTGGCATCGACGGCACGTCTTGTTGGAGTGGCAGTCGCGCAGGCGGTGGCGACCCAAGCAGTTGGTGCACAGGTGTCTTTTGTGTGCGAAGGACTTTCGACGGCCAGGTGTGAGTGATCGGAAGCCCTCGCAAGCGTAAATGGTGTGTGAGGCCCTGCAGAATGTGCAAGCACCCCGTTGCTTTACGGGTGTCGGCGGTGTTTTGTGCATCGGGACACTGGGCTGGTTAGTCATCGGGCCGACTACTGTTGCTGGAACAGTCGAATTCGTGGAAGGCATTGGCGTTGGATCTGACACGGATCCTATGTACGCCGTGCCCACTGCTTGCTCTGGAGTCCGTGTGGTGGTAGCCAGTTCCTCTGGGTCGGAGTTGTAAGTTCGCAACCCACGAGGAACGGCTATGTCATGGTGTGCCCCACAATGCGTGCGCGGCATCGTCTTCTGTGGCGGCTTCGGCACTGGGTCGATCATCGGGACCTTGGGTAGGTGGGGCTTTGGGCAGGCGGCACTCTGGTCGGCGGCCTGCTCACTCTTATCCACTGTTCTGGGGTGCAGTTCCGTTTCTGATGGCTTGATGTCGGCCATTGGCAGCTGCACTGGGGGTAGCTCGCTAGGGTGGAGGCGATTGGTGCTGTTGACCATGGTTGAGGAGGCTGCTTTGAGCGCGTACTGGGCCTCAAGGAGCTTCGTCTCTTCCTCGAGGTATATCTCTTCGGTTTCGCCGAAACAATCATCCGCGAAGTACGCGTGTTGCTGATCCTCAGGTGCCGCCAGGTAGAAGATGTCGTAGTGCCGCTTGGAGAAGGCTTCCCATTCGGCGCGGAGTGCCCATTTGGTTGCCTCGATTGCTGTCGGACCCTTTTCCTGTATGTTGAGGAAAGTACCGGAGATGGTGGCCTGTGCCGCGAACTGAGTGGCGGTGAGTTCCTTAATCGTGGTCGGTTGTTGTATTGGAGCAGCTGTCAAAGACACGTTGGTTTGAACTATCGTTGTAGAAAGTTCGTCATCCTGCTTTCGTTTTGCATCAACAGCGGTTTCCATTGAATTTTTCTCCAACAAATCACTTAGCGTTTGATTTGCAATGATCATCTGGCGGCCGCTGTCCTCTGATCCACGACTTAAGGAATCCTTGGAACTGTCATCTTCTTTTGTGCATGTCCTTACATTTGTACTCAACTCGGGTTGGTGATGAACAGATGTATGATCTCTGCCGACCGAGGAATGTCGTCGGTCGAGATCTTTGGTGTTCCGCCGATTGAGGAATGTCATCGGGGAACCGTTGTCAAAGTTGTCGCCGTCGCCGCCGCCACCACTGCCGTGGTGATTGTCGGCTCCGTTGCGCATAGTGTAGCGAGAAAACGTATGATCTCTTCCGAGCGAGGAATGTCGTCGGTCGAGATCTTTATTGTTCCGCCGACAGAGGAATGTCGTCGGGGAACCGTTGTCCCTACGGGGGGAATTTTCCGGGTGCATGATCCGTGATGGCAATCCGGGTGGAGGGCCGAGCGGCATATTTTCTCCTAATTGCCGAGGCAAGCCGCCAAGGCAGGGACGAACCGTGGTTGGGCCGGACGTCATTCGCATGTCAAGTCCCGACGGAGTTTCCGGGCGCCGTAGAGGTGGCCGGAACATCATTGGCGGCGAACGACTTGCTGGCGGGGAGATGGCCGGTGCACCAGTCCGAGGAGCATCGTTACCAGGTTTCGACGTCGAATCACTTTCCCCGTCACCAGCTTCACTCGATGTATCACTTTCTTCCTGCTTGTCACTCTCACTGTGGTTAGGCTTAGGGTCCTGTTCCTTTCCTCGTTTCCTTTGAGCACTCTCCGTTCCCTTCGGGGATTCACCAGCATTTTGTCCGGATATTGCCAGCCTTCGCTGCTGCACTGGGCGCAGCTTCGATAGATCGGCTTCTACCTTTGCCTGTGGTTTCCTTTCACATATTTTTGTTGCCAAGTCCTTTTGACTCAATCCTTTCCCTCGACGTTCCTGTTGAATGATCTTGCCGACTTCTAAAGGTATTTTTTCATGTTTAGGTTCATCAGTTTCCCTGTCCAATTTAGCCGTGTTTTTAGTGTTGATGTGCTGCTTATTAGTACCGGCACCAAATTTCTGTTGAGTATCCGCTTGAACGCCCTGACGACGTGCCTGATTAATAGCAGTTTTTGTTTTGAGGGCAGGTGGTTTCGGAGCCCGCTTACGTAAAACCGTAACTGTGTCCCAATCAGACATCTTGTGTTTGTTTCACAGACGATTGGAGTTTAGGAATACCTTCAGATCCTACAGGTATTATGATTTCATGAGTGTTGCAGCTTCAGCTCCTTGATTTGTGTCGAGTCAGGTTGCAGTGTCTATGTGCCGCGAACTGGGCGGCGATGATGCTAATCCAATGAAGCACTGGATCCGGCTCGAAGGACCAGAAATGTTTTTGGGAGCAGCTCTACGTAGCACAAGATGGTGTTTCCTCGGTGGATGTCGCTTGTAGAAATTCCGAAGTTTCGTAGCACACGATGGTGTTTCCTTAATTGTTTGGTGGATAGCTCTTGGTGGCACACGATGGTATTTCCTCTTTGACTGCTGATGGTAGACGATGATTGTAACGAGCCCGTTGAAGGTTGACTGCAGACTGACTAATTGGCATAACTGCCAATTCAAAAAGCGACGCTATGACGTCATCGTGGTGACAATGATGGCCAGTTGGTGCCAGCTGCTGCGCAACTGGTATACATGCGAATGTACTAGATTTCTCCAGTACATTCCAGCACATTTAATTGCGAATCCGCAACAGTAATAGAAGATAAATGATAATTGAAAAGAATGCGTGTAACCAAAGTTAAAGCAACTAGCAAAAACTTTAAAAAGTCCGGAGAATTCGGATTCTGGCGTGGGGGTGTTAAGTGTGTCAGTGACAAAGGTGAGGTACATGAGGTCATTGATGCACTCAAATCAAAAAACGCTATCCAATTCTCAACTCGAATAACCCCCAGAATTAATTGCACATTTCGGCATAACCATTAAACCACAACAAGCAATTAATTGCATGTGCCAAAACGATTGCCAAATAATACAACAACAATTAATTGCATATTCCGGAATAATTAACAAATCACGGAAAAGCAATTAATTGCATACGAAACATAAAAGAATTAATTGGGTGGATTCGCAATTGCGGATGTTGAACTGTGCTGCATATCAATGAAGAAATATTGGCCGACATCACGGTACAAAGCAATTGCGAATTGAAATCGAAAATCGGAAATTAGGTCACTGCGAAATGTAATTGCATTATCGCCATCGGGAGGTGTTGACCCCGAGGTAACCTAATAAAGTACAAGATAGGAGGGCAGTGAGAGGTTGGTCGCGAAGAGAGTTGAGTCTGTTGTTGGTCAGGAGTCTGATTTTGATCGTTAAAGCAATCGAGTCTGGTGGTGAATCTTAAAGTAAAAGTAATCGAGTCTGGTGATGAATCTTGAAGTAAAAGTAATCGAGTCTGGTCTGAAAGAAAGCAATCGAGTCTGGTGGTGCATCTTAAAGTAAAGTAATTGAGTCTGGTGGTGAGTCTTGAGAAAAGTATATAAATCGAGAAAGTCCAAGAAGTAGAATTGAATTGTGGATGTTAAAATGTTAGTGCAGAAAATAGTGGAAAGTAAAGATAAGTAAAGTACGAACTAAACTTTTGCTAGTAAGTGAATTGTAATAAATAAAGTGTATACTAATCTTGTACTCTAATGGAATTGTAAAAGTAAACTATTGCTAGTAAATAAGTTGTAAAACCAAGCGTGACGTTGATAAGTGAAAAATAAAGTGTATACTAAATTTATACTCAAATAGAATTGTGAAAGTAAAGCATGACACAACAAAAGTAGTTTGAAGTAACATACACAAGCTGAAAATCAACACTGTTAAGTAACTAAGTTAAGTCTTCGAAATAAAATAAGAAAAACTCTCTAAGGAGATTAAAAGTTATAGCAAAGATAAAAAAACAATAAAAGTGGAAGAAGAACAAAGAAAGGCTTTGTGTTTGAATTGTTGGTGTAAAAGGAAGATTTGGTCGCTGTTCCCTCGGTGTCGTGACTTTTGTTTAGTGGAATATTCGAAAAAACCATAACTTGCTCTCGCCTCCCACGTTCGACCATCCGATCCGATCTCCTCGAGGTCCAACCTAACATTGTCCTCCCATCTCCGTCGCGACCGTCGTGTCAGTCTCTTTGCCGTTGGCTTACTGTCAAAAATTCTATTCACAGTCCTATCGTTGCCCATCCGCGCCACGTGTCCGGGCCATCTTAAAATTCGCGACTTGATTACTCTCACTATTGTAGGTTTGCGGTATAGCTCTTCCAATTCGTGGTTGTGAAGTTTCCTCCATTGTCCTGCCTCCTCGTCATATTTTCCGCCAAAGATACCCCTTAGAACTTTATTCTCGAATAACCGGAATTTGTTTTCTTCCCGTTTTGTGAGAGCCCATGTTTCACAACCGTACAGAACAATCGCCATGATTATGGTTCTATAAACACGGAGCTTTATATTACGTGATAGCAGTTTGAATTCAGCAGTTTACTGACTGCGTCCCAACTATCGTTGCCGGAATGCAGTCTTTTGTTAATTTCCTTCGACATTTCGTTACTGGCTTGATATTTTTCAAATATCTTGCTTCTGACATTTATATTGTTACGTTTTTCCTCCGCACACGACCGTTAAACTATGTCCAGTTTAAAACTATACGTTTCTTTGCGCGAGTTCGACCACTGGATCGCAAGAGTGCTTCAATGTTTTTAAGGACAACCTCTGTTTTCCTCCGTTAAATTCCTCAATCCGTGTTCTCTAGCTCTCTTTTTGAATCTCCTTGTGTATCAATGCAAACTCCACGTTCCAACGATCAGCAATTGATCTTTTCCACGTGTTCTTTTTGTCGTTCCGTCTGCTTCTGACGTTTCTGCCAGTTTTGTGTATTCTCCAGTATTCCTCTAGATGGCTCCAGAATCGGTGTGTTGATGTCGTATTAGTTGGCTTAAAGCTCGGTGCGACGCCATGAGGTCACGCTAACGGTTGACAAGTGTGTCGGTTTGAATTTGTAACACTACCCCGCACTTAAGTCTGATCGTCCCGATCAGACTCCAAATTCCATGATCCCAATGGGGATAGTCTCTCTATATGCACAACCTTAATCTTCCCTTGCCTCTTCCGTATGCGATACACCACATCGTTTAGTCGCTTTAAGACTTTATATGGGCCATCCCACGATGTCTGCAGTTTTAGGGCCAGACCCTTCCTCCGTTGGGGGTTGTATAATAGTACTAAATCGCCTTCTTGGAATCCCTCGGAATTCATGGCTCGATCATACCGATCCTTCATTTTGTTGCTCGTCAACCGCGTCCGTTGCCGCACGAGACGGTGTATTTCGTCCATCTCGGATTGGAGCACCTCCCAATACTTGCCTCCGGCTTTAATAGTGGCACCGTTGCTACCGAATTTCAGGTCCGATGGGAGCCTCAAGTCTGTACCAAAGATGATGTGTGCAGGTGGGTGTCCGGTAGTGTCGTGTACTGCTGATCAGTATGCCATTAAAAACATTTGGATGTGCTTGTCCCAATCACGCTGACATTTGTCGACAACTTATCGCAAATGTTCCTCGAGCGTACGGTTGAACCTCTCAACCATTCCATCCGACTGTGGGTGCAGAGCTGTCGTCCGTGTCTTTTTGATGCCCAGCAGTGAGCACATTTCTTCGAAGATAGCAGACTCGAAATTCCTCCCTTGATCCGAATGTAACTCGATCGGTACTCCAAATCGCGTGACCCAATTCTGCACGAAAGCTTCGGCTACGGTTTTAGCCTCCTGGTTTGGTATCGCATACACTTCGGGCCACTTGTTGAAATAGTCCATCACCATGAGTACATATTTGTTGCCGGAGTCACTAGTAGGGAAAGGGCCAACTACATCCACTGCGACACGCTCAAATGGCGCTCCGGCATTATACTGCTGTAACTTCCCTCTGCTTTTGACTTTTGGGCCCTTGGCTGCCATACATTGTGTGCAGTTTTTAATCCAGTTAGCAACTGAATTCCGGTCATTCACCCAGTAAAACCGTTGTTTTATTTTCTCCAGGGTTTTTGCAACGCCGAGGTGTCCTCCGCTTGGTCCATTGTGGAATTCTTCCAACACGGCTGCTATCCTTGATTTTGGTAGGACAATTAAATCGGAGGTGTATCTACCATCATTGCTTTCCCATTGGCAATGTAATACTCCGTCTATTAATTTCAGGGTGTCCCATTGCGCCCAATACGCCTTGGCCACTGGGCTTCCGATGACATTCCTTCCTTTGCTGGTCTTTCATCCAATTCTTTTGCTTTCAGGATCTTGACCAAATCGGCATCGTCCAGTTGACTTTTCCTCATAGCACTGGAGTCCCATTCTGCATCAGGTCCGAGACTCAATAAGCGGATGTCGACTATCCCTTCACATCGTTCAGCCTTTGAGCAATGTTTACACTCCACTGCACATGGGCGTCGAGAGAGTGCATCGGCGTTTCCATGCTGTCCTCCTTTTCGGTGTTGTATCTCGCAGTCATAGTTCTGCAGCCTTTCTATCCAACGCGCGATTTGCCCGTCTGGATCTTTAAACTGCAGCAACCATCTGAGCGCCGCATGGTCCGTCCTTACAAGGAAATGTTGTCCGTATACGTATTTGTGGAAGTGTTTCACGCATTCCACCACTGCCAAGAGTTCGCGCCTTGTAACGCAATAGTTCCTTTCCGGCTTACTAAGAACTCTGCTGTAGTACCCAATCACTTTTTCCTGACCGTCGACAATCTGCGCGAGTACACCTCCTATTCCATATGCACTAGCGTCTGTGTAAAACACAAACTTTTTGCCAGGAACTGGATAAGCCAACATTGGGGCTGTGCACAGCATTTCCTTCAGTCGGTGGAAGGCATTTTCTTGCTCATTGCTCCACACGAATTTGCAATTTTTCTTTGTCAAATCGTGTAAGCTTCTTGCGACACTGGCAAATCCGGGCACGAAACGTCTGTAATACGTACAGAGTCCAAGGATGCTTCGCGCTTCGTGAACATTTGTGGATCGAGGCCAATCTCTGACAGCATTTATTTTGCCTGCGTCTGTGTGGATTCCTGCGGCTGTGATTTTGTGGCCCAAATAGGTTACTTCGGTTTTGAATAGATCGCATTTCCTTGGGTTCAGCCGCAGTTTAGCAGAAGCGACTCGCTGGAAGACCCCCTCCAAATTTTTGAGATGCTCGTCAAGAGTCCGGCCCATGACGATAATGTTATCAAGATACACCAGGCATGTTTTCCAATGGAGGCCCTTCAATACGTGCTCCATCAGCCGCTCAAAAGTTGCTGGCGCGTTACATAATGCAAATGGCATCACCGCAAATTGCCACAATCCGTCGCCAATGCTAAAAGCAGTCTTCTCTCGGTCCGCTTTCTCGATCTCTACTTGCCAATGCCCACTTTGCAGATCCAAAGTTGAGAACCATTTCGAACCCGATAGGGTATCCAGCGTATCATCTATCCGTGGCAGTGGGTAACTATCCTTTTTGGTGACATCGTTGAGTTTCCGGTAGTCGACGCAGAACCGGGTACTTCCATCCTTCTTTTTAACTAGTACGACCCGCGAATTCCAAGGGCTTGTTGATGGCTCAATAACTCCACCCTTCTGCATTTCGTCTATCATCCGTTCGGATTCTTCTCGTTTGGCCAGTGGAACTCTTCATGGCGCTTGTCGAATTGGTCTATACGATGTTGAACGATGTCCGTTCTTCCGGTTTTACCGTCGCCGTTGGCAAATATGGCGATATATTTTTCTAGTAGTCGTTTGGCCATTATCTTTTCCTGTCCATCTAGCTCATTTAACCAGGTATCCATCATGGTAGGCGTTTTTGTGCTCTTATTCCTGGCTTCCTGGGGAGGGTTGTCACAGTTAACCATAGCTTCCACAGCTTGGCATTGTCCCAGCACTATTCCCTTATCAAGTGTGACGGGTGAACCAAACTCATTCAGTACTCGAACTGGGATTTGCTTACTCTCGCCCACCTGTACCAAGGTTCGGCCAACCAACACCTTCGTGGCTGTTTCTGATGCTTCCACTACCCACAGCTTGCCTGCTCCACAGTCTCCCTCTACGTATGCCCAAAGAACTGCTTCCGATTTGGGTGGAATCTGCTGACGAAAACTCACTCTCACATTCCTAATATGTGGCGGTCCATCTCCAGTGTTCAATGGTATCTCCACGTGTTCGCATTTTAATATTCTCTTCTTTAGGTCAAGAGCCAGACCATTGGTCAACATAAAATCGACACCGAGTATTACATCGTCTATTATCCCAGCCACTAGGAAAGTGTGAGTCACCTCTAAAGTTCCAATCTGAACTTTCGTTTTCACTTTCCCAGAAATTGCAGCCTCCTCTCCTGTAGCTGTCCGCAGTTTACAACCATTCAACGGTTCGACATCATCTCCTACCAGGTCCGATGTAATGATGAAATAAGTTGCGCCTATATCCAGAGCTAAGATCAGCGATCGTCCATTCACAGCCCCACTCACGTTTAGATTATTGTTGTTCCGACTTATTTGTGAAACGGGGATTGTGGGGCAGTCCGTTACGGGAACCAGATTTTGCCCCTTTGAGCTGGTCCTTTTTAGTTTAACGATGGGTTTTCTCCAGAGGAACCACGAGATTTTTCTGGTCCTCGCTTTCCTCCATTCTCTTTTCCCTTGCGTGGTGCATCACAATCCCGTGAAAAGTGCCCAGCTTTTCCGCAATTATAACATTTCCCGTCGGAGCCCCTGCGTCCGGTTGACATCATTTGAGTCATGGTCTTTATGAGATCCCTCACACTTTTCTCCAGGGATTCGTTCGGTTCCACTTCCACGCGATGGACTCTATGCACTGGTTTGCTTAAAAGACTTGCTGCTTCCTGTGTCAATGCAAACGACACTGTTTCTGCGAATGTCCTTTTCGGCGTAGAGTACGTTGCTCGTTTCGTATCTGCACCCTTCAAACCATTTATGAACGCCTGGGTTTTGAGTATTTCGATTACCTCCGCGGGTGCATGTGCGTTTGCCAAGTGCGCGAGCCGTTCTATCTCCATTGCATATTCTTGTAACGACTCGTTTGCTTTTTGGTGGCGATTCATCAACTCTATCTGGAAAATCTGCTTCCTATGATCGCTGCCGTAACGCCGTTCGATTGCAGCCATTATTGCGTCATAATTGCTACGATCACTTGCAGGAACAGTTTGTAGCACATCGGCGGCGGGGCCTTTCAGCGATACCATCAACGCTGCCACTTTGTCCGTCCTTGTCCAATGATTAGTTTGTGCGTTGTCGTCTCGAACTGTAGTTTAAAAACACTAAACGGCACAGTTCCATCAAAGGTTGGGGCCTTAAGTTTCATCGCATTGACAGTCGTAACTGGTACGCTTGACTGTCTTTCACGCACATGAATATCCAACTCCCTAAGTTTCGATTCCAAGTGGTGTAGTTCGCCTTCCATTTGGTCCTGCCTCGCCCGCAACTTAGCGGCATTTCCTTCGATGTGCGCTAGTTGGTCCTTAACCTGTGAAGTGTGTTCTGCCAACTGGTTCTTCATGCACGAGGACTGCTCCGTCAGCTGCTTCTCTATGCGTTCCGTCAACTGATTCTCCATGCGTGAGGACTGTTCCGCCATTTGATTTTCCATACGTGAAGACTGCTCCGCCAATTGTTGTGCCATTGCTTGTAAAAGCACGTTCATGTCGAACGCTAGGGTTGGTTGGGGTTCCATCAACTGCTCCTTGACCTCGGATGAAGGTCCCGTAGCACCTTGGTAAAACTCATAGGTTTCAACTTCGATGCCCTCGTCCTCCAGAGCCTTCTGCAATCGTGCTTGCAGTTCCGCCTTTTGTCCTGTTCCGGGCAATCGTCAAGATTCCAATTCATCCCTCAATTGAGGTATCCTTAGGTCGGCAAACTTTACCATTGTCCACGATCACTCTGCGATCCCACTTCTGACACCAATTGTTACGTTTTTCCTCCGCACACGACCGTTAAACTATGTCCAGTTTAAAACTATACGTTTCTTTGCGCGAGTTCGACCACTGGATCGCAAGAGTGCTTCAATGTTTTTAAGGACAACCTCTGTTTTCCTCCGTTAAATTCCTCAATCCGTGTTCTCTAGCTCTCTTTTTGAATCTCCTTGTGTATCAAAGCAAACTCAACGTTCCAACGATCAGCAATTGATCTTTTCCACGTGTTCTTTTTGTCGTTCCGTCTGCTTCTGACGTTTCTGCCAGTTTTGTGTATTCTCCAGTATTCCTCTAGATGGCTCCAGAATCGGTGTGTTGATGTCGTATTAGTTGGCTTAAAGCTCGGTGCGGCGCCATGAGGTCACGCTAACGGTTGACAAGTGTGTCGGTTTGAATTTGTAACAATATGTATTCCCCGTTGTCCGCCTGCTCTCCCCGTAATCATATATTTTGTTTTGTCTTCATTTATTTCTAGGCCCACCTCTTCTGCCGCTTGCATGATGATTTCACTGTTTTTACTTACAGTTTCTGAATTATCGCCAAAACGGCGATGTCATCCGCATATGCGAACACTTGTGACTCCGTTCAGGTATGATCCGGCCACGTTGTCGTCTTGTGCCTTTCTGATGACATACTCCAGCACAAGGTTAAAAACACATGGTCAGAGGCCGTCCCCCTGTTTTAGTCCGTTGCGGATTTGAAATGGTTCTGAGAGATGGTTTTGTTGTATTCCAGAATACTACCCTTTATTAAATTTAACACTGAATCTCCTTACACATCCTTAAAAACTTCCCTTAACATATATTACATTCTCACTTAATACATACCATTCATAAACATTCACAATATTGCCAGTTACAGCACATTTAATAACGTGCCGCTTTTCATAACTTGCCCCTTTTTATTTCAAAACAGAGCACTTTGATTTTCGTTCAAATTTTATTCAATTTAAAAGTCACAGAAACTAAAGAAATACTTTGAGAAAATTTGTTTTGTTCATATTATAATTTACAGTAAATTAGAACACAATGTTCTATAAGTAGAGAAAAAATTCAATAGTAAAATCAGTTTGAGTTTGGAGTTGAGTTCAGTTAGTTGGTTGCCAATCAAAAAGTTGAGGAAGTTGAGAAGTAGTTTGAGTTTTGTTATAAAAAAAAAAGGAGAAGCTGTAATAAAAATAAACAAAGTAACACACAATAAAAGAAAAGAAACATTTTTCAATTCAAAACCGGACAACTTTATATCAAGAATTGAAATAAAACAAAACGCGAATTGATGAAAGAAGATTTAATAAAGTAATAATAAAAGGTCCCCGCTCTTCCCTCGATAGAAGAAGCACGGCGCCGGGCGTCAACACTGGTGGCAGCGGTGGGATGATCCAACCAAAGGATCCCATAAATAAAATAAACTAAAATAGGAAAAAAAAAAAAAACTTAAACAAAAAAAAAAAAATTTTTTTTCAAGAGAAAAAAAAAGACCAGGATACACTCAACTGCCTGGCGGTAACACAAAGGAAATTCAAGCAGAAAACAAAAGTGAAAGAAAAAAAGAACTCAACGACACAACAAAGAAAAAAAAAGTGAAGAAAAAAAAATTTGGAGAACTCTACGACACAACAAAGAAAAAAAAAGGACAACAATAAGAAACTCAACAAGACTTCTATCAACATCTAGAGCAGTAGTAAGAAATTTTTTCAATATTTTGATTTTTCTCTCTTCCTTTTTTCTGTAGGAATATTTTACTTGGAATTTTTTCCTTTTTCAAAAAAAAAAGTGTTTTCTCGATAGAAATTTTGAAAATTCTCTTTTCAGTTTTTTTTCGACGACATTTCCGTTTCTTTTCTTTCTCGTCGAAAATTTTCTTTGTTTTCAGTTTTGGGTCCAAACCATATCGTTTCCATATATATATATTGAATAATAACATAAAGGACAAATTTTCATAAACCATATTTTTAAGAATCGATAACAAATTTTCGCCATACTTTATTTCAAATTTTCAATATTACGAGTCCATATTACACGAGACAGGCGGCTAGGCGGGGGGAAGAACAAATCCACTATCAACAGATACTCAGTAAAACCCCTAAAATGGCTCTGTCTGTCGGAATTACTGATGTTTTCAGAATCGTCCCCACCTTTGACGGGAAACCCTGCGACTTAGGTAAATTTATTTCCGGGGGAGACGTTTTATTTAGATCCATAAAGAAGGCAGACCCGGATATATACGAAACATTTTTTGAGCTAGTCAAAAATAGACTAGAGGGCCCTGCCTTCGATTTAATTCAATATCGCACAATAACCAATTGGGAATCTTTAAAAGATATATTAGAATCGGAATATAAGGAAGAACAGTCTCGTTCAGTGGCACACAATGAGTTGATTTCTCTGAAACAGCACTACAGAGAAACCGTCCGGGAATACGGCGATAGAGTCGCGGATGCTCTAAGGACTCTAAACTCTGCCACGTGTGAAATAACAGCAGACGCGGTGATTAGGGAATACTTAATAGAAGAAAACATAAAATTGGCCGTACAAACATTTGAGGATGGACTAAAGAGCGAACAGCTAAAGATACTAGCTAAAGCCCATGGGGGAAATAGTTTAAAACAGTCGATTGCACATGTAGTGTCACATGCGGCTCGAATGGACAACTCTCCCAGGTCATATCAATATAACGAAAAACCTACATTCAATCGTATAGTCTGCCAAACCTGTGGTAAGCCAGGGCATTCTCAGGACACATGTTATCGGAACATGCAGTCCAACAATTTTCCGAATATGCAACCCATAAAAAGGGAATATAACATTCTATGCAATTTCTGTGGACGGAATAATCACACTGAGAACGAGTGTAGATACAAGATATCTAGGAATGGAGCGTCTTCAACAAATTACCAACAAGGTACAACAACGCGTGACCCGTTCCGAAACAATCCTAAAAACTCTGAAAATCGTTTTGGTGAAAATTCTAGGACCACCAATAGACAAAACGATCGGAAAAATGTTCACTTTTCTCGGGTGCAAGAGACGGAAAACGAGGCCTGACGCCAACCAAAATGTATGGACGACAAACAAAATTTTTCTATTTACAGCATTAGATCTTTGGAAATAGATAACGACCATTTTAATGAAGCTCCTAGCCAAATTTACCCTGAGCCCACATACTCGTATAAACCTAGACATATAAACGAAGATAACCCAGCCCCTAATATAAAGACTGCGATTCATACTCCCATTCTGGAAAATAATTCAGCAACACAGACTGAAAATTCGAAATTTTCAGCAGTATTAAAGACTGAAATCCCTAATATCTCAGCTATCCCTATTGACAACGCAGACACTTCAGCAACCAAGACTGAAAACTCAGCAGTATTAAAGACTGAAAATTCGGATCCTGCAGAAAATATACAAACAGAAATCCCTAATATTCCGGCTATCCCAATAGATAACCCCGACACTTCAGCAACAAAGACTGAAAATTCAGCAGTGTTAAAGACTGAAGACCCAAAAGTTGCAATAAAAATCGAAACCCAAGTCAGTTCAGCAGCTAATACTGATGAACAAATCTTTTCTGCAACAAAGACTGAAGGATTGAATGTTTCTACAGCAGATATAACTGAAGAAATAGTTCAAACAGCAAATAGGACTGGGAACCAAGATGTTCTAACAGCTAATTAGTCTGAAGAACTATACGAATCAGTAAATGAGACTGAGAAACTAAACGATCCATCAGCAGTGAGTAAGACTGAAAAGGTAGACGTTCCGACAGCGGTTAAAGCTATGGACGATGACAACACTAAGACGAAAACAATAAATATTTTAAACAACGAAAACAAACACAAGCCCTTACTCAAACACGAAATAATAAAAAATGAAAATAATAATTTAACTAAAATAGGTACGGAAAAGGAAAACCATATAAGCACATTACAAATTTTTGTTTACAACAATAAACATTTATTCAAACACAAAATACAACAAAACAAAAAGTTACACAGTCATTTAGGACATTTGAAATCAGTTCTTAAGAAGATTTTTGGTATTATGCATTTCTATACAATCATCATAATAATAGGCCCAGAAAGGTTTTGGAAAATTTTCCATAAATTTAAGGAAAAGGTAAACACATAACAAATGGCCTTTGTTTTTTTATTCAATATATATGAACTAATCAAACAATTGTAGGAAATGACGAAAACGAAAAAAAAAAAAAAAAAAAAAAGTTAAAGAGGGGGAATAACGAAAGAAAATTTTGGAGGTAATATATATTGGAAATTTTGGAATTAATATATATTCGAACGGAAAAGGAAAGAAAGGAAATTTTAGAGGTAATATATATATTGGAAATTTTGGAATTTATATACATATTCGAACGGAAATGAGAATTTTGAAACAATAATATTAATATTATATAATTAATATAATAAGTAATAATAACTTTTGGATAAGAAAAGAAAAGGTTCCAAGGAGAAATATTTAAATTTAGTTAGTTAATATGTAATGTAAATAGACTATTTTGACTATTTTTCTAGTGTTAAGAACTTTTTGATTATTGTAAAAATTTAGTTAATATATAATATAAATAGACTATTTTTCTAGTATTAAGAACTTATTGATTATTGTAACCTTTGATAAAGATTAATTTTGAAAACCATTGTAATGTAATTGAACGAAAATCCAAGTCTTTCTTAATCTAATATATAGTTACTAGAAAATTATTCCCTTCACGGATAATTTTCTTTCTCGAAGAAGGGTGGGATGTTGTATTCCAGAATACTTTATTAAATTTAACACTGAATCTCCTTACACATCCTTAAAAACTTCCCTTAACATATATTACATCATCATCATCGGCACTACAACCGGGAACCGGTCTTGGCCTTATTTAGCAAGTCCTGAGGCTTGTTAAATTTTCCATAATGATTTATTTTTTCTGGGCAAGGTCATTAGTCTTGCGCCAGGGGCTCCCCGACGGGGAATCGAACCCCGGTCTCCCAGGTGACAGGCGGGTATACTAACCACTATACTATCGAGGAGCCATAACATATATTACATTCTCACTTAATACATACCATTCATAAACATTCACAATATTGCCAGTTACAGCACATTTAATAACATGCCCCCTTTCATAACTTGCCCCTTTTTATCTCAAAACAGAGCACTTTGATTTTCGTCCAAATGTTATTCAATTTAAAAGTCACAGAAACTAAAGAAATACTTTGAGAAAATTTGTTTTGTTCATATTATAATTTACAGTAAATTAGAACACAATGTTCTATAAGTAGAGAAAAAATTCAATAGTAAAATCAGTTTGAGTTTGGAGTTGAGTTCAGTTAGTTGGATGCCAATCAAAGAGTTGAGGAAGTTGAGAAGTAGTTTGAGTTTTGTTATAAAAAAAAAAAGGAGAAGCTGTAATAAAAATAAACAAAGTAACACACAGTAAAAGAAAAGAAACATTTTTCAATTCAAAAGCGGACAACTTTATATCAAGAATTGAAATAAAACAAAACGCGAATTGATGAAAGAAGATTTAATAAAGGAATAATAAAAGGTCCCCGCTCTTCCCTCGATAGAGGAAGCACGGCGCCGGACGTCAACAGTTTTCTATTCTAACTCGCCCTTTATTTTCGTTTATGCAGATTTGGGTTAGGGCGGCATATTTTTTTGGGATTGCCAGCTCAACTTCAATATAGTAAAATGTTTGCCTTGCGACTTTTTTGAAGTGCGAAAAGTGCAGCCAAATGTATGGGGTTCCTTAAGAGATACAAAATATCCTTCACTTTATCCAACCTGGACACCATTTTGAAGGTGTATATTCGTCCAAAAATGGAGTTCTACTCTCATATTTGGCCAGGCCCATCGAAAACGGCACTAGACGTGGTCGACAGGATGCAAAAACGAGCAGTGAAACTTATTCGGGACTCCCAATCCGCCGTACGTCTATCAATTCCGTCGTTAGAACACAGGGGCAACGTATCATGCCTATCTCTTTTCTATAGGTATTAGCACGGTCGTTGCTCAACTGAACTTGCTGAATTTGTCGCGTATCTTTCTGCGTTGACTTCATCATGTCCTTCTAAGTGGATCACTCTGAGGCGTTTACGTTGTTCGATCTTCGCCCTGCACTCATCGTCAAACCAAGGTTTGGACTTAATTGTTTTTTTAAATCCTAATACCTTTTGGGCTGTTTGTTTGATTGTGTCTCTGATCGATGTCCATTTAGTGTCCACACTATTAACCCCCTCTTCCCCACGGCTCCCATTCTCTAGGATGCTTTTCTATTGGTTAGTTCGTCTTGATATTCAGCTCTTTTACTTTATCAATGTCGAACTTTTTTCTCGTCTCCCGTGACTGCCCATGTGGGTGTGCTGCGAGCCGGCTTCTAATTTTGCCCATCACTAAGAGGTGATCGGAGTCGCAATCTGCTCCTCTATATGATCTTACGCCAATGATGTTCGAGTGGTGTCTTTTGTCTATGAGAAAGTGGTCTATTTGGTTACGCGTTACGCCGTCGGGTGATATCCATGTGGCTTTATGAATTTGCTTGTTCTTAAACATCGTTTTTTTTTTTTTTTTTTTTTTTAATAGACTTCTCTCGGGAGAGGCGAACTTATAGCGCCGAGTGGGCGCCCCGAGATCCCATCAAATAGCTGTTGCAGTTCCCCTTGAACGGTTGCAGGTTGTAACGCTCCGGGAACACTCGCGTGGGAAGGGAGTTCCACAGCTTCCCCGCTCTGTAGAGGAACGAGTTCTGATGCAGGGATGTTCGCGCCGTCGGGGGATGAACCACAAGCGGGTGGGATCCGTCGGATTGTCTTGTGGAGCGCATATAAGCCGAATTGCGTGGAACAATATCACTAATCTCCGAAGAACAGTACCCGTGATAATATCTGTAAAACAGACAGAGGTCGGCTACGCGCCTTCGATGTGATAGCGACTGTAGTCCCGACGTCAGCGCCGAGTCCCCGATCAGGCGGATCGCTCGTCTCTGTATGCTGTCAAGTAGGTTGAGGGTATGTTTAGGAGCCGAGCTCCAAACATGAGAGCAATATTCGAGCGCGGGTCTAATTTGGGATTTATATAGGAGAAGAATTTGGGCCGGAGTAAAATATTTCTTGGCTCTAAAAAGATAACTCAGTTTTCCTGAGGCTGACCTGGCGATACTCGACACGTGTTTACGCCATGACACATTCCCACAGGCCGTGACGCCGAGCAATTTCAAACTTTCCCCAGCCTCGAGGGCCCGGACATTCATCATCAGCTGTGGAACCGATGATCCACTTTTCTTTGTGAATGTTGTGTATTGTGTCTTCGCTGCATTGAAGTCGACGAGATTGGCCCCTCCCCACTGCAGGACCCTATCTAGATCCCGATTCAGAGAGTCAATCTGTCTGCATCTCAGCTGATGCGACGCAGATGCACCAATCGGCCGAACACTCGAAAAGGAGGAAACAAGCGTACTATCATTCGCAAAACTGGACTTTGTTATCCGTTGTCTCCAACAAATCATTTATGTGAAGCAAAAACAAGGTTGGAGTCAAAATAGAACCTTGGGGCACCCCCGTATTAACAGGATACAGGTCCGAACAGTCGCCGCCCACAACAGCCCGGATCGATCGATTCTCGAGGAAGCTTCTCGTCCAGTCGCAAAGCTGTTGGGAAAGTCCATATGAACGAAGTTTGCTCAGCAATGCCCCGTGCCAGCCGCGGTCAAAAGCCTTGGAGATATCCAATGCGAGCGCCCTTGACTCACCATGTATATATCGGTTATAAGTGTCAAAAGGTCTTCCGTGGACCGCCTGCCACGGAATCCGTATTGACGACCATTTAGAAGTCCGCTGCACTCCAAATACTTAACCAACTCTGTATTGATAATTTTTCCATTACCTTAGATAAAATAGACCGTAATGCTATCGGACGGTAATTTTGTGGGAGACAATTTTTTCCCGTCTTTGAGATTGGCTGGGCGATTTTCTAGCATGCAGGAAAGGTCCTCCGTACATAGGATAAGCGGAAGAGTCTGCCAAGAACCGGCGATAGTTCTGGAGCACAGTTCTTAAGGACTATTGCTGGTATTCCGTCCGAGCAGGTTGCCTTCCTACAATGCAGTTCACGTAGAATGCGTTGAATAGTGCGCGGACGAAATGTCACATCTCGCATCGAAGACCGTACCGGCGAGATCACAGGTGGCTCTAAAAGGCCGGGATCGAGGTTTGAATTCGCGGAAAATAAATTCGCGAACACATTAGCTTTAGCCTTTGAATTCGTGACTAACGTCCCGCTGTCTGTCACCAACGGAGGGAAGGGGGAGGATGCGAAGTTACCGTTGACAGCTTTTGCCATTGACCAGAAGGAGCGCGAACCAGTTGGGCACCGTTCTGTTAATATCGGTGGGATTGGAGCGCCATTGCTTAAAAGCTCTATTTTTTGCCGCTGTAATCTGCTCGCGTTTTTTATCAAACCAAAGTTTATCAGACGAACTTCGTTTGATGGGATGTGGAATATACATCTCCATCCCCAGAAGAATAATCTCTGATACCGACTCCGCGCAAGCGTTAACATCGGAGTTTTCGAAGCACACCTCTGACCATGAAAAGGATGCGAAGAAATCTCGCAAATCGTCCCAGTTAGCAGCCTCATACTTCCATACATGGCGAAGCTGCCTAGGCCGGTTATTCGCTTGATATGCAAGTGCTTGCGCGACAAATACCAAGCAGTGATCTGAGTTTCCCCGTGGCGCAGAAACCTCTACGGTATAAATACTCGGTTCGGGTGTCAAAAACACATCCAGGGTGTTCGCATAATCGCCTCGGGCATCCGGCACTCGCGTTGGCTCCCCCACGAGTTGAGTCAAGTTGTCGTTTTCAGCAAACATCTCCGCCAGCCTCCCAGCCTCGTCGGTTCTGTTAGAATGTAACAACCAGCCGGAATTGTGCACATTAAAATCGCCAAGGACAACAATTTCAGAAGCTGGGTGGTTGATTTGTATCCAGTCGACGGTATATGAAAGATGTTCGAAAAATGCCGCCGGTCGATCGTCATTCGGAGAGCGGTAAGGACAACAAAGAAATTTAACGGAATTCCTCAGCGCGACCCTCATTCATATGATGTCTATGTTTTTAGGTTCCAACGCCTCCATCCTGTGGCAAGCCAGATTGGACCGCGCGAAGTTGCAGACTCCGCCCTTAAAACGGAATCTCGAATGTAACGAAAATATGTCGAATCAGTAGGCGAACCGACCTGGGTCTCAGTTAGGGTTAGGATATCACGTTTCGTTGTTTGCAAATATTGGTGGACGGCGTTTACATTCATATTGGTGAAACCGATGCCCCTGATGTTACAAAATGCCGTTACCAGTCGAGCGTGGGCAGCGCCTCGAGAGCGAGCCCGGTTATGCGATGACGAATCTCTTAAAGTTCCATTATTTATCATGATATCTGCATGATGTTCCTGTTCATGACTTATCTCCGTGAACGTCCGGGCCATCAGCCACACATCCGAAACATCGTCGAAGATTTCTCACGGCGATATCGCGGAATGTACTGCGTGACGGGGTGGTATCTCACCTTGGGACCGACTACCACCTAACCAACCTTTTGTCGAACCGGTCCATTAGCCAAGCTCCAAAAGATGGCCAGGGATTACCCCCGACCATTTCACGGAACCTAAAGCTTGATGGGGTGGTATTTCACCGGGCGCATAGGGCGTTGGGACCCCGGCTGCCACTCGGCCTTTAGTCGCCTCTTACGACAAGCCAGCCTAGCTGTGAGTATATTCTAACGCCCAACCCACAGGGCCTACTGCTTTGATTCGACCCGGTGTCAGAGAGGCGCCGTTATAATACAGCCGGTATACCCCTGGCTGCAAACCATCCAATGGGTACGGTGACGCGTAATACCCTGGATTAGGTGTGGTAGATCTTTGTGTGTTACTCCTCGCTAGCCTGTCTGACATGGGTGTCTCTACTGGAAGCATATGCTTCCGTCACCATAGCCTGAGTGGCTCATTGTAGTTCAAGCCAGCGCACCACGTCAAGGTTTCTGCCAAGCGGGGGACAGCTGTTGGAAATGCCGAAGAAAAGTCGCGTCCAAAGATCGGCGAAATCCCGCACAGCTTAACTCTTCCATATATAATAATATTTATCTAGATATAGAAAATATAACTGATATTGTAACCTGCTGGTTAATTTGACGACTAAATTCGAAACAGCATCACGGCTGTCAATCAAAAGAGGATAGACAGTCAATTTGTTCGTAATAAGGACGTGATAATACTTACCAGCGACTACACACTAATCGTATATAATTTGTCGAATTCCTCTGGCCGCATTACTCCACCGACTAGAGACTGTTCTCGCAGGCCAACTACGAATGTTGACACTGCCTAGTAAAGAGTTTGCATAACTCCACCATGAATCCTCAATAATAGTGGGTCAGTAGATCAGCTAATCCATCTACTGTATTTCCAATCGAAATCCTTCCGTTTTGGTGCAATTAGAAAAATTATATAAGTTCTACTAAGATCAGAGTCTAAATTGTTGATAACAATAAGTGAAACGGATTATAAACGTTTTTGTATTTGTGTTATACACAACTTTTACATATTGCCATCCTATTTTTATCCGTGTAGTACAGCGTTATATCATCTATCACTGACTTTCTAAGTTTATAAACGGACCTGAGATATACCCAACTTATTGTATAAGAGAGATTCAAGTGTCATTTTCGTTCAGGCAGTAAGCCACCCATATACACTAAGCTTAACTATAGCAACATTAATAATGTGTCATTTCCACAACCGAGGAAAAAAGTAATTTTTCATTCGACCTTAGTGGTGTATATTTGCATTTTTGCTTCCACCAAGTAATTTTTTGGGAGGATTCGATTCAAAATTATTTAATTGAACGAAACGGGAGCGGTGGTACGGAAGAACTTTTCAATTAAGATTTGTTCAGCTCTTAGTCATCCATCCTCAGAAGGTAAAACAGCGCCAGAGGAAAAAATCGACGGAGATCTGCAGGCAGAATTAATTAACAGCTGTATCAATTATAGATGCAAATCATTTGTCACTAATTACCGTGAGTGTAGTATAAATTACCTCCAGACACAAAAGAAAAGATAGTTATTTTGATTATTGATTTTTTCGATCTTTGCCGTTATCTAGGAAACCAAATAGGAGAAGGCAAGGCCAACACGTAAGGAGCGCAGAAGAAGATGAGTGCGCGAAGCAGGAAGGATAAGGTAGCCAATGAGTGTGTACAGGTGGTGGTACGTTGCCGGCCTATGAGCAACAGGGAGAAGTCCGAAGGGTCACCTGAGATAATAAATGTTTTTCCGAATCGAGGTGTCGTTGAGATCATCAATGTACATGAACCGAACAAAGATGCGAGAAAAGTATTTACATATGACGCTGCATACGACTTCAATTCTACACAAACGAATGTGTACAATGAAGTTGTGTGGTCCTTAGTATCAAGTGTCCTTGAAGGATTCAATGGCTGCATTTTTGCCTATGGTCAAACAGGAACTGGGAAGACATTTACGATGGAAGGTATTCGAGGTAATGAGAAGTTAATGGGGATTATTCCGCGATCCTTTGGTCAAATTTGGTCTCATATTAACCGCACCAAGAATATGAATTTCTTGGTGGATGTATCCTACCTCGAGATATACATGGAAGAGTTGAGAGATCTTCTGCTTCCCAAAGGAAAACATCTGGAGCTTAGGGAAAAAGAAAACGTCGGAGTTTATGTACCAAATTTACATTCAATAAATTGTAAAAGTGTGGAAGACATGCTGAATGTCATGCATACAGGAAACAAAAATCGGACAGTTGGCTTCACCAACATGAACGAACACAGTTCCAGATCACATGCTATATTCATGATCAAAATCGAGATGTGTGACACGGAGACGAATGCGGTTAAAGTGGGAAAACTCAATCTTATTGATTTGGCTGGTAGTGAGCGGCAATCTAAAACCGGAGCTAGTGCCGAACGTCTGAAGGAAGCTAGTAAAATAAACTTGGCATTGTCATCCTTAGGTAATGTAATTTCTGCATTAGCAGAAAATAGCCCACATGTACCATACAGGGACTCGAAATTGACACGGCTCTTACAAGACTCATTGGGGGGCAATTCGAAGACAATAATGATCGCAAATATTGGCCCATCGGGGTACAATTATAACGAGAGTCTCACCACTCTGCGATATGCCTCACGAGCGAAGACCATCCAGAATCAACCAGTGAAGAACGAAGATCCTCAGGATGCAAAATTAAAGGAATACCAGGACGAAATCGAACGCCTGAAAAGGGTAATTGGTCCTCGTCAACGAGCTGAACGACGCACTAAAAAGAAGCAACACAAAAAGGTTAAACAACCAGAATCACTGGAGATAGTTTTAACTCAGGATGAAGATGAAGAAGAAGAGGAAGAGGAAGAGGATGAAATCTTTACCCAAGAAAACGACCAAAAATCAAACGAGGTACTTGAAAAGGAACGCATTGCTACTGCCCAACTGGCCGCTAGATTAGCTGAATTAGAAGGTCAATTGGTTCGAGGTGGTAAGAATCTTTTAGATACGTACAGCGAAAGGCAGGAGGAGCTCGAAAACAAACTGCGAGAAATTGCTGAACGGAAGAAGCGCGAAATTGAAATGCAACAACAATTGGAACTACAAGAAGAAACCACAATGGAAATTCTTGACACCGTAACATCTCTCGAACAAGAAGTGGAATTAAAGAAGAGGAAACTCTCTAAGTGTTATGCAAAGTATTTGGCTCTTCAACAGGAATTGAACGACACAAAATTCGAACATAACCAGGATCTGCGAGAGTTGGAAATGGCACAAAATGAATTAGTCAAAGAGCTCAAGCGCCAGCTTCTTATCATCGATAATTTCGTCCCAGTCGAAGTAAAGAATCGGCTTTACACACAAGCCAAATATGATGAGGAAGCTGAGGAATGGAAGTTTTCATCGCTGAGTGTTAATGATACTGGAAATGTTCGTAGACCAGTGTCGCATCACTCACGTCGACGTCCGGTATCAGAGTACAGCATGCAGGAATCACAAAAAAATGCACCCACATCAATACGTTTTAAAAGTGAGAACATTGTTAATTACGAACTGGATATGCCCTGCCGGACTACCCAGGAGTATAGAAGTCCAAAGGTGTCTGCATCTCTTCAGGCTGTCTTGGCGCAAGCTATGCAAACTGGGGATGACATCGATATCGGTGATAACGCAAACAGTATTCGACATCGTCTAGAAAATATTATCAATCAAAATTCTCAGTCGGTTAGTACAAATGGCGTAAGAAACATAAAGTCATCCAAAGTCGACAGCAACAAAAGGCAACAACTTCAGCAAAAAGGTTTAAAGAAACCAGCTTCAGCTTATCCCAAAGCGAGAGGGCTAGTCAATAAGTAGATGAAGGACATTTTTACATCCCAGTGCAATATTGTTTACCCGAACGCTTAATGCCCCCAATAGTAGATCCCACTAAAACATGGCGACTTAATTTCGGTAACACTCCTTTCACGTTTACGTACATAGTCGCTGGAAACATCCAAACTAGAGCGGCTTGGCTTCAAACTTGCATTTGCTTCCTTAATTTATTTTTAACTATCTAGCGTCCGCATTTGTCACAAGTGCAAATATTTATTTATATACATTTGCTTTTTATTTATTATCAATGTCTCGCATTTATTTAAGATAATTCAATAAAAATTGAACCATATTTCATATAGGGTTTGGATTCTATTCGGATTGGTATTGCGTTATGCAAGTGAATGTTTATTAGCTGTTCGTACCACGATACGATGCAACTTCATACTTTCCTTAGATTTAATGGTCTGGCCATTCATCATCAGCCGATGAACCGATGATCCATTTTTCCTTAACATTGTATATTCCGTTTTCTTTGCATTGAAATCAACGTTTTCCTATTGTAGACGCCGATTTAGAGAGTCGATCTGGCTACATCTCAGCCGGTATGACTTTGATGCATTAATCGGCCGATCAGTCGAAAATAAAGTAATAAGTGTACAATCATCCGCAATATTTAGGTATCCATTGATTCTAATAAATCATTAGAATAGGATTGGAACCAAAAAAACTCCGGAGGTACCATATATATATATTAATAGAATATGTATTCGAAGATAAGCTGCCTACAACAACCCAATTCGATCGACTTTCATTCACCATGTTTTTCAATTGGAGATGATCAGATGTCGGTTAGAAAGGTCATAAGTAGGCATTAATGAGCTTTTCCATCACCTTGGAAAACATATATAGTTATGCATCGGCCGATGATTTTGTGTGGCACACTTTTCCGTTCTTTGAAATTTGTTGAATTCGAGCGTTTTTCCAGCAGATAGGAGATGTTTTCGGTGCATAAGAAGTGAAGGAGTTTGCTAAAAATCGGCGACAGTTCTGGATCATAATTGCTAAGTATTATTACTGCCGTTCCACCCAAGCAGAATGCTTCCGTACAGTCCAGCCTAAGGAGAATGCGTTCAATAGTACATGGGCGGAAATTCATATCTGGTATTGAAAAAACGACAAACGGCTGTCTGGTCACAGAAACAAACAATATCGTGACAAAATGGAAGCAATACTTTGAAAACCTTCTCAATGGGCGCACCCATCAGACACAAATAAACGCACCAGACGTGCATACAGCCGAGCCTCAGATTCCAGAGCCCTCTTTCAACGAATTTGTAGACGCAATAAATCAATTGAAAAACAACAAGGCTCCCGGAGTCGACTCCATACCAAGCAGAGCTTATGAAACATGGAGGAGAGACGATCGCTCGAAAGATCCACCAATTGATTAAAGCAATATGGGATAAGGAAGTCACTCCGGAAGAATGACAAACCTCAATAGTCGGCCCCATCTCCAAATACGGCGACAGATCTGACTGCAAAAACTACAGAGGAATATCCTTGCTCCCAACCGCATGCAAAACACTAACAAATGTCATACTGACGAGAATCACACCGTACGCAGAAGAAATACTGGGGAACTACCACTGCGGATTCCGTGGGCACCGGTCAACGAGCGCCGAAATGTTCACAGTAAGGCAATTGTTGGAAAAGAAGTGGGACTACGGAGAAACGGTACACCAACGGATCATCTCTGCACGGGGTTACACAAGTGCTTGCATATGCGGAGGACATCGCCGTTTTGGGCGATAACCTAGAAACTGTAAGTAAAAACAGTGAACTCATCATGCAAGCAGCAGAAGAGGTGGGCCTAGAAATAAATGAAGACAAAATATATGATTACGCCGAGGGCAGGCGGACATCAGGGAACATACATAGACGTCAGGGGCAAGATATTTGAAAAAGTTAAAGAATTTAAATGTCTGCGAACAATACTGACGGCCAGAAACGAAATGTCGATGGAAATTAACAAAAGACTGCATTCCGGCAATGCTAGTCAGTAAACTGCTGAAATCCAAACTGCTCTCACGTAAAATAAAGCTCCGCGTCTATAGAACCATAACCATGCCGATTGTTCTATACGGATGCGAAACATAGGCTCTCACAAAATGGGAAGAAAACAAATTCCGCGTATTCGAGAATAAAGTTTTAAGGAGTATCTTTGGTGGTAAATATGTTGAGGAGGCAGGACAATAGGGGAAACTCCACAACAACGAATTGGAAGAGCTATACCGCAAACCTACAATAGTGAGAGCAATCAGGTCGCGAAGGTTAAGATATGCCGGACATGTGGCAAGAATGGGCAACGATAGAACCGTGGGTAGAATTGTTGACGGTAGACGAACGGGAAAGAGACTGGCAGGACGGCCGCGACGGAGATGGGAGGATAATGTAAGGTTTGACTTTGAGGAGATCGGATTGGATGGTCAAGCGTGGAAGGAGAGTGCACAGGACAGAGAAAGATGGCGGAGTCGAGTCGGTGAGGTCATGAACTTCCGGATTTCTATAGGCTAATAAATAGTAGTGTAGTATAGTGATAGGTATTGGAAATTATACTAGCGGGTTCACGGATCATTCTAAAAGACCAGGGACGAGGGTGGAATTCCCGTAAAATAAATTTACGTAAACATTGACTTTATCTTTCGAATTTGTGGCTAGTATCCCGGTGCTATTGCTAACTGATGCCCCTGATGTTACAAATTGTTGTTACTAGTCGACAGTATTTCTCAGGCCGACCTGATTGTGCGAAGATGAGTTGTGTACCGCTTGGTTTCTGGTTAAAACTTTTGCATGATGTGTCCCTGATATAGTTCCACAGAGAGATCTGAACGAGGAACTAGTTTACCTTCGATATTCTTTAAATCAGGAGGTACCAATTCAACTCTAGTCCGGGAGATTTTTTCGACCATATTGAGGAACATATAGCGTGACGGGGTAGTACCTCAACGTGGGATCGGATCGATTCATCGGGATCGGATTTTCCCGCCCATTTCATAAGGCCTATAGCTTGATGGTATGGTATTTCATCGTCGCTCCATCATTGCCAGAAGTGTGGATGTCCCTGGCGTAACCACTGCCTATGTTTGATGCGATTGGTGGGGACATTGCTGATATTTGACTCTGGAACGGCAATCAGCGTCTTTCCAATGAGGAAATCGGCCGGAGTGAGTGCAAATTTTTCCTCTGGTGGTGTAAGTGGACGACAATTGAGACACGCCTCAATGCGCACCGCCAATGTTTCCAGGTGGGTATACCACAAACTCTGTGCACCGACCAATCGAGCCACTTGATTGCAGCCTCCCACAAACCACACAGATTTGGAGCCCAGGAGGTTATGAAGTGCCAGATGGCCCTCATGTGTGCTAATGAATGTTGCATCTGCTCGCTTCGCCAACTCGCCAGATCCCCCTGAAGAAGTCGGTTGGCTCCAATAAATGCTATGCCATTACAACTGTATAAGTGTTGGCAAGGCCACGTCTACTAATGAACCGTGTATAGGCGTCCAGGAATGGTTGCGATGAAAGACCATTCACAACGCTATATGCACAATCTTGGTTGCCATATAAGTTAAAAGAGCCAATTAAGGTTCAATTGTAGATCGGGACATCTTTGTTCCAATGTGCGGGGTGAGGGACCGCAATAATCTACACCTGATGCGATGAAAGGCTTAGCAGCATTGACTCTGTTGTCTGATAGTGGTGACATTTGCTGGTTAATAGTGGCACTACGGTGACGCCGACAGATGCCACAATTATGCACACAAGTCCGGATAGATTGCCTAGCGTTCAAGATCCAACAGCGACTCCAAAGTGTCCGTAACATTAGCTGCATGCCACCATGTAGAGTGCTGTCATGAGCATGCTTAATCAGCAACTAAACGAAAGCGCCTTTCCTTGGCAAGATGATCGGGAAGCGATGGTCATGAGGATGCTTTGTAGAGTCGACCGCCCACACGCAAGATACCACTGTCATCCAAATAAGAGTTGAGTGGAAGCAATCGGCTGCAGCTGGGAAGGCTGGAATCCTCACGAAGTAGATCGATGTCAGAACCCTAAGTCTTGGACTGCTTGATCTTGATGACTGAAATTAACGCTGTCTCCAATTCGTCGGCACTGATGATACGAGCTCGTGGTGGTCGCCCATTGGGGGACGTGTGCAAAGCCATGTAAACGTACTGAAACTCTTCGTCAGAGGAAATACATGCCCATTCCGTTATCGTGTTTGCAGCTCCCCATGACATCCAATTCATGTTTGGTCAGCGACATCGATTTCTCTAAATTTATGACGCCATCCATCAACCATTAAGGGCCTTGCAGCCATAACTTAAACTCCAAGAGCTCCTCCGCCCCGATAGGGTAGTAAGGTGTATCCAGGATCACAGAGGATACGAGCTAAGCGTTGTTCGTATGAATCCACATATGTATGTGCCTGTGTTATTGCAAGCAGGACAATGCAATGGTCACGAGTGAAGCAAACGGTCAAAAGGAGTGACATTGCTTCATTGTACGAGGGTTGCCTCTTATGTTTCGGGATTTGGCAACCCTAGTGTTGCAATCCGGCAATTGACAGTTCTGTCGTAAAGTTGGACATTTTTGAGGTTATACGCACTCAGAACGTTTTGACATACGAGCGCTATTTGTGTTGTTTACAGTAACTTAAAAGATTCATCTCGGCCCAAAAATGGAATTAAATCGTCAACATTTTCGTGCGATTATTTTTTACAACTTTCGGCGTGGATTAACTCAGCAACAGTGCATGGATGAACTTAATTCAATTTTTGGCGATGAAGCTCCATCAAGGACCAGTGTTTATCGATGGTATGGTGAATTCAATCGTGGTCGTAGTTCACTCCAAGATGAATTTCGTGAAGGTCGTCCAAAATCAGCTGTTGTTCCGAAAACCATTGATGCTGTGCGCAAACTGATATTGGAATATCGTCATGTGACCTATCGTGAGATTGAGACAACATTCAATATTGCATAAACATTTGACTGTCAAAAAAATTTGTTCGCGTTGGATCCCACACAATTTGTCAATCGCCCAAAAAAAGGCTCGTGTTAATTGGTCGAAAGAAATGCTCAAAAAATACGGTCGCGGTGCTTCGAAACACGTCTATGACATCGTGACAGGTGATAAATCGTGGATTTACGCGTATGAGCCCGAAAGTAAACAGCAGTCGACTGTCTGGGTGTTTCAAGATGAGCCAAATCCAACAAAAGTTGTTCGCGCACGAAGCACTTCCAAGCAAATGGTCGCCTGTTTTTTCGGAAAAACTGGACATGTCGCAACCGTACCACTAGAACAACGCAGAACAGTCAATTCTGAGTGGTACATAACCATTTGTTTGCCAGCTGTCTTCCAAGAAATCAGGAAAACCAACCGCCGAAGACGGATCACTCTTCACCACGACAATGCGAGCTCTCACACATCGGCTGCGACAACTGCATTTTTGAGCACCCAAAACATCGATTTGATGGGTCATCCGCCGTATAGTCCTGACTTGGCACCGAATGACTTCTTTTTATTCCCGTACGTAAAAAACAAACTGAGAGGTCAACGTTTTTCGACACCTGAAGAAGCGGTAGCTGCATTTAGAATGCATGTGTTGGAGATACCTCAATCAGAGTGGCAAAAGTGCTTCGACAATTGGTTCAAACGCATGCAAAAGTGTATAGATCTTCATGGGGAATATTTTGAAAAACAATAAAGTGATTTTCGATGATCAATATTTGTTCTTGTTCTCTAATCCCGAAATATAAATGGGAACCCTCGTATGCCCCTATTTCAGGCGATTGAAGCACAATCGGCTGTTCTACAATGCCTCGAAATGTTGTTCCAGTTCAATACTCATTAATAGTTGACATCGAGAAATGGAGTGAGATCCGTGACAATGGACACACTTCCCGTCATCAAGCTGCGAGGAATCGCACACTCCCAATTCTGCCCAACGCACACTTTCGTGGATTCGTCTGATGGCTTTCACTGCTACCATTCGTAGGTTTAACTCGGCCATACCGCTTTTCAAACGCCACAGGCAGTGACGGTCGCGTATGTGGGTGCAGAGTGGATGTAATAAAAGTGAGTTGGCACCCCGATGAGCCGATCACACGTAATTCTCGAGACTGTAATTGTTTCCCGGGTGGGTGGCCAATAGTCGAATGCAACTGCCACAGATTGATAAATCAACACGAACTAAAACATAACAAAACACAACCGCAAACCCACGCGCATGCACAAAATTAGAGTTTATTAAAATAAACGGAGCAAGAATGTCATTGGAGTAGTTGATATGATGAGTATCGAACGTGGGATGCGTTTTTAGTTATCTGGAAGTGACTCTTACTCTGGACCACCTGCAAGATTCAGTTTCACTATTGTTAGTCCATTCATTTGACTCCAGACGTACAGGAGACACCATAAAATGTTTATAATTTGATATTTATTTAAACGTTAATTGACGTATAACTCTATTTACAAGCAGGGGTAATGCTACTTTGCCGATTACAGGAATACCAACCAAAGCACATGCGTGTACACCAACAGCCAGAACCAAAAGAGCAGAAAACATTCGTAATGAGTCAAAATGAAACATTCATAACTAATAGCAGATGTTAAACTTTAGCAGGAGACAGGGTGCTTTCAAACCCAAGGGAGATCGGATGCTTCGAAATCTCACACAGTCATATTTTTAAGAAGAGTTTATCGGAATTCCCGCCGGATATATGTCAGATATATTATTACGTTTTACAAACACGTCTCTTGAACATATTGCTCAGGTTTGGCGTGGTGTTGTATTTCATATCTATATCATCATCATCATCATCATCATCGGCACTACAACCGGGATCCGGTCTTGGCCTTATTTAACAAATCTCTTCACCGGTCCCGATTTCAAGCCGTTGTCATCCAGTTTGGCACTCTCAGGCTCTAGGCGTCCTGGTCTACGCCATCCCTCCATCGCAGACAAGGTTTGCCACGCTGTCTCCTTCCATACATCCTGCCACAAAGAACTTTCCGGGCGGGCTCCTCTTCGCTCATTCGAGCTAGGTGTCCCGCCCACCGGAGTCTACCGAGCTTGATTTTTCTTACAACATTAGCTTCAAGGTAGATTGCGTACAACTCATAGTTGTAGCGTCTCCGGAATCGTCCTCCCTCACATACGGGGCCAACAATTCTCCTTAAGACCTTCCTCTCGAACGCGGCTAAGAGTTCAGAGTGCCTTTTATTGAGCACCCAGGTCTCCGATCCATACATGAGTACTGGTAAGACAATGGTCTTGTACAGTAGTAGTTTGGATATTCAGGATACATTTCGGGATTTAAAGAGACTTGATAGACCATAGTAGGCTTTGTTGAATTTGATCAGCCGTTCGCGTATTTCTTCTTCCATATTGTTATCGGCTGATACTATCGACCCAAAGTAGTTAAAGGATTGCACTACTTCAAATTCCTGCTCCACTACCCTGATAGTTTGACCAAAGTTAGGTCTTCTCTTCGCAGAAGTTGCCACCATGTACTTAGTTTTCCTCTCATTAATGTGCAGTCCCAGTTTGTGTGCCGCCTGCTCGATCTGAGTGCAGGAGTCCTGTACAGCCGATTCGGTTCTACCATTGATGTCGATGTCATCTGCGTAGGCTAGTATCTGGCTGGACTTGGAGATAATAGTCCCTCTAGTTGTGTCAGAGTTACGGATTGCTTTCTCCAACGGCAGGTTGAAGAGGAAACAGGCCCGACCGTCCCCTTGTCGGAGTCCATTAAAGATGTTTATTGGTTTGGACAGCAATCCCACTAGTTTTACTTGACTAGTTACGTTGGTCATGGTCAACCTACAAAGTCGTATCAATTTGTTTGGAATGCCGAACTCCCTCATGGCATTATATAGTTCTACCCTGGCTATGCTGTCGTAGGCGGCCTTAAAGTCTATAAATAGATGATATAATGGAATCTTAAATTCCAGACATTTTACCATCGCCTGCCTAACGGTGAATATCTGATCAATCGCTGATTTGCCTGGGATGTAGCCACAGTGATATTGACCAATGATGACTTTAGTATAGGGACTATCCGGTCTTGTAGGATAGAGGTGGGCATCTTATAAGTGATACTCAGCAATGTTATACCCCTATAGTTGCTGCACACTGTGACATCTCCCTTCTTGGGTATGGGGCAAATTATTCCGCGACGCCAATCTTCCGGCATCTCCTCTTGCTCCCATACGTGTACCACGATCTCATGAATTGCGTGATGTAACGCTGTCCCTCCTTGTTTGATCGGCTCAGCTGGTATGCCATCAGCTCCTGGGGCTTTTTTTGACTTGAGCTGTCTTATGGATTTTAATGTTTCCCTCAATGCTTGGTGGCGGCAGCATTTGGTCTTGATCTTGCATTGGTGGAGCCTCCAATTCTTCTGTGAACTCACCATTTAGCAATTCATTGAAGTGCACTTCCGATCGCTCCAGAATGCCTTCAGGATCGGTGATCAGATTACCCTCTTTATCCTTGCAGTAAGTGCTGTTATGAGTTTTCACACAATTTATAATATATATATTGTTAATGTATTTTTAAAATGACAATATATTATCGTTAAAGGTAAGTTAATTGTGACTTACATGGGTTTAGTCGACCGTTGAGCGGTCGCTGTGTTGCTTGATTGGTTGTTCGGCGACTGGGTGCAGGGGGCGTTGAGGTGATTCTCCCCTCTTCAGCTTCAGATAATTCTTCTATTTATAATGTGGCCTTCTTGAATTCTCTTATAGCGTTTGGAATGATAGTAAAGAACGTGTGATTCGAACTGACGCTATGACAGTTAGAATCACCAAAAATTGAACCAAAGCGCAACCCATCAGGCTACTGGCCGTGTTTAGAATTCGATTTTTAAACTCAACTATATGCCACTGATGTGAATTGTTATGCTATCGCTATGGTATACGGCTCTGATGTATTTTCTTATTCGATTTTCGTTCGGTGTTCTTCACTATTTGCTTGTGTATTGTGTGTGTATCTGTTAGAGACGCTACACTCTCACATACACGTTAGATTTGCTTTCTCGTCAAGCCATTATTCTGTCTTCAGATAATTCTTCCTGTAGGACTTCTATTGATAATGTGTCCTTATTGAATTCTCTCACATACACGTTCGATTTGCTGGCTGTCAACTGTGCCGTTTCGAAGATTTACGACGAGTGTTTTGTTTATTGTCATTGCCGTTGACGTTTTTATTTTATTTTATCCGGCGCCAACGCCGTTTTTTATTATTTTTCTACCAAGTAGAATTTGCACAAAGTAGTTTATGCAAATTTGTTTTCCTTTCACAGGTAGAGAGGGGAAACTTATGAAAGGGGATTTGTGGGTGTTAGGGGGAATCTGAACGCGAGGTAGGTCCGTAACAGTGCAGCGTGATGTGTACCGCGTCACACTGCGGATTATTTGGTAGAACTGCCGCGCCTGGTGCGGACCTCGCTCTCTACTTTTCTCTCTTTCACAGACAAGGTTTTTTTTCCCAGGCACTTTTCTTTTGTCTGTGAAGAAGCCTTTTTTCGGATCTTCTGAGCTCTTTGTATTTCTCCTCGCGTGCACGCGCCCTATGAGACGGTTGCATTGCCCGGTATGCAGCATTCTTACGTTCAGTCGCTAGTTTGCACTCATCATCAAACCAGTCGCTCCGATCTCTACGACTACTGCCTAAGATGGAGTTGGCAGTACTAATGACAGTATTCTTAAGGCGTGTCCATTTCTCTTCTACGCCAGACATTCTAGCTCCTAGACTTACTCTCCCTTCGTCGGGCTCTTCAAGGGGAGTCTTACCGCATGACCAAAGGTGTTACTGGTATTCTGTGTTCCGCGGATGCAATACGTCTCCGTAAGGCAATTCGCGCTCGGAAAACTGTACCAACAAGATAGTGATCCGAGTCGACGTTGTGGTGTAGAAAGCCACAAAAAATTTTATGTTTGGAATACTAAATAGGTTACCTGATATGGGGGGATAACTGCTTCCGTGTATTAATGTTGTGTTTGATCGATATAACCTCGGCGACTCCTCCTTGGAAATCAGTGATATCAATCCAAAGAATTTAGTTTATTTTCGTTCCATAAGACAGTCCGATACATTCCATTAATTTGCAATTTATCTCTCAACAGAGATTTGGTTGCTGATATTGGGGGATAACTGCTTCCGTGTATTAATGTTGTGTTTGATCGATATAACCTCGGCGACTCCTCCTTGGAAATCAGTGATATCAATCCAAAGAATTTAGTTTATTTTCGTTCCATAAGACAGTCCGATACATTCCATTAATTTGCAATTTATCTCTCAACAGAGATTTGGTTGCTATAGAACGGGAACAAACTGGTACGCCCTATCAGCATGAGTATTTCTAATCTCAGTGAAACTACTTTGGCGAAAGCAAGCTTTTCGATAAATAATGAAAATTTCACTTCATCCGAGGTTTTTTTTTTCTTTATTACTTTTTTTTTTGTCTTTTTTTTTTTTCATTCAAATTTCAAATTTCTTCAGCACCGATCAAACAAAACGGGGACCACTTGCTGCTCTTTCTTCTTTTTCGTAACTGCGCACACAGAACAAAACGTTTTTCTTCTTTTTCCGTTGTCAAAAAAAACAAAACGTCAACAACGGAATATTGAACCGTATTCAAGAAAAAGGTCAACCCTCCGTCTCTCTCGCTCTCCATTCACGTCCACTTCGAAAAACAAATTCGAACTCGAAGAACTGCACGATCCACACCCGAATCAGGGCGTGTTCAAAAACTCACTTCTGGATCGTGCAATTCCTCCACCACCTTACCATCGTACTATTTTAAAACAAAATTATATTAAATACAAAGTATCAAATGATGGTGGTGGCCGACGTACGTGACACACCTCCCCCCCTCCACAAGACTGCGTGGCATTCTTAGGAGAGGAATGTCACGCCGGAGAGTGGACGGCGGAGAGCAAACAAACAAACAATCAGCAGACCAATCAACAAATAAATAAATAAATAAATTAGTCTACATGCTTAAGTGTTAATGTTAGTAAGGATTTTAGGCTACCTATATACTAGGGTTAGTAGCAATAAATAAATAAATAAATAACATTTAATAGGGGAACACTAACTACACAGATTCCCATCTATCGCGGCGGGCCCGACACTGAAACGATGGTCCGACCGAAAGCTCGACCGCCCACACGATCCGGTTAGGACCCCCTCGCTAAGGCGAGGCGATCCCCTCTCGTTCAACCTCCGAAATGTCACCCGGCCGGCGAAAGCGTCCCGCTCCTATATATTTACTTTAATCCTCCTCTTTTGGACTCGGTACTTGCCCCGGTCCATGGGTTGGTAGATCGGGGGGTTTGTCCCGTTTCGACGGCAAAACCTACCATCACCCGACATTATAGTGCGCTTTCGCACTTTCATATATGCGATCCAACCCCTAGCACTGGGGTTTGCCTCTGCAGTCTGCGCTGGGACTGCGCCTGCAGCATTAGGCCTGGCCTTAAAGACTTTTCGTCAGACTCTCAAGTTGGTATCCCTCGACGAAGGTCCTTTACAAGGACGAAGATTCCGGAGGGTAACCAGAGTCTGGCCAGCTAGGATCAGGGGCTCCAAGTTACCGGAAGGCTTAACCTTTCCGTAATTGTTCTTTTATAAAAAACGTTGTCTATAACTATATGTTATTAACGTCCACTGTTTGGGGTTCATCCGGATGACCACGTGGGTAGCACGTGGTTGAACAGCTTTTCGCAGCCCTCGCCTGTATGGGTAGGGTCACCGGGCGAGTACCTGCCGCAGTATCGACCTTAACAGGTCCCTTTGGCACGTCTCCCCGTTTGGCTGCCACACGCTCAACCCTTCCCGTCCCATTGCTGATAAATTGAATGGAGAATGGCACGGGATTTACGGTCGTTCGGGGAAAAACCAAACAACCACCCGGCCCGTCTACCTTACAATTCCGAGACAGGAAGTCGTACCCCAACAATCCGTCTTCCTCCAAACCCGGCAAGGAGTCTACTATTTGGAAACTGCAGGGAATCTCATGGTGCAACTTGAAATTCCCAGTGCAGCATCCCCTCGACTTACCTTTGACAAACAGCGCTTGGAGCGTTGTAGATTTATGCACATCCATGCCATATCTAGGATGGGGTGCCTTCAGCTTCAACAGGCTGATCTCAGCGCCGGTGTCCACGATTAGGCGCGTGGGGTTCCTACGGCCAATGTCTAGAGGGAGAGCGACAATCGGGACTCGAGTCGGCGAAAACTGAGAACAGCTGGAGCTGGGTTTCGTTTTTAGTGCGGTCGGGTAGGATCTTGCCGACCCGACCTTGGGGAGTTTCCCGAACTCTCCCATTTCGCCTTATGTCGACACTCTGCCGCCTTGTGAGTGTGTCGACCGCAAAACTCGCACAATGTTCCGCTCCTCCGTTCAGGAATATTCCGCTCGGGAGTCCCACTGGACACCGAACTAGCGGAACTGGGGCTATTGTTTCTGCCCACTTTGGGCCCAATGCGCCGGGGCTGCCATTCCCGGCTCCCCGCGCTGCCTGATGCGACGTCATGTCTCGCATCCGTTTTTGAGGATTTCGAATCCATAGAGTCAGGTCGCCTATCGCCACCGCTCGACACGGACTATCGTCGCCCATCATCTCCGCCTGCTTTCCGGGAATCCTTACTCTCCGCGCTACCATTACCGGTGCTTCGATTTCGCCGACGCTGCCTCCGACGCCCTCTGCGCCTATTTCTCGCGCTTGCCCCAGTCTCCACACGGGTGTCTTGCTCTCGGCTCGCAACAGGTGCTTTTCCGGCATGCCGCTTATGGGGAGAACCCTGGGAATTCTGTTGTTTTTCCCACCATTGCTTGTATTCGCACCCGCGCAAGCTATGACCTTGTCGGCCACAAAACTCGCAACAGCACCGGACGCTGAATACTCTTGGGCCTGATGTCGCCGGTCCGCCGCCCGTAGACGGGGGCCGCGGCTCTGGTAGGGCTCTCTGCTGAAACTGTGGTCGCTGATGAGGCGGTTCCTGCCGTGCGAATCCGCCCTGCTGACCTCTACCCCTGTATGTAGTCTGGGGACCGCGCGTCCTCGTCGGACGATCCGGGCAGTCCACTATGTCGTGGCCATACCGCCAACACTCGCGACAGAAGGGAGTGTTTCGTCTTTGTAGACACCCGCCGTATACGTGGCCCCTCACTTTGCAGAAGCTGCATGTTGTCTGGGATTCCAGGGGGCGAGCCGATCGATCAACCGAATCCCGGACCGGATTGTCCCGACCCGATCGATCTCCAGGCACATACGCCCCTTGAGCCAAACCCTGCGACCCTTCACTCCGACTCGAGGAAGACACGGTATGTGACCACGCTCCCTCGCCAGAGGAGGCCGGAGCATGGGCACCAGCATCCCGTCGATAATTGAGAGGTCCGCACGACTGCTCCCGAACGAAACCACCCTCCCCCCGTCGACGACTATCAGGCTCTTCGGCCGGCAACACGAATGACACCGCCCGGGGATTTAAATTCGATAACACCGGCGCCGGCGCCGCGGTACAATCCCTAAAAGTGGAGGATGAATTTTCCAAAAGGGTCGAGCAACTTCCCGGTCCCAACTCTAGTGTTTCCGACGCTCGCTCGGCGATCCCGTGCCGCGCATCTACAAACAGGTCGTCCTGCCTCAGCATTTCCCTACGAGCTCGCTCAAACCCGGTTAGGTGGTCCACCAGGCTACGAAAAGGGACATTACCCAACGTGAGAAGGAAGTGCTTTAGTCCTTCCTCCCTCAGACCCCTTACCAACACCGGTTTGGCCATGCCCTCAAGCTGGCTGGCGAAGACGGACCTACCCTGGCGACCATAAAAGCGCTCAGCTGCCTCCTCGCACCGTACCACGGCCCGCTTCACTCGGGAAACGAAACCTGTGGCATCCTCGGAAGGAAGTTGTCGCATTTTGGAAAGTTGCGCACACAACTCCTCATACGACACCCGGGGTTCGTAGGCCTCTCTGAGACGCTGTTCCGCTTCGAGGAAGGTCGTGGGTGGTCTCTCCTCGAACATCCGATAGGCCTCGCCGCCCGGAAAAAACAACCTCGTCGCCGACAGTATCAACCAATAGAAAGGGGGCGAAAACAAAAACAAACACGCTCCCAAGATACAACAGGACGCCGTCCGACGAGCTCTCCCCCCTCGCAAACACTATATGGGCCTAATACACAACAAGGAGACCCGCAACAACAGAGAAGATCAACCCGCAAACAACACTTCGAAAACAAAACAAAATAAATAAATTTTTTAAATAAATAAAGAGAGCTATTAGGAAGCTTCCAACAAATGTCTTTCACACAAGACAGACAAATAAATTAATAAATAAATAAATAAATTTCTTAAATAAATAAAGAGAGAGGAAAAAAAAATTCTTTCTTTTTGCGCCTGCTCCCTCTGCCAGTCTCCGCTCACGAATGTATGGCTATCTCCAATTTCACACCAATCTGCCAAAGCCTTCAGGTCACAGAAGATTCGACAGTATTCTACCAAACCTGCCGTGGTCCCTCGGGAAGGTTTGTCCACAGCGCCAGTTTGTGGTGTAGAAAGCCACAAAAAATTTTATGTTTGGAATACTAAATAGGTTACCTGATATGGGGGGATAACTGCTTCCGTGTATTAATGTTGTGTTTGATCGATATAACCTCGGCGACTCCTCCTTGGAAATCAGTGATATCAATCCAAAGAATTTAGTTTATTTTCGTTCCATAAGACAGTCCGATACATTCCATTAATTTGCAATTTATCTCTCAACAGAGATTTGGTTGCTGATATTGGGGGATAACTGCTTCCGTGTATTAATGTTGTGTTTGATCGATATAACCTCGGCGACTCCTCCTTGGAAATCAGTGATATCAATCCAAAGAATTTAGTTTATTTTCGTTCCATAAGACAGTCCGATACATTCCATTAATTTGCAATTTATCTCTCAACAGAGATTTGGTTGCTATAGAACGGGAACAAACTGGTACGCCCTATCAGCATGAGTATTTCTAATCTCAGTGAAACTACTTTGGCGAAAGCAAGCTTTTCGATAAA
Organism: Microdon myrmicae; assembly: GCA_963931805.1. Taxonomy (NCBI): domain Eukaryota; kingdom Metazoa; phylum Arthropoda; class Insecta; order Diptera; family Syrphidae; genus Microdon; species Microdon myrmicae. The sequence continues at coordinate 4,134,377 of OZ007497.1, read as the reverse complement.
TAATGAAAATTTCACTTCATCCGAGGTTTTTTTTTTTCTTTATTACTTTTTTTTTTGTCTTTTTTTTTTTTCATTCAAATTTCAAATTTCTTCAGCACCGATCAAACAAAACGGGGACCACTTGCTGCTCTTTCTTCTTTTTCGTAACTGCGCACACAGAACAAAACGTTTTTCTTCTTTTTCCGTTGTCAAAAAAAACAAAACGTCAACAACGGAATATTGAACCGTATTCAAGAAAAAGGTCAACCCTCCGTCTCTCTCGCTCTCCATTCACGTCCACTTCGAAAAACAAATTCGAACTCGAAGAACTGCACGATCCACACCCGAATCAGGGCGTGTTCAAAAACTCACTTCTGGATCGTGCAATTCCTCCACCACCTTACCATCGTACTATTTTAAAACAAAATTATATTAAATACAAAGTATCAAATGATGGTGGTGGCCGACGTACGTGACAACGTTGGCACCTCGGTACGTTCGTATCTCCATCAGGCTCAAGGAGTGGCGGCGATCTATCAACACGTGGTCAATTTGGTAACGAGTGGCTCCATCAGGTGATACCCAGGTGGCTTTGTGGATATCTTTTTTGACCCACCAAGTTTTTTGATGCTGCCAGTTCGATGACTCGTAACATATTTTCGCATTCAAATCGCCCAGAACGATCACATCGTATCTTGGGCAGGCATTGAGGGGCCGTTCGACGTTCTCGTAGTATTCTTCTTTTTCGTCGTCAGGGGACTCCTCTGTAGGTCCATGAACGTTTATGAGGCTTATGTTCTTAAACTTGTCTCGCACGCGAAGAGTGTATAGCCTTTCGGTTATTACATTAAGGCCGATGGTGGCAGGCTTCAGTTTTTGGCTGACTAGAAAGCCTACCCCGGGCACATGGTGTTTTGCATGACAGCTCTAATAAATGTTATACTCGTTTCTTTGAATAACACCACTCCCCGTCCATCTTATTTCTTGTAATGCTGTTATGTCAGCCTTATATCCGGACAGGGCATCGGCTAGCTGCTGTGCAGCTCGTGCTGTGTATAGTGAGCGGACGTTCCATGCGAAAATTCTTAAATCGTTTAGCCATTTTCGTTTCCGTGGTCGTCGTCGTGTATCCGGTCAATATCCGAGGCTTGTTAAAATTGCTATAATAATTCGTTTTTATGGGCAAGATTATTAGCCCTGCGCCAACCTTTCTCAGGATGTCGCTGCGTGCATTGGTTCACTACTTGGTGGGTGCCAAAGATCCAGGGGTATCGCTTGAAGACTGCATGTCAACTTGGATTGAACAGCGACAAGGATCGTCTTGGCCTTCGTCGGGTTGAAAGCAATCAGGGACTTTGCCCTGTATGTTCGCTCCCATCCTCCATATCTGTTTCAAGAAACCCCAAATGCCTTAGAATTGGGTTGATTTAAGTGTCCTGAATTGAAAGTTATTTGGCTTCGATGACGCAAGTGTTTTCATAGATAATGGCTCTCTTGGTTACAGTTTCTCTTTAATGGCAGAAGTCAACGTTGCGTTTTGGAGGCATGAAATTCTGCAGGGTAGGATAATTCTCAGTGGTACATTGCCGAATAAAGATCGCTGCTGTTTCTTTTCCCATAACGGATATTAAATTCGTTATAACAACTACACATCTGACAATTATCGCATGCGATATTTCGCTATTATGGAATCTGGCAGTTCCCTTCACCAAACAGCTGATTGTACGATTTTACTTCCAGCAGCAAAGTAAAAAGTAAATAATTTGTGATTTGGACGGTGGTAGGTTTAAACAACACCTTGTTTTTGGGGCGATATAATATGATAATATACGGTGTATACATAGTCAGTAAATCAGGAGGGCTCATTTTTAACCTAGACAATAATATTCCCCGCATTGAACATGAGAAGACATTCAATTATCCATTAAATTTAGTCCTCGACTATGAATCGAAGAAAGTGTCAGTATCGTTCAATCAGAGCGATGGAATAAACGGCAAGTTATGTTGCATAGTGGCTTTCAGCGTTTATTGAATTTTGTATCTAATATTTGCAGTTGGTCATATCCTAGTCTCCATCAATGGAATGGCAGTTGTTGGTACTAGTCTCGAGGACGGTCGTGATGTGAAGACTGTGATTGAAAACAAGGATAATTATCCATTGAATCTGAAGTTCAGCAGGCCTAAGATGACTACGAACGAAAAAATATTTTTGGCCAGTATGTTTTACCCTCTATTTGCAATAGCCAGTCAATTGAGTCCAGAAGTGAAAAGTTCTGGGATTGAACTGCTTGAAGCGGATACGTTCACGTTGCACTGCTTCCAAACGCTAACAGGTTGGTTATAATATATAGTTATTGTAATACGCATGAGACCATATTAGAACGAAATTCTTTGCTGCTTAGAATGAGGTCTTGCTGTTCAAGAGATTGGGCTGTGAGCGAATAAAGCGTAAACACAATTTAAAAGAATTAACCAGAACATGTTGATGTTCGAGAACGATAAGAGATTAGGACAAATATGTACATCCCTACTCTATCAGTTTTCCTCTCACTCTTGTCAAATTTTTTTATTGGCCATTGAAGTTTTACAGGATGTTGCAAAAATATGGAAAATCGTAACGTTGCCTTTTTTGAATGCTTTTTTGGGTCTGCTTAGTATTTTAAAAGTGTATTTCTAATTGGTTACGCCATTTTAAAAGTGAGCTACCGCCCACATGTAAAACTACATACAGTGGTGCCTCACACAACGAACTTAATTCGTTCCAGGAGCAAGTTCGTTATGCGAAAAGTTCGTTATGTGAAACGCGTTTTCCCATAACAATACATGTTAAAAAAAATAATTCGTTCTGTAGCATAAAATATGGTAAGATGACATAAAAAAAAGATAAATTTTTTGTTATTATTTTTATTTAGATACATCTAAAAACATAATGAAAAAAACACACATTTTTTAATTTTAAGAAATAATCGAATCTTGCACATCTTCATCCATTTTCCGCTTTTTGGCCGATGGTGCAGTGAAAAACCTGTTGTTTCCTGTTTCATTTCAAGAGAAATCACCTTCCTGCTTTTTTTAGAACCCATCATATAAAAAAAATGTTGGGTTTATCTTAAAAGGACGACTGCCGTGATACGTGTGCGATTTAATTCGTAATGAAGAACGATTGCTGCGATACGTGCGTAAGTTAAGCGTACTACGCAGTGACTAACGAGTCTAACGACTGCCTGCGCGGAAGGATGCAATAAATCGGCAGTGATCGTGTGAAGTGGGCGACTTCGTTGTGTGAAGCGAAGTTCGTTGTATGAATCGTGAAATGAACGAAAAGGAAGTTCGTTGTGTGCAGCGAAGTTCGTTGTATGAATCGTGAAATGAACGAAAAGGAAGTTCGTTGTGTGCAGCGAAGTTCGTTGTATGAATCGTGAAATGAACGAAAAGGAAGTTCGTTGTGTGCAGCGTTCGCTGTGCGAGGCGTTCGTTATGCGAGGCACCACTGTACCACTAATTTTTTAACTAAACATAAGGCAGGTAATAACTGATACAGATATTTCGGGTATCAACTCACCTGGTAATAGCTTAGTGCCTCTATTCATTCTAAATCATGGTTTAGCCTCATACATACGAAGTGGTATTGCTTATCAGATTCTGCCGCCTCTGGTCTATGTTCCAATTCAGAATTTAATTTCGTGTAAGTTGATCATTCAAGCCTTCGGTCCTCCATTCGGCGTCCTTCCCAATTAACATAACCTAAGGCTAGTAATATCGAAAGTTAAACTACACAAAACGTCTGGACCAATATACTTTTGAAACATGAACAGATGCGCATGCCGAGACTATAATCAAGACGTGTAATTTTGAATTTGTTTTTTGATTGAAACCCCAGAGCTCCATGTTCGATTCACAACGTAGACAATGATGGTCAAGACTCAAGACATAACTTAAGAATATTGATATCCAACTATTCCAATGCCTGAAGTCAGTCACATATCAAACAGCTTATAAAGGAGTTCACTTACCTACATGATAGATGAACACAATTTAACTTAGTTTGCAAAATGCATTGGCGCATTTCCGAGTGTTGCAGCAGAAGCACCAGAAGTGAATTTAGTGGTGAATGTGCGATAAAGAATGATAAATTGTGATTAGGACCGAGCAGAGAACACGGAGCGCATGCCACAGCGAACAGCTATATATTTATGGTCAGCTTATGCGATGTATAAATGTTTACACGGAATTTGTCTTAGCATGTTTTGCCTTATTTTATGTAACCTAATATTTTGAAACTCTTTCTTTCAGGAGTTAAATTTATAATGATCTCCGAAACAGGACTCAATGGTATGGACATTGTGCTGAAAAAGATATATGAGCTGTATTCGGATTTCGTTCTCAAGAATCCATTCTATTCATTGGAAATGCCAATAAGATGTGAACTCTTTGATCAAAAGCTTCAGAGCTTGCTCGACACGGTAGAGAAAACTGGACTCAATAACTTAGATAAGTGATAATCTATTAAATAAAGAGACACATTTTCAGTTACTCCATTATGATTCATAAGAAATAAAATGTTATAAATAAAAAGGCATGATCTTGAGAATTATTATGTTGATATACTTTTTCAACTCGTTGTAGAAGTAGCGTATCTCATCCAAAAAATTAGTAGTACAGTCCATACATGGGAATCACATTTACTGTTATAAAAATCTTATAATGAAGGACCTAAAACAAGAAAGTACCTAGACAACTTACCAAAAGCAGGAATGAAGTATCTCACGTGCATTGTGAATGCTGGACGGAAAAGTAATACTTTTTTGTTTCATGAAAACTGGAAAAGTAATACCCTTCTTCAAAGTTGGTAAACCTTCCGATATTTTTTCCAAGGAACAGGAGGAGTTTGCATAGTAGATGTTACTGCTCCACGGACGGCGCCTTCTCCGGCGACGTCTCAGCTTCCTTCTCTCTGTGTGGACTGTATTCCGGCGCTTCTTTACAACTTACAACTCCTGCTATTATTATTATTATTATTTATTGGCCTGTAGGAACCCGGAAGTTCATGACCTCACCGACTCGATTCCGCCGTCGTTCCCTGTCCCGTGCACTCTCCTTCCACCCTTGACCATTCGATTAGACCTCCTCAATGTCAAACCTAACACTGTCCTCCCATCTCCGTCCCGGCCGTCCTACCGGTCTCTTTCCCGTTGGTCTACCGTCAAGAATTCTACGCACGGTTCTATCGTTGCCCATTCGCGCCACATGTCCGACCCATCTTAATCTTCGCGACTTGATTACTCCCACTATTGTAGATTTGGGGTATAGCTCTTCCAATTCATGGTTGTGGAGTTTCCCCCACTGTCCTGCCTCCCCGTCATATTTACCTCCAAAGATACCCCTTAAAACTTTATTCTCGAATACGCGGAATTTGTTTTCTTTCCGTTTTGTGAGAGCCCATGTTACGCATCCGTATAGAGCAATCGGCATGATTATGGTTCTATAGACACGGAGCTTTATGTTACTTGATAGCAGTTTGGATTTCAGCAGTTTACTGACTGCGTGCCACCTAGGGTTGCCGGAGTGTAGTCTTTTATTATTTTCCTTCGACATTTCGTTACTGGGCGTCAGTATCGTTCCCAGATATTTAAATTCTTTAACTTTTTCAAATATCTTGCCTCTGTCCTTATATGTGTTCCCTGACTTCCACCTGCTCTCGCCGTAATCATATATTTTGTTTTGTCTTCATTTATTTCTAGGCCCACCTCTTCTGCCGCTTGCATAATGATTTCACAGTTTTTACTTACAGTTTCTAGATTATCGCCCAGAACCGTGATGTCATCCGCATATGCGAGCACTTGTGTGACCCCGTTCAGGGATGATCCGGCCATGTTGTCGTCCTGTACCCTTTTAATAACATACTCGAGCACAAGGTTAAAAAGACATGCCGATAGGCTTTCGCCCTGGTTTAGTCCGTTGTGGGTTTCAAATTGTTTTGGGAGGAGGTTTTCTATTGTAACTCGCCCTTTATTTTCGTTAATGCAGATTTGAATGAGGGCGGCATTTTTTTTCTGGACTCCCAGCTCAACTACCATATAGTAAAGTCTTTGCCTTGCGACTGAGTCGTAGGCTTTTTTGAAGTCAACGAACTGCTGGTGAACCGTCTCGTATTCCCACTTCTTTTCCAGCAGTTGCCTTATTGTGAACATTTGGTCGCTTGTTGACCGGTTCCTACGGAATCCGCAGTGGTAGTCTCCCGGTATATCTTCTTCGTACGGTGTGATTCTCGCCAGTATGACATTTGTTAGTATTTTGTATGTGGTTAGGAGGAATAATATTCCTCTGTAGTTTTTGCAATCAGATCTGTCGCCTTTTTTAAAAATGGGGCCGACTATTGACGTTTTCCATTCTTCCGGAGTGACTTCCTTATCCCATATTGTTTTGATGAGCTGGTGGATCTTTCGAGCGATTGCCTCTCCTCCATGCTTCACAAGCTCTGCTGGTATGCAGTCTACTCCGTGAGCTTTGTTGTTTTTCAATCGATTTATTGCGTCTACAACTTCGTAGAAAGATGGCTCGAGGATCTGAGGCTCGGCGGTATTTACGTCAGGTGCGTTTATTTGTGGTTGATGGGTGCGTACATTGAGCAGGTGTTCAAAGTACCGCTTCCATCTTGTCACGATATTGCTTGTTTCTGTGGATAGACAGCAGTTTGCGTCTAGAATTATTTTGGCTTTCCCTCGGTAGCCATTTTATTTTTTCAAGAATAAGGTACTAAGGGGTATCTTTGGAGGTAAATGTGACGAGGAGGCAGGACAATGGAGGAAACTCCACAACCATGAATTGGAAGAGCTATATCGCAAACCTACAATAGTGAGAGTAATCAAGTCGCGAAGATTAAGATGGGCCGGACACGTGGCGCGAATGGGCAACGATAGGGCCGTGCATAGAATTCTTGACGGTAGACCAATGGGAAAGAGACCGGTAGGACGGCCGCGACGGAGATGGGAGGACAATGTTAGGTTTGACCTTGAGGAGGTCTAATCGAATGGTCAAGGGTGGAAGGAGAGTGCACGGGATAGGGAACGACGGCGGAATCGAGTCGGTGAGGTCATGAACTTCCGGGTTCCCACAGGCCAATAAATAGTAAATAAATATATTTCTAATTGAATTTATGCCGGCATACATATTAATTATTAATGATTAATGACCTTATCGATGTCATTAGTGGCCAGAATAAATAGGAGAGGACCCAGGTGGCTACCTTGAGAGGCCCCATAGGCGGCAAGGAGGGGGTTGGATATCATGGACCTGAATAGAACGGAATAAAGTCTATCCTTTACATAGAAAGAAATCCATTTCAGCAATCCAGGTTCAAAGCCGATGGCGGATAATTTGAAGAGGATTAGATTGTGGGAGATTTTGTCGGATGCTTTACTGAGGTCGGTCGAGACCATATAGACCTCGTAACCTTCCGCTAGTGAAGGAAGTGTATAGGAAGTGCATTCGACGAGGTTGGATGTAGTTGATCGGCCATTGAGAAAACTATTGTAGCGTCCTACGAACGCACAATTCCGCCCAGGTAAGGTTCCAAACCTTCAAGGAACTTACTTACCTAATCCATTACACGTGCCCACAGACACGTGTCCCCAAAGCTCCTAATCAAACCTGTAACAAGGGCATAGGAAGCTGCAACAATGTTGAACCCTACATCAAAAAAACAAGGAACTTAACGTTCAAAAACTTTCAGGATCGAGTTCAACGCATCCATAGATGGTATTCTGCCCAATTCAAAAAGGCAGCTAAAGCATCGCTTCTAAGTAATGCGTCAAATGCAGCAAGCATCGCATACAGATCTCCCATCTTAAACATCTGCACGATGTTTCTAAGGAATTACCATTTTCGGTAGACCGAACAACGGATGCATACGCTGGCAGCTAAATGCAAGAAAGCATATCGCCTATCCGCTGCCAAAATTGTAAACAACCGTAATTACCGCAACAAGATAATTCGGAAGATTTACAAGACCAACGCCAACAAAGGAAATACTCCGGTCCCACGATTCTTTTGTAAGAATTTCACACCCATTAGAAGGATCTAATGGATTTCGGTTGTGTTTACAAAAGGCAAACAACCACGGGCTGTACGCCCGAACAATCATCTCCGTTCTGCGCGCCAGATGTTTTGTGCAAATAAAGGCGGCACGAAATGGACAACCGTCGATCTGAATTTCGATCACCACAACAAGGGTGATGATGAAGATTATAATGATAATGATCATTTGTAAGATTTCTCCTTTTCCAGATCCGATGGAAAATTCTCCCTTTGAGATGCAAAGGGAAGTTTTACGCTGCTAACAGATACGATGGGAAAATCTGTTAGCAGACAGGATGAGAGATTTCCTTTTGTGGATGCAGCCGGAATAATGAAATCTGGATATCTGTGTGTGCAGACAGACAGTCGATATGGAGCATCCAACCGAGGAAGGCAATCCGGGAACCCCGACGAGGAGGTGATACGCGAGACGAGATTTAAAGAATTGGGCGTTTGATATTTGAAATTGTACCCAGTGCTGTTTAAAATGGTCATGCCAATCAGTGGCTCTGTGTTAAAGATTGTAAAGCGACCTAACTAAATACAAGTGAATGCGAATGTTGTGCCTAAGTTTAATACTGTTATAATGATAAGGATACCTGTTTAAGGATCAACGAACCATATTTACCAACGACTAGGTCGTGCCGAAAAATAAAAAAACATACAATATCAAAATAAAATAACCCTCAGTGTTTGTTTTTGGGCAATTGTTTTCACTCCATTGGTGCTCCGGTGTGGGTATTACTTCGGACAGTGATTGGCGGACACTTACAACATACCCGATACACACCGCCGAAGTTACCCAACATAAATACCGCCAAACTATGTTGCGTTGGATATAATATAAGATATATAAAAAAAAAATGAAGATACTCGGAATACTGTCCAAGCCTTTGAACACCTTTTATTTACTTTAATATATAATCTCCAAGAAAGGAATGAAGTGGCCTGATTCCTTTTCAAATTGGAACGTAAGAAATGGCCCGTGTGTCGGGTATGGCAAACGACAAGTTTAATCTCCTACAAATAATGGGTTATAGCCTGAGATCGTAATAAGAATCATCATCATTATCGGCACTACAACCGGGAACCGGTCTTGGCCTTATTTGGCAAGTCCTGAGGTTTGTTAAATGTTTCCATAATGATTTGTTTTTTCCGGGCAAGGTCATTAGTCTTGCGCCAGAGGCTCCCAGACGGGGAATCGAACCCCGGTCTCCCGCGTGACAGGCGGGTATACTAACCATTATACTATCGGGAAGCCCCGTACTAAGAATATCAAGGTACAAAAATGTTTAACCCAAATTGAGCTGTTTTGTTTTATTTCTCTTTTCCTCTTTATGACTTGTTACTAGTGGGTGACATATTGCTGTGGAGAGTGAACCAACTAAATATATAGAAGATGTGGTTAGGGCTATAATATTTTGACATTATTGTATGTTTCTAAAGTTTGTTAAGCTATTAAATTTTAAAAAGTAGTTGTCGAATTAAATGGAAGTAAATTGCGATGATACGAGAAGTATCGGATCTATAGATACAAAATAGAGGAGGGGGCAAAACTCCCTTGCAATTTTTATCAATTAACTAGAATCAAGAGTTTATTTCGGAATTATTAAACTGTGCGACAAGATTATTAAAAATGAAATAGGAATGAAATTAATAAAAAAAAGTCATCACGCCAGAATACTGTAGTCCACGGAGTTGGGAAGTGATAGTTGGCCAATGCCTCTAGTATATGTAAAAATAACTTTATATGTCTTCATTTATATATAAAGTTGTTCCTTTTTTAGTAGTGCAATTAAAAAACAGATGTGTGCAATTATTGCATTATCAAGCAATTGTAGCAGCCTATAAAGTATTAAAGACTTTTAAGGGATCTTTCTCAAATAAAGCTGCAAAATCAAACGCTTTTGTATACTTTTTTGAAGGATGGTTATCAAGTACATTTGGTTTTTTTTTGCTCCTCTGCAGCCGAGTTAAGCCCTTTTTTATAATGCGATGTTGTGGCCATGATACCTCGACTCAACACATAATCATTTCACATAATTTTCAAGATAAAGGTTAAAACTACGAGGTGGCCCAAAAAATTAATTTTATTCTTATTAAAAAATCATTTTTGCGAGAGAAAATTATTTATTTGTGATGACTGAAAACATCGACCCATATACGATATGTTAATGAAAACTATGCTCCAAGATTCAAGGCGATCGAGCGCATACAACGCGTTCGGTGATTTGAAAAATGTCGTTTTGACAAAAACACGATTAAAGTTTTAAGCGTAACTAAATATCTTTGCTCCCACAATGCTATGAATATGTTTTTAAATAGAAAAACATCTTGAAATTAGTTTTCGGACTGGCATTTTAAGACGATATTCATAACACAGATTGTTGGTGATGCATCACAAATTCCCAGGAAAGGCAAGGCAAGCGCTAACATGCCATTTCCAGGTCGATATTCTTTCTGGGTTGCGTCTCCACTTTGTTATCAGAGATCTGTACTGGGCAAGACAAAAACGCCCGCCAATCCAGAGCAGAGTCCGGCTCTGGAGATGCAATCCCTCTAAGTTAAAAGAAATCATCGTTGGCCGGCCAGTGCCGGAAAATACAGTCCGCTAAGGCGAAACTGTTGAGACGTCGCTGAAGAAAGCGCCGTTCACGATTAGGTTTAGCCGTTTGTTGTTGCAGTAACCGTTTTGGTCCTTTGAGCCGGATCTCTGCGATAAAACGAAGATGCCGGTAACGAGATCGGCCAATGCAAGGAGGACGCTGTCGGTCCCTACGGGAGGAGTGTCTACTCAACCTGGAGTGGGCAGCACCGGACCTGATGTAGGCGCCACAGGAGAAGAATCTCCCACACGACTTGGAGGAGATTTTGACGGACCTGTCGGAGCGCTCGCCAGAAGAGGGAAATCAGCGCACGTGACGGGAGCGAAGGAGAGCCACTCTGAACCCCACACCCCAAGGCAGGAGATCGACCGAACGTGCCGAGAGGCAACCCAGAAGATTAGCGTCGCCGGGGAGGACAGAGACTGGGACAACCGTCCCAAGATCGAAGCGCGGCGCGGGACACGAGGCACCGTCTCAAAGGGAAGATCGATAATGCCGTCGAGGCGAGCCGAGGTCGAGGCGAGCTTAGAAGTCTCCATGCGAGAACTGGAAGTGGCCGAGGCGAAGGCAAACGTGGCCCGAGATAAACTTGAATTACAGAGAATAGACTCCAAGGACGAGGCGAGGTAGACGAGTACGAGCGGAACCCGTTCAATTGATGGGACGAACTGCCGAGACCGCCCGGAGAAAAGCGAGAGGAGCTAGCCCACGAGGATAGGTTGCCACATCGCTAAGAAGGAAGGAGCGACATCCAGGATCTGGCCTAGACCATAGCCAGGCTCTCGCGAGCACCCCTCGAAGCAAGTACCTCGAAGCAAATGGTAGAACTACCTCACTTGAACGGTGCCAGCGAAGAGTGGCTGGCTTTCAAGAGATCGTTTGCGGATACCTCCGTCAGATTCACACACTCGCAGAACTTGGCGCCTCTCCGTAGACCGCTCCAGGGAAGAGCGAGTGAGGCAGTTAGAAGCCTCTTGTTTATTGTCGAGGATCCACAGGGGGTAATGGAAGGACTGGCCAGTGCTGGAAAATACAGTCCGCTAAAGCGAAACTGTTGGGACGTCGCTGAAGAAAGCGCCGTTCGCGATTAGGTTTAACCTTTTGTTGTTGCAGTAACACATTTAGAACTTCTTATATGAAATTAAAGAAAACATAATAATAAAATTTCCAGAACTTCACTTGAAAGATATCCTTTAAATTAATAATATATAATGATATAACATACAATAAGTGCTCTCGTTTTTGAAATATCACAAATTTTGCTTTTTTCTTTATAACGTGAGTTAATTAGCTTTTTTAGTGTGTCGGCCAAGGCCAATCCGAATTTAATGATTAAAAATGATCAAACGTTTTTTTTAAGCAACCTACTAAGTGTCTTTTTAACGCAATGTGATTTCGTTTTATTTCTAAACAACAATAAACTTCTTTCAAATATATTTTAACTGAGCAACATTTAAAAAACACAAGCGTTTCAAACCACAACTACTTTTCACTGTCATCAGTCGGCTGTCAGGCATCTACTACAGAGTTCCATCAAGTGCAAAATTTTCATTGACAGTCAAAGTTTGACGAAACCTCCTTCCATTAGATATAAACAAAATTAAGTCGAATAGTAGTGTAAAGCAGAAAATTTATGTACGATAAATACTCTAACTGCGTTATTTAGCACTTTTTACTGCTCTCGGAATCGAGAGAAATATAGAGCTGGATCTACACTTCAAACGATTCTCCACGCAATTATTTTGTATGGAGGTGTTAACAAAGCTCCCCTTCCGTTGACAAGTGCAGTAAGCTAATGGAAGTTCGGATAAAAATCGAACCGGAAACCCATATGATTGGGTTAAACATGCAATATATTCCTTATGATAACACAGTACAACACCAAAATCTTTCATCCAACGGAGTTGAACCCATATGCCAGCAGCAATATCCTGCAAACGGTTATGATTCACAGCAAGGACATAATCAACATCAAAATCCGGATGAACGCCTTTGCTGTAGTGCCTACGACCAGTGTTGGTCAGAAGAGCAGTTAGATCTGAATCAAACATATGAATACCAAGAACCAGATGAGAACTTCATATCGATCGATGATGCGAAAGTTAGATCTTTTTTGCTGGATCTGCTGGAGAAGGAGAAAGAAAAGAAAGAAGAGGAGGAGAAGCTGATGAAGAAGAAAGAGGAGGAACGAATGGAAAGTGAAAATGTTCTCAAGGTGGAAGGTAAAGAGGACAATTATGAAAAGTCAGTAGATATGTCCGTAGATGGTGCCGAGCCGCCTACGAATGAAAGTGATGAAAGTAACCTCAACGATATTGATCGGGATGAAAGTGATGTGGTTCACCTGGAATCTGATTATGAGTATATCGATGAAAATGAAGAAGGAATTGAACTGAATTGGATTGATTTGGAGCAAAAGACTCAGAAACAAGTAATTGAGTGCTTTCTATGTGGAAGGAGTGTAGTATCCAGCTACAATCTACGCAGACACATGATGATACATACAGGTGGGTAATGTATCGTTAATTTTAGATATTTACTGTACATGTTTTCAGTACGAATTCTGAACTTATTCGTAACCACGTATCACCTTGAAGACAGTTTATTTAATTGAACTCATCGTTTTCAAACCTGCTAAAGAATAACCTTAAATGTATACATTACGAGCACTAAAAGACCCCATCGTATGCGTCCTTGTTACTTTGCACAACCAATGATCCAAGCTCAATTGCTGGCAACAGATTGTAATGTCCTTTGGTTGTTCGAAAAATTCGCCTATTTCAACTAAAAAAAAAAAAACACTTCACACTTAACGTTTTTCTTAGTGTACATTTTAAATTAAATTGAAAATGTGTTCCCGAAAGAATTTGTCTAATTTCGCCTTCCGTTTGAATCACCCTTGACGCCACTTTCTACAGAAAAGACTTTGCTTCTACTCGGTTTTAGTACAATTATCTTGACGTCTATTAGTTACAATGGCTCCAGCCATTAACATTAATTTTCTTGAACCTGTTTAATTTTCTTGAACCTGTTTAATTCATGTAATCAAATTTTTAATGCTCACGTATATATCACCAGTTAAATTTTGATTTCTAACAGTTTCGTCCCTATGGAATAGTGTGCTAGAGCATGCCATATATTGAGCTGTCATGCCATGAACATCTAAAGGTAATATGCCAATCGCTATAAAAGAACCATCGAAATTGGTAAATTCACCGCATGCTTATATTGTTGTGAGCATATTAGATACAATTTTATACAATATTTCAACTGGCTTAAGCTTGTAATAGTTGAATTATAACAATCAAATAAGAGATGTTGAGTGCTTGTTTGATATAAGGTCCAACTCTCTTACCTTGACTGTTCTTGGCTAAAACCATACACTATTGTGATACCCGAAGGTAGGCAGGAAACGAATTCGATGATCTATTTGAAGCAATTGAGAGAATCTTAAATCAATACCATCACACTGAAATCATATATATATGAACACTCAAAACCTGAAAGGCAGGTCTTCGTCGAATTAAAGAACAACCTTTCTGGGCATTCCATTTAGGTGGTACTTAACCCATCTTAAATCTTAAATCGAGTTTCTGGTTATCACCTAATAGCCACTTATTTATAAGAGCACATTAAGTGTCTTTTACTACTGAGATCAGCCCTTCAGACTCCACACTTCAATACCAGTGTATTCTGAGCTAGTTGATCTTCGATCTCAGCAAAATACTCTATTGTGGACTATCTAACTGAAATGAGTTGTGGTTCCAAAAAACAATGCCGCCTTTTGACATAAGAGGCAACTTTTGACGTAGACCCATTGTTGGGGATTTACAATTAAACTTCTAGTACGTTCGCATTAGCCAGCTGTCTTTTTCCGGCTGTCATCCACCTGACGACGCGTCGGTGAAAGTAAAAGAACGCTACTTACGCGCCGAACATTTCAAATTCTCCAACTGTCATTCCAGATTGATTCACTCGCTTGCTTGACGTTAACGGTCTCTTGCTTGGACGCTCGTATCGCTTACTTCTTTCTGGATATAAATTGTTACTTCTTTCTGGATGCACCGGTTACTTCCTTCTGGGCGGACCGCTTACTTTTCTCTAGACGCACCGCTGAGTTCTCTGTGGACGCACCGCTTACTTCTCTCTAGAATAACCCCGTACTTGTATCTGGACGCACCGCTTACTTCTTTCTGGATATAACCTCCTACTGCTTTCTGGACCCACTGCTTACTTCTTTCTGGATATAATCTTGTACTTCTCTCTGAACGCATCGGTTACTTCTCTCTGGATGTAGCGCACCCCAGGACGCTGCCCCATCTGTCGCTGTCATCTTGGACGTTGGCCACGGACGCGCAGTCACCTCTCTATCGGCTACCCTCTCGGGGACGCTAACCTACCCCATCGGATCCCCGAACACCCATCATCTATGACTGACACTTGCAGTGAAAGATCTCTCCATATCTGGTACTAGAATCAGCCCGAGTTCGCCCAAAGAACAGTATGGATATACGAGAAAGGCAACTGGGAAGGTCTGAACGTCTTTTTTGGAAAGTTAAGTTGACCGTTATTTTTCCTCAATAACGATGTTGACATTATAATGGATGCAATGACTGGCACGATTCTACTTGGCATGCAACCTTTATTCCACACAGGGTAAAGAGTATCAAACCCAAGAGAAATATGTGATTCGATTCCAGGTGCAGAGAAGCCATTAAGGCTAAAGTATTGAGCTTCCGGTTGTATAAATCAAACAATCCTGCGGAAAACCGGAAAAGATTCAAAGAGCTAAAATTAACTCCAATGCGCATATTCTTGCATGAGCAGAGAGTGAGACAAAAAATACTACACTCTCCCACCGCTAGTAGTAACTTCTGGGCATTCGTGAAAGACATTCAAAACTCGCTCTCCTTATTCATTTCTGCGCTTATAGTCGATGACTGATCAGTCAACAGTGCAATAGAAAAGGCAAATCTACTTGGTGCACATTTTTCAGCCAACTCAACGCTGCCTGATACCACAACGTTTCCGCATTAACTTGAGCATAAGCAGCACACCATGGTCCAGATTCACTTTCGAACGCGTACTGTTGGCCGCGCAATCAAGGAGCTGATAGCAAACAAGTCTCTTGAAGAGATGTACTTCACTCGCTAAGTCATTGCGATAAATTTTCCATTTGTCTTATTCTGCTGGCTGTTTCCCAAGTAGATGCAAGTCAGCGTAGCAACAGATCTAGAGGAAATCTGATGGTGTACGTTTTCGAAAAGTAGAACCATTCCATCCACTACTTCGGCAAAAGTAAGGTTATCGCATGGGATATTTCAAAAGCATTCGACAGAGTTTTGGCATCCAGCCCCTTTGTCGAAATTATATTCCTAAGGAGTGGACAATTCTTTGATCCGATGGATAAGAGACTACCTTTCTGTCCGTTCAATCCAAGTATATGGACGTCTGCGATTGAATGGCATGGTGAGTCAAGGGCGGTCGCGTTGGATATCCCAAGGCTTTTGACTGCGTCTGGCACGAGGCATTGCTGAGCAAACTTCGTTGATATGGACTTTCCTAACAGCTTTGAGACTGGACGAGGAGCTTCCTCGAGAATCGATCGATCCGGGTTGTTGTGGACGGCGAGTGTTCGGATCTGTATCCTGTTAATTCGGGGGTGCCCCAGGGTTCTATTTTGGCTCCAACCTTGTTCTTGCTTCACATAAATGATTTGTTGGGGGCAACTGATAACAAAGTGTTCAGTTTTGCGGATGATAGTACGCTTGTTTCCTCTTTTCGAGTGTTCGGCCGATTGGTGCATCTGCATCGTATCAGCTGAGATGCAGACAGATTGACTCTCTGAATCAGGATCTAGACAGGGTCCTGCAGTGGGGAAGGGCCAATCTCGTCGACTTCAATGCAGCGAAGACACAATATACAACATTCACAAAGAAAAGTGGATTATCGGTTCCACAGCTGTTGATGAATGGCCAGGCCCATGAGGCTGGGGAAAGTTTGAAATTGCCCGGCGTCACGGTCTGTGGGAATGTATCATGACATAAACACGTGTCGAGTATCGCCAGGTCGGCCTCAGGAAAACTGAGCTATCTTTTTAGAGCCAAGAAATATTTTATTCCGGCCCAACTTCTTCTCCTACATAAATCCCAAATTAGACCCCCGCTCGAATATTGCTCTCATGTTTGGAGCTTGGCTCCTAAACATACCCTCGACCTACTTGAGAGCATACAGAGACGAGCGATCCGCCTGATCGGGAACTCGGCGCTGACGTCGGGACTACAGTCGCTGTCACATCGAAGGCCCGTAGCCGACCACTATCTGTTTTACAGATATTATCACGGGTACTGTTCTTCTGAGATTCGTGGTATTGTTCCACGCAATTCGGCTTATATGCGCTCCACAAGACAATCCGACGGATCGCACCCGTTTGTGGTTCATCTTCCGACGGCGGGAACATCCCTGCATCAGAATTCATTCCGTTACAGAGCGAGGAAGCTGTGGAACTCCCTTCTCACGCGAGTGTTCCCGGAGCGTTACAACCTGCAACTATTCAAAAAGAACCAACAGTTATTTGGTGGCATCTCGGGGCGCCCACTTGGCGCTATAGGTTCGCCTCTCCCGAGAGAAGTCTATTAAAAAAAAGTAGTTCTCGATGGTGTTAAATCTGCCTCCCATAAAATGAAATCATGAATGCAGGTGTTGCCCAGGGTTACTGTACTTTCGACCACTCTCTTCCTCATTTTTATAAATGATCTCCTGTCCATTACCCACAATCCAATTCACTCGTTTTCTGATGGTAGCACGTTTAGTTTCTTATATTCATACGAACATTCCCGACCAAACTTTTTGAACGTCATTACCAATCAGCAGGTTATGCTTAATATAATGAATTCCAAATTCATTAAGATATATCAATGGAAACTATCTAATCGAGTAGAATTCAATGCCTTAAAATCTCAGTGCTGCCTCTTGTCGTCAAAGGCGGACCCCAATGTAAATATTCTGTCGATGAACTGCACTCGCATCGATGAAGCCAAGGAACTATCAGCATCAATTCTACTCATAATTCGAACGACCATATATTTGAAGCTGTGGGAAAGTGCGGCCAAATGTATGGGGTTCGTTAAGAGATGCAAAAAATACTTCACTCCACTATTTAAAAGGCGTACATTCATTCCAAAAAGTAGTTCAACTCCCATATTTGGTTAGACGTTTCCAAAAATGGATGCAAAATCGAGCAGTGAAACTTATTAGGGACCCAGTTTAATCTGCCTCCCATAAAATGAATTTCAGAAGTCGCTCAATCCCGTCGTTAGAACATAGGCACAACATATCATGCCCATCTCATTTCTACAGGTATTGTCACGGTCGTTGATCAAATGAATTTGCTGAATGTGCTCCGCCTCTTTAAATATTTTCCTACGATATCCGCCAATCAGAGAATGCGCACCAGTTCACATTGAAAGTCAACTTTAAGCGAAAAAATAAACATAGAGAGTCATTCTTTAGCCGAACCACACGAATGCGGAATGCTCTACCTGATCATGTGTTTTTCGTTTTTGTAATGTCCAGGCATTTAAAACCCATATACATCGGTACTTTTCCTTACCCACTTCCTCTCCTTCCGTCCGCACTGTGCTCTGACATTTAAGTATACTTCAAAATTCTCTTTTGTGCGCGCGTTAGTGTAAAAACAAAATAAAACGTTTTATCTATAACTAATACACGTTCCAAATTGTGATTATTCATTTTTGTTCCCACGAGTTTTAGGGTTTCAAATAGTCCGCCATATCAGAGCCCCTCTTTGATATGGTAAGGTCTGCTTACTGCTGTGATTCGAGGACAAAAGAAAATACATGATTACGGCGAGAGCAGGTGGACCTCAGGGAACACATATAAACGTCGAGGCAAGATATTTGAAAAAGTTAAAGAATTTAAATATCTGGGAACGATACTGAAGGCCAGTAACGAAATGTCGAAGGAAATTAACAAAATACTGCATTCTGGCAACGCTAGTTGACACGCAGACAGTAAACTGTTGAAATCCAAACTGCACGTTGCTGTCTCGGAGTTACAATTTATAGACATTGAAGACCAGTGATCGACACTTCCTTTTCCAATCTTTTTCCGATCGCACTGTACACTAATATTTGAGAATATTAAGCAATACAATTTAAAAATGTGAAACAATACCATTTACACAAACATTTAAGGATGTTAAACAATACCAGTGAGCGTGCGCGTATTTATTACTATTATTATTATTTATTGGCATATAAGAACCCGGAAGTTCGACTCGGTTGCGTCATCGTTCCCTGTCCTGTGCACTCTCCTTCCATGCTTGACCATCTGATCTGATTTCCTCAAGGTCAAACCAAACATTGTCCTCCCATCTCCATCGAGGCTGTCCTATCGTTGCCCATTCTCACCTGTGCGTATTATAAAAACATTTTTAAAAATTGTCTAGTGACGATTTTTGTTCAGAAAACTGTGCGAGATTCTCACCTTCCGTTTCACTTAGTGGTGTTGAACTAATGTTTTGTGTTACTGTTTATTGATGTTAAGCACTTTTCCGGCGGTCGTATGCAAAATATATTTTATAAAGCAACACTGTTACCACCAAGCATCCTCTAGTAAACGTACAGAACCAAACCCTGTTGGCATTCCTTTTTCCTGTTTAGTATAGAGAATACTCCTTGTGCGCCCTTATACGTATTTATGCAATTATTGCGCGTCGAAATATCATTCATTTCAGCAACAGTGATTTTATTTATGTTAAGAGTTTCATGATATCCATTGTTGAAAAGCTGGTGAGTTAAGATTCAGCGGAGGTTCTGTTGTACAAATATAAAAATATGCCTCAAGGTTCCAAAATCTTTTAAGCCGTTTAAAGAAGTTTTCAGTCACTTAAGATCACAAAAGAAAATTGTAGAACATCTATAATGAACAAGTATTACTCCTTTACCACAATTTTACTGGAACATATAGCTTGTCAGGTGAATCAATATATCGCACCCTTCACTGAACAATTGACGGAGGTGGAAGAAAGCCTATTTTATACTGTGAGCGTCAAAAGAAAGTGTACAGCATTGAACTGCATTTTTACAACCCTGTTAAAGCAAGGGGGTTCGATCTTTTAGTAAAATACTTATGTTATTTTTTAAGGTAGTTTATTTTTAATGATTTGCCATATAAAACTTAACAGAAAATAATGAAGTAAAAATACAATAAAAAATATTTCAGTTTTAAAGCGTCAAAAAAAAGTGTACAACTTGCCACACATACTGCGCAACTTTCCGCTTATCGGGAAAACAACCGTTAAATTTATTTTGTTTTCTTTACAACTCATAACTAATTGATTAAAAGTGTTATTAAGTTCATTTCCATCGAAAGTTGCTTGTTCGGTTGGGATTCATGGGTCTTCCAACAAGACAACGGCCCCAAGCACACATCGAAAATAGTCAAGAAATTGTTACTTTACCGTACACCCAAGCAACTGGATGACGCTCCGCAATCCCCAGACTTAAACCCCATCGAGCAGTTGTGGGAGTATCTGGATAAGCAGATCCGAAAGAGGAACATTTCAGACAGAGAGTCACTAAAGTCAATTCTAGTTGAAGAATGGCAAAAAATCCCAACCGAACAAGCAACTTTCGATGGAAATGAACTCAATAACACTTTTAATCAATTAGTTATGAGTTGTAAAGAAAACAAAATAAATTTAACGGTTGTTTTCCCGATAAGCGGAAAGTTGCGCAGTATGTGTGGCAAGTGGTACACTTTTTTTGACGCTTTAAAACTGAAATATTTTTTATTATTTTTTTATTGTATTTTTACTTCATTATTTTCTGTTAAGTTTTATATGGCAAATCATTAAAAATAAACTACCTTAAAAAATAACATAAGTATTTTACTAAAAGATCGAACCCCCTTGCTTTAACAGGGTTGTAAAAATGCAGTTCAATGCTGTACACTTTCTTTTGACGCTCACAGTATTTGCAACTCTTGTGCCATGAGCCAGATGAATAGCTCTCCACTTATTAGTAACTTTGCATTACTTTAAATATAGCGTTATGCATTTAATAATACAAAACTTTTTATTTATTCGCCTAAAACAATTTTTTCTGCGTTTTGGTTACAGGTGAACGGCCGCACAGTTGTGACATGTGCTTTAAACGATTCCGCGAATTAAGTGACCTGAAAAAACATCGTCGTGTCCACTCGACTCAGACAGAATTTAAATGCATGGTCTGTCATGTGAATGAACCTTCATCGTACGATGCAACCAAGTGCATAGAATGTGATAAAAATCTTCCCAGCGATGGTGTACAACAGATTACTGAACGATTATTGGACAACGTTTCATATGCGGGGCCGTCGATTGTAGCCGGTGGAAAGAAGCAGTTTCCATGTCCAATGTGCAATCGAATCTTCGGGACTCGACACAATTTAAAGCGTCACTTTATGATACACACCGGAGAAAAGCCATTTAGTTGCACTATTTGCCAAAAACCATTTCGCGAGGTATCTACTTTGAAGAAACACATGCTCACTCATACCAAAGTGAAGGTCTACAAATGTGGGCAATGTGCGGAGCAATTTACAGATTATGACACTTACGTGGAACACAAAGAAACTCATCCGAAAAAGGCATCTGCAATAAAGAGATCGAGGGGTCTGAAAGGTCATATGATTCCCCCAAAAAGACGACGCAGCGATACGGAATCAGCTATAGCTGACGACGAAGAATTCGAGTGTCCTGAATGTGGTGACAAGTCACCTTCAATCGAGCAGTATGCAGATCATATCAAGACACATGATTCTTCCCTGGAGTTCCAATGTTATATATGCAAGGACATGTTTGAATCTAGGGACCTTTTGGTGTCGCATTTCTCTTTGCATGATACCGAGGATGAGTCAAGCGCAGATGGTTAGCTTTTGTACATGTATAAGTCGAGCAGTCGTACTTAATATATACTCATAATGAATTAGTTTAACATTCCATTTGATATTATCACCGTTTCGAAGTACCATTCCTGAAGTATACTTAAAAAAAAAACAATTTCTTTTAATACCAAAATGATACTCACTCGCTCTATTCATTATTTTACGTGCTAGACTTATTTGCAATTGAATTAGACGGCAACCCATGTGCTTTCATATTCCCTAAATTGTAGTGGCAGGATTTGAACACTACGTTCCAGTTCGATTTAATTTGTAATTGACATTGCTGCAGCAATCACAGTAGATAGGATTCGTGGAATCCTAATCTTCGCATATTTAATAAAAATCTAGTTTCATGCTTTTGTTTACGACGTCGCGGTTCTGCATTTAATGCGTCCGTTCACGAAGTAGTTTCATGTTTAGAATTTATATTTATTTTTAATGTGTTATTTATTTACAACTTAGTTCGAGTAGGCTGCAAATGTACTTTACATTACTTTCCGATTATGCGTTATAATTTTGTATTAAGACACTGACTATGTATATTAATTAAGCATAAACATTACCTTTGCCTGCGAAAAAGAAGATCCGTTATATCACCGCGCTAAAAATACTCTGTTTTAAAATTAGGCAAGGTTACAGAAATAGTGTGAATTAGTCATATAGTAAAATTTTGATTGTTACGTTCTTTCATAAATGTGTGTCTTCCAAAACCCCGTGTTTTCAAAAGAGCACATTATTACAAACAAAAGCTCGAAAACGTAATTTAAGAAACGTAATATTCGCGTGCAATTAATTTAAATGGTCTCATTTATTGGATTCCCATAAATTTAAATTTAAATTTTAATGTAGATACCTATATATAATTCTCTTGAAAATACCTCGAATTTACTTTCAATGGATAATTGTATACAGTCAGACTTAACCTAATTTGCCTTTTATTTTATCTGACCCAAAATCAAAAGACAAATAATACAATCAATTGCACCTTTAATTTGTTAAAGACATTTACATAGAATCACATATATCAAAGCGATTTGTGAAACAATTAAATACAATAATTATTTTACAATTATGTGTAATTCATTACTGTATAATGTCAGTAACATTT
Organism: Microdon myrmicae; assembly: GCA_963931805.1. Lineage (NCBI taxonomy): Eukaryota > Metazoa > Arthropoda > Insecta > Diptera > Syrphidae > Microdon > Microdon myrmicae. The sequence goes on along the minus strand of OZ007497.1, from coordinate 4,111,658 downwards.
TGACTTCACAATACTTGTCGGCGAGGTAATAGTTGGCGCCTTACACCAATGGCTCAAAGTCATGGATTTGATTGTGTAAATCCCATAAGATTCTTACAAGTATGTTAATGTTGACAGGAGCCAGTATTTTGACAGACTTATACATTGTCTCATCGTATCAAGCAAGTCTTGGATAACTTTCTCCAATTACAGGTTGAAGGGACAAAACGTTTCTTCTCTTCGTCAGGGTTCATCGAACACGTTTGGATTGTATTCCGCATTCCTCAACTTGTTCTATAATATAGTTAACAATTAGTGATTGATAATAGCCTTCACAACAATGTAACTGGTATGTTATTAGGTGTACAACTTTGCTTCTGCCGTTTTTTTCCGAAATTCGAGGCTTTATTGTAAAAAACTGGTTATACATTTATGATTCAAAGTATTGTCCATCGCTGGCCACTACTTTCTCCCATCTTTCGGACAACATACGAATCCCGCGTTGAAAAAACTGGTCATCTTTTGAAACCTCCCGCAAATGACGAGAATTTGGCTCGTAAGCTGATATGTTTAATCGAGAATAACTTTATGATGCAGACACAAATCGACTAATATTTCGATGGCGTTATGTTTACAAATACCTAAGCTTATTGTATGGCATCTATGATCTATTTATTTCAACTACCACTTGCCGCTACAGCCATCTATTGCAAAACGGCGGAAGCAAAGTTGTACACCCAATACTTTTGCAAATCTTTGTATATTTATAATTGGGTGTTTTATAAAATTAAAACGACTTACGTGAAGGTGATGTCAGACCTCTTCGTAGACGGTTGTAGATCGGACCGTGGAGCGGTCGATGTTGCTGGTCCCTGGTGTGCAGGTTGCAGGGGGCGTTGAGTTCTTGACTCCCCCTGTGCAGCTGGCTGGTCTTCAGTTTATTAAAACTCTATGTAATATTTAAATTTTCCTCACCTTGGGAAGTCTGCCATTTGTGTTCTTCGTACTGTTCTTTTGTCATCAATCTCGATCTGATTTTATCACATTGATCTATTTTCGGAAGAATTATTGCAAAATAACCTTCTCCATCTATCTACAGAAGTTCCGGCATTGCAACAACTCTCGGATTCACATCAACCAATTTACCATTAACACAACTTGGCAATTTATAGGTCTTTCCAAGCTTTGTAGTCACTATTGCTAAAGCAGTACCAGGCTCTAGTGGCATGCCTCCCTTCTTGCGTTTCCCACTAACTTTATTCTCACTTCGATCGTTATTTCCTACTTTAAAAGTAATTGAGGATATTCCTTCTTTGAATGCCGGATGGTCTGGTGCTAAACATATTAGACAGATTCTATTCGAATGAAGCAGTACGGTATACGGTTCGGGGTTTGGGCCAGGTTTGATGTAGTAATAACGAGTAAAAAATCTATCAACAACTTTGGGGTAATCTTCGACGCGTTCCTCGATAATTGGTGGCACGGCGAAGCAGCACTTTTGTTCATCAGGTTGAAAGTAATATTTGGCTAAATGATCCATTGTTACATTTGCAGTTTTTCCTGCATACGTTCTTGCCTTTCCCTAGCCTTTGCTCTATTGATAGCAGAGTCATTGATACGTTCTTGGTTCAAGCACTTGACCATAAGAATGTCAATTTTATTGCAGTATCCAACGAATTTTCCAAAATTGTGCTTTGTATGGCAGTCTTTTAATTGAGTCATTAGCTCATTACATTTGGGCGTGTGAAGATGTACCGATAAATCTGGGTGCATCTTCTACTAATTTCCCACCAAAATAGTCTGTTGATGGTGTTGATGTTGATAATTATTGATCCTGATTTTTGTAATGACTTGCAGTGGAATCGGTGCGATTGCAGTTCGAAAACGTATGTGTCTAACTGTGACAGTACTTCTTGCAAGTTTAGATTATTATTATTATTTTTTCCCTGATATCTCTAGTCTTCTGTTCTAGCTGTTTGTTTGATATCGAATGAATCTTTTTTTTTTTTTTTTTGCCGTTGACATTTGTATTTTTTTTTTTTTTTTTTTTTTTTTTTTTTTTTTCTGGCCCAAGACTAATGACCTTGCCCAGAAAAAATAAATGATTATGGAAAATTTAACAAGCCTCAGGACTTGCTAAATAAGGCCAAGACCGGTTCCCGGTTGTAGTGCCGATGATGATGATGATGATTTCTATTTTTTATTCAGCGCCAACGCCTTTCTTAAATTATTTTTACTACCAAGTAGTATTTGAATAAAGTAATTTATGCAAATTAGCTACTTGACGGTTTTTCTTTCCTTTATAGGTAGAGAGGGGAAATTTGCGGAAATCAGTGGGTGCTGGGCGAGGACACGGGCGCGAGGCCTGTAACAATACCTTCCTTCCCCCTTAAATAGTGGTAGCTTCATTCTTAGAGGAGGAATGAAGGTTGGGTACAAAAGTATAGAATGTAGCGTTGAACCTTGTGGTGCGTTACTTTCCTTTGTTTGGCGTCGTTTGCCCGTTTTTTGGCCTCCTCTATTCGTAGTAGGGTTTCAGCCTGTTGTTGTGCACCACCACGTTTCGTTTTCCTACCTTCACTACACTATTTACTGGACTTTTTATCTGTACTACCTTATAGGGAGCCCGCCATAAGGGAGCTAATTGTCCTTGCTTTTGCACGTTCCATATGAAAACTTTGTCGCCCACATGGAACGTGAATGGGCGAGTCTTACGGTCGTAGTACTCTTTCGGCTTCCTCTTGGAAGTTAACAGGTTACGCCTTGCTATTTCGTACGCATGCTGAAGTTTGTACTTCATTAGCTTATGGTAACTGTCACGGTTATATAGCGGTTCCGGAGGTTGCTTTATGCTCGTCGGTACCTCCGGGGTGAACCCAAATAGACAGTCCATTGGCGTAAGCTTAGTACCTTCATGTACATTGGTGTTGTATACGAATGTTGCCGTTCTCAGGTACTGGTCCCATGATTCGGAATTTCCATCCACAATACTTCGCAGGTTCTACGAGTGGACGATGGGCACGTTCTAAGGCTCCATTCGATTGTGGGTGGTACGCTGAGGTCTGTAATTTTTTAATACGGAGCAGTTTGCACACGCTTTTAAACAAACTGCTTAGGAAATTGCTTCCTTGATCGGTGACCAATTGCTTCGGAACACCATACCAAGCAATTATTTGGTCGAAGAAGACTGTTGCCACCGATTCTGCCTCCGCATCTGGGAGAGCGTAGCAATCTATATACTTAGACAAGTTGTCTTGGAATGTGAGTATATATTGATTGCCGGTTGGAGTTCGATCAAGAGGACCTACTATATCTAAGTATACTTTGTCAAAAGGCTTGTGCAGTGTCGGTTATTAACTTGGGCATACGTATGTTCGGTGAAGATTTCATGGTTTGACATGTTTTACATACTTTGATGTATTGTTTAATGTCACGCATCATGTTCTTCCACCAAAAATTCCTACGTATTTTATTATATGTTTTTTTCACTCCTCCAACGGAGGATCATGGTGTTCCCGGAGTAGGAACTAGATGTCTTCAGGATTGGTTATCTCCATTCCTTTTTCCGTGCAGGCCGGAATGGGTTTCTCGTTAAGAGAAGACTTGTCGTCATTTGGACTATCCCGAGTTCCTTCGCTTGCCCTTTGCTTTTTAGCTTGGGCGCGTGTTAGTACATTGCACCTTGGTAGTGTGGGAATCTCATCACCATTTTGCGAAATACGGCTCAAGGTATCCGCATTGGTGTTGTATTTACCGGGTTTATACTCGATTTGGTAGTCGAACTCCGGTAGCTTGCGATGGAACCTTGGTAAACGTGACGTGGGGTCTTTCACGTTAAATACTCCCTACCGTGTATATGTTGAATTTTCTCCCTTGTAAATAACAGCCGAAATTCTTAGCCGCCCAAACAATGGCTAGTAACTCTTTCTCGATCGTAGAGTAATTCTTTTCCGCCTCATTCAAGGTTCGACTGACATATGCGACTGGCTGGTCTTTACCGATTTCCCCTTGCGACAGTACGGCACCCAGTGCTTCATTACTAGCATCCGTGGTCAGATTAAAGGGTTTGGTAAAATCTGGATAGATGAATAGTGGCAGCGAGACCAATAACTCCTTTATGTTATCAAATGCTTGTTGGCATTTGTCCGAACAGGTGAATTTAACGTCCTTCCTTAACAAATTTGTTAAGGGGCGTACTATCTCCGAAAAATTTGGAACACATTTTCGGCAATAATTCGCCAAGCCTAGAAACGTTTGGACGTTCTTAACCGTCTTGAGAATGGGGAAATCCCTGACACTAGCAGTCGTATCGGGATTTGGCATTGCCCCTTTTTCGGAACAAACATGTCCCAGATATACTACTTCCTTTTGTAAGAACTTGCATTGCTCCGGTTGCAGCTTGAGATTGTGGTATCTCATTTGGTCGAATACTCTCCGGAGTTTGTCATTATGGTATTCTAGGTTTTTCCTATATATGACAACGTCGTCCAGATAAACAAAGCATTCGATACCTTGCAACCCGGTTAGAACATGGTTCATGAGTCTCTGGAACGTAGCCGATGCACCCTTTAAACCGAATGGCATACGTTTGAACTCATAATGCCCATCATTTGTGCTGAACGCTGTCTTATTTCGATCCTTCTGATCCACTATGACTGCTGCTGGTGGTAGCTGCTGGCTAAATCGAGCATGGAAAAATAGCGTGAGTGACCGAGCTGATCCAAAATGTCCTCTATTCGAGGGAGAGGGTACGCATCACCAATGGATTTGTCGTTCAGTTTCCTGAAGTCGACCACAACTCTCCATCGGGGCCCGCTTTCTTAGGAATTACCAAGTGTGGTGAGTTCCACGGACTTTTGCTGGGTTGAATGATATTCTCCAGCATATCCCGTACTTGGTCGTTGATCACCTCTTTCTTGCACTCAGGCAGACGGTACATTCTTTGATTTATCGGTGCTTGATCCTGTATCACCGGTATCTCATGCGTTATTGCACTGGTATATGTTAGGAGGTCACCTTTAAGGTGGAAAATATCGTTGAACTCCTCACATATTTCCACTATGGATTGACATTCTTGAGGAGTTAGGTTTTTACCTAAGTGGAGTTCCTCGTGTAATTGTGTCAACCTTGGATCTTTTGGTAATACCTCCTCTGGAAATAAATGTTGGATGTACTGGAGGTTTTCTCCCTCCGAAGGTTTTTCATCCGCATTGTATTCCGTAGAACGGTTGTCCTCATTTTCCAGCGGAAAGGTGGAAAATTTCTTCATTGGATGTAACTCCACCGTGATTCAGTCTATGGTTTGGAGGTAGCTTGCGATATTGAGTACCTCTACTTGGGCACTCTTCGCTTTCCCTACAATACAATTGGATATGAAATCCCTGATTGCATTGGTTTAGGTACTAGAATTACCTCCTCCCGAATTTCTATGGGAAGTTTCAGCATTTTTCGTGAACGTGCCGGTATTATTGTCGGTTTGTTCAGAAAAATTTCCACCTCCGAAGGGTTTGGCAGTGAGTGTTCCACCAATGCTTCTGTAGCGGTTCTACGAACCGCACAACCAACTATAGGTTGAGATGTCCTTTCCGCCAAGGAACATACTTACCCTTTATTCATTACACGTGCCCACAGACACGTGTCCCAAAAGTCAATACTGCCACCTGAAACGGAAGTTAACATTTCACACACCAACATTGAATTCAATAGCAGAAATCAATCGAACTAAACGTTCAAAAGCCTCTAATATTGAATTCAACGCATTCAATTCGACGCGCCAATTCAACGCATCCAAGCCAACGCACCCATTCAAGGTATCAATGTGTTGCACCCATTAAACGCAATTTTCGGTAAACAAACCGATCAACGCATATCTCCTCTTGTAGCTAATAGCAATTAGCACCTCTAATTCCTTGCAAGATCCCAAACCGAAAAGTGCAGGTGTCCAAACAAAGCCATTGCGGAGAAACAGCCATTAACTAAAACGCTGTTCTCGTAGGGAAAAGCAAATATAATTATCACAACCGAAGATAATTATTGTGGCCAAAAAAGGATCGCTAGGAATAATAAACCACACCAAAGATACACCGATCGATTCGACAGACGGTGTGAACTCCGGGTTCCCAGGAAGCAACCTCCACGTCTGTGTGGCTGGTGGCAACCACACAGCTGGCCTGTGACGAAACAGGAAACCGCAGGACAAAAGATAGTCTATATCGAGCATCCGTCCAGGAAAGTACAGTTAGAGAACTCCGACGAGGAGGTATCCACATAGCGGAAAATGAAATAAAGTGTCGACATTGAGAAACCTCAACGAGAAGGTCATCTGCATAACGCGTGAAAACGATAATGTAAAGAATCGCGTTTCAATGTAACTTAACCGAAAATATATCGAGAGTCGTGAACTTTACTATCATCGAAGCCGGATGTATTTCAAGTCGTGTGTTACATTGTAGCGAAATCCGGTGTGTAAAGTAGTTGCTGTGTTAAATAAAGTTTGAACTAAAATAAATAACTAATGCGTTTTATGTGGCTTTGGTTTCATGGTGTAAAAAATACTTATATTAGTTATTCATCCGTGCATTCTAACTCTAATAAAAGCTTACCGTGCTTACAAGTGTTTAACGTAGAGTGTACAAATCGAGAACAATAAAAATTACAAATAAAAAAACAATTTTTTCCGTGTTTCATTGTGCTGTTTCGGTCCGTAGTGTTCTTTGGTTAGTAGTGTTCGGTGGAACACCGCAGCCAACAACCGTCGACCTCTTATTTAGCTTTCTTCGGCTTGTGGGATATCATCATGGGGTTGGGGTACTTGGAGTCTGGCAAGTTTTCGCCGCCTTTCCCCTGTTTGAAAAGCTTGTCGGATTTACTCTTATTTGGGAAAATTCCAAACAGTTTCCCGGTCCACTAACTTTACAATTCCTAGACAGGAAGCCGGTCTCTAACAACCCATCTGCTGATAATCCCGGTAGGAAGAATATCACCTGAAAACTACAGGAGATTTGTTGGGGTAATTTGAATATCCCTTTACAATAGCCGATGGACTTGCTTTTGCCAAAAAGCCTTTGGAGGGTAGTTGCTTTTTCTCTGTCCAATGTGGTCCAATTTTTGTTTTTTGTACTAACTCATCGTTTTTTCTTTTTAACGTGAGCTTTCCAGTGTAGCTTCGCGTCAAGTGTCATGCCCAAATACTTTGCCGTATTTTCGTATGGTATGTTCTTGTTATTACTAAATACTGGAAAGTACTCTTCCTTTTTATTGGCGAAGTTTGTGTGAATCGATTTCTGCTCATTTTACTTTATTCTTCACTTTATTGTCCAGTTGCGGACTTTATTAACTGTTGCTTGGACCTTTTCTGCTGCTTCCGCGTGAGAGTTTCTAATCGCCATTATAGCAGTGTCATCAGCACACGTTGCAATGGTGTTATTTTCTAATTTAAACATGCCACTGGTGTATAAAAGGTACAGGACCGGACCCAATACGCTTCCTTGTGGCGCCCCAGCTTTAATATGTTTAATTTCGGAGTAGACATATTCATACCTAATTCTTAATGCTATATCCGATATATACGAGTCGAGTATATCTGCATATGTTCTGGGTAGCATTTTTCTCAGTTTTAGTATAAGGCCTTCGGCCCACACCTTATCAAATGCCTGTGCAGCGGAAAACAGTAGAGCAGACTTGTTTGCCTTCGAGAGTTTTCTCGATTATATTTGTGGTTCTATGGATTTGGTCTATTGTAGTGCTAACGCGCGCACAAAAGGGGATTTTGAAGTACCCTTAAATGTCAGAGCACAGTGTGAGGGGATGGAGAGGAAGTGGATAAGGAAAGGAGGTGTCGATGTATATTGGTCTTGAATGTCTGGACATCACAACGCCCAGGAAACACATGATCAGGCAGAACATTCCACATTCGTGTGGTTCGGCTAAAGAATGACTTTATGTTTATTTGTGCGCCTAAAGTCCACTTTCAACGTGAACTGATGCGCATTCACAGTTTGACGAGTATCGTGGGAAAATGTCTGAAGGGGCGGAACACATTCAGCAAGTTCAGTTGAGCAGCGAGTGATAATACGTATAGAACAGAGACAGGCATGATACGTTGCGCCTGTGTTCTAAGGGCGGAATTGATCGACTTACGGCTGAGTCCCTATTAAGTTTCACTGCTCGTTTTTGCATCCCGTCGAGCACGTGTAGTGCGTTCAGCTTTATAAGGCTGATCTCGGGACCTGTATCCACTATTAGACGTGTAGAGTTTCTACAACCGATGTTTAATGGGAGCTGGACAATTGGAACTTTCATTGGTGGGAGTTGAGTTGGTGACTTTAGTTCGGTTCGGTTGGGGAATTCTGACCCGACCCCTGGGAGTTTTCCGACTTCTCCCATTTTGCTCTTTGTCGACACGCTGCTGCCGTGTGATTGCGTCGCCCGCAAAATGTGCACCATTGACCGTTCCTCTGTCGCCGATGTCCCTGCTTTGAAGTCTCTGATGCGTCCGTGGCGGTTGAGTTTGACTGCGTACGGTTCGACTCTGGTTGACGGCGTTGTACTCGGTGCTGGCGATTTTTCTGTTTGTTAGCCTCAGTTTGTTCAGTACTGTTGGAATTAGTACTGCTCTTGCTCGTGCCTGTTGACCGCCTTTGTCGCGTGGCTGCCTATGGTCCTTCGATTTTTTTTCCTCTAGTTGTCTGATATTAATTCATGCTTCCTTACTTTCCACTATTTCAATGATCACCAGGGACACGTGGCTTTCCTTTTGTTTAATTCTAATAACATCAGCCGGTCTCTACTTTTGAGTGGGTTTATAGTTCCACAAAAGTCCTTGCCGCATAAGACTTCTATAATAGTTTGTTATACTCCGTGGCGTGCTTTCCCAAAACGGCGGGAGAAGAGCCCAGAGTGTCGATAGTGAAAAGTGAAAAGTGAAACGATGGAGTTAAAACAATTTCAGGGGATTTTATTCTTCTCTATTTTATAAAAGTACAAGGGTGATTTTTGTGACCGACAATCGGCCAGCGATTCGGCCTCCGAAATTATGCTCATATTGAACGGCCAGCGGTTCGGCCTCTGTACTTCTACTGATCACAATCGAAAGTCACTGCCCTTTTATAGTTTTTTCCGTTGACTTTTGTAAATTATTTTAGTGTCAAAATTCCAAGAAGCACACGCAAGACTTTGCGTGCTTCGATTGGAATTTTGTTCTGAGAATCGTTTGAGGATTTTGTTGGATAGATTCTGGGAAGGGGAATCATGAAACGCGTTTTGAATCAAGCACTTCATGATGTTAGGATTTTGGGAATTGAGTCAATGTATGACGAATTAACTTTTGGTTTAATTCGTTGTTCATGTGACTCAATATGGAATTTGGATGTGTATCATGTATTAATGGGAAGAATTGGGGATTTGGATAGGATTATTTGATGTTATTGGGGATTTGGATAGGAGTAGCGATTTAAGATCGCTACATCCTTCCCCCCTTTAGAAAAGAAAATTAATCTAGAGGAGATTAATTTTCTAGAATGGGTGAAAAGCAAAGGGCGGTGGCATTTCAATTTCGCGATAGTTTACATTTGTAATTGGGTGGGTATCTATTGTTAACAATAGTGGTGATAATGATAGTAATATTTTAGTAAAGATATTATCTATTTGATATGTACATTTTTGTTATATTATTTTTGTCTTTTGTGTACATATATTTGTTTGGGTTTTTTTTTTCTTCTTTATTATATTTGAGTTCAATCTTATTTACTAACAATCATTAGATTTTTGTAAAAGAGTAGAGGAAAATTGTTTTAAGTTATTAGTGTACATTTTTCTTTTGTTTTTGTCTTTTGTGTACATATATTTGTTTGGTTTTTTTTTTCTTTATTATTATATTTGGGTTCAATCTTACTTACTAACAATCATTAAATTTTGTTCAAGCGTAAGAGAAAATTGTTTTTCATTATTAGCATACGTTTTGTTTTTTATGTGTATATATTTGTTTTGGTTTTTTCTTTATTATTTTATATTTGAATTCAATCTTACTTGCTAATAATCATTAAATTTTGTTTATGTGTAAAATAATATTGTTTTTCATTATTAGTATACATTTTGTTTTTTTGTGTATATATATTTGTTTTGGTTTTTTCTTTATTATTTAATATTTGAATTTAATCTAACAATCATTAAATTTTGTTTAATAGTTTAAGTATTTTCTATAATTTGTTTTTTATTATATCCTTTAAGTATTTTAGATTTACAGATGTAAACATTTTGTTTTGATTTTTTTTTCATATTTTACACATACATATATGTTTGAAAAGGGTGTTTGGGTTCAAAGAAGAAATTTATTTGTTTTAAGCTTTTCCCTAAACTTGTGGAAGATTTTCCACACTTTCTTAGGCTTAGGTTGTGTATCAAGGTTCAAAATTTCTGTAATGAAACGACCGACGGGAAACGTTTTGAAAGATGGAGGATTAGTGGTAGCTTTTGAGAGATCGGTATTTGCTTTATCTCTAAAGAGGGTTCTATTTATTTGGGTATCTTTATGTTTTGTTACTGAGCTTACTACAGGTTGTGTATGTTTTTTAATTGCAAATGTTTGGCATACGGGTTGTTTGGGTATCTTTGTTTGTTCTCAGGCTTCTGCTTTGATGGGATTCTTAGTTCCGCAGTCTGACGTTTTGCTGGGACTCTTTGTTCCTCAGTCTGGCGCTCTGCTGGGACTCTTTGTTCCTCAGTCTGACGCTTTGCTGGGACTCTTTGTTCCTCAGTCTGACGCTCTGCTGCGATTCTTTGTTCCTCAGTCTGACGCTCTGCTGGGATTCTTTGTTCCCCAGTCTGGCGCTCTGCTGGGACTCTTTGTTCCTCAGTCTGGCGCTCTGCTGGGATTCTTTGTTCCTCAGTCTGACGCTCTGCTGGGATTCTTTGTTCCTCATTCTGACGCTCTGCTGGGACTCTTTGTTCCTCAGTCTGACGCTCTGCTGGCATTCTTTGTTCCTCAGTCTGGCGCTCTGCTGGGATTCTTTGTTCCTCAGTCTGACGCTCTGCTGGGATTCTTTGTTCCTCAGTCTGACGCTCTGCTGGGACTCTTTATTCCTCAGTCTGACGCTCTGCTGGCATTCTTTGTTCCTCAGTCTGGCGCTCTGCTGGGACTTTTGGTTCCGCAGTCTTGCATTTGGCTGAGATTGTCTGTTCCTCGGGCATACATTTTGCTGGGAGTTCTTGCTCCTCAGGCTTACATTTCTTTCTTGAGCTTAGGTGTTTTGTTGTTAAAGGTTGGGGGATGTGAGAATGTAGAAATGTGGGAAGCTGTTGGGATAATTGGTTTAGAGATTTTTGTTAAATCATCGGATCCGGCCCGTAGACAAAGGGATTTTGATGTAATATTGTGGGTACGATCTTTGATTTCTACTTTCTTTATTTGGAGAGCAGTTAGATCGTCCTGTCTCTGGTTTGTATCCCTAGCTTCGATCGATATTTCATCTATTTTTCCCGCAAATTGCTTTTGACTGTCGATTTTTAATAGCTGTATGTTGCTTATTTTATTTATTACTCCACTTCTCCAGGCGTTTGTGGTAGAAGTGGGCTGAGTTCTTGGGACAGTTTTGTTTAGTGGAGAGCTGTTTTGGCTATTTAATTGCGACAGTCTCCTTTTGCATTCCTCCTGGGAATGATTAAATTTGCTGCAGTATCTGCATTGGAGGCGTTCAACCTCTGCTTTAATTTGGGGGATGGATTGTAAGGGTTTATGGTTGCGGTAGCATTCCTCAGACGTGTGTCCAGGCCTATTACACGATTGGCAAATTATTGGTCGGCTGAAATTCGTATAAGCGGAAAAATTTGCTGAGGTGTTATTGTTTCTTAATCGAGGGGCCCGCTCGAGAGCGTAATTAATGGCTGCTCTGAGACTTGGGGTACCTCGTGCTTTAACCAAGAGTTTTAAATTTGGATCACTAAGTCCGTCTTCGAATGTGTGTAGGGCGAGTTTATTATTTTCCTTGAGGAGATATGTTCGCACCGCAGGTTCGACAGTGCTTTCAAATGTGGCGCTGTCCAACAGGTGCAGGAGGTGTGTGAGTCTATCTCCAAACTCCTTCAAACCTTCCTTGCTTCCCTGTTTGGCTGTTACCAGATCGTTTTGCGCAAGCGGCCTAGAGGGGAGAATTTTGAATTCTTCCTTTAATTTCGCAGCAAGATCATTCCAGTTTGAAATGACCTTGTATCGGATGTGGTCGTATGCTGGCCCTCGCCGTCTGGTTTTTACTACGCTTAGAAAGAAAGCGTGCTGACTGTCGTCCTGTGCCTGCGAAAAAATTATATCTCCACAAGAGATAAAATTGTATAGTTCGTCCGGGTTACCGCTGAACACCGGCACGAGACCTATGATGTCTTTCAGCCCGATAGTGACTTCCATTATAGTCGTTATTTATTCCGCGCGTTAATTTTGCGTTTTATTCGAAAAATAGATCTTCCCAACGTGAGCGGAACGAACCTATACGAAATCCAAAACACCAATGAGAGAGGCAGAAAACCCAAGTAAATATCGATCATATTAAAGACAGATTTGTTTCTTTTAAACCCAAATATATCGATCCTATGAAAACACCAAGGGTGAGAAGAAGATACCAACGACAAGTAAAGACAACCCACAGATGATGCTAAAAGTAGAATTTATAAAATCATATCGAAGCTTCCTGCCTCAATTTTTCATGTTCTTTCAGTTATGTGATTTGGGGGTTCTTGTTGCCCTAGTTTATATATATATATATATATATATATATATGTATGTATATGTAATATACCTTCTGTTTTCAATTTATTGTAATATTAATTGTATACGTTTTCCTCACATATGTTTTTTGTTTTAAGTCCCTTTTTTCAGAATTTACTGTATGGATTTTATATTTTTTTTTGGTGAGATTAAATATTTAAATATAATGTTAAAACATGATTCAGAAACAATCCACTAATTGGTAATAAAATACTAGTTGAAATTTATAAACTACCTGGTGTTGTTGCGCTGTTAACTACGTTGCTGCATTTGGTGTCGTCAGTATTTAGTTTGTATATTTTTGCTGGAGACTTTCGGTTTTTTTTTTTTTTTTTGTGATGTTTTTGCGTTGTGTATGCTGCCAGGTAGGCTTCACGCCCTATAGTTGAGTGGTCCGCCCTGGTCTTTGCTGCAGGCTTGTATTTAAAGGTTTTTTTCTTCACTTTTGTTTTGTTTTATCTGCTTTTGTGCCTTTAACTTTTGGTTTCTGTATTTTTGAATTTTTTGTTGATGTTTTAATTTTTATTTGTTTATTTGATATTTTATTACGCAAGTTCTTTTTTTATTTGTCATTGTGTCACCTTTTGTTTGAAAAATTTTGTTTTGTTTTTTTTTCTATATTTTTGTTCTTTTGGTCTTTGTTTCGTATTTTATCAGAAAGTTTGTTTTTATTTTCACGTTTGTTTTGTTTTTTTTTTTTCTATATTTCTGTTCTTTTGGTCTTTGTTTCGTATTTTATCAGAAAGTTTGTTTTTATTTTCACGTTTGTTTTGTTTTTTTTTCTATATTTTTGTTCTTTTGGTCTTTGTTTCGTATTTTATCAGAAAGTTTGTTTTTATTTTCACGTTTGTTTTGTTTTTTTTTCTATATTTCTGTTCTTTTGGTCTTTGTTTCATGTTTTATTCAGAAAGTTTGTTTTTTTTTCACATTTGTTTTGTTTTTTTTTCTTTCTATATTTCTGTTCTTTTGCGTTTGTTTCATCTTTTATTCAAAAGGTTTGTTTTTTTTCACTTTTGTTTTATTTTATCTGTAAAGGATGATCCGAAATTCTATCCCACGCGAATCGCCACCATTTTGTTGTGTCTATTGAAAGTCACTGGTTCGGTAGTATTTTAACACAAAGGTCCAGTTTAGCAAAACCACAAACACGCGACCGTAATATAGAAATCTGTATTTAGTTTTTTTTTGTGTTATTGTAAGGGATGGTTTAAGATTCATCCCACGCGCTGCCACCATAATTTTGTTATACTCCGTGCCGTGCTTTCCCAAAATGGCGGGAGAAGAGCCCGGAGTGTCGATAGTGAAAAGTGAAAAGTGAAACGATGGAGTTAAAACAATTTCAGGGGATTTTATTCTTCTCTATTTTATAAAAGTACAAGGGTGATTTTTGTGACTGACAATCGGCCAGCGGTTCGGCCTCTGTACTTCTACTGATCACGAAATCGAAAGTCACTGCCCTTTTATAGTTTTTTCCGTTGACTTTTGTAAATTATTTTAGTGTCAAAATTCCAAGAAGCACACGCAAGACTTTGCGTGCTTCGATTGGAATTTTGTTCTGAGAATCATTTGAGGATTTTGTTGGATAGATTCTGGGAAGGGGAATCATGAAATGCGTTTTGAATCAAGCATTTTATGATGTTAGGATTTTGGGAATTGAGTCAATGTATGACGAATTAACTTTTGGTTTAATTCGTTGTTCATGTGACTCAATATGGAATTTGGATGTGTATCATGTATTAATGGGAAGCATTGGGGATTTGGATAGGGTTATTTGATGTTATTGGGGATTTGGATAGGAGTAGCGATTTTGGGTCGCTACAACTTTCACCCTGAATTAGCCGTTTAGTAATTTATGAAAGTGTTCTACTCATCGTCCCAAGTTGCCCTTCGGAACGGTATTCGAATTACCCTCATACTATGGTAGTGCCTCGACTAGATTCTTATCTTAGTCTGTGAACTGCTTTATGTGTTTTTTAAGATCGCAGCAGGAGGCAGCATTCTTATGTTCAATCACTAACTAGCGTTCATTGTCAGTATTAATGTTACGCGCACAACGACGCTAGCGAGGGAAGAGCCTTATACCAGAAGTTTAGAAGAATATATTAAAACTCGTATATTCGGATTTAAGGACTTTTATTCATATATCCGCCCGTTCGAACGTTCTTCGCAAAACTTAAAATCTATAAATGAAATCCCCCAACATATCCGGTCAATAAGGATGAACTATTTCAGTCATTAAAAGGATATTAGCCAAAGGTGCATGTCATAAAATATGATCTGTGCGGAAATTTTAAGTTTTCCGCCATCGTGGTTTCTTGGAATTATTGTAAAGCAATTAAGGTGAAATATCTCACAAGTGTTAATTGATTTGTTTCCTTAGTATTATATTATTTGAGAATTGGAATCGAGGCAGTGCGTCGAAAATATGCACCAAGACGGAGGAAAACATGTTTTGGGTTTTTTGGCGTAATTATGCCAACATGTATTTTTAATGAATTCATGGTTGATTGTATAAAGATAAATTAGAAAGTAAAAGAAATGCCAACATTGCACTCTTATGTTGCAGATATTTTAATGGCATTCTTTGGTGCACATGTAGGGGGAAATCATTTTGGATTTCTCAATCAGAGAGAGCATAAGACCGGCTTGGGAATGTAGGAAATGAAGGAAGGACATTGTGGGGCGTAGGTAAAACTCCGATAATATTACAGTATCTTCTAAGACTTATTCTCTGATTGTTGCGGTTAACTTATTTATATCTGTTTTGTTATTTAAGAAGCCACGTTAATTCGAGTCCGTCAACATTGTAATTACTGCCTAAAGTGCTGTACCAAAATAGGCAGCTGACTTAAATCCCAGGGTCCGTTCGTCATTGGATCTCTCATGTTATGCCAGTCAACACGTGGTTGTTGGAAATGCAAAAGGTTTTATGAATATCCTTACAGGTAAGCAATACTGTCTGTATTCGAGCCACCGTATTCTTGACGTTGAGGATGCTCAAATTTATTTTTATACTCTACTTCAAACACATACGAGAATTGAGTTCCCGTTTCATGAATTCGAATGATTCTATGTCATCGTCTTTGGTAGATTTGCGAGGGTGTGATGCTGATGCCTCGGCTGCGAAGAATGCTCCCTTCATTGGTTGTTTTGAAACCTGCTAAGGAGCATTTCATGCCTTTGTTGGTTGTGAAACCCCCCTAAGCACTCTGTCGAGGATGACACTTGTAATATATGGTATATCACAATCGAAAAGGGAATTAATTGTGAACTTGGATTTACAGACAAGGAGAAGTATCTTCGTCATCGATGTTGTGACCTCTAGAATTCATGACAATTTTAGGTTCGCACTTGGGATATACGAAAAGGCTTCGGATGTGTATATCGGTAATTTCCGCTGAGTTAATGTCGCGATTGATCAGATATTCACCCTTAGGCAGGGGATGGAAAAATGTCTGGAATTTAAGATTCGTTATATAATCTATTCATAGATTACGACAGCAGAGCCAGGGTAGAGCTATATAATACCATGAGAGAGTTCAGCATTCCAAACAAATTGGTACGACTTTGTAGGTTGACCATGACCAACGTAACTAGTCAAGTAAAAATAGCGGGATTGCTGTCCAAACCAATAAACATCTTTGATGGAAGTTTTGTTACTAACCGCCGACGAGTCAGCACGTGCGCTTCTGCCTCGTGATCCGTACCATCGGATCAATTGTGTAATCTATTTAGGGTATCTTAAGTAAACACAAGATACCCTAATTGTCCTATCGGTTCGCGTCTCAAGTCTTCTGTGGGATCCGAAGTAAACGAACGGATCACCACAAACGCGTCCGAGTGTATTGCAGTGATATACATGGTATTGGCACCATGTATATCACTGCAATACATACTCACACCATTTCCTTTCCTTGTGTCTGTTTTTACTCTCTTCCGCACCTTTGATGCATCCCTAATGCATAGACACTCCCGATTGATTGATAATATTTTAAGGGTTTTAGACGTTTTGGGTGGCGTAATATTCGCAACTTCTCAATGAGCCAACACCTGTTTCTCATCCCCCACCCAAACAAATACACAATTAAAGTTTCTTCGCCCTTGTGCACTTCAGACCTCTGTGTCATGTCAGCTAAATTTGCTCTAACCAACAGCAACGCGAACGAAAAAGCTCCTAAAAGGACAGCAAGATTCTATGAGAAAACCAACTGGGAAGGTCTGAACCACTTTTTTGGGAAGTTAGATTTATCGTTATTTTTCCTTAGTAACGATGGAGGCTCTATAGCGGACACATTGACAGATACGATTCTGATTGGCGTGCGAACCTTTATTCCACACAGAGTATATAGTATCAAACTCAAGAGAAATGTGTGGTTCGATTCCGGGTGCAGAGAAGCCATTAAAGCTAAAGAGTTAAGCTTCCGGTTGTATAAATCAAACAATACTGAGGAAAACCGGAAAAGATTCAAGAGAGCTAGAAATGACTGCAATGCTTATATTCAACGCGCAAAGTTCTTGCATGACCAGAGAGTGCGACAAAAAATACTACACTCTCCCACAGGTAGTAGGAACTTCTAGGCATTCATGAAAAACATCCAAAACTCGGTCTCTTCATCCATTCCTTCGCTAATAGTGACAGACCAACTCAACGCTACCTGATACCAGATCAGTTCTGGCTCAACTTGAGCATAAGCAACACACTATGAGCCAGATTCGCTTCCGAACGCGTACTGCTGCCCGGGCACTCAATGAGCTAAACGCAACCAAATCCGCTGCTCCTGATGGCATTCCCCCAATTCAATTGAAGAGATATTCCTCTTCGCTCGCTAAAACAATTCCGGAAACTCTTCCATTTGTCTTATTCTACTGGCCGTTTCCCAAATAGATGGAAATCAGCGAACATTCAGCCAATTCCCAGAAAGGGTGACAAATCATCCCTCTCTTCTTATCGACCCACAGCACTAACTTCTATTCTCTAGAAGGTAATGGAATCACTGAGTAACCATCCACTTTCGAAATATCTGGAATCAAATGACCTCCTCAATGACCGCCAATATGGCTTTCGTAGCAACAGGTCCACAGGAGATCTGATGGCGTACCTTACAGAAAAGGGGAGCCATTCCATACACTACTTTGGCGAAAGTAAGGTTGTTGCACTGGATATCTCGAAAGCATTCTACAGAGTTTGGCAACCAGCCCTTTTATCAAATTACATTCATATGGAGTGGACAATACCCTAATCCGATGGATAAGAGACTATCTTTCTGGTCGTTCAATCCAAGTGGTTCTTGATGGTGTCAATTCTGACTCCCATCAAATTAATGCAGGTGTTCCCCAGGGTCAGGTACTCTCACCCATTCTCTTCCTCATGTTTATAAATGATCTTATCAATTACTCACAACCCAATCCACTCGTTTGCTGATGATAGCACGTTGAGTTTCTCATACTCCATTCAACATTCCCGACCAAACTCTTCGAACGTCAATACCAATCAGCAGGTTATGGTTAATGCACTGAATTCCAACCTCAACAAGATATATCAATGGGGATTATCTAACCGAGTAGAGTTCAATGCTTTAAAAACTCAGTGCTGTCTCCTGTCTCCTCGTCAAAAGCGAACCCCAAAGTAAACACACTGTCGATGAACTGCACTTTCATCGACGAAGCCAAGGAACTATCAATGCTCGCCACTCGAATTAATTCGACTCTTAATTGGAGCGACCACATTTTTGAAGCTGTGAAGAGTGCGGCCAAATGTATTGGGTTCCTTGAAATATGCAAAAAATACTTCACTCCATCCAACCTGGCAACTATTTACAAGGCGTATATTCATCCCTAAATGGAGTTCAACTCCCATATTTGGTCAGGCGCGTCCGAAACTGCACTACACGTGCTCGATGGGAAGCAAAAACGTGCAGTGAAACTTATTGGGGATCCCGCTGTGAGTCGAGTAATTCGTAACGTATTGCGCCTATCTCTTTTCTATAGGTATTATCACGGTCGTTGCTCAAATGAGCTTGCGCAATGTGTTCCGCCTCCTCAGACATTTTCCTGCGATATCCGTCAATCTGTGAAGCTGCATCAATTCACCTTGAAAGTAAACTTCAGTCGCACAAATAAATATAGTCATTCTTTAGCCGAACCCCACGAATGTGGAGTACTCTAGCTGATCATGTGTTTCCTCGTCGTTGTAATGTCCAGGCATTTAAGACCAATGTACATCGATACCTCCTTTCCTTATCCATTTTCTTTTCTTTTCGCTCGCAGTGTGCTCTGACGTTTAAGGGTACTCCAAAATCCCTTTGTGCACGCGTTTATGTAAAAAAAAAAATTGACCCCGACAGGGGTACGGTCTGACCTGCCTCCTCTTCAATCTGGCGTTGGAGAAAGCAATTCGTGACTCTGGCATTACAACTAAAGGGACTATTGTCAACAAGTTCAGGCAGATACTTGCCTACGCAGATGACATCGACACCGTCGGTAGATCACACATCGAACAGGCGGCACAAAAACTGAGACTGCACATTAATGAGGGAAAAACGAAGTACATGGTGGCTCGGTACAAATCAAGCTCGGTAGACTCCGGTGGGCGGAACACCTAGCTCGAATGAGCGAAGAATAGCCTGCCCGGGAAGTTCTTCGTGGCAGGATGTATGGAGGGATTCAGCGCGGCAGACCTTGTCTGCGATGGAGAGATGGCGTATGTCGGGGGGAACATCATGCAGATATTATGATAAATAACCGAACTGTAGGAGGTTCGTCATCGCATAATCTGATCCGTTCTCGGGTCTCTGTCGACGTTCGACTGATAACGGCATTTTGTAACATCGGTGTCACCAATACGAATGTAAACGGCGTCTATCAATATTTGCAAGCAACGAAACCTGATATCCCTGCCCTAACTGAGACCCATGTCGATTCGTCAACTGATTCGACATATCTTCGTTACTCAGGACTTGCATTCGAGATTCCGTTTTAAAAGTGGAGTCTGCGTCTTCACGCCGTCCGATCTAACTTGCCAGAGGATGGAGGCGTTGGAACCTAATAACATACACATTATGTGGTTATGGGTCGTGCTGAGGAATTCTGTTAAATTCCTTTGTTGTCTTTACCGCTCTCCGAATGACGATCGACCGACGACGCTTTCCGAACATCTTATAAGTACTGTCGACTGGATACAGATCAACCACCCAACTTCTGAAATTGTCGTCCTAGGCGATTTTAGTGTGCACAATTCCGGCTGGTTGGTACATTCTAACAGAACAGACGAGGCTGGGAGGCTGGCAGAGATGTTCGCTGTCAACCGCAATTTGAATCAACACGTGGAGGAACCTACGCGAGTGCCGGATACAAGAGGTGATTATGCGAATACCCTGGATATATTTTTGACATTCGACCCGAGCAGTTATACTGTGGAGATTGCTGCGCCACTGGGAACCTCGGACCACTGCTTAGTATCTGTCGCGCAACCACTTGCATTTCAATCAAATAACCGACCTAAGCAGATTCACCGTGTATGGAGGTATGGGGCTGCTAACTGGAGCGATTTTCAAGATTTCTTCGCATCTTTTCCGTGGTCGGAGGTATGCTTTGGAGACTCTGGTGTTTGGGTCGGTCACAGAAATTATTCTTCTCGGGATGGAGATATACATTCCGCATTCCATCAAAAGAAGTTGATCTGATAAACCTTGGTTTGATAAAAAATGCGAACAGTTTACAGCAGCAAAAAATAGAGCTTATAAACAATGGCGCTCTAATCCCACCGAGCTTAACAAAACGAATTTTGTTAGAATCAGAAACCCGTGCAACCAAGCGATTGATACCGCGAAGAAGGCTTACAACGACAGAGTGACTAATAGTGACATTGAGTGCCCGACTGGCTCGCACCCGTTCTGGTCAATGGCAAGGGCTATCAGCAGTAACTTCGCGTCCTCTCTTTTTCCCCCGATAGTGATGGGTAGCGGGACGTTAGTCACAAATTCAAAGGATAAAGCTAATGTATTCACGAATTTATTTTCAGCGAATTTAAACCTCGATGCCGGTCTTTTGGACCCACCTGGGATCGCGCCGGTACGGTCTTCGATGCGGGATGTCAGGTTCCGCCCGTGTACTATTCAACGCACGTTACGGAGCTACCTAGCGTCCAGGTCCCCCCTAACATCCACAAACCCCCTTTCTTTAGTTCTCCTCTCTACCTCTAAAAGGAGAACAACTCGCCAAGTAGTTAATTTGCATAAACTACTTTGTGCAAATTCTACTTGGTAGAGAAAAAAATAATAAAACGGCGTTGGCGCCAGATAAAAAATAAAACGTCAACGGCAAATAAACAAAGATTAGACATTCGACGTTAAACTTCGAACGCGATCACACAGTCGACAACAAAAACAAACTCATCACAACCGAGACGTTCTCAAAGATTACTACATAGGTCACCTAAGCAATTCTCAGATAACGTAAACTTAGCTCCACAACGGCTCGAGGAAATATTTGTTTCACATGATGTCTCCAGTTTAGTCTGCTACCCAGATGTATAGCGAGATATTTCACTGAATGTCCTTTTGGAACTGCAATAAATATTACGTGAATAGATATCATCTCGTTGAGTTGTATATATTGTTGCGAGCTTAGGGTTCGCTGGATTAATTATTTTTAATAAATAAGAGCCGTTAAATCGATTTTGAATTAATGTAACACTTTATTCGTCCGTTAATAACAACCGTCACTTTTACCGTACACTTAACGATTTCTCGACTCATCGCTTCCGTACTTATCGCGTCTTTGACTGCTTACTTCTCCTCTCTGAAAAAAAAATTGTGGCGAGAAGGCCGAATTTAGCGAGACAAGGACATATGTGTCCTTCATCTTGTCTCTGACTTCTGGTCATCTTGCGATAACCAGAATCACCCACATCCGTGAGGATGTTGGGCTCGGTCTCGCGATCTCTGAAAAGAAAAGAGAAAAAGGGGGGGTATCCAAGGATAGTGTGGACAGTGTTAGTCCGGGTGTTCTCTAACTACTTTTATAGAGGGATAGTGGGGAAGAAATCGTACGAGACCGGTAGGTCTTGGGTGCGGTAGTGAACGCAGATCACGTCTTTGGCGTCTGATAATCTGCGCTTTGGTCGGTGTGTATGTTTGTGTTTGTGCCGTCTTGTACTGTGCGTTCGTGTGTGTGGTTTGTTAATAGTAGACCCTATGGGATGGGTCCAGGAATCCTCTATTATAGAGGGGAATGTTGTTGGGAAGGGTGCTTTCTTCAGTTTTGTACTGAAGAAGAAATTGTGGGGGTTTGATCCGAAGAGATCGAGAGAAAGAAGGGTCAAGAACGCAGGACTCCCGTACAAGTAGGTTCTCGCTGTTCTGAATGTTTTCGAGGTACTTATATGCTAATTGAAGCAAGTACTCGTCGATAGGGGTAATGGAGGCGCCTTCGTATGGGTGAGAGTTGGGGTAATGACGACCGTCAGGCCTTCTAGAATGATTGGTGCATCTTCTGAGGAGTTTCCTTTCGAAAACCCGAAGTCTTTCCATTTGGGCCGAAGATATGCAGGACCATGTGGGAAAGGCGTACGATATTCCAGATATTAGCTGCTTGTGTCACGTATTTATACCGTTTCCTCATTCTGATTCGGTGTTTCGTTTCCGTCCGTTCCATAGCCTCGAATTTTCTACTGCCCATAGTCTCTAGTTTTCCAGTACTTTCTAGAATATTCTAGTACTTTGTTTTGGACTTTCAAGAATATTCTAGTACTGATTGTCATATGCGTCACAATATCTTCCAATCAATGGTCCATTGGCTAATTTTATTGAGTGCCTGTTGCGATTGTTCTGTAGCTTTTTTTATGGTCAAGGGGCATCATAGGATCATTGTGTAGCTGCTTAATAGCCTGCAACGCAATTAGGACAATGGTGCTATAAGGGATTTCGGAATACAATGGTAATTGTGTCCCGTATCTTAGCTGGCGGCCAGGATTATATTTGCACGTTTGCAGGTAACGCTGGCTAACAGGGGCGCCGATCAGGTTTTCGAATTTACGATGCCTGTATGATGTATATAATTATTTTTAGAAATTTAGGACGATGCGTTAAATGTCCTTGGAAAGGCAATGTTTGTCCGTTTGTTGTGTCCTTCGATCGCCGTGCAGGCGTAGGACGATTGATCGGACTTGTGACCCACGTGTCTGAGGACACGTGGGGTAGTTGCCTCCAAGATGTATGTTACCTTCGTTTCAGGTATGGTGGAGGACTTTTAAGGACACGTGTCTGTGGACAAGTGTAATTTACCTATAGGTGAGTGTGTTCCTTGGCTACTTTACTACACCGTGGAATAATTAGACCTTCGAGAAGCCCGTACTGCTCACCTATTTGGATAGTTCCAAAGAAGGGACTAAACCCAGACGGCACACAAAAGAAAAGAATGGTAAATGACTATAGGAAATTAAATCTTCATACTATAAACGACAGGTACCCAATGCCAAACATTGTGCATACAATCCAAAACTTAGGGGAAGCAAAAGTCTTTTCCACATTGGACTTGTCGGGATTTCACCAAATACTAATAGCCGAAAAAGACAAAGAGAAAACGGCATTTGCTGTAAATGGGGCATTATACGAATATAATAGGTTAGCGTTTGGATTAAAAAACGCCCCAGCGATATTTTAACGCTGTGTGGACGACATTTTGAGACCCTTTGTAACAAAATTCTGTTATGTATATATCGACGACATAATTGTCTTCTCGAAAACTCGGGATGAACATATGAACCATCTCCGACAAATATTCGATGCTCTACATAAAGCTAACTTAACGATTTCAGAAGAGAAATCACATTTCTTTAAAGACTATGTGAAATTTTTAGGCTATATAATAAGTCACAAATCCATAAAAACAGACCCAGAAAAGATTGAGGCCATCAGAAAACACCCAGAGCCAACAAACCTAAAGGAGCTACGTGCCTTCCTTGGCCTAACTGGATTCTACCGTAAGTTCGTAAAAAACTTCGCCATAATAGCAAAGCCCCTAACGAACCTACTCAAAACCGATCAAATGGTCCCACAGAAAGAAAGTACAAATTATAAAATAAAATTAAATCAAGAAGAAAGAAAATCATTTGAAGACCTGAAAGCACATTTAGAAGAATGCCTGGAGCTATCGCAACCAGACTATTCCAAACCATTCGAACTAACCACTGACGCATCAAACACAGCGATTGGCGCAGTATTATCTCAAGAAAAACGACCGATTACATTCATCTCTAGAGCATTATCGAAGACAGAACAAAACTATGCAACAAATGAAAAAGAATTGCTAGCCATAATCTTTGCACTAGACAAACTAAGAATACACATACAGGGAGTATCACACTTAACGATTTTCACAGACCACCAGTCTCTGACCTATGCAGTGTCCAAAAAGAATACAAATACTAAGATAAAAAGGTGGAAAAATAGGATAGAGGAATATGGAGCAAAAATAGTATACAAGCCTGGCAAAGAAAATATAGTTGCAGACGCATTAAGTAGACAACAGATAAATAATTCATCAACATCCTCGGTACATTCAGGGGATAGTTCACCAGTCTACAAAATAAAAAGTGTTGCAAAGCCAGTATATCAATTTAAAAGTCAGATATTCATAGAATTTGCGGAAGAAGACAAAGTAGAACACAAAACAACATTTACGGATTACAAAAGATTCCACTTAAAAATCAGTAATTTATCAGGAATCATTGGGGTGTTAAAAACGGTTACAAACTCGAACCACACCAACGCTATCTATTGCGATGAAGTGACACTTCACGAGATCCGAAACATAGTCGAAGAAAACCTAAACTGCGATAAAATCGTTCACGCACCAAATTCTGTAATAGATGTAATAAATGAGGACGAACAACTTAGAATTGTTCAAGGAACACACAAAAGAGCTCATCGAAACTATCGAAACAACATTTTAGAAATATCTGGAAAATACTTCTGGCCCACATTCAAACAAATGTGCAAAGCCGAAACAAAAATCTGCGAAGTTTGTTCAACCTGTAAATATGAAAGACACCCGATTAAACAAGTAATAAAACCCACACCTATCCCAACAAAAGTAGGAAAAAGTCTACAGGTGGACACATTCTATTTAGAGAAGAAAATATATATAACAACAATAGACACATACAGCAAATATCTGTATATCCGTAATATACCAAACGAAATTGGAACAACAGTAGTCATCGACGAGATAATCTCTCAAATATTTCCCTTCGCCGAATCAATCATGACTGATAACGCACCAATCCTCAAAGGAATAAAAACCGAATTTTTACTCAAACAAAGAGGAATAACACATATACTGGCCCCAGTAGCCCATTCCACATCCAATTCAAATATCGAGAGAGTTCATTAAACGTTATTAGAAATCAGTAGAAGTCTGGCAGATGACAAATCCACATCAGTGTCAGAAGAAATATTCAACGCGGTTAAGCAATACAACTTAACAAATCATTCGACTACGGGAGTCAAACCAAGCGAATTATTTTTCGGTGTAGTAACAGTAGACATACAAGATAAACTAAAGAACGCACAAGAGAAACAAAATCGATTCCAAAATAAAAAGAGAAAAGATAAAGTATATTCACCCGGAGATATTATTTTTGTAAAAAAGAACAGACGAGAGAAAAACGAAACTCGTTACACAAAACATATTGTAGTGGAAGATCAAGGAACCACGATAATTGGAAATGGAGGTAAAAGAATTCACAAGGATCTTATTCGTGCTGGGAATAATTGAAACAATCACCGGAAATATGGAAATTATACCTTTAAAGGACAACAAATTTACCTCAACAAAAATCCCAGACATATGTGTATATGTAAACTCAAGTATATTAATTCACCCATTTAATTATTGTCAGCTGATGTTATAACTGTAACAGTTGCAAAGGTGTCTATGAATGTGTTTTTTGTTGTTGGGATGTCTGCTGTGTATAGTCAGTAGAGGAAAGGTCCCAGGACACTTCCCTGTGATACGCCTGCTTCTATTGGAAAAGACCTAGAGTGAGATAGTTCGTGTGTTACTTTGAATGTTCTATTAGACAAGTATGATTCGAGTAGTAGACGATAGTTTGCTAGAAACAGTTTACTCATTTTATAGATAAGACCTTCATGCCCTACTCTATCGAATGCTTGGGAGACGTCAAGAAAAAGAACTGGGCAGTACTTCTTTTCTTCGGAAGCCGTTTCTATTACTGTGGTCACACGGTGAACCTGATCAATAGTTGGGTATTTATTCCTAAAGCCAAATTGAAAGTCTGGAATATTGATGAGTGGCTTGAGTCGCTGATGTCATAACTGTGTCATCTACAGAAGTGCCTATGTATGTGCTTTTGGTTGTTGGGATGCCTGCTGTGTATAGTAAGTAGAGGAAAGCTCCCAGGACACTTACTTGTGGATTTTTAACGTATATAAAACCATTTGGTGTTCGTTTCACAGACTTTATTTGTTGGCAAACTGACGCTATAATACTCTAAAAAACTACAGCGAACTTAACAATCAAGTAAATAAATACATCTAGCTACGTTTTGGCTTTTGTAAAACCACTTCTACTAGTATCTTAGCTGGGTCAAAGTGTACTAAGTTAGTCAAATATGCAGTTTACAAATGGGTTCATTTGTGTCTTTGCTTCAAGACTCATACATTTAGTTATATATTAAGTTGTTTAATACATCGTAACCGTTTATTAATTCTATGAAAGTAAGATATATAAATTAAATGAATTTACTGTTAGATCATCGGTGTACATGAAGGCAATGAAAAACAGTTAAGCGCATTTATAATTTATAACAACTAAATAAGAAACAACTCTACAAAAATGAGTTAAAGGATCCGTTAATATAATCTTCACTTCACTACCCTATTATGCTCCTCTGCAGCTTCGAAAATCTACGCCAGTATCACTTAGTATGACTTCGCTCATTTAAATTTCCTTTTTATTTACATTGACCTTCGAAAGGCTTTAGAGAATGCCCTCGTACTTGAGTGGATTTCCTGTCTCGATGAGAACAGTTGGTGAAGCCTCTTCAACCGTCATTAGATTGTCGTTGACCTTCTCTGTAGACTTCAGCGAGCAAAACGTCTGTGGGCTTTGTTTCTTTGGGAGTTTGTTTAGAAAATTTGGCTTTGATTTGCAGTACGTGTTTAATGTGGTTGAGTCATCGGTGGATGGAACTTCGCTTTTCGTGGCTTCCATGAGGGTTGCGTCATCAGTGTCAATAGGCGGGGGAGGAATTTTCTTCTTAACTAATGAAACGCTTTCTTCAGACAACTGATCGTATGTTGTGACGGACATTGGTTCACTGCCAGATGATGAACAAGTTGCAGCTGGACTTGACACGGATCCGTTCGATTGCATATCGATTCCAGCATCGGTAAAAGGTGATGCAGCCATTGGCGACGAGCAAGATGATGAATTGGTGGTATTGTTGGTGCAGAGTTTCGAGATGAAAAGTTTTGGTGTTATGCGTCCGTCATAAGTGCCTGAGTCGGGACTTGGACATACAGAAGAGGGCGATTGACACACGGGAGAAGAGCCACGGCTAGGGAATTAAAATTAAATACATGTAATTGATCGCCAATAAATGAAATTTATAATACATGCTTTTGCATTTATAAATTATTGTTTGTTTGTGCGAGGCCAAGCCAAAAAACGTTTGAGGATCTTACCTTTCGGTGAATATCTTTTTCAGCGGTGGTGGAGAGTATACATTCCAACTGCTGTTGTCATCTAGCTCAAACTTGCGTTTTACTGGGCCCAACTGACTGGGGCGCATAGCGATTGGAGACATTGAGCGTCTTGTTGCAAAAGTGCGGCGGGTAGGCGATGGAGACAATCCATACGGAAGGCGAAGTCCAGCACGGTGACTAGAAGTTTAATTTGGATTAACGTATTATATCTGTATATTGCGAGCCAAACACATAAACAAGATAAAAAGTAAATAATTAAAATAAACTAACAATTTTGTTACATGAATATGACGGTTTCATATCACAGGTCAAAGAGAGTTGGAATGACTAACGATTTGCATATATATATTCTCCAATAGGGACTTGACAACTTTTTTTCGGTAGTAAATTTTTATAATTTACAGGTGTTGTTCGTTCGTGTACTTAACCATGATGAGAATGTTGAGTTTATTGAATAAAGTGTTCGATGATTAGTGTAAGGGTGCGTTCACAAATTGAATTCAAAGTTGTCAAGTCCCTATTGTATAAGCCTAGTGTTTTCCAATAGGGACTTGACAACTTTTTTTCGGTAGTATATTTTTATAATTTGCAGACGTTGTTCGTTCGTGTACTTAACCATGATGAAATGTAGGGTCCTACAATACGGACTTGACAACTTTTTTTGGTAGTAATTTTTTATAATTTGTGGACGTTGTTCGTTCGTGTACTTAACCATGTTAAATGTTGAGTTTACTGAAAAAATTGACAGTGACAGTTCGATGATTAGTGAAAGGGTGCGTTCACAAATTAAATTCAAAGTTGTCAAATCCCTATTGGAAAACCCGATACATAAAGTGTGATCCTAATCCGCCCACAAATAGGGGTCATACATTATGATCAAGTATTATCTCGTCAAAATGTATTTACAATATTATCTCGCCAAAATATATTTACAGTTATTGTAATTGCGCGAGATATAATTATTCTAACAATAACTACGATTTCATAAACTACATACTGAGATTTACTACAGAATTATAGTTCAGTTAATTGTCTTATTTAGCACATAACTCTTTACCCAAGGAATAAATTTGCAGAAACTGAAAGCGCCAGGGAAATAATATAATCTCAAGATCACCCAAATGTTCACGACACTAACAGTGTTACTGTTGGTGAATAAGGCATATAGAGTCATTCTTTTAGTAAATGTTATTTGGATTTACATTTACAACCCTATAAATTCAAAAAAAAAAAAAAAAAGGCGACAGATCTGACTGTGAAAACTACAGAGGAATATCATTGCTCCCAACCGCATACAAAATATTAACAAATGTCATTCTGGCGAGAATCACACCTTACGCAGAAGAGATACTGGGAGACTACCAATGTGGATTCCGTAGGAACCGGTCAACAAGCGACCAAATGTTCACAATAAGACAACTGCTGGAAAAGAAGTGGGAATACGGAGAGACGGTTCACCAACTGTTCGTTGACTTCAAAAAAGCCTACGACTCAGTCGCAAGGCAGAGACTCTACCATATTCTAGTTGAGCTGGGAGTCCCAAAAAAATATGCCGCGCTCATTCAAATTTGCATGAACGAAAACAAAGGGCGAGTTAGAATAGAAAACCACCTCTCAGAACCATTTGAAATCCGGGACGGACTAAAGCAGGGAGATGGTCTATCACCGTGTCTCTTTAACCTTGTGCTCGAGTATGTCATCAGAAAGGTACAAGACGACAACATGGCCGGATCATCCCTGAACGGGGTCACACAAGTGCTCGCATATGCGGATGACATCGCCGTTCTGGGCGATAATCTAGAGACTGTTAGTAAAAACTGTGAAATCATCATGCAAGCGGCAGAAGAGGTGGGCCTAGAAATAAATGAAGACAAAACAAAATACATGATTACGGCGAGAGCAGGTGGGTCTCAGAGAACACATATAAACGTCAGAGGTAAGATCTTTGAAAAAGTTAAAGAATTTAAATATCTGGGAACGATACTGACGGCCAGTAACGAAATGTCGAAGGAAATTAACAAGAGACTGCATTCCGGCAACGCGAGTTGGCACGCAGTCAGTAAACTGCTGAAATCCAGACTGCTATCACGTAACATAAAGCTCCGTGTCTATAGAACCATAATCATGCCAATTGTTCTATATGGATGCGAAACATGGGCTCTCACAAAACGGGAAGAAAACAAATTCCGTCTATTCGAGAATAAAGTTTTGAGAGGCATCTTTGGAGGTAAATATGACGAGGAGGCAGGACAATGGAGGAGACTCCATAACCACGAATTGGAAGAACTATATCGCAAACCTACAATAGTGAGAGTAATCAAGTCGCGAAAATTAAGATGGGCCGGACACGTGGCGCGAATGGGGAACGATAGGACCGTGCATAGAATTCTTGACGGTAGACCAACGGGAAAGAGACCGGTAGGACGGCCGCGACGGAGATGGGAGGACAATGTTAGGTTTGACCTTGAGGAGATCGGATCGAATGGTGAAGCGTGGAAGGAGAGTGCCCAGGACAGGGAAGGATGGCGAAGCCGAGTCGGTGAGGTCATGAACTTCCGGGTTCCTACAGGCCAATAAATAATAATAATAATAAATTCAAATTTACCTTGACTAAAGGCAGTATGTAGTGAAGAATTCACTCAGAGAGGGTGTTGGGGCAATATGCTGATTGAAGTATATCTTTACAGGCCAGCGGTGTTAAGAAACAAGCTACACTTTAAAATTGACCTTAGTTGAGGGGCCGTGCGCCCTCTTTGATTTATAGTTTCCACAAAGCAAATACACAAAAAACTCTCCAAAGATTATTAATCAATCGAGAGTATCGATGCCTGAGGGACGCAAACAGAGGTGCAAAAAAGTAGGAAAACAACCAAGGGATGGAATGGGTAGAGGGTTTTCCCGCAGTGCACATCACTCGCGTGTATATTCTCGCACTTTTCACACCACTAAGACGCGTGGGCGGAGATCCGTTTGTTTGCATAGGATCGCACAGAAAACTTGGCACTGCACTCGGACGCGTGTGTGAAGATCCGTTCGTTTGTTTAGGATCCCACAGTAAGACTTCGCGCCCGAACCGATAGTGCAATTGGGTACCTTATGTGTATTTAAAATTCCCAAAAAGGATGCACATTTGATCCGATGGTACGGATCACGAGGCAGAAGCGCACGTCCTGCCTCGTTGGCGGTTTTAAATCGACTCTGGTCATCTGGAATAATACCCTTGGTTTCTAATATTGGTTTCAAATAATTTTGACATAACAGGTAACAGGGAAATTGGTCTGTATGATGTTGTTTCACTAGGTGGTTTTCCTGGTTTAGCTATCATTACCACTTCAGCTATTTTCCATAAATCTGGAACATACTATAACCTTAGTGCAACGTTAATGAGGTTTGTTAGCTTTACTAAGGCTTTTTTTGGAGGACTGAACTATTTTACTTGAAATAAGATCAAATCCTGGTGATTTTTTATATTTATATTTCGTTTAATTTCTTGCAAAACTTCTCTAGGTGATAAAGACTTTATGTTGAGTTGTTCTTCTAATAAATCATTATCTGTTATAGAATACTCATGATTTATTTGGCGTTAATTTGGTATAAATATGTTCTCCAGATGCTCAGCAAACCTTGTGGCTTTTGTTCATTGCTAATGGCTCAATTTTTAATGGCGGGATTTGAGTATTTGGCTGTTTCATATTCTTCGTGGCTTTTCCAGATAGAGTAATCCGTGCTGCTGCCACTGGTTAGCTTTTCAAGATAGATGTTGATTTTGATTTCCCTTTATAGTTGTTTAGTGAGGTTATGGGTCGGACACGTGGCGCGAATGGGCAACGATAGGACCGTGCATAGAATTCTTGATGGTAAACCAACGTGAAAGAGACCGACAGGACGACCGCGACGGAGATAGGAGGACACTATTAGGTTTGACCTCGAGGAGATCGGATTGGATACTCGAACGTGGAAGGAGAGGCCACAGTACAGGGAATAATGGCGGAGTCGAGTCCACGAGGTCATGAACTTCCGGGTTCCTACAGGCCAATAAATAGAATAGAATAGTGTGGTTATTTAATTTTTTTTTATCTTGAGGAGACCCAGACTGGTGCCATAGATTTCTGTTTTCTGTTCCTGGATATAAGCTGTGTGATCTCTCTAGGATAGTTATTATTTTGCGTGGATCTTATTTTATCTCGGGTGTATACTTGTGGGTTTTTTTTTCACTAGAGGCGTCAGCACGGACGCGGGTTAAGCGAAACACCACAGATTGTTCACTAAAAGTAAAGAAAATAAAACACACTGGAGTTCGGTTCTCTTAATTTCTTTTATTTCCGTTTCTGTTGCACGTTCACATAGCTCGAATTGTTCGACGACCGTTGGTGATCCGTGGTAATAATTGGTAGTTTCACAGGAACTCTTAACGTGTTAAATTAACATTAAATGCAACGTACGAATTGACGATTACAGGGTCTCATTCTTTTCTAATTACATCGAATACAATGATATAGGTTAGTAAGCACTCGGAACTCTTTCTGTTGTTAAATTGGTGTTGATTAAGCACGATTCCTGTCGTAAAGCACGCCTTCGAGTTTATTCGGAATTGCTAGGTATATTTTCACAACATTCACTTCACATGTAATTTTAATAGAACGGATACGAATATTACGTAATTGTTTGTTGTTACAATCGGACTTGATTTCAAAGAAGCTAGTTCCACAAAACTAATTAAACCGCAACCGCACTCCGAAGTGTACCCCACGGGGAACGAAATTTGACTCCGATGATGCAACTCACATCCATCTCTTCGATGGCCGCGAATTGCATAGATAAGGGAGGATAGAATGGCGTATAGGAAAAGTACAATGCCCTGCGATGAGGACGATGATCGGTGGACACCTGATCAAACAGAAGTACATCGTTGGTGATGAATCCCAGAGATCGAAATAGATTTTTGTTTCAAAGTAAACAAAAACGGTATTTCACAGATCAATGGGGTATATGATGACGATGATGTATATGATGTGCCTATGATACAAAAGGGGTCGTCATGATGTTTGCCTAAGATTCCTTGGAAACACCGATGTAGGCAATATCCAATCTAGTCATATGGCTCCGATGCACAAAGAGGCAAATTATTTTGTTGACATAAGTCAACAGGGACCTCGTCGACGGCGGTGAAGGGTCAGGCTGGATGGCTATATGTTTAGATTAATATGCGGGTAAGTAAAACGCACACAGTGGGATACTGTATGTTTAATTTAGGTTTTCATCATATGCATGGCATGGGTAAGGTTACCTAAATAATGATCTTTTCCATGCCAAAATTTCAGGATCGGTTGATAACCGATGAAAAAGAATTGTCGCAAGTGTTGCGGACCTAAGGGTACAGGCGCGATATTCACTCATGAACCGTAGCGGCTACAGCTATGGCAACAATTACGCTGGCCAGCGTGTATTTATCTTTTATAATTGCTGACTAGCTGAGCCGATTGTCTGGCACGGTGCATGTATGAATGAAATAATTTGTTTGGAGTGCATGGTTGATAAGATTTAACTTTCAGGTGAAAGAGAATGAAGGGTAGCTTACGCTGCCCCAAAATTGCAGGTAGGTATAGTGGATTGGAAAGTGGTTAATTTAAGAGGATGGGCGGTTCTTTGGGAATGTATTAAAGAACCGCCACATACTTTCAAGCGGTGTGCTGTATTAATGAAACAATTTTTTCTAAATCCATGTCTAGCTGCTCCGGGATTTTAAGTGGTACCCTGAGGTTGACATTCTGATCGAGTTCTATTTTAAAACTTTCCCAGTCCGTGCATTTGTTAAGTAGTGTCAGGTTCTGCTCTTTATGTAATACGAGGGTTGTCTTTATATTTCGGGATTAGAGAACAAAAACAAATATTGATCATCGAAAATCGCTTTATTGTTTTTCAAAATATTCCCCATGCAGATCTATACACTTTTGCATGCGTTTGAACCAATTGTCGAAGTACTTTTGCCACTCTGATTGAGGTATCTCCAACACATGCATTCTGAATGCAGCAACCGCTTCTTCAGGTGTCGAAAAACGTTGACCTCCCAGTTTGTTTTTTACGTACGGGAATAAAAAGAAGTCATTCGGTGCCAAGTCAGGACTATACGGCGGATGACCCATCAAATCGATGTTTTGGGTGCTCAAAAATGCAGTTGTCGCAGCCGATGTGTGAGAGCTCGCATTGTCGTGGTGAAGAGTGATCCGTCTTCGGCGGTTGGTTTTCCTGATTTCTTGGAAGACAACTGGCAAACAAATGGTTGTGTACCACTCAGAATTGACTGTTCTGCGTTGTTCTAGTGGTACGGTTGCGACATGTCCAGTTTTTCCGAAAAAACAGGCGACCATTTGCTTGGAAGCGCTTCGTGCGCGAACAACTTTTGTTGGATTTGGCTCATCTTGAAACACCCAGACAGTCGACTGCTGTTTACTTTCGGGCTCATACGCGTAAATCCACGATTCATCACCTGTCACGATGTCATAGACGTGTTTCGAAGCACCGCGACCGTATTTTTTGAGCATTTCTTTCGACCAATTGACACGAGCCTTTTTTTGGGCGATTGACAAATTGTGTGGGATCCAACGCGAACAAATTCTTTTGGACGGTCAAATGTTTATGCAATATTGAATGTATGCTGGTCCCACTAACGCCTAAGGTTGTCTCAATCTCACGATAGGTCACATGACGATCTTCCAATATCAGTTCGCGCACAGCATCTATGGTTTTCGGAACAACAACTGATTTTGGACGACATTCACGAAATTCATCTTGGAGTGAACTACGACCACGATTGAATTCACCATACCATCGATAAACACTGGTCCTTGATGGAGCTTCATCGCCAAAAATTGAATTAAGTTCATCCATGCACTGTTGCTGAGTTAATCCACGCCGGAAGTTGTAAAAAATAATCGCACGAAAATGTTGACGATTTGATTCCATTTTTGGGCCGAGATGAATCTTTTAAGTTACTGTAAACAACACAAATAGCGCTCGTATGTCAGAACGTTCTGAGTGCGTATAACCTCAAAAATGTCCAACTTTACGACAGAGCTGTCAATTGCCGGATTGCAACACTAGGGTTGCCAAATCCCGAAACATAAGAGGCAACCCTCGTACATTCTTACTTATTAGTTTATTTCTAGATATATTGCAGAGTGATCTGAATTCATATCGTAGCTTTGTTTTGTGTGGAGATAGTTAGTTGATAGATTTTTGCATACAAAAAAGTCTACCAGATCAGGGATTTTGAATGGGTCAGTTGGCCAGTAGGCGGGTGATTTCGTTGACGCTACGTCACATTTCATTTCTTGTATGTCGCTCATAAGTTCTCTTCCTTTTGTGTTCGTTAATCTGGCGCCCCAATTCCTATTTTTGGCATTAAAGTCACCTCCTAGTATATATCTCTCAGCAAGTGATTGAAAAATACTTATATAAGTATCCTTTCGTATCGTATATCGTAGTGGGCAGTATATGGCTGCTACAGTAAGAGCATACCGCTTTGTGTTAATACAGATGACAACAGATTGAATGTCTGGCTCTTCATATTTTATTATCTCATGAAGTTTAATATTTTTCTTCACAATTACAGCACTGCCGCCCTTTCCTTTATTGGCTGGGTGTAGTGCTCGATAGAATTTATAGCCTTTGAACCTAATATGTGATTGTTTTGTAAAATATGTTTCTGATATAAGACACACACCTATATTTTGTATATCTAGAGCTACTTGCAATTCATTTCGATGATTCTGTAGTCCATAACAGTTCCAAGCCATAATTTTAAGTTTGTTAATCATTGTTGAATCTTAGTTGTAGCTGTTTTAGCGCTATTTTCTATTTTTTTCAGTCCTTCATCAAACGATGTCATGAACATTAGAATTTCGTCCAACTTACTATTATTTGATTTGATGTTCCCATTGCGTTGAGTGGTTGAAGTACTTCTGGCAACAGCTTGTGTGTAGGAAATATACCCTTATGCAACAGGTAAGTTAGCACTGGTAACTTGCTGCTGCCGCGAAACTGATGGTTTCTTGATGTTACTGTTTCTTAACTTTTGCTTTTCTTTGGCTACCATGCAGCCTCTATAATTAGCCGGATGGGGTTCTCCACAGTGCACACATTTTGGTTCGACGTTTGCTGGTTTCCTGCAGTCTATGGTTAGATCTTTTCCTGCGCATTTAACACACCTTGGTTCTTTAGTACAGTACTTCTGTGTGTGACCATAGAATTGACATTGGGACATCTCTTGCATTGGGGTATAAATTTTGTAGATCTAGGAGATTGTATTTCAACCTTGCATCCTAGTATTAATTTAATTTCGTATACTTTATTAATTTCTTCGTCGTTATTGAAGGTTAGCCTAAAAATGGCTCCACGGTTTTCCGACTTAATTTGTGCATTGCATCTAGAATTTTGAAACCTCAGCTCTCCAACAATTCCTTTTGGCTTTCAGGTGAAAGGCAATTTTTTAGCCATCACTCTTATTGGCCTTTCTTGTTTATTTTCGTAAGAATGCCGCAGGTATTTGTTTTCGGTCAGAAACTGTGTTATAGGTCTGTGTTATAAATGCCCGTAATGCTTCGTCATTACGGGCATTTATTTTGACGCTGTCGCGGTTCAGTATTTTACAAGCAAATACCTGAGGACGAGGAACACGACCACTGAGATCAATTTTTATAAATGATATTTGTAAAACAGACTTAGGTGGATGCTTTCCGCCCCTGTTTGTATTTGGGTTATCAAAGTAGGAGGTTTTCTCTACTGAAACGCCAAAACTTTAGTAATAAAGATATTTGTTGATTCATTTTCTGTGTTGGCTAAGCATCACGTCGACACGAATTCCCAGGAAAGGCAAGGCAAGCACCAGCACACCATTTCCAGGGAGACAACGATCAGCGGCGCACCGATTCCAGGAAGCCACTAAGAAAAGCAGCCCTCAGCAAACGAGCGAAGGAGGGGACGGCCGAGGGCCTATATAAGGCGGGCACATCGGCAGAGCAGTGGGAGTCGTCAAAGGAACTAACAAGAAAAATAATACATATTGGATCACATTAATCATCAATAAATAGGAAATAAGCAAAGTTATTGCAACGTGTTTTTCGCTTCGTCGTTGAAATTTTCCTTGGTCGGTTGGGAATCGTACTGGGCAAGACAATAACGCCCTTCGTCCAGAGCAGCGTCCGGCTCTGGAAGTACGCTACGCTAATCGAATAAATCGTTTGGCCGCCCAGCGCCGGAATACAGTCCACTAACGGAGAGACTGAGGCGTCGCTAGAGGAAGCGGCGTTTGCTTGTTCAGTTTTCCTTTTTCATTGCAGCAACATTCTGAATAAAGGATTTATAAAGTTATGTAGACATAAATCCTCCTCATTGTGATATGGTGACCGGACCGCATACAATTCGACAAGAATAAATATACACGTTGTTAGAAAGCTTGCCTTACGACAAAGGAAGTGTAAACCAATTTACGGCCGTTAGGGTAATCGTAATCCTCTCAGGGTTAATCAAAAAGGGGATGTGTTTTATGGTTTATTATATAATTCGTAAGGTAGAGTTGACTGCCTTGAATGTTAGAAGGACATAGGATGTCACAACCCATTAGTCTTGTTACGGACTTCGCATCCATGTCCTCGCCCAACACCCACTAATTTCTTCAAATTCCCCCTCTCTACCAGTAAATGAAATAAATATCGTCAAGTAGCTAATTTGCATAATCTACTTTATGCAAATTCTACTTGGCAGAAAAAATAATACAAAAAAGCGTTGGCGCCGAATAAAAAATAAAAACGTCAACGGCAGCAAAATGAATGAGACAGAAGGCTAGAGATATCAAGGGCAGAAACAAATTGGAATTTACATTTTCTGCCAGCAAAACAAATAAGGAGCAAAAGATACTACTATTGCAAGAACTACTGTAACAGTTAGACACATAAGTATCCGAAGTGCAACCGCACCGGTTCCACTGCAATTCATTACAAAAATCAGGATCAATTATTGTCAACATCAACATCATCAACAGACTAGGCAGCTGAACAGGGGGAGTCAAGAACTCAACGCCCCCATGCAACCTGCATACCAGTGGCCAGCAACAACGACCGCTCCACGATCCGATCCCCAAGTAAGTCACTTCTCTTGCCATTCCCTTTTATTTTAAATTAAATTGTTAATTATATTACAACAATTTTGGCGCAGCCGGTGACCACCAGCTGAGGTTTGTGTCGGATTCGTCAGGGATACAAACCCAGTGGTGGGAAGAGCCCCGAGGCTCTAACGTCCCTACGCCTACTAGCGGAACTAGCGGCTAGGATTAAAAAATAAAGATTAAGCCGTATAACCAAATACAATAAAAAATAAAAAAATATTTTCTTCTTTTTCCTTTTCAATTTACAGGAGGGAGGAAGGAAAGAATCAACGTTGGGTTGGGAAATAAATAAATTATTATGCCCAAATATTTTCCGTTGTTTCTTGTGTCAATTTCCAGGTTTTTGTCTTCTCCTTTCTTTCTTTTCTTTTTCCACTTTTTTAGATTGGGTCTTGTCATCGTTGGTCGGTAATTCCTAATCGTGTTTTGGTTCGCTATCGAATACCAGCGAATTACATTTAGAATAAGCCGGGTAATCCCTCCTCACGAAAAATAAATAAACGCGCGTACTTCCTACTCCGCGATGCAAACGAGAAGCCACTCAAGGAGAAATTCCGCGAAACGCGTAACGTGGGAACCCATCGCCGCTATATTGGGTGCCGAGAGAATTTTGGACCTTGTCCAAAACAACATGGCAGTGTTCGGTGGCCACAAATGTCCTAATGCAGCGAAGGAACTGCATAACTTCCTCGAAGGCTGTGACAGGACCTTAGATTGTTTATCCGCAGCGGAGGAAAAAACGTTCCTGTGGTGGCTACCCATGCGGTTAAGTGGGCAAGCACGCCGCATTTTTAAGGAAAACTTCCGAGCAACTTTGAAGGAGTACGAGCAACGACTCCGAAATACGCTGTGGGGGCACGAAGTAGGGTGTGCCGGTGTACGGCACAGGGTTCACTCCGGTGCCCATCTTTCTGCCACCGTACTGTTCACAACGAAGAGAATAAAGGGCGGCAAACATCCAGGACACTGCGGGGCGGCGAGGAAGCGAAGCAGCGGGAAATAAAACACACTGTCATAATCATTCACAAATTGTTTAATTGTTCACTAGGTTCTAGTAAATGATTGCCGGTCCGCCGGACTTTAAGAGACACGACTAAATGCTTTTCGTTTAAGGGGCCAAGAACCCGACACACCACTAAATGGTTTTCGCTTAGGAATGAAGGGGCCCCGACCCCACTCGACAGAGACGCGTTAGACTTAATTGTATACTCGGGGGTTTTCACCCCCCAAGTGCACGTTACGAGGGGCCGAGTCTTGAGCTGATGTGCGCGCGCCGATGGTAGAATGACGACTGACTAAAGAATGGGGAAAATCCATTCATCGCGTCGTGGCGTCATAGCTGAAATAAACTCACTGCCACTTACGACGAATTCGAGAAGAGTTGCTATGCTTGCTTAGGGAATTTAACCTTAGCGAACCCGCGCCGTACAAGCTGAGTTGGATTCGTTGGTTGTGTATACTGGGAAATTGGTTTAGCCAAGTATGATCGGGGGTCTTCATCGTTGTGATTGTTTCGTGGAAAATTAGCTGTCGATTGGTCGCAGACGAGAAGTGTGATTTAAGAAGGAAATGAACCGATGTGGTTTTCGGGAAAATGTATGCGGGGATGATTTAGAATATATTCTGTTGAATTGTATTCTGTTGCCGGTTTTGTAGTGTGTTTATTGCGAAGTTTGGAATGAATGCTATTGCGGATTTTGCATGGGGAGTTGGGTTAAAGTCCCGTCGGGGAGCCTCTGGCGCAAGACTAATGACCTTGCCCAGAAAAAATAAATCATTATGGAAAATTTAACAAGCCTTAGGATTTGCTAAATAAGACCAAGACCGGTCCCCGGTTGTAGTGCCGATGATGATGATGAGTTGGGTCAAAGTGACGCACTGTTACCGGTCAAGGTAGGTTAGAATTGTGGGTTGGTTCTCCATGTGGTGTAGAGAACCCCCACAACGCTACTGCCACACGCTTCGTATGAGGAGTTACATTTGAAAATCTCTCATATGCGACAATCCCGCGAAGAGGATGTCGCAGATTTCACGCACTGGATAACTCAAGCAGTAACGGGCTGCAATCCGTAAGTACGAACACGACAACAGCGCATTCGCCATCCAAATCGAAAGATTGGCGAAATCGGTATTGATGGTAGGGATTAGGGAAGATCAATTCCGACACTTAATATTATAATCAGAAAAGGACCCAATAGACAGGATTATTACCAGACTTCTTCAGATAGGGAAAACTCAAAATGAGATGAGTAATAGCGGATGGTATGATAGGACACCACGGAGGTGGAGGAATACACTCCATGGCCAGTCACCCCCATCTGATAGGGATGACAGATACCATGCCCACACTCTACCTAATAGACAATCTATTTTGAGGAACAATACGTTCTACTATTTGGAAGAAGGATGAACAAGATCCCCCAGAGAAAACAAGTAGGGTTTCAGATCGGACCTACATAGCAAAACCCCCAGTAATCGAGGCGCAGGCAATATTGGCCTGTAAACGATGCGTCTCAGGCAGTAGGGACAAATAATAGGAACACTAACACTAGATTCGCAGAACGACCCTCCCCCCCGCACCCCGCATACCAGTGACCAGCAACAATGACCGCTCCACGGTCCGACCGCCAAGTAACTCACTTCCGTTACCATTCCCTTTAAATTAAATTGTTAATTACACTACAATAATCTGTACCACAATAAAAACGTCTATGAACGCTATTACGATGTGGATGTGCAAAAATTAAGTAGGGTATATCATCATCATCATTGGCACTACAACCGGGAACCGGTGTTGGCCTTATTTAGCAAGTCCTGAGGCTTGTTAAATGTTCCATAATGATTTGTTTTTTTCCGGGCAAGGTCATTAGTCTTGCGCTAGAGGCTCCCCGACGGGGAATCGAACCCCGGTCTCCCACGTGACAGGCGGGTATAAGTAGGGTATATACTACGATGAAAAGCATATACTACCTGAGAATATCGGCTTGAAATCGGAGTGTATTGTTGGATGCCAAGGCCGAATGTCGACCATACAGCATTTTTTGTTGTTGTCTATTTTATAAAATGCGAAGAAAAAAGATATTGATATCCTTCAACGCGAACGCAAAGCGAAAACGGAAGACGGAGGAGAGGATTGTGAAAGGGGGTGGCACAATTTTGAGCTCATTTTCACACGTTTGAAAATGTCGAAAGGCAGGATATGTTCGTCCCCCGCCATGATGTGCCTGGACATTTAAGAGTAACAGACAACCCGCATATTATTATAATAAAAAAAAATTGATACATAGAACGTCTCTATAAGAAAATATAAAAGTGAATTCTAAACAATAAGTGATAAATGAATACAAAAAATAAATGAAGCAGCAGCTCGAGGGTGTGTGAATTGCATCAAATCAAAAAGAAGAGAACGGTCAATGATGCACAAGATCTTGACAGCGAATACACAATTTATTTTAAAGTTTTATGAGGAAAGTATTAACGAGAGGGGTCTAATCTAGATTAAGATATTTGTTTGCATAACTTATAAGGACTTCATATGCGCCAAAGTTATCCTTAAATATAACATAAATAGGTCTATTACATATTAATATTTTATATATGTAACATTTATATACAAAAATTATAAAATACCAAAAAACTGTAATATGTACTCGAATTAAAATTGCGAATATTGTTGACAAACCAAACCTTAACACAAAAAGGAGGAAAATGTTCACGTACCTGGTAGGGCTTGGACTGGAGCAGCTGGAAATTCCCGATGGTAGAGTAACTTGTAGAGGATTACTGAGTTCATCTGATTTGCATGACCAATTCTCTGCGACCAATGTTAGATCCTCCCAGCTCTGAGACATTTGAAGAGCTGAATGTACTTCACGTTCATGATTCACTTCACGTGTGCTCAAGTCAATACATTCCTCTTGACGCAATTGGGAAACACGCGGTGTTAGACGCGGACCAGAAGTACCAGCTCCTAGCGGACTAAAGCTAGCTGAATAACGACGAGCTCTTGGGGCGAATATATTAAAAACAGGTGCTGGAGAAACCTCCCTACAAAGACACATTTAATAATCGTAACACGGTAAAACAGGATAAACTCACCTTGACGGTGGATTGGATCGTTGCGGCACTGTTGTGGAGGTCATTTTGTCAATAGATTCTTCCAGTGTTAACGATAGTTCCTTTGGGTCTAATGGAATTCCAGAACTCGTGGCTAGCGACGAAATTGTTTGATTATCTTTAATAATTGGCACGCTCAAGCATCGTTTTAATGTCTTAGGCATAATTTCATCCATTGTCAATATAATTTCAATGCTAATCAATAAATTACACAATAAATAACTATTACTGTATTAAGTTTTAATTTTGGATAATGAAGCCCTCGCGATTCAGAATTTTGTTGTCACAAACAAACGTCAAGTCTTTTTTACTTAAGTGCTGCAGCACTCACACCACCGACTGTCATATTATATGTAAATGGGGCTTTAAAATTGAGCATTTTTTCTAGTTAAATTTTTTTACTAATTCGATTTGAATAGGATGGCAAAATATGATCTAATTACAATCTTTATAATATATTCTTTTAACCAGTAAATATTTTGCACATTAAATATTAGAATTATGTAGCTAATTCTTAAAATGAAAATGAAATGTCCTTTACTCACCTAATGTATGAAGCTAGTTATTTAATACAATTTCTGTGTTAAATATTATTGTTTCCGATCGAAAGTGTATTGAAATACTTGCAGAAGTGTTTAATCTCCTTACTTTTATCAAAATTATATTCACAGCACTTGAAATATTTGCTTATTTTCACTAACGAAATTGTGGAAAATTTCAGAAAATTCCTGCTGACATCTTGGATTTTCGTAGTTGTTAATTTGGAATAGCGCTTCTCAAACTGTGTGCAAGGCGAATGATTTTGATTCTCTCATTCTCTCTTCTTAATACGCCTCCTGTGAACGTTCTTTTTTCCTGTTTCCCTTTTTGTTGGTATATTCTACATAGATGATACTGCAATGTATGCTGCACAGGATATTCATCAAATTTACATGCCTATCAATCCGTCACAGACTCGAATCATTGCAATGTCCTTTCTAGGGGATAAGATGAATTCTCAAATTAACATCACGGTAGAATCTTTGAGAAGACCCACATTAGGTTTGACATACAACATTCGAATAAATGATTTTATGGACTCTGAAGGAAGCTATGGGTGAATGTGGTGCGTGTTTTTAAGAGATAGAATGGTGTAATTTTTCTATTTATGGAAATTAAAATTTATTGGATTTGAATTGTAGCAATCAGATTCAGTTCCTTAAAATGTATTTAATTTAAATTACAGCAATAGATCATCCCATTGCTTAGTTCTCGAAAAGTAATTATATGAAGTTACTTTTTGTTTAGGTTTAACGGGAGGTTAACGGAAAGTGAAGACACTTTATACGTTTCACCTTAGTTTAAATTGAAATATTCACTCTATATAAAAAAAATTTCAAAAGGTGAAGAAAGAATTGTGAACATGCTTTTATACTTTGTTACAGTGTAGGCTGGAAGTTAAATATAAGAGTGAAGAAGATCGGTCGAACTAGAAAAAGAGAGAAAGTATCGGTGCATATAGGTTTTGAATGTTCGAATATTATAGCAACAGAAAAACGCAAAGTATAATGATCCATATTCATTTCGTTACTGTGACAGTGTCTATATTTCGGGTCGACAAATGCTCCGAACGATGACCGTGTACTACCCTCAACATACCATTATTCCAATATGAAAATGCTTTTCTACATCAAGTTTTCTTTTAGTTCGTCAAATTCTATGGGTAAATAGTTGCACAACTTTATTTATTTATATATTTCGAAAAAAAAATTACCGTTTGAAAATAAGATTATTACAACAATAATTACTTTCTTATTATTTTACATAAATGTCGTGAAAGGAGTACCACATGCTGGGATTTCCAATCGTTATCTTTATCAAAACCGAGGTCAAGCCGGAGCACCAACATTTTAGTTGGGTTCTGAATTAGCACATGCTAGCAATCGCCCGTGCGCTTTTGGGATCAGCATAACTATCGTGACAGCTCCTGCAATGTTCGAGTCAAATAACTACTGGAAACCGTTTATCACAAAAGTTTCCCAAATTTTTTTCACGTCGAACGCTATTAATTGTTTCGAGCACTTTTTCTTAAGTTGTGTATCCTGCTATTGACTGTAAATCTTATTGTTTTATACATGTATGAAAAGTTTCCAGAAATATATATTAAGGGAACTCGTTTTTATATAATCGCAAACAAAATAGTAAAAAATACAATGATAAACTGAAGAGTGTGGGAAGATGCACTATGGAGAGCTTAAGGACTGTGTAACAATACATTGAGTCCAAAAATCCATCAAAACCTAAATGCGCCGGATAGGGTATAAAATAATATATTGTAGAGAGCTTAGGGTTCGCTGGATTAATTATTTTTAATAAATAAGAGCCGTTAAATCGATTTGGAATTAATGTAACGCTTTATTAGTCAGTTAATAACAACCGCTACTTTTACCGTACACTTAACGATTTCTTGACTTATCGCTTGCTTACTTACTTATCGCGTCTTTGACTGCTTACTTCTTACTTCTTACTTCACTGCTTAGTGCTTGCGACGTATTTATACCGTTTTTCCTCATTCTGATTTAGTGTTTCGTTTCCATCCGTTCCATAGCCTTGAATTTTCTATTACTCCTAAACCTCCAGTTTTCCACTACTTTCTAAAATATTCTAGTACTTTGTTTCGGACTTACTGGAATATTCTAGTACTGACTGTCATATGCGTCACACTACCCTCCGCCTAGATTAGTTCGTCCCGAACTAAGTTCACTGGTCTCCTGGGTTAACAAAAGTCGCCAC
This sequence comes from Microdon myrmicae, assembly GCA_963931805.1. Taxonomy (NCBI): domain Eukaryota; kingdom Metazoa; phylum Arthropoda; class Insecta; order Diptera; family Syrphidae; genus Microdon; species Microdon myrmicae. Next base: position 4,067,146 of record OZ007497.1, on the reverse strand, counting down.
TCGGTCACGATGTACCACTTTCATCTTGGCGTTCGGTTTTCGCTGAATCCTATAGACAACGTCGTTAATTCTTCTGAGAATCTTATACGGTCCTTCCCAATGTTGCTGCAACTTTGGAGACCTTCCTTTTTGCCGATGAGGGTTATAAAGCCACACGTTATCGCCTGCATTAAATCCGGATGCGTTGACTCGAACGTCGTACCTTGTTTTCATCCTGTCACTTGATACCTTGATTTGCTTTCGAACCAAATGATGAATCTCATCGAGGGGATTTCTCCATTCGGCTACGTAGTCTTCGGTCTTATCCATGGCGTCTGGAGGTATTCCGAATCGAAGATCGGCTGGTAAGCGTATCTCTCATCCCAATATAATTCTTGCTGGAGAATGGCCCGTCGTATCGTGATTAGCCGATCTATAACTCATGAGAAAGGTTTGTACTTATTTGTCCCAATCTCGTTGGTGATCACTAACGACCTTCGATAAATATTGTTCGGTTGAACCTTTCGACAATTCCGTCTGACTGCGGATGTAAGCGTGTGGTCCTGGTTTTCCTTACGCCCAGTGCCGCACAGATGTCTTGAAATATCTGTGATTCGAAGTTTCGGCCTTGATCGGAATGAAGTTCATAGGGATCTCCATATCTGCTGATCCAATTATTGATAAGCTGCTCAATGATGGTTGTTGCTTCTTGGTTTGGAATTGGAAGGACTTCCACCCACTTTCTGAAGTAATCCATGATAACCAACATGTATTTGTTGTTGTTTGTTTTTGGGAATGGTCCTGAGATATCAATCGCAATTCGCTCGAAAGGGGCACCCACGTTGTACTGCTTCATAGCGCTCCTTGATTTTGGTCGCAGTGCAAGTTGTGCACTTCTGTTAGTACATCCTTCACTATTGATGGTGGGACTAGAATCTGCATTCGATGGGATTTTTCGTCCGCGGCTTCCCATTTACGCTTTAGAATTTCATCTTCCACCAGGAAGGAATTCCATTGCGTCCAATATGCTTTAAATGTTTCACTCTTGTCGGAAATATTGTTCCAAGTTGGTCGATCGTTCTTTTTTTTTGTGTTTCAGGATTAGCGACATATCTTCTTCGGTGCGCGTTACTTCCCGGTCGTAGCACAATCGCCCGTCTACGGATGATCTATTTACATGATAGATCAGCGGAATTCCGGATCTATCCTGTATAAGCCCTTTCATGTCCAAGTCAAGGAACGCTTCTGGTGGAACAAAACCGTTGCGACGCACGCTCTCATAGTACAGAGTGTTTGGATAATAGGCCCCGAAAATTAGGTCATTGGACGAGCTTATTGCCCTCGCAATATGTCCTCCGATTAATTTAATCATAAAATTATCCACCCTATTTATGTACGCTTCATTATATAAAGTCTCATTTGAATAATACTTTTTATAGTCCGATTCCGGTGTCCGATCTGAGACAACTTCTGAGACACTTCCTTTCGAACACCCGAATCTTTTCCATCAAATTTCGACCTATGTTAAACCATACTGGGCAACCATATATGAGCATTGGCCTGATTAGCGTCATGTAGCATATGACTTTTACCCTGCTATCAAGTTGGCTACTGTGAAATAGTAATGTCATAGCAAACGTTTTTTTCGCTTTGAGCAAAGCAGCCTCTACATGTCTGATGAAATACAGATATTGGTCTAGCCAGATACCAAGGTATTTTTAGCCCTGTGAGCAGGGCGTTAGAATATACTCACAGCTAGGCCAGCTTGTCGTAAGAGGCGACTAAAGGCCGAGTGGTAGCCGGGGTCCCAACGTCCTGTGCGCCCGGTGAAATACCACCCCATCAAGCTTTAGGCTCCGTGAAATGGTCGGGAGAAATCCCTGGCCGTCTTTCGGAGCTTGGCTGATGGACCGGTTCGAGAAAAGGTTGGTTAGGCGGTAGTTGGCCCCAAGGTGAGATACCACCCCGTCACGCTGTACATTCCGCGATATCGCCGAGAAAAATCTTCGACGGTGTTTCGGATGTGTGGCTGATGGCCCGGACTGACACGGGAATAAGTCATGATGGTACCTTCTGATATAAAGAATTCCGGAGGTAAACTAGTCTCCCATTCGGATCTCCGGAGCGGACTATGTCAGGGGGAACATCATGCAGATATCATGATAAATAATAGAACTTTAAGAGGTTCGTCATCGCATAACCGGGCTCGTTCTCGAGGCTCGGCCTACGCTCGACTGGTGACGGCATTTTGTAACATCAGGGGCATCGGTTTCACCAAAACCAATGTAAACGCCGTGCACCAATATTTGCAAACAACGAAACCTGATATCCGCGTTTTCGCGCGGTCCAATTTGACCTGCCAGAGGATGGAGGCGTTGGAACCCAATAATATGGACATCATATGGTTGAGGGTCGTGCTGAGGAATTCCGTTAAATTTCTTTGTTGTTTTTACCGCTCCCCGAATGACGATCGACCGGCGACATTCTTCGAACATCTTTCATATATCGTCGACTGGATACAGATCAACCACCCAGCTTCTGAAATTGTTGTTCTTGGCGATTTTAATGTGCACAATTCCGACTGGTTGTTACATTCTAACAGAACCGACCAGGCTGGGGGGCTGGCGGAGATATTTGCTGTAAGCCACAATTTGACTCAATTCGCGAGGGAGCCAACGCGAGTGCCGGATGCCCGAGGCGATTATGCGAACACCCTGGATCTGTTTTTGATATCCGAACCGAGTATTTATACCGTAGAGGTTTCTGCGCCACTGGGAAACTCAGATCACTGTTTGGTATCTGTCGCGCAAGCACTTGCATACCAAGCGAATAACCGGCCTAGGCAGCTTCGCCATGTATGGAAGTATGGGGCTGCAAACTGGGACGATATGCGAGATTTCTTCGCATCCTTTCCATGGTCGGAGGTGTGCTTCGGAAACTTCGGTGTTAACGCTTGCGCGGAGTCGGTATCAGAGATTATTCTTCTGGGGATGGAGATGTATATTCCACATTCCATCAAACGAAGTTCGTCTGATAAACCTTGGTTTGATAAAAAACGCGAGCAGATTACAGCGGCAAAAAATAGAGCTTTTAAGCAACGACGCTCCAATCTCACCGATATTAACAGAACGGTGCCCAACTGGTTCGCGCTCCTTCTGGTCAATGGCAAAAGCTGTCAGCGGTAACTTCGCATCCTCCCCCTTCCCTCCGTTGGTGACAGACAGCGGGACGTTAGTCACGAATTCAAAGGCTAAAGCTAATGTGTTCGCGAATTTATTTTCCGCGAATTCAAACCTCGATCCCGGCCTTTTAGAGCCACCTGTGATCTCCCCGGTACGGTCTTCGATGCGAGATGTGACATTTCGTCCGCGCACTATTCAACGCATTCTACGTGAACTGCATTGTAGGAAGGCAACCGGCTCGGACGGAATACCAGCAATAGTCCTTAAGAACTGTGCTCCAGAACTATCGCCGGTTCTTGACAGACTCTTCCGCTTATCCTATGTACGGAGGACCTTTCCTGCCTGCTAGAAAATCGCTCAGCCAATCTCAAAGACGGGAAAAAAGTGTCTCCCACAAAATTACCATCCGATAGCATTACAGTCTATTTTATCTAAGGTAATGGAAAAAGTCATCAATACAGAGTTGGTTAAGTATTTGGAGTGCAACGGACTTCTGAATGATCGTCAATACGGATTCCGTGGCACGCAGTCCACAGGAGACCTTTTGACATTTATAGCCGATATATGGACATCTGCGATTGAACGGCATGGTGAGTCAAGGGCGGTCGCATTGGATATCTCCAAGGCTTTTGACCGCGTCTGGCACGGGGCATTGCTGAGCAAACTTCGTTCATATGGACTTTCCCAACAGCTTTCCGACTGGACGAAGAGCTTCCTTGAGAATCGATCGATCTGGGTTGTTGTGGACGGCGAGTGTTTGGATCTGTATCTTGTTAATTCAGGGGTGCCCCACAGGGTTCTATTTTGGCTCCAACCTTGTTCTTGCTTCACATAAATGATTTGTTGGAGACAACGGATAACAAAATGTTCAGTTTTGCGGATGATATTACGCTTGTTTCCTCCTTTTCGAGTGATCGGCCGATTGGTGCATCAACGTTGCACCAGCTGAGATGTATACAGATTGACTCTCTGAATCAGGATCTGGATAAAGTCCTGCAGTGGGGAAAGGTCAATCTTGTCGACTTCAACGCAACGAAGACCCAGTATACAACATTCACAAAGAAAACTGGATCATCGGTTCCACAGCTGATGATGAATGGCCGGGCCCTCGAGGCCGGGGAAAGTTTGAAATTGCTCGGCATCACGGTCTGTGGAATTGTATCATGGCATAAACACGTATCGAGTATCGCCAGATCAGCCTCAGGAAAACTGAGCTATATTTTTAGAGCCAGGAAATATTTTACTCCGGCCCAACTTCTTCTCCTATATAAATCCCAAATTAGACCTGCGCTCGAATATTGCTCTCATGTTTGGAGCTCGGCTCCTAAACATACCCTCGACCTACTTGAGAGCGTACAGAGACGAGCGATCCGCCTGATCGGGGACTCGGCGCTGACGTCGTGACTACAGTCGCTATCATATCGAAGGCGCGTAGACGACCTCTGTCTGTTTTACAGATATTATCACGGGTGCTGTTCTTCGGAGATTCTTGGCATTGTTCCACGCAATTCGGTTTATATGCGCTCCACAAGACAATCCGACGGATCGCACCCGTTTGTGGTTCATCTCCGACGGCGCGAACATCGCTGTATCAGAACTCGTTCCGTTACAGAGCGGGGAAGCTGTGGAACTCCCTTCCCACGCGAGTGTTCCCGGAGCGTTACAACCTGCAACTGTTCAAAAAGAACTGCAACAGTTATTTGATGGCATCTCGGGGCGCCCACTCGGCGCTATAGGTTCGTCTCTCCCGAGAGAAGTCTAATATAAAAAAAAAAATCCTGAAGTTGACCTGCGCGTATAGCATCACTCGTCCACCCATCTAGTACTTCTACTTCTACCTTTCGGAGGTCGTACGCCTCTTGTTTTAAACAATCAATTTCTAATTCCGAATCCCGAAGACGACGCTGGGCAGCGGTTTCCCAGGGGTGGCGCGGACTATTGCCAGGGGAGGCGCCAACATTTTTTAATAAATTAACTGTTATACCATAATATCTACAAATAAATAAAACTTCATATCTTAACGTAACAGTTATTATTCTGTTGATTGTAGTTTTCAGTTTTTTTGTAATAAAGTTTTTAATATTTAAAAACGTGTCTATATTATTTAATCTATTTAAACAATAAAAGGTAAGGGAGGCGCGGAAAACATTTTTTAAAATTTAATTTCTCGTGGCTAAAACTCCACGTTCGTAAGCATATCATACATTATCGCTATCTTTACAGAAGCCCAAACTTGGATAGGAACGCATCCTGTAACGAATTTGATGCTCTGTCTCATTCTATCGATAAGATCTTGACCCTATATCCGCACGCTGATATCGTTATTGCGGGTGAATTTAATGTGCATAACTCTCAGTGGCTTCGTCATTCCGGACACACAACACCTGAAGGTCAATATGTCCACTTTTTTGTTGATTCAAATACTTTAACTGAACTTGTCAATGAGCCAACACGGGTACGAGATATATATGGTCATTTCGCCAACACACTGGACCTGTTTCTCACCTCCCACCCAAACAAATACACAATTGAAGTTTCTTCGCCCTTGTGCACTTTAGACCACTGTGTCATGTCAGCTAAATTTCCTCTAACCAACAGCAACGCTAATGATAAAACTCCCAAAAGAAGAGCATGGTTCTATGAGAAAACCAACTTGGAAAGTCTGAACGACTTTTTTGGGAAGTTAAATAGACGATGTTGACTCTATAACGGACACATTGACAGACATGATTCTACTTGGCATGCGTAACTTTATTCCACAGAGGGTAAGGAGTATCAAACTCAAGAGAAATATGTGGTTCGATTCCAGGTGCAGAGAAGCCATTAAGGCTGTAGTAATCCTAAATCGCCACTCCCATCCAAGTCCCCAATACCTCCCATAACCCAAATCCCAATTTCATATTGAATCATATGAGCGGTAAATTAAACCAAAAGTTAACTTGTCGCACATTGATTCAATTTCACATTAATTCATACCCCAATCCAAATTGAATCATATGCACGATAAACTCAAACCAAAATCCATTTGTCGTGCAATGACTCAATTCACAAAACCCTGACATCATGAAATGCTTAATTTAAAACGCATTTCCTGATTTCCCTTCCAAGAACCCATCCAACTAAACCTTTAACCATTTCCTAGAACACAATTCCAATTGAAGCACACAAAATCTTGTGTGTGTTTCTTGGAATTTTTACACCAAAATAGTTGACAATTCTCAACTCAAAATCGGATAAAAGGGCGACCAATTTCGATTTCGTGATTAGTAGAATTCCAGAGGCCGAATCGCTGGCCGTGCATCGATCAGTCTAATTCCGAAGGGTGAACCTACTCCGCATAAAAAATAAAATAATGTTATCAAAAGAAACAAAAATTATTTGCCCACTAAAAGTAGTACGGGCATCATCAGCAACAGCGACTCGGGTTTTCGGCATTACAGCGGCAAAATAGGACGCCCATCACCTGGCGGGGACCTACTCCTGGAACGACCAGAACAAAAGGGGCATCCGCTGGAAGTTCGGCCACATCAGGACCAATCCAGCCATTAAAGACCCACAGGACCCTTCATAACAAAACCGGGATACCCAACAAGCCTCCAGTAACCGGAAGCAGTCCGACCGGACCTACCCAAAAGGCACGGAGGTAAGCCAAAATGATTAATACTAATTTCATATATCCTCCACAAGGTTAGAGAATTGAGCTCCCGGTTGTATAAATCAAACAATACTGAGGAAAACCGGAAATGATTCAAGAGAGTTAGAAATGACTGCAATGCGTACATTCAACGCGCAAAGTTCTTGAATGACCATAGAGTGAGACAAAAAATACTACACTCTCCCACAGGTAGTAGGAACTTCTGGGCATTCGTGAAAAACATTCAAAACTAGGTATCTTCGTCCATTCCATTGCTTATAGTCGATGACAGACCAATCTACTTGCCGCACATTTTGCATCCAACTCAACGCTGACTGATACCACATCAGTGTCATCCAAACTTGAGCATAAGCAGCACACCATGAGCCAAATTCACTTCCGAGCGCGTGCTGTTGCCCGCGCACTCAAAGCGCGAAACACAAACAAATCCGCTTGGCCAGATGGCATTCCCGCAATTCTCTTGAAGAGATGTTCCTCTTCACTTGCTAAATCACTGCGGAAACTCTTCCATTTGTCTTATTCTACTGACCGTTTCCCAAATAGATGGAAGGCAGCGAACATTCAGCCAATTCCCAAAAAGGGTAACAAATCGTCCCTTTCTTCTTATCGACCCATAGCACTAACTTCTATTCTCTCGAAGGTAATGGAATAACGGCAACTTTTAAAATATCTGGAATGAAATGACCTCTCCAATGACCGCCAATATGGCGTTCGTAGCAACAAGTTTACAGGAGATCTGATGGCGTACCTTACCGAAAAGGGGAGCCATTCCATCCACTATCTCGGTGAAAGCAAGGTAGTCGTATTGGATATTTCAACAGCCTGCGACAGAGTTTGGCATTCAGCTCTTTTGTCAAAATTGCATTCATATGGAGTGGACAATTCCCTAATCCAATGGATAAGAGACTATCTTTTTGGCCGTTCAATCCAAGTGGTTCTTGATGGTGTCAAATCTGTCTCCCGTCAAATCAATGCAGGTGTTCCCCAGGGTTCAGTAGTCTCACCCACTGTCTTCCTCATCTTTATAAATGATCTCTTATCAATTACTCACAACCCAATCCACTCGTTTGCTGATGATAGCACGTTGAATTTCTCATACTCATATGAACACTCCCGTCCAAACTCTTGGAACGTCATTACCAACCAGCAATATATGTTTGATACATTGAATTCAGGCCTCAACAAGATATATCAATGGGGATTATCTAACCAAGTAGCATTCAAAGCCTCAAAAACTTAGTGCTGCCCCCTATCGTCAAAGGCGAAGCCCAAAGTAAATATACTGTCTATGAACGGCACTTGTATCAACGAAGACAAGGAACTATCAATCCTCGGCACTCGAATTAATTCGGCTGTTAATCGGAATGACAACATATTTGAAGCTGCAAAAAGTGCGGCCAAATGTATGGGGTTCCTTAAGAGATGCAAAAGATACTTCACTCCATCCAACCTGGCCACTATTTACAAGGCGTATGTTCGTCTCAAAATGGAATTCAACTCCCATATTTGGTCAAGCGCATCCAAAACTGCACTACACGTGTGTTGGCGATGCATACTTCCCGGCGCACAAGCACTCGACACCGGCACACAAAACACTCAGCATCGACACACAACCACTGGGCACCAACGCACAAGCACTCGACGTCGGCGCACAAGCACTCAAGAAGGAGGAGCATGGCAGACAGCTGTATACCAGTCGCGACAAATCACTCAACAGGAAACGAGTGATTTGTCGAAACCAAGCGAACGAGGAGACAGCTGCTGGTAATAAAAGGCGAGCGCGGCGCTGAAGCGGTGGGAGTCGTCAAAGGAACTCCTGCCCAATCAGTCTTGTTCAAGACTAGTGTAAAGAGAACAGATTTTTATTGTGAATATTCAGCAATAAACTATAGGGAATAAGCAAGTATTCCCTAGATATTATTGCAACTTGTTTTTTTCGCTTCCTCGAGATTTTCTTTGGTCGGTTGGTTTGTCTTCTTTCGTTCGGTCGTTTTCACTTTCGATTTGTACTGGGCAAGACTAAAACGCCCGCCAATCCAGAGAAGAGTCCGGCTCTGGAGGTACAATCTCTCAAATTAGGGAAAAAGCATCGTTGGCCGGCCAGTGCCGGAAAATACAGTCCACTCGAAGAGAGACTGAGGCAGCGCTAGCGAAGCGCCGTTTGTTGTTTCGGTTTTTCTCTTTTCGTTTTAGCAACAACGTGAATTATGTTTTCTTAAACTCCACTTGAGTGAAATGAAGGAAAACACTTTTAAATAAAATTTATATTTTATTTAATTTCGAATTTAACATACGTCTGCTCTTCAGAGTGCCGTTTTGTAAACTAAACTTACTCCAACATAAAATCTTATATCTAGGTTTGTTTCTCTACGTTGCAGTATAATATCTTTATCACAATGGATATTATATTGCAATTTGTGTAATATTCATTTTCGTGTTTTCACGAGTTCTTGCTAATTATCTTTGAGTCTGTTCATCTGGATAAAATGTGCAATTAGGTAACATATTGTGACCGTTTCGATCCAGCAAAAAAATAATACACAATTAACTGGTTGTAATGTTTATTGTACTAAGCAAAAATTTAGATTAACTTAACTCTTTACAGAACTTCCAAGAATATCGAGCAATCCGTTTTTTTTCTTTCGGCTATACTTTCCGCTGGCTGCAGCGGGGCCTTCTTTGATCCCGTGTCTCAAGTGGAACTGCAAATTGTTTTGCTGGCAACGGTCCCCCTTGACGTCACCTTGTTGTTACTCTCCATTGCCTGAGATCACTCTTCAATCTCACAACGGGGGACTGGTATAAAAAGCTCAGCTCCAGTCGTAACTTTATCAGAGCGGGCCTTCCTTTGCATACCCCTGGGTGCGAGGTAACCCGGCTCCTCCGAGTAGTCCCTTTCTTTATTAAGGAAGTTGACTATATTGGTTTTCACTAGTGTTTCCTATTTTTATGTCGATGACTGTGTAATAATTTGTTTCCACTAGTGTTTCATGTTGCAATTGCAACATCTTGCCGGGGCAGCGACGATGCGTCAGCAGGTGGTCGTCATTGCCCTTCCATTAAATTCGGCGTATCAGCTCAGATGGATTCTTATTTGAGGATGACTCAAGCTCAGTAGCTTGTTTCGATGTGAAAGAGTGAGGGGCGGTGGTGATTTATGTTAATTCTTATATTAATTGTTAAATTGGTTATGATCCAGTGGCATATTCATGTTATGGGTGTGTGTGTGCATATATATATATATATATATATATATATATGTTTGTTTGTGTGTGTGTGTGTGAAATTCTAATTGACCATGGGCAAGAGACAGAGTTTGGCTATTGGGCGTTTCAATGTTGTAGTGGTTGTTCTCACTGTGACAACACGAATTCTTGCGTCGGCTCCTGGGTGCGTTGCTACGATCCTACCTAGTCGCCACAGGGTAGGTGGTGATTGCTTATCAGGTAGAAGCACCAAACTACCTATTTCCAATTCTGGACTTGATGCAAACCATTTTGGACGTTGTTGCAGTCGAGCGAGGTATTCAGCCTTCCATTTTTTCCAGAAGTCTTGCTGTAATTTCTGCATTAGCTGCCATCTGTTCAGGTAATTGGACTTGGTCTGGGTCAAATCCCCTTCCGGCATGGTGTTGAGCGCACTGCCAATTAGGAAATGGCCCGGTGTTGAAATGGACAAATCCTCAGGATCTTCAGATATTGGGCAGAGTGGACGCGAATTTAGACAAGCTTCCACTTGAGCCAACATCGTTAGATATTCCTCGTATGTTAGAGTGTAGTGTCCTATCACTCGTTTGAGGTGGTGTTTCATAGATTTCACCCCGGCTTCCCATAATCCGCCAAAATAAGGGGCTGCAGGGGGGTTAAAGTGCCATGATGTGCCATTGTTCTGAATCTGCCTAACGATGTCGTCGGTCCATTGTTTTGAGGCGTGCGCCTGTTCCTTCTTCATCACTTTAGCAGCTCCTTGGAAATTGGTTCCGCAGTCACTGTAGATGTGCGCACAGATCCCGCGGCGCGCCGTGAAGCGTTTGAAAGCCGCTAGGAAAGCGGCTGTGCTGTACTCACTGACAAGCTCGAGAAGCACTGCCTTCGTACAGAAGCATACAAAAATGGCTATGTACGCTTTGGTAATTTTGTTGCACCTTCCTTTCCATGCCTTAAGCTGTACTGTGCCGGCATAGTCCACTCCCGAAGTTTGAAAGGGGCGTGCTTGGTTTACACGAGGTGGGGGTAGATCACCCATTTTTGTTGCATTTGTACTGATTTGTGTCGATAGCACTTCAGACATTTATGAATGCAAGCCTTGACGCTGGATTTGAGATGTAATATCCAGAATTCAGCTCGAATCGTTGCCATCATCAGTTGTTGACCACCGTGCAGCGTTTTCAAGTGAGCATTGTGGATGATCAGGGAAGTTAAAAAGGTGTTGGAGGGTAGTATGATCGGGTGGCGCTGTGAATAGGGTAGATCTGCATTTTCCAATCGACCCCCGACTCGCAGAACCCCTTTCTCGGCCAATATAGGGGAGAGTCTTGCTATCTTGCTTCCTTTGGTGATTGCTTCTCTCCTTGTGATGCTTTTGATTTCGTCATCAAAAAATTCCTGTTGCACGATTCTAATTAATCGTGATTGCGCTGAAGCAGTCTCTTCCACCGAGAGCGTTCCAGTGACACGACCCGGCATCTTCTTGGCCTTCAAACGTAGGTTTGTAAAAAAGCGAAGCCAGTATGCTGTAGCTCGAATTAAACGTGGTAACGAAGAAAATCGAGTAAATAATGCGTTGTCTTCGAGAGCGGTGAAGTGTAAGCATAGCTGAAACACGTTTCTGATGGGGCACCCAGTTGTGATAAATTCATTTTTCATTTTACGTGGTGTTTTATCCTTCAATTCGAGTTCCGTGAACTGTATCTCCTCTGGGTGTCCATGATGGCTGTCAAATGTTTGTAAAAAATCGGGCCCATGCCACCATTGATGCATCCCCAGAATCTCCGTTGGAGAGAGACCTCTGCACGCCATGTCTGCCGGATTCTCCTTCGAGGATACATGTCTCCAGCAGCTAGGGTCTATCAGTTCTTGAATGTCTGCTACTCTGTTGGCGATGAAGGTGGTTCGTATGTGTGGCGGGCCCTTAATCCATGCAAGCGCGATTTGCGAGTCCGACCAGTTGGCTGTCCCAATCTTGGTCCTGCTTCCAAATGTCCTGCATAATTATCTTCCCAATGAAGACGCAGGGCGATATCCATCCCATTGGGTCGTATAAACGGGCAATGTCTGATAATATCAACCTCTTCGTTGGATTTTTTGATTCCTGAAGTCCAACTCTGATTGAAAAGGTGTCCCTTCCAGGGTGCCATTGGATTCCCAGGGTTTTTATCGTTTTTCCCTTACAAATCGATAATTTAATCACTGCATGATGAGGCATAAAATAGTGTTGTCTGTTAAGTAGGGCGGGATCTATCTCACACATGTGCCCCAAATCGTTGTACTCTTGAAATACCCTTTTGTATTCTTCGTAGAACAGGGCGTTGGCTTGGAACCTTTTTTCCAGTTGTAGGAACCTCACAAGCGCTGATCGATGTGACAGCCCCGACACCGGGTGCGTTCCTTCCTTAAAGGGCAATCGAACGATGTATTTTCCGTCCAAATGCCGCTGGTGTGTTCGGCTGTAGTGCGTTTCACACTGTTCTTCTTGTGGTGAGAGCGGTTTTCTTTCTGCAATTTCTTCCAGCTCCTAGAATCTTTGCATAATTTTGTTCAATTCAAGATCCTCAGCAATTGTGTGATGAACCCTGATTGTAGGATGGTTATTGGAAGAGATGTAGCCAGACAGTACCCATCCAAACTCCGTTAGTTGCGCCATAGGGGTACCTGGGCTGCCCTTGACCAAGCCCTCCAGTAGAATTGATGGATAGACATCACTACCGAGCAAAATGTCGATTTTACTAGGTTTGTAATATGTCGGGTCAGCCAACTGCAGATGTTCAATGTGATGCCAATCCGCACAAGAAATTTGATGTGTTGGAAGATTCGTGGTTAATTTGGGTAGTACCAAAGCCGTCAATTCCATTTTGAAATCCTCCTTTATCAGTGAGTGAACTAGGAGGGACACCTTGTGTTTGGCAATGCTGGCGTTAGCCGCTCCAATGCCAAGGACACTCACGTAACTCCGCTCCCTCCTGAGACCCAACCGTCGTACCACAGCTTCCGAGGTAAAAGAAGCTTCCGACCCAGGGTCTAAGAGAGCTCGAAGCACCACCGGTTGTCCCCCTGTAGTAAAAACCTTAATCAGCGCTGTGGCCAATAGAGCAGTCCTTGTGTGGCTAGTTTTGGCCACGTAAGTGTTGCAAACTTGCGTTGCAGTTCGATTGGTTTTTCCTCCTGTGGTTAGTTGTTGGGAAGTTGTAGTGTTTGATGATGGAGTGGTCGGGGTGCCCACTGTTGAAGCAATTCCCCTTCCTTGGACTACACCCCTTTCTTCGTTCAAGTGTAGCAGTGTATGGTGTTTCCGCTTACAGTGTCTACAAGTAAATTTACTTGTGCACTCATGTCGTCTGTGACCCCTTGAAAGACAGTTGATGCATGTTACGTGTGTTTAACAATTTATATTATTTAATAATATATTTTTAAGTAATATTGAATGGGACTTACTTTGGAGTTTGTTTTCGTGCGACCATTGAGCGGTCGCAGTGTTGTTATGTTGCGCTGAGGTCCGCTGGCTCGTTGCAGGGGGCGTTGGGCGTCGTTGCTCCCCTGATCAGCTTGTCCGTAGCGGTATGATATGTCCTCGACGAATAGTGTTTTAGTACGATACACTTAAACCAATGTTAGTTGTACTAGTAGATTTTTTCAAATCAAATATGTCACTTTCTATTTTATACACAACGAGGATTTTATTGGTTTGATTATTTATTCCGACTCGTTGTGTTTGAAAATTAACGTCGAATTGTCATATATCCGAATTTATTTTCAATGTATTATCTTTATTTTATTATTTTTTTTTCTCCGCCAAGTAGAATTTGCATAAAGTAGTTTATGCAAATTAGCTACTTGGCGCGTTATTTCCTTTTACAGGTAAGGAGGGGAATCAAAGGGGATTAGTGGATTCTGGGGGACTTTTTTCCTTTTTGGACTGTGTGCCATTCTGTATTGACCGTGCAGGTCCTTGGGGTGTGGTCCCTACGTACAGACTTAACCACATTGGGTGTCTTTGTTGGCTTTTGTGGTTTTATCCACTTTGCCTTGATACGACACTCGTCCCCTGTGTGACCATTTCGGCCACAAAACTCACAACAACATCGAATGCTGTACACTCTACGATTCGATGTAGTTGCTTGTTTCGATGTGGATGGTCTGTCCTGCTGGTTTGAGGTATTCACCGGTGACTTCCTTTGGTTCTGTGACCTTATTTGTGTAGGTTCAGGATTCTCCGCCTTCCTTTGTGTATTAAGTGTCCGACAATCCTGGGCATCGTGCCCATATCGATCACACTTTGTACACTTTGGTGTGTTCCGGCGTCGAAGGCATTCATCGTATACATGCCCTTTTCTATTGCAGAAGCTGCAAGTCATGCGTGCTACCCATGGATTTGGTGTACGCTTGTCCCTACCTTGGCTAGAGGAGTCACTAAGGTAATCACCTCCGCCTCTTTGAAGGTGTCGTGGTGCCTCGGGCTTCTTTGGCCTAGACCCGGTTGGTCTTCTTGAACTGTGTGGTGGTGTATCCGACCTAAACGGGTTTTTCCCTGGTGGTGAGCGTGTAACGGGGTGAGATTGTTCTTGGAATCTAGTGTTAGAGTTCCTATTCTCTACTACCCGAGACGCATCGTGTCTAGGCTTATTCTGCCTTTGTCTCGATTCCTGGGGTTTTGGTCGAGTATCCCCGTTGGTCCTATCTAAAACCCTATTTCTTTCCTCTGGGGGATCTTGTTCCTCCTCCCAATAGTAGAATGGATTATTCTTAAGCATTGGTTGCCTATTTGATGAGTTGGGAGCATGGTATTCGTCTTTCCTTTCAGGTGAAGGTGACTGGTCATGATACCTCGTTGGTATTTCATAACATCCACTTTCGCTCCTCATCTCATTCTCGGTTTTCTCTAACTCGAGAATTCTAGCTATAATCTCTTCTAAAGGGTCTTTTTCTGATTTTACTATCAGATGTCTCAGTTGGTCGTTTCTGATTCCTACCATCAGAACTGATTTAGCCAATCTTTCGTTCTGGAATATGAACCCTATGTTATTCGTAGTTCCATACTTACGTGTTGCCGCTTCGTTGCAGTCCTTTACTGCTTGCGTTATGCGGTGGGTAAATTCGGCGACATCCTCTTCGCGGGATTGTCGTATACGAGAGAGTTTCGAATGTAACTCTTCGTATGACACGTGTGGTAAGATTGTTCTTCGGAGTCGCTGTTCAAACTCCTTGAAAGTCGTTGGGAGTTGTTCTTTGAACATGCGGCGAGCTTGCCCAGTTAGCCTCATGGGCAACCACCGCAGGAAAATTTTTTCTCCTCCTCCGATAAGCAGTCCAGTGTCCTGTCACAGCTTTCGAGGAAACCATGTAGTTCCCTCGCTGCGTTAGGCCCTTTCTGGCCACTATATACCTCCACGTTTGCTTGGACTAGGTCCAGAATTTTTTCCGCACCCAACATAGCGGCGACGGGTTCTACTGATATAATTTCCGCGGATAGCTGCCTTGTGTGGCTCCTCGTCTGCATTAACGGTAATGCTAACACGCGTTTAATTAATTTCGTACGGAGGCTACCCGGATTATTCTAACCGTAGTTCGCTTTATCCCGTAGCGAACGAAAACACGATAGTGGAACAATAATCCAACGATGAGGGGTTAAATCTATTTAAATTATTTAAATAAACTTCCCAACGATGAGAGCTAAGAAGTAATTTATACGACCCAACGATGAGAGACTAGACCCAATCTATATTAATAAAGGAAAGAAAAGACAAAAATCTGCAAAGAGAACACTAAAACAGTGGAAAAATTGTTTGGTAAACTATCTCCAATTATTCTTCCCAACGTTGATTTCGTCCTCTTTCCTGTAATTGGAAAATAAACCGAGAAAAGGAGAATATATATTTTTTATTTATGTTATTTGTTATTTCGGATAGCTTTTTAAACCTAGCCGCTAGTTCCGCTAGTCGGCGTAGGGACGTAAGAGCCTCGGGGCTCTTCCACCACTGGATTTATATCCCCGACGGCTTTGATATAAATTTCCAGCTGGTGGTTACCGGCTGCGCCAATTTGTTACGTGTGTTTAACAATTTATATTATTTAATAATATATTTTTAAGTAATATTGAATGGGACTTACTTTGGAGTTTGTTTTCGTGCGACCATTGAGCGGTCGCAGTGTTGTTATGTTGCGCTGAGGTCCGCTGGCTCGTTGCAGGGGGCGTTGGGCGTCGTTGCTCCCCTGATCAGCTTGTCCGTAGCGGTATGATATGTCCTCGACGAATAGTGTTTTAGTACGATACACTTAAACCAATGTTAGTTGTACTAGTCGATTTTTTCAAATCAAATATGTCACTTTCTATTTTATACACAACGAGGATTTTATTGGTTTGATTATTTATTCCGACTCGTTGTGTTTGAAAATTAACGTCGAATTGTCATATATCCGAATTTATTTTCAATGTATTATCTTTATTTTATTATTTTTTTTTCTCCGCCAAGTAGAATTTGCATAAAGTAGTTTATGCAAATTAGCTACTTGGCGCGTTATTTCCTTTTACAGGTAAGGAGGGGAATCAAAGGGGATTAGTGGATTCTGGGGGGGGCCTGGACTCAATTTTGGTCCGTAACATGCACAACTGGCGCTTGTTTACGATGTCCCATCTCTGTCGAGAGCTGAGTGTCCTGAATTTGACACAGGTTTGGGTTAGATGTGGGCCTGAACACATGGCACAATCGTGAATGGCAGATTTGTGGACGCGAACCTCGGAGTGCTTACTTCTGGTTCCCTCGCGAGACCTGACTGATGATGTTTGCCCCATGACCTCCGACGTTCTGATCCTCGTAAGCAGGAACTCTTTCAGCGTGTCATAAGTGGGATAGTCCACATACGACGAGATGTGAGATTCCCACAGCCCTCGTGTTTGAAGGGGAAGTTTTTGTATAGTCTGGTAAATTAAGACATCTTCCCATGATGTGACCGGAACTCCGAGGTTCTGCAGTGATTGTTTGGCCTCGTTTGTGGTATCCACCAAGCTCCTAATCCCATCGGCTGATTCATGGCCGAACTGGTTATCCTTCAGCAACCTTAAGTTTTGATACCGCTTCACTAAGGTTGCCCATGCCGACTCAAAATTTCCCTCGACGATCGCGGTGTTCCTTAACAATCTCTCAGCTTCTCCGGTCAAGTTGGCCTTCAGATAGTGCAGCCTGTGTACATCAGACAATGTCGAATTCCCAATGATGAGGCTCTCGAAGAGGCTCTTAAATTCTGGCCATGTCTGAAAGGAACCAGAGAAAGACGGGATCTTGATTGGTGGAAGCTTCAACTCTGTAGTTGGCTCCCTGTTTCCTCCAACTGAGCTGTTAAATGAACAGTGCAACTGTGATTGACATCCGGTGTTCTGCATCTGTGCCTTTAGTTCCGAGCCATAGCTATAATATAGCTCCTTTAGTTTATGGAATGTGAGTTCTTCCATATATTTTGTTTTGGCGTCATCGCTCGGGGCTTCAATTATTCTCTGATGCAATCCCCTTGCTTTTTCAAAGGAATGCTCTAAATTCCTTAACCGCGCTTCATTCATGTGAATGGTTTTAGCGGATTGATCCAAAGCCATATATGCCTTGTGATCCGCGGTTAATTCTGTGGCGATGGTTGTTAGAGAGTCAATCCAGTTGGCCATTCGTGCTTTGCTCATTCTCTCTGCTTTATGTTAAATCACCCAAATTCGACTTGCACGCAACAATTCCTCCAAACCTTAAGTTGCACGCAACAATTCCTCCGAATTTCGCTTTGCACGCAACACAGTGAATAATTAATCACTAAGTGAAAAATACCTAGTCTTCCACCCAACACACGAATTTCTCCAATTTTCGCTTTGCAGGCAACAATTCCTCCGAATTTCGATTTGCCCGAACCACAGTGAATCACTAATTGAAAAATACCTCCAAATTTGTTTTGCACTCAACAATTCCTTCGACTTTCGCCTTGCACACAACAATTTCTCCAAACCTTAAGTTGCACGCAACAATTCCTCCGAATTTCGATTTGCCCGAACCACAGTGAATAAATAAGTGAAAAATACTTCCAAATTGCCTTTCACCCAACACACAAATTTCTCCAATTTATGTTTTGCACTCTACAATTCCTCCGAATTTCATTAAATTTTAAATGCACACAACACAACTCGATTATATTAAGATCACTGGGATCGGTTTTTAATACGTTTAAATGCCACCCACCTTAATTTCACAGACGCTCCCTCACTGTATCTCCAGGTTTCGTGTGGTTAACTTGTAGACGTCAAGGACTTGCGGCTTCCTGTAGAACTTATAGATTGCAAAAGACCAGCTCCGTCTTAATTGCAAGGTGTCCAGATCCGTTTTGGTGGTAAAACTATGGCTTCGTCTTAATGGCTCGAATTATTCACTCCGTTTCTCGGGACAAACTATCCGTCCTAATGGCTCGAAGGACCATGTGATCGTTTCGATCCAGCAAAAAAATAATACACAATTAACTGGTTGTAATGTTTATTGTACTAAGCAAAAATTTAGGTTAACTTAACTCTTTACAGAACTTCCAAGAATATCGAGCAATCCGTTTTTTTCTTTCGGCTATACTTTCCGCTGGCTGCAGCGGGGCCTTCTTTGATCCCGTGTCTCAAGTGGAACTGCAAATTGTTCTGCTGGCAACGGTCCCCCTTGACGTCACCTGGTTGTTAGTCTCCATTGCCTGAGATCACTCTTCAATCTCACAACGGGGGTATAAAAAGCTCAGCTCCAATCGTAACTTTATCAGAGCGGGCCTTCCATTGCATACCCCTGGGTGCGAGGTAACCCGGCTCCTCCGAGTAGTCCCTTTCTTTATTGAGGAAGTTGACTACATTGGTTTTCACTAGTGTTTCCTATTTTTATGTCGATGACTGGTAATAATTTGTTTCCACTAGTGTTTCATGTTGCATTTGCAACACATATGTTGTGATATACATTATATTCTAATTTGGTTATTCCATATTTTACGTTTCTTTGAATTTTTGTAGTTAGTAACCTTTTGAGTTTTGTTCTTAATAATATTTCTGTCTAGACAAAATGTGTAATTAGGATACACATTTTGGTTGATGGGTTTTTGTGTCGTCAAGGATTCTTTGACGTAACACGTTCTCGATATGATGCAAAAACGAGCAGTGAAACTTATTGTGGACCCGACTGTGAGTCGCTTAATTCCGTCGTTAGAACATAGTCACATCATGCCTATCTCTTTTCTATACGTATTACCACTGTCGTTGCTCAACTGAACTTGCTGAATGTGTTCCGCCCCTTCAGACATTTTCCCGCGATACATGTCAATCTGTGAATGCACGTTGTAAGTGGACTTCAGGCGCACAAATAAACATAGAGAGCCATTCTTTAGACGAACCACACGAATGTGGAATGTTCTACCTGATCATGTGTTTCCTGGCCGTTGTGATGTCCAGACATTTAAGACCAATATACATCGACACCTCCTTTCCTTATCCGCTTCCTCTCTATCCGCTCACACTATACTATGACATTTAAGGGTAGCTCAAAATCCCCTTTTGTGCGCGCCTTAGTTTGTGTTGATTGTTTAGATGGATATATGGTTCTTCAGTAAGAACACCTTTGCTCCTCAAGTTACTTTCTAAGATTAAGTTATATTTTTTTTCACTTAAAATCCAACATTGTGAAGGACAACAGAATGTACATCAGGTAATTACAAGAAAAAGGATCAATACACAAAATGTCTACCTGTGTATATTTTAAAAGGTATATTGTGCGATGTATCTCAATGCCGCACGAGGAATGTCGTCGGTCGAGATCGTTGCAGATGTTGCGCCGAACGAGGAATGTCGTTGGGGAATTGCGAAGGTGAGCACGTTGATATTGAGGAAACCAACGTTGCCTGAAACCAAATGTTTATATTTAAATGAACGGAACAGCAACACCTTTTGATAATCGTTGCTGAACTTGAAGTTCCCGCGCCGAACCGATGTGTGATAAAATTGCTTGTCCCTTTTGGTGCCCCCTGTGAGGTTGAGTTGTATCGCTTCTCCTTCTCACACTGAATGTATCGATTGGTCGGAATTTGTGTTTAAGTAGGAAATTAAAACTTCATTAACTAAAGTTGAAGTAAAGTCGATGCGACTGGGGAATGAGATAATGTTCGACTGAGTTCTCGATGGAGAACTTTATTTATTTATCACTAAAGGGCCACATGGTGGCGTTCGAAACTTCAATATAAATGTCTTAGATTCTTATAAAATGTACATAATTAAATTTAGCACCAAAACAGTATTCATGTAATCACAGTCGCAACATTGATTCTTGATCGACACTAAAACACAGTATGCACTTTTCAGTAAATTGCCAGTCGAGCACCAAAAACAGTAAACAACGTTGAATTGACAGTTTCTCCACTGTCATCGTGTTGCTGGCATGTATGGTGAAGCCAAATTGAACGAAGCCAAGGAACTATCAATCCTCGGCACTCGAATTAATTCGACTGTTAATCAGAATGACAGCATAATTGAAGCTGCAAAAAGTGCGGCCAAATGTATGAGGTTCCTAAAGAGATGCAAAAGATACTTCACTCCATCCAACCTGGCTACTATTTACAGGGCGTATATTTGACGCAAAATGGAGTTCAACTCCCATATTTGGTCAGGCGCACCCAAAACTGCAGTACTCGTGCTCGATATGATGCAAAAACGAGCAGTGAAACTTATTGAGGACTCAGCTGTGAGTCGTTTAATTCCGTCATTAGAACATAGGCGCAACGTATCATACCTATCTCTTTTTTATACGTATTACCACCGTCGTTGCTCAACTGAACTTGCTGAATGTGTTCCGCCCCTTCAGACATTTTCCCACTATACCCGTCAATCTGTGAACGCGCATCAGTTCACGTTGAAAGTGGACTTTAGGCGCACAAATAAACATAGTCATTCTTTAGACGAACAACATGAATGTGGAATGTTCTACCTGATCATGTGTTTCCTGGCCGTTGCGATGTCGACATTCAAGACCAATATACATCGACACCTCCTTTCCTTATCCACTTCCTCTCCATCCGCTCGCACTGTGCTCTGACATTTAAGGGTACTTCAAAATCCCCTTTTGTGCGCACGTTAGTGTAAAAAAAAAAAACTTCAGTCAATCAGCAAGCAGAGCAACTCATTGTGTAGTCTGGTGTTGGTCCTCCAATTCTGAGGTTGCAATATAGACGCAACATACTCGTATCTCATGTATCTGTTTTCACGGTCGATGCTACAACGAGCTTCGCGAATTTATTCCACTTGCTCAAATATTCTTCTGCGACACCCATTCACGTCGATAACAAATATTAATAACTCGCCGAGAACGTCACCGGCTTTCGAGGCTTTGTTGTTGTAGTGTAGTATGTGGGGGTTCTTTTAAACTTACACGAAGAACCCCCCATAATTGCAACCCAACTCTCATTGTTTTTCGCTAATGCAATGCATTAGCACCTTTTCCAAGGACATTTAATGCATACAACGCATTATCTAAAATTCCTAAAAAGAATTCTCCCAACATTCACGCATTTAATGCGCTATTCAATACCCCTGAAAGAATACTTTAATGTACATATGCATCATAAATCCCAAACTATTCGGCACCCTTTGTCATCATTTAAATGCAATGTCGGATAGCTTGTTTATGCAGCTGCAATAAACCGACCAGCGATTCGTTTGTTCAATCGACAAACAATTACCGCATCTTCGGCATTATCAGCGAAACCGAATTCTCCCGCATTTCCTAATGTAAACGCAAACCCGGTTTCTACTGCAGGCAGAGATGCCATAAACATCTAAAACCTCAATTAGCATTTCCACGATACATTGCGGTCTATCTATACAGCTGCAATGCACATCATAAACAATGATCTACACCATCCCTTTGTTTTTCAATGTTTCAGGATTCGTTTCCCATTGACCTTCTCGCGTGAGTAAACAACACAGATCTACACGATCGCACACATACAGCGGAATTTAGCCAGCAAGACGCTCTTACTGATTACCACGTTTCGAGAAATGTTCTCTCTTCTCTTTGATGGTGACACACTCACCACCGAATTGAGGGTGAATCAGGAGTCAGATTCAAACTCTCAGCGAGTCTTATTGCAACCACCGATCCGGTCGGTTCACCTCCCGCTCTCCGTAGCGCTGCGTAGACGCGTATATACCGGAGTTGTGATTTTGGTGTTGTGTAAATTTGTAAATTTAGTCAGATTCAGTAAATAGCAAATATATTCGATTAAAAGAAATTTCTCTTGTGACCCGGGTCCGAATACAATAGTGTATAACGTAAAAAAAGTTAAACATTAATTAATAAACGATTAAGACAATTTATTAAGGCGTGCGTTTTGATTCCAACCAACAATAAAAACATTCGATACAATAAACCAAAACAGTGTCTTTGATTTGCTTCTGGTGCACGGTGTGTTGTGACGAGGTACTTGTTTTGTTTCTTTCGGTGGACAGAGTACTGTGGAACATTTAATGGAAGTTGTGGGGACGGAGTAAAACCCCGTGTCGTACGCCGGCACCACGATTTCGTACCCCCACAAGTATTCTCTGCGTTAGCAGTCTTTTAAATTTGTTCTCGAATAAACACCTTTTTTACGCAAACGCGCGCACAAAAGGGGATTTTGGAGTAGCCTTACATATCAGAGCACAGTGCAAACTGATCTCAGAACACCTGCTGCGGTTTTCGCTGTGCTTTCTTTATTCTAACCGTAATTGAATTGGATTTTGGTTCTGGCTTTCATTTGAACATCGGGTTATTTATTTTATGTCATCATCATCATCATCATCATCGGCACTACAACCGGGAACCAGTCTTGGCCTTATTTAGCAAGTCCTGAGGCTTGTTAAATTTTCCATAATGATTTGTTTTTTCCGGGCAAGGTAATTAGTCTCGCGCCAGAGGCCCCCCGACGGGGATTTATTTTATGTATAATTTTATAAAGAAGATAAATTAATACTATATTTAAAGGTATGCTTCGCCTTTACATAGATGAGAACAAGAAAGTGTTCACGTTATTGAGCACAACTCAAGACTAACTGAAATAAAAAAGTGACGAGAAGAAGTCCGTCCCCATTGTGCCTCTATTTTCTGACCGACGAAATGATAAGAATTTGGAAATTCTCGGACAGGATGACCATTAAATTCATCTGAAGATGCGCATTTCATGATAATGGAGGTTTTGGGAATTATGTTTATGGTAAATGAACACGTGGTTCATTTTATGGCGCATTTATTTGAAATGGAAATTGTGTAACTTAGTGATGGGATATGTTGAAGGAATGGGATGGAGTAGGGTGGGAAACATTACATTACTAGAATCGAGTTGGTTTTTAGGACTGCTAACTTCCGACAGGCCAGCATATTGTGACGCATATACTAGAATATTCTAGAAAGTCCGAAACAAAGTACTAGAATATTCTAGAAAGTACTGGAAAACTGGAGACCATGAACAGTAGAAAATTCGAGGTTATGGAACGGACGGAAACGAAACGCCAAATCAGAATGAGGAAAAACGGTATAAATACGTCGCACACAGTCGAAGAAGTAAGAAGTAAGCAGTAAAAGACGCGATAAGTACGGAAGCGATAAGTCAAGAAATCGTTAAGTGCACGGTAAAAGTAACGGTTGTTATTAACGGACTAATAAAGTGTTATATTAATTCATAATCGATTTAACGGCTCTTATTTATTAAAAATAATTAATCCAGCAAACCCTAAGCTCGCAACAATTTGTACAACAATGTTTTTATTGCCTCATGTTATGAACTATCCAGTAATAGCAGCCACCGTTCACAATGTGCGCTATCATACCGTTCTGGCTCAAAGACAAAATTCTTTGGCAAACGAGTTCGTTTTGTAAATTCCTCCAAATGTGAGTGAGGTCTAAGGCGCGGCTGGTGTTATTTCTGAAAGTTTTTCCGTATTAATTTGGAAATGGTTTGCAAATCGAGCACCCTTTGACAGGATAATATGCGCTTGGAGCACTTACAACAAGAAAATGATCCGAGCCGACTTTAGAAACTCGATACCTTTATGCAATTGTTGGATACAATATTGGACGGCGGCCAATTTACATGTGGTATTCTTCATTGTGTAAAGTTCCAATAGGGAATATCCAGGTGGAATTATGGGTATTTTTACGGACAAAACTTGTGCACAAAATAACCAGATTTATGCTTGCCACCATCTTTACCATTTGTTGTCCATCAGGACTCTCATCTAAGCTATGGGAATCAATCTATTTTCTTATTATTATACGAACTGCCAGCATATCTTACCTCTATGCTCTGTGTATATGTAGAATAAATTTCCAAGCAGCACTTTAAAAATTGTTTCAGCTGGTCTATTCTTCACTTTGATAACAATATTTTCAGTCTTTCAAATAACATTATTGAGACGTTTTCTTCGAAATATTTGTGGGGATAGAGAAGTATTATGCCTGCCATGGGCACACGGTTCACTTCATTCCCCATCATCACATGAAGTTCACTAAGAATTGCTCGCCGACCAAACAGGAATGAAAGCTAAAAGAAGAACAAACGCTGTAAGTCCGAGAGGAAGGAACACATTAAAATACACTAAAACACACTAGAATGTTGGTGGTGGTTGTTTTTATTGTTTTTTTATGTTAATTTATTTTAATATTGCGACAAAATGAACAGGGATTAACGTTTAACACAGTTGATAAATTTAGATGATTTAAGGTTTGAACTTGCGAAGCGGTTTGATGCACAATATTTATTTTTATTCGATTGATTCGACACCGAATACTTTTTGTTATAGATTGTTCGGAGGTCCTTTACATTGAATCAGATACTCGACGGCGTAAGGAACACGTCCCGCAGGGGTGCAGATTCCGGTGCACACCCTACGGGGGATAATAAGAATTCAAGAACTTAATGTGCGCGCACTGAAGGACGAAAGACGACTCAACCGATATCCTCTCCGATAAGGATATCGTTTTTACCTCACACCAGAGACACGTAAAGTCTCTCTTGGTGGTATAGGAAACCAGATCTTGCGATAAAGGTCATGGTAGTATGTGTGGTGATCGTGCGGATCGATGCTATTCGCACGTGCAGTGGAACGACGAAACAGGCAGGCGGCAAAGACAATAGGGAAAAAGAAAAGGCGACCAAATGGTTCGCTCTTTAATAAGGGTCATGTTTATGCAACGTCGCTATGACGGACGTTTGAAAAAAGGTGTTAATGGAATACGATACTTTATACCATGGAAATTGTATATCGTATCTTGGGTTAATTGCCGATACGCATCCCTTGCTTGCATTTAGGTATGCCAAGCAATTAGTGGCGGCGACGAAAGAAATGCATCATTGTTTGTCTATTGAATCGCTAGTGTTGCAGCTGTAAAAACAAGCTGACGACATAGTATTTCAACTCAGACAAAGGGTATCGAATGTTTGCTATTTATGGTGCATATGCACATTAAGGATCAATTTTAGGAAATTCAGATAATGCTTGAAAGCATTACATGTCCTTGGAAAAGGAAATGTTTTCTGGGGCAAATGCAAATGCATTGGCGGGAAACAATGGGAGTTATGGAATTCCTAAAAAGGTCAAGAAGAATTCTTACGGAAAATTGTATGCAAAGGGATGCAATGAAAAGGTAAGTTTTCTTTATAGGGATTTTTGGGTTATAATAATTGGGTCTGTTTGATGCGTGAAGCGTTTAAGATGCTAATGCGAATTGCATTAGCGAAAGCTGGTGCAGACCCGGGTTGTGGTTATGGGGGTTTTTTCAGGAAGGCGAGCCGTGGGATCTGGCGGAACCGCCACATATTGCATTTGTAAAATTAGTGCGTTCAGATTTATTTAATTACTTTAAAAACGGTAATATTTTTCGTGGATAAAGTGCTCCCTGTTGTACATGGGATTTCTATTATTGTAACTATGTGATTCGATGTATGTTTGGTTTTTAGACACCGACACTAGTATATCCCATCGACATAAAGATTATTGAATTAAGCGAACCTTGTGGCTTAATATGTTGTTTGGTGAGCGTCATCATCAATATCGGCACTACAACCGGGAACCGATCTTGGCCCTTGGTCTCTCCACCAATACCCGGTCCATATACGAGACTTGTTACATTGTTCATAATAATTTGTTTTTCCGGGCAAGGTTATTAGCCTTGTCCCACATGTTTGATGAGCATACAGCTTCGTAAACATAGCTTTTTTCCCCTTAATCAGTAAAAATATATGATTTTTTTAAACAGTTACTTTATTAGTATAATATGTACATTTTCTAACTAAATATAACTTTTATGAAGATAATAACAGCTGATGAACTCAGTAGTTTTTTTTAACGTAAAGTCGATTTACTTCGATTTTGAGGTAACCTTGACTATAACTTATTACTTTATTACTTCTTGTGGTGTAAACCTTTGTGAACATAAATGTTTATGTCAATGTGTAAGGAGAATTAGAAAATAATAATACAAAAAATTTAATCTAATTAAGGGAATTTTAATATAAAACAAATAACTAAAATTATACTAAAAAAGTCTTGACAATTTCTAATATTTAAAGTTTACAATTATTTCGATTATTATAAATTAAAAGTTTATGGCGACTTGAGACATCGAAATATTTAATTGTTTTTTTTTTTTCTGAAAAGTTTCCACGAAAAATTTTGATTTTCTGTTTTCTTAAAATATTTCAAAACCGATCAAGCATATGCTTAAATGTAAATTTGTTTCGAATAATTTATACGTTTTTGTTCTTTGTTTAATTTGTGTTAAACGTACACCTTGAAATCATTATTATTTTAGAGCTGAAGATTGTTTATCTTACAGCCATGTACGCTTCATGTTACATCGAATGGCAACAGCGCCACATTTAGTGACACAACTTACATTTAAAAATAAATTTTTAATTCTATATGAGCAAAATGTTTTCATATTGGCAATTTTCTTTTCTGTTTATTCATTTAACGCTACAAATAGATTTGTTGTACAATTTCATAACAGCAGGAATGAATGAAATTCTACTGATGATTTAGAAGGTGAATAGCAACAAAAATAAATTCGTAAAAAAGAAGAGATCAATTGAACGGTTATACCCGTGTAAGTATCCATCGACAGAAAGGAATTAAGACGAGATTGACATCAATTTTCTGAAAATAAGAATGATTAAACATTAAAAAAGAAGAAAACTATTTTTAATAAATATTACATTGTTTAAGAAACCTTTCTTAAATTAAGAGTATGTACAATGTTTGCATATTCAACTCATTTAATATTTTTTAATTTGCTATATAACAACTTTGTTGTGTATTTATTTAGGTATATCGTTTTTTTTTTTTTTCGAGTATCGATGCAGCAACTACATACATTCTGGCGTGTGACACATGAAATGAGGAAATCTTTTAAAGCGAATGAAATACGCCGCCAATTACATCAAGTGGAATAAACAGAAATGTAATAACTATATATATTACATATTTGAACCTAATTTGTTATAAAGTGTTCTCCAATATCTTGCCACCAGATTGAGATCATATGGGGAAGAAATTAGAGATAAATCAAAGCGGATTCCGATGAAACCGGTCAACTGGCGGGGTACATATTTGTCTAATGCTATCGAAGAAGAAATGGGAACTCGTTGATAGTTATTAATTTGTAGAAATTCTAAATTTTTAAATATTTGCATGTAACTTTCAGGAAACTTGTAAAGCTTATGTAAATATATCTGATATTTAACCGGCATTGAACTCGAAGACTATCCTGAGAAAGTTTGGCGCAAGGGTAATAACCTTGCCCGTAAAATAAATTATTATGGAAAATTTAACAAGCCTCGAGACTTGCTAAATAAGGCCAAGACCAGATCCCGGTTGTAGTGCCGATGATGATGATGATGATGAACTCGAAGACGACCCAAAACAACCTAGGTTTTGGTAGTATTGAAATTTGAAAAAAGGAAAGTCTGTCGTCTAAGCTGATATTAACCGGAAAGAAGGAAAAAATTATATGAACATATAAAAAAATATGGAGAAGGAGATTAGGACTGCAAAATTAAAAGGTCATGTAATTTGCATTCAGAATACCGTATGTATTATTATAATATAGAAATTATTGCAATACTGGAATCAAGTGCGAAACATAACCGAAGATCCGCGATTATCGAAAGTATTTACTCCACGGCAGAAATCAATTGGTTCTTCGCGTCCCCAAAAACGACTGTGTACGATGTCATTGCAAAGTACAATGAGTCAGAGAAATCCAACAAAAGTTTCGCTGATACGAACCATGGCAAAGCATGTAATGGGATTCACAGAGAATAATTTCTATCAACTACTTCGAAAGGGAAAAATACGGCAACTTTACTAGTTTGAAACGATGAATTTATGAAAATCGAACGGTTAGGTTAACAATGTTTTCAGTTTATTGTAACTGATAGTGGAATTATGTATGGTTTCCTCATAGTCAATCACCCTTTTTATTCCTAAACTTAAAAAGAGTCTCGGGGAAATTGGGTTCTCTTCACATCATCGGGAAGAACATCAGACGTATGTATGCCGGCATAAATTCAAGTAGAAATGGTTACCGAGGGAGAGCCAAAATAATTCGAGGCGCAAACGGCTGTCTGGTCACAGAAACAAACAATATCGTGACAAGATGGAAGCAGTACTTTGAAAACCTGCTCAATGTACGCACCCATCATCCACAAATAAACGCACTAGACGTACATACAGCCGAGCCCCAGATCCCAGAGCCCTCTTTCTACGAAGGCGTAGACGCAATAAATTGATTGAAAAACAACAAGGCTCCCGGAGTCGACTGCATACCGGCAGAGCTTGTGAAGCATGAAGGAGAGGCAACCGCTCGAAAGATCCACCAGCTCATTAAAACAATATGGGATAAGGAAGTCACTCCAGAAGAATGGAAAACCTCAATAGTCGTCCTCATTTTCAAAAAAGGCGACAGATCTGACTGCGAAAAATTCAGACAAATATCATTACTTCCAACCACATACAAAATATTAACAAATATCATACTGGCGAGAATCACACCGTACGCGGAATAAATACTGGGAGACTACCAATGTGGATTCCGTAGGAACCGGTCAACAAGCCACAATAAGGCAACTGCTGGAAAAGAAGTG
The DNA here is from genome assembly GCA_963931805.1 of Microdon myrmicae. Taxonomy (NCBI): domain Eukaryota; kingdom Metazoa; phylum Arthropoda; class Insecta; order Diptera; family Syrphidae; genus Microdon; species Microdon myrmicae. The sequence continues at coordinate 4,037,957 of OZ007497.1, read as the reverse complement.
GGAATACGGAGAGACCGTTCACCAACTGTTTCGTGACTTCAAAAAAGCCTACGACTTAGTCGAAAGGCAAAGACTCTACCATATTGTAATTGAGCTGGGAATCCCGAAAAAATATGCGGCCCTCATTCAAATTTGCATGAACGAAAACAAAGGGCGAGTTAGAATAGAAAACCACCTCTCAGAACGATTTGAAATCCGGGACGAAAACAGGGAGATGGTCTATCACCGTGTCTTTTTACTCTTGTGCTCGAGTATATCATCAGAAGGGTACAAGACGACAACATGGCCGGATCACCCCTGAACGGGGTCACACAAGTGCTCGCATATGCGGATGACATAGCGGTTCTAGGCGATAATCTAGAAACTGTAAGTAAAAACTGTGAAATCATCATACAAGCGGCAGAAGAGGTGGGCCTAGAAATAAATGAAGACGAAACAAAATACATGACTACGCCGAGTGCAGGTGGAACTCAGGGAACACATATAAACGTCAGAGGCAAGGTATTTGAAAAAATTGAAGAATTTAAATATCTGCGAACAATACTGACGGCCAGCTACGAAATGTCCAAGGAAATTAACAAAAGACTGCATTCCGGCAATGCTAGCTGGCACACAGTCAGTAAACTGCTGACATCCAAACTGCTATCACGTAACATAAAGCTCCGTGTCTATAGAACCATAATCATGCCGATTGCTCTATACGGATGCGAAACATTGGCTCTCACAAAACGGGAAGAAAACAAATTCCGCGTATTCGAGAATAAAGTTTTAAGGGGTATCTTTGGAGGTAAATATGGCGGGGAGGCAGGACAGTGGAGGAAACTCCACAACCATGAATTAGAAGAGCTATACCCCAAATCTACAATAGTGGGAGTAATCAAGTCGCGAAGATTAAGATGGGTCGGACATGTGGCGCGAATGGGCAATGATAGAACCGTGCGTAGAATTCTTGACGGTAGACCAACGGGAAAGAGACCGATAGGACGGCCGCGGCGGAGATGGGAAGACAATGTTAGGTTTGACCTTGAGGAGATTGGATCAGATGGTCGGGCGTGGAAGGAGAGTGCACAGGACAGGGAACGATGGCGGAGTCGAGTCGGTGAGGTCATGATCTTCCGGGTTCCTACAGACCAATAAATAATAATAATAATGGCAATTTGGGGAAAAGCAACATGTTCAAGCTCTTCCCGGTATTTTCACTGGTGACTTTTTTTGCAATTTATATCTTGTGCTATTTATAATTAACTCTTTAGTTACGATCCATTCGATGCTTGCTCTTTTGCCGTTTTAATATTATCGACCTCATGGTCAGCATAAAAAAGTATCGTTTGACTTCGCGAGGACTATACGCGAAACTTCTGATGAAATAGGTACCACTGTGTGCCCATCTCATTACTTTTGTAACGTACCCCGTATAATAATCCTCTACCTTCGGTGATCTGTGATAAGTAATTCTGTACAATTCTCAACAAAATGGACTTTTATCAAAATAAATAAAAAATATAAATATATATAAATTGACAATCAAACGCAGATTATTATACGAGGGTATGCTGAAAAGTAATGAGGTCGTTCACACAGTGATTGTGGGGCGTGAACAAAAGCGAAATAGCAAGATCGGACAAGAAGTATACTAAATTCCAATTCTTGAGTATTCAAATCATATATATATTTCTAAACATAGTCACTGTTAGGTTAATACATTTCACGAAGATTAAGATGGGCCGGACATGTAGCGCGAATGGGCAACGATAGGACCGTGCATAGAATTCTTGACGGTAGATCAACGGGAAAGAGACCGGTAGGACGGCCGCGACGGAGATGGGAGGACAATGTTAGGTTTGACCTTGAGGAGATCGGATCAGATGGTCAACCCTGGAAGGAGAATGCACAGGACAGGGAATGGTGGCAGAGTTTAGTCGGTGAGGTCATGAACTTCCGGGTTACTACAGGCCAATAAATAATAATAATAATGAGATTCAAATCACCGGGTCGTGGTTAAAAAAATGAAGATTTCTATAAAATGCACTTATTTCAAGGCTTAAAATAGGTTGGCGATTAGGTACGAGAAGTCTATCGAGGTAACAGAGGTCGAAACTGAAACATAATTAAAATATTCGTTTAAATATTTGTTTCGTTAGTAGTCATTGATTTAATAAAATATATTCGGATTTATGAAAGATATCAAAAGACTGTTCAAATGAAATTAGTTTGGTTTTCGTATTTAAATACGACTAAAACGGACGAAACCTCATGAATTAACATATTAAAATCTAACACATTAAAATCGAGTTGAGAGCTGAACACTGGTCCAGTAAACCCGTACACGTTTTGCTTAATTAAACTAAATTAAGCACAATTTAAACCTAGTATTAAATTAAATTGTTAAGATTGTACTATTCATATCCAATAAAGGATGTTATTAAAAAATATATATATTTAAATGTACAGTTTCTGTTCCAAAAACTCAACGAATATTTTAGTTAATTAAATTTAACAGAAGGAAAACAAGCCTTCAATATAAATATTAAAATCGAGAGGATCGAATAAAAACTGCTCTAAATATATGTGTCGAATAACATGTTACTCTGCTTCAAAACATAATGTGTTAAGATCTCAAATTTTTTTATGTATTTTGTCTGCATATCAAAAATTGTTACTCGTTTTCACAAAAACCGATTGAGTGTTCTCCAAGAAGCGCATGCTGTATAATTATTCTTGGGATTAACTATAGGTACTGTGGTGGTTCTACGAACCACACAAACCACTATAGGTCAAGCTGTCGTCGTTTCACCAAGGAACACACTCACCTATAGCTAAATTACACGTGCCCACAGACACGTGTCCTCAAAAGTCCTCCTTCCCACCTGAAACAAAGGTAACATTCATCTGGGAGGCAACAACCCCATGTATCCACAGATACGTGGGTCACAAGTCCGACCAATTGTTCTACGCCTGCACGGCGATCGAAGGACAGACTCACCAACATAAATTGTGTAACGATCCATTAACTGGATATACACAAACGGTTGGCACAGATGCAGAAACCCCACATCTCCGGCGATAAGCTAATTGCTGGAAAACCAATTCGTCGACAAAAACGTTTGTCCCTGCCGCAATATACTTCGTCCAAACAAAGACCAATGCGAGCACCAGCAATAAACCAATGCTGTCCCAATAGGGATATATAAACAGCGATAATGACATTATCCCATGATCGAAGAAAAGAAAACCCTCACCCGATTGTTACGTAAGCAATTCATCAGAGGTGTGAACATTTTGACGATCACAGAATAATCCACAGCAACCAGGTAATAATCTCCGCACCTGTATGTGTGAGCACGATTCTCTCTGGTGAAAAGATGCCCGAGTAAGAGAAAGTCACCACCAAAAAAAGTGAAAGGAGGATAAAGGAAACTATGGGGATGAATGGAATCATCCCCAGAGGGCGTTACAGTCTACTTTGAGAAAAGGTCGCACAGAGAACTCCGACGAGGATGTGATCGCTAACGCGTGTGTTAAGTGTGTCGATGATGTTATACCTAAAGATAACATACAAGGGGTCATTGATACACTTAATCAGAAAAGTACCACCAGATTCTGAACTCCAATAACCCTACAATCCAACAAGTGCACCCGAATCATCATTTCATAGGAATCAATCGGAAAACGATTAATCACGATTTCCTAAAACAATTACAGCCAAATTAGCACTTCACAGGCAATTGGCAAATCGATTAAAATGAAAGAAAAAGAAAAACAATTAAACTCATTTCCCTAAAGCAATTATCGTATGCATAAGCCGGAACAAACAAATTGCGAAAGCAATTAAACTGCATGTTCGAGCCCAATCAACAGAAATGCAATTAATTGGGTCAGTTCGCAACCGTAGAAGGTGAACCGAGTTCAAACCAATAAAGAAATATTGGACAATTCAGCAAGTTTGCGAACTGAGGCCAGTAATCGATAATTGGGGCAACTGAAGTTGGAATACTGTATGGAATAAGGGAAACGTTACCCCGGAAGGTGTTGTGCAAGAGGAAAAGATTTGGGCAGGGGTTTTTGATCGGGATAGATGATGGAGGTAGGCAGTTGGTAGTTGGTCACGGTCTGGTGTGGTAAGGATCGGAAAGAAGATTAGAGTGAACGATTGAAAAGGTGGTTGGCGGTAAATCGAAAAGAAAAGTTAAGGTTGTCGAGTGTTGTATCTGATTTGAGACGTGAGTTCCGGGAGAATCTGAAGAAGATTTGTTAAGTGTTTAAATATAAAGAACTAAAGATTAATTATCATTACCGAATGAAGAAGAAAGCGAACATCAAACCATTGTCCGAAGAAGATTTGTTAAGTGTTTAAATATAAAGAACTAAAGATTAATTATCATTACCGAATGAAGAAGAAAGCGAACTTCAAACCATTGTCCGAAGAAGATTTGTTAAGTGTTTAAATATAATGAACTATAGGTTAGTTGTTATAATTGAAAGAAGAAGAATGTGAAAAGACAATTGTGCAAAGTATGTATAACAGAAACAATAAAAATAAATAAAAGAAAAAAAGACAAAAAACAATAAAACAAAGAGTGACTCTGAGTTTTTATTTTTCTAAGGTATTTCTTGGTGTTAAAGGAAGAATTGGCCGCCATTCCACCGCTGTCGTGTTTTCTAGTTTACGGCTAGTACTCGAAAACCATAACTCGTGTGTCATAAAGTAACGGTTCAAGGAAATAAATACTAGCCGGCAAGGTTGCAACCAACGACGTAAAGCGTGAGCGCGATTTCTGTTTTCAAAAATAGTTTTATTAGTTTATTCATCCGTGCATCCTAATTTTAATAAAAGATTACCGTGCGTCCAAGTGTTAACATTAAGTGTAGTATACGAAACGAGGAGAATCTCCAGTGAACAAAAATGAATGTAAAACCTCTTTTAATAACATTAAAATAAATTCCGTGAGTGTGACACTTCGCTTGGAATCGGGTAGTTCACGTCGCACACAATACACACCCCAGATCTCAGAGAATCGCCACCGGGGTTCAGGTGTTTGTGAACCCTTGTTAATTAGGTGCAATAAAAAACAGGTACAAACAGTAACAATAAAATTAAAAATTAAAAAAATAAATCTGTTTTATTTGTTTGGTTTCGTTCCGTTATCCGCGTTATCTGCGGTAAACAGTGTTTGACGGAACACTCCAACGTCATTCAAGCATTTAATAAAATCCGCCAAAGTACCCCGCCTATAATTTTTTTTATTGTCACATATGATATTACGAGGGTGTATGTAGACCTATGTGTATGCATAATAAAATAATGCATTTGACTATTCATTAATATTTTTCAGAGATTCTTAAAAAAAAGTGCTAGCCCGCATAAACACTCGCGAAAAACATTGCTGGGATGCTTTTATGACCAAATTGAAGCCTGAAATGGAAGTAGTATTCATCACTGCAAAGTAAATATCAACTTATTATATTAACACTATGGCAATCATTTTCTTATTTTAGTTTTTTTTTTATTATAATCCCGTGTCGAGTTCTTTTGAAACAAACTTTGCAAATTCATTACTGACGACTAGAAAAAAAAAGATTATATATATATATATATATATATATATATATATATATATATATATATATATATATATATATATATATATATAATTATTTAACATAATAGAAGTAACAGCGTATTACCATAAAACGATCTACAAATTTCATACATATCTCCAAAGTTTTTTTTTAACCATCGGCCAATGCAGGTGTCACCCAACCGTACTTTTCATGCGTTTTCACTAATGATCTGAATGATTCTTCTGCAGAACGTCTAATGTAATATAATATGAAATGAGAAGAAAAGAAAGACATTAAATAAGTTAGTAAAAGCCACCTTTTCTACTTACCTACTAAATTCCTTTGTACTTTTTGCTTTTCTGGAAATGCGTCCTTGTCCTTTGACTAAGCTTGCCGCAAACTGCATAAGAATTGCTTCGATGGTGTAAGCACTTGCCCACCCGCGAGGTGTTAGAAGCTCCATGCAGATGGCTCCACCTTCCATCACAAATCCTTTCTCTATTCGCGGCTCAACTACGCGCATAAACGGTGGGGCAAATGGAAAGTTCTCCGGAAATACCAAATGTAACAAAATAAATGGAATATTCAGTTCGGCCATATCTTCGGCAAGAGGTGAATCAGGATCTATAATATGTAAACGCGCATGCCACTCGTAGAGGTTGTCGTTAATCAACTCAGCCTAAGGGACATTTATAAAAAAAACAATAGATTTCAGTTTTTTATTATTGCTGGTAATTTCATTACTGTAGATCAGAGAACTATTTTCAATGTTTTTAAAGGAAATATTAGCCATTAAAAAACAAAGCTTTTAAAACATTACATAGGGTTGTTGAAACATTTTGTTCTGCTGCATTCGTGTATTTCCGGAAAATGACAGGGATGGCCGATTTTGGAAAAATAGTGTTGTTTAACTCAAAAAAGCGACAGTCAAACGGATTTTGCTCTGGAACTTTTGGTTTTAAAGATCAGTTTACTTCCTTTGGAAATACCCTGCAGTATTAGAGTGGTATAACTTGCATCATATGTTGATGAAAGTACCTTATACCCAAAACGAAATGCATCCATTACTGCGTCAGCTGAATCGAAGGGATCACTATTGAGGAAATATAACAACCAATTTAAACTCCTAAAGAAGTCGTTCACTTGGGTTTCTAGCAAGGCTACACTGTTTGTTCCAGAAAATGTTCATTAACGAAATGCAGCTGACACAATTTAGTGATCTGATTATATTCATTACGTATTTATTAGGAGGGGAACATAACTACCCTTATAATAGCTGAGGCGGATTATTTCAGATAGCGAAGAGTTAAAGGTACTGCATTTCGAGTTTGAGTCCAGCATTATCGGACGTTTCTACCCTTTTTTTGTTGTAGTTCTCCAAGGGAGAAGAACCTATGGCGCTCAGTCAGCGTCCAGAGATGCTGGACTTCCTCTTGAACAGCAGCAGTTTGTAACGCTTCGGAAAACTTGAGACATGGTTAACATGGGAAGCTGCCTCCAAAACAACAACAACAAAATCAAAAAATGCGTATCTTGAGAATCAATCCATATGCGCTGTCTTGTAATTAAGTCAATGAAAAACAAAGAGAGTTACAAGATGGGAGTGGAATTAAACAGAAGGACAGTATTCCTACCCGAAACCCTCTTCACACCGAAGGTCAATTGGCAGAAAATGGTTTCAAAAGTCGACAATATTCCAAACACATTTATGAAATGAATTACACTCACCGTGAAAATGGGACCGATGGAACTGTTTTGCATCCTTTGTATTTCCCTAAACTCCTTCATTAGTCTTCTTGAGCGGATGGTAGAGTCGTTTAGTTTTAAAGAAGGTTTGCTCGTCGCCGGAGACACACCTCTGTGAAATAGTGGTTTAAGAGGACATTACTTATAAGAAGGTATTATTCAAAAATTAGCAGAATTTACCGTCTTAACCGTCGAGAAGGTGAACCGGAGGCAGCCCCATTAGCTGTTGATGGTTCTTTGCCTTCGGAACCATCTGACTGCTGTTCATTGTGTCCTTTGAAAATTTTTCGAAAAGCTGCCGCAACTTTTTCTTTTGATCGCGAAGACATTCTTTTTGATTAAGTACTTCAATTGATTTCGGCAGTTTTAAAATGAATGCAACTTGAAGAAAATTTATTTTATATTTTATTTTGATTTCAGTGTATATTTTGTGCCTTTTTTTAATACGCCTGCTCAAAGAGCTGTAGATATAATTGTTGTAAAATGTCACTAAGTATTATTACCCGATTAGTATCAGTCTTCTACAATATCAAGCTCATTACCGCTGCTGCAAATAAAAACAAAAATAGTATTTTTAAACTGACTTCACAGTAAAGTAAACAATTTGGTAAGAAATGAAATAATATTTGCAAAAAATAAAAAAACATTTATTGTACTAACACTAGTGTAACACACTCATGCCATTTGGACAAATTTCAATCATCCTTACGATTCTGCAGAGTCGTGACTCAGGTGATATAGATATTTCAAATACTAATATTGATGGCGGAAGACTGTGAATGCCACCCAAAGCCCATAAGGATATTTTGCAAAAAAATTCTGTCGCGTCCTGCTGATGTTTTTTTTGTTTTTTCTCTCAAATTTCTTCCATAAACTATCTGCATTATGTTTTTGGTCTTTTACCACGTCTGTATATTGTATTTTGTATTTCCTATAATACTCGTCTAGACCTTTTCATTCTTGTTCTTTATTTTTAAGTACATCATTAAAATGCCATTACTTTTGTACAGACGGTTTTCCTCATGTTTCAAACGCATGCAAAACCACGTGGATGCAATTGCCCCTCCCATTTTTTCTCCAGATACAAATATTTCATTCCCATTAAATTTCACGATATTACCCATGCATGTAAAGGAGGACCTCCCTCTTGTAGTGATATAAAAGCAATTTGTTCGCTATTTTTGTTATTATAATAATTGTAATCACCACTCGATACAGTCCACACTTTTTGTTGTTCGTTATCAAATAAACAAATTTATCATTTAGTTTATAATTTCGTACTTTTTCGTTAACATCGTAAAGTAAGCTCGATTAACACATCGTGCCCAACATTTGATTCGTTCGTTCTTTTTGAGATTCGTCTTTAGTTAATATCGTAAAATCAGCACGATAAACGCATCGTGCTCAACTAATTCATAAAGAGATATTGTCATTGCCTATGTATGAAACCGTTCTGAAGATAATGACGAAGCCGAAATATAAGCTAATGAACTTGGAAAACTTTTCGATATCTGTTGCCCGTTGTTATTTTATCACAACAAAATATATCTTATTAGTGAATCCGATTGGAAAACAATACCAATGTAGGAAAAAACGCAGGAGTCAAGATTCGAAATCAAAAAGTTTCATCTATTAGGCTTGATGATGAGGTAGGTCCTTTTTTATATAATTTTTTGTGCAGCCGCGAAGGGGGTTCGTTCAGACCACAAGAGGTCCGGTGAGAGGGGATGTAGAGAAGGCGGGGTTTATGCGTATTTCGGGGGTTTGTGTTCAGAGGAATTAAGTTAGGGAGGTAGGCACAATCGACCGAGCCGGAGAGGGCCCGGTGAATGATATGTCAGCCACGACCCTTTGCTCCTCAAGGGTTGATTAATTTAATGTACGGGGACAGAGAGGGGTGATTGGGGGGTCTTCACATCCTAGCCCTCGAAGAGCGAACCGAAGGAAGCGAGGCTGAATACTTTCGATTCTAAAGATGTGGATCTTATGATAAGGAGACCATACCTGGCTTGCATATTCAAGTAGGGGACGGACGAGGGTAAGGTAGAGGGATCGAGTAACGTAAGAGTTGGAGAATTCCTTAGACCATCGTTTCACGAATCCGAGGACAGAATTGACTTTCCGGATCGTTTCATCAGTGTGAGAAAGGAAATTAAGCTCCCTGCCGCAAAAGATCCCAAGATCTCGAATACATTGGACAATGGTCAGGGGTTGGTTATGAGGGGTATAGGAACGTGAGGATGAGTGAATACGCATACGGGAAAAGGTTATAGACTGGTATTTGGCGATGTTAAGTACAAAGCAATTTTAGTCACACCAAGTCGAGAAGCTGTCAAGGTCTAATTGCAGCAGTGCAAAATCAAGAGGAGACTCGATGATCTTGTATAATTTGGTATCATCCGCGTATAAGGGCAAAGCTGGAATTCTTAATGACCTTATCGATGTCATTACTGACAAGTATAAATAGGGGAGGACCAAGGTGCCTAACCTTGAGGGACCGCAAATGCGGCAAGTAAGGGGTTGGATATCGTGAACCTGAACCGATCGGAATAAAATCTATCTTTTTTGATAGGAAGAAATCTATTTCAGCAATCCAGGTTCGAAGTCGAGGTCGGATAATTTGAAGAGGATTATATTGTGGGTGATTTTGTCGAATGCTTTACTGGTAGAATCAATAATTCAAAATTAGACATGATAATTTAGTTTCGTTTTTTCGAAAACCATACTATTTATATGTGTTGCAACTAGGTGATATAAGCATCAGACTAACAAGTGGTCATGAACAACAGATCTTCGGAAAATTGACAACATACTACGAATCGCCCGAATAACGTACAATAGTGCTAAACAACAAGCAATTGGAATGATTACACATAAATGGCGACAGGTGGGATGAAAAATGAATACGAAGTGGTAGGTTGGATCCGAACGTACAATAGCCCAGAGAGCTATAGTGCTATAGTCTGCGTGAATTGATCGGTAAAAATCCTGCACAATCTTTTTGACCCAAATGACGGTGAACTCTTCGAACGTATTTCAAATGCAGTCGACTGGATACAATCACCCAACATCTAAGATCAATGTTCTTGACGAATTGAATTGCTTACAACATAATATCAGAACATTGGAGGAGAGGGTTCTAGGTGAAACGTTCATTATTATGCATAATCTGATTCCCCGAGTAGAAAAACTAACATGAGTGCAAGTAAATCAAGACATGTTGTCGAAAACCTTAGACCTGTTGTCATCGTCTGAGTCAAATAGCTATTCCTTCGACCAGAAATTTAGACCACAGTAGTAAAGTTCGCTTCCGTGGTTCTCGATAAACGAGGAAGAGAAGCGAACGATGGATCCTGAATGGATGCTTGCTGTTTGTTGTTGAGTCAAGGACCCATTATGGATTCTTAGATACACGGCCGAGTCATTGGTTTTTCCAGGTAGCCCCCATGGGATGCGTCGTCCATGTACCGGTGAAGCGCAGGATAATACCGCTATGGGCGAAAGTGTCGAAGCACAAACACGAAAAGAATTTTTCAAAACCCTAGAACAAGCAAATCACAATTCGCTGGAAACGCACTATTTTCCATTCTATAATGTCATTTAACACAGCATACCTCAACTTTGCAAGGAAACTCTGTTTACACCCGTAGTTGTAGTAAAACACAGACTAATATTAGTGTATTCTTTATTCTGTGAAATCATCATGCAAGCGGCAGAAGAGGTGGGCCTAGAAATAAATGAAGACAAAACAAAATACATGATTACGGCGAGAGCAGATGGACCTCAGGGAACACATATAAACGTCAGAGGCAAGATATTCGAAAAAGTTAAAGAATCTAAATATCTGGGAACGATACTGACGGCCAGTAACGAAATGTCGAAAGAAATTAACAAAAGGAAACTTCACAACCACGAACTGGAAGAGCTATACCGCAAACCTACAATAGTGAGAGTAGTCATATATAGATGATGGCGAGAATATAGATGGGAATTTGGATCTATTTGTGCATGTCATAAAACATATGGTTACAATGCGTATGCATGTGACGTTTTAGATTGCCGGAATTGTGTGTCGGTGGATCAAATATACGTGGGTTTGTTTGGACACGTGTTTGATTGTATATACAATGCATGTGAAAATATGCATTGTGATGTTTGGATTTTTTAAATTGAATTCAATGTTTGGATTCAACGTAGATTTGGGGATATGAATATATGATATTGGATGGGAATTCGATTTGTATCCAGTATGGATGTGTGGGAAGGGAAATGTGGGAGGAAAATAGTAGGGCTTCTTGGAGCACTACATCACAATCTGGTATCTGTTGTGCAATCATTGGAGTTTCAATCAAACGAAACAATGGGTCCGTAAAATATTTTACGAAATTTCTTCTATGGATTTTAAAACTCCGATGTTAACGGTTGTGTAAAATCAATTTCAATGATGAACGCATCATCGGAGCTAAAAATTCCATCGGAAGCCACCAGCGTTTGTTTGAATTAAAACAAATGCAGCCAATGATTTAGAAAGCACGAAGAAAGTTTACAACTACAAGGAACAAACTATTGTACTCGAGGATCCAACTGGTTTACAACATTTCAGGTTAATGGGCGACTATCAGCAACAACTTCAGTTCACTTTTGCTCTAATGGATAATAAAATCCCATAGAAGAATGGTCATATAATCCAATGGAAGATTTGGGTCTCAGGATTTTTGGATCTTGAAGCAAATTATTCCGGGCCGAGTTTAGTGAAATTGCGGTTTATGACGCTTTTACTTTTATGAAAAAAATCGACTTAACGTAATGTAACGTATGGTGGAATAAGATTCTTTTTCTAAAAGATGTTGTTTGCATTTATATTTGTTGACAGGGTCTTAAGATCAGAATATAGTCGTGGAGGGCTCCTCGATAGTATAGTGGTTAGTATACCCTCCTGTCCCGTGGGAGACCGGGGTTCGATTCCCCGTCGGGGAGCCTCTGGCGCAAGACTAATGACCTTGCCCGGAAAAAACAAATCATTATGGAAAATTTAATAAGCCTCAGGACTTGCTAAATAAGGCCAAGACCGGTTCCCGGTTGTAGTGCCGATGATGATGATAGTCGTGGAGGATCTATGATTTAATTAAGTTGCTAAAAGAAACACGAAATACCCAGCATTACAAGAAGTTATAAAAGAAGTTTGTTAGGGATTCGATTTAAATATTTTATCATTTTTAGTTCATTTTCAGCTTAGCTCTTCGAATTCGTTACTTTACTTTTAATACGATGGCTGTTTGATAAGACAGTGACTTTCTTGGCAAAAAAGCATTTTAGAAAAGGAAATCTGTAATTTTTACATTTATTACAAAACCTTGTTTAATATGGTTCGGATTGTCAGATTTGGGCCAGATGTGCGCTGTTTTGTTCTATAATTTGTTGCCATTTTAAAGCTATCATCATAATATTTCTCGCCCATGGCTACTCTGATCCCTATTGAAAAAAATTGTTGGGACAATTTTAAAAAGTTTGTTTATCGTTAAGGAGATGCTAACGTGCATCAAAATTTTCCAACAAAGCATTCAGAGTTTCTGGCGAGTCATTATAGACGTAGAGGCCCCAGCATTGTCCTGATGGAATACAGCACCTTGCCTGTTGGCCATTTCCGTTCAATTTATACCTTGAAACGTTTCGAGTGCTGAGAGACATAATAATAATAATCATAATATATAAGTCCTTTCCACTCCCATCTAATACACGGTAAAACTTTATTGGTCTTAAACCCTGGTTTGGTCAGTATTTGAGCTATTACTATGCGGTGATTTTTATCACGATCATGGTTGCACAGTATTATCGTATGTGACCCATTCCTCAACCCCATTCAATATCTGATTAAGAAACGGGCCTATTTCGTTCTGTTTGGCCAAGTCTTCACTGATGTGGAATTTCGAATCGTCGTGTCTGGTGCGTCAATTAATGCGGCACCTAAAACATCGAACATACGAGGGTTGCCTCTTATGTTTCGGGATTTGGCAACCCTAGTGTTGCAATCCGGCAATTGACAGCTCTGTCGTAAAGTTGGACATTTTTGAGGTTATACGCACTCAGAACGTTTTGACATACGAGCGCTATTTGTGTTGTTTACAGTAATTTAAAAGATTCATCTCGGCCCAAAAATGGAATTAAATCGTCAACATTTTCGTGCGATTATTTTTTACAACTTTCGGCGTGGATTAACTCAGCAACAGTGCATGGGTGAACTTAATTCAATTTTTGGCGATGAAGCTCCATCAAGGACCAGTGTTTATCGATGGTATGGTGAATTCAATCGTGGTCGTAGTTCACTCCAAGATGAATTTCGTGAAGGTCGTCCAAAATCAGTTGTTGTTCCGAAAACCATTGATGCTGTGCGCGAACTGATATTGGAAGATCGTCATGTGACCTATCGTGAGATTGAGACAACCTTAGGCGTTAGTGGGACCAGCATACATTCAATATTGCATAAACATTTGACTGTCAAAAAAATTTGTTCGCGTTGGATCCCACACAATTTGTCAATCGCCCAAAAAAAGGCTCGTGTCAATTGGTCGAAAGAAATGCTCAAAAAATACGGTCGCGGTGCTTCGAAACACGTCTATGACATCGTGACAGGTGATGAATCGTGGATTTACGCATATGAGCCCGAAAGTAAACAGCAGTCGACTCTCTGGGTGTTTCAAGATGAGCCAAATCCAACAAAAGTTGTTCGCGCACGAAGCACTTCCAAGCAAATGGTCGCCTGTTTTTTCGGAAAAACTGGACATGTCGCAACCGTACCACTAGAACAACGCAGAACAGTCAATTCTGAGTGGTACACAACCATTTGTTTGCCAGTTGTCTTCCAAGAAATCAGGAAAACCATCCGCCGAAGACGGATCACTCTTCACCACGACAATGCAAGCTCTCACACATCGGCTGCGACAACTGCATTTCTGAGCACCCAAAACATCGATTTGATGGGTCATCCGCCGTATAGTCCTGACTTGGCACCGAATGACTTCTTTTTATTCCCGTACGTAAAAAACAAACTGAGAGGTCAACGTTTTTCGACACCTGAAGAAGCGGTAGCTGCATTCAGAATGCATGTGTTGGAGATACCTCAATCAGAGTGGCAAAAGTGCTTCGACAATTGGTTCAAACGCATGCAAAAGTGTATAGATCTTCATGGGGAATATTTTGAAAAACAATAAAGTGATTTTCGATGATCAATATTTGTTTTTGTTCTCTAATCCCGAAATATAAAAGGCAACCCTCGTATAAGGGAGTTCCATGTTTTGACATAAAAAATACGAAAATACGGAACCGATGGTCAGAATTCTTGGCCTGCATTTTCGCCTTTATCAAAGAAAGTTTGTAAAATATAGCGAAATCATCTCTAATGACGTACTTACTTTATACCCTGTAACTGACAACTGATGGCACAAGACTAATGACCTTGCCCGGAAAAACAAATTGTCATGGAAAATTTAACAAGCCTCGGGACTTACTAAATGGGGCCAAGACCGGATCCCGGTTGTAGTGCCGATGATGATGATGATGAACTGACAACTGAATAACGCTATCAAAGCATTCCTAAGGATTTTTTTGGGAGGAATGTCACTGCTGCAAAAAGTACAAGCTTGAATTTGTTCTATAAATATAAATACATACGTGGTTAGTTTGATAAGTCAGTCACTTTTTGAATTTCTCGCGCAGTAACTTTAAATGGATGGCGCAAAGCTAATAACCTTGGCCGGCAAAACAAATTATTATGGAAAATTTAACAAGCCTCGGGACTTACTAAATGAGGCCAAGACCGGATCCCGGTTGTAGTGCCGATTTTGATGATGATGAACTTTTAAATGCAATACTGCTCCCGACAGCGGCCATCTATAAATAGACTGTGGGGAGGAAGTGTATTGCCACTAGGTTCACCTTCCACCTCCATCATAAAACTTTCGCCAATAAAACACCGAACGAAAACTGCACGTCACCGGAGAGAAGGAAAACACATTAATAACCAACACCCAGGAACCGCTGCCGGAAAATTAAACACACTGATTTCATTTTTGTTTAGTTTTATTCTCTCAATAACAACCACTACTTTTGTTAACACTATTGGACTTGATGCAAATTAATATTAACACTAATTTATATAACTTATTTCTTTTTGTCCAGTCAATGAAATGTTATTTTTAACAAAATCCTCCGGAATAAAAAAAAATCGACAAACCACCGCTCAACTTAATGGATGAATAAAATTCACTACGCCAATGACTCCGTATATTATCGCGTCACCGTGCGTACCGGGGAGCGGGAGCGGAAATAGGCGACGCAATGTTTATGATCCCTGTTAAACCAAATCATTTTGTTTTCAGGAATTCGTCTAGGGGAATTTGCCTGGCACCGAAGGTGCCGAATTGGTTTTGGGATCCCTGATAAGTTAGGAAAGAATTCTTACAGGGAATTTGTATGCGAAGAGATGCATGAAAGGTAAGGATTCTTTTACAGGGACGCCTAGATTACAAATTGGAAAAACGCTGGACAAATTGTATCGAGCTAAGAGGAGTCTATGTTGAGAAATAAAATGCTTATTTGTCGAAAATAAATTCTTTATTCAAAAAGTCACTGACTTATCTAGCTGCCTCCGTATCAGCATGGTTATCTAATGTTTCCCAAATTAGTATTACTATTACAAGCAAAGTTACAGTTGAACTGTCGCAGTTGTATCAAATCCTCAACCGTTGACCTCTGATATTACGTACTTAAGACGAGGTATCGATAGTGCGATATGGTACAGTATCTCAACATCTCTAAATAAAAGTGAAGATAAAAATTTCGAAAAATACGCAGACACAAATCATCGCAAATGTTGACTTTTACGACAAATTATGTTGATCTATTGTACCAACTATTAATCGGGCATTTGATTGTTGTAGGCTAGTCAAGTAAATAGTTGAAATCAGTGGGAGATGAAATGACACGAAACATACATCGATTTAAATTCCAGATATTAAGAGAACAATGTGCTTGATGAAGGAAATCTCAATACAATTTTACTAGACCACAATTAGGGATATCTTCTAATTTTTTTTTACACTACAATGATATTAATCAAAGATTTTTTAATGATTATAAAAATTACTCGGTTTTGCGCGAACACAAGAACTGAAACTTTGAAGCTCCGTAACTTGCAATAATCTTAAGGAAGTAAGTGGTAGGTTTATTGTCCAGCTGCCGCAATAACACATGGTCGTCAATTGCACCGATGTATTGCAATCAAAATAAACTTACGTGCCTCTTTCCAACGACAAGTATTTATATAGACGGAATGCAACATGGCAAGTGCAGTTGGGCACTGGTATCTATAGAAAAGAGATAATACGCGTTCAGAACGTTTAATCAATTCCAAACATTCATTCCTGATATTATGTAAACTGTGAAGTTATTTTCGGCCTGTCTTAGTAAAAAGTCCAACGGATTTTTTTTAATGAAGTATTTCACTGAAAAGCATAATTTACAAAAGCAAACAATAAGGTGTATTTAAATTTTAGTTATTCTCTGTTGTTGCAAAGTTCATTAATTTCCATTATCAGTTAATAATACTAGTAGTGGAAAATGTTTCCTAATCAAAAGCAGCATGTTTATCAAAGTCGACGGAAATTAATGTTTTGCAGACGTAAATGATAAACTCACTGTCAACATTAAGTTGTACACGTGCTTACTTGGAATGCAACATTTCTTTGCAATTCAATACATTCTCATTAAATTTAAATTGAACAGAAAAACCACTGAAATGCAACCCTACACCGATTTATTTGCATCGATATTACGTGTTAATATTGAGCGAAATTTAATCGTGTTTTACGAGCCGGTTTCCGGGTGTCAAGTTACTGAGGTGAACATCTAAACGTGTTAAGTAGGGCATAAGTCGTCCTATTTGTACTACAGGTTGTTCACATCACTCGAAGCGGAATAAGTGTGGTTAAATTGCTATGTCAACAGGAAACGTGATTTTATCGTTGAAAACACTATAATAGGAATAAAAATAAATAAAGAAAAAAACGGGAGCAGTTCAACTCATCCATGCCCGATCTATTTCAGTGTTTAATTAAATAGATTCATGTTCGTAGCATGTCAATCTGATCATCATACGAGCAACTGATTGAGCTGTAGATGTTGATAAATCGGGTTGTCGCCAATTTTTTGCAACAATATGCATTGGTCTGCCCAGAGTAGGCTTAATGCTGTATGTAAAAATAATGAAGTTCATTCGAATGTCTTGCTTAGACAAAACGTATCAAAAAAAAAAAAAAAATAAGCATCTCTCGATAGGAAACACAAAACGTCTTTGAAGTAGATTGATGATGATAAATCGTAAAAATTAACATCTGCTATTTTGTCAAGCGCCATCAGTTGCACAAATATTAATGTTCAACAAATGTCAAAACGTTTGATTCATTTTTAATATTTATTGTAAATGCTTTAATAATTATCTCGCAACCAGTTTGATTTGAACAAAATTTGTAATATAACGTATACTGTGATACTGACAAGGATTGGGACTAGTATTTACTTTTGATGCTCTCTTGTTAAATTAAAAAAAAATCCGATCTTTGTCATTGCTATCAACGGGACCGATCCTGCGATTTTTTCGACAAATTGCTCCACTAGAAATAAAAACTAAGTCGATTGCGATCCAAAGTTTGTTTTTTAAAAGTCCCATTACTATTTATTGCACAAGTTTTTCACCAAAACCACACAACTTTTTTCTTCCCCATTCTTCATCATATGTGGTACAGAAGTCGAGTGCTTTGTAAATACCGAAATGCAACAATTTGCCATGTCAACGATACTGCCTCACGAGTATTAATGTACCAGCAGGTGTTCCTCAGGGGTCAGTACTCGGGCCAACTTTATACAACCTGTATATCTCTGATATTCCTCAATTACCGTATTGTAAACTTGCTCTATATGCTGATTCCGCAATATTTTCGTCGCACGCACTTGGTCTCAACATCGAGACAAATTTACAATTTGTGGCAGAAATGCTAATTAATTACTTTAAGAAATGACGAATAAAAGTAAATGCGGAGAAGATGCAAGCTATATTTTTCACAAGAAAAAGAAAGTCAATTTTCCTGACTTCCAACCAGCTTGCAGTAAATGGATACCACATAAAATGGGAACCAGTTGTGAAATATCTGGGTGTATTTGGACAATAAACTTGCATTTAAGGAACACATCGCAAGGACTTTACATAAAACAGACCCAATTGTCTATTGACGGCCCTTCCATTGTTAAACTCCCTAGAAAGAAAACAAATTCAGCGAATATTTTTTCCTCATGCGATTTGGCCACAAATTATATAACACAAATTCATCAAAAAACTCATATTCAGAGAGGGGTGTAATGCCGCGGAGGACTTAGGAACTCTTTCAAGAGGCAAGAAATACTTTACCCTATCATATTAAGCAACAATTTACAAGACATATATTCTCCCCAACTACAATTTAATTCGGATATTTTGTTAGGAGTTTCGAAACATCACTGCATTTGCTCAATAGGATAAAAAATAGAGCATTGAATCTCATACCGAACACGGGAAAAATGTATCTCGCCTTTCCCTGTTTTACAGAAGTTACCGTAAACCGTTGCTGAAGTAAACTCGGAAGTGGTGTCCGTCCTCCCCAGGGGTGACCAACCTTTTCGGAAGCAAGACCAGAATTATGAATTTTCTTGAACATTTGTAGGCGCAACGATATGTAATGAGATTATGTATGTTTATCGTTAGTTATTTAATTTTTATTATTATTATTAGTTTAGTGTAACAAATTAAATCCCAATTATACTTTGTTATATGTATATATAATAGGAGTGCAAGTAGAAACTCGGCCCCGAAATTGGTTGCATTAAAAACATCATGCAAATATGTTGATAAATCACTGAACTTTAAGAAACTCGTCATCCCATAATCGGGTGCGCTCCAGAAACACTGTTGACGTTCAACTAGTAACAGCATTTTGTAACATAAAGGCACATCGGTTTCACCAATACGAATGTATACGCCACCCACCAATATTTGCAAACATCAAAACGTAATATGGTTGCCCTAACTGATCGACTCGTCAACTGATTCGATATATCTTTGCTCAGGATACGACTAACATTCGAAATTTCGTTTTAAGAGTGGAGTCAACGTCTTCGCGCGATCCGATCTGGCTTGCCAAAGAATATAAAGGTTAGAGACTAATAGCTTGAACATCATGTGGGTGATCCGAGCCGAGCATTTATGGAAGCTGTGGAAGCGGCTGCGCCACTGGGAAACTCAGATCACTGCTTGGTATTGGTCCCACAACCACTTGCATGTCAAACGAGCAATTGACCTAACCAGCTACGCCATGTATGGAGGTGTGGGGCTGCTAACTGGGACGATTTGCGAGGTTTCTTCGCATCCTTTCCGTGGTCGGAGGTGTCTTTTGGAGACTCCGGTGTTAGGTGTGTTTTGCACGGAGTGGGTCACGGAGATTATTCTTCTCGGGATGGAGATTTACATACCACATTCCATCAAACGAAATTCCTCTGATGTCTTGCTTTGAAAAAAAATGGGAGCAGATTACAGCAGCAAAAAGCCGAGTTCAACAGAACGAGTATTGTCAGGGTCAGAAACGCGAGCAACCAGGCGGTTGATACCGCGAAGATGGGCTACAATGACAACGTGACTAAATGGTGCACGACTCTTCTGATCAATGACCAAGGCTATCAGCAATAACTTCTCTTCCTCCTCTTTTTCTTCCCTAGCGACGGGCAACGAGGTACTAGTCACAAATTCAAAAGATAAAGCCAATGTGTTCGCAAATCTATTTTCTCCGAATTCAAAGCCCAATCCCGGTCATTTGGAGCCTCCTGTGATCGCGCCGGTACGGTCGTCGATGTGGGATGTGAGGTTTCGCCTGCGTACCATTCAACGCGTTTTAAGTGGAGTGGATTGTAAGAAGGCAACCGACCCGGATTGAATACCAGCAGTAGCTCTTAAAGAAAAGAAAACTCTTTCGCTTATCTTATCCTCAGAGAACCTTTCCTACCAGCCGGAAAATCACTCGAATTCAGCCAATCGCAAAAAAGGGAAAAAGCGTCCCCCACAAAATTACCGGCCGATAGCAATACTGCCTATGTTATCCAAGGTGACGGAAAAGGTCATTAATGCCCAGTTGATTAAATACTTGGAATGCAACGGACTTCTAAATGATCGGCAATACGGATGTCCACGGGGGACTTTTTGACTCTTGTAACTAATATATGGAGATCTGCGATTCAAGGGCATGGTGAATCAAAAGTGGTCGCATTGAATATCTCCAAAGCTTATGACCACATCTGACACGTGGCGTTGCTGAGTAAGCTTCGTTCATACGGACTTTCGCGACTGGGTGGAGAGCTTCTTCGAGAATCGATCAATTCAGATTGTTGTATACCGCATGCCTTCGGATCTGTTTTCTGTTAATTCCCGAGTGCTTCAATATTCTCTTTTGGCCCCAACCTTGCTTTTGCTTCACATAAATTATTTGTTGGAGTCGACGGGTAACAGAGTTTTGCAGATGATACTACACTGGTTTACTCTTTTTCGAGTGATCGGCCGATTAATGCATCAACGTGGACCGATCCAGAGACACCCCGTGTTTTTACCGACTAAATCCACCTCCCGCCAGGCACATATTCCCGTTGATCCCCGCGGAACTTTCTTTTAGATATTCCATTGCGGGGCGGGGCGGAATTTACCTGTTACTCCGCTCGTCGCGTCGCAAGTGCTGCATCATTTCACAGAGAATACCATTTCTTGCGAACCATGCCTGTTTTGAACTCAGCATGTATTCTATTACTCCTGTCGGAGTAACTGTCCATCTCATTTGTCTCTCCAATATCGTTCGTGCGGTCTCGAATCGTGTGTTCCGCAATTTTTATTTTGCCAGCTGAGATGTAGCTAAATCGATTCTCTGAATCGAGATCTGGATAAGGTCTTGCATCGAGTGTTACACGCAACGCCTACCCCCCCTTAATACTACCCCTTTTTGGGGGCCACCCCCCACCATTCACAGGATTCACCTTTATGTGAAGCCCCATATGTTGATTAATCCAAATCAACATATCCAATCCAATGAGTACCTGTAAAAGTGCATTAGATATGAAATGCATATACGGGCAAATCATGGTATCCAGATACCACATCTGGGAAAAATCCATGACGGCACAAAGAAAATAATGTGCTACTTAAAACAAAGAACAATTTTATGGTAACGAAGCAATAAAGTATACAAAATATCTTTGCCATCGTTGACCATAAATGAACACTTGTATAAATACAAGGTTCTAAGAATTGTATACACGCATCCACACAATCAGGTCTCGCAGATCATATACATTTTCAATGTTTATGATTTTCAGGAAATGTACTGCGAAGCATACCTCATGTGTATCAAAAAAGATCTATTGTGTGTAAGCAATGGATGCATCTTTCGGTATACAGATCGAAAGAGAGATAAGGGTGTGTCTATGTATGAACGTCGTCCGGTTTGGACATTTTATTGGAGAGTCTGTGCGTATCCATCGTCCTAGACGGACATGAAACATAAAAGCCGATCGCGTTTCAAAAGTCGCGGCGCGTAACTCTTTGACGGTGATTAAAAAAAGAACATCGGTGGTTTGCGCTTACCATATGACCGTCGTTCCTTTCGTGGTTAATATTTATCTTCCCGGAAAATATTCCATTTAAAAACATCGTGCAATAATTCAAACCGTTTGGATACGTTTTCTAAATTCAATTCAGTGTCAGTGTTGGGTTTTCTCTCAGAATCCCAACATAAAGAGGATAGTTTTAGACAACCTAAATTAAAATGCATTTGACTATGTTCGCTGTGACTATCATTCGGTCTACCCCATTTAAAGGGGTTTAAGACAAACTACATTGGTTAAATAAAGTGGCATTAAATTAGAAACAGGTTTCCGTGTTTCATTTAATTAATTGGGTGCTTATTCTCTGTGTGTGTTTGTATTTTCTATATCTCATAGTGCAGTGCAAAGTATTTTATAACAAGTGCCGCAGCCGAAGAGTCCAAGGAAACCTGAGTTTAAAACTCGTAAGAGCTTGAAAAGCCTTGACTTTGAAAGAGCTTACAGAGCTCGCAAACACAAAACACAAAGTTTGAAGAGAATTTATATGTTTCTCAAAGCACAAAAAGTGAACAAACAAAATTTTTTTTTTTAAAGTGGACATAAAAACACAAAATCACTCACAAAAAATCAAAAGAGTTTATTAAATTTAAAAAAACACACACGTAAAGCAACCCAGAAAAAAAAGTTCGAATACAGTTCAACATATAAAGTACAAAAATAAAAAAAACAAAGTATTTAATAAATTAAATAAAAATTTGAAAAGGCACACAGGCAGAAAACACAAAAAAGCAAATAAAAAGTCACATAAACTACATAACAAGTGGACATAAAAACACACCTCAAAATAAAGTGATAAAAAACAATAGTGAAAACAAAAAAATAACCACACATGTGCAACGCACAAGTAATTAAATTAAAATAAAACACAATATAATAAAACACATTCCACACACAAAACACACTTATAAAGACTCAAACGATTAATAATATCAAAAACTAAAAGTGTCAATTAAAATGAATAAAAAGGCAACAACGAGGAGCAACACCACCACCAATAACAACACCCCAGTACACCAAGGACACTAGAAGACGCCAAGCAAGCCTTGAATGCCTGGAGACCAACTCGAAATCGTGCCCCTTTGCCGTTCCCGACGAGTGAAGAAAACTGCAGCGGTAGGAACTGCAGCATCGGTGGTGAGTACCTTATAGGTATTAGTTAAAAAAATAAATTAAAAAAACAAAATTGTTAATAAAATTAACAAAAATAATAAAATGGAGCAAGATAAATGTATTATAACTAAAATAGATGTTCTGCCTGGGACAAGTCTTACCCAAACCCTGACCCAACAACCTAATTTTGAAAACCCACTTAGCCCCCCCCCCCCCCCCCCCCCCCCCCCAACCTCTTTTCCTGGTAGTTCGGCGAATCTGGGAGGTATTTTGGATTTGCTGGCAAGGGCGGTGCCAATTTTTTTTAGGTGATAGGACTCCAAATGCAGCAAGCGTCCAATTTTTACAATCTTCTATAAATTTATCAATTTTTTTTCTTTTTAATGAATAATTGACAAAAACCCAAAGTAGATATTTTAGGAAATTGCTATTGCATTCATATCCATCTAATACAAATCTGCAATAATACACCGAATGCAATTGATACAAATTAACATCGTTATTCACATGGCCGTAATATTGTGTCAATAAACTCTGATTACAAAGAACAGTAGTGCAGATTCAATGACCAGCGCCATGTACATGAGTCATTCTCGTGGGCGAACAAAGAGGTGGTGTATAGTTAATTGAGACGCGAGGTACACTGACATCACACTGACAAATCTGGAGTGCTACGAGTATTAACTGCTTAGTTTCTTTGTAAGATACACATGTTTAATATCGTATGTAGACATAATGGCCTGCATAAATCGCACATCACGAAAGGTTTGCCTTGCAAAGTCGAAGTCCAAAGGTCGTTCACGGTTTCTTTGAAAAGATAAAAACAATTATTACAAGGGGTAGAATCCCTTTGGCGACGTTCGCTGCATTATGAAAGATTCAGGGAACTGGTTTAACATACCAATGGAATTGTTGCAATAAGTGATGTGTGGCGCACATGTGCATAGTCTTGTGATCAAAATAAAACCATGCAGGAGCGAAGAATAATGAATTTAAAGCCTACACAAAGAAACGGGTATCACTGTTCCGTAAAGCTAAAAATACGTGTTAAATTTTCAAAGGCGAAAGATGTCAACGATGAGTCGTGCAGATGCCTTCAAAGAAGTATGCGTTGGTCACGCAGCGAATGATCAAACTAAGTCCCCCAGATCAGAAATTAGTCACTATTATTCCATTATGTTTCTTCCTTAAATTCATTTAATGTTCGAAACAAAATTTAAAAACCAATTGCCAATCGATAGATTGTATTAATATGTCGTTGTATCGATGGCGTGTTAATTGTGTATAATGTGATTACTGTTTAAATAAACAATAATAAAATAAACAGTTGCTAGTTACTTAGAAAACCGTCGGGTTGATAAATATAATTCATTTCGATTTTTAGAAATGTGAGGACTCGTATTGAACTTTCTTGAAAGTGTTAAGTGATAATTTCAGGTTTGCCGCAACTGGAACGTTTCCTCGTTTGTTTTCGCAAAATAAGTTCTCTTGTTACCATGGTAACAAAACAAAATTTGCAGCGGTGTTTTAATTAGCTGCTTAATACACTAAAGAAATGTCATATAAGATCGTTTGAAATCGAATAGGTTCCACAAGATCCGATTTCTGATTTCTTAGTTCACATAATGAACATGCCAATCCCGGTAAAAAGTAATCTAACTTAATAACATGTCTCCTCCCCATGCGACGTATTCTGACGGGAAGCAATGTAAATTAAAATTTAAGAGCGACGAGGTTGAGTTTGTTACACTGGAGCTTTATACAATTAGATCGCATACCAGATTCGAACTCGGACTAGTGACTGAAAAGCAGCATTTTGTGTGCTTGCTTCTGTTAAAAATAAATAGCATGAACCGTGCTATTGAAAAACGGTATGACATCGAGTTAACTAAGCCTGAAAACCAAGGAAAAACCTAAACAAAATTCCCAAAAAAATCTGTAAACGCTAGTAGTAAGTTGTAAAATGAACCGCGGAATTTGTGTCTTTCTGTTTTTAGCTCTTTAGTTCTTTCTTTCTCCTTTTGACTCCCTTTACTTAAATTAATTCTTTTAATTTTAATTTATAATATAGGTAAAACAAAAAAAAAAAAATATATATATATATATATAGGTGCTATATATATATATCATCATCATCGGCACTACAACCGGGAACCGGTCTTGGCCTTATTTAGCAAGTCCTGAGGCTTGTTAAATTTTCCATAATGATTTATTTTTTCTGGGCAAGGTCATTAGTCTTGCGCCAGAGGCTCCCCGACGGGGAATCGAACCCCGGTCTCCCGGGTGACAGGCGGGTATACTAACCACTATACTATCGAGGAGCCCATATATATATATCATCATCATCATCGGCACTACAACCGGGAACCGGTCTTGGCCTTATTTAGCAAGTCCTGAGGCTTGTTAAATTTTCCATAATGATTTATTTTTTCTGGGCAAGGTCATTAGTCTTGCGCCAGGGGCTCCCCGACGGGGAATCGAACCCCGGTCTCCCGGGTGACAGGCGGGTGTACATATATGTAAATATAAACAAACAAAAAAAACAATAAAAAACCTAAAAATCATAATAATGTAACCAGATTCAAGTTTTCCTTTTTTTCTCTGATACAAATTGTAAATATTGTTTAAAGTAAAAGCAATGAACGGGGCGATGAGAGCGAACATACAGGGCAAAGTCGCTGATTGCTTTCAACCCGGCGAAGGCCAGGACGATCCTTGTCCCTGTTCAATCCAAGTTGACATGCAGTCTCCACGTGACACCCCTGGATAGCGACTTTGGCACCCACCAAGTAGTGAACCAATGCATGCAGCGACATCCTGAGAAAGGTTGGCGAGCGGCTAATAACCATCTCCGTAAAAACAAATTATTAGGGCAAATTCAACAACCTTCGGATATGGACCGGATACACGACGACGACCACAGAAACGAAAATGGCTAAACGATTTAAGAATTTTCTCATGGAACGTCCGCTCACTATACAGAGCTCGAGCTGCACAGCAGCTACCCGATGCCCTGTTCGAATATAAGGCTGACATAATAGCATTACAAGAAATAAAATGGGCGGGGAGTGGTGTTATTCAAAGAAACGAGTATGACAATTATTACAGCTGTCATGCAAAAGACCATGTGCTCAGGGTAGGCTTTCTAGTCGGCGAAAAACTGAAGCCTGCCATCATCGGCTTTAATGCAATAAACGAAAGGCTATGCACTCTTGGCGTGCGAGGCAGTTTTAAGAACATAAGCCTGTGGGGTTCTTCATGGCGCCCGAACCGCTTTACCCAACCAATTATAGTTCCTGCACCTATTTAAGCATTCCTGAAATGTAAGTTTATGACAAGATTACCATCTTGCCATGACATCAAACTTTCACCAGCATCCAACACATCCGACAGATCGACCGAGGGGACGTCGGCAATCTGCCTACATTATAGTTGATGCGTATATGACCTGAAATGCAATTTGGTTATCCTTTCAGATAACCGGCATAAACATGGAACATGTCAATATGCGTAGACGAGGAACATTTCCTCATATGCTGCATGACATGTTCACCCTTGTCATCGGTCGATCTTTAGATAGACAAATTCCAGAGTAGCCATAGCTACCTACCTACTATCGATCGAGTGTTGTTTTGAGTAAACACGCACCCGACCCACCGACCGACGATATGCTAAATACAGGGAACTATCAAATGACGCTATACGCGTCGGCAATGGGATAAACAAAACATTGCCCTCATAACCATGTCCCTCGTTACTTTTTAAGTGAACACTATCCCATCTACCCTGTGCCTAGCCAGCGTCGGCAAAGGCTCTATTGACTTAACGTCAATTATGAAACCAATCCTTATCGGACGGCGGCGATATGCACGGTCCATACATCGATCAGTATGTTTGACCTGTGGCATATGTGTTTTTCCTTTTTTACTTTTTCCCTTTCCTTCGCTAAAGACATCCAATGTTTCTGGATAATGTTCATGGGAACCTTCCAATGGAATGCAAATCGTTTTTCATTGGTCATTGGGGGCGAAGAAAGGATTGTTTCCCCTGCGATGATGTGCGTGGAAACTCATCGCAATCCCCGAGGCTGGGTCAATGTCGCCCAGCATCGGGGAGTCAGATTTCTTCTTTCGGAGCGGGTACGCAAACGTTGAGAGTTCGGTCGTTTGTTAAAACAATTCTATTAGATACATCCAGTAAAAGTGTTTAGTATTTTAAAGCGATTTTCGAGAGTTCGGTCGTTTGTTAAAACAATTCTATTACATATATCCAGTAAAAGTGTTAGTATTTTAAAGCGATTTTCGACAATTTGAATGCTGTGAGCACCTCAATTAAGACTAATAAAGAACCAGAGAATACGCCAGTGCTTTTTTTCATTTTCATCGCTTTCCAGTGTACATCGGTGGATTGTCTTTTCTGTGTTCTCCGGCGGATCAATTAGTGCACCTAATAGAGTCGTGAGGTATTGGACTGAACCTGCGTCCATGTCGAAGCCTAGTCTAAATACCCACAGCCCTCATAAACCTTCACGGACCTACAGAGGAGTCCTCTGACGACGAAAAAGAAGAATACTACGAGAACGTCGAACGGACCCTCAATGCCTGCCCAAGATATGATGTGAAAATCGTTCTTGGTGATTTGAATGCGAAAATAGGTCGGGAGTCGGTTTTCAGGCACTACACAGGTTCCCATAGTTTCCATGAGAACACTAATGACAATGGACTACGAGTCATTGAAAAACTTGGTCGTTGCAAGTACCAGGTTTCCGCGTAAAGATATCCACAAAGCGACCTGGGTATCACCTGATGGAGCCACTCGCAACCAAATTGACCACGTGGTGATAGATCGCCGCCACTCCTCGAGCTTGATGACGGTACGAACGTACTGTGGTGCCAACGTCGACTCGGATCACTATCTTGTTGGTACAGTTTTCCGAGCGCGGGTTGCCTTACGGAGACGTATTGCATCCGCGGATCAGCTTCGAATCAACACGGCTGCCTTACGCAATGAGAATACCAGTAACACCTTTGGTCATGCGTTAAGACTCGCCCTCGAAAAGCTCGACGGAGGGAGAGTAAGTTCTGGGGCCAGAATGCCGGGCGTAGAAGAGAAATGGACACGCCTTACGAATACTGTCATTAGTACTGCCAACTCCATCTTAGGTAGTAGTCGTAGAGATCTGAGCGACTGGTTTGATGATGAGTGCAAACTAGCGACTGAACGTAAGAATGCTGCATACCGGGCAATGCAACCGTCTCATACGGCGCGTGCACGCGAGGAGAAATACAAAGAGCTCAGAAGATCTGAAAAAATACTTCACAGACAAAAGAAAAGTGCCTGGGAAAAAACCTTGTCTGTGAAATAGAGAAAAGTAGAGAGCGAGGTCCGCACCAGGCGCGGAAGTTCTACCAAATAATCCGCAGTATGACGCGGTACACACCACGCTGCACTTACTGCAAGGATAAAGAGGGTAATCTGATCACCGATCCTGAAGGCATTCTGGAGCGATGGGAAGTGCACTTCAATAAATTGCTAAATGGTCAGCCCACAGAAGAATTGGAGGCTCCACCAAAGCAAGATCAAGATCAAATGCCGCCACCAAGCATTAAGGAAACATTAAAAGCCATAAGACAGCTCAAATCAAATAAAGCCCTCGGAGCGGATGGCATACCAGCTGAGCTGATCAAACAAGGAGGGACAGCGTTACATCACGCAATTAACGAGATCGTGGTGCACGTATGGGAGCAAGAGGAGATGCCGGAAGATTGGCGTCGCGGTATAATTTGCCCCATACATAAGAAAGGAGATATCACACTGTGCAGCAACTAAAGGGGTATAACATTGCTAAGTACAACCTATAAGATACGCTCCACTATCCTACAAGATCGGATAGCCCCATACGTTAAAGCCATCATTGGTCAATATCAGTGTGGCTTCATCCCAGGCAAATCAGCGACTAATCAGATATTCACCCTTAGGCAGGCGATGGAAAAATGTCAGGAATTTAAGATTCCATTATATCATCTATTCATAGACTTTAAGGCCGCCTACGAGAGCATAGCCAGGGTAGAACTATATAATGCCATGAGGGAGTTCGGCATTGCAAACAAATTGATATGACTTTGTAGGTTGACCATGACCAACGTAACTAGTCAAGTAAAAATAGCGGGATTGCTGTCCAAACCAATAAACATCTTTAATGTACTCCGACAGGGGGACGGTCTGGCCTGCCTCCTCTTCAACCTGGCGTTGGAGAAAGCAATCCGTGACTCTGGCGTTACAACTAGAGGGACTATTATCACCAAGTCCAGCCAGATACTTGCCTACGCAGATGACATCGACATCATCGGTAGAACCGAATCGGCGGTACAGGATTCCTTCACCCAGATCGAGCAGGCGGCACAAAAACTGGGACTGCACATTAATGAGGGAAAAACTAAGTACATGGTGGCAACTTCTGCGAAGAGAAGACCTAACGTTGGTCAAACTATCAGGGTAGTGGAGCACGAATTTGAAGTAGTGCAATCCTTTAACTACCTTGGGTCAATAGTATCAGCCGATAACAATATGGAAGAAGAAATACGCGAAAGGTTGATCAAATTCACCAAAGCCTACTATCGTCTATCAAGTCTCTTTAAATCCCGAAATGTATCCAGAACATCCAAGCTACTACTGTACAAGACCATGGTCTTACCACTACTCATGTATGGATCCGAGACCTGAGTGCTCAATAAAGGAACTCTGAACTCTTAGCCGTGTCCGAGAGGCAGGTCTTAAGGAGAATTGTTGGCCCCGTATATGAGGGAGGACGAATCCGGAGACGGTACAATCATGAGTTGTACGCAATCTACCTTGAAGCTATTGTTGTAAAAAAAACCAAGCTCGGTAGACTCCGGTGGACAGGACACCTATGGAAGGATGTATGGAAGGAGACAGCGCGGCAGACCTTGTCTGCGATGGAGCGATGGCCTAGACCAGGACGCCCGGCGCCTGGGACTGCCAAACTGGATGACATCGGCTCGAAATCGGGACCGGTGGGGAGATTTGTTAAATAAGGCCAAGACCGGATCCCCGTTGTAGTGCCGATGATGATGATTTTTCTAAGGCATATTCCGCTGCTATATCAAAACCGCAGGTTTTTATACGATATAAACCAGATAGTTAAGTCAAGTCTAGAAAAACATTGTTTGGTTCGAACTTGCCAAGATGCTGGTTCAAATTAGGACAGTGGCAGCTTCCGTCTTTTGTTAATTAAAAATGTAGAAATTTGGTCTACCTGGTTTTTTATGTTCTTATTTTTTGTTTACTCCTTCACCAGGAAACAAAAAATGTGTTTGGCGATAGTAATTTATTGTGGCGTGTTAGCGGAGCGTGCGTTGCGAGTAAAGCATGGGATGGCTGCACGAAACGAGTAGATGTGAAGCCTCTAGTTTGGGTATAGAATTCTTTTTTAAACGAACAACGAATAGTTCCTTGCTCTTAACGTCCATCTCTTCCAAACAATTGCAATTAAATACACTATATGTATAAATTATTCTCTGTACGAAATTTTTTATTCTTTTCCAACCAAGTTCCTTCGACAACGCACTACCAAATCAATCACAACCACTGTTTTGGAATGACGACTGCTGGGTGTTGTGGAATGTGTTCACATTGCGAAGGAATACCCAGGTTTAAAAAAAAAGGAAAAAGGAGTTTCCAACACAACATTAATGCACTAAAGAAGAACGTACATTTCATAAGATAAGGTGACGCATATGACAATCAGTACTAGAATATTCTAGAGAGTCCGAAACAGAGTACTAGAATATTCTATAAAGTAATGGAAAACTGGAGACTAGGAACAGTAGAACATTCAAGGCAATGGAACGGACGGAAACGAAACGCTGAAACAGTATAAATACGCCGCACACAGAGCATAGTGATGAGTAAGAAGTAGAACGTGAAGCAAGCGATAAGTGTGGTAGTAATAAGTAATAAGTAAGCAGTAAAATACGCGATAATTACGGAAGCGATAATAAAGAAAACGTTAAGTGTACGGTAAAAAGTAACGATTGTTATTACGGACTAATAAAATGTCACATTAATTCAGAATCGATTTAACGGCTCTTATTTATTTACAAATAATTAATCCAGCGAACCCTAAGCTCGCTACAATAACATATATGGGATTCAGAATAGTTGCAGTTCGAATCTAGCCTGGGAAATGTTCTTCAATAGAAAGATAATTTTTGGAAGGTTTTTCTTTAAGGGGTTGGGGAAGGTTTTACAGAAAATCGAAAAACCTTTTTTTATTGGTTGCAAATTTAGTTTATAAACATAGTGTAATGTCTATAATGCAGTTTAGGTGCTTTTAGTGTATTTCTGGGATACACAAAAAAGGCAACACAATTGGCCATGCGCAGCGTCACCAGATACTGACATTCTTCATCATCATCATCATCATCGGCACTACAACCTGGAACCGGTCTTGGCCTTATTTAGCAAGTCCTGAGGCTTGTTAAATTTTCCATAATGATTTGTTTTTTTTTTCCGGGCAAGGTCATTAGTCTTGCGCCAGAGGCTCCCTGACGGGGAATCGAACCCCGGTCTCCCGCGTGACAGGCGGGTATACTAACCAGTATACTATTGAGGAGCTACTGACATTCTTCACAATCCTATAAATAAAAGCGCAATAGAAGAGGCGCCAAACATAAACAGATTTTACGATACTCTTTGAGCCAGCGCCGAATGAGTTTTCCTTAATAGACATAGTGTCAATAGAAACAGCATCAAAAAACCATTAGAGATAAGGTAACATCAAGGATAAGGTAATATATTTTCTATATTACCGAGGAATTCGGACACCAGACTGTTTTGGTTTATAAACTACAAGTCACGAAATTGCCGCGTCGACGTGGTACGCATGTGGAATATAAACCCACGTGTCACGAGGTGGTCATGTGACATAGGACGTGTGGCGGATATGGCCCCTTTGCTGGACGAAGTGTCCTGAAGGTCTTCCGAGTTAAAAGCATGTCAAGGGGCTATCAGTTGACTTATGGTTTCTGCCATTCACATAATAAAGGTGAAAATTAAAGTCCAGGTAATGCAATTAAGTGTCAAATTAAAGCAAGTGCTATAGAGAATGGGTCGGCATTGGGATTTCACTCTGACGACAGGAGGCAGCACTGTCTTTGGAGGACATATTTTGTTAAGGCTCGTTTCAATGTGTTGAAGTTGCCCTGATCTTTAATAATGCAGATAGAAGATGTTGGACGAGCATGTTGCAATGAATACGAGAAATCTAACACGATACTAAAGAAATAGGTAAAAGTGACATCCAATGGAAAGTATTGGAGAACAGTGCAGTACAAGAGTTGGAGTCTAGAAGCAGTCTGATATATTCTATTAGTTAGTTAGTAGGGAGTATTATTCATATCCATTCCACAACATCGGGTTTACTCTCGACTCGGCGCAATAAATTGCACATACAAATTGGAAAGCCACAGTTTAACCTTACTTTCTCAATAATTAGAACTTCTCAGCAGATATTCCGTTGGCGAAATACTGTAGAAAACTCAAGACTAGACGAGATCTATTCTACGATTTCCGTAATAATAATATAAAACGTTTCAGATATCACTGCGATAGTTGAATGGGAACTCATTACAGTCTCATTTACTTCTTCGCTAGAAACCTATTTATGGCATCGACAAACTCATTGAAAACAAGGCAACAGACTGGAAATAATTAAGCAAAGGTTTATTTACTCAAAGATATGCGATTTTCATGAAACTATAAACTTATGTGGTTCGCGTTATGTATTGCCCATGCAATTGTTCGGATAGTATTCGACCCTTATAATGTATTTTCATATATGGGGTTTTATTTCTGCTGCAAGAGCACGCCATACGCAAGTGAGAGTGTATAGCGACTGTTGGTCAGGCGTATCGTGTATCGTGTTCATAGCTCAACTGGCTATAAGGTTTGAATAAATTAAATCACAAATCAAATGTTCTAAAAATTTCCACTTTCTAAGGCAGGCAACGTTGACGAGCTAACTAGACTCTAGTAAGGCATCGACGAATCTATTTCTAATTAAACATTGATCCCCAGCCTGTTAAGGGGCATAAGTCCCACAGTCGACAAGTTGGCTATACGTCACAGAACCTCGGTGCCGCAATTCCATATTGCGAGCGTGAGATGATTAGGAACATTATTGAGGTCGTAACAGAGACATTCTCTTCAATTGATTTCTCATGCCTTTACCCATAACACAATATTTTCTATAACGTAACAATACACTGGCACCTGCCTAGTAGTCGTCAATTCAGCGCCCCTTTCGGATGGGTGTTTTGCAGGGCCAGGAGAAATTAAACTCCTATCTGAATATGACAGAACACATCCTTTTCACAGAGCAATACAGCGTGAAATAAACAAAATCGATAATGTAGACATGTGAAAGGGAGGAGAGGGACGTTACTGTCATGAATATGAGTAGCTGCCAATGGAACTTGGAACTAAGAAGGCCATGGCTTGGGCGGACGACAGAAGACAGGGAAGTTCTGAATTAATTATGAGCAGTACTCTTGCTCAAGGCCTTGTCTAGCACAGTGATAAACAGACAGTTATCAAAACCCTGGGAGAAAATGTCATAAATTTGCGTTTGCATTGGAGATACGGTGGAGGGCTGGTAAAAATAGACTATGGAGTAGCAGTATGCTTTTAGTTAATTGTGCTTCTAATAATATTACCGCAACAAAAAGGTACTTCACTTAAAGGTCGATCTTTCTTTAAAAGACACTTTTATCACAGCGGGTCGTTCATTTCAGAAGCATTATGAATTTATGAGTTTAGTATGGCATCGACAGATTGTCGGGGTAGGAACACGAATGCCTCAATCATTTTCTTATTATTCTTTTAACAATTGATGGGGGAATGTAATGTTATCAGGTCATGACATACACATACGTAGTACGCTTCATTCTAGTTGGCATTGTGGTCTCCCAATCATATATAATTTGCTATGACAGCGGCTTGTTTTACGTATGTTATACCTCAGATGTGATCCTATAATAATGATACTGATATAAGTGCCATACATTTTTTATGTGAATACAACACCTGCTTTTACTTATTTGGCCATTGTGTACATCATTTCACCTCTACGATACGCAAAGCTTCAATACACGAGGTGAAGAGAAATCATTTTAGGGTACTTTGCATCCATATTAAAACGTCGTCTTTCACCCTGTACTCGCGTATTTCAAAGAGGATCTTTTTATTATATTTTTTTATACTCCTACTAACAAGCGATAAAATATCGTATTACATGTTTTCATTATTACATTAAATGGTTTTAGAACCAATTTCTGATAATTTAGTTGGAGTTCGTAGTAAGGTTATCAAAATGGGTCCTGAGAAGTCTTTTTATTGTTTACGACCTTGTAAGTTTCCACGTGGAGAATTTATCTTGGTCACACACACGACAATCTGTCTAAAGAATTCGAGCTCAGAGTAAGTTGGTTTATGTATTGTTCAAATATTTAGACAACATGCAGAATGAAAACACCGATTTAGAATGTATTGGGTGATCGGTACTCACTATTAAAAAGAAAAATGTTCGCTAAGAATATTATAATATACACAAAGTTTTTATTGACTAATAAAATACGACTAAAGACTTATATTACATTTTGTAGAAGTGCAATACAAGGAATAAATCTGTAACAATTTGCTAAGAAAATGAGGTCTAGTGTTTTATTTTTTTTTGTTTCTTCCGACTATGGTAAATAGTAAAGCGGGTCTTTGAAGAGATTATTAGTGGTTTCTGAATGTGTTTTCAATGAAAATAAGGAAATGAGAGCGGACTAATACCCAGGTTATAAAATATATTTGATTTTCTTTCGGTTTTTCTTTTTTTTTGCTTTTAATACTTTTTTCATTTATTGGGTTCAGACCTTTAGGCTTATCTCGCTTTATTTTTTCGAGCTCGTTTTTTGTTTTGACTTATCCTTTGGTTGTTCCTTTTTTTTCCGCCAAGTAAACTTTGATGGCGAAAACTAGAAATTGATAGAAATTTTGAAGAGGGGTTTCCAATAAATGTAAATTGGTTGGAGCTTTACTATATACGCGCCACAGTACTCTTAAACTTGACAATTTGGCTTCCTCCCTTTTCTTATACATGTGATTTTGTTGTTATTGTTATTATTATTATGGAATTCCTGTACTTCTCAACCCTTTTAGTGGGAATTACCTATCCCAGGCTCGTTTAAGGGAATATGATCTAGGGTTGTTATTGAAGTATTGTTGGTTGAATTTTCTCTATGTAGGCTGTAAGAAGCGTCGAACTATTTTCCGGGTGCTGACAAATGGGAGACTCTTGCATCTCTTGCAGGTCCATATTTAGATTTTATTCCTTCAGGCACATATCACGGGTGAGGAAACAATGCCCATCCTATATTTTAAATGTTTATGTTTATTTTAATGAGACTTTTTCTCATTAATTTTTCTTATATCGGGTTTTCCAATAGGGACTTGAGAACTTTGAATTTAATTTGTGAACGCACCCTTTCACTAATCATCGAACTGTCACTGTCAATTTATTAAGTACACGAACGAACGTCTGCAAATTATAAAAATTTACTACCGAAAAAAAGTTGTCAAGTCCCTATTGGAAAACCCTATACAAATGTTTATATTAAAACGTTATACCAAATATTAATATTACACACACACATTTTGAGAGCACATAACTCCTTCGGATTCCCGACGGACTTATTTTCTTAGTTCATTTTTCATTTTAACTAAAGAGCGAAGAGTATTTCCGAATAGCATTCGTATCTATCTGATGGAGACCAGGAATATTATACTTAGAATCATGGTTACTATAAAAATTCCTGTTAACATAGATTTGTATAAATATACACAATTCTGGGAGAATGTATTTTATGGTTTTAATGGCAATTTGGGGAAATTCATAAAGCCACATGGATATCACCCGACGGTGTAACGGGTAACCAAATAGACCACTTCCTCATAGAGAAAAGACACCACTCGAACACCATTGACGTAAGATCATATAGAGGAGCAGATTGCGACTCCGACCATCTCCTAGTGATGGGCAAAATCAGGAGTCGCCTCGCAGCAATCCAGTCACGGGAGACGAGCAAAAAGTTCGACATTGATAAACTAAAAGACCTGGGCAAAGGGCTGAATATCAAGACGAACTAACAAATAGATTTAGTATTCTAGAGAATGGGAGCAGTGAGGAAGAGGAAGCTAATAGTGTGAACACTAAGTGGACATCGATCAGAGCCCAAAAGGTATTAGGATTTAAGAAAACAATTGAGTCCAAACCTTGGTTTGACGATGAGTGCAGGGCGAAGATCGAAGAACGTAAACGCCTAAGAGTGATCCACTTAGACAGATATGATGAAGTCAACGCAGAAAGATACGCGACAATTGGGAAAGAGACAATGAGACTTTTCAAACGCAAAAATCGTGAATGGGAGAAGACTCGGATCGAAAAAATTCTAGAAAATTCTACAGCAAAGAACATCAGAGGCATGCATGCCGGCATAAATTCAATTAGAAATGGCCACCGAGAGAGAGTCAAAATAATTCGAGACGCAAACGGCTGTCTGGTCACAGAAACAAAATATGGGCTCTCACAAAACGGGAAGAAAACAAATTCCGCGTATTCGAAAATAAAGTTTTAAGGGGTACCTTTGGAGGTAAATATGACGAGGAGGCAGGACAATGGAGGAAACTCCACAACCACGAATTGGAAGGGCTATACCATAAACCTCGATAGTATAGTGGTTAGTATATCCGCCTGTCACCCGCGAGACCGGGGTTCGATTCCCCGTCGGGGAGCCTCTGGCGCAAGACTAATGACCTTGCCCAGAAAAAATAAATCATTATGGAAAATTTAACAAGCCTCAGGACTTGCTAAATAAGGCCAAGACCGGTTCTCGGTTGTAGTGCCGATGATGATGATACCATAAACCTACAATAGTGAGAATAATCAAGTCGCGAAGATTAAGATGGGCCGGACACGTGGCGCGAATGGGCAACGATAGGACCGTGTATAGAATTCTTGACGGTAGACCAACGGGAAAGAAACCGGTAGGATGGCCGCGACGGAGATGGGAGGACAATGTTAGTTTTGACCTTGAGGAGATCGGATCGGATGGTCGTACGTGGAAGGAGAGCACACAGGACAGGGAAGAATGGCGGAGCCGAGTCGGCGAGGTCATGAACTTCCGGGTTCCTACAAGCCAATAAATAATAATAATAATGGAATTTGGGGAAAAACTACATGTGCAAGCTCTTCAAGGTCTTTTCACTGGTGACTTTTTTGCACTTTATATCTTGTGCTATTTATAATTAACTTTTTATTTACAATCCACCCGATGCTTGATCTTTTGCCTTTTTAATATTATCGACCTCATGGCCAGCATAAAAAAGTATCGTTGGACTTCGCGAGGACTATACCCGAAACTTCAGATGAAGTCGGTACCGCTGTGTGCCAATCTCATTACTTTTGTAACGTACCCCGTATAATGTGATCTGTGATAAGTAATTCTGTACAATTCTCAACAAAATGGACTTTCATCAAAATAAATAAAAAATATAAATATATATAAATTGACAATCGAACGCAAATTATTATACGAGGGTAGGCTGAAAAGTAATGAGGTCGTTCACACAGTGATTGTGGAGCGTGAACAAAAGCGAAATAGCAAGATCGGACAAGAAGTATACTAAATTCCAATTCTTAAGTATTAAAATCATATATGTATTTCTAAACAGTCGCCGTTTAGGCTAATTCATTTCTTCCCACTTGTAACGAGTTTTTTTATTTCGCCGCTGAAAAATTTCTTAGACTTTTTTCGAATCCAGGACTTGACAGCAGCCCCCCCTCACTGTCCGAGGTTTTATGGTTACCTTTGTGGTCTCTTGAGTAGAAGAAAAAAATAAAAATCGCTTGGCGCCAGATCAGGGGAATAAAGAAGGTGTGGGGTGGGTTCATGGTTGCAAACTTTAGTTGCACGGGAGGTGTGTGCACGAGCGTTGTCATGTTGTAACATTATTAGTGCCGGCTGCCTCTAACACGACAAACTTGACGTCAGATGCATATCAGAGTCTCTATGTACTGAGAACAATTTACCATTGTCCTCGCTCCAGAAAAACGACTCCATTTGTTCTCGCCTGTACGTTGAATCCATCGTGTACAGATTTTACAGTACCCCAATTGTAATAACAATAATAAAGGTGAGACGTTCCTTTGATACTCCAATATGGTTTGCGATATGGTTTTGAGTGATTTGCCGATCATTTTGAATCAAATCGTTGACGTTTGCTATGACTGTCGTCTGTGGCAGTGACCGGACGTCTTCTGTGTGTTCCATGAATAATTATGGCTTTTCCAGGCTCACAACCACGAAATTTTATTGCCTCTCGATTATAGTAGACTTATCAACTGCATCGTCATCATAAACAGCCTTTAAGTCGGGGAGCCACTGGCGCAAGACTTAATGACCTTGCCCGGAAAAAACAAATCATTATGGAAAAATTAATTTTAATAGAAGTCACTTTTTCACCAGTTAAAAATTCGATAATAGCACGCTGTTTAAGTCACGTTGACATAGCACCAGAAGACGCCGCCATACGCCCCGCTCTCGAAAGGCACTGGATGAACGCTCGACCTCGGGCCTGCGGTTGTATATTAAGGGAGAATGTAATTTCCATGGGTGCGAACATACAGGGCAAAGTCTCTGATTGCCTTCAACCCGGCGAAGGCCAGGACGATCCTTGTCCCTGTTCAATCCAAGTTGACATGCAGTCTCCACGTGACACCCCTGGATAGCTACTTTGACACCCGCCAAGTAGTGAACCAATGCATGCAGCGACATCCTGAGAAAGGTTGGCGCAAGGCTAATAACCAGGCCCGTAAAAATGAATTATTATGGCAAATTTAACAAGCCTCGGATATGGACCGGATACACGACGACGACCACGGAAACGAAAACGGCTAAACGATTTAAGGATTTTTTCATGGAACATACGCTCACTATACAGAGCTCGAGCTGCACAGCAACTAGCCGATGCCCTGTCCGAATATAAGGCTGACATAACAGCATTACAAGAAATAAGATGGACGGGGAGTGGTGTTTTTCAAAGAAAAGAGTATGACATTTATTACAGCTGTCACGCAAAACACCATGTGCTCGGGGTAGGCTTTCTAGTCAGCCAAAAACTGAAGCCTGCCATCATCGGCTTTAATGCAATAAATGAAAGGCTATGCACTCTTCGCGTGCGAGGCAAATTTAAAAACATAAGCCTCATAAACGTTCACGGACCTACAGAGGAGTCCCCTGACGACGAAAAAGAAGAATACTATGAGAACGTCGAACGGGCCCTCACGCTGCACTTACTGCAAGGATAAAGAGGGTAATCTGATCACCGATCCTGAAGGCATTCTGGAGCGATGGGAAGTGCACTTTAATGAATTGCTAAATGGTCAGCTCACAGAAGAATTGGAGGCTCCACCAATGCAAGACCAGGACCAAATGCTGCCGCCACCAAGCATTGAGGAAACACTAAAAGCCATTAGACAGCTAAAATCAAATAAAGCCCCTGGAGCTGATGGCATACCAGCTGAGCTGATCAAACAAGGAGGGGCAGCGTTACATCGCGCAATTCACGAGATCGTGGTGCACGTATGGGAGCAAGAGGAGATGCCGGAAGATTGGCGTCGTGGTATAATTTGCCCCATACATAAGAAGGGAGATATCACACTGTGCAGCAACTATAGGGGTATAACATTGCTGAGTACCGCCTATAAGATACTCTCCACTATCCTACAAGACCGATATCCCCATACGCTAAAGCCATCATCGGTCAATATCAGTGTGGCTTCATCCCAGGCAAATCAGCAATTGATCAGATATTCACCCTTAGGCAGGCGATGGAAAAATGTCTGGAATTTAAGATTCCACTATATCATCTATTTATAGACTTCAAGGCCGCCTACGACAGCATAGCCAGGGTAGAACTATATAATGCCATGAGAGAATTCGGCATTCCAAATAAATTGATACGACTTTGTAGGTTGACCATGACCAACGTAACTAGTCAAGTAAAAGTAGCGGGATTGCTGTCCAAACCAATAAACATCTATAATGGACTCCGACAAGGGGACGGTCTGGCCTGCCTCCTCTTCAACCTGGCGTTGGAGAAAGCAATCCGTGACTCTGGCGTTACAACTAGAGGGACTATTGTCACCAAGTCCAGCCAGATACTTGGCTACGCAGATGACATCGACATCATCGGTAGAACCGAATCGGCGGTACAGGAATCCTTCACCCAGATCGAGCAGGCGGCACAAAAACTGGGACTGCGCATTAATGAGGGAAAAACCAAGTACATGGTGGCAACCTCTGCGAAGAGAAGACCTAACGTTGGTCAAACTATCAGGGTAGTGGAGCACGAATTTGAAGTAGTGCAATCCTTTAACTACCTTGGGTCAATAGTATCAGCCGATAACAATATGGAAGAAGAAATACGCGAACGGCTGATTAAATCCAACAAAGCCTACTATGGTCTATCAAGGCTCTTTAAATCCCGAAATTTATCCAGAACATCCAAGCTACTACTGTACAAGACCATGGTCTTACCAGTACTCATGTATGGATCCGAGACCTGGGTGCTTAATAAAAAGCACTCTGAACTCTTGGCCGCGTTCGAGAGAAAGGTCTTAAGGAGAATTGTTGGCCCCGTATGTGAGGGAGGACGATTCCGGAGACGCTACAACCATGAGTTGTACGCAATCTACCTTGAAGCTAATGTTGTAAGAAAAATCAAGCTCGGTAGACTCCGGTGGGCGGGACACCTAGCTCGAATGAGCGAAGAGGACCCTGCCCGGAAAGTCCTTTGTGGCAGGATGTATGGAAGGAGACAGCGCGGCAGACCTTGTCTGCGATGGAGGGATGGCGTAGACCAGGACGCCCAGAGCCTGGGAGTGCTAAACTGGATGACATCGGCTCGAAATCGGGACCGGTGGAGAGATTTGTTAAATAAGGCCAAGACCGGATCCCGGTTGTAGTGCCGATGATGATGATGATGTAATTTCCATTTGCCCCCAGGTGGGTTTCTCAAGGTCATATCGCGTTCTGCAGTTACATGTGTATTACTTTTCAGCCTACCTCGTATCTACCCCCATATCTATTACTTTTCATCCTACACTCGTATCTAACCACATTAGACGGTTCAAAAAATCGATTTTTTTATTGTTTAAATTATTGGTACATATGCTTAGAAATGTTCAAGGCAAAATTTGAAGCCCTTCCTACATTACGGATGTGAAATGGAGCGAGCTACAGTTTACCGCTAGCCCGTAATTTATTTTTAAATGTTTTTTTTTTTTAAATGGCATGCAGTGCCACTCGAAAAATAATTGTTTGTTATTGAATTATCAAATGCGTTGATCATTTTCTTCACCTTTTGGAAAAAAAAACATGTTGAATGTACTTATTTAAGGTAAAACAAAGCGAACAAAAAAACGAATTTTCTTTCAAATGACCCTTAATTACTCAATTTTTCATATGTTTTACTAAAAGTGAGTTCAACTAATAACTAAGGGCCTATACATTGTAACTAAACTTTTTAAATTCATCATCATCATCGGCACTAAAGCCGGGATCCGATCTTGGCCTTATTTGGCAAGTCTCTCCACCGGTATCTGGTCCTTATCCGAGACTTGTTAAATTGTCCAAAATAATTTGTTTTTCCGGGCAAGGCTATTAGCCTTCGCCATTCTTTTCAGGATATCGCTAAATGCATTGATTCATTACTTGGCGGGTCCCAAAGTATCTATCCATGGGTGTCACGTGGATTTTGCTTGTCAACTTGGATTGAACAGCGACGGGGATCGTCCTGATCTTCGCCGGGTTGAAAGCAGATATTTTGTCCTGTATGTTCGCTCCCATCCACCAAACTTTGTGAATTGCTTCCAGGTAAGTTTTATGACCTCCAGACCGTACGCCGATACTAAACTCTAACGACGGACAATCATGAACAACACCATATAAACACGGGGAATTTCTGAGAAAAAATGTTCAAAATTTTACATTATGTACATCCAAATATGACTTTTAAATTCAATCACTCTTAACCATTCCGTCCTTGAACAAAAAATTCACGAAAAAGCATAAAAATCAGTCTCCTAGTTTGGTTTCCCTACGATATTTTCCTAATAAAGAAAGAAGTTTTGGATCTACGATGCCAATGAATAAATATTGTACAATTTAGAGTGCTTCTGAAGAGCCAGTAAATTATATGAAAATAGGGCTTTGCATTTAGTCTTAAGTAAAATCTGTAAACTTGTTTGTATAATAAATGCGTATTGTAAACTAAACTAAAAAAAATGATGAATCAAACTTAGTATATTGAGAATACTTTTCGTAAATTTAATACATTAGTATGATCCCCGGCATTGCGTTTTTTAACCATTAAAATCATTTTTAGCTCAATACTGTCACTTTTATTACATCGTCTTTTCCTCCCTTTCGCAGTAGTGAATGGCAGTATTAATCTTAATGTGTTCTTATATATTGGCTTGTCCTTACTCAACGGACCACCATATGCCATTTATTGGCGCCACACTGATCATCGTCGTTTGCAAATCCAATCCCATCGAACTATCTGCTTTGATCATCTGTGAATGTGTATTATTTAGAGTGCACTTTTGAGTAGACCCTCTTGCACACCACGATCCGAGTTTATTGACTCAAAATAAAACGTGTGAATATAAATATATTTACATGTGTCAACATTATGCACTCGATCAACGCCAACCTAGCAAAATATCGGCTTTAGTGGCGAATGATTAGAATAACTTTTCGGTACTCGATGAATTTGCAAAGCGTGATCATGACATCGAAATGTGGGTGATCTTGTGGATTTCGTGGCATGAAAACACGTATCAGCTTATGTTTTACTCGAAGTATCTCTTCGGGATTTAGTGGTATTCCAAAGTATACGACTCACCTGTAGTAAGCCAAACGAATAGGGGGGCGTCTCTGGTATCTCTAGGTGGCAAAAGAGACTGGTGTGTTCCAGCACAGGAAATCTAATTAACATATGTTATTTCCTGTGTATGTTAGGTGCTGCAATTTTGTTGCAATAGCCATGGAACAAAGTATAGTTCAATGCTCATTTGTGTGGTTGCAACTTTCTGATGACAAAGGCCTTGAGACTTCAGGAAACTACCAAGACGCAAATACCACCTAATGCTCTCTTACAAATAATTAGCATTATTTGTGTCTCCTACTCATTTACATTCACTTTATTCTCAAGGCACACCTCTTAGAACACATCACCAAGCTGTGATCATTAATACTGTTTAAGGCACGTGACTTCCCCAGATCCAACGTTGGCGTTGTTTCTTGGTACCTCCTGCACCTTACACTCTTGGAAACGGGTATTTGATTTTGAGGGGGGACAGCAAATCCAACAACGCCACCAGATTACGCAAACAATCAACATATTGTCTGGCGGATTTCCTCACATAGAAAACACAGAAAAGATTAAACAATGACACAGAGGACATACTGCAAGCTACGCGAGCGAATGTCGGCACAGGAACTACAAAAGGGGTAAAATAATGTTATGGTTTTAATATACATAGCGAGTAAGATGAACCTTAAAGAGACCTCTGGGATAACTACTCGAGATATGGCGCATTTCCGAGTTCAATAAATTTCTCTTTACGGTTGTTGTCGCAGTGTATCACTATTGACAGGAATGTAGGGATATTTATATTAGGTTGGGGAAAAAGAATTGATAAAGCGAAGAAAGCGGCTCAAATGTGCGAAAAGACCTGTGATATGTATGCCGAAGGTCGTTCTGATCAGATCAACTAGCAAATACTCTTAAACCATTTGCATAAAGCAGATGAGACATAATCTTTTCTTCCATCTCTTAAGAGACTCAACACTTTTTACTGCAATTATTGGGTTGTACCACATGAAATGTCAGATTTTCGTTCAGTCGGAAATAAGAACTTCTCGAGTGAACATCCGTGCCAGAACATTAAATTTTCTTTTTTTATAAAGTAAAGTGGTACGTGTGCTTGACGTGTGAGAATTTTAGGGTTCGGTACAAGTACAGTTTTTTTTTCTAGGAATTGTTTACCATGCTGTCGGCAGTTCAAATTCGAACCCTCTTCCTTTATGAATTTAAAATGGGACATGATGCGTCATTGGCAATGAAAAACATTATGACGCATTTGACGACGTACCGGTAAACGAACGCACTATACGACGTCGGTTTGGAAAGTTCCGTTCGGGAGATTTCAGCCTCGAAAATGAACCACGTGGGAAGTCTGAAACGCTAGTTGACGACATTGTTTTAAGAGCAACGGTGGATGCGGACCCAACGAAATCGGTACGGGCGATTGCAGTATGGGAGTATCCCCAATGACAATAAGGCGACACCTTTCTCTCATAGGAAAGGTAAAGATTCTCGATAAGTGCTAACTACGACACCTGGAAATCTGCGCATCGCTTAGATTAAGAAACCAAACTGAACAATTTTTGCATCGT
The DNA here is from genome assembly GCA_963931805.1 of Microdon myrmicae. Lineage (NCBI taxonomy): Eukaryota > Metazoa > Arthropoda > Insecta > Diptera > Syrphidae > Microdon > Microdon myrmicae. Next base: position 3,993,222 of record OZ007497.1, on the reverse strand, counting down.
ATAGTCACCTGTGATGAAAAGTGTGATAACCGTAAAAGACCTGTTGGATGCAGGTGAAAAACGAAAACACATCCTTAGCCCGATCTGCACCCAAAAAAAGGTTTATGATGACAATTTGGTGGACATCGAAAGGACCAATCCACTTTTCATTTCTCCAACAAGGAGAAACGATAAGCGCTATCAAATATTGTAAGGAAATCGACATATTGCATGCCAAATTGGCTGAAAACCAACCTGCGTTGGTCAATAGGCACGGCCCGATCCTTTTCACTAGACCCCATACCTCACAAGTAACAGTGCAAAAACTGATGCAGTTGGGATTTGAAATTCTTCCGCATCCACCGTACTCTCCTGTCATTTTCCAAACGGGCTGCCATCTTTTTCGCAACATGAATTCATTTTGCAGGCAGAAAGTCTTCCGGAACCGAGCAGAGGTCATAAGAGCCTTTGAAGAGTTCATTGCCTCAAAAAGTCAGCACTTCTACGAAAAAGGAATATTTGACCTTGTATCACGTTGGAAAAATGTCATAGTGCCAACAATTCTATTTTGATTGAATAAAAATGTACGGACAAATAATATTGGCTTTTAAATTTTTACCATAAAGTCGGACATTTCATGTGGTGCAACCCAATAATAATTGTAAATGTGGCTCAAGATAGCGTTTTCACGACAATGGATTTTGAAAACCTTGAATTCCACTTCTCCACAATTCCTGTTAGTAAATCATGCAGTGATCGGAAGGGGTTTATTGGACCTGGTGATGCTATAATCAGTAATACAAAAAAAGTGGATTAATAAGTAAAAGAGTCGATTGAGCTTCGTGTGGTGAACGAGAGACTATTAGAGTATATGTGTATTGAACGCCGATCCGCTGAAGGAGGAATTTGTCAGCTACATAAGAGTGAAGTTTTGACAAAATGACAAGATTTCAAGTTCTGTCGAATTGTTTGCAAATACCCAGAGCAACATATTTACTTTTGCCATTATAAAGTTTTCGGTGAAATATGCTATTAGGTTTCCGCTATACCTATTCCTGCCAAAGCTATAGAATTCATATCCTTTGAAAAGGAGACGAAGGGTCGTTCTGTATATTTGAGGCCTTATATGAACTGCCTAGTTGAGTGCATCATACAGGGAAACTTGCATTGCGCTTTAGCGAGTGAAGGACAACTCTTCACTATTATAGAGGAAATCTATCTGAAGCTGCGCTTTTGGGTACATTCATATCTTTGAGTGGTTGGACTATAATAAGCGATTCAAGATAATTTTGTTCATGAAGACTCAATTTGGTCTGGTAGACGGGAGAGAGGAATGTGAAGTGATATCGGGGAATGGTGTTTTGATGTGCCAATAGACTTGCCTTCTCTGTTGCGCTGATGACGGGATTGTTAAGAATCATGAGCGAGAACATAGATAAGGATACAGTTTTACTGTACCTCAAAGTTTTACTGCCCGTGGGACAGAGTAAAATTTTTTGTTTTACTTTCTGGTCATGAAAACACTTTGATGGTTCTCTTCGCTTTTGAATTGCTTCGGGGTTTTCTTCTGTACTGTTCGATTTATACAGCAGGAAGCTCAAATTCTTTTTTTAATAGGTACAATCTATATTTGAATTGCTTTTCGGTTTTCGTTCTGTGTGGAATAAAATATTGCATGCTAAGACGAAAACGATTTAAACTTCGAAAAACATAATTTTGACGATTCGTTTGGTTTTCGCAAAACCTATATTATTGGATTTGTAAGTTTCTCGTCAATGCCATTGATGATTTACCATTTTTAAGTTCCTCGCAAATAACGTGGGGTATGGAACGGTTCTCCTATGATGGACTTAGTGCGTTTGCGAGGAGAGTAAAGAATGAGTAATTCGAACCGACGCTATGATGGTTAGAACCATTAAAATATTGAACCAATGCTCAACACGTCAGGGCACTGCCGCGTGTAGGAATTAGATTTCTTAACTCAAGTAGAATCAAATAATGCGGAATCGCTATGTTATCGCTATGGTATCCGGCTCTGATGCTTTGTGTATTAGAATTTCTTTCGGTGTTTTTCTTATTTGCTTGTATATTGTGTGTGTATCGGTTAAAAAGGGGAATGGGAGCGAACATACAGGACAAAGTCGCTGATTGCTTTCAACCCAGCGAAGGCCAGGACAATCCTTGTCCCCATTCAATCCAAGTTGACATGCAGTCTCCACGTGACACCCCTGGATAGCTACTTTGGCGCCCGCCAAGTAGTGAACCAGTGCATGCAGCGACATCCTGAGAAAGGTTGGCACGGGACTAATAACCATGCCCGTAAAACAAATTATTATGGCAAATTTAACAAGCCTCGAATATGGACCGGATACACGACGGCGACCACGGAAACGAAAATGGCTAAACGATTTAAGAATTTTCTCACGGAACGTCCGCTCACTATACGGAGCGCGAGCTGCACAGCAGCTACCCGATGCCCTGTCCGAAGATAAGGCTGACATAATAGCATTACAAGAAATAAAATGGGCGGGGAGTGGTGTTATTCAAAGAAACGAGTATGAAAATTATTACAGCTGTCATGCAAAACACCATGTGCCCAGGGTAGGCTTTCTAGTCAGCCAAAAACTGAAGTCTGCAATTATCGGCTTTAATGCAATAAACGAAAGGCTATGCACTCTTCACGTGCGAGGCAGGTTGGCGTCGTGGTGGTATAATTTGCCCCATACATAAGAAGCGAGATATCACACTGTGCACAGGTATAGGGGTATAACATTGCTGAGTACAACCTATAAGATACGCTCCAGTATCCTATAAGATCGGATAGCCCCATACGTTAAAGCCATCATTGGTCAATATCAGTGTGGCTTCATCCCAGGCAAATCAGCGACTGATCAGATATTCACCCTTAGGCAGGCGATGGAAAAATGTCAGGAATTTAAGATTACATTATATCATCTATTCATAGACTTTAAGGCCGCCTACGAGAGCATAGCCAGGGTAGAACTATATAATGCCATGAGGGAGTTCGGCATTGCAAACAAATTGATATGACTTTGTAGGTAACTAGTCAAGTAAAAATAGCGGGATTGCTGTCCAAACCAATAAACATCTTTAACGGACTCCGACAAGGGGACGGTCTGGTCTGCCTGCTCTTCAACCTGGCGTTGGAGACAGCAATCCGTGACTCTGGCGTTACAACAAGAGGGACTATTGTCACCAAGTCCACCCAGATACTTGCCTACGCAGATGACATCGACATCGTCGGTAGAACCGAATCGGCTGTACAGGAATCCTTCGCCCAGGTCGAGCAAGCGGCACAAAAATTGGGACTGCAGATTAATAAGGGAAAAACTAAGTACATGGTGGGAACTTCTGCGAAGAGAAGACCTAACGTTGGTCAAACTATCAGGGTAGTGGAGCACGAATTTGAAGTAGTGCAATCCTTTAACTATAATACCTTGGGTCAATAGTATCAGCCGATAACAATATGGAAGAAAAAATACGCGAACGGCTGATCAAACCCAACAAAGCCGACTATGGTCTATCAAGGCTCTTTAAATCCCGAAATTTATCCAGAACATCCAAGCTACTACTGAATAAGACCATGGCCTTACCAGTACTCATGTATGGATCCGAGACTTGGGTGCTCAATAAAACGCACTCTGAACTCTTGGCCGCGTTCGAGAGGAAGGTCTTAAGGAGAGTTGTTGGCCCCGTATGTGAGGGAGGACGATTCCGGAGATGATACAACCATGAGTTGTACGCAATCTACCTTGAAGCTAATGTTGTAAGAAAAATCTAGCTCGGTAAACTCCGGTGGGCGGGACACATAGCTCGAATGAGCGAAGAGGAGCCTGCCCGAAAAGTCCTTTATGACAGGATGTATGAAAGGAGACAGCGCGGCAGACCTCGTTTGCGATGGAGGGATAGCGTAGACCAGCACACCCAGAGCCTGGAAGTGCCAAACTGGATGACATCGGCTCGAAATCGGGGCCGGTGGAGAGATTTGTTAAATAAGGCCAAGACCGGACCCCGATTATAGTGCCGATGATGATAATGATGATCAGTTAGAAACGACACAGACTTGCCAATAGAATAGTGACAATAATTTTAGCGTTGCAATTCCGAAAACGTTGCGTGCAGCCGAATAGTGGATGCCCAAAGCATCAATAAACCAGATATTATCGCTTTCCAGCGTTACTCCGCTGATTCATTTTATGATATGTAGTAAGAAAAACAGCCTTGCCAAAACCTTGTCTCCGGTGGAGGGATGGGGTAGACCAGGACGCACAGAGCCTGGGAGTGCCAATCGGGGGCCGGTGGAGAGATTTGTTAAATAAGGCCAAGACCGGATCCCGGTTGTAGTGCCGATGATGATAATGATGATCAGTTAGAAACGACACAGACTTGCCAATAGCATAGTGACAATAATTTTAGCGTTGCAATTCCGAAAAGGTCGCGTGCAGCCGAATAGTGGATGCCCAAAGCATCAATAAACCAGATATTATCGCTTTCCAGCGTTACTCCGCTGATTCATTTTATCTATGTTTATTTGGATACTGATTTGTTGTGAGTGGTAGAGACTTAGACTGAAATACGCGATATGACCAATAATGTTTACAACTTGACTGCTTGACTGCGGAGGGCAGTGTTGCTATAACTATTATCTCGATATTCGCCAACTAAATAGATAATATTGCAATGGAGGACGGTTACTGTAATTTTTATATCATATGCCATGGTCAATATAATCTCGGATGATTATCTGATTACAGACAAGCTAAGTCTACTAAAATTTCAAATAAATAATATTGGAAACTAATTGACGTAGAATAGCTACACTCGTAACACAACTACATCCCTGCTGTGCTAAAAACAGAGTTGTTAAAACGTATACTTTTCCAAATTATAATTATACATGGTTAATTTTAAACATTTTTGAAAAAAACAAGCAGATAAACAAGAAATAAAAGAGGAGTCAAAATCAGAATCAGAACAAAGGTTGGTGATTGATTTCGGTTCCTAGCTACATCGTGAGCCATATGGCTTCGAGTTCTAACCATTTTTTTAATTGCATGCAAATATAGTAAAATGTTCAAGGTAAAATAAATTTTAAATGACCAGTTTCGCCATTCTCTCCAAAGGAAAGGTAATAAAAAAAACCTTTCATTGTACGCCGAATGTAGAATAGTAAAACGTTTTTGCCCAAAACATTAGATTTCAGATCCCTTTTCTCAATTAGTATTTTCTACCGAAAACTCTTATCAGTTCTTAAAAGGATTTTCAACTAATGTCCCTTTGCTGTCAATGACACATATTCATGTTACTACCCCCTTCATTATCGTTAACGGCACACTCAGAAACATGCTTAAGATGAAGTACTTCTTTTAAATTAGTTGTAGTAAGAGCGCGCTGGTTCGTTTCGATGTCCTTGGTAAGCCACTGAAAATATTCGTCCTTTTTTTTTTCTCTTTTCTGTATTAGATAACAATGAAAAAGGCACACACAACAATGGATGTATGAAACATACTTGTGGTCGTAACTCTGTGTGAACATGGGACCCATGCAGAACAATGTAAGAACTTGTTATGACGCAAATCTAGAAGCCAATATACTCTAACACATCTATACTTGAACTTGCTACTGCTCAAATTAATTCGCCTATAAGTCGAGGTCAATACATTGGATGAGGTAATAGATGGATGTGGGTATGGATGGTCTATTCCAAGGAAGGCTCTATAAGAGTCCGCTTAGCCTGGGTGGGCTTTTATAGCGTCGTTGAATTGCGTTTGGTGTCACCGTTCCGACGATTGATTTCAATTAAGGAGGTAGCGAATGAGGCTATTACATGTTTAGATCATTATAAAGATAGCAAGTCTATCTGCGCTAAGAAGCTATCTTGGATTGGGGCAAGCAGTACAGCAAGCCCTTCCATTAATGCAAATTGTGTTATTTTGATATAACTGCAAGGACGTCTGGGTATACAGAAAATACGAGGGTTGCCTTTTATATTTCGGGATTAGAGAACAAAAACAAATATTGATCAACGAAAATCACTTTATGGTTTTTCAAAACATTCCCCATGAAGTTCTATACACTTTTGCATGCGTTTGAACCAATTGTCGAAGCACTTTTGCCACTCTGATTGAGGTATCTCCAACACATGCATTCTGAATGCAGCAACCGCTTCTTCAGGTGTCGAAAAACGTTGACCTCTCAGTTTGTTTTTTACGTACGGGAATAAAAAGAAGTCATTCGGTGCCAAGTCAGGACTATACGGCGGATGACCCATCAAATCGATGTTTTGGGTGCTCAAAAATGCAGTTGTCGCACCCGATGTGTGAGAGCTCGCATTATCGTGGTGAAGAGTGAACCGTCTTCGGCGGTTGGTTTTCCTGATTTCTTGGAAGACAACTGGCAAACAAATGGTTGTGTACCACTCAGAATTGACTGTTCTGCGTTGTTCTAGTGGTACGGTTGCGACATGTCCAGTTTTTCCGAAAAAACAGGCGACCATTTGCTTGGAAGTGCTTCGTGCGCGAAGAACTTTTGTTGGATTTGGCTCATCTTGAAACACCCAGACAGTCGACTGCTGTTTACTTTCGGGCTCATACGCGTAAATCCACGATTCATCACCTGTCACGATGTCATACAAGTGCTTCGAAACACCGCGACCGTATTTTTTGAGCATTTCTTTCGACCAATTGACACGAGCCTTTTTTTGGGCGATTAACAAATTGTGTGGGATCCAACGCGAACAAATTTTTTTGACAGTCAAATGTTTATGCAATATTGAATGTATGCTGGTCCTGTAGCGGTGCCGCCAAACCCTACGGTCTACTTACCTGAAAAACCCCAATAACTACTACCCAACTCCCTTTAGTTTTCTAATGCAACAGTATTAGTACCTAAAAATGCTGCACGCGTTTAAGAGATCAAATCTATGATCTTTAAGTCCCTGTAAAGAAAACTTACCTTGATGCATTCTCTTCGCATACCATTGCTCCTTAAGATTTCTTTATTAACTTACCAGGAATTTCCAATCAATTTCGGCATCTACGTCGCCAGTCAAATTCCCTTATATGAATTCCTGTAAACAAAATAATTCGGATTGCATTCAATGTAACCGTCATGACAGGGACCATAAATATCGCGCCGTCTATTTTCCCAGCCGCGTCATATACCTTTTCATACACATTGCCTGGCAACCTTTTTTGTTTGTCTTATCAATAAACAACCCAAGCAGCTGCATATAATTAGCGCAATAGACGCCGAAACCAAATTCTCCAGCATTTCCTAATGCAAATATGAACCCGGTTTCTACTGCAGCCAGAGATGCCATAAACATCCAATTTGCTTTTAGCACCTTTTTCTCCCAACGTCGAAAATAGCGACGAGGCATCGTGTAAACAATGACCCGCATTACCAACGGCGCATTTGGTCATTTTTCCCTATTGTCCTTGCCGCCTGCCTGTTTCGTTGTTCCACTGCACGTGTGAATAGCATTGATCTCAACGATCCCACACATACTACCATGACCTTTATTACAAGATCTGGTTTCCTATACCACCAAGAGAGACTTTACGTTTCCCTGGTGGTAGGTAAAAAACGATATCCTTTTTGGAGAGGATATCGTTTGAGTCTTTTTTATCCAAACACCAAGGAGGTCGGTCGCGTTTGCCTTTCACCGTACCGCGCGCGCGGTGCGGTGCGATAATCGAGTCAGTATTAAGTGTTCTTAATTAAATATACAATATTTTATTACATTATAGATTTTACCTTGTAATCATTAAAACAGTCGTTCAACACAAGCTATTCATTTAATTGTGATCCCATGAACCAGCGTGTAATCCAAAGTTAACGTTTAATCTGGAGTGAATAAAATAAACAATAAAAATCAGTGTGTTTTCTTTAACTTGCTCCTCGTGGACGTCGTGTTGTGAGATCCTGTTTCGTGTTTTCTCTTGTTGCGACGGCGGGCCAATTATCAATTAATATGATGGAGGCGGAAGTCAACCGAGTGTCCGTGTTAGGCACATTACTTCATCCCCCACAGTCCCACTAACGCCTAAGGTTGTCTCAATCTCACGATAGGTCACATGATGATCTTCCAATATCAGTTCGCGCACAGCATCAATGGTTTTCAGAACAACAATTGGTTTTGGACGACCTTCACGAAATTCATCTTGGAATGAACTACGACCACGATTGAATTCACCATACCATCGATAAACACTGGTCCTTGATGGAGCTTCATCGCCAAAAATTGAATTAAGTTCATCCATGCACTGTTGCTGAGTTAATCCACGCCGAAAGTTGTAAAAAATAATCGCACGAAAATGTTGACGATTTAATTCCATTTTTGGGCCGAGATGAATCTTTTAAGTTACTGTAAACAACACAAATAGCGCTCGTATGTCAAAATGTTCTGAGTGCGTATAACCTCAAAAATATCCAACTTTACGACAGAGCTGTCAATTGCCGGATTGCAACACAAGGGTTGCCAAATACCGAAACATAAGAGGCAACCCTCGTATAAGTTAACAAGAGTTCCTTAATTTTTTGTATCCTGGTATGTTAATGGTCAAATGCGACAACATTAATCATCGCGAGTATACGATTCACGATTGTAGATATAAAACGACCCTTGACTAATGAATACAGCTGCATCAGGTTATCGAAAAAATTTACAAGGCATCCTATATAACGTTTGTCAAATTTATGAAAGATATAAAGACCCAATGGGTGTGATATTAGAGGTGCTCGCTACCGAGATTCCTGGAAAGTATGTATATTTTAATCTGAGACTGCTCATGCTGTTAATAAAGGACGTGAACATTTTAAGATTCATAAATGCCAAGCATTTCGAAGTTGTCAAGGATCTATGTATTGCCAGAAATTCTACCTAATCTCCTTCAAAAAATATTCAATCATTAACGCCGTAGCTGACAACATGACGTAGTTCTTTATAGTTGTCGACTTTAATTTCATTAAAACTTCACCACGAGAACTAGTTTAAATTATCGACAAAATGGTGAATTAACTTTATTTCTTTCGATGAATATTCGGTATAATAAAAATATGTGAACTTTTTAATGTCGCGTTGTTTTTTCTTTCTTCCTTTCATTGTTTGCTGTTTTGAAGTGATGGTATAGAAATATATAGAAATATTTATAATGTTTACAAAAACAATCCTTGTTTTTGCAAGTATTGAAGTTGAAGCCTGCCTGTCCCAAGCCTGCTCTCCTCCATCACATTTTCCACTAATCCCTGAAACCCGCGAAACACTCGTCTCTTCTATTTGCCCGCCCATCACACGTCTTACGGCTCTCATGAACCCATTTCGTGAATGCAGAGGTGGGCAAACTCTTACCCCACCTTCTTTGACTTCAATCTAACCTCTCCCGCTCTCAAACGTCGTCTCCTCTTGTTGCTGAAATGAAAAAGGAAAACTGAAATCCCGACGGCGCTCTCTCCAGCGACGTCTCAACAGCTTTTTGCTTTTAGTGGACTGTATTCTCCGTCACTGGCCGGCCAACGATGATTCCTTAATTTGAGGGATTGTACCTCCAGAGCCGGACTCTTCTCTGGATGAAACGGGCGTTTGAGTCTTGCCCAGTACAGATCCCTAATAAATAAAGCGGAAACGCGACCCAGAAAGAATATCGACCAAAATATCTATCGCCGAGAAATTAGCTCGATTTTCTATTTATATTTATTATTTTCTATGTATGTATATTTATTATTTTCTATATTTCTGTGTCTCTTTAGAGCTGGTCTTGAACAAGAACTATTGGTTGGGAGTTCCTTCGATGAATCCCACTGCTTCACCGCTGCGTTCGCCTTTTATCGCCAGCAGCTGTCTCCTCGTCCACTTGTTTTCTATAAATCACTCTTTCCTGTTGAGTGATTTATCGCGACTGGTATACCATTGACTGTCATGCTCCTCCCTATTGAGTGGTTTTCGTTGTTCTTCCCTCTTGAGTGGTTTTGGTTGGTCGTTGTGCTGAGTGTTTGTGCGCCGATGCTGAGTGCTTGTGTGCTGATGCTGATCGCATCGCCAACACCTCTCTTACCACCCTTGACCATACCCCGCTCAACGCATACACTCTCCCGCACTCATACTCACACTCTAGCACCCGTCTTATCCTCGCCCTCTCCTGTCCTACCACTTATACTATTATTCTATCCATCTTTGTTTATGGCCCCATTCCAGTTTTTAAGTTACTTTAAGTTAGCGCTCCACCCCCTTCGCTTTTGAGGTAGTTTGTAAGTCTATTTATAAGTTTATATGTTTATACCACTTGTACTAAGCGAAATAAATTGAGGGTTTATATGTTTATACCACTTGTACTAAGCGAAATAAATTGAGGGTTTTGCCCTCTATTCATTCATTCATTCATGAACCCACCAAGAGTGTGTTCAATAAAAACCTTTTTAGTACAATTGAGGTATGGCTAAGGACAGCAACTTCAGTCGACTCCAACGTTTCTTTCCACAATTAGTGCTGGTAAATAGATCTCGAATCTTAATATAGAGGTATTGCTTGCAAAAAAAGTAACTTACATATTATATTGTGACGCACATGACAATCAGTACTAGAATATTCTAGAAAGTACTGGAAAATTGGAGACTATGAGCAGTAGAAAATTCGAGGCTATGGAACGGACGGAAACGAAACGCCGAATCAGAATGAGGAAAAACGGTATAACCACGTCGCACGCAGATCAGAGCAGGCAGTAAGAAAGCGAGAGTAGGAAGTAAGCAGTCAAAGACGCGATAAGTACGGTAAAAGTAACGGTTGTTATTAACGAACTAATAAAGTGTTACATTAATTCAAAATCGATTTAACGGCTCTTATTTATTAAAAATAATTAATCCAGCGAACCCTAAGCTCGCAACAATATTTTTATATCACATACGCAAAAAAGAGATTTCCTGTTATCTCTAAAATGACAAATCACAGTGCAGGAGGAAATTAACGTAGAGAATAAAATAGGGGAAGGTTTTTTTTTTTTTTTTAAATATCAAAGAAATGTACGTTAAAAAAGCAAAAAAAGGACCACTGAGAATTTCGATTTTGATTCAAACATACAAAACAAAACAGAATATAATTATTTGAAATGTTTACAAAAACAATGTGTCGCGTGATATATCAGACGGCGAACCTGCCAACTGCAAGCACAGGTAAATCCCCAGATAAAACCATCATATTTCCTTCGATGTGGAGTATGGTATGGCGATTCAGCGAGCCTTTCCAGTGATTTAAGATACAGGTCCCAAAATGCCCTGACAAAATTTTAATCCAACGGGGTATCAGTATTGCGAAAAAAAAAAATGGTTCACACATAAACGGTTATGGAACACTATCGCGTTCTCCCACGCCTCAATGATCTTTTAATATATGTTGCATGGCGCAAAGTTAATTGTGGATAAGCCCAAACTTTGGGGAGATAATGGACTCGGAATTGCACGTAATGTGACACCATGAATAAGTCATAAAAATTGAGCGTGAAGAAAATTTCGATTAAAATATTGTTTGAAGGAAAAACTAAACCAATGGACCCAATAAATAAGTAAAATACCTTAAGACAAAATATAACCAAAAAAAATAAATAAAAGGAAATCAAATGTGTGAAGTGGTTTCGTTATTTTTATTGGACATCTCTAATCTGCGGAGGCTCATTCGAAAGCCAAGAATAAATTCCCCGAAAAGCTACGCCATTAACACTCTTTGATTTAAGTTAACTCTTAATCACTGTATGTGGGCGAACAGTGAGTGAAAACTGGAATGCCTAGAACACTATTTATATGTAGGTTTTGTTTTTTGAAGAACGATTTATTTTTCAGCACTATAAAGATCAGCAGTCCATCCCGTCTAGCCGCGCCACCTTTTCATTTCGGCAAACGAAATTCGAAACACACACATTAGAGTAAACATAATGGGAACGTGAATCCTGCCCCGGAAGTACACCCTTACCAATGTTAAACGCGCTTCAAAGTATGGAGTTTGTTTAAATAGTGTGCGCAGCGGGAAACAATATTTCATATGCCACAAGAAATTAACGCTGTTACGTGACTCCACTTTACTTTTACAATTTTTGTCTTTCCCATGCGTTTCCTTCAGGTGATGCCATCGTTTAGAACAGGTGCTTGTTAAACTTTTAGGATAACAATGTGCCATGGGAACAAACGTGTTGATAGACAAATAGCGATTGCATGGCGTTATCTTTATTCGGAGAGTGATTTAGAGTTTCATTTCATCACACCTTTACCGAGCTGAGTGTTAGACTTTTGGGGTCCGACCATTTTACATTTATCTCTGTCTGTTATTTTAATCATGCGGAGTTTGCAACATACTGAGGCTGTAAAGTTATTTTGGAATATATTACATTTCGTAGCACTGAGAAGTCCAAATCTTGTAATATCGAAGGTACTCTCATGGAATTTGGCTCAAGCTATTATGGGGGTTCCCAGATCGCATGTTGTGCATAACATAACATAAAAATTAGAATTATTTTTTCATTAAAAGAAGGAATGGAATGAATGCAATGGAATAATAATTACATGATTACAAGCATTTTACAGCAGCATCTCGTTGTCAAAGTGCTGTATCAAGTGAACCTTGCTTCTTCCTGTTTACATACTTTTAGTGCTATTTATATGTAACAAGTATTGAAGTATCACTTTGTTACGGCTCCAACGCCGTGCTTCCTCTTTCGAGGGAAGAGCGTGGAGGTTATTATAATCTTTTCTTTTATTATTAAAACAATTATAGTTCTTATTTATTTTTATATTTTATTGAACTCAGCTATCTCAAGCTGAGCTCTCTTCTTTCTACTTTTTTTCATATTTTTTTTTTTTTTTTTAAACTGTATTTATTAACCATAATTAAATTTGTACATTTAAGTAATACAGTGACTTAAAATTAAATTCGTGACAATTGCTTACATGTAATTATTATTATAATACATTTTCCAAACAATGTTTTAAGAGTTACAGGCTAGATGTGTGTTTGTACATTTAGTAGGGTTTTGTCTTCCTGGAAAAGGTCAGAAAACCAGGAATTTCTTATTTTTACTTTACTTAATCTAAACTTAACCCTAAATATAAATATAAATATAACTTAACCTAACTTAGTCTGATTATTATAAAATGAGCTATAAACAAAACAAAGTTTTATAATTAATGGGATTTATGAATTAAAGGATGTGGAATGAGGTCAGTTATGGGTTTGAGGAAGAGTATTTCTTTCCGGTTGTTCGTTGGAAAAACGTAGGATGTTGGAAAATGGTTGGACGTTAGAGTATTTGAACTGGTTAGGGGTAACTTCGGTGTTGTGGTATATGATCTCGTTTGAATCATTTACCAGTCTGCCTGAGGCGAAGATAGCTCTGGTGTGGAGACAGTTGGGGTAGTTAGTTCTGATATCTAGAGGGTTCTCTAAGAGCGAGGTTATTATGGGATTGGGATTATTTTGTAGGTTTTCGATAAATTTGATAGACAGTTCGAGGAATCGTCTATCGAGGCGCTCAATACCAGCGGTATTGTAGAGTTCGACGTTACTATAGTACTTATAGGAGTTAGGACGACGATGTAACCCAGAGACATACCTAAAGCATTTTCTTTCGAATACTCGTAATTTCTCCATTTGGGAGGGAGTGATATGGTACCACAATGGGCACGCGTACGTGAGTGTGGGCCTGATAATCTGTTTGTAAATGAGCAGTTTGACTTTGTGAGAGAGACTATTAGGTTTCCACATTACTCTTCTACAGAGATTAAGCTGAATTGTGGCTTTTTGAAGGGAATTTTTAATGTGGGAGGAAAAAGACCAGTTATTAGAAAAAGTGATTCCCAGATATTTTAGGGTTTTGGAGGGTTTTATTAGAGTGTTGTTTAGGTTAAGTTTAATTTTGTTGTGGCAGCGTCTAGTGTTGTTTGTACAGTGCTCGTGTTTGCCCTTGAACACTATGAGCTGCGTTTTATTTGGGTTAAGGTGAATTTTCCACTTATTGAAGTATGATGATAGGTTAGGGAGAAAGTTGTTAATGCGATTTCTTGCAGCCTTAACAAATTTGCTGCTAGAGTAAATTAATGTATCATCAGCATAATTCAGCATCACAACATTAGGAGATACGGGTTGAGGAATATCCGCGGTATATAACAGATATAAAATTGGCCCTAAAATAGAGCCTTGGGGAACACCCGCGGTTATGTTGTGGGTTTCTGAGACGGAAGAATTTATTCTCACAACGAATTTTCTGTCAGAAAGATAAGAGGCTAAGAGCTTTGTTGTGTGAGAGTTTAGATTAAATATGGAGTGCAGTTTGTACAGAAGCCCTGAGATCCAGACGCAATCAAACGCCTTAGAAATATCGAGAGATATACACACAGTAGGGCTTTGGTTTTGGAGACCAGTTGTAACATCGTGTGTAAGTTTTAGTAGAGCATGACATGTGGATTGTCGCTTACGAAATCCGAACTGACAGTTAGAGATGAGGGCATTCTCATTGGCAAATGAGAGAAGATTTTGGTAGATCTTGCGTTCCAGTATCTTACTTAATGTACTTAATAGGGATATTGGACGATAATTGAAAGGGCTATTACTACTACCGGGCTTCTTAATAGGAATTACTACCGCAGTTTTCCAGTTCTCTGGGAAGTGCGATGCATTAATTATTTGATTAAGAAGAATGAGGATGGGAAGTAGATTCTGTGGGCGTAGCCTTTTAAATAGAAGGCGTGGGATTCCATCTAATCCAGTTGACTTTTCGTTATTTCCTGATCTTACGATCTCGGATAATTCGTCTGCAGTTAGAAAATTTGTAGTGTCTAAGGGGTGTGAAGCTATGTTCGTGTTGCTAAATTCACCGATGAAAGGAGTAAAAGATGTGAATAATCTGTTTGAGATGTATTCGTTTACTGTGTTCTCGAAGCCGGGAGTTGATAGAGAATTATTTTGCTCATGAATCTTTGCAAAGTGTTCTGCGAGGCAATTTGCTATGTCCGTATCGGACTGGGCAATATTATTGCTGATTGGGTTGATGAGATGATCAATTCGGGGTTTATATTTACGACCAGTTAATTGGTTGATGTTTTTGAAAAGATCCCGATTTGGTTTGATATTTTTAAGTGTGGAGATGTAGTTTTCATCTGCGAACTTTTTCAACTGCTCATTTATCAGAGTGGATAGGAGTTGGATTTGGCTTTTAATAAAGGGGCAGTATCTTGTATGGAGTTTACGGCGGAGCTGCTTTTTAAGGCGCAATAATTTGGTTAGGATGCTGGGCAAAGGCTTTCCTAAATAGTTATGAGGAATGGTTGTCGGGGTGTTGTTGTTGAGAGCCTCCTTAAGAATTTGCTCTATTCTTAAAGATGCGTGATCGATTTCAATAGGGAGTAAGTTAGATGCTTCAGGGATATACAAGTCAGAGAAACTGATCGCTATGTCCCTATTGACTTTTCTCCAATTTGTTTTGGTGAAGTTTGGGACAGGGTTTGACGAGTAGAGTGGGTCGAAAGAGGGGATTTGGATCGTGGTATGAACGGAACCATGATCAGAAGGAAATATAAAGGAGACTGTAGGTGGACCCGCTGACTGAACATCATCGGACTTGAAGAAGAAGTCGATTGTTGACTTGGCTGTGCTAGTGACACGGGTTGGCTGTAATGGGGGGTCAATGTATGTATATGGATAAGATGGGAGGAGGGCTAGCAACTGACGACCATATTTGTTGCATTTATTATCATTGAATGCTGTATGACGAGCATTCCAGTCTCCCCCGATTATAAATGGAGCGGGAACGGACTGTTGGATTATCTGAGAAATGTCAGCATCTGGGAAATCTGGTTGTCGTGAAGGGTGAATATAAATGGATGCTAAGACGAGCACTTTATTGTTCTCACAAAAAAGTTTAACTGCCGTGTATTCAATGCTGAATATATTAGTGAATCTAATTTCACTGAATTGAAATTTTTTGTGTATTAAGATGCCGGTACCTCCGTGGGATCCATTAGTTCTGGGGTTAGAAACAAAAGTATAATTGGGAATGGAAACTCGGGAATTTGGTTTGAGCCAGGTCTCTGAAAGGAAGAGGATATCTGGGGAAAATTTTTCAACAAACAACCGGAGGTGTTGCTTACGTATATTAGAGTAAATGGATTCTGTGTTGAGGGAGATAATGGTTAGTTTAAAGAGAGCTGGAAAGAATATGGGAAGTTATTAGTGAAAGAATCTGACCTTTTTTTTCTGTTTCTGACATATGCCTCAGCGAAGGAAGCATGGCCTGTAGGCTTTTGATGTAACCCATGATGTCCAGATTGAAATTTTTAGTATTGTCGTTAGAGGGAGTGGTGGTGTTGATGCTTCCTTTTGCTGCATCCGCGTAAGATATTCCGGGTCGGGTTAACTTTACTTCTTGCAATACTGTTGGTTTCGTTGTAGTTGGTTTAACTGTTGACATTGCTAATTTCCGTCTTTGCAGAACTTTTAGCTTCTGAGGACATTGAGAGAAATTTGCTGGATGTGGCCCTCCACAGTTACAACATTTTACTGTAATCTTCTTTGTGGTAATGGATCCATCGGCGTTGGCGGTTTGGACTGTCTCTGGTTCCAGGCCTTGTGGATTTACTTTGCATTCATCTAGCTCGTGTTCCTCTGCGCATCTGCCGCAACGTCTTTGCTGGTGGCATGAGATCGCCAAGTGTCCTGAGTCTTGGCATCGCTTGCAATGTAGAATTTCTTGTTTGTGTGGCTCCTCGATTGCGATTTTTTGGGTAAACAAATATTTAATTTGTTTAAATTGGTTGATATCCTGATTTGGTGGGATTTGTATGATCCGGAGGCTTTTTATGTTGTTTGTCCTCATGTATGGTGTTTGGAAGTAGTCCAGCTTATTAATTTTTATTTGTGGACATATCCTAGCAATTTCCAGTCCTAATTCTTCATTGGTCCATTCTGGATCGATGTGCCTTATAATAAAGGTAGTTGGTTTGCTATTTGGATGTTGGAATGTGAAGAACTGATATTGTTCCTCTAACAGTTTTTTAACTGCCCTTTCATGATCGTCTAGTGATCTGACTGTTATTGAAGTCCTAGATCCTTTTATATTTGTGCTGAAATTCCGGTGACCCAGAGCATTTTGCAGGGTTTGAATTATAGCTTTGGTGCTGGTCAGGTTTTTGACGTAGATTGGCGGGGGTCTTTCATTTCTCGCGGTTGATTTCGTTTTTGTTTCTGCTCTGGCTTGGGTGGGTATTTGATTTGATGAGGCCTTCATTTGTTTGTAACTTTGGTGGGTGGTTCGCCTTGGCTTTGACTCGAATTAGGGCGTTGACGGGACGTTTCTTCCATATGGACGTCATCAGTGTTATTGAAGGAACCTTGTTTATGGATTTGTTCCTGGAGTTGTTTCACTTTAACCGTTAATTGGTTAATGGTTTCCAACGCTTCTTCGAACTTTTGTTTGTAATTTGCGGGGCTGCTTGTTCTGTCCATGTTTGTTTTTTTTACTGGAGCGTTTCGTAAGATGTCCAGAGCCTTCCTTTTTCTATCGGTTATGTACTCCAGTGCATTGCCTGGGTCATCGCCTATCATCGGAGTTGTGTAGTAACTTCTTTCTTGTTGTTATAAAAAATTTTTTTTTTGTTATTCTTTTTAATTATAATTATATATTTTTTTTTGTTTTTATATTGCACTAGACAATTTAATAGTGCACTGCACACACGTGTAAACACGTTTCCTTACACGTCCGCACTGCACGAGATATGTCACGATAATCCCCCTTTTTTTTTTCATATAAATTTACTTGTTTATATCGAACATTTTGTTCTAACTGACTGTGGCGTATAAATTGAACAAAACAATCTAGAAGTCTCTGTGACTTAGAATTTTGAATAAACTTTGAACGAAAATCAAAGTGGCCATGTTTTGAAATGAAAAATGTGCTTGTTATGAAAAGGGGCATATTTATGAAATGTGCTGTAAGTGACTGGATATAGAATATAGTGTCTGTTTATTTATGAAATGTGCTGTAAGTGACTGGATATAGAATATTGTGTCTGTTTATTTATGAATTGTATTAACTGAGAATGTAGGATATGTGAGGATGTAGTTTTAAGGGTTGTGTTTGAAAGGACATGAGTTAGTGTTAAAGCGAATAAGGGTAGTATTCTGGAATACAACATCCCACCCTTCTTCGAGAAAGAAAATTATCCTTGAAGAGAATAATTTTCTGTTAACTATTGCTTAGATTAGGTTTAATTACCGACTTGGATTTTCGTTCAATTACAATGGCGCTCAAAGTTAATCTTATATCAAAAGTTACAAAAATCCATAAGTTCTTAATACTAGAAAAATAGGTTACAATAATCTAAAAGTTTACTTATAGTCTACTTACATTATCTTTTAACTAACTTTAAATATTTCTAACTAACTTAATATTTCCACTTGGAACCTTTTCTTTTATTATCCAACAACTTTTTTTTTTCTATACATATAATTAATATTATTTCTCAAAATTCTCTTTTTCGTTCGAATTTCCAATATATTATATCCCAATATATATTTTAAAATGTATTATATCCCAATATATAATACATTTTTTTTTCTAAAATTTTCTTTCTTTCTTCCCCTATTTTAACTTTTTTTTTTTTTTTTTTTTTTTCTTCTTTCGTTTCCGTCATTTCTTACAATTGTTTTATATATTGAATAAAAACAGAGGCCATTTGTTAAGTGTTGTTGTAAAATTTAATTTGTAAGGTATTTATAAGGTTTTTCTTTTCAACACCTATTTTAATTGAATTATTATTTTCAATTTTCATAACTTCGTGTTGGTTTTTAGTATCGTTATTTAAAATGTTTAGTGTTTTCGGCTCATTGTCATCATTTTCTATAGCTTTAACTTCTGTCGGAACGTTTACCTTTTCAGTCTTACTCATTGCTGATGGATCGTTTAGTTTCTCAGTCTCATTTACTGATTCGTATAGTTCTTCAGACTTATTTGCTGTTAGAACATCTTGGTTCCCAGTCTTATTTGCTGTTTGAACTATTTCTTCAGTTATATCTGCTGTAGAAACCTTCAATCCTTCAGACTTTGCTGCTGACACATGGTGTTCTTCAGTGTTAACTACTGAACTGACCTGGGTTTCGATTTTTATTGCACCTTTTGGATCTTCAGTCTTTACCACTGCTGAATTTTCAGTCTTTGTTGCTGAAGTGTCGGGGTTGTCTATAGGGATAGCCGAAATGTGAGGGATTTTTGTTAGTGTATTTTCTGCAAGTTCTGAATTTTCAGTCTTTAATATTGCTGAGTTTTCAGTCTTGGTTGCTGAAGTGTCTGTGTTGTCAATAGGGATATCCGAAATATTAGGGATTTCAGTCTTTACTACTGCTGAAAATTTCGAATTTTCAGTCTGTGTTGCTGAATTATTTTCCAAAATTGGAGTATGAGTCGGAATATTTATATTAGTGCTTGTTTTCTCTTCGTTTATCTGTATCGCTTTAGTTATTTGGTTAGGAGCTTCATTAAAATTGTCGTTATCTATTGCCAAAGATCTAATGTAATAAAAAAAAAAAAATTTGTCTGTCTTCCACAAAATTGGGTTGGCGTCAGGCCTCGTTTTCCGACTCTTGCACCCGAGAAAAGTGAACATTTTGCCTATCGTTTTGTCTATTGGTGATTCTAGGATATTCACTAAAACGATTTTCGGTGTTTGCAGGATTATTTCGGAATGGATTACGCGTTGTTGTACCTTGTTGGTAATTTGTTAAGGATGGTCCATTCCTAGATATCTTGTATCTACACTCGTTCTCTGTGTGATTATTCCGTCCACAGAAATTGCATATAATGTTATATTCTCTTTTTATTGGTTGTCTATTCGGAAAATTGTTGGACTGCATGTTCCGATAACAAGTGTCCTGAGAATGACCTGGCTTACCGCAGGTTTGGCAGAGTATTCGATTAAATCTGTCATTATAGTTATATGGCCTGGGAGAATTGTCCATTCGAGCAGCATGTGATACTACATGTGCAATAGACTGTTTTAAACTACTTCCCCCATGGACTTTGGCTAGGATTTTCAGTTGTTCATTCTTGAGACCATCCTCAAATATTTGCACTGCCAATTTTGAGTTTTCTTCTATCAAGAATTCTCTAACCACCGCGTCTGCTGTTATTTCACACGTAGCAGAGTTCAGCGTCCTCAGAGCATTCGCAACTCTATCTCCGTATTCCCGAACAGTTTCTCTGAAGTTTTGTTTCAGGGATATGAACTCATTGTGTGCCGTTGACCGAGATTGCTCCTCTTTATATTCTGATTCAAGTTTATCCTTTAAATCCTCCCATTTAGCAATTGTACTATACCTAATTAGATCATAGGCAGGACCCTCTAGTCTATTTTTGACTAGCTCCAAAAATGTTTCATATATCTCCGGGTCTGCCCTTTTTATAGATCTAAATAAAATGTCTCCCCCGGAAATAAATTTATCTAGGTCGCAGGGTTTTCCGTCAAAGGTAGGGACGATTCTAAAAACATCAGAAATTCCGACAGAAAGAGCCATTTCAGGGGGGTTATGGTGTATTTGTAGAGAGTGGATTTGTTCTTCCCCCTGCCTAGCCGCCTGTCTCGTATAATACGGACTCGTAATCTTGAAAATTCTGAAATCAATGTATGGCAAAATCACTTCTTAAAAATACCGTATATAAAAATGGCCTTTCTTTTAGTTATTCAATATATATGAAAAAGAAAGTTAATTTGGTCTCAAAGCTGTAGAGAAAGAAAATTCGGCGAAAAAGACAAAACGGAAATGTCGTCGAAATACTGGAAAGAGAATAATAAATAATAATTTCGAAATAATTTCTATCGGACAGAATTGTTAGAAAAAAGGAAAAGTTAAAAGTTCCAAGGTAAAAATATTCCTACGGAAAAATGAACAGAAAAATTGATATTTCGCTAACGATTCTTACTACTAATATATGTTGATTGATGTTTTGTTCTCCTTTTTTTTTTCTTGTGTTGTCTTCTGGTGTTTTTTTTTTTCTCTGCTGCCACTGAGGTTAATTTAGATTTCCTCTGGAACTCATCGGCAAACCTTCCTTCCCTCTTTAGGGTTTTATCTTGCACTAATCTTCCTCTGGGATCGATTCCTCCTTCGAGGATTAAGTCGTCCTTCGGGGATTGGTTTTCCTTCGAGAATTTAGTCGTCCTTCGAGGATTAAGTCGTCCTTCGGGGTTTGGTCTTCCTTCGAGGATTAAGTCGTCCTTCGGGGATTGGTCTTCCTTCGAGGATTAAGTCTTCCTTCGAGGATTGGTCTTCCTTCGAGGATAGAGTCGCCCTTCGGGGAGTCCACCAGTCTTCGTGGATCGGTCTTCCTTCGAGGATAGAGTCGTCCTTCGGGGAGTCCACCAGTCTTCGTGGATCGGTCTTCCTTCGAGGATAGAGTCGTCCTTCGGGGAGTCCACCAGTCTTCGTGAATCGGGCTTCCTTCGAGGAGTCCACTAGTCGGGAGTCCACCAGTCTTCGTGGATCGGTCTTCCTTCGAGAATTAGTCCTCGTGGATCCCACCGCTGCCACCAGTGTTGCGGCTCCAACGCCGTGCTTCCTCTTTCGAGGGAAGAGCGTGGAGGTTATTATAATCTTTTCTTTTATTATTAAAACAATTATAGTTCTTATTTATTTTTATATTTTATTGAACTCAGCTATCTCAAGCTAAGCTCTCTTCTTTCTACTTTTTTTCATATAAATTTACTTGTTTATATAGAACATTTTGTTCTAACTGACTGTGGCGTATAAATTGAACAAAACAATCTAGAAGTCTCTGTGACTTAGAATTTTGAATAAACTTTGAACGAAAATCAAAGTGGCCATGTTTTGAAATGAAAAATGTGCTTGTTATGAAAAGGGGCATATTTATGAAATGTGCTGTAAGTGACTGGATATAGAATATAGTGTCTGTTTATTTATGAAATGTGCTGTAAGTGACTGGATATAGAATATTGTGTCTGTTTATTTATGAATTGTATTAACTGAGAATGTAGGATATGTGAGGATGTAGTTTTAAGGGTTGTGTTTGAAAGGACATGAGTTAGTGTTAAAGCGAATAAGGGTAGTATTCTGGAATACAACAACTTCAATTACGTCAGGCAGCATATATCAACATTTTAATTCAGATATTGGTATTCAATTCATTTAAGTATTTTAAGTAAACACGAGGTATCCAATTGCACTTATCATTTCGTTCGGTTTTAGGGAGTCCGGAGTAAATAAACGTTTTTCTATATAAATGCGCCCAACTGATGGATTGAGGGTGTGGAATGGGAATAGGCAGTGCTGTACGGGAAATCAGCTTACATTATATTCCGGGTCATTGGTTTTTGTGGCGGGCCGTTGTGATAACTCAAGAGTTCCGCGGCGATCAGTAAGATATCCGTGGCTTCAGGTGCAACTTTTTTTCTATGTCTCCTGCCACAGAAAGCGTGACAACAAATACCACACTTCCCAAGTTTTCCGCTAATGCAATCGCATTAGCACCTGTAAATGCTTCAGGCATCAAGCTTATCGAATTTATTTATCTAAAAAAGCTCCTGGAAGAGAATTCTTACCTTCATGCATTAATTCGCATACAAAATTCCCTACAAGAATTCTGTCCAAACTCGTCGGATCATAAATCCAAAGCCTCAATTCGGCACCTTCGGTTGCCAGGCAAATCCCAATCTTACCATATGCATTTTCCTTAGACGAATTAGTGAAAACGAAACAATTTGGTTTACATATAATGTAACCATCATAACTAGGGATAATAAAGATTGCGTCGCCTATTCCCAGCCTCATCATGTGTACTACAAATTCCTTTACATACACATTGGCTGGCGACCTTTTCTCGCTACGATAAACAACCCAACGCAGCTGCACACAATTAGCGCAAACGTCGTTGAAACCAAAACCTATAGCATAGACAAATGCAAATAGGAATTGTGTACTTACCCTTGACAGCGATACCATAAATACCAATTATCACCACGTGCATGATACATTGCGGCTATTATTACAACTGCAATGCACACCATAGACAATGCTCTACACGATCTCTTTGTCTTCCCATATTTCTGGATCCGCTTCTCATGACCTAGCGGCATGAGCAAATAGAAACCCATTACTAACCAATGAGATACGGCTTGTTTACTTAGCCGAACTCACATCTCATTGATGGACATTATTCCCTTTCTTCGTTTTCAGATTCGTTCTCATGGCTTTGTCCCATGAAAGAACCAATGTTCACACATACATCTGTACCACTACGATCTTCTCTATGAGATCAGGTTACCTACCCCCAAAGAGAGACTTCACGTTTCTCTTGGGATAGAACATGTATCCTTAAATTAAGAGAGCCAGTACCACTGGCCGAATTTCCTTTGCCAGCGAATTGATATCACTGGGTCGTCTTACACCCATCGACCGTGCA
This sequence comes from Microdon myrmicae, assembly GCA_963931805.1. Taxonomy (NCBI): domain Eukaryota; kingdom Metazoa; phylum Arthropoda; class Insecta; order Diptera; family Syrphidae; genus Microdon; species Microdon myrmicae. The sequence continues at coordinate 3,969,778 of OZ007497.1, read as the reverse complement.
GGTCGTTACCGCTACCCCACGGGGACGCGAATATACCCCGAGTCGTGGCTAGTGTTGTGTTAGATACAGTAGTGATAATTAATATTCAACTAAACGTAATTCTAAATCCGTTTCCTGTAATTCATTTAAATACAAAAACTATCACTAATTCAATAAAGAACCCTGCAGCAAAATTTTATTGTTTCTTTTCATTCATCTTGTGCCTGGTGTTTTTCTCCTTTGCTTGGTGATCGTGGTGTGCGTTGATGCATGGAATGGTACTCGAGAGAACATGGTTTAGCAGCGAGTGGGTTGGCGGTGGAACTCTCGCCCATGCTGGCGTAGCGACCACCTACCCCACAATGGCAGATTAAATTTCTCATTCTCATTCGAACATTCCCAACCAACCCCTTCATACCTCATTATCAACCAACAGGATGTGTTCAACTCATTGATTTCCGGTTTTAACAAGATATACCAATAGGGATTATCTAAGCGAGTAGATGTCAATGCCTCACCCTCTCAAAGCTACTTCTTGTCGTCAGATATAAATTCCAATTTAGACACTTTCAATGAATGACACTTGTATCGTTGAAGCCGAGGGACAACCACTTTTTAGCAATCATATTATTTTTGTAGTCGTAAAACCAAAATTGTTCAGCAAATCATTTATCTGGATAAACAAATCATCCAAGCTCAGTGTCGTCAGTCACTGACATGCGTCCAAAGAGAAGTCAACAAAAACAGATTTTATGATCCCCTTTGATCCAGCACCGACTGTATTTTCCTTTGGGAATAGCATTGAAGGACCATTAGAGATATGAAAAAACTCTCCCTACGCTGTAACACATCTCACTGTATTTTTTCTAATATCTCATATACTTCTCTCGGGAGAGGTGAACCTATAGCGCCGACACGGCACCCCGAGATGCCACCAAATAACTGTTTTAGTTCTTTTTGAACGCGAGGAGGGAAATCCACAGCTTCCCCGCTCTGTAACAGAACGGGTTCTGATGCAGGGTTGTTCGCGCCATCGGGAGATGATCCGCAAATTGGTGCGATCCGTCGGATTGTTTTGTAGAGCGCATATAAACCGAATTGCGCGGAATAATACCACGAATATCCGAAGAACAGTACCCGTGATAATATCTGTAAAACAGACAGAGGCTGGCCACGGGCCCTCGATGTGTCAGCGTCATGTCACCGGTCAGCCGGACCGCTCGTCTCTGTATGCTCTCAAGTAGGTCGAGGGTATGTTTAGGAGTCGAGCTCCAAACATGAGAGCAATATTTGAGCGCGGGTCTAATTTGAGATTTATATAGGAGAGGAAGTTGGGCCGGAGTAGAATATTTCTTGGCTCTAAAAAGATAGCTCAATTTTCCTGAGGCTGACCTGGTGATACTCGCCACGTGTTTATGTCATGATACATTCCCACAGACGGTGACGCCGAGCAATTTCAAACTTTCCCCAGCGTCGAGGGCCCGGCCATTCATCGTCAGCTGTGGGACCGATGATCCACTTTTCTTTGTGAATGTTGTATATTGTGTCTTCGCTGCATTGAAGTCCACGAGATTGGCCTTTCCCCACTGCAGGACCCTATCTAGATCCTGATTCAGACAGTCAATCTGTCTACATCTCAGCTGATGCGACACAGATGCACCAATCGGCCGAACACTCGAAAAAGAACAACAAGCGTACTATCATCCACAAAACTGAACACTTTGTTATCCGTTGTCTCCAACAAATCATTTATGTGAAGCAAGAACAAGGTTGGAGCCAAAATAGAAATCTGGGGCACCACTGAATTAACAGGATACAGATCCGAACACTCGTCGTCCACAACAACCTGGATCGATCGATTCTCGAGGAAGCTGCTCGTTCACTCGCAAAGCTGTTGGGAAATCCCATATAAGTTTGCTCAGCAATGCTCCGTGCCAGACGCGGTCAAAAGCCCTGGAGATATCCAATGCGACCGCCCTTAACTCACCATGCCGTTCAATCGCAGATGTCCATATATCGGTTATAAGTGTCAAAAGGTCTCCCGTGGACCGCCTGCCACGGAATCCGTATTGACGATCATTCAGAAGTCCGTTGCACTCCAAATACTTAACTAACTCTGTATTGATGACGTTTTCCATTACCTTAGATAAAATAGACAGTAATGCTATCGGACGGTAATTTTGTGGGCGACACTGTAGCGATTCTAACAGATACACACGATTCACAAGCGAAATAGTGAAGAACACGAACGAAAAATCGAATAAGAAAAATACATCAGAACCGTATACCAAGCGATAAATAACAAAAAAATAATTCACACCAGTGGAATATAGTCGAGTTTGGAAATCAAATTCTAAACACGGTCAGTAGCCTGGTGTGTAACGCTTAGGTAACATTTTTTTCGTGATTCGAGCTGTCATAGCGTCAGTTCGAATCACACGATCTTCTTCACTATTATTTCAAACGCTATAACACTTTTTTCCTATCTTTGGGATTGGCTGAGCTCGAGCGATTTTCCAGCAGGCAGGAAAGGTCCTTCGTGCATAAGATAAGCGGAAGAGTCTGCAAAAACCGGCGATAGTTCTGGAGCACAGTTCTTAAGGACTATTGCTGGTATTCCGCCCGGGCCGGTTGCCTTCCTATAATTCAGGTCACGTAGAATGCGTTGAATAGTGCGCGGACGAAATCTCACATCCCGCATGGAAGATCGTACCGGCGAGATCACAGGTGGCTCCAAAAAACCGGGATCGAGGTTTGAATTCGTAAACACGCTTTATCCTTTGAATTCGTGACTAACGTCCCGCTGTCCGTCTTCAACGGGGGGAAAGAGGAGGATCCGAAGTTACCGCTGACAGCTTTTGCCATTGACCAGAAGGAGCCCGAACCAGTTGAGCACCGAAGGAGCTTACTGATCACCTGATATGTAAACCGAAATGTTTTCAGGGAAATTTGCTGATGCGTTGATGCATGGAATGACGATGACCTTGGGGTGGAAATGTTTGCAGATTGCTGCAGATTTGTCAAGGGAGTTGGGGTTACAATTGTGGGTGGTTCTTTGCGTAAAGCTGGAGAACCCCCACAGGAGCATAATTAAATACCAAAAAAATACCAAAGGAAAAATGATGAATACAATGTCTATTTGCGTTATCACTTATCACTCAAGATTTCAAATTGTCTGCCGCCTCAATCATATTAAGAAGTAGTTTTCCATTTCATTTGGAAAGATGTAATAGAATTAGAAGACGGCATCAACTTAACATTTGTCGAATTTCTCGGGCATGACCCCCGCCAAGTAAAGATGAAAAATCCTCAACCTTTGCAACCAACTGCAAAGATGAAAAAAAGAAAACAGTTATTGTAAAACAACCTCCTTGGGCACTGTAAGGACCACAGGTAAAAAGATCATTTTAATTGTTTGACCCACGTGGAATTCCAGCAACCTTATATGATATAATAATGGGTTTTCCAATAGGGACTTGACAACTTTGATTTGTGAATGCACCCTTTCACTAATCATCGAACTGTTACTGTCAATTTATTCAGTAAACTCGACATTTTCATCATGGTTAAGTACACGAACGAACAACGTCTGCACATTATAAAAACTTACTACCGAAAAAAAGTTGTCAAGTCCCTATTGGAAGACCCATTATAAGAGACACAGCTGTTAAAGAACATCAGCACCAGACGGTGCGTTTGGCTTCTATAACTTTTTCACACGAATACAAACGTATGGAATAAGCGGAGTAAGGTTCATATTTGCAATAGTAAAATTTGCATACAATCTGGGTTCATAAGCCGTTGTTAGTTTTTAACTTATTGATAAGCAATTGAAATTAATTGTCACCAATAAAAAGCAATTGAATTGTTACTTATACAAAAAATTCTACGCCGAATAAAAATAATTATTGTGAATATTGTGCATCTCAATACACATCCTGTCATGCAATCCCCATTAGAAACCGACGACAACACAAAACCTACTCCCGTCCGTGAGGTTGTGCCAAATCGGCCAATCATCCTCCACAAGCTAAATGAAAAAAAAAAGGAGTTGAATCCAACTCACGGAGGAAAATTAGTTCATCTCAGGCATTGGCTGATTTAGTGAGGCGACTGGCATATCTCTACCCACCAACATTAGCCAGATTCTTCTATGAGCACATCCGTCTTATCGATTTTCTCGTTGTAACGGAGAAAGAGGACAAATCAACGAATTTCCCATCCCCATTGGAACAGCATCCTTGGAAACCTCAAGTAAGCTGTTCATAATAGCAGATGACTGTTCTGTGACTTTCTCGACAGCAAGACAATGACCGTGAAAGCAAGAAAGGACATAAATCTGATAAACGAAGAGTATTCATTTCACTTACCTTGAGCATGAAACACGTTCGGACGACGGAACGGATTATTAATCGAAATTCGAAGTATCCTTGTTTTCTATTTTTCCAGCCGCTGCCGCAATCACTTAAAGTAGAAACGACAAAAGTCGACACTTGCATATACAAATCACTAAACACAGAGCCGAGAATTATCCCCGCAGATCTATTCGACGTATTCCTTTATCAATTTGCCTTGCCCCGATTTTTCGATTCGGTTCTGTTATCTCGAACGCTAGTGTGAACCGTCTGCAGCCGCTTGAACAAGCGCAACACACCACAACGATTTGTTGTTTGCCTTCCACCGTTAAAAAAGGACACACTTCTGCAAACACGCGTAAAAACCAACCGAGAAGATTTAGAGAGCGACTGACTCGAGCCCAGATGCGGAGTTTTCTTTCTACCGATGAATGTGCCAAATGAGAGCTGAGAGTATGAATGAAAACGAAATTGGATGAATAAATACTTCATCATTCCAGGCACTCTCAGGTGAATACTACAGCAAAATATGACAACTGGAAGGAAAAAGGTTTGTGCGGGTGAAGCGCTAGGTGTGGTTATTAGCTAACATAATTTCTCGGCCAGAGTACAGAAGGGGCCGCACTTAAAGAAATTAGATTTCGCAGGCCCTGTGTAGTTTGCTTGATAGATATTATTATTATTATTATTTATTACGATGTAATTAATTACACAGTAACTTAATTCTAAATAGCGCTAGCTGCTAGGGCTTTCGGCTAATATCGAGTTACTTTAAATTTTGTTGTGAAGGGCATTTTTACCTGTCTTCTTATGTCCGTTTTGTTAGGATAATAGAAGGAGACGAGAGGCGACTTTGTCCCTAGTTTTGCGGCCGCATCGGCTGCTTCATTTCCACTAATGTTACAATGACGCCCGGGCGTCCAAAGTAGCTTTATTTTATTAGCTTTCTTAATAATGTTATCTTGGATTTGACGAATGACAGCATTTGTGGAGTTTACGTTGGTTATTGCTTGTAGAGTTGAAAGGCTATCAGTACAGATAATCGTTGGGATTTTCTGGACCAGTTTTGTTGCTTCCAGAATTGCCGTTGCTTCCGCTGATAGGATGGAGCAAAAGGTGGGAAGTGATCCCATTCTGATTATTTTTTTGGCGATTGTTGACTATAGCAAATTGATTCGTTTTTGAAACCATCTGCGAAAAACAGGTTCCAGTTTTGATGTTCGTCGATGGTATCCTTGAAAAGTTTTTGATAGATTATCTGATTTGTAGAATGTTTTGGATAATGGGACAGGTCATCTAAGATTGTATTTCTCGGAATTAACCATGGACGGTGCTGTGTGCGGTGAGGTTTTGAAGTATTTATAGGGATATGTAAGTCCTTGGCTATATCGATGGCCCTATCCAGCCCTGAGCGGTATCTCGACCTTCGTTTTTTTTATACATTTTTCGGATGTCCTGCATTATGGGAGTTGCTATATATATTTTTTTTTAACATACTGTATTTATTTGACCAATAATCAATGTTTACATTAAGTACTACAGCTAACTTATAATTCTAGTGATATAACAGTTTACATGCATACATTACACATTTTTCAAACATAACTGAATGTGTGAATAATTATTCGAGTATAATAGGTTTTAATATTAACAGTTTTCCTGGAAAAGGTCAGAAAACCAGGATTTTTATTTTTTTAATTTAATCTAATCTAATACTTAACTTAACTCTAACTTATTCTAGCTTAACCTAATTTATTTTATAATAAGTTAAATATGTAATGTGAATTGGGGAGTAGGGATTTATGGTTAAGGAAGTAGGTTGGTGTGGGATATGGTCAGTTAGTGGCCTCAGGTGCGGTAACACTTTCCGGTTGTTCGTTAAAACGCAGAATGTTGGAGCATGGTTGTATGTTACAGTATTTGAACTGATTGGGTGCCAGCTCGGTGTTATGGTACACTACCTCGTTGGAGTCATTAACCAATCTTCCAGAGGTGAAGAGACTTCTAGTATGGAGACAATTCAGATAGTGAGCACTGTTATCTAGAGGAGTTGGTAGTAGTGAAGTTGTTATGGGGTTGGGATTATTTGGGAGGTTTTCAATAAATTTGATAGACAGCTCTAGGAAGCGTCTGTCGAGACGGTCAATATTAGCGGCATTGTATAGCAAGCTGTTATTGCAATACTTGTAAGAGTTGGGTTGTCGGTTGAGGCCAGTGACCAGCCTGAAGCATTTCCGTTCGAAAGTGCGTAGCTTCTCCATTTGGGCTGGTGTTATATGATACCACAGTGGACACGCATATGTCAGTGTAGGTCTGATTATTTGTTTATAGATGAGCAGTTTGACTTTGTGAGAGAGACCGTTGGGTTTCCACATCACTCTTCTACAGAGATTCAGTTGTATTGTGGCTTTACATAAAGTATTTTTAATGTGGGTGGAGAATGAAAGGTCATTGGAAAAGGTTATTCCCAGATATTTTAAAGTTTTAGAAGGTTTTATCTGGGTGTTATTTAGTTTGAGTCTAATTTTGTTGTGGGTGCGCCTTGTGTTGTTTGTGCAGTGCTCATTTTTACCCTTAAACACTATAAGCTGGGTTTTATCAGGATTTAGGCGAATTTTCCATTTATTGAAGTATGTTGATAGATTTGGGAGGAAGTTATTAATGTGGTTTCTTGCCTCTTTTACAAACTTGCTGCTGGAGTAGACTATGGTGTCATCAGCATAATTCAACATTACGGTATTGGGTAATTGAGGCTGCGGTATGTCTGAAGTATAAAGGAGGTATAATAGTGGTCCAAGAATTGAACCCTGCGGAACCCCTGCGGAACCCCTGCGGTTATATTATACGATTGGGAGATAGAAGAATTTATTTTGACCATGAATTTTCTACCAGAGAGGTAGGAAGTAAGAAGTTTGGTAGTATGGGTGTTTAATCCAAATATGTAGTGCAGCTTGTAAAGCAGTCCTGAGATCCAAACACAGTCGAATGCTTTAGATATGTCGAGAGAGATACAGACCGTCGGGCTTTGGTTTTGAAGATTAGTTGTGACATCGTGCGTTAGTTTTAACAGAGCATGACAGGTGGAGTGTTGTGAGCGAAAGCCAAACTGCGAATTTGGGATAATAGCGTTGTCATTAGCAAATGAAAGGAGATTTCGATATATCTTGCATTCCAATATCTTGCTTAATGTGTTTAATAACGAAATCGGACGATAGTTGCTGGGGTTGTTGGAAGGACTGGACTTACTGATAGGGACTATAACCGTAGTTTTCCAGTTATCTGGGAAATGTGATCCGTTAATTATGTGGTTGAGAAGAACGAGAATAGGGACTAGATTTGACGGGAGAAGTCTTTTGTAAAGAAGGTTTCGAATTCCATCTAAACCTGTCGACTTCTTGTTATTGCGTGATGTTATAAATTCAGATAATTCGCCTGCTGTTAGGAAGGTCGCATTATCCAGAGGATGAGACGCTTTGTTTGTTTCATTGAATTCCGCGATAAAAGGGGTGAAGGATGGGATCATTGTGCGTGAGATGTAGTTGTTTACAGTATCTTGAAAATTGGAGATTGAGAGGGAGTCGTTTTGTTGATGGACTTTATAAAAGTGATTAGCTAGACAGTTTGCTATGTCAATATCTGATTGGACTGGGTGATTGTTAGTAGGGTTGATAATATAATCGATTCGAGGTTTGTATTTTCGACCCGTTAGTCTGTTGATATTTTTGAATAAATCACGATTGGGTTTAATATTTTTCAGTATAGACGTGTAAGCCTGGTCGGCAAATTGTTTTAGTTGTCCATTTATCAGGGTAGTCAAGAGTTGGATTTGATTTTTAATAAAAGGGGAGCAACTGCTATGTAGTTTTCGTCTAAGCTGTTTTTTTACGCGTAACAGTTTTGTAAGGATGTTGGGTAAAGGTTTTCCTAGGTGATTATGAGGGATGGATGTAGGTGTGTGGCTGAAGAGGGCATTTTTAGTATTTTTTTTTATTAGACTTCTCTCGGGAGAGGTGAACCTATAGCGCCGAGTGGGCGCCCCGAGATGCCATCAAATAACTGTTGCAGTTCTTTTTGAACAGTTGCAGGTTGTAGCGTTCCGGGAACACTCGCGTGGGAAGGGAGTTCCACAGCTTCCCCGCTCTGTAGCGGAACGAGTTCTGATGTAGGGATGTTCGCGCCGTCGGGAGATGAACCACAAACGGGTGCGATCCGTCGGATTGTCTTGTGGAGCGCATATAAGCCGAATTGCGCGGAACAATACCACGAATCTCCGAAGAACAGCACCCGTGATAATATCTGTAAAACAGACAGAGGTCGGCTACGCGCCTTCGATGTGATAGCGACTGTAGTCCCGACGTCAGCGCTGAGTCCCCGATCAGGCGGATCGCTCGTCTCTGTATGCTCTCAAGTAGGTCGAGGGTATGTTTAGGAGCCGAGCTCCAAACATGAGAGCAATATTCGAGCGCGGGTCTAATTTGGGATTTATATAGTAGGAGAAGTTGGGCCGGGGTAAAGTATTTCTTGGCTCTAAAAAGATAACTCAGTTTTCCTGAGGCTGACCTGGCGATGTTCGACACGTGTTTATGCCATGATACATTCCCACAGACCGTGACGCCGAGCAATTTCAAACTTTCCCCAGCCTCGAGGGCCCGGCCATTCATCATCAGCTGTGGAACCGATGATCCAGTTTTCTTTGTGAATGTTGTATACTGAGTCTTCGTTGCATTGAAGTCGACAAGATTGGCCTTTCCCCACTGCAGGACTTTATCCAGATCCCGATTCAGAGAATCAATCTGTCTACATCTCAGCTGGTATGACGCAGATGCACCAATCGGCCGATCACTCGAAAAGGAGGAAACAAGCGTACTATTTGCTCTATTCTTAAGGCTGTTTGATCAATTTCAGCAGGGAGTAGATTTGAAGTCTCTGGCAAAGTATAATCTGTAAAACTGGCAGCAATGTCCCTATTGACTCTTTTCCAGTTTGTCCTGGAGAAATTCGGGATCGGATTGAATGAGTAACATGGTTCGAGGGCTGGGATTTGGACAGTGGTGTGGACGGACCCATGATCGGAAGAAATTCGAAGGATACTGTAGGGAGGTTAGGTGAGTAGACGTCTACGGATTTTAGGAAAAAATCTATTGTTGATTTAGTAGTATTGGAGATACGTGTTGGCTGTAATGGACAGTCCGCATATATATATGGATGGAGTTGAAGGAGTGCTAGAAGTTGACAACTGTATTTATTGCACTTAGTGTCGTTAAATGAAGTATGCCGAGCATTCCAGTCTCCTCCTATTATGAAAGGTGCAGGTAGAGACTGTTGGATTATCTCAGTCATGTCGGAACTAGGGAAGTTTGGTTCCCGAGAAGGGTGAATGTATACGGACGACAGTACAAGCACTTTGTTGCTTTTGCAAAAGATTTTAATTGCCGTGTACTCAATATTATTTATATTGGTTAACCTAATTTCGGAAAATTGGAATTTCTTGTGTATTAGAATTCCAGTACCTCCACGAGGTCCAGTGGTTCGTGGATTAGAAACAAGTGTATAATTCGGAATAGATACTCGGGAGTTTGGTTTAAGCCAAGTTTCTGAGAGGAGGAGGATATCTGGAGAAAACTTTTCAACGAACAATCGGAGGTGTTGTCTGCGAATATTGGAATATATGGACTCTGCGTTGAGGGAAATTATGGTTAAATTAGCCATTAAGGGAGAGGATATGTGAAGTTATAAGAGATAAAATCTGACCTTTTTTTCTATTTCTGAGCTGTGCTTCAACGTGGGCAGCATCTTCTGCAAGCCACTTATGTATCCTGTGATGTCCAGATTCAGATCGTTATTGTTGGATTGGTGATTTCTTGTCATGTTAAGGGAATCCTTGACAACCTTAGCGTATGACATTCCTGGACTTGTAGGATTTATTGATTGATGTGATGTTGTTTTGGTTGGTGAAGGTTTGCTCGTTGCCATGGGTGTTGTTCGCCTTTCTAGAATCCTCAGCTTATGAGGACATTGCGAGAAGTTGGCAGGGTGGGGTCCTCCACAGTTACAGCATGTCACTGTGATTTTCTTCGTTGTAATGGATCCATCGGGGTTTGTTGTTTGGATTGTTCCTGGTTCCATCCCAGGCGGGCTGACCTTACATTCTCCAAGTTGATGTCGCTCTGCACACTTTACGCATCGTACGCTTAGATGACATGCGGCCGCCAAGTGTCCTGAACCTTGGCATCTTTTGCAATGAAGGACGTTTTGTTTATGTGGTTCCTCAATCGCAATTTTATGCGTGAACAGATATTTTATTTGTTTGAGCCGGGTGACATCGGATGGGGGAATTTGTATGATACGTAAATGCAGATTCTTGTTAGTCCGCATGTATGGTGTTTGATAGTAGTCCAACCTGTTTATTTTCAGCTCCGGACAGATCCTGACTATTTCTGCTGCAAATTCCTCATTAGTCCATGCTGGATCGATATGCCTTAAGATGAAAGTTGCTGGTTTCAACTGTCCATGTTGAAAAGTGAAAAATTCAAGCTTATGTTGCGCAAGTTTTTCTACCGCCTTGTTGTGATCCGTTAAAGTTGTTGTTGTGATGGAAGTCGAAGCTCCTCTTGTATTTGTGGTGAAGTTGCGGTGGCCTAAGGTACTTTCAAGCATTCTAATTAGTTCTTTGATGCTTGTTATATTTTTAATATAGATGGGTGGTGGTCTTGTATTTCTGGCGTGCGTGTTAGGCATTTGATTCACGGTTGTCTTCTTCTGTTGGAGCGATGGTGTTTCGGGAGACAACAATTGTTGGTTTGGAGATGATGGGGCTAGTCCGGGGTGTTGAGCAGGCGTTTCTTCCATGCAGACGTCATCTCTGATTTTATTGGTTGTTTTTAGGGAGCGAATTTCCTCGTGGAGTTGTTTCATCTGGAGTCGAAGTGTGTTGATATAATCCACGGCTTCCAGATACTTTTTTTGATAGTCCATAGCTTGTGTCTCCATGGTTGTTGGTTTTTTTGTTGCGCTCAGTAAATCGTCGGTGGCTCTTCTTTTACGTTCTATCACGAATTGTTGGTCATCACTGGGGTCGTCGCCCGGCATGCGTTATTGTTAGTTTTCACTGTTTTCACTGTTTTATTACTACAAGTATTACTAAAAGTATTTTTACACGTGCACTTCACCCACGTGTGTTACAGACTTTCACAAGCACGTGTTTCACAAACACGAGTTTCAGCTATGCTATGAGCGAACGTCTGTTCGCTCTGAAGTACTCGATAAGAATGGGAGTTGCTATAGACATTGTAAATTTGTAAGCGAGTGAAGCTGATATGTATTTTAGTCTGTTTTCTATAGATGGGAGACCGCATTCGACGAGGATGTTTTTAATTGGTGTAGTACGGAATGCTCTGGAACTTGTTCGAGCTGCGGCGTGATAGGGAGATTTTATTGTTTGCAGGGTCGTTTTGCCACATTTTCCGTATGTCATTAGTCCGTAGTCGATTTTAGACAGGATGATGGCTTTAGTTATGTTAATAAGTGTGTTAGTATGTGCAGATCCATTCTTATATGCTAAGTATTTTAAAATATTTAATCTTGCAGCTAGGCTTTTGTTAAGTGCTAAACAATGTTCTTTAAAATTGTATTTACTGTCAAAGAGGATACCGAGGATTTTCATGGATTGTATTGTAGGGATTGTGTGGTTCGAAAAAGGGAAGTGTGATGTTTTTGCTGCAGCTGGTTTTTCTACAAATGTGTAACGTTTTAGTCTTTTCGAGGGAAAATCTTTGCGCCTGAGGTTTTACACCAATTAGTGATGACGTGTAGTATTTCTGTATAGGTAGATTGTCATTCGTTGAGATCGTTTAGGTTTGTTAGAATAAGTAGGTCGTCAGCGTAGAGGCAGTGTTTTATGTTTTTATATTTTACGAGAATGTCGTTTATTCCGTCAAAGGCTATAGCGAATAATAGACTGATAGTGGAGAACCCTGTGGGATGCCGTTTTTTATGTTGTATTTTTGTGAGAATGCATCACCTGTTTTGACTCTAAACTTCCTATTGGAAAGAAAGGACTTGATTATGTAGAACATACCGAGTTTATTACGCTTGATCATCCCCAAACACTGCTCCGAATCATCAACTCGTCGTTGTTTTTGGTCAAAAGTGAGCTCGCGCGGCACCCACTTTGCACAGAGCTTTCTCATATCCAAATATTCGTGAATGATATGATGTACACGTTCAGTTGATATCTTTAGAGTGCCTGCTATTTCATTCAATTTCAATTTACGGTCATTCAAAATCATTTTGTGGACTTTTCTAATGTTTTCGTCGGTAACAACCTCTTTTGGGCGTCCACTGCGTTCACCATCTTCGGTGCTCATTTCACCACGTCTAAACTTAGCATACCAATCCTTGATGGTTGATTTTCCTGGGGCGGCGTCTGGAAACTCGTCATCAAGCCAAGTTTTTACTTCAACTGTATTTTTTCCCTTCAAAAAGCAATATTTTATCAACACGCGAAATTCCTTTTTATCCATTTTTTTCACAATAACAGAAGTTGCTTCACTCAAAATACTGTAATTCACAAACTAATGATCCGACATCTGTCAAATTTATACATGCGTCTTTTGAAGGTTAGGGCTAACTAAAAACGGAGTTAATTCTCGTGCCCCCATCTATGTGTCGGGCCGGGGAATTTTCAATTGACCTGTTATTGTAGCGAGCTTAGGGTTTGCTGGATTAATTATTTTGAATAAATAAGAGCCGTTAAATTGATTTTTGAATTAATATAACACTTTATTAGTCCGTTAATCACAACCGTTACTTTTACCGTACACAACGATTTCTTGACTTATCGCTTCCGTACTTATCGCGTATTTTCCTTCTTACTTCTGACTTCTCTGATCTGTGTGTGACGTATTTATACTGTTTCCCCACATTCTGATTCGGTATTTCGTTTCCGTCCGTTCCATAATCTTGAATGTTCTATTATCCATAGTCTCCAGTTTTCCAGTACGTTATATAATATTCTAGTACTTTGTTTTGGACTTTCCCGAATATTCCAGTACTGACTGTCATATGCGTCACACTACCCTCCGCCTAGATTAGTTCGTCCCGAACTAAGTTCACTGGTCTTCTGGGTTAACAAAAGTCGCCAGTCGGTCACGATGTACCACTTTCATTTTGGCGTTCGGTCTTCGCTGAATCCTATAGACAACGTCGTTAATTCTTGTGAGAATCTTATACGGTCCTTCCCAATGTTGCTGCAACTTCGGAGACCTTCCTTTTTGCCGATGAAGGTTATAAAGCCATACGTTATCGCCTGCATTAAATCCGGATGTGTTGGCTCGAACGTCGTACCTTGTTTTCATCCTGTCACTTGATACGTTGATTTGCTTTCGAACCAAATGATGAATCTCATCGAGGCGATTTCTCCATTCGGCTACGTAGTCTTCGGTTTTATCTATGGCGTCTGGAGGTATTCCGAATCGCAGATCGGCTGGTAATCGTATCTCCCGTCCAAATATAATTCTTGCTGGAGAATGGCCCGTCGTATCGTGATTAGTCGATCTATAGCTCATGAGAAAGGTTTGTACATATTTGTCCCAATCTCGTTGGTGATCACTAACGAGCGTCGATAAATGCTCTTTCATTGTTCGGTTGAACCTTTCGACCATTCCGTCTGACTGTGGATGTAAGGGTGCGGTCCTGGTTTTCCTTACGCCCAGTGCCGCACAGATGCCTTGAAATATCTGTGATTCGAAATTTCGGCCTTGATCGGAATGCAGCTCACAGGGAACTCCATATCTGCTGATCCAATTATTGATAAGCTGCTCAATGACGGTTGTTGCCTCTTGGTTTGGAATTGGAAGGACTTCCACCCACTTGCTGAAGTAATCCATGATGACCAACATGTATTTGTTGTTGTCGTTGGTTTTTGGAAATGGTCCTGAGATATCAATCGTAATTCGCTCGAAAGGGGCACCCACGTTGTACTGCTTCATAGCGCTCCTTGGTTTTGCTGTTGGTCCTTTGGTCGCAGTGCAAGTTGTGCACTTCCTACACCAAGACTCGACGTCATCCCTCATGTGAAGCCAGTAGAATCGAGATCGTAATTTTGAAAGTGTCTTATTAACTCCCAGATGTCCACCGGAGGCCCCCTCGTGCATTTCTGTTAGTACATCCTTCACTTTTGATGGTGGGACTAGAATCAGCATTCGATGGGATTTTCCGTCCGCAGCTTCCCATTTACGCTTAAGAATTCCATCTTCCACCAGCAAGGAATTCCATTGTGCCCAATATGCCTTAAATGTTGCACTCTTGTCGGAAATATTGTTCCAAGTTGGTTGCTCGTTCTTTTCTTTGTGTTCCAGGATTAGCGACATATCTTCATCCTGAAGTTGAGCTGCGCGTATAGCATCACTAGTCCACCCATCTAGTACTTCTACTTGTACATTTCGCAAGTCGTGCGCCTCTTCTTTCTCTTCCGCTCTATGACAATGTTTACAATCTGGCTTACATGGTCTTCTTGATAGAGCATCAGCGTTATTATGCACCTTCCCTTGACGGTGGGAAATTTGGAAATCGTACGTTTAAAGTCGTTCGATCCATCGAGCAATTTCTCGATTTAACAACCATTTCAGGGCGGCATGATCCGTCCGAAGGTGGAATCGACGTCCGGAGAGGTACTTATGGAAATTCTTAACGGCTTCTACGACAGCCAGCAGTTCCTTTCTTGTTGCGCAGTAGTTTCTCTCTGGCTTAGATAGGACTCGACTATAATATGCGACAACTCTCTCTTTACCATCGACTTCCTGTGACAACACTGCTCCGATTCCTGTGTTACTTCCATCAGTATCCAATATAAATGGGCGATCCGCTCTTGGGAATGCCAGTGTTGGAGTCTTACATAACTCGGCCTTCAATGTGTTGAATGCTGCCTCACACTTTTCTGTCCAATTGAATTTCTTGTCTTTACCCGTTAGTTCGTGTAGGGTTTTAGCTACATTGGCGAAACCTTTAACAAACCGTCGGTAATATGTGGCTAATCCCATAAAGCTTCTCAACTGGTGCTTGTCTTCTGGAGTAAGCCACTCTCGGACGGCTGCTATCTTATCAGGATCCGTTTGAACTCCTGCAGATGAAACGATGTGTCCCAGGAATTTGACTCTCTTTTGGAAGAGTTCACATTTCTTCGAATTGAGCTTTAAGTTGGCCTGTCTTAGTCGTTCGAAGACGGAGCGCAGATTATTGATGTGTTCTGGTAAATTGCTTCCAACAACGATGATATCGTCCAAGTACACAAGACACGTCTTCCGTGTAAGTCCCCGTAGAACACTCTCCATTAATCGTTCAAACGTTGCTGGAGCATTACACAATCCAAAAGGCATCACGTTGAATTGATAAAGTCCGTTTCCAGTAGTAAACGCTGTCTTCTCCTTGTCCTCCTCCTTCACTTCCCCTTGCCAGTAACCGCTTTTTAGGTCCAACGTTGAAAACCACTGAGCTCCAGAAAGGGTATCTAGTGTGTTGTCGATTCGAGGAAGTGGGTAACTGTCTTTCTTCGTAACGTCGTTTAACCGGCGGTAGTCGACACAAAATCTAGTTGTCCCATCCTTCTTCTTGACGAGCACTACCGGCGAAGCCCATGGGCTCGATGATTTCTCGATGACTCCTTGCTCTTCCATATCTCGAATCATGTAGCCTACTTCTGACTGTTTGGCCAACGGCAGTCGACGAGGTGGCTGTCTTACAGGTCTTGACTCACCCGTGTCAATGCGATGTTTAACTATACCGGTGCGTCCAAATTTATCATTTCCTGTCACAAAAATATCAGAAAAATCGTTCAGGAGTGATTTAACGCTTGTCTTTTCTCCATCTGTTAATCCGATTTTCTGGGGCATTAGCCTATTAACCCAAGGGGATGCACCAGAGGGCTTTTGAATTGAATGGTCCTCTCCTCTTGTCTGAATTGAACTTATCATTGATACGGGTGCACATTCTGCGATTACTTCTCCTTTTCTTATTGTGAACGGCTCCTCGGACGCATTTAGCACTCTGACAGGTACGATGTGCTTCTTCGGGTCGATAAGGGCTTTCCCAACAAGGATGTTCCCTTTACGCTGATTTTGTGCAGCTTCGGTGATATAAAATCGATTGTCACCGGGATCACTCTCGAGACTGGTCCAAATTATCGAGTCTGAACGAGCTGGGATCTCATCCTCCTCACGCACATAACATTTCAGTGTTCGCAATTGTTCGTCCTGCAGTGTAATAGCAACCTCCAAGTTACTAATTCGCAGTGTTCTTTGCCCGATATTTAGAACAACTTGATGCTCCTTCATGAAATCCATTCCAAGAATGCATTCGTCCGTAATATCGGCAACCAAAAATTGGTGTGATATGGAAATATTTCCCAGTACTATTATGCTCTCGACTTCTCCGTAGACTGTAGAACATTCTCCTGTAGCAGTCCTCAAAGCGTATCTTCTATTTTTGTTAAGGGAAATTTTGCCCACGACATCCGGCCGAATTATGGATCTCGTTGCTCCAGTGTCAATTGTCACTGTTGTTGTCCTTGCATTAACGATCGTAGTTATAACCAAACTTTGGTTATCCCTTTGGAGTTGTGATACAGTTACGATGCTGGGGCTGTACATTCCACCAGGCGACTTTCGCCCCGTAAAGTCTGCCCTTACGAGTTTCCCGAGCTCTTGGCCTCAGGTTGGTCCGTTGATAGTCTCCTCTTATGATTAGCGCATGAACAACAATTCTCACTTGATGTTTCATTCATTCGTCGACGTTTCCTACAGTCAACAGCGATGTGGCCGACTTCGCCGCATGTCCAACACTTCATATCAGGCCTCAGGGTTCTCCGTTGTACATGCCCGATTCTTTGGCAGGAACATTCTTGGACGGACATTTCTCGGACTCTATATGCACTCCTGGTAGCCAGTTTAGCAGATTCATAAGCCAATGCGAACGCCAGTATTTCATTAGTCGTCTTCTTTCCCGCCAAACGAACGGCCTGTTGCAAATCCCGATCTTGGAGTGCGTTTATAAATGCATCCATTGCTACCTCGTTGAGAAATTCCATAGTCATATTTGAATAAGACAAGTTTGCCAATCGCTCAATGTCTGCCTGCAACTGTTGAAGATTTTCTCCAGGTTTCTGCGTTCTGCTCCTCAGTTGCATGCGGTAGACTTGCTGCATGTGGTTGTCTCCATACCTAGCTTCAAGGCCATCTCTTACCGCTTGGAAATCTGTTTGCTTCTCTGCTGGTATGGTTTGTTGCAATTCTGCAGCCGCCCCGCGGAGTGACAAGATTAGTGATGTTGACTTTTGCTCATCCGACCACTTATTATAATTGGCCGCGGCGTCAAACTGACGTATAAATACGGAGAAGGGTCCCGTTCCATCGAAGGTTGGCGGTTGCATGCTTGTATCTTTGTAGTCATGTTGATTGCTAGGCGATGTCTTATTTCTCTCAATACACTCAAGTCTCTTTTCGATTCGCATTATTTCTTCGGTGACTTTCAGATCCAGATTTTCTACTTCGTTTCGAATTTCTGACTGGATTTCTTCCTTAAAGTGTTGAAAATTACATTTCATCCACTGCGTTTGATCATCAAATTTTGCATTCAGATCTGCAGCTTGTGCGTCGAATTTTGAATTTTGGGCATCCAACTTTGCATTAACATCTGCAGCGTGCGCGTCCAATTTTGAATTTTGGACGCGAATTTTGAATTTACGGCGTCGAATTTTGAATTAACATCTGCAGCTTGCGCGTCCAATTTTATCATCATCATCTTGAGCATCTCCGAAATGTCCAACTGTGGGGAACTCTTTTCCGTCACATTGGCACTGTTGGAGACGGAGCAGCACACGACGGCCGACTAGCAGCACACGACTGCCGACTGGCAGACTGAGCCTCGCACATTTTATACTCTGGCTCCTTGTTCCTGTGACAACATGCGAACGAGGGAAAGGAGACAAAAAAGCGAATATAAGCAGCGGTAGTTGTGGAGTTGGTACCAGTACAAGTCGAGCAGTCAAACGCTGCACATGCGTTTATAAAGATTGTTATATTTAAATTAAACATTTAGAAATTGTAAATCGAGTTAACAAATTGGTCCTTTGAACCGGATCCAGTCTGTGGATCCAATCCACCGCTGCCAGTTCGCAGTGGACAAACGAGTTGCAGTTTCTTACATCACGGCATATTAGAGGATTCACGAGCCGAGGTAAACACAGCAACTGCCGACTAGACAACCTCTCCTGCAGTGCAACGTGTGACCCAAGCGTTTCAACCGCAAGGCAAAGCAACAAGACAGACGGTCATCCAGCCGATTAAAGCCAGCCATAACCAGCAGCGCACTCAGTTGCGTAGAAGCCTAAGGCCAACCTACAGCCGATCCACAAGAATCGGAATCAAGTAGCTAGTGGCACTTCGATCCACAAGCATCAAAAAAGGGGCAAACTAAGTTGCAATGGCTACCGGCGACATGACTGTTCCGACAATGAAACGAAGACGAGGAGTCATCAAGGGATTCCTCACGCGGTTGGAGGAGTTCGCGGACAAGTCAAAGGAGGTGACCAGGGAGGAAGTCGCAAGCAGACTGCGCAAACTGGAGGACTCATTCAAATCTTTTGAGAACCTTCAGATATGTATCGAAGAGAACGACCCGGACCTGGACATCGAGGGGGAGAACGAGGAGCGAGCAGCCTTCGAGGAGCGATACTTTTCGCTGCAAGGCAGACTCACCCAGCGTTTGAACGTGTCAACAAGCACGGACGCCACCGCATTGGATACTTCAGCGGACACTCTGGGAACGGCACCTACTACAACGTTAACAGCGGAGCAACCAGGAATGGAGAGGCTGCTTGACACCATGAATGCCAGCCAGAGGCTCATAAACAGCTTGGTGGAACAATTGGGTACGCGATCCACGGAACCGACAGCAACGGATTCTACGAGTGGAGCGACCACCCGAGCGGTCAAATTGAAGCATATCGACTTGCCTACCTTCGATGGGGATTACCAGCAGTGGGTAACGTTCCGAGACCTGTACCAACCACTCATCCACGACAACCCCCAGTTATCAGCAGTCGAGAAATTCCAATTTCTCCGGACTTCTTTAAGAGCGGACGCACTATCCGTGGTTCGCAATGTTCCGGTCACGGCGGCAAACTATCTGGAGGCCTGGGCTGCACTGGTCACGCGCTATGACAAGAAGAAGCTCATCGTGGATGCACATCTACGAGCACTAATGACGATTCCAGCTATGCAATCACCAGGTGCTACGGAGTTCCGCAGATTCATCAACGGCCTCTTCGAGCAGGTTCGGGCTTTGCGAGCCTTGGAGCTACCAGTGGAGCACTGGAGTTGTTGGCTAGTTTTCACCACAGTCGAGAAGCTCGATAGTGAGACTAGGCAGTTATGGGCTCGAGAAACCAGCAGGAACGAGATGCCGACTTTCGAGGAGCTGACTGAATTCCTGGAAGCCCGCCTCACTGAGCTAGAGAGCCTCCCGACAGCGAAGAACTATTCAAAGGGTCACTTTGTTCGGGACAGAGGTATAGCAGCTGGCCCACCCAGGAAGGCGTACTCGGCAATCACATCACCAGGGACGGCTAAGTGCCCCAGATGCGCGCAGCCGCATCCATTGTTCCGATGCAGTGCATTCAGGAATCTCTCAGCTCTACAGCGAGACCAGTTTGTCCGCCGCCACAAGCTATGCAGAAATTGCCTCAGCCCCGACCACAGCATTGACAAATGTGAGAGAGGTAACTGTCGAGAGTGTAACGGACGGCACAATTCTCTACTGCATCAACCCGTAGACGTTCCGACGTTATCACCAAAGGTTGGACCATCAGAGGGATCTTGCGCGACAGTACAAACCCAGGATTCACTACTACCTACAGCAATAGTAACGGTGATGGACGACAGAAACCAGTTGGTTCCTTGCCGGGTGCTGCTGGACTCAGGCTCGACCACATCCTTAGTCCGAGAATCATTCATTCAGCAGTTGGGCCTGCGACGCACGCAGGCGAAGGTGAAGATAAGTGGCATAGGGGAAGCGAATCCACAACTCAGCCGAGGAAAGGTCGAGATGCTGCTGAAAGGCCGAACAGGGGAAACAAGTATTCGGATAACGGCATTGGTGATGGGACGATTGACTTCGGATCTACCGTCAAGGTCACTGAAACATGACTGGAGAAGCTTTTCATCGCTGGCGTTGGCCGACCCGCTATTCCACAAATCAAGACCCATTGACTTGCTGCTGGGTTCGGACACTATCTTCCAGATCCTGCGCGATGGACGACTGATGGATCCCGATAGTAAAATGATGGCGCAGAACACCATATTCGGCTGGGTAATCGCAGGGAGTGGACCAGCTCTGCTCGATCAGGAACAACATTGCTGCACTGTCACCCAACAAGTCGACCCATTAGAGGGTACACTGCCAATAAATATGCCTACATATAACGATGTCGGCAACGGTAAAGCTGCGAATACGAATTATCAGCAAGCTCCTTATGTTCCGACATCGGTGTATCAAGGTGGAAATGAACTCGGTGTTTCTCCATCATCTTCCACACAACCACAGCAACAAAAATTCCAAAATTATAATTCACCACCTACTTCTAATATAACTCAGCAATCCTATTCCTCTGGCGCCACAAACACTACGTACATAACCTCTCAAGTAACAAATGAACCACAGAGTTCTTATCAGATATCTTCACAACCTTATTCAAATTTAGGGACTCCGCCGAATGGGCAAATGCAAATTCAACAACAATCACCACCACTGCAACAGCATCAAACTTTGCAACAGCCACAATCGTTGCAACCACAAATTATTCAACAAGAGTCTGTGCCACAACAGTCTGTACCACAACAGTCTGTACGACGACAGTCGGTGCCACAACAGTCTGTACCACGGCAGTCTGTGCCACAGCAGTCTATACCACAGCAATCAATGGCACAACAGTCTGTACCGCAACAATCCATGCCACAACAATTTATGGCACAGCGGCATGTCTCTCATCAAACCTTGCCACAGCCTATGACTCAGCAATCGGTGCCACAACAGCATATGACACAGCAAAGTATGCAGCAGCAATCTGTTCCGCAACAGTCTTTGCCCCCACCGCCTATGGGGCAGCAATCTATACCACACCAATCTAAAGGCCATCAAAATTGCTTATCAAGGGGCCTTAAAGCAAAGGAGCTCACCGGAGCAGAGCTGTGGTGGCGAGGACCCGCTTTTCTGCAAGACAAGGAGCTGAAGTTGCCCCGGACGCCCGCTCATCAAGTCCGAGAGGCGGACACCGGAACACCGGTAGACCTCCAGGAACGAAGGGCATCGTATTTCGTAATACAGCAAGAGGAGCTGTCTATAACAAGAAGAGTCTCCAGCTTCACTCGAACGGTACGAACATTAGCGTGGCGGAAGGCGGACCTAACGCCCATGAGAGCCGGAATTCAAGTATCAAGACAAAGCGAACTGATTGCGCTCAACCCATTCATCGATGACCAAGGTACCCTCAGGGTGGGCGGAAGACTAGAAGCAACAAAGATGGAATACGAACGCCGACATCCACCAAACTTACATCGGCAACATCACCTGGCAAGGATTATCGTGAGAGATTTGCACTTGAGGCTGATGCACGCTGGAAGCCGGTTACTGCTATCCGCAGTTAACTCCCAGTACTGGATCATAGGGAGTCGAGGACTTGTCCGGAGGGTCATCGCTGAATGCACGGTTTGCGTTCGTCACAAGGGACGGGTGCTATCTCAACAAATGGCCGCATTGCCAGCCAGTAGGATTAATCCCGCACGGCCATTTAGTAACACCGGCGTGGATTATGGAGGTCCTATCACTCTTCGGACATGGAAAGGACGCAGCGCGAAGCGAGTCAAAGGCATCTGTCTCTTCGTGTGCTTGGCAACCAAGGCAATACATCTCGAGGCGGTTAGCGAGCTGTCCAGCGAGGCTTTCCTGGCAGCATTAAGGAGATTTCTCGCGCGTAGGGGTTTTTGTCACACTTTATGGAGTGATAATGGTACCAATTTTGTTGGGGCATGCCGAGAACTGCGAGAAGTTTATGAGCACATAAACCGTAAGGCTACCCAGGACCGGATCATGACGGAGTTGGCCACCAACGGCATCAGTTGGAGATTCATTCCCCCGGCAGCCCCCCACTTTGGTGGCTTGTGGGAGGCAGGAATCAAGTCCGTGAAGCATCACCTGAAGCGAGCTATTGGAAATGCGTTTCTGACGTTCGAGGAGCTCACTACCGTGTTGGCCCAGATCGAGGCTTGTCTGAATTCCCGACCGCTGGTCGTCCTGCCAACAGAGCCTGGCGACCCCGAGGTGTTGACCCCCCGTCATTTCTTAGTTGGAGGACCGGCTATGAGCGTCCCGGAAGTCGATCCGGGAGAGACAACAATCACTTGGCGCTCCAGATGGAAGTACTTGCAGACGTTGTATCGAGCATTTTGGTACCGGTGGAGGAACGAATACCTCCACACGTTGCAGGCCCGCAACAAATGGTATCATCCGGAACCAAACCTAGGAAATCCGGTCGTGGTGCTTCTGAAGGACGAGCAACTATCTCCTACCTATTGGCCCATGGGAAGGGTCATCGAGCTTCATCCTGGCAGAGATGGCAAGGTGCGGGTGGCAACTGTAAAGATTCAGGGGGGAACCCTTAAGCGACCCGTCACGAAGTTGGTCCTACTCCCGGTTCCGGGAGATAAGACGGTTGAACCGACAGTTCAAGGTGGGCGGAATGTTGGAGACGGAGCAGCACACGACGGCCGACTAGCAGCACACGACTGCCGACTGGCAGACTGAGCCTCGCACATTTTATACTCTGGCTCCTTGTTCCTGTGACAACATGCGAACGAGGGAAAGGAGACAAAAAAGCGAATATAAGCAGCGGTAGTTGTGGAGTTGGTACCAGTACAAGTCGAGCAGTCAAACGCTGCACATGCGTTTATAAAGATTGTTATATTTAAATTAAACATTTAGAAATTGTAAATCGAGTTAACAGGCACCATCTTGACTCGCTGTATATTCTCCATCCGGACAGTCTGGCTCAATAGTAAAAACATATGTGTCGACATCAATACCCTCTTCCTCCATTGCTGCTTGCAGACGCTGCCGAAGAATTTGCTTCTGTCCTCTGCTATCCAGATTCCGGTCCTGAAGTTCCTTCTTCAACTCAGGAACGCGAAGATCCTCCAAATGTCGATCTGACATCTTCACAACACACTTTCACACACTTATTCACTTAAACAATAATTAATCCCACTTCTGACACCAATTGTAGCGAGCTTAGGGTTCGCTGGATTAATTATTTTGAATAAATAAGAGCCGTTAAATTGATTTTTGAATTAATATAACACTTTATTAGTCCGTTAATCACAACCGTTACTTTTACCGTACACAACGATTTCTTGACTTATCGCTTCCGTACTTATCGCGTATTTTCCTTCTTACTTCTGACTTCTCTGATTTTTTTTTTTTTTTTATAAAACGCTGTCTTTATTGACCATTAAAAGTTTAGTTACATAAGTTTACAGCTAACTTAACTAAGTTGTGACAAATTTACTTACAATGTCTAGAACATTTTTCCAAGTAATATTTAATTTGAGGTCTTACGTTTAAGGAGATCTATTCCAGATACAATTTATTAGTAGGACTCCTGGAAAGGTCATGAAAACCAGGATGGATTGTCAATGTTTACAATAAATATTCTTAAAACTACTTATCTCTACTTAAATCTAGCTTATATCTAAGGTAGTTAAATAAATTCACATATAGTCATTTAGAACAAATTAGCCTCGTCTTAAGCTTAAGTTGAGATTTCGTACTGTACATACCCTAAGGAGGGAAGGGAGCGGCAGAGGGAGGTCTCTCCACCGACTGCTCGTTAAAGGAAAGAACCCGAGAAAAGGGTTGAATGTTTGAGTATTTGAAGTGGTTAAGATCGGTTACCCTGTTATGGTAGATGATTTCGTTCGCATCATTTACTAATCTTCCTGAGTAGAAGAGAGCCTTTAAATGGAGTGCATGAAGATAGGGATTTGATGCATTGTGGCTGGGGAGGCTAAGGGAATTGATGAGAGGGTTTGGATTGGCTGACAGGTTTTCAATGAATCTTATCGACAATTCCAGGAACCTTCTATCCAATCTCTCCAGGCCGACGGAGTGGTATAGCGTAAGGCTTCTGATATATTTGTGGGAGTCGCGCTGTCGACGTAGCCCTGTGATTAGTCTAAAACACTTCCTTTCGAAGATACGAAGTTTTTCCATTTGAGAGGGAGAGATATGGAACCATATGGGACAAGCGTAAGTAAGTGTGGGCCTGATGATTTGTTTATAAAGTAGAAGTTTGACTTGTTGAGAGAGACCATCTGCCTTCCACATTACTTTCCGACAAAGGTTCAGCTGTATCCCCGCTTTGCGGATGACATTGTTTGTGTGAGTCGTGAAAGAGAGATTATTTTCGAAAGTAATGCCCAAGTATTTTAGTGATTTAGATGGTTTTATGAGGGTGTTGCAGAGGTTCAGTTGGATTTTTGAATGGTTACGTACCGTGTTATTGGTACAGTGAACGTTTCTACCTTTAAATACAGTCATCTGAGTTTTGTTGGGGTTTAAGCGGATCTTCCATTTAAGGAAGTAGGAGGAAAGAATTTGGAGGAATTCATTTACGCGGTTTCTGGCAGATAATACGAGCCTGCTGCTGGAGTAGACAAGGGTATCGTCTGCGTAGTTGAGGATTCGAGTATTCGGTGAGACGGGTTGAGGAATATCAGATGTGTATAGTAAATATAAGAGGGGGCCCAGAATGGATCCTTGGGGGACTCCTGCTGTTATTGAGTACGTCTGGGAAAGGGTGGAATTTATCTTGACCATGAATTTCCTATTTGATAGGTACGAGTAGAGAAACTTGGAAGTGTGATTGTTGAGACGATACGTGGAATGTAATTTGTACAGAAGACCCGCAGTCCACACGCAGTCGAAAGCCTTGGATATGTCAAGGGAGATACACACAGTGGGGCACTGGTCGTTAAGAGCCATAGTGATGTCGTGAGTAAACTTGAGGAGAGCGTGACATGTTGAGTGCTGTGCACGAAAACCGAATTGAAAATCAGGGAGTAATGAGTTAGTTTCCGCGAAGGAGAGTAGGTAATGGTGAATTTTTAATTCAAGTAATTTGCTTAAATTATTAAGTAGTGAGATGGGTCGAAAATTGGCCGCCATCAGGGATGCGCCTGATTTTTTAATGGGGATGACTATGGCAGTTTTCCAAGACTCCGGTATGTGACCAGCATTTATTATGTGGTTTAGCAGGGTCATGATGTATAGTCGATTTGAAGGGTTGAGGTTTTTGAAAAGCACATGTGGAATTTTGTCCAAGCCGGTAGAGTTTTTACTGCTACGAGAAGATATCATTTGGTTAAATTCCTGTGGTTGTAAAAAGAAGTTTGTATCGGTGGGTTGAGATGCTCTATTGTCATTATTAAATTCAGTTATGAATGGAGTGAATGAGGAGATTAGTTCATGGGATGTATAACGGTTGACCACTTCCTCAAACTCGGAGTTGCCTAGGCTATCATTTTGCCTATGCACTTGGGAGAAGTGTTCCGCTAAATAGTTTGCTATTTCAGAATCAGAGTACAGAATATTATTTCTGGGACCAATTAGTCTGTCTATTGAGGTGTGTATTTTTCGTCCTGTAAGGCGATTGATGTTTTTGTAAAGATTACGGTCGGGTCTGATACTATTTAAAGTGGAGATGTAGTTCTGCTCTACGAAAGCATTTAACTGCTGGTTAATGAGGGTAGACAATAATTGAACCTGTACTTTCAGGAGGGGACAAAATCTTCGAAATAGTTTTCGGCGGAGCTTTTTTTTTAATGAGATGAGTTTGAGGGTGAGATATGGAAGTGGTTTACCTACGAAGGAGTGTGGCATCCTTGAAGGGGTATTAGCATACAGGGCTTGCTGTAAGATCCCTTCCATCTTACAAGCTGCTTCTTCAATTTCGTTAGGATCCAAGTTATTCGTCTCTGTGATGGGAAGCGTTTGAAACATATCGCCAACGGATTTGTTGACCTTTCTCCAGTTAGTTCTGGAGAAATTATGGACTGGGTTGAGAGATTGAAGCGGATTTAAGGGGCCAAGGTCAATTACCGAGTGGATGGAGGCATGATCAGAGGGGAAGAAGTGCGACACAGTAGGGGGAGATACAGAGCGTAGGATCGCAGATTTTAAGAAGAAGTCTATAGTTGATTGAGTAGAGCTGGAGCAATGAGTAGGTTCCGTAGGGGAGTCGATATAGACGTAGGGGTGGAGAGGTAGGAAAGCAAGCAATTGTTTGCCAAATTTATTGCAAGCGGTGTCGTTGAAGGCGGTATGACGGGCATTCCAGTCGCCTCCGATGATGAATGAGTGGGGGTGGGATTGACGGAATATTTCATCGAAGTCTGAAGATGGGAAGTTAGGGTACCTCTTGGGTTGTAAATAGATGGCTACTAGAACCAAGACTTTGTTGTTGTCACAAAGCAGTTTGACAGCGGTGTATTCGACACAGGAGATGTTTCTAAATTTGACTTCACTGAAATGGAATCTTTTATGAATAAGGATACCGGTACCTCCTCTTGCACCGTCAATTCGAGGAGTTGAAACAAGTTGGTAATTTGGAATAGAAATGCGAGAGTTGGGTTTGAGCCAGGTTTCACAAAGAAGGAGGACGTCTGGAGAAAACTCCTTCACTAGCAGTCGGAGGTGATGCCTCCGTATGTTTGACGAAATGGAATCTACATTGAGGGCAACTACACTTAACTTAGACATTTTGGGATAATATATGTGAGGTTATAAGAGAAAGTATCTGACCTTTTTTTTCGAAGTTACTTAATCCATTTAGCGTCGGTAAGAGAGCTTGCAACTCTCGGATGTATCCCATGATGTCGAGTCCTAGGTTTGTTCCTGGTTGTGATGAGGGTGCGTTGTTTCCTCTGGTAATTTCCGCATAGGATTTCGATTTCGTTGTTGTAGTAACTGTTGCTGTTGGTTGCTTAAGTTGGCCAGTGATGTTTTTGGTTGGAGGCACTCTCTGCTTCAGTAAGCGTAGCTTGTGCGGGCATTTTGTGAAGTTTGCAGGATGCGGTCCACCACAATTGCAGCATTCAACTGACACTTCCTTTACAGAAATGGAGCCATCCGGATTTTCCGTGTGTATACGTTCTGGGTCCTCACCCGGTGGCTTGACTTTGCATTGGTTTGGTTCATGCTCCTGCGCACATTTTACGCATCGTCTTGGTAGATGACACGAAGATGAAAGATGACCTGACTGCTGACAGCGCTTGCAGTGGAGAAGCTCCTGCTTGTGAGGTATCTCTATCTGAATTTTGTGGGTGAACAGATATTTGATCTGTTTTAGTTTGTTAGTGTCTTCGGTTGGTGCCAATTGGATGATCCGTAGGTTGAATATGTTGCTCGCCCTCATGTGAGGAGTTTGGTAGTAGTCGACTTTGGATATTTTCAAGTCAGGACTTAGTCTCGTCAATTCCGCGCTTATTTCTTCATTAGTCCAAGCAGGGTCGATGTGCCGTATTATAAACGTTTTCGGTTTGAGATCCGCCCTGAGGAAGGTGAAGAACTCCAGTTTATTCGAGATAAGCGCTTTTTCAGCTAGCGCGTGGTCTTTTAAAGAGGAGAGTGTTACGGACACGTTGTCACCTCTCGATCTGGTGGTAAAATTCCGGTGCCCCAGGGCGCTCTCCAGAAGCTGAATAACTTGCTTGATGTTATTTACCTTTTTGATGTTGATTTGTGGGGGCCTTTCGTTCTTTGGAACTCTTCCATTGGCAGCGGCGTTATTTATTTTGGGTTTCGGTTGTTGTTGACTTCCAGACATTTTTTGGATACTGGAGATATTTGGTGTTGGCTTGGCAGCTGGTGCTGATAGATGAGACGGTTGCTCCTCCATGTCAGACTCGTCCAGCATTTCAGGAAAATTTGTAGAGCTGCTTTCCAATTCGTCGATTCTCTTGGTTAATTCCTTGATGAGCTTCTCCTGGGCCTTGATGTGATCCAGGGCCTGCTGGAGTCTTTGATCCTGTGTTAAGGTCATGTTTTGAATATTTTCCAAGACAGCTGGCGTCTTTTTAGGGGGGTTGCGGAGAAAGTCGATAGCCTTTCTTTTTCGCTTTATTAAATAGTCTTGGGCTGGTGCATTACTGCACAGCATATACGGCACTTTGAATTTTATTTCGAATTATATTTCGATTAACACTTTGAATTTACTTTGAATTGAATTTTCACTTATACTTTCACTACTGTGCTCAGATACAGATGATAGGACCAACTGTGTTCAGGTACAGATGCAGATACAATAATGGTGTCCTGACTTCTCTGATCTGCGTGTGACGTATTTATACTGTTTCCCCACATTCTGATTCGGTATTTCGTTTCCGTCCGTTCCATAATCTTGAATGTTCTATTATCCATAGTCTCCAGTTTTCCAGTACGTTTTATAATATTCTAGTACTTTGTTTTGGACTTTCCCGAATATTCCAGTACTGACTGTCATATGGGTCACAATATTATTACCAACTCTCCATTGCGCTAATTTATTCAAAATGACATGAGGACCGATCCGGTCAAACGCTTTTTCAAAATCTATGGAAAAAATTGTTGTATGCTTTTTGGTTGATAGAGAGGATGTGATGAAGTTGTCGATATGGAGGAGCGCGTCAATAGTTCCACGTCCTTT
Source organism: Microdon myrmicae (assembly GCA_963931805.1). Lineage (NCBI taxonomy): Eukaryota > Metazoa > Arthropoda > Insecta > Diptera > Syrphidae > Microdon > Microdon myrmicae. The sequence goes on along the minus strand of OZ007497.1, from coordinate 3,940,657 downwards.
CTTGAAGCCAACCTGTTCAATGCTTATTAGATTGTTTTGCTCCATGAACCAGTTGAGTCGTCTAGCTACAATTTTTTCAAATGTTCTTCCTTGTTTCGGATTCATAACTATATGCTCGGGGAAAATCTAGTACATCGTCTAGTACTTTCCCCGACAAATATTCACCACACCTGCCGGCAACACGATGACAGTGTAAAACAACTGTCAATCAACTTTCAACGAGACTAACGTGTTGTTTACTGTTTTTGGTGCATGATCGGCAATTTTCTACACTTCTTAAGATATATGTTATACTGTTTTGCGCATGAACAACCGTCATTGCTAATACATTGTTTTACGGCTTTTTTTTGGCGCTCGATTATTGAACAAGAGCAACGTTTTGTAATTTACATTTATAACAACATTTAATTGATGTGTCGCACGCCACCATGTGGCCTTTTAGTGGTTAACAAATAAAAGTTGTCTCCATTGAGAGCTCAGCCGAACTTTGTCTATATTCGTCTAAAGGCATTCGACAGTCGCATCGGCTTTACTTCAAATTTAGTTAATGAAGTTTTAATTTTCCTACTTAAACACAAATCCCAACAAATTCATCAATACATCCATTCAGCGCGGGAATTTCAACCAGATTGCATCGAAGATCTTGGACCGGATTTCGATCATCAACAGGTATATATATATATGGTTCATTTCAACTTTAACCCATTTGGTTTCAGGCATCGTTGGGTCGGACGCCATTGCGTCAATCCTCTTTCGTCATCAACGTGCTCACCCTCGCAATTTCCCAACGACATTCCTCGTTCGGCGGAACATCTGCAACGATCTCGGCCAACGACATTCCTCGTGCGGCATCGAGATACACCGCACATCCTAGTAACGATATTGGACGATATCCTTTTGCCGAGGTGGGTTCGCCCGCGGGTTTTGGTATGGGTACAATTGTGGCTATTTTCCACACTTGTGAAATTACACCTGTTTGGAATATGTTATTGAAGAGATAGATCGGTGTCTCAGGAGTGGTGGAGTGTTTTTTAGCATTATGTAATCGACTCTATCATATCCTGGTATTTTACCTGTGGCGCCGTGTAGGCATGACTCCAATTCAATTTTATTGGTCGGGAGATCTATTAATTTAGCGGATGGGCTTGTGTGAGGGAACGGGCTAATTGTGTCTCTTTTGGCGGATGAAAGTTTACGTCTTCTGCGTAGTTTGACCATGTTTTGCCGACATGGTCTGCAATTTGAAGGGGAGATGTCAGAGTGCCTGATTCGGTGTTCATGCATTTTATTGAGAGGGGCGATACTGCCCAGTGAGCGTTTTTATATCCGCCCAGATTTAACTATTCGGTAAATGTTTGGAAGCCTTTTCTTCGTTGGCATTTTTGCGAAAAAAAGCATTTAACTTTTTATAATTGATTAGGTTAAAACCAGAGGGGAATCTTTTGAAAACTCCCCAGGCTTCTTGTTTCTTCTTCCTTAGGTTGTCCAATACTGGATTCCACCAGGGAACTACTGCCTTATGGAGTTTTAGACTTGTTTGTGGTATCGATGCATTTGCTCCTATTCGGATTGCTTTAGTGATTATGGCTGTTTCTTGATTAATATTTTGACTCTGTACATGTTGATTTAGTGCCTGGGTAGTTATATTTTTAAATTTACTCCAATTAGCAACTTTGGTTTGGAATTTAGGAAGAATTTTTGAGGGTTTGGGACACATGCTTGTGTCGATGTTTATTATTATTGGAAAGTGGTCGCTCCCGTGCAAGTTGGGTAAAGTATTCCAAGTGCAAATTGGGGCCAATTGAGGTGAGGCTAATGATAAGTCTACATGTGTGAAGGATTTGTGAGTGGAGCAGTGTGTGTGGCTACCGTTATTGAGTAGTGCTAGATTTGCGGTCAGTATGTATTTCTCTACGGTTTTTCCCCTTTTATTAGTGGACGATGGGGCTCCATGCGTTAAAATCTCCGAGGAGAAGTATCGGTGTTTGGATGCTATCTGTGATAGCGGTAAGATCGTGTATGGTTATTGGTTGGGATGTAGCGATCCTAAATCGCCACTCCCACCGAAATCCCTAACATTACCAATAACCCCATCCAAAGCCCCAATACCTCCCATAATCCAAATCCAAATTCCATATTGAATCATATGAGCAACGAATTAAACCGAAAGTTAATTCGTCGCACATTGATTCAATTCCCAAAATCCTGACATCATGAAATGCTTAATTTAAAACGCATTTCAGGAATTCCCTCCCAGGAACCTATCCGACTAAACCTTTAGTCAATTCCCAGATCACAACTCCAATTGAAGCACACAAAATCTTGTGTGTGCTTCTTGGAATTTTTACATTAAAAACGTTGATAAATCTCAACGTAAAAAAGAATAAAAGGGTTGTAATTTTCGATTTCGTGATCAGTAAGATTTCAGAGGCCGAATCCCTAGTCGCGCATGAGCTAAATCCAGAAGACCAAATATAAAACCAACTTACCAAGGCCGAACAAAGTAAAATAATTTCCAGCGAAATTGAGTCATTAAAAGCTGCGTATTAGAAAATAGAAAGTTGCCTTTTCGTTTATTGTGATTTCTTGGGTTGTTGTGGGCGATTTATGGAGTGGTATGCTGAAGGGGGTAGCGCAAGGCTAATAACCTTGCCCGGAAAAACAAATTATTATGGAAAATTTAACAAGCCTCAGGACTTGCTAAATAAGGCCAAGACCGGCTCCCGGTTGTAGTGCCGATGATGATGATGATGATGATGATGTGGGTACCTTCTCCCATTGAGCAGCCATGAGCTGTTGATTCTCTCCACAAAGACGACCAAAACTGTTGACATCACAGCTACGTGGGGCGACCATCATCTCTTGGGGACATCCTTAACCTCAAGGAGCAATCGTCGACAGTGCGGCCCATCCTGAAGGCTGAAGAGGAAGAAAGGTGGGCACTCTGCTCCTACACCCCCTCAGCCGTATACCAGCCACCGGAAGCAGCCCAAGTGGGCCTACCCAACCAGGGGTGAAAAACGATTGCGGGTACGCTCACGTATCAACCGTTGATCCATCTCCCCGAGATTGGCAACGCTGCCGGCACCACCGCTAACAAGGAAGTCCATTCGCCCTGGCGGACTATCACCGGAAACAAGCAGTACATCCAAGAAACTTCCGCTACGAGATCGGCTCATCGGGGAGCTCCCACTAAAGAGGCCGGGCACATCCACTACACCGCCCTCACACCCAACAGGGATGTCGGGGTGTATGCTGATATTATCGTGAGGTTTCTGCCGATATTTATTTCTACTGCTACGACCGAGATTGCGGAGTATACTACTATAAGTTTATGCGGGATTGATCTATGTATAAGTATACCTGTACCATGTTTAGAAGCAAGATTTTCCGTAAGGTTGTGAAAGAATGCCGCGTATTCTTTGGGTCCTGTGGGCCGAGAGTCGTGGCGGATGTGCGTTTCTTTTAGAGCTGTGATGGATGGTTTCAGTTCTTTGATGAGTATTTGGAGCTCGTGTATATTGTTTTTGAGTCCGTTCAGATATCACTGAAGTATTGTGAATTTATGGGCATGAATGCTATTGTGTATATTAAACCTGCTGCTGTTGGGGATTTTGTTGTTATAAGGGTTCAGTCTCCGTGTCTCGAGTGTTGATCCATTCAAGCCGAAGCCCTGTCTGCTTCGGCCCGAGTTGGGATTTTCTCGAGACACAGAGACTGTGCTTTCGTTGGGAGTGTTAGGGTTATATGTGGTTATTGTGAGGGAGTGGGGAGTTTAATAATTCTTGAATGGTGGGTTCATTTATTTTTATGGCAGTGATTTTGTTAATAGGTATAGGTTCGTTGTTACGGTTAGTTGTTGTGGGTTTTATGATTAGAGATGATTGGTTTTGTATGGCTTTACGGTATTCTGCAGATGTAGAAGGGCAGTTTGAAATGGATGAAGTGTTTGTCGATGTTGGTTGGGGTGTAGTTTTTGTTGGGTTTTGTTTTGTAGTTTCTTTTATTGGTGATGTTATATGTGTAGCTGTTGTTTTGAGGAGTGCGGCATAGGATTCCTTTGGTTTATTTGATGGCCTGGGATTTCGTTCCCTATATATCCGTTTCGCTTCGGATAGTGAAGTTTTATTTCTTGTCTGTATTTCAAGAATGGCCTGGTTTTCTATGTATTGGGGCATGATGATGATGAAGCGGGGTGAGGGCCTTGACAGTTAGCACAGTGGGGTCGGGCGCATTCTAAGTCGGGGTGTGGAGGAAGGTTGCAGTTGTTGCATACTGGGTTTCGCTTGCACCATTTGGCTGTATGTCCGAGTGGTTGACATTGGCGGCAGCGCATTGGTCTTGGGATATACTCGTTTACTTTGGCTTTGTGCCATCCGATTTCTATGTTACTCGGTGGATTGAAGCGGTCAAATGAAAACAACATTGGTCCGGAAGCCCTGATTTGGCTATTTTGTGGTTTTTTAAATTTATGGACACTTACCACTCCTTGAGATTTCATTTCTTGGACGATGTCGTCTTCCGGAACATTAATTAGGTATGGTGCGTAAACAATACCTTTCGAGAGGTTTAATTTCGGATGTAACTTTATTGTTACCGGACATAGTTGATCGAACCGTTTGGTATTTATAAAACGTAGAGCTGTCTGTTCATCCTTCACTAATAAAAGAATTGAACCGTCTCTTAGCATGGACACTTTTTCATATTGTATACTAATTGAGTCTATAGCTCTTTTTAATACGAATACGTTCACTCCGGTCAGAGGTTTTGTCGCGTCATTAGGAACAATTTGTATAAATTTCGGGTTTTTTCACTTGCCTTTGTTGGTAATTCCGGGAAGTTCGTTTCAATATGACGGGGACGTCACTCAAAGACGTTTCCTGCAACATACCGAATCTGTTGCCGGTGTGCTGCTTTGGCCCTAAGGCCATTATTTATTTATTTTTCTTTTACTTTTGCTTTACTTTGGAACCGGTTAATCTATAATTCACTAACAAAAACAATTCACTCACAACACGCACAGTACCGCCCGCCGTTTTGTGTTCACACTTCTTTTACTGCACAATACTGTTACAATTTGCGTCCTTACTGTTCGAGAGTTCAACCGATAGTGGGTGTTTGATAGATAAATGGGTCTACATATTGGTAATATTTATTGTACAGTTCATATTTTCCTTATCTACAAACATGACTGAGAATTAAACAAAAAACACAAGTACGAAGATGGTTTTATTAAAAAGAAGAAAAACAGAAACACATTTTGACAGTTAATGATAATGCAATTAGAATAAGAAGCTGAGGATCGAAAATCCCACGAAGTAGGATACGTTTTCTGTAAACTAAACTGTCTCTTCGAGATACCCTTAAATGTCAAAAGCGTGGTGCATTGGAAAAAGAGGAAATGTTGATGTACTTGGGTCGTAAATACTGGAAACTATAATGACAAGGAAACATAGTTCGTTTAAAGAATGATTCTCTGCCTTATTGAAAGACTTTCAATTGGGTCCTCAATAATTTTACCGCTCGATTTTGTATTCTGTTGAGCAGTGCAGCGCTGTTTTAGATGCATGTAACGAACTATGGGAATTACGATGGAGACAAAGAATTCGGTGCTTTTCTTTTTGATTAATTGCAAAAAAAATATGAGTGAAATGTCGCCACAAATTGTCATATTTTCCAACTTTACAACGATAAAAGAAAGAATGCGTGATAGGCGTGAAAAAAGATTTGATGTTGGTCATGGCGAAAGTCCCCCGCTTGGCAGAAACCTTGACGTGATACGGAGGCTTAAACTACTTTTTTTTTTACACAAACGCGTGTTAAGTGTATCGGTGACGTCACAGACAAAGATGATGTACCAGGAGGTCACTGGTGCACTCAAACAAAAAACGCCACCCGATTCTGAACTCGGATGACCCCCAGAACGGTAATGCAATTAATTGCATATTTCGGAACGATTAAAAAATCACATAAAAGTAACTAATTGCATATTTCGGAACGACTAATAAATCACAAAAAAAGTAATTGTACAGAAATTAATTGGGTCAATTCGCAATTGCGGATGTTAACCTGTGGCGCAAATCGATGAAGATATATCGGCTGACGCCGCAGTACAACGCAATTGCGAATTGGAATTGAAAATCGAAAATGAGGTCATTGAAAATCGAAATTGCATTATCGTCATCGGGAGGTGTTGACCCCAAGATGACGAGACGTGGTAGGAAGAAGTTAGGAGGCAGTGAGAAGTTGGTCGTGAAAGGAATGAAGTCAAAGGTTGGTCGTAAAAGTAATGAAATCTGGTTTTGATCGTGAAAGTAAAGGACTCTGATTTGAGTCGCGAACATAATTAAGTCTGGTAGTGATTCTTGTGCAAAGTAAATCAATCTAAAAGTTCAAAAAGTAGAATTATGTTATGGATGGATAAACGTTAGTGCTAAAGAATGACTCTCTATGTCTGTTTGTGCGCCTGAAGTTGAATTTCAACATGAACTGGTGCGCATTCACAGATTGGCGGAGGCGGAACACATCCAGCAAGTTCAGTTGAGTAACGATAATACCTATAGAAGAGAGATAGACACCACATGTTGTGCCTATGTTCTGCTGTAGGGAGCGAGATCGTGGCGCCAACATCGGCGCAGGGTTCTACATTCGCCCTCACATATTGTTCGGCTATAAAACTCCGAGCAACGCCGCGACAATGCTCGCCAAAAGTTACCAAGTTCAAAATACAGAGCGGACACAGCACAGGAACAATAAAACACTCGATTGTTGGTCGTTGATATTTCTTTATTGTCCTCTATTTATAAGATGAGTAACGGATTACAAAAGTATGAACACACTGCACCAGTCTATTGTTAGGTTGTAACTATAGTTTTACACTTGAGCTTACTTTGTTTTAGCGCGATATTACTTTACATCTGCGATTACACGTGTGTCGATGATAGATACTTATTATTTATTGTTTTGCGATACAGGGAGCGGAAGACGAACCGCCCGGATCGGAGGTTGAAATACGACTTAATGATACAACCCTCGTTTGGGGTGAGTTTGGTGGTGTGGTGAAAAGGATATGAAATTTTCCTTTTGAGACCGACCAATCAGAGTGGAACTCCGGTACATGGATCCTAACGAGGGTGTGTCCACTTACGTTTGCTCGCGACGCGAGCTATTGGGATCTACGAACCGTGGGAATGAAAATTCACATGCAAGAGCATCTTTGGACGGTGTTTGCAGCTGTTTAAATATGGTGCTGGTGATTGGGATGCGTTTGGGAAGATTACACAAAGACGGTAGTGTTCACATCCACGTCGATTGTGTATTGCATCCATAGCAAGTCAAGGATCGAATTCCAGTGTGAATATTTACACTGGCAAATAATTCGGCTCTTGGCAAATAGGCGCGAGTTGCACTATGCTTTGTAGGTAGAATAAAAGCCGCCCTGGGTACCGATACACTATAAAAATCGGTCGCGCACGTGTGTGCAAACGCAGGCAGACAGGGGTTCTGCTGATTGTTTCTATAATCCATTTCGCTTATCTAGTACGGCAACCGAAATGTTTTCTTTTTAAGTGGTGTTTTTTGCACCTCTTAAGGAACCCCATGCATTTGGCTGACCTTTTCGCCGCTTCAAAAATGTGGTCACTCCAATTAAGAGTCGAATTAATTCTAGTGGCGAGGATTGATATATCCTTGGATTCGTCGATGGAAGTGCCATTCATCGACAGTATATTTACTTTGGGGTTCGCTTTTGACGAGGAGATAGGACACAGCACTGAGTTTTTAAAACATTGAACTCTACTCGGTTAGATAAACCCCCTTGAGATATCTTGTTGAGGTCGGAATTCAATGTATTAAGCATAACCTGCTGATTGGTATTGACGTTCGAAGAGTTTGGCCGGAATGTTTGTACGAGTGTGAGAAACTCAATGTGCTATCATCGGCAAACGACTGGATTGGGTTGTGGGTAATTGACAAGAGATCATTTAAAAAGATGAGGAAGAGCGTGGGTGAGAGTACTGAACCTTGGGGAACAACTGCATTAGTTTCATGGTGTTAGTGCTATGGGTCGATAAGAAGGAGGGATGATTTGTCGCCTTTTTCGGGAATTGGCTGAATGTTCGCTGGTTTCCATCTATTTGGGAAACGGCCAGTAGAATAAGACAAATGGAAGAGTTTCCGCAGTGGTTTAGAGAATGAAGGGGAACATCTCTTCAAGAGAATTGGGCGAATGCCATCCGGACCAGCGGATTTCTGTGCGTTTAACTCCTTGAGTTCCCGGGCAACGGCACGCGTTCGGAAGCGAATCTGGCGCATGGTGTTCTGCTTCTGCTCAAGTTGGGGCAAAACTGATGTGGTATCAGTTAGCGTTGAGTTGGCTGCAAAATGTGCAGCAAGTATATTCGCTTTCTCTATTGAACTGGTGACTGGTCTGTCATCGACTATTAGCGAAGGAATAGATGAGAAGACCGAGTTTTGGATGTTCTTCACAAATGCCCAGAAGTTTCTTCTACCTGTGGAAGAGTGTAGTATTTTTTGTCTCACTTTCTGGTCATGCAAGAACTTGGCGCATTGAATATACGCCTTGCAGTCATTTCTAGCTCTCTTAAATCTTTTCCGGTTTTCCCCAGTATTGTTTGATTTATACAACCGGAAGCTCAACTCTTTAGCCTTGATGGCTTCTCTGTACCCGGAACCGAACCACATATTTCTCTTGAGTTTGATACTCTTTACTCTGTGTGGAATAAAAGTTCGCATGCCAAACAGAATCGTGTCCGTTATAGAGTCAACATCATTATTGCGGAAAAATAACGACCAATTTAACTTCCCAAAAAAGTCGTTAAGATCTTCCCAGTTGGGTTTCCCATGGAATCATACTGTTCTTTTGGAATGATGACGAGTGAATGACTCTTAGGCTATGCTGACAACTCGCCCGCAGCCAACGCGTACCCGCCCCTCTCCCAGCGTATCCCGACCACCCCAACCCAATCAAAAGTTGACCCGAGTCACAAAATATCATACGCCAAACTAACTCCTCTCCCTTGCCCCAATCGCGACGGTCACATTCATTCTAAACCCGACCCCCCCTCATCCGCCCGTAATTAAGCCCTCCGTAATAATAACAAACCTGCTCGCCCTGCACCACCTCCGGCCCCTATCTCCAATTTCTTCCCCCCTTCGACCCCAAAACAGGCGCGAAGTATTCCAACTTCCGCAGGCCACACACTCTCAACCACCCCGCTTCCCATCTAGACACACCCCACTCATCCACAGAACCCAACTTAAAGTCGCTTCTTGCACCACTCCTTCTCGTCCCAACCCTAGACCTTTAACCGACCCACTCTTACCCCCATCTGTCAAACTCATTCAGCAAACCATTCATTCTTCTGACATTCGGTATGCCTTGTTTAAATTTAGAACAAAATGACCTACGAGAATGTCCGCCTCTATCTTTCATATCTCCACGACAAATCTGACTCTGTCTATTATGAAGGTAAAACCAAAACCAGCGTAATGGCTTCCACCCAGCAGGAAGGACTGCCGCAACTTGTTTGTTGATTTCCATAAAAATCTCAATATGCTCCCTAATAAGGTGCTTAAAGATCTCTCGGTATTTCGCCAATGTATCGACAACAAAAAGACCTATCCCAATAATGACAAACACTTTTGACCCTAATCAGACGCCCCCCCCCCCCCCCCCCCATCATCTCAATGCCCTCAATACGCTCCCCCTAACCATTTACTATCAGAATGTTAGAGGTCTCCGCTCCAAAACACAATCGACTCTGGTAAAGGCACATTCCTCCCCTGCGACATATACGCTCCGACTGAGACCAATTCTATCCCTAGTATTAATAGTCTTGAACTATTCCCTCTCTCCTTCAATGTTTTTTGCGATGACGACGTTCATCAAGAGGGCCCCAATTCCACATGCCGTGGAGTGCTGCTTGCCACTCAACATATTCGCTTCGTCTCTAATTGCCATCTCTTCTTCTTCCGATCTGGTCTACGTCGTAATAAAAATCAACAAGCGCCCTAAGTCTTTATACATTATCTGCTTCTATATACCTCCTTCATGACCCATCGTGTCAAGCGAGCTCGCAATAGAAGCGGTAGATAACCTAACCGAGTTAAGCCCCTCCCTAAACGATATCGTCGTTCTTGGCGATTTCAACCAGCCTTCTCTACCTCATGACAGCCTTTCCTACAACTTCCACAAAGCTAACTTCGGCCTTCTAAATGAGCATCTTAGCAAAACAGCGTTTCGCTTTGATCATCTGGGGGTAGAAGAAGCTACTGCCGCCCTCTATAAGGAGATCTACTATGCCAACGCCCTATATGTCCCCCCTTCTTTTCACAGGTCATCGGTTTCATCGCCCTCATGGTACAACCGCACACTCCGCACTCTTCGGAACAAGCGAAATAACTTGTGGAACATTTTCCTAAAAACGCGTTCCTTCCAAAACTACTCCAACTATCTCGGTTCCTTTTATAAATGTACCGAACTCTACAACTCCCTCTACTCCAACTACTTCACAAAAACACAGTCCAATTTAATCAATGACCCCAAATCTCTTTTCCACTTTATAAATTACAAACGTAAATCCGACGTCTATTCTAACTCCGTTTCTTATGGCGCAACTACTTCAACCGACCCGCTAATTATTGCCAATATATTCGCTTTGTTTTTCAATAAATTCTTCACGGACATCTCCTTCGAGCCTAACCCGTCTTACTTCAACGACTTGCCGAATTCTCCCTCGGCCTCCTCACCACTCAAATTATTCAGTATCACGTAGTTGAGGAGAAATTAAATTTACTTAAAAACGAGTTCAGCCCTGGGCCTGATGGAATCCCGGTTGTCCTTTTAAGGAAAAAAAATCTTCTATCTATCCCTTTCACAACGTATCTTCCCTAGTATTTGGAAACCCTCCTATGTCACCCCCATACATAAAAAGGGATCTAAAAACGATATAAGCAACTACCGTCCCATTGCCAAACTGTAAATCCATCATCTCACCCAACCAGTCTGGGGTAGGTCGACCGCAACCAATCTGGTCGAGTTCTCATCCCATACTCTCCGTGCCTTAGAGAATGGCAACGAAGTCGATGTAATCACCACCGATTTCACCAAGGCCTTTGACAAAATCCCCCATAATCTCATCCTTTTAAGCTGTCCTCCCTTGGGTTTCCAACCCCTATTCATCAAGTGGTTATCTTCTTATCTGAAAGATCGATCGTACCGTGTCAAATTCAGATCCTCCCTTTTCAATCCTTTTCTTCCCACGTCAGGGGTTCCCCAAGGCAGTCATCTAAGTCCCCTCCTATTTATACTTACCATCAATGACGACACGAAACTCTATAAAAGGAGTATCTCTCCTCTCGACTCCCCACTTCTCCAAACGGATCTCGACAGCTTTTTAACTTGGTGCCGTAATAACTGCCTCGAACTCAACGTTGTCGAATGTCACTCCATCACCTTCTCCCGCAAACTATATATATATATGATTTTTTTTATTACTACTTTAGTTTTTAAGTTAGTCTGTAAGGTATTATATTATATTAACTTAAGCTTGGATTAAGCCTAATAAATGAAATGTAGAAGTATATGCCATCCCATTGGATGGTTTGCAGCCAGCGGGATATCGGCTGTATTATAACGGCGCCTCTCTGACACCGGGTCGAATCAGAGCAGTATGCAGACCTTACCATATTAAAGAGGTGCTCTGATATGGCGGTGTAAGGTTATATAATTGTTAAGCTTTGGTTTACCCTTACCTTCTAGGGTAGGCTTCTGTTCCAGATGGAGGTGTGAGGGCGGCGTAATGGATGTGCCCGGCCTCTTTAGTGGGAGCCTCCCCGATGAGCCGATCTCGTAAGGGAAGTTCCTTCCGCTTGCTTGTTTCCGGAGTTAGTCCACCATGGGGGATGGACTTCCTTGTTAGCAGTGATGCCGACAGCGTTGGCCGCCTTGGAGAAATGGATCAACAGTTGATGGGTGAGCGTAACCGCAATCGTTGTTTATTTCACAAATAAAAGGTCTTATGAGTTTCATTTAATTTTACTTTGTTTATTTGGTTTAACTTGATTTTATAATATTCGGACGTAACTTGGACCTTCTGGATTTCGACTGACCTCGAATCCAAAAAAAAAAAAATGGGTGGCGAGAAGCCGACTTTGGCGAGACAAGGGCAGATGTGTCCTTCGTCTTGTCTCTGGCTTCTGCTCATCTTGCGATAACCAGAGTCAACTGCATTCGTCAAAAAATTACTTAAAAATTCCAAGAAGCACAAACATGATTTTGTGTGCTTCAATTGCAATGCGATTCTGGGAAGTAGATAGGAATTTGTTTGAACAAATTTCCGGAAGGAGAAATTATGCATTTAGAATTGGGCATTTCATAATGTTAAGGTTATTCGGAATTGAATCAATATACGACAAATGGACTTTCGTTTAAATTTATCGTGCATATGATTCAATTGGACTGGAATTTTGGGTAAGGGTAAGGTAATTGGAAATTGAATCAATGTGCGACAAATTAACTTTTGGTTTAACTTGTCGCTCATATGATTCACTATGGGAATAAGGTTGGGATTATAGGTCATTGGGTAAGAGTGGTGATATAGGAAATGATAATAGAATTCGAAATTACCACGTTCGCAGCGTAAAAAAATATGGCAGTGAAAAGCAGGATGTTCAAGCACAAGCAAATTCATAAAGCCACATGGATATCACCCGACGGCGTAACGGGTAAACAAATAGACCACTTCCGCATAGACAAAAGACACCACTCGAACACCATTGACGTAAGATCATATAGAGGAGCAGATTGCGACTCCGACCATCTCCTAGCGATGGGCAAAATTAGGAGTCGGCTCGCAGCAAACCCACATGGGCAGTCATGGGAGACGAGCAAAAAGTTCGACGTTGATAAACTAAAAGACCTGCACAAAAGAGCTGAATATCAAGACGAACTAACCAATAGATAAGCATCCTAGGGAATGGGAGCAGTGAGGAAGAGGAAGCCAATAGTGTGGACACTAGATGGACATCGATCAGAGACACAATCAAAAAAACAGTCCAGAAGGTATTAGGATTTAAGAAAACAATTAAGTCCAAACCTTGGTTTGACGTTGAGTGCAGGGCAAAGATCGAAGAACGTAAACGCCTCAGAGTGATCCACTTAGAAAGATATGATGAAGTGAACGCCGAAGGATACGCTCGGAAAGATACAATGATACAATGCAAACGGGAATGGGAGAAGACTCGGATCGAAAAAATCCTAGAAAATTCGAGATGAAAGAACATCAGAGGTATGTATGCCGGCATAAATTCAATTGTGGTTCATCTCCCGACGGCGCGAACATCCCTACATCAGAACTCGTTCCGCTACAGAGCGGGGAAGCTGTGGAACTCCCTTCCCACGCAAGTGATCCCGGAACGTTACAACCTGCAACTGTTCAAAAAGAACTGCAACAGTTATTTGATGGCATCTCGGGGCGCCCACTCGGCGCTATAGGTTCGCCTCTCCCGAGAGAAGTCTAATAAAAAAAAAATTAGAAATGGCTGCGCACCCATCAACCACAAATACACGCACTAGACGTACATACAGCCGAGCCTCAGATCCCAGAGCCCTCTTTCGACGAAGTTGTAGACGCACTAAACCGATTGAAAAACAACAAGGTTCCCGGAGTCGACTGCATACCGACAGAGCTTGTGAAGCATGGAGGAGAGGCAATTGCTCGAAAGATCCTCCAACTGATTAAAACAATGTGGGATAAGGAAGCCATTCCGGAAGAATGGAAAACCTCAATAGTCGTCCCCATCTTCAAAAAAGGTGACAGATCTGACTGCGAAAATTACAGAGGAATATCATTGCTCCCAACCACATACAAAATACTAACAAATGTCAGACTGGCGAGAATCACACCGTACGCAGAAGAAATATTGGGAGACTACCAATGCGCATTCCGTAGGAACCGGTCAACATGCGACCAAATGTTCACAATAAGGCAACTACCGGAAAATAAGTGGAAATACGGAGAGACGACTCACCAACTGTTCGTTGACTTCAAAAAAGCCTACGACTCAGTCGCAAGGCAAAGACTCTACCATATTGGAGTTGAGCTGGGAATCACGAAAAAAGATGCCGCCCTCATTCAAATCTACATGAAGGAAAACAAAGGGCGAATTAGAATAGAAAACCACCCCTCGGATCGGACGGTCAATCGTGCAAGGAGAATGCACAGGACAGGGAACGATGGCGAAGTCGAGTCGGCGACGTCATGAACTTCCGGGTTCCTACAGGCCGAAGTGCTTTTTTGTGATCAACTAACAGAAATAAGGCGCTCGCTTTAGGCCTATTACCAAAAAAATCTAGGAACATTATGAAGGGGAATATGTGAGCAGTCACGACATAATTAAATTTAAGTGTGCATAAAATAAGCGAAGGAATTTAATGAGATTGACCTAATCAACGCCTGTGAATTGCTGCTAAAAGGGGACGAATTCAAGTAAATTTTGAAGTGTGTGGTAACGGGTGTTGAAAAATGTATAACATTTGATGATTTTTACGAAAACGATGATGGTCGAAGAAAGATGACGCTCCACAAATGATGAAAAGACCGGGATTAACTACAAGGTGCGATCACAAGGAGTCGTCCATTTCAAGATACTATTTCCTGGTCAAATGACTGATTGGAAACTCCACTGACAATTATAAAAAAGGGGTTGCGGTAAGAAATCGAAAAAACGGAGCCGGCATTGGCGAAAACTTTCTCGCTGGAATAAAAAGAAGACTGTACAAAGTGGTTGCGTCAGTTTTTACAAGATAAATCCCCAGAATTCTTTCAATTCTTTTTTCGAATTATATTTCTTGCTTCCTAATTTACATACTATTTGAAGGTATAAGATCTCGGTCTTATATGACGAATGAGGGTTTAACGCATCCGTCCATTACATGCCTTATTTTCATAAACAACCCCGACTCCACTACATATACCTCAATTGGTAGAAATTGTGATTGTCCAATTTTGTTCTCAACAAGTGTGGTGCCCCTCTGGTTCTTTAAAGCTTACCTGAAGAACCCCATATTTGCACCTCAATCTCCCCGCATACCTGAAACACTTCCTTTCTCAAGGACATTTAATGCATTCAACGCATTATTTAAAAAGCCCTAAAAAGAATTCTCCCAGCATTCACGCATTTAATGCGTTATTCAAATTCTCCCAAAGAATTCTTTAAAGTACTTACCCATCATATCAATTTTCCGAAAGGAATTCTCCATATAATCCCAAACCCTTCGTCATAAGATAAAATGCAATGTCGGACAGCTTGTTTATGCAGCCACAATAAACCGACCCGCGATTCGTTTGTCCAATCGGAAAACAATTACCGCATATCAAGCATTATCATCGAAACCGAATTCTCCAGCATTTCCTAATGCAAACAAGTACCCGGTTCCTACTACAGCCAGAGATGCCATAAACATCCAAATGCATTAGCACCTAATGAGATCCAGCTTGTTTACTCAGCTGAATCTCATTACACACGATGCCCTTTGTCTTTCGATTTTTCAGTACGTTTCTCATGACCTCGTTGCATGACCAAACAATGATATACACGATCACGCACACCACAAAGATCTTTACTACGAGCTACGGTTCCCTATTCCACAAGGACGAAATTCACGTTTCTCTTGTTGTAAGAAAATCGCACCCTTAATCGAGAGAGTGTTCACCACGGGCCGAATTTCCACCACCAGCGAATACACATCGCTGAGCCGTTTTCCATCACCCGACCGAGACGGTCAGTTCTCCACCTCCGCTCCCGTAGCGCTGCGGGATGCGTATTTCAACCGCGTCTAGTTTCTTGTCACTTAGTATATATTATTGTGAAAAGACTAACTGCATCGGATTAACTCTTAAACTAAGACCGCAATAAGATATAATTGCGCTAATATTTTGTTTTAATAATGTTGTGTTGATGTGGTGCGCTTTCTGCGGTATTCAAGTGCCTAAAATCTAGACAAACAAAAATAAATATATCGGTAGCCGTTGACGTACAAAGACAATGTACATACTTACGCCCACATAGTTTAACGTATAAGATATCTATAAAATAACAAAAAAAAAAGAACATAGTTTGGAGAAAAAAGTTAAAGTGGAAATAAAAGAACCAATAATACGAAAACAGTGTTTCATTTGTTTTTCTTTCTTCTGGGTGTTTATCTTTCATCCCTTTCCGTTTGTGGACAATTTTGGTGCTCGTATTTGCTGCGATATTCGGCGGAACAGTTATTCTTTGTTTTAGCGAAGATGGGGGTGGAAGGGAACCCGTGCGGTACGCCTGCACACCCTACTTCCTCCCCACACTCCACACTTGCCATATTCGAGGTGGTTATAAAACAGCGAGATTGTGCATGCACAGTAAATACGGATTAACCAAAGTACACAGATCTTGCCTCCCTTCCAGTATCTTTAGACAGCGTGTTTTTTTATGTTCGACGACAGTGTTTTCTTTTTAAATAACTGTTAAGTAAAATATACTTTTATAATTTGTATTTTACTGATTTAATTCAGAATCCTTAACATTGTTAATGAAATGTGATGTTGTGGGGTAGGAAGCATGTTGCGTCGGCGTACGGCGCTCGGTTAACTCCTATCCCCATCATGAGTTCGATAGACACAAAACACTGAGCGAAGCTTCACAACAGGGTAAAGAAAACACACATATCGCTATAGGATGCAATTTTAATTTTTTATTGATTGTTGATGACGAGTTATAAATTTTACATTAATTATATGTTTGATATGACGTTCCATGCAATTTCTATTTTAGCTACACAGCATTTTTAAGGTTGACAATGATTGCGAATTCACTAACTATAGGACACACACGAATGACACAGGAAAATATCGCGACTGTTTGCAATTGATTTTTGTTTCGGAAAAATTACTCGAACTAGACAAACAGTCTTGGGGGTTTAAATTTACGACTCTCTAGGGTGTGCACTCCAAGCACACCCTACAAGGGATGAGGGCCGGCGCGACCGATCAGTCCTGTGAATGGAATACGACTCTCTAGGGTGTGCACTCCGAGCACACCCTACAAGGGATGATGGACGGCGCGACCGATCAGTCCTGTGATTGGAATACGAATTTAACGTATGGTGAAACGACCTACAGCATCTTTCCGTAATGAGGGTCGGCTGTCTAAATAGCAGCCACTCATTAGATGCTAAAAGGGATTTGCGATATTTCGTACAATAGAGATCGTATATCGTCTCTCTGCCGACTGGGAGAATCGGATTCTTTTGTTTGAAAATTCAAACAAAGCAATATTTCCTGGTGAAGTGCTTGCAATTGAATCCATAGTTGCAAGTCTTGCGAAAGCAATTTAGATGGGTACACAATGACGGTTGTGTATACCATCTGCGTCAATTATGCATGGCATCTATGGCGACGGCTGGATCGAATTATAGTGTGAATATCTACACTAATTGGAAATTCGGTTTTTGGGTCACTAATGCAGATATGCTTTGTAATATATGTATACCCTTGTAGAGAATAAAAAATTCTTTTTAGGAATTTTAGGGTAATGCTTGTATGCATTAATTGTCCTTGGAAAAGGAAATGTTTTCGCGTGCCAATGCGATTGCATTGGCAGGAGGCAATGGGGGTTAAGTTGTGGATATGGGGAGTTTTTCAGGTAAGTGGGCCGTGGGGTTTGGTAGAACCCCCACAATGTCGACCCAGTAACCGCCTCTGGCCGTGGCACGTATTTCATAATAATTTCGCAGATTTCTGATGTTATTTCTGGAATTTCGTTCCGAATAATCTCTTTAAACATCAAGGTTGTGCTTTATTTGTTGGTGTGTACCCGTTTCTTCAAGTGCCCCATAGGAAAAATTCGGAAGTCACAAATCAGATGATTTGTGACTTCCGATATCATCGCTTTGTGACGCTATTTGGTAAAAAGTTCATACTTTGCCAATGGGTATGCTGCAAACAACTTGAAAAATATTATCTTTGAGGTGAGTGAGGGTTCTGAGACGATCGTTGTATACAAGTGAATTGAGATAACTCAATAAAAAAAACTCTCATGATCTAGATCAGGTGACCGTGCTAACCACTGTAGATCTGTGCGGAACGAAGTCGTGGCACCGACATGGGCGCAGGGTTCTACTTCGCCCTCACAAACATCACGTTTAGTTCATCGGTTCCGCCATTAACCGATCACCAAGGATTAAGCCCAAAACGCAGCAAGACACACAGATGCCGGCCGAGAGAAATAAAACACTAGTGTTGGTTGGTGATCACCACATTAAATTTAATTTTATTGTTTGTCCTTTAATTTCTGTACTTTAATTGGAAACGCAACACACAGCTCATTACAATGTTCAAATACAGGCGCACGACTTAGAACATGATAGCCTTCAACATAACACTACTGACTCGTACTGCACCTCGCGGACGCACTCGACTACACTCGGGGGTGTTACTTTGCGGCTCTGGAATTTACGCCTCCCCGGCGCCTGACGGGGAGCGGAAGTGGCACGACCTGCGTGGTCGGCGGATGTAATTGGACTCAACGATAAACGGCTCGTGCAGAGCCGACTCGCTAATGGGGTGAGTTTGTGGTGTGGTGGTAGATATCCTCTCCACTAAGGATATGTTTTTACTTACCACCAGAGAAACGTAAAGTCTCTCTTGGTGGAATAGAAAACCAGATCTCGTAATGAAGATCATGGTGGTATTTGTGTGATCGTTTAGATCTGTGTTGTTTACTCATGCGCGAAGGGAATGGCAAAACAACGCAGGCAGCTGGCAAGGACGAAGGGATCGAAAAGATCGTTTTCTATGAAGTGCATCGCGTCGACGACGATGCATCGAAAAAATGTGGTAAAAGAAAAGATGAGACAAGGGCATCATAAAAGTCTTAAATGAGTGATGCCCTTGTGTAAATATACGAATAGACATTGGGAAAGGTGCTAATGGTTGCGATACTTTATACAATGAAAATTGTATATCGTATCTTGGGTCGGTGGCCGAACGAATTTGCTTGCATTTGTATATACTGGATAATTCGTTTGGTGGTTAAGCACGAAGTTGTGATTGTTTGTTCGTTGGAAAACAAATCATGGGTGAATTTATTGCAGCTGGGTAAATGGCCGTGTTGCTATTATGCTGTGATGCTAAATCCATTTAGGTATACCATGGGTGATCGTGTACCGTATCTTGCTAAACGAAATGGGATCGAATTTTTATGCATGTTTACATGCGAAGGAATTCGGTTTATGACAGTAGACGTGTGTTTGCTTTTGTCCCTTGGACAAAAGGCTGCCGAGGCCGTGGAATTGCCAGGGACATGTGGTGTGCACGTGGACAGCGGAATTGCTTGGCATACCAGAGTGCCGGATGGTTTAGGGATTCACGATTAGTTAGGAAAGAATTCTTATAGGAATTTTTTATGCGAAGAGATGCATGAAAGATAAGGATTCTTTACAGGGACTTTTAGATGATAAATTTGATCTATTTAATGCGTGAAGCATTTAAGGTGCTATGTAATTGCATTAGCGAGCTTAAAGAAGTTGGGTAGCAGTTATGGGGGGTTTTCAGGTAAGTGGGCCGTGGGGTTTGGCGAAACCGCCACAGATCTCTCCTTCAAGAGACGACGGCGTTTTGGCAAAGGTTGCCACAAAATATTTTGTGGATTATATGAGGGGAGTTCAATAAAGGGTGACACTACACCGCCGTGTAGTGGAATACGTACCATTCGGGAAAATTTTGTGATTTTCTCCTGAAAGAGCGACACCCACTGTAAACATATCAAGTTTGGCCTCAATAGCCTGAACAGTCTCGCGGGAACCACGCGATAAAGCACTCAGGTAAAAGTTCGCAAAAACACCGTAACGCGGTTTATTGAAACTCCTTGTTTTTTATTTAATGCCAAATCTTCTCAGGCCTGAGGAAGCATAGCGTTAATAATTTAAAATATGCAGCATATAAATCAAGTTGGGCCTCAACAGCCTCGCGAGAACCACGCGAAACTCCTTGTTTTTTATTTAATGCCAAATATTCTCAGACCTGAGGAAGCACAGTGTTGATAATTTAAAATATGCAGCATATAAATTAAATTTGCTTACAGTCTCGTACTGTAGTCTAATTACTCACAGTACTTGATATGCATAAATCTATACGTCCAGGTAGTGTTCCTGCAGAGAAACCTCTTGAATTTCGGTTCGGACATTAAAACACACCATTATTCAAAGAAAAACTCATCTTTATACTTAGTGAGGTCCATATTACAAAGCAGTCAATTACAATTGTACACAATGGTGTGAATACCTCACCGCACAGTCAAGATGATAGATAATACGAAAGATGTATTAAGTAATTACAAATAAAAGCCGAGTTATAGTTTAAACGACATTTATGGAATCCTTAGATGTGTAATCTTACGTATACGGAGATGTATGCTTTTTTTTAAACAGTTTCATTGAATTTTGTTTCGGTATATTCAACATCGTATATGTTCTCTATTTTGTTTAAATATTATTTGCTACTTTATTAAAAACATTTATAAAGAATTTGTTTGCTTCAATGCCTACTATAGAGTACGCGCACAATTTCAAATATAACTATGACAAAATTTGTTTCTGTATTATTTTTAATACTTTTTCGTAACGAATTATAAATAAAAATGGTTAATGATTTTAATATATTAATAAACAATTTTATACTTATGGGCGACAATATACCTCCAAAATATTATTGCTCATTTTCTCACTTTAAAAAATGTCTATTATTGTTGTTTCTTTTCGTTTAAATTAAATATTTTTTATTGTAAATGAGTAACATGTAAATATAATGTGGTTATTACATTTCCTTGTAATTCATAGTTAAGTGCTTTTTTAAGGGTTCCTTTGGAAGTGTATATATTCCCAAACATTTGAGAGATCACTTATATTTATGAATTATTAACATGGAAATCATTTTCAATATTCTACATTACGATCCTTACAAAATACAATAATGGTTAATCAAAAGGTATTGTTCCTCTTCTTGGTGGACAATTTATTCAATATTGTTTAGTATGTTGAATTATGATGACCAGATTTTATGTTGGCAAATGTAAAAAACGATACATCATATGATAATGGTTTTACTATATAAAGGTGCATTTAGAGTTTAAAAATGGGAAGAAACATAACAGTATGTTCTACTACATACGTTGGCCATGTATTAGTGTCTAGGATGATTACTGCACAATTCTTAACAGACCGACAATTTTTTTACTGTCGACTTTATTAAAAAAAAAAGGATTTATTTGTATATATAAATAATAGGGAATACAAAATGTTTTGCATGGTTGTTGTCGGTTTCATTTGATGATTTTTCCTGGCATTCTTGGTCCAGCAATTGGTCAGATATCAGACGTTCACCATTGTCTTTGCCCAATGATTTGGCGGTTGTTGTGATGGTTTTTTTCGGTGTACGTATGCAAAATAAAATACGTAATGAATCATTGAAGAGTGCTTCGCCAATCAATGATAGCAATACCTAATTCAAACACGTTAGCACTGTCTTCTTTCTTATTACTCATTGCTCCTATCCTTTTTATAAGCTTCTTCATGTTTACTGCCACTTCTTGCCATCAGGAAATAAGATAGGTAGCTCGGTATGTATAGAAGGAAAATTTATAATGATTGTTTTGATATCAATGCACTAAAAAGGGTTTCCATTTTGGACCTCAGAAAGTTATCTTTTGAATTCCATAAATTGCTCAAAATCCCATTCCACAAATGTTCAGGACGGCCTATCCATATACGTCAATAGCAAAAAAGAACCCCGAGACTCTTAAAACTCTTGTTTCCTTACCCTTATTTAATAGGTTAGACGATCCATGATATTCTTAGTATATCAGAATGTCCGTGGTCTATGCAAAACTCATGTTTTGTAGCCCTACTGTATACCTCATGACATTATTGCCCTCATTCAAATTAAATCTTACCATTTCCGTTAAGGAATCGTTACTTTTCCTCTTCGAGTAAAACATTTTTCGTAGAGGAAGAGTACAAAGATTTGCCAACCCTTCTAGGCGGGATATCATAGTTGCAACATACAAAAGTTTCGACATAACCGTCGGCAATATCACATACACCTTGAGGTAGGTTAAGGTTGCCTACACTAAAATCGGACTAACTTTCCAATCCATACTAAACATGTGCTACAATATTTAACCTTTCTTTCCTCAACCTGGTTGGTGTCTTCGATGATTTCAGTCTCTCTCTAATAAAATAGTTCAGTCTCTCTCTAATAAAATAGAATAGATAGAACAGATACACACAATTCACAAGCAAAAATAGTGAAGAACACCGAACGAAAAACCGAATAAGAAAAATACATTAGAACCGTATACCAAGCGATAATAAAAAAATAATTCACATCAGTGGAATATAGTCGAGTTTGGAAATCAAATTCAAAACACGGTCAGTAGCCTGATGTGTAACGCTTAGGTAAAATTTTTTTCGTGATTCGAGCTGTCATCGCGTCAGTTCGAATCACACGATCTTCTTCACTATTATTTCAAACGCTATAATTGGTGACTACGACGTGATCTGTACACACAGCATACACTTCCCATAGTAAAGCAGAACTTCACACACGGTCACGACTTCCGCATAGAGCACAGCCTCCGATGTTTTCTCGTTTCTCTCGTTCGTCCGTCGTCCGCATACGAATCAGATCGTAACGAAGTTACTGCGGCGGGAGTGGTGTTGCGATTCTAACAGATACACACACAATTCACAAGCAAAAATAGTGAAGAACACCAAACGAAAAATCGAATAAGAAAAATACATCAGTACCGTATACCAAGCGATAATAAAAAAATAATTCACATCAGTGGAATATAGTCGAGTTTGGAAATCAAATTCAAAACACGGTCAGCAGCCTGATGTGTAACGCTTAGGTAAAATTTTTTTCGTGATTCCAGCTGTCATAGCGTCAGTTCGAATCACACGATCTTCTTCACTATTATTTCAAACGCTATAATGCCACCTCAGTATTGTATTTTTTCCCTAATCCGAATCTTCCCTAAATACTTTGTCTTGTTATCATTTACCCCCTTCGGCATAATCATTATTATCATCGGCAGTACAACCGGGATCCGGTCTTGGCCTTATTTAGCAAGTCTCACCATCGGTATTCGGTCCATATCCGAGACCTGTTAAATTGTCCATAATAATTTATTTTTCCGGGCAAGGTCATTAGCCTTGCGCCACCGCCTTCGGCATCATCATCATCATCATTATCGGCACTACAACCGGGATCCGATCTTGGCCTTATTTAACAAGTCCTGAGGCTTGTTAAATTTTCCATAATAATTTGTTTTTCCGGGCAAGGTTATTAGCCTTGCGCTACCCCCTTCAGCATACCACTCCATAAATCGCTTATCTTTTGACCTTGTCGGTTTACCTCACGAACAGGTTCGACCTGACTACTCGTGCCGCTCCTACCCAGACAAAACTTACTTCCTAGAAGCAGTCTCTATACATAGCAGGCCGTTTTGCTGTGTATCCACGTCAACACATTTCCTTGTGTATTTCAACTCACCTCTAGGATTTGTGTATGATCTTATTTTTGACTACGAATTCACAAACATTGCTAACAGGTTAGGTTTGTCCAATGAGGGGTAAAGGTTATCCTTTAGCGTTGGTAGTGAAGAACGTGATTCGAACCTATGGAGAAATATTGAGAAGCAAATCAACAACGCATTATATTAGAGTCGCCTGTACACGAGGTTCTATTTTATCTCTACTTAAGATTATGGATTATATGTTAATTGTTCTGACGATTTATTTTTCGGCCTTCTTTTGGTGCATGTTCGTGTGAGTCGTGTTGCGATCGGCCTAAGGTATCACCACAAAACCACGCTACCTTCCTCGAGTTCTTGGGCGCCTTCAGCTTGACTTCTGTAAAACGTGACTCTCCCAGTATTTATGGCCGTGGACTTTAATCACGAAGTATACTCAATGCAAAGAAAGTGATCAATGAACCCAATGGCTTTTACTAATGTATCACCACCGAATGTATATCGAATGAAATGAAATTGATGACAATTACAATCCAATCTTCTTCTTCTACACCATCCTCTCTCATCTTAAAGGCTTAGTTATCACGTTACCTAAGTATCGTGGTTTATATCGTACTTAGCAAATCGCTTGCGCAAAATACGATATGGTACCTATTATTCTGATTAATATTGTGACGAATTTACACTCGAATAATCGTGAATAGCATGCCGGGCGTCTCTCAGTTAGTTCGAACTTGGATGTCGAACGATACACATCTACTAAGTAAGCAAAACTGACAGCGTGATATTAAGTGTCAAGTAATAAGTGAAAATAAAATATATCTATGCAGGAAAGGAGAACAAACTTGGAGTTTTTGTTGGATTATTTCCAATCCAGAGATCGGACCTAGGAAGTCGATAGATGTAAAGTTAAAATTACGTAACAATATGTAAATCGATCTGTGAAGCTCCAAGTAAACAACATTGGCCTTCTGTCCTTATACTGTCCATTAATGATCTTAACGTTTTGAATAATTCAACATTATCTATTTCCGTAGACATTTGGTTACAAACTGACTTAGATAACTTTTCAGTCAGGTAGGTATGAGTATTCTCGAGTTCAACTCATTTAATTTTAGACGAACAAAGAATCAGGAGGAATTGTTCTTCAGTCGAACTATACGAGGGTTGCCTCTTATGTTTCAGGATTTGGCAGCCCTAGTGTTGCAATCCGGCAATTGACAGCTCTGTCGTAAAGTTGGACATTTTTGAGGTTATACGCACTCAGAACGTTTTGACATACGAGCGCTATTTGTGTTGTTTACAGTAACTTAAAAGATTCATCTCGGCCCAAAATGGAATTAAATCGTCAACATTTTCGTGCGATTATTTTTTACAACTTTCGGCGTGGATTAACTCAGCAACAGTACATGGATGAACTTAATTCAATTTTTGGCGATGAAGCTCCATCAAGGACCAGTGTTTATCGATGGTATGGTGAATTCAATCGTAGTCGTAGTTCACTCCAAGATGAATTTCGTGAAGGTCGTCCAAAATCAGTTGCTGTTCCGAAAACCATTGATGCTGTGCGCGAACTGATATTGGAAGATCGTCATGTGACCTATCGTGAGATTGAGACAACCTTAGGCGTTAATGGGACCAGCATACATTCAATATTGCATAAACATTTGACTGTCAAAAAAATTTGTTCGCGTTGGATCCCACACAATTTGTCAATCGCCCAAAAAAAGGCTTGTGTCAATTGGTCGAAAGAAATGCTCAAAAAATACGGTCGCGGTGCTTCGAAACACGTCTATGACATCGTGACAGGTGATGAATCGTGGATTTACGCGTATGAGCCCGAAAGTAAACAGCAGTCGACTCTCTGGGTGTTTCAAGATGAGCCAAATCCAACAAAAGTTGTTCGCGCACGAAGCACTTCCAAGCAAATGGTCGCCTGTTTTTCCGGAAAAACTGGACATGTCGCAACCGTACCACTAGAACAACACAGAACAGTCAATTCTGAGTGGTACACAACCATTTGTTTGCCAGTTGTCTTCCAAGAAATCAGGAAAACCAACCGAAGACGGATCACTCTTCACCACGACAATGCGAGCTCTCACACATCGGCTGCGAAAACTGCATTTTTGAGCACCCAAAACATCGATTTGATGGGTCATCCGCCGTATAGTCCTGACTTGGCACCGAATGACTTCTTTTTATTCCCGTACGTAAAAAAACAAACTGAGAGGTCAACGTTTTTCGACACCTGAAGAAGCGGTTGCTGCATTCAGAATGCATGTGTTGGAGATACCTCAATCAGGGTGGCAAAAGTGCTTCGACAATTGGTTCAAACGCATGCAAAAGTGTATAGATCTTCACGGGGAATATTTTGAAAAACAATAAAGTGATTTTGCGTATAAGCGTGAAAACATTGCATCACGCCGAGGCTGAAATCTAGAGACATTCAAGATCCGTATGACTTTTCCAAGTTCCAAGCTTATAGATTAGATATACCGTAAACATGTTTTCTGCGATGAGTGAAGCAGCATTGATAGAAGAATTAAAGGTAAAGAAAAACCGCTCATCGCTTGCAACGATGGTGCGTTGAACCAAACATAGACGGAAGTTTATGTTCGACATTCAAGACCGCACTGACACAACCACAGGCCACTTCAAAGAACCAAGATCAAGATTCACAAATTTGGGAAACTATTTTTTTTTCGTTCGAATTTGTATCTAGTGTTCCGCTACTCGTGACTAGTGGAGAAAAAGAAGGAAAACGTAAGTTGCTGCCTGCCCCATTGACCAGAAAGATGTGAACTCGCGGGGAACTTGAGTAGGTTGTTGGTTACTTTATATTAGGTGTACAACTTTGCTTCCGTTTTGCAATAGATGTCTGTAGCGGTAAGTGGTCGTTGAAATAAATAGATCACAGATGGGATACAATAAGCTTAGGTATTTGTAAACATAACGCCATCGTTCTTGTCATTTGCAGGAGGTTTTAATTTTCTGCTTTAATATGAAGAAATGGATTCGTATGCTGCCCGAAAGATGGGAGAAAGTAGTGGCCAGCGATGGACAATACTTTGAATCATAAATGTATAACCAGTTTTTTACAATAAAGCTTCGAATTTCGGAAAAAAACGGCGGAAGCAAAGTTGTACACCAAATATATAGGAACCTTCTTTAAATTCTCAATCATCTGATTACTTACGTTTCTAACTCTTCACATGGGTAGTTTTATTGGCCTGCGGTGGAATGGAGCACCATAACTTAAAAGCTTTATTTGTAGCCGTTCTGCCCTGTTCACATTTTGTTATCAAATTGGCTGTGCCGAATAAATTACTTTTGATACAATGTCGAATAGGAAGTTCTATGCTTTAGCTGCCTTTGTGCAAATGATAATATCGGTCTTGCTAAAGCAAGCTTCTGAGCACAGAAAAGGCATGAAAAATGTTCGCAAATTCTCCCAGTTAATAGCTCCATACTTTCATGTTTGACGAAGTTGCATAGGTTGGCCAGTCGTTTGCGATACAAATGATTAAAATAGACAGTGATACAAATTTATCAATGGCAAAGTCGTTTTTTTAGAGACCTGTGGCGTTTCTAACAGATATACACACTATATACAAGCAAATACTGAAGAACACCGAAAGGAAATTCGAATAAGCGAAACATCAGAGCCGTATATCATAGCGATAACATAACAATTCTACATCGGTTGAGTGTACTTGAGTTTAGAATTCGAATTCGTACACGCGGCAGTGGCCTGATGTGCTGAGCATTGGTTACATTTTTAGTGATTCTAACCGTCATAGCGTCAGATCGAATCACACGTTCTTCACTATCGTCGCAATACGCGATAGGCCTACTTGGCACATACAACATAAACAGTTTCAGTATGTTTGCAAGATCAACTTGCCTATCAGTCAGGTTGTCCTACTAGCTGGGTTACATTGCGACTGATAGCGAACTTTTCAAGTGGTATTCCAGCTTCTTCCCTTCTGTTAGTATGTTATAGCCAGAAGGAGTTCGGTATGTTAAAGTCGCCAAGAACAATAATTTGGAAGGGTGGTTCATTTTTATCCAGTTGATGGTATGTGAAAAGCGTTCGAAGATTGTTGCTGGTCTTTCGAATTTGGGAAGCGGTAAAACATTTTTTTATATTATTAAGTTGACTATGCCTTTTCTAGATTTAAGATAACTTTCTGCAGTATTTTTAAATAAATGAGAACAATTATAAAACAAAGCTTCACTTTATTGTGTACAGTACAAACCACACAATAAATAGGACAGGTCGGCAAATCTAACCTAGAACATAGCATCTATATGTTACAAATGAAATTCGTGTATTATTATGTTGGCACATTTGTTGCAAGGGCAAATACTATATGTGTACTTTTAAATATTTTCCGCGTCAATTTGATACGATGGCTGGAGAAAAGCAAAGATTGCATCGGCTAGAAAGGTCTTGGCTAGTGCTATTGTGGGTTCAAATTTAGTGTTATGCACGCCTTCTTCACAAGCTAAAGATTATTTTTCACTAGAGGAATGTACCTATCCATGAAGGAGCTTTGCACATTGGTAAATTGAGTAATCTGAAGAATGAACTGTTGGAATCTTTTTCCTATTTGAAAAGTTTGGTTCTCTGGTTTCAAACATCAAGAAGATGGAGATGTATATTCTACATTCCATCAAACGAAGTTCGTCTGATAAACGTTGGTTTGATAAAATATGCGAGCTGACTACAGCGGTAAAAAAATAGAGCTTTTAAGCAATGGCCCTCCAATCCCATCGATGTTAACAGAACGAATTTTGTTAGAATCAGAAACGCGTGCAACCAGGCGATTGATACCGCAAAAAAGGCTGCCCAACTGGTTCGCGCTCCTTCTGGTCAATGGCAAAAGCTGTCAGCGGTAACTTCGTTGGTGACAGACAGTGGGACGTTAGTCACGAATTCAAAGGAAAAAGCGAATGTGTTCGCGAATTTATTTTCCGCGAATTCAAACCTCGATCCCGGCCTTTCGGAGCCGCCTGTGATCTCGCCGGTGCGGTCTTCGATGCGCGATGTAT
Source organism: Microdon myrmicae (assembly GCA_963931805.1). NCBI lineage: Eukaryota > Metazoa > Arthropoda > Insecta > Diptera > Syrphidae > Microdon > Microdon myrmicae. The sequence continues at coordinate 3,912,007 of OZ007497.1, read as the reverse complement.
GATGCATTCTTCGTGAACTGGATTGTAGGAAGGCAACCGGCCCGGACGGAATACCAGCGATAGGCCTTAAGAACTGTGCCCCAGAACTATCGCCGGTTCTTGGCAGACTCTTCCGGTTATCTTATGCACGGAGGACCTTTCCTGCCTGCTGGAAAATCGCTCGAGTCCAGCTAATCCCAAAGACGGGAAAAAATTGTCTCCCACAAAATTACTGTCCGATAGCATTACTGTCTATTTTATCTAAGGTGATGGAAAAAGTCATCAATATAGAGTTAGTTAAGTATTTTGAGTGCAGCGGACTTCTGAATGATCGTCAATATGGATTCCGTGGCAGGCAGTCCACGGGAGACCTTTTGACACTTATAACCGATATATGGACATCTGCGATTGAACGGCATGGTGAGTCAAGGGCGGTCGCATTGGATATCTCCAAGGCTTTTGATCGCGTCTGGCACGGGGCATTGCTTAGAAAACTCCGTTCATATGCACTTTCCAAACAGCTTTGCGACTGGACGAAGAGCTTCCTTGAGAATCGATCGATCCGGGTTGTTGTGGACGGCGAGTGTTCGGATCTGTATCCTGTTAATTCGGGGGTGCCCCACGGTTCTATTTTGGCTCCAACCTTATTTTTGCTTCACATAAATGATTTGTTGGAGACAACGGATAACAAAGTGTTCAGTTTTGCGGATGATAGTACGCTTGTTTCCTCCTTTTCGAGTGTTCGACCAATTGGTGCATTTGCGTCGCATCAGCTAAGATGTAGACAGATTGACTCTCTGAATCGGGATCTAGATAGGGTTCTGCAGTGGGGAGGGGCCAATCTCGTCGACTTCAATGCAGCGAAGACACAATATACAACATTCACAAAGAAAGGTGGATCATCAGTCCCACAGCTGATGATGAATGGCCGGGCTCTCGAGGCTGGGGAAAGTTTGAAATTGCTTGGCATCACGGTCCGTGGGAATGTATCATGACATAAACACGTGTCGAATATCGCCAGGTCAGCCTCAGGAAAACTGAGCTATATTTTTAGAGCCAAGAAATATTTTACTCCGGTCCAACTTCTTCTCCTATATAAATTAGACCATCGCACGAATATTGCTCTCATGTTTGGAGCTCGGCTCCTAAACATACCCTCGACCTACTTGAGAGCATACAGAGACCAGCGATCCGCCTGATCGGGGACTCGGCGCTGACGTCGGGACTACAGTCGCTATCACTTCTATACGCTACACTACTCCCTCCTCAGTAACTTCGTTACGATCAATCTCGTGTGTGAACGACGGAGCGAACGAGAGTACGTCGGAGCAGGCGAGTGTGCCTGTGCTCTATGCGGAAGTCGTGATCGTGTGTAAAGTTCTGTTTACTATGGGGAAGTGTGTGCTGTGTGTACAGATCACGTCGTAGTCACCAATTATAGCCTTTGGGATTGATAGTGAAGAACGTGTGATTCGAACTGACGCTATGACAGTTAGAATCACCCAAAATTGAACCTAAGCGTAACACATCAGGCTTCTGGCCGTGTTTAGAATTAGATTTTTAAACTCAAGTATATTCCACTGATGTGAATTGTTATATTATCGCTATGGTATACGGCTCTGATGGGGCTCCTCGATAGTATAGTGGTTAGTATACCCGCCTGTCACCAGGGAGACCGGGGTTCGATTCCCCGTCGGGGAGCCTCTGGCGCAAGACTAATGACCTTGCCCAGAAAAAATAAATCATTATGGAAAATTTAACAAGCCTTAGGACTTGCTAAATAAGGCCAAGACCGGTCCCCGGTTGTAGTGCCGATCATGATGATGATACGGCTCTGATGTATTTTCTTATTCGATTTTCGTTTGGTGTTCTTCACTATTTGCTTGTGTACCGTGTGTGTATCTATTAGAGACGCTACAAGTTTTCATCCTGTCCTGTTATACACGTATTGCCACTGACTTGTGCTGCAATTCAAATAACATTAAAACGAGGACAAAGGAATACTTGCTTTATTGTCTTTATTACGAGTGCAGTTTGAGAAGTCAGTGACTTTTTTGAATTTCCCCCACAGTAACTTTAAATGCAACATCGCTCCCGTCAACACAGTTCTATAAATAGACTGCTGTCAAGGTTTGAGCAAGCTGCGTTATTCAGTTTGTGTTTGACAGTCATTAAAAGCAGACAACTCCGTGAATTTTAACGTTCCATCAGGACAATGCATGGGTCCACACGTGTGTAGTCATCATGGCAAAAATCCATAAATTGCTACCCCATCCAGCATATTCTCCACATTTAACCCCCTGCGACAATTTATTGTTTCCAAGTCTGAAGAAATGGCGGGGCGGCAAGAGATTTGGGTCGAATGAAGAGTTCATCACAGAAGCTAACGTCTATTTTTAGGGACTTGAGGTTGCCTATTATTTGGAAGAATATATAAAAAAATGGGAAAAATGCTGGACTAAATGTATCGAGCTAAAAGGTGAATCTGTTGAGAAATAAAATGCTTATTTGCTGAAAAAATTATCTTTTATTTAAAAAGTTACTGACTTAATAAACTGCCCTCGTATGTTGCAGTATCATATAATTATGCTAAATCGCGTCCTTAATCCCCCAAAAACCGACATTTCATACATTAAAAACGTATTATTTTAAAGTCGTCACACTGGTTTGGATAAAAAGTCGATAGAGATCCTTGAATACAAGTTATCAATGGTGAAAGCATTGTGAGCATTTTTGTAAAAGAATTTAGGATTCCTCAAGAGGGAACAATAAATATTTATTGTAATTAAATCTATCTAGTAAAAATAAATGTGTGGGCTCATAAACTAAAATTAAGCTAGTGAACTTATAAACTACAAGCAAATGTGTGGATTTATTTAACAAATAAATATATAAAAAAAAGGATAGAATAAAAGTAAGTACAGTTAATTGCCGACCTAGTTTGAGGACTACACAGCAACAACAGCAGCAGCAATTACAAAAAACATATCACCACAAATAAAGGACAAGCTTGTTTGAGAAATCGAGTAAATCAACACTGGGGAACATCTAGGCATGCCATCGAGTAAATAAAAAATCATTAAATATTATGATATCACCTGTGAATATGGAGTTATTTCGTTTTAACATTCTATCATAGTACGTACAAGAGTACAATCACTTCGGATAACTAAAATATTGCAAAATCACCTTTCATAATAAATTGTAAAGTACTAAACTAAAAACAACTTAAAGAGAGTAGGCTCAAAAACGCTATACCGCGTTGCAACGATGATCTATAAAGAGGGAGTTAATTCGTTTTAGCATTTTAATAAGCGCTCTGTAATAAAATTGGATAACTAAGATACCTAAAATCCTATCACCTTTAATTATAAATCACAGAATACTAAAATAAAACCATAAATAGGATACTTTCAAAAACACAATTATAGATATTGTACTCTCGCTTATTTAATCTCTGTTCAAGTAAAACCATTTCGTATTTTGAATTCTTTAAAGTGTTTTGCTAAATATTGATTATAATCTAATTAAAATGTTCTACTCTACTGATATACGTCTTCCATTTAACACAATCACTATGTTTATTAAATATAAATTACTTAATTGCAGAATATTGTAATAAAGGAGTTTACGTCTATAAATTGTTTGCTTAATTAACTCCGAATCTCTAATTACTTGGAAGATACATTCTTCTAAAATAGAGGACGAAATACAATATATTAATGCGTAGTATATATTTAATGTTTTTTCTACATTTAAAACTAATTAACAAAGTCATTTATATTTTACACAAATAATTAATATTTTTCGTTTTTATCGCGTTAAACAATTAGTAATTATCCCATTATTTATGGGATTTACATATAAATAAATACAGTTTTTCTATCCAGCGCTTATAAGTTTTTCTGAAATAAAAGTGGTGGTACGACTTGGAGAGAGGTGATATTAATCTTTGCTTTTTTGTTGCTATATTTTAATAGAATAATCGATTAAATAAGAAATTGTGTCGTTGCCCACAATAGAAGATTCAAATAAACTTATCTTTCGAGTGTTCGGTTCAGTTAAGGAACTATGTAAAAAAATATTAGATTCACATCTAAGCACGGCATCTTTTAGAGTTATCAACAAAAAAAAAAAAAAAGAAAGAAGAATTGTAGATTAATGTAAAGTGTTCGGTTCGTTTAAGGAACTATGTAAAAAAAATATATTAGATTCACATCTAAGCACGGCATCTTTTAGAGTTATCAACAAAAAAAAAAAAAAAAAGAAAGAAGAATTGTAAATTAATGTAAAGTGTTCGGTTCGTTTAAGGAACTATGTAAAAAAATATATTAGATTCATATCTAAGCAGGGAATCTTTTAGAGTAATAAGAAGAAAAAAGAATCGTTGAGATTTAGTCGCAAGTTACTTTTTACATTATAAATAACATCGTTTGGTTCATTGATTTCCTTCCACAATCACGAGTTCTTTTTGTAAATTAACGTAAAGGCAATTTGTAAAGAAGAATAGATAAATGCAAATCATTATGTAATGTATATATGTATTAGATCCCAGTAGTCGTGGGTGTGATGAGCTGACAGTACTATAAGGGCAGAATAGGCGGGTCGGTGAGGTCGTGATCTCTTGGGTTCCTACAGGCCAATAAATAGTAATGTATCTATTAGATTGGGAAAAAAGTATTTTAGGTTTCTTAATTTGGTTGATTTGAAAGCATCATATCGTTGAACTGGTCATCTAGTAACCCTTTTCCTACTTTGACAAATAACAGATAACCTGTGCATTTGTGGTTTATATGTTGAGATTGGTTCGTCGTGTTAAAAGTTATTACAAAGCAAAATTGAGTTAATTTAAAGAAAAAACAAAATAAAAAAAAACGCTATATTTTACAATTTTCCCACGATAAGGAAATAATACGGCACAACTCAGTGGAAGCATTTGTGCTGTTTATGAACACAGTACTTTATAGCTACCAATTGTTATTATTCGCTCACTTTTGTTCTTGAAGGTGAAAGGTGCTCTTCGCTGTCGTTAACCTGTTAATGAAAAAGATTTGAGAAGATATATGTGGCCATGTCCATAAAACTGATTGCAAAAAGCAGACCGATCGTTGGATGTCGCAAGTGTTGAAACGGAGAACGAAGAAAATCCGCTTTTGAGGTGTAGCTAATAGTTAATGACAAATGGATCACATATTTGTATGTTGTATTTCATTATGACCACAGCAAAGTTAGACTTTAAGCAATAGTGGAAAATAATGACACGTCAGCAAATCATTGAGGGCCGTCTGCAAATCTGGGTAGTAATGTGGGGAAGGAGTATGTACCGGACACGGGCACTAGGTTCACGTCCTTCCTCCATCATAAATTAGTAGTTCCGACGAGCACTAAACGATTCCGCCGAAGCAAAGGAACCACCAACACAGGAAGTAAAACATATTGCTATACTGTTTAATCTAAGTTCCGGATTTATTTTGCTTGAATCTGTATTGTATCATATTCATTGTTCGACGCTAACACTTTTTAGAAATGCTTATTAAAAATTACTTTCTATTTCACTCGATCAATTCAACGCACTGACACACGACTCGGTAGAAACTACTAATTAGAAAGTCTATACGCATACTCGGCGCGCGACGAGGAGCAGGAGACCGATCGACCGGCTCGGTCGGCTGATGGTAAAGGACTCAGCGATCTTTGGCTTGTGCAGAGCTGACTCGCTAATGGGCTGAGTTTGGTGGTGTGGTGAAAAGGAAATGAAATTTCCTTTGACCAGTGACCAATGGAAGGCGATCTTTGGCCCGCAGTGGTGTGCGTGTGTGTTCGTACATATCACCGTGTTTATCGATGCATTTAGCAAAGGATAAACGAAACCTACAACGAGGGAAAAAGAACAAAGGAGAAGCGACCTAAGGTATCGTTTGGTAATGAGGGTCAGCTGAGTAAATAGCAGCCACTCATTAGATGCAAAAAGGGATTGCGATACTTTATACAATGGAGATCGTACATCGTATCTTTGCCGACTGGGAGAATCGGATTCTCTTGTTTGCATATGTTTATGCTATTGAATCCAATCCGGCGGCTAAGCGCGCCGTTGGTGATTGTTTGAAGATTCAAACAAAGAAGTATTTCCGAGAGAAGTACTTGCAGCTGAATCAATAGTTGCAAGTTTTCGGAAAGTAATTTAGATGGTTACACAATGACGGTTGTGTATACCATCTGTGTCAATTATGCATGGCATCTACGGCGACGCCAGGATCGAACTCTAGTGTGAATATTTACACTAATTGGTAATTCGATTCTTGGTCGTTAATGCAGAGATGCATTGATACATGTATGAATGCCCTTGTAAGAAAAATTCTTTGCAGGCATTTCCAGGTAATGCATTGAAAGCATTTATTATCCTTGGGAAGGAAATGTTTTTGCTGCGAGGAGATTGCGGTGCAGGTGTGGGAAGGTTGGAATTTGCCTGGCAACCGAAGGTACCGAACAGGTTTTGGTTTAATGCTCCTGTATAATGGAAAGAATTCTTGTAGGGAATTTGTATGCGAAGAGATGCATGAAAGGTAAGGGTTCTTTTACAGGGACTTTTAGATTATAAATTTGATCTATTTGATGCGTGAAGCATTTACAGGTGCTTAATGCGATTGCATTAGCAAAAACTTATGCAGATTGGGTTGTAGGGATGGGGGTTCTTTAGGTAAGTAGGCAATCGGGTTTGGCGGAACCGCCACAGTAACAATCTTGGAATCTTTGCAAGGACCCTCTTTTGATTACACAGACCGAACTTTGAATAAGCAAGTAAATACAACCAAAGAAAAAAAAATTCCAGAGTCGAAAACTGTAATCTAAGTAAACTTGAAGCATTCGATTTGGAAAATACAGCACTGGGCTCAAAAAAGGAACGTGCGATTGGGGATACGAGTCTTGGGGTACGCACCCCATGAAGATTGATGCACGCTATGCGAGTCTCGAAACTCGGTTAGGGAGACTCGGGACAAGATAATCAAAATTCCAAATCCGAGACTCTTTCCGCGAATCTAGAAACGAGGAATAAACGAGTCTAGAAAAATGAACGCCCAGGATATCTACCCGGAGAATCAATCCACAAGGAAGATAAGACTGATAAGGAAAATCGCAAGTCCAGTTTCAATCTATTTGATTGAAAATGCGGGCCCAAGTTCTACAAACTTCATTGTCAAACGTGAGGATATTAAGGCTTCCCTGAAAACCGGCCGAAGCAGGATATGGGAATGGATTCTGGGATTCGTTGCCTTAAAATTCAATGAATTGTTTCGTCAAAGAGAAATTGTAATGTTCATTTCTAAATTTCTTTATCCGCATTATGTTGTGATATTTACGGTCACTCCAACTAATCGTCGAATTTAATCGAGTGCCAACCATTGATAGGTCGCTGGTGTTTTCGTAGGGGTTAGTTAGTTAGTTAGTTATATGACCGTGATTGGTTTGATAAAGAAGTTGGAAATGGTTGTTCGAATGAATTAAGAATCTTAGTTATTGGGAAACGCGTGAGTTGGGTTGAAAGTAGTGATCAAGAGATCGTTTTTTAAAACAGAAAAAAACAGAGTTAGTAACACATATGCGGTCCACGGGGAACACTTAGATTAATTCTATAGCAGGCGGGTTGACATCAGGCCGAACCACTTGTATCGAGCGGACAGAAAGATAGTCTCTCATTCATTGAATCAGTGTGTCGTCAACTCCATAGGAATGCAATTTCGACAACTGGGCCGGGTGTCAATTTAGCCAGGATGTTAACTAGACGCCACCTAAACCTACTTAAATCAAGGGGCTAGATAGTATCTTATCCATTGAGTCAATGTAAACTTCACAGGAAATCGAATTCAATAATAATGGACAAACTCTGTTGAATATTTGGAATATGACCATAACGACTACTTTGCTTTCAACGGGTGGCTCGTAGGGCGTATTTTTAAGAACAAAACGAAAACGCAAGCAAGAGAATCGGTCTCGTCTATCTGAAAATGCATTTATCGGTAAACGTGATAAAGAAATGGGCCAGTCATGAAACACAGTCGATGGTTAAACCGCTTCATTTTATTGTGATTTTAATAGCAAAGCCAAGGCAGTCCTAAATCCGCGAAGGGATTTAAATGGCAATATATATTTTTTGGGCAAGTCTTTTATTAAACTTAAGCTATGAATAGACGTTATGAAAGACATATTTCTGACTTTTTTTTATGCCTACAGTTGTATAATGTTTCGGTTTCGATTTTCTGAAAAACACAACTCTAATAATATAGCGATAGGTCCATAATAAACTGTGTTGTTTATAGTATTTTAACATATATATTTAACAATCACTCTCTCTCTTTTTGCTCTCATATCATTAACAAATTGCTTAATTGGATAAAATGTATTAATTGACAAAACTTATAAACGCGTTTCCGGTTTGCTTCACATCTCTAATATATAAACTATTCTTTTTTTTAGAACGACTTTTTTTACAAAACATTTGCATACATTAATTGTAAAATTTAAAAACATCATTTCACTAAACTTAAAAATAAAGTTAAATAAATCTCATATCATTTGCCATTGAGTATATGAGTATGCAGTTCAAATTTTCTAAAAACTTACAAGAGGTGGAGAAGGGTTGTAGGACTGTTATAAAAACAATTCTTTCAAGAAAGAACACACACACAATATTTTATAAAAATATATATGAAACAAACAAAAAATGATAATAGTAATAAATATACATTAGATCATACTCTAAAAAAATGATTGTAAACTTGCGTAATTTTAACGTAGTCTTAATAAATATAAATTTAACTAAAAAGATATGATAACAAAATTCGTAATTTCCTCTAAAATTAAATAAATCGATTTTGTTTTTTTCTCTAGAATATTACAACAACATTTTACACAAACATTAACCTCTAGAGTAATGACTGAGGAAATATCAGACAATTTTTAAATAGACAATTTTCCCCCGAAAAACAACCGAATATATAAATAGAAATGACGAAGTAATGTACAATAGTGGAAAAGAATGAAAAATCGAAAGACAGATTATACGAGGGTGGTGTGAAAAGTTTCCGACCTCAACGTGAAGATAGCGGCACTCGTCAATAACAGCTAGTGAATGTAGTTGTGCATCTTTTGGCAGTTACTCAACAAAATTTCAGCCATTTTGAACGGGTAGTTTTTATTTGACATTCGTTTGAGAGACCCGATGTTTTTTGGGTTTTTTTTTTTTTTTTGGAGCCCATTTCACTTTTGCTGTCCACTGTTTTGAATGTATTTTTGTTTCGGTCGTATAATGGTGTATCCAAGTTTTATCGACAGTAATTAGTCGGCGCCAAAACTCGGATTTATTGCGTCTAAACTGCGCCAACAGAGCGCGCTGGAAATGTTCACTCGAACACGTTTGTGGTCTAACGTGAGCAAACGCGGCACCCAACGCGCGGACAGCTTTCTCATGCCCAAATCTTGATTTAATATGTGACAAACACGTTCTTTGGACATTTTCATAGCCTCTGCTATGTCTCTCACTTGAATTCGGCGGTCGTCTAGCACCATTTGGTGGACTTTAGCGATGTTATCGTCAGTTCTTGCAGTTTTTGGACGTCCCGAACGTTCATCGTCTCCCAAGCTCTCACGGCCACGTGTTATGTTTTTATTTATAACAATTTAATCAATTAAATATAGAAGGTGGGACTTACTGTGGTTTATCTTGGGTATCTTGGGATGATGTGGCGGCTCGCGTCAGGTTGCAGGGGGCGTTGAAGGCTGCTCCCCTGTTCAGCAAGCTTCGTTAATGAACATGCATCCGCTTATTACTTGCGTCACCAGAGATAAGTTAGATAAACTTGCTAAGCTGAATGAAACGGTCAGCTGATGAATTTATGAAGTGTTTCTGATTCTTCTTGACTTGTATTTGGACGTTGAAATTACATCAAATCCATAAATTTAAATATTGTTCTTTTTCATTCGGAGATTGACGGCGAATTGTCATTTTTCCGAATTTATTTTCGTTGTATTATTTTTATTTTATTATTTTTTTTCTCCGCCAAGTAGAATTTGCATAAAGTAGTTTATGCAAATTAACTACTTGGCGCGTTATTTCCTTTTACAGGTAAAGAGGGGAATCAAAGGGGGATTAGTGGATTCTGGGGGGACCTGGACTCAATGTCGGTCCGTAACACACGTTTCAATTCAGCTGCCCAACTTTTCACTGCGGTAAATGATGGGGCAGAGTCCCCTTACATAGAGTCCAACTCATCTTTGATTTTTGTAAGCGTATTGCCTTTCAAAAACAAAAATTTAATGACAGCTCGATACTCAGTTTTTTCCATTTTCACAAAAACACACATCGACTGTCAAATAAAAACTACGCGTCCAAAATCGCTAAAATTTTGCTGAGTAACTGTCAAAAGATGCACAACTACATTCACTAGCTGTTATTGACGAGTGCTGCTATCTTCCCGTTGAGGTCGGAAACTTTTCAGTCCACCCATGTAGCATTTTGACGATGATCTGGAAACCACCAGAATCCTGTAAACAAAACTTATTTCTCTAGAGAGTATTCGAACTTATGAATAGCAGCTAGCGATGCCTTAAACCAACATCAGGAAGAGCTGTTTGGATATGGTTACGATGCATTTGAAGTATTGCCGTATGGGATTGCAGTAAAGATGCTATAAAATGATTTCCGCCGATCGCAGCATTGGATCACAGCTGAAAGCCTCAGCCGCGATTGGTGATAGCTTCGCGTTCCGTGAAATGTTACTGCGAGAATGAGAGCTGTTCGCTTGGTTGAAAGTCGTTGTTGCAGTGGCTGTGGTCACAACTGTGCTAATGCCAGCATTGGAGTTGGAAGGATTATGGATTGTGGCAACAGCAACAGCGGTGGTAACAGTACAACCGGCATCTGTTGTGGATGGACATTTAGCAATTGTTGCTACGGATGGTGTAAGAGTCAGTGTGGAACTATCATCGCTACCGTAGTATGTGGATGGTTTTGATGATACGGATGGTATTTCATGGATAACAGCGGACTTTCGAATGGTTTGCTGCAACAAGGAGTTTACGTCGATCGCTGGCCACGCGACCAGCGAAACACTTCGTCATAACACTGAGGTGAAGCTGCCATCGCTCTTATGGCGATGATGTTTGCTGTAGTGCTTGCATTGTTTGCGAGGAAGTGCTGATGGGCTGGGTTCTGCCGAAATAGCTGGAGTAATTGGGACTGAATCGACTTCTTGAGATAGCGGTTTATCAGAAGACAATGAGAAGTATTCAGATTGAGATATTGATGATTTTCCTGTCGTACTAAGAACATCGTCTCCGTTCAGACTGTCTGTGGGGATTTCGACTGGTGTAGATATGTCGGACATAGTAGCCGGATCACTTGTGCTGGAATCTCTTCGAATAGTATCGCTTTCATCATAACTGCAACTGCAGTAGCAGCGACTCGTTGAATTGCAGGAACAGAAACTTTCCGTACTGTGCTGACTGCTGCCTTGCCCAGCTTCATCGCTTTGTCGTTCTGGTTTGTCTTCGCAATGCACACAGACTTCAACGTCTCCACTAACATCATATTCAGGATCTTCAATGTGGCTGAGACTGCTGCTAAAGCTACATGCTCGTTGAAATTTCTCATTCAAATCCTCGTGGCAACAGCTGCAGCTGCTGCACTTACTGCAGCTACTACAGTAGTAAGTTCGGCTAAGGTTTATGAATTGCTTACGTTTTATTTTAACACTTTGGCTAAGACTAAATTTACAACAATTGGCATCGCGGCATAGTTGCCTATCTGGATTCACAATGTCGTCATCGTCTTCCTCGACATCTGCGGCGCATTCCAGTGTATCCTGGCGTGTAATTCCCATGCATTTATGTTTGCAATTGCGCATCACAGCAACCTCTGCTTCATCAGTTGGGGTAGCTGAAGTGGTTGTGGAACTGATGGAATTAATGCGATTGGATGGTTCGCATTTAGCCTTGGGAATGCTGCGCCTTCCTCTGTATTGGCGATTTGGTAGACGATGGTGATGGCAGAGTCGTGCGTCGCCATTACATTGCGACGAAATTTCTTTGCTGTTTGCAATGTTGTGAGCTAAGACAAATGAACGGTTGCTGCAACTGCTGCAGAAGCTTACATCGTCCGTAAGGGTTGCTGCATCAATTTCGATAGCAATATGACCGCCAGTCGGAATTCTCTCTGGGAGCCTATTGTGCTTGTTGCGATGGTGCAAATTGTGAATTTGTCGTGGGTCCAGATCTTTGTCATCTGTGCTCGTTAACGATTGGGAAGAGTCTGGTGGTAGCTGATGCTGTTTGACTATTGGCAGTTCTGGAAGCCTTTTTCCCGTGATTCTCCTTCTCTGCTGATTTGGATAATGTCCTAATTGCTTTTGACCAGAAGAAACAAGTGTTTCTGAAACACAATGACAATGATGGTGAGGATGGAAGTGGCAGTGGCAACAATAACAGCAATAACAATAGAATTCTAGCCCAGTTCCATGATGATTAGCTCGCCATTTAGAAAAACCAAGATCTGGTGTTTGAGTAGCATTATGACGTTGCCTCTTAACACCATGATGCCGACAGGGCTTCTCAGATACATAAATGGCATTAAGATCGTCAGGATCTGGAATTGAGATGGCACAATCAGCAAATATTCTTGGAACGCCAATGCTTTTAGACATTTTTTTACCGGTGGTTGTATGCTGGAAAGCTTTGTTTTCATAATCATTGAGATGGTGAATATTTGTATGAGACGCTAGAAGGTGATCATCGCCACTGCTTGTTGTACGGGGTATAGAGTTTGGATGTTGGAGATGGACGTGGTTTTGCTGTTGTTGTTGTTGTTCATCGGGGGCAAACTGCTAATCTCCACGGTGGGCGTTACGTGGTTGCGAGTTCTTTCGATATATGTACACTTGAAGGAGGATAGCGATATCAAGGCTGACCTGAGGAAGACGAAACGGATCGTTTACTAAAATGCTTTTTGTTTTTACTAAATTGATTTGAATAAGAAGGGAAATTCATATCCATAAAAATGTACAGTATTTAATTGTTCTACTCACTTTAAAGCTTTTGCTGCACTCTTGAAAATAATTCACCCTCTAATATTATAAAATTCGCTCCTATCAATAAAATGTTTACTATATGAAACTCTGATAAAGTGGCTGATTGATTTTACCTTTATCTGATGTGTTCTCGAAAGCGGGCTCTATAGCATTCTGCCACAATGCGTTTCAAATCAATGCCATGAGAAAAAACCACAGCAATTATTGGAACCAAAGCCTCAACACATCAGACCACTGCCATGCGTGGAAGATGACTTTTTTGTGGACTCTTGGCGGTTTTTTACTGTGTACCGCCATAATAAAATATAAGTCACAAATTGATTTGTTTCTATTGTACTACTAATTATACATTTCCGTGCAATGGAGCAGCAATATTAAATCGAATATGTATTTAATGTGAATTTATTTGAAGAGATTAATGTTTTAAAAAAACAAACGATACCTAACAATCATCGAGCGTAAGAGGCCAAAGTCAACTGATTCATACGCTACGGACAGCAATGACCCGACCTCATTGAAATTTCTAGGAAGTTCTAAATGATTGACGTTTTCTTGCTGTTGTTTACTCTCGGGCTTGCATTGTACTCGCGAATGTTTGTAAACGCAGTCAGTAAGTATAATTTGTAATTTTGGAGTGCCGTACAATTATTATATAACACCTCGCAATTGAAAGGATGCATAATATAGTGTCCTGGGCAACGACGATATGTCAAGTTGTTTGACAAGTCAATCTGAATCTTGGCTGTGTTAGAATATCGATGTTTGTAAATGCTAGTGAACGGCGTTTACATTCATATTTGTGAAACGAGTTCTCTGGTATCTTACAATGCGTGTTCTTCGAGCAGACGAGTTGTTTATCATTCAGTTTGCAATGAAACTACTTGCACGTTTGCCCGCCTGAGATTGTCCAACTGGGGGTCCGGATGGGGAAGAAGTATACTTCCACGATTCTTTATCTCAGAGGCTAGAATCATGTTGTTTCCCCAGGTTTAGTCTGAGCCATCGGTCAACGTCCGAAACATAATTGAACATTTCTTTGAACCGTATCGCCGAACCTTTAGTCTGTTGGGGTGGTATCCCGACAGAGAGCTAGGTATTGCGGCTGATCTACTTCCTGTTTCCAGTTTTCCAAATAACAATTTCATGGAGTTTATTGCTTTACTGGAGTGCATTTTCATCGGGGGTCTACGCATTGATGCCCTTCTCGGCTTTAGTTGTTGTTGGAGAAGGAGCAGAACACGACTGCCGACTGTCGGACTGAGCATCGGATATTTATACCAGTTGCTCCTTTTGTTCCTATGACTGCATGCGAACAAGAGAAAGACAGCAGCTGCCGACTGGACAACACAACGTCTCCTGCTGTGCAACGTGGGACCCAAGCGTTTCAACCGCAACGCATCGAAGCACACCCGCTGCGACTAAGCAGCAAGACAGACGGTCGTGCAACCGATCAAAGCCAGCAACAAATATCAGCGCACTCAGTTGCGTAAGCTACAGCCGATCCACAAGCATCGGAGTCAAGTTGCTAGTGGCGTCACTTCGATCAACAAGCATCGAAAGGGCAAACTAATTTGCAATGGCTACCAGGGATTCGCCAAGCAAGTCAATGGCCGATCAGACTGTTCCGGCACTCAAGAGGAGACGAGGAGTCATCAAGGGATTCCCCACACGGTTGGAGGAGTTGACGAACAAGGCCAATGAGGTGACTTCACGAGAGGAAGTCGCGAGCAAACTGCGTAAACTGCAGGACGGGTTTAAGAATGAGCGTCTAACAGAAGAGAGAAGGCCAATGACACATTTTGAGGAAACACACCAGGGTTCCGGACCACAATCCGTGGAGGAGGCAATCCAGTTGGTGGGTCAACTGATGAAAGCGGAGAATATCGGCTACGCAAGTGTAAATCAAATTGCAACAAATTATTGAAGCGGCTTTCGGTTGATTGACCAGGTACTGAAGAAGTAAAGGCGGAGAATATCCGCTACGCAAGTGTAAATCAAATTGCAACAAATTATTGAAGCGGCTGTCGGTTGATTGACCAGGTACTGAAGAAGTATACCACTTTATCACGAGCGAAGGAACGAGGCTGCTTGGGGTGAATTGGCATCCCAGGCCAGACTATTTGAGCTACAAGGTACAGGAGATTCCGGAGGTATCAACGCTCACGAAGAGGAACGTCCTGTTCTGTCACACGTCTCCAACCCGTATGATCCATTGGGCTTGGCCGCTCCAGTGGTGGTGCCAGCCAAGCTGGTATTGCAAAAACTGTGGCTTAAAGGTGTCGATTGGGATGACCCGCTGGATGAAGAGATTCGGAGAAAGTGCAAGGAATACTTCGAGAGATTACCGGCGCTGGAGTCGGTGAAGATCCCACGTTGGTTGGGACATCCGATGCCGCTTCAGTTGCATGGGGTTTAGGACGCAAGTGAGAAGGCGTACGGAGCAGTCCTTTACACCAGATTTGAGTAGGAAGCGGCTTCCCAGGTGCGTATCATCATGGCGAAAGCAAAGGTGGCCCCAGTTATTGTTACAGTGGATGGTCCGATTGTCAAGAAATTTTCACACATATCGTTTGAAAGTTAGTACTTCTAAAAGTCAAAGATTTTTCATTACAGGCGCCATCTTTGAGTTAGTCTCGGGACTTATTGTATGATGTCTAATACCAAAATATTCTATCTTAGTAGAACATTTAAAATCTATGAACGGTAAACGAATCTAACTTGCGGGTCATAACATCGGAGAGAAAGTACATGGTAAAAGAATATTCAATACTAACCTGCAACGTACCACAAATCCAGAACTGTGATGGCGCCTTTCTTAAAATAAAATAGACAGTCTTAAACATATCACCAAGCGTCCACATTATAACCATGTGTATACTCATTCCATATGTTGATTTGTTTTTAAAATTTCTTATGAATTGTGGGGCTCCTGTAAGAATAGAGATAAACTTGGGTATTCTACGCTTACGGCCATTGTGCACTTACCTAACATAGCCTCTGTGAAAACAGCAAAAAAACCAAGCGTTTCCATAAACCAGTCAATTGACAACATAAGATATGTAATAGCTGCACCAACTGCCCACACAACGAGCATAAAATCTAGATACGACTGAAAGTCTGTCCAAGCCCAAAAGTACTTCATATCGAGGTCTGTAAGGAAAGTAAATGTAATGAATTACATGTTCATATTTTTGTAATAAGCCAATCAATTTTAACTACACATTGTTTTTTTAAATCGATTTCAATTTCAGCAAATTTAAACATACACACACATATGATATATGAATGATCTTAATAGTGGCAGAATCCTGCGAAAAATGCAAACTAAATCAGTGATGAGTTCTAGATCACTCGTTGAAGGGCTTGAAATGGGGTGTAATTAAATGAGTGATTTCAAAGCACTTTTAAAATCCATGCATAATATGAAAAAGGACCAAACATAAAAAATTTAATTCACCATTTACGTTTGAGCAAACCTTAACTGGCACCATAAGTAAGGTTCTCCTGTATCAAATTGGGGTCTAGAAAACTTGTCTTCTACATTACAGCACACTGCTTTGGGATTACATATATGAATTTATATGATGTATGTATATATGGAGTTGTTTGTATAATATGCATGAATCTAAACAATATATATGTAAAAAAAAAATCACGAGTGGTCAACCTACTTTCGTTTATCCTTTAAAGACACGACGAAATCCTTAAAAGAATAAATTTAGTTATTTTGAGAAGATCTTTTCCCCCAAACAATTTTGATATCCTAAGAAGAATCTTTTATGTGGCCGAGTCATGTAAGGCAATTTATTCGCACTTTACAATTTGTAAAATTGGCTGTTATAAAATGTGTACTAAAAGTCATTTTCAATTGTGTTATTCCCTGTACGAACGTATAGCGTTTGGGATGATAGTGAACAACGTGTGATTCGAACTGATGGTATGACAGTTAGAATCACCAAAAATTGAACCAAAGTGCAACCTATAAGACGAATTCGATTTCTAAACTCAAGTACATTCGACTGATGTGGATTTGTTATGGTATCGCTATGGTATACGGCTCTGATGCATTTTCTTATTCGATTTTCGTTCGGTGTTCTTCACTATTTGCTTGTGTATTGTGTGTGTATCTGTTAGAAACCTCACAAACGCATCCGCTAGTAGAGGCGCGGGGCATATGCCAGTAACTAGCCCCATCGTTGGGAATTCGGTTGCTATGAAGCGTTTCACGAGAGCGGAGCATGCAAGAATTTTATAAAAACAATAATTCTGCTGCTACTACGTGGTGGAAATTATTCATCATCATCATTATCGGCACCACAACCGAGATCGGGTCTTGGCCTATTTGGCAACTCTTGAGGCTTGATACTTTTCCATAATAATTTGTTTTTACTGGCAAGGTTATTAGCCTTGCGCCACGGTGGAAATTATTAATCTGAATAAATTCGTCAAATACTTAGGATATGAAAACATGGGTATAGTCGTTTGAGAAGATTCGGCAACAGACAAACCACAAACGGTATGACGAAGATCGTCAGGAAATATCAATCGTGTCAAAGGTTCAAAAGTTCCTCATAATGCTTAAAGATTTGTACCTTCATTCATTTGTCAGATTAAAATTGGTACAAGAACTGATGCTGTCCAGAGGATCGAATTCCGTAACCAGATGATTGATTTTTTTTAAGTTCTAAAGCAACATTTTGTGCCCCATCTAGGCACATTTTCATCTTAATGGCCGAGTGAATAAACAGAACTGTCGATAATGGAGTGAAACGAATCCAAAACTTAAGTATGAGAAACCACTTCAGTCGCCAAAAAGTTACCGAGACGGGTAGTTTCGGCTTCAACTACTTCACGACCGTTTTTGAACGGTTTTTACTACTTAAACGCTCTTGTTGTCGATATTACAAAGTTCCCGTAGGCTCTTTCAACAATTTCAGCCTATCCGAACAAGAAGTTTTGTTAGATACATAAACTTTAAAACAAACCTTTTGCTCAACTTTTTTTGTATTAGGAAAAATCGCAGATAGTACAAACGTAAACTAATGTATCTGGATATACAGAGCGAACAAGATAGGACTGAAACTCTGCGTCCAAATGATGACAGTTATACCATCGTAGACTGTCCGTTGCCCACACTTTTCCTTTGTGACTACTTAATATCCAAGGTAGAAATCCAGTCTCGCTGTTTGGATTAAGTAGAAGCAGACATCCGAGCAGAAATGACAGCCACATCGGAGACCGGGTAGATCTAAAACATTTGCCGTTAGGTTTAGAAGAGTGTCGGTAAAGTAACGGAACACTTCCAAATGACATAATTTTTATGCAATAAATGCCCAATGTTGCGGATTCGCAATTATATGCAGCGGTGAGAATCTAGTACGTTCATCGTCTAGTACACTCCTCGAAAAACATATTCACCACACCTCTCAGAAACTAGCTGACAGTGCATCAACTATTAATTAATGATTGAATTGTTAACTTGCGGAGAAAACTATGTGCGTTTTAGTTTTGCGTGTGAAGAAGTAGACCTCTTTTATAAAGATCATATAGAATTTCCGTAACAGTTGCTGCTGTGATAGTTGTGATTCAGATGATAGTTTTGCATTAAATTTATATAATTAACTAAAACAAGGAACGTTCTATTTGTTATCCTGGTTTAATTCGTTTTAATACAACCCATCAACCAAAAGTCAAAGTGATCATCACTGCATACAGAGGGACAAGCAAGTTCATCAAATACATCCATTCAGCGCGGGACCTTCAAGCCGGAAGATTGTGACTTGAAGACTTCGAACCGCCACAACCATGGTGCGGACACTTGCAAATGAAAGAAGTACTTAACCGAAACACAACCAGGTTTCATTGAAGAATCTGGACGCGGCGGATTTCTACAAAAAATGTATTCCTGTTCCTTTTCCAATCTAAAACTATTTGGTTTCAGGCATCGTTGTTTCGGACGCCATTGCGTCAACTATCGAACCACCGTGATCCATCCTTGGATATTCCCCGACGACATTCCTCGGTCGGCGAAATTGACACAGATCTCTCCGACGACGTTCGCCGGCCGACAGAGATCACAACACCCAAAAGACTTTAATAATTCATTAAACATATTCATCACTGTTTCATTAAGCAATTTTGTTTAGAAATTAAAAAAAAAAATTTCAGGATATTTAATAAAAAAAAAACGTCGAATTTGAGGCAAAAACATGAACATTAATCCTCCACAAAATGAATCATAAGCGACATCATGCAAAATAATCTTGTGGTAGATTTTATTTTTATTTACATTCAAATATATTTAAGGAATCAGTAAGGACACTAATAGCGCCTTTGCTGTAGAGCACAAAAATGTTTAAATTAATTTTCAATTTTATCTCGGCTGGAATACAAAGATGAATATCATTTAAGGGGGCATTCAGGTTTGTCGGGTCAAAAAATAGGTTATTTTCATGATTTTTTTTAAGAGAAAGTATTAAAGATATAACAACAATTTTTTTTTAACATTTTATTCATCTTTCGACTACGTTTGTAAATTTTGTCGAGTCACTCCGGAACCGGAAACCCCCCCCCCCCCCCTCCAGATGTTCAAAGTTAGCCATCCGTTCTGGTCGCGTAAGGGTTATTTTCGTCCCCGGTGAAAAAATACGAAAAATGAAAAAAGTTTATTGAACTTAAATACATTTAGCCCAATGTGAGTGAAAACAATTTTAAAATTGATAAAAAACAACAAAATGGCGGACTATTGAAAAAAAATGTTTCTGCCCTTTTTGCCCCTTTTTTTAGTTATAACTAAAAAAATAAATAAATAAATAAAAAAGTAATTCACTCACAATTTGCGTGCGCTTGTTAAAAATATGTGTGCGAACTTTCATAAGAATCGCATGCACCGTTTTCATATTATTGTTTACACCGCACTCAAAAAAGTCGTTTCGAGAAAAACGCATTCAAAGTTTGGAGATAAATTAGACAAAAGATAAAAGTGATTTTTTTTCATGAAATCATCGGGATTTTTTATACTAACGGCTAGACATCTATTCCTGGACCATAAACAATTCCTTCCACGACTTCGAATTGGTCCTCCAGTTGCATTTTGGCCTTTTCCCTCGCTGTTCGTGCCTCGTGCGAGTTGTATACTAGGCTGCGGTCAGCGTCTTGCAGCCGATCTCTGTCCCTCTCGTTCGCAAACGCTCTCGCAGCGTACCCAATTTTGATGCCCATGACTTGCATTATTAGCAATACGGGTAAAAACCCCCCATTAAACATACAAGCTGCGGTAAGAGCCGCAACTTCAATGATTTTCTTACCACTGTATGTGTGTTTTGGCGCCATTTGCCAGATAGTAGCATTGAAACTTTCGTTGTTATTTTGTGTGAAACCTCCCTCGCATTTTTTTTTTAACAAATCGGGATCTATCAGCTTTACGTAAACTGGGTAAATAGCTGTTCGTAATTTAGGATCCAAGGGAGGTTTGTCGTGGTGGAACTTTGACAGCTCATTCGCAGCTTCCGCGCGTTTCCATTTGCACCATGACTCTGGGCCCTCTGGACAGTTTTGATGTTGCGGATTTTTATCGCTTGATATTTTGCGGTAGTATGTTGCCCAAATTTCTTTCGCCATTTCTTCAGCAGAGTGGTCTGTTTTCTTTGCTTTTTTTATGACACCGCGTAATTGCGAACCGATTCGCTTTCCCACGTGATTGATACACTCGGCCTTTACAACATTTGGAAATGATTTCTGCAATGCTTTCATTATTTTTACATCCCCGTCTCCAATGTACTTTTCGTAAATGCGGCCGTGCAGATCAAAAGCGCGCTCGAACATCTCTAACATTCCGTCAGGCTCCATTTTACCCGAACTTCCATTGTGATCCAATGTGCAAACTGGTTCGTGCTCATCCCACCAAGTTACATATTCAGGGGTGCCTTTCTTTGTTTTCATAAGGTTGCAGCCTTGGCAATAACGCGATTTCACAGTAAGATCGAGAGCTTTGTTTGTTTTGTTGCCGATCAATGTCATAACGCCATAATTAGCAGTATGACCCCTTTTGCTCCAACTACCATCTCCAGAAGCAGTAAATTTTTTATCTTCACTTTCATCAGTTTTTTCTTTTTCTTCTTTGCTAGCCTTTTTTATCACGGAAGAAAAAACGCCGATACAAGCGGTGTGTGCATTATCGAGAGCAGCGTAGTAGACGTGTTTCGTAAATTCGCCAATTCCATCAGTGAAGTGAAACAATGTAATCCATTTAACCCGACACCCTAGATGCGCATTACGAATACTATTCTACGATTAATTTCGTAAGCTTTGTTGGCGATTCGTGGACAGGACTCGATGACCCTCTCACCACAGTTGCATTCGACGATCAGTTTGAATCCTAGGCCTTTCTCAGATTTTTTTGAAAAGTTTATCGAACCGTCACAGTTTTTACACTTTATAATGTTTAAAAGTTCGGAAAAAACTGAAAAAAAAAATGTAACATCACGTATGCTGCCGTCACTGTGACCGTTGGAGCGAAGTCGGGCGATGTAGCCAATTTTTGTGCCGATGTAGTCGAGTACTCCGTTTCAAGTTCATTTACAGTTCCCATAAATCCTTTTCGTTTTTTATATCGACTCCCTGGATGCACCCCTGACTTACGCGAACCTTTAACGTTTTTAAACATTATGTTAGAAAAATTTACCGTTGAAAAACGTATGAAACGGACGCCTAAACGCGAGCACTGCACGCTCTGACACCACGTTTACACTAAATACTTTTTCCTCCTCACCCGCAGTACGCCCGAATGTAAAAACAACATACACAGGAGCGACTATCCATTACTGCTTATGAATATGTTGTTCAGTCGCACAAGATTGCGACGTATTCAAAGAAGTGGCAGTTGGCCCAAGCCAACAGCGAAGCAAATTAATGCCCATAAATGGGTAGTCTGCATCTTTCTAAATACACGGTAGTTGCCACCTATGATACGAATTTGTATCCGCGGGAGACCCGACCCTTTAATGACCTATAACTTTGGAACCGCCTAAGATTTCGTTTCCAAATTTTAACATATTATTTTTGAAGGATGAAACCATCGATTAAGCAAAAAAAAATTGATTTTTTGAACCGAACAAACCGGAATGTCCCCTTAAATAGCTTGAATGGAACAGGAATGTATCTTTTTCTCCTGATATTGTCCTGCTCTTCCAATTTTCAGAAGTTTCACATGAAAACTTCGCATGAAAATTGTTCGACACAAACTGCACCACATTTAAAAGAATGAAAGGACATAGTAAATGTCGTTTAGTAAATTGTTTTTCTTGGACACAACACAGCATCCGTTAAATCTTTATGACTCTTATTCTTCAGTGTCTACATTCTGATTAAAGGAAGCACATTCCTTTCTCTCAGTTACGTATTTTCACTCAATTTGTTTTGACACCATGTCGAGGAGATCTACACCATTCCTGATTTTTACGAGTATCTTCCAGTGCTAGTATACTGTGGTAATCAATTGTTCCCAGTGGGGGATTTAATTTAGCTAGGTGCGTAATAACCATTCACATGAAGTACGGTTTCATTCCCGTCAGGCGGACCTAATCATCGTCATTGGTAACAGGCTCTCAGCATAGCATTCTGCTGGCTTTAACGGCATCGGCCTGTATACATGTATGAATCTACTACTTGAACGAGTAAAGGGTAAATGCTGATTAGAAGTACTCTCACTGGTGGCAAAAACACATTTGGCACGTGGCAGACTCCCCAGCTTTTGATAACACACCCGGGGAACGAATCTTTTGTGCCACATAAAATGCGTTTGATCATTAAGCAGGATTTTCGTCCCACTTAGATGGATTATTGAGAGCTACATGTTCTATTTGCCTTTCACGTGACAAATGATTTGCAAATTGGTATCCCGGATTCGTACATAATCAGAATGTGTGCGGCTTACATGTGTGAAGCACAAGTAGGTAGTATAGTTTCCTCCTTGTTGGATCTACATTTGCTAGCATGATAAGTTGTTGTGGTAAAACAAGAACGACGACTAAAACCCACTTCTCTGTTTTTGCGTTGGCTGCTACTAATGTGCGACGGATAAGCTGCATCTGACAGGGTTTGAAGACATCACGTGGAAGTGTACTCATCCTACAAAAGTGCGACAAAGGCTCTAAGAATAAACTCTAGCTACACGAATAATCATACTGGGGTATGAAATTCAGAAGAGCATGCTGTCACTGTGGTATGAATTCAATTGGTATTCACTCAAGGATTTGCCCTGTGAAGTTCCTTTTAACTTTATAAAGGTCATTGCTTTCTTTATTGGCCATAGACACACATTTACAATGCTGTAATGGCCAAGAGAATACCTTTAATGCTTATCTTACATACTACATTCAAAGTAAAACAAAGACATTCTAGTGATTATAAGAGGGTATCTACTTAAAATCGCAAGTGGACTAGAACTAAGTGTCTGTTCTCAATAGATTTTCGATTAAGGCAACCTAACCACTCAAGAGAGAAGTAAGCTGTTTAAAAGAACTAGTTTTTCTTCAACTCTAAGGAAATATAAAAGAGTCTGGTTATATTAGCAGTGCGACCCTTGTGTATCTATTTTCCTGAAAGTAATATCAAACCCTGCCTTCGGTAAATGTATACACCGCCCGAACAATCATATACATATATACCACGAATCCAAAGCACTATGTTCTATATGAGTTCCTATTTAGTCATTACCTACACGCCTGTCACTGCTATCAAGGAGAAAAATAAGCTGACCTAAATAGTGTCGAGAATAGATACTGGATGCGATGGGTAAAATCAGCTGCAGGTAACATGCAGTAGTCACTTTTCCATTGTTTAAGGGTTCTCGAGCCAAACCATTCTGGTTCGTTTCCACAAGGCGAACACAGGCTGCAAGTGTTGATTATTATTTACATTTTAGACCAATGATCTCAATGTAGCATCATAACATATTTCCAATCCCAATTGTGATACCACCCCATCACGCTGTACATTCCGCGATATCGTCGAGAAAAATCTTCGACAATGTTTCGGATGTATCGCTGATGGCCCGGACTGACACGGAGATAAGTCATGATGGTGCCTTCTGAGATAAAGAATTCCGGAGGTAAACTAAATTCCCATTCGGATCTCCGGGGGGCACTATGTCAGAGGGAACATAATGCAGATATTATGATAAAAAACCAAACTTTAATAAATTCGTCATTGCATAATCGGTCTCTTTCTCGACGCTCTGTCAACGTTCGACTGATAACGGCATTTTTAACATCACGGGAATTGGTGAAACCGAATACGAATGTAAACGCCGTCCACCAATATTTGCAAACATCAAAGCCTGATATCCTTGCCATAACCGATACCCAGGTCGATTCGTCAATTGATTCGACATATCTTCGTTGCTCAAGATACGGACTTACATTCGAGATTTCGTTTTAAGGGTGGAGTCTGCATATTCACGCGGTCTGATCTGGCTTGCCAAATAATGGAGGCGTTAGAACTCAATAACATGGACATCATATGGTTCAAGGTTGTGCTAAGGAACTCTGTTAAATTTCTTTGTTGTCTTTACCGCTCCCCAAATGAAGACAGACCGGCGATAGTTTTCGAACATCTTGCACGTAACGTCGACTGGATACAGATCAACCACCCGGCTTCTGAAATTTTCGTACTTGGCGATTTTAAGTGCACGATTCCGGCTGGTTGGTGCATTCTAACAGAACCGACGAGCCTGGGAGGCTGGCGGAGATGTTCGCTGTTAGCCGTAATTTGACTCAACTCGTGAAGGAACCTACGCGAGCGCCGGATACCCGAGGTGATTATGCCAATACCCTGGATTTGTTTTTGACATCCGAGCATTTATACCGTGGAGATTGCCACGCCACTGGGAAACTCAGATCACTGCTTGGTATTGGTTGCACAGCCCCTTGCATTTCAAGCGAATAACCGACTTAAGGAGCTTCGCCATATATGGAGATATAATGCTGCTAACTGGGTCGATTTGCGAGATTTCTTCGCATCCTTTTCTTGGTCGGAGGTGTGCTTTGGAGATCTACATTCCGCATTCCATCTAACGAAATTGATCCGATAAACCCTGGTTTGATAAAAAATGCAAACAGATTATAGCGGCAAAAAGCAGAGTTCAACAGAACGAGTATTGTCAGGGTCAGAAACGCGAGCAACCAGGCGATTGATACCGCGAAGTTGGTTTACAATGACAAAGTGACTAAATGGTTCGCGACTCTTCTGGTCAATGACCAAGGCTATCCTCCTCTTTTTCTTCCCTAGTGATGGGCAACGGGGCACTAGTCACAAATTCAAAAGATAAAGCCAATGTGTTCGCAAATCTATTTTCTCCGAATTCAAACCTCAATCCCGGTCATTTGGAGCCTCCTGTGATTGCGCCGGTACGGTCGTCGATGTGGGATGTGAGGTTCCATTTAACGAAATTGATCCGATAAACCTTGGTTTGATAAAAAATGCGAGCAGGTTATAGCGGCCAAAAATAAGGCTTTTAAACAGTGGGGCTCCAATAAACGCATTGAGTGGCCAACTGGTTCACGTCCCTTCAGGTCAATGGCAAGGGCTGTCAGCAGTAACTGCGCTTCCTCCTCTTTTTCCCCGTTAGTGACAGGCAGCGACACGTTGGTCTTTGGAGCCACCTGTGATCGCGCCGGTGCGGTCTTCGATGCCCGCGTACTATTCAACGCATTCTAGGTGGGCTGGACTGTAGGAAGGCAAGCGGCCCGGGCGGAATCCCAGCAACATTCTTTAAGAACTGTGCTCCAGAACGATCGCTTGTCTTATGCACGAGGGACCTTTCCTACCTGCTGAAAAGTCGCCCGAGTTGAGCCAATCCCAAAGAGGGGAAAAAAGTGTCTTCCATAAAATTACCGGCCAATAGCATTACTGTCTTTGTTATCTAGGGTGATGGAAAAGGTTACCAACGCCGAGTTAATTAAGTATTTGGAGTGAAACGGACTTCTGAATGATCGTCAATACGAATTCCGTGGCAGGCGGTCCATGGACATCTGCGATTGAGCCGCATGGTAAGTCAAGGGCGGTCGCATTGGATATCTCCAAGGCTTTTGACCGCGCCCGGCACAGGGCATTGCTAAGCAAACATCGTTCATACGGACTTCCCCAGTAGCTTTGCGACTGGACGAAGTGGTTCCTTGAAAATCGATCGCTCCGTGTTGTTATGGGTGGCGAGTCTTCGGATTCGTATCCTCTTAATTCCGGGGTGCCTCAAGGTTGTATTTTGGTTCCAACCTTATTTTTGCTTCACATACATGATTTTTTGGAATCAACGGATAATAAAGTTTTCAGTTTGGCAGATGATAGTATGCTTGTTTCTCTTTTTCGAGTGATCGCCCGGTTAGTGCAACAATGTCGCACCAGCTGAGATGTAGCCGGATTGACTCTCTGAATCGGGATCTGGATAGGCTCCTGCAGTGGGGAAACACCAATCTCGTCGATTTCAATCCACCGAAGACACAGAATACAACATTCACAAAGAAAAGTGGATAATCGGCCCCACAGCTGATTATGAATGGCCAGGCGCTCAAATCTGGGGAAGCATGAAATTGCTCGTCGTCACGATCCGTGGGAATGTATCGTGGCATAAATACGTGTTGAACATCGCCAGGTCCGCCTCAAGAAAACTGAGCTATCTTTTTAGAGCCAAGAAATATTTTACTCCAGCCCAACCTCTTCTCCTGTATAAATCCCAATTTAGACCCACGCTCGAATATTGCTCTCATGTTTGGAGCTCGGCTCCTAAACATACCCTCGACCTACTTGAGAGCATACAGAGCCGAGCGATCCGCCTGATCGGGGACTCGGCGCTGACGTCGAGACTACAACCGCTATCACAGCGAAGGCGTGTAGCCCACCACTGTCTCTTTTACAGATATTATCACGTGTACTGTTCTTTGGAGATTCGTGGTATTGTTCCCCGCAGTTCGGCTTATATGCGCTCCACAAGACAATCCGACGGATCGCACCAGTTTGCGTTTCATCTCCCGACGGCCCGATTATTAGTGCATCAGAACTCGTTCCGTTACAGAGCGGGAAAGCTGTGGAACTCTCTCCCTGTGCGAGAGTCCCGGAGCGTTACAACCTGCAACTGTTCAAAAGGAACTGCAACAGTTATTTCGTGGGCATCTCGGGACACCGTGTCGGCGCTATAGGTTCGCCCCTTCCGAAAGCATATTTATTATTTAAACAAAAAAAAAAAAAAAAAATAACGACTGGACAAAGAGCGCCAATCAACCACTCGAGGATGGCATCAAACTGCCACCATAGCAAGAGTTGTTATTTTAACCTACGTATACACAATCAAGAACATGGGTCAACCTCCTTGTCAGCTTACCCACTGAGGCGCTGACGCGTTTTCCAAACTCATAGATTTCTTAAAATTTGGAAACAATTAAAGTCAAAGGGAGCTAAATTTGGCAAAAAGGGTAGATGTTAGTTCCTACTTTTTTATTTCTTTTGTAAACCAGGCATTTTCTCTTTAGTTTTGGCTTTCGATAACAGTTCCCATGAACTTATACTTTTCAAATTGTCCATCGCCGGCTTTGAAACTGTTTTGTTAAAACAAATTCTTTCTCGTTTGGAAGACAAACTTTACAGTATACGTTTTAGATCTGTGAGATCTAGCTCCTCCGGACTACCTCTGGGGTGCCTCAAGGCAATCACTCAGGTCTCCTACTTTTTATGCTAACCACAAACAGCATCGACAGGGTTATAAGGCATCCTTGCGTCTCTCTATCCTGACGATAAAAACTTCGATAAGACTATCATGTCACCGGTCACTGCACTGCTTTAAACAGATCTCGACTTCTCGATTTGGTGTTCGTAAAAACTGCTTGTGATACAAAATCGCCAAATGTCAGTCTATAACCTCTTCACGAAAATACATATCTTCTCCTCCCCGTCCAATCGATCCGGGACTTTGGTAATTTATATGATAGGGAACTTAATTTCCTCTCACATATTACGAGATGATCTTTGAGACCAATCCAACCCTCGATCTCTCTACATTTCCCTTGTCCTTCCAGGAATATGCTAGTCAGGTTTTTGGCCACCCTATTAACAGACTCACATCCGAAAAATCGAAAGCATTCAAAGGCGCTTCTTACGTTTCGCTCCGAGCATTGGAATGGGTAAACCCTCTGACTCTGCCCCCTTACGCTAACCGTCTCAAATTAATTAACCTGAAAACTCTGAAAGAACGCAGAATCTTGTCCGATATTCTTTTCATTCACGGACTTCTCTCTGATTCGGTCGTTTGCGCCAATCTTCTCAACTTAAATTCCCATAATCCTCGTAATTCTCGCTTGCTATACATTTTCCCCCACCACAACGCTTACGGCTCCAATAAACATATCTCCCGAATGATGCGAAGTAGTAACTCCACCTCATACATTTTTGGCTTCAATGTTCACCCCCCGCTCAGAAACACAATGTTTTCCTCTTCTTTCCATCTTCTGTCCTACTCGTCACCATCGTAGTTAAGGTATTAACTTATTACTTAAGCTTGCTCTAAGCTAATAAATGGAGTGGTAGCCCTCTTAAACGTATCTAGCTGGTTTTGATAAGTAGTTAAAAAAATCTCTTTGAAATCTGCAAAAAAAAGGCTATCCATGACCGAGATTGCTCAGCCATTTTGATTTACGTATAAGGCTCGTCGATAGTATAGTGGTTAGTATACTCACCTGTCACGCGGGAGACCCGGGTTCGATTCCCCGTCGGGAAGACTCTGGCGCAAGACTAATGACCTTGCCCGGAAAAAACAAATCATTATGGAAAATTTAACAAGTCTCAGGACTTGCAAAATAAGGCCAAGACCGGCTCCCGGTTGTTGTGCCGATGATGGTGATAAATTGGCAAATCATCGTAACATATCGGCGCAAAACCCTTCTTCAAACCGCATAAACGCTTTTGAGAAAGTGGATTCCTCTTTTGCTTGTGATCAACATTTACCACATGCCCTTCACTTCAGTTTTTTTCTTTCATTTTCCAGTCTGCAGAACATACTTCGGTCGTCGACCCGATTTATTTTTAGTGATCGCAAATGAAGTGAGCAGAGTCGAAACTCGCCAACTCCGGGGTCTCGCGTCCCCATTGATAAATGGGGATGAGTTTTTTTTATTTTGTTTTACTTCTCTCAGGAAAGGGCCATCTATACGGCCGAGTCGGCTCCCTGAGATACTTTATTTTTTCTCGACCGGGTCCATTAGTTAAGCTTCGAGAGGTGATCAAGGATTTTCTTCCAATCATTTCAGTGGGTCCTTAGCTGAATGGGGTGATATCCGCCGGGCGGTTGGGCATTCTGACCCTACCTCCCACTCAATGAGTGCTAGCGACAAGCATTTGTTTTGCGTTTAACTCGTACTAAATTGTCCCAAGGTTTAATATAAAACTCAGTGTTATAGAGCATCCCGAGCATGTTCTTAATTTCATGTGTAGACAAAAATTCTAAACACGAAATTTCCTTACTGAATAGAGAGAGAAATTCA
Organism: Microdon myrmicae; assembly: GCA_963931805.1. Taxonomy (NCBI): domain Eukaryota; kingdom Metazoa; phylum Arthropoda; class Insecta; order Diptera; family Syrphidae; genus Microdon; species Microdon myrmicae. The sequence goes on along the minus strand of OZ007497.1, from coordinate 3,882,423 downwards.
AAATAAAACCTTATTCTAAACATTCTTTAATTTTTTGCCTACTTTCAGGATAAGCCACACATTTTTTTTCACGTAATTAATATAAACTAATTTCAAGAAAAAACCAACGAAATAAAATTTCCTTATTCTATAGAAATATCAATTTTTTTTTTTTGTAAAGTCAAAAATAAAAATCAAAACAATTTTGCTTCAACTTTTTAAACACACCATGTATTACTAAATAAAAATATAAGACGATTTTTAGTTTAAATTACAGAACAGGAACGGAAAAATGTCTCAAGTTAGGATATACCATAAAGGAAATTAATAAGTCAATGTGTTCAAATCGAGTTAAAATATCAAAATTATATAAAAAACGCATGCAAAAAGTTTTATGAGGCATGTTCGTTCGCCTAAGAAGTTTAACAATATGAATAATTTTTTATCAAAAATTGTTACTCAGCAGGAAGCGTTGTTCTTAATAGTAAGACTTTTCTGAGTTTGGAAGGCGTAAGGCGTTCTGCAAGTTAACCTTCCCTATATAATATTATATTGTACTCGTATTATATAATTGAAAAAAGAATTTATATAATATAAATATTAATGTCTATTCATCCAGTTGCGCTGAAATATTGTACAATTGTTGTTGGCACATGTGTGAAGGTTTTTAATATATGACCACACTCGTACAATTACCATGCAATGTAGATATCAAATGCACGAAAAACAATGTAACAAAAAAAAAAGATAGAGCCGTGCGGAATTCCAAGCAAGTTGTTGGCAATACTTCGTAGGAAACTGAGTTTTTAGTTCGATCATAATCATGGAAGAAACATGGGTTCATAATTTCACCCACTAGATGACGGAATACTCGAACCCATGGCAAACTATGGTCTGATAGGGGAGAATTGACTCCGGAATTGATTTCAGGTTTTCTAAATTCACACAGAATAATTCTCACTGATTAACTTCAGATCATAAAATAACTAACAGCGAGTATCACGCGTCCTTATTGCAGTATTTGATTGTTTATATCAATTCCCTGTTTCATCAAAACAATGAAAAAGTCCACATATCTCTTATTGCAGTGGCCAAAATCAATGAGTCAAAGTTCGAGTTGCTTTCTCCACATTTAACCCCGTCGTTTTTCTTTCCAAACATAAAACAATGCCTCGGTGGCAAAAAATTTCCAACAGCGAATCGAATCTATTGCTGATTGCTACTTTGAGAGTTTCGACTGTTCTTACCATAAAAATTGTATCAAAGCAATTGAATATCGCTGGGAAAAAGGAAACTATGGTGACAGATAAAGATATGTCTTTTTCAAATTTTTAGCGCCTTCTCTGGTGGGTTCGCTTCAAAACTTTTAATTTATAAAACGTATCTCGTCCACCACCGCCTCCTTACAATCATGTGTCAATGTCAGCCCACAAAAGAGAATGTGATATTTAGGTATCTCAGCGATATACGAATCATGTTATATGTGTAAAATGTTTACCTCCCGTTGCGTTCTTACTGTCAGTGAACAACTCAGTTCGGAACAGACATTCGAGCCATCAAATCTGGTGCCTTTAATTAAACATAAAAACACCTTAACGATAAATATTAAACGAACGTCTCTGTTTGTTTGAAATTCCAACAATTTGCTCTCGATATTTATACATAAATTTAGTTTTTCTTTTTTCTTTTTTTTCTTTTTTACAATTTTTAGTGCAACTTGGACTTGGACACATGGATTGAATTGGATCAGCGCCAACGGAACTGACGTGGAACATTTAGTGGAAATATTAAAAAAGATGTCTACGTAACTTAAAGTTCTAAAGATTAGTAATAACGTAAAATGATGATAATGCTCATGCAAGTCTAATGCTGGACATAACAACTTCCGATAAAAGAATTCGCTTTTGTGAGTGGTCATTACAAACAAGGATAACATGAACAACACTAACAAAATGTTATGCGCAACAAAGGCAACAAAATAATGTAAATAAAATAAAAGTTATTTTGCAGAAAAAGTGATAAGGCACGAAAAGAAGGGTTGTTTGTTGTTGTTGAGTTAATCACGTACCGCTTAGATAATGTCTAGAACGACTGCGTTTCAATGCGCCAGCAGCAGTAGAAGATGAGGCACCAGCACCAGTATCACATTCTCCAATTACCTTTGGCAGATGAAGATCGCAGTGGTCATCACCTTATGTAGTGAATAATATAGGTTTCTATTTAAAGTCTTAGTTGGTTTGGTTATTTTATGTTTGTGTATACATTATATATACAAATAAAAAAACATCCTTAAAATTTTCCATCACTACTTTCATACCGCATTATAGGAAGTTATTAAAATAACTTTGAGATTGTTAAGAAAGACACCGGATCCCATGGAAATGTTTTTTTTTTTTTGGTTTTGCTTTTATATACACTCACCTCCAAATTCACGATCTCGAATCGTTAGAGGAGCATTGCTGCGTTTAACCTTAACGCATAAATGAATCATTAGGAACATGGTGATATTCATCACAACACTCTGGACAAGAAGCGGAAGCTCATAACGTTTGGAAAACCTATAATAAATAAATAAATAAAGCTATATATTGGTAAACATTTTTGTAAGAGTATATGCAAATGAGTTACATGTATAAGCTTCTATAACCTAGCTTATGTATAGCGAAATAAATTATAAGTGGCAAAAAACGAAAAATGTAAAGTGTTTACAAGAATATGTGGTTTTTCAAACTCTAGTTACGATAAACCAAGTTATCAGTAACTAGGATTCAGGTTTTAGTTTCACTGCGGTTGTTGACGCTCTTTACATATGGTAAGTCATCATGAATAGACTCTCGGCTGAACATCGCTACCATGGTTGCTATCGCACCATGAGTAATGATTTTTCCTTTGGAGATACTGATGCATTGATCCGGCAAGATGTATTTTCAATAGGATGGCGCTACGAGCTATACGGCAACAATAGTTACCGTGGTGACCATACGAGGGTTGCCTCTTATGTTTCGGGATTTGGCAACCCTAGTGTTATTGACAGCTCTGTCGTAAAGTTGGACATTTTTGAGGTCATACGCACTCAGAACGTTTTGACATACGAGCGCTATTTGTGTTGTTTACAGTAACTTAAAAGATTCATCTCGGCCCAAAAATGGAATTAAATCGTCAACATTTTCGTGCGATTATTTTTTACAACTTTCGGCGTGGATTAACTCAGCAACAGTGCATGGATGAACTTAATTCAATTTTTGGCGATGAAGCTCCATCAAGGACCAGTGTTTATCGATGGTATGGTGAATTCAATCGTGGTCGTAGTTCACTCCAAGATGAATTTCGTGAATGTCGTCCAAAATCAGTTGTTGTTCCGAAAACCATTGATGCTGTGCGCGAACTGATATTGGAAGATCGTCATGTGACCTATCGTGAGATTGAGACAACCTTAGGCGTTAGTGGGACCAGCATACATTCAATATTGCATAAACATTTGACTGTCAAAAAAATTTGTTCGCGTTGGATCCCACACATTTTGTCAATCGCCCAAAAAAAGGCTCGTGTCAATTGGTCGAAAGAAATGCTCAAAAAATACGGTCACGGTGCTTCGAAACACATCTATGACATCGTGACAGGTGATGAATCGTGGATTTACGCGTATGAGCCCGAAAGTAAACAGCAGTCGACTGTCTGGGTGTTTCAAGATGAGCCAAATCCAACAAAAGTTGTTCGCGCACGAAGCACTTCCAAGCAAATGGTCGCCTGTTTTTTCAGAAAAACTGGACATGTCGCAACCGTACCACTAGAACAACGCAGAACAGTCAATTCTGAGTGGTACACAACCATTTGTTTGCCAGTTGTCTTCCAAGAAATCAGGAAAACCAACCGCCGAAGACGGATCATTCTTCACCACGACAATGCGAGCTCTCACACATCGGCTGCGACAACTGCATTTTTGAGCACCCAAAACATCGATTTGATGGGTCATCCGCCGTATAGTCCTGACTTGGCACCGAATGACTTCTTTTTATTCCCATACGTAAAAAACAAACTGAGAGGTCAACGTTTTTCGACACCTGAAGAAGCGGTCGCTGCATTCAGAATGCATGTGTTGGAGATACCTCAATCAGAGTGGCAAAAGTGCTTCGACAATTGGTTCAAACGCATGCAAAAGTGTATAGATCTTTATGGGGAATATTTTGAAAAACAATAAAGTAATTTTCGATGATCAATATTTGTTTTTGTTCTCTAATCCCGAAATATAAAAGGCAACCCTCGTATTCCCGAACCGGACTTCTAATACCAGAGTTTTATGTTTTGAATGATTAAAGCAATTCGATTAAAACTATATTCGTTGTATTATATTTTCAAATTACAAATTATATCGGTCTTAAAAACATCCTATGTTTTAAGAGATATTAATAACCTGAAAACTTTGGATAAACATGAAATTTGTGCTATAGACAATAGGGAGAGGAAAATGGGGGCGTTCAAACTGTCATAGGGTTCAATTGATATTTAGCAACATTAAGAAGAAGAGATGATGATAATTTAATTGCATATTTAATCGTTTACCCATTTCGTAGAAAAATATCTCTATGATATACTTGGTAAAGTGTTTCAGACGTGTTTTGTCAAATTTCAATTGCAGACTCTTTGTCTTGTGTATAACTAAACACCCTAACAAAAATTGAGGTTACGACTTTCATATGGCTATGGACGCATAGTTGGCCTTGTGCAAAAAAACTCATCAATAAACCATGTAAAATCGTGGCAAATTACGCAACTTGGAATTGGTTTCAACACTTTTTGACCCTACATTTTATTATGCATACTAGTTGAAGTTCATTAAGAAAAATGGTCGTGAGCCAATATCGATTGCACATTCCGCACACTTTAGGGAGTTATTCTTTAGAACTTTTCCCAAATAATATAATATAATAATATATAATATCTGTGGTTATCAATGGGACAATTTATATGAGAATTATTATAGTTATTCACAACCAAGCACTATCTCGGTTGATGTTTGAGCATTAACATTATGCAAAACGTAATTTCTCTAAAATGTTACTGAGTTACAGAGTGTGAATTTCTTGCATGTATCATTGCTCCCAATCATATACAAAATATTAACAAATGGCATACTGACGAGAATCACACGGTACGCAGAAGAAATATTGGGAGACTACCAATGCGGATTCCGTAGGAACCGGTCAACAAGCGACCAAATGTTCACAGTAAGGCGACTGCTGGAAAACAAGTAGGAATACGGAGAGACGGTTCACCAACTGTTTGATGACTTCAAAAAAGCCTGCGACTCAGTCGCAAGGCAAAGACTCTACCATATTGTAGTTGAGCTGGGAGTCCCGAAAAAATTGCCGCCCTCATTCAAATGTTCATGAACAAAAACCACCTCTCAGAGCCATTTGAAATCCGGGAGGGACTAAAACAGGGAGATGACCTATCACCGTGCCTTTTTAACCTTGTGATCGAGTCAATCAGAAAGGTACAAGACGACAACATGGCCGGATCATCCCTGAACGGGGTCACACAAGTGCTCGCATATGCAGACGACATCGCCGTTTTGGGCGAGAATCTATAAACTGTAAGTAAAAACTGTGAAATCATCATGCAAGCGGCAGAAGAGGTGGGCCTAGAAATAAATGAAGACAAAACAAAATACAAGGCAAAGACTTTACTATATGGTAGTTGAGCTGGGAGCCCAGAAAAAATATGCCGCTCTCATTCAAATCTGCATTAACGAAAATAAAGGGCGAGTTAGAATAGAAAACCCCCTCCCAAAACAATTTGAAATCCACAACGGACTAAAACAGGGCGAATGCCTATCGCCATGTCTTTTTAACCTTGTGCTCGAGTATGTTATCAAAAGGGTACAGGACGACAACATGGCCGGATCGTCTCTGAACAGGGTCACACAAGTGCTCGCATATGCGTATGACATCGCGGTTCTGGGCGATAATCTAGAAACTGTAAGTAAAAACAGTGAAATCATCATGCAAGCAGCTGAAGAGGTGGGCCTAGAAATAAATGAAGACAAAACAAAATATGTGATTACGGCGAGAGCAGGTGGAACTCAGGGAACACATATAAACGTCAGATGCAGGATATTTGAAAAAGTTAAAGAATTTAAATATCTGGGAACAATACTGACGGTCAGTAACGAAATGTCGAAGGAAATTAACAAAAGACTACATTCGGACAACGCTAGTTGGCACGCAGTCAGTAAACCAGGTTCCACAGGCAGCGAAATAAGTGAAAACTACTGCAGCAGCACCATCCACTGCTAAAGCGACACTACAAAAGAGGGCTGATTCCAGCAAGAAAACACCTGCAGATGCCAGTGCACCAGCGCCAGCGAAGATAGATGCCAAGAAATCCGATGTACCGAAAGAAAGAAGCCTGCTGCAGAGGAACCCACCGACCAAGGCAAGGATGCCAAACTATCGAGGCTGCTCGAGGCCCAGTTCGCGCTCGACCCAGGCTCCCCAACTACGGCGAAAAGCGCTGACCAAGGCAGCAATGCCAAACCAACGAGACTGCTCGAGGCCCAGTTCGCGCTCGACCCAGTCTGCCCAACTACATCCAACGGAAGCCGACTATTGAACAGACATCAACATCAATACCATACTCACCAAAAATCTCATTCTCCTGTGACATCAGCGGTCCTCAGTCCGACAGCACAAAGAAGAAAAACACACCAGCTCCTGAGCAACAATGCGCAACGGCCAATAACAGCTTATGCAAAACGCTTCAAGAATAAGCAGTAGCCATGGCAAATACAGGATCCTTGCCAAATCTCATGTCAGGGCATTTCACGAATATGCCATCAACTGTCCAAGCAACACCAGCCACGCACAATGTCCGCAGTGGCCGTAACCGAACACAGAGTCCGTTTAATAGTCAGTCTTATCAGCAACATCAATTGCAACAGTAACAACTACAGCAGCAGCAGCAGCAGCAACATTCACCTAGGAGCAGGCCAAACGCATTTGTCATTCACTACCTATTCGTGATGTCGAACAAAATGTCAGCCAATTGTAATTCGCTGCACAACTCGTATGGAAATCTTCCATCAATCGGTGGTCTCTCAGCAACTGCCAGTAGTAAAGGCAACCTAACAGAGACACCGGGTGGCCAAACTCCGCCCAATGACCGAAATCACCAAGGACAACCGCTAACATATGTAGCCACCCCAATAGGGATAGGAGAGCGCAATGCCCCGCTTGGCGGGCGGCGCTGCCCAACATCGGCCTCACATACCACAGGCCGTATCCAGTCGGCAGCTATCAGAAGGGCGCCAATGGGCGCAGCATGGCTCACCGCCGCTGTTCTCAACGCAGTACTTCTAACCACCAGCCATTACGTGGTCATTGATCGTGGGTTGCGAACTTACAACTCTAACCTAGATCACATAGTCAGTTCTGCGACCAACGGTAACGGGCAACAGCGAAGGAACTCTCGTCGTTACCAACCCTCCGGAGCTCCAAGATCCTCAATCCTTCAGCTATTCAGGGCGGACGGATCTCTTCAGACCGCCGCATCACCAGAGGACCACGGCCCTGGGCCTCCATCCCCTGGAACAACAGGGTTCGCCAATGATTGGCGAGTGCGGGCGGAATGTTGCGGATTCGCACTGAATGCAGTCAGTGGATTCGCAACTGAATGCCGTCAACAACTAAAATAGTAACAACTGTCAGCAAACAGCTGACACAACAAATAAATTAATTGACAAACTCTCATTCAATGAAAACTCACTTCTTCGTTAGCTTCTCATGTGTATCAAATTGGAAATCATTATAGATCAAATTGATCTTCGTTAATAAAACTAATATTTAACAACAGTTAAACTACTATCGAGTTGTTCTAGTAGTCTGTAGTGTTATTCTTGGGGTTACGAACCGAATGAATATACCAAAGAGAAATTCATCGACCACAAGGATTCACTAGGATTGCACAACGTATCCTCAGTGCATCGACCAAACACAGGTAATTATTTACATTAAAAAACATTCAAATCAGTTGATTCCAGCCAACGGAACACATCATTGCACGCCCGGAGCTGCTCGTTTCGGTCCTAACGTCATTCCTTCGGCCCACCAACGAGATACATTTATTGGTGGACGCTTGCAGTTCGCAAATAATAATCAATGGAACAATTTATTATAGTCATTCACAACCAAGCGCTATCTCGGTTGATGTTTGAGCATTAACATGATGCAAAACGTAATTTCTCTAAAATGTTACTAAGTTACAGAGTCTGAGTTTCTTGCATGTATCTACATACGAGGGTGGTCTGAAAAGTTTTCGACTTCAACGTGAAGATAGCGGCACTCGTCAATAGAAGCTAGTGAATGTAGTTGTGCATCTTTTGACAGTTACTCACCAAAATTTCAGCCATTTTGAACGGGTAGTTTTTATTTGACATTCGTTTACGAGATCCGATGTTTTTTTTTTTTGGAGCCGATTCCACCTTTGCAGCCCACTCTTTTGACTGTATTTTTGTTTCGGGCGTATAATGGTGTATCCAAGTTTTATCGACAGTAATTAATCGGCGCCAAAACTCGGATTTATTGCGCCTAAACTGCGCCAACAAAGCGAGTTGGAAATGTTCACTCGCACACGTTTTTGGTCTAACGTGAGCAAACGCGGCACCCAACGCGCGGGCAGCTTTCTTATGCCCAAATCTTGATTTAATATGTGATAAACACGTTCTTTGGACATTTTCATAGCCTCTGCTATCTCTCTCACTTTAATTCGGCGGCCGTCTAACACCATTTGGTGAACTTTAGCGATGTTATCGTCAGTTGTTGCAGGTTTTGGACGTCCAGAACGTTCATCGTCTCCCAAGCTCCCACGGCCACGTTTCAAGTCATCTGCCCAAATTTCACTGTGGTAAATGATGGGGCAGAGTCCTCGTACACAGAGTCCAACTCATCTTTGATTTGTGTAAGCGTATTGCCTTTCAAAAACAAAAATTTAATGACAGCTCGAAACTCGATTTTGTCCATTTTCATAAAAACACTCAAACGCCTGTCAAATAAAAACTACGCGTCCAAAATCGCTGAAATTTTGATGAGTAACTGCCAAAAGATCCACAACTACATTCACTAGCTTTTATTGACGAGCGCTGCTATCTTCACGTTGAGGTCGGAAACTTTTCAGCCCACCCATGTATATAGTTAATAATATTGATTTTCTATAACTAATAAGTCTAAAAGTATAAGTAAAAAAAAAACGGAGTAATTCGGCTGATGACATGATATATTCGTCACCTGATAATATGTGAGATATAAGCAACACTATTAATGTTTCCCAACTTTAACCCTATACAGAAAACGGCAATAAAATATAATGAACAAATCCCATTGATATTATATCGTTCGTATTTATAATGATATAAATTGCTATCTAAATGGAAATAATTCCTTACACAGAAATCCATTTCACCAGTTACTATCTCCTAATAATTCCCACGCCACATTCTACTTAAACTCATTATCCACAGGGTTTCACCGTCCTGCTTATCACTTGTTTTTAATTAAAACCGACACTAAATCCATGGATGTTGCCATTGTCCTCCGAACACAAAAGCACAGTTTCCAATACATTAATAAACAACAATACAACCCTCAAACTAGATGCTTTAGGATGGGCACTTCTTGCAGTCTCAGAGAACGATTTATCCGAACGACCCACCACAAGGCAAGCCCTCCCAGAAAGAGAAGGAAAATAAGTAAGAGATAAAAAATTGACTACATATCCCCCATTAATTCTGTCCACTGGCCTGGTGTTTCCACACCCTCCAATTCGTGATATTTATCTAAGTTCACATGCAATATCGAAATACAGGATCTGGCATAGAAATCATGTCTGCAACGATTAAGTAAGTGTTCATCGATTTTTGGAAGCCTTTCCGGAGGGTGCTCGAGGGTATGCCTAGTCTCTCAACATGTCTAAGGTTTTTTGTTTTGGCATTTTATGAGGCTTGCTTAAGCCATGGTCTGAAGGAATGTACGTCAGCAAATAATTTGTCGTACTAGCAACTGTAGTCATACATTGATCAACCAACAACAGAATAATTCGTTCCTCTTTAAGAGCACCACCGTTTTCCGTGATGAAGGAGGTATAGGGAACCTTATCGCATTTGTTGGAGAAGAGATTAGATGCACTATGTAACAAATAGAACACAGAAGTCTTTTGTTGAGTGGATCTTAGGGAGTCTTCTTTTATTTACGAGCAAGCGTTGCTGCGAGATTCACTTGCAGGATAAGTATACGAGTACAAGCAGTTGCGTCGCATGTTTATAAGCAATGAAAAGGCTTAATTTAATGGAATCACTAACATCGTTAATAACTTGCCGATTAACGAATGAATTATTTGATTTGAAAATATTGAAGCTATTTGGGTTTATTAAATGCATCAGAAAACAGTATAATTTGCTGTTGCCTCAAGGCGCGTGCTAGTCGATTGCTTACGGATAGATAGCGAGGTTTAGTCTTTACTACATCAGTGATAAGTACCTTGAATGTGTCGAATTGCTTTGTAACTGCTCTCGGAGTCTGAATACCACATTTACTTCATATTCCTAATAATTACCTACAATAATGCGAACTTATTGGAAACTAAATACGCTTAAAACACTTCAATAATTTGCTAATTAGTACTGTTATTTTTCTCGTAATTCCATTTAACATAGGCATCGCAACGTGGTAGTTCAAGATGAGGAATAAATTTAAAAAAAATTATGGAACAATTATTGGTAGTCAGAATTTTAATATTTTATATGCGTGGAAGTCTGTTTCACAAACGTATTTTTTGTAATTCTAGATTTTAAACAAATACCTATACTCTTGAGATTCTTGTTAAAAAAATAACAATCTTAGCGTCATTCACGTGGTCAATCAAAAAGAGGTACAATTCAAGCTTCGACAAATATTGGAGCATCAGTCTCCGTTCTGCATATATGAGATACTTTCTGCCTTAGAGTGAATGTCCGTCCTTATATTTATTTCTCCAGACTTCAAAAAGTATACTGACTGGTTTTTTATCATATTTATGGTCGCATATAATATTTATAGTATGTAGAGGTGTACAATATGTTTATTTGTGATCAAAAGTAACTCAGTGTGTTTTCATACAAAGTCCATAATGGATCAAATGTTCGCTCCATGGTAGATTATACAAAAAAAAAAAACTTAGAAGTTCAAGCCGATACCCACGCCAGTTTTATAGTTTTTTAGACTGGATATCAAAGTGGCAACTTTAATTCATTTTATAATATTGTTGGTATAATACCCAGAACGCAGGTTGTGATATAATTCTGCGAATCAGGTTCAGATCAACACGACTTAAGTGACCGTAAATGAATTGGGTTGAGAAATTAGAGGTAGTCGACTAAATATTGCTTAAAATCCACTACTATATCAGATTGTATTGTTATCAAAGTAAGTAAGTAACAAAGAGTTAACGAAAGAGGTGTTTTACAAAGGGGTGTATTCGCCAAAATGACCAACTTTTAAGTATGTTTCAATTGGCAGTAAAGTTGCCTCAAAAAGAACATCAACGTCGAAAGCAAAAATAAATAAGGTTGGTATCGCTATGAGTCGTTTATTCCATGCATTGTAAAGGGAATGAAACTAAAATAATGAGTGGTTTGCTGCCTGATCGAGCACAACGGTTGAAGTCTCGCTTACATAAATATAAATAAATAAAGCACATTAATTAGGTATTCCGCTGTGTCAAACGGGGAAGATATTTTTGCGGGATTGGGCATAATTTTCTTCATCAATTCTATTCAATATAACAGAGAATATATTTCCACTGATTTCACAACTCATAATACGATGGAAAAATCGATCAGATAAATAAATAAATTAAATTCATAATAGATCTGATGAATTGAAAAAAAAACGGCTAAATTAACCCTTTGTTCTCAAAGATCAGGTCATTAACCCTTTGGTTCATAAAACATTCCCCCTTTCTGTACAGAGGCCCAAACTTGGATAGAAACGCATCCTTTAACGAATTTGATGCTCTGTTTGATTCCATCGATAAGATCTTGAGCCTGCATCCCCACACTGAAGTCGTTATCGCGGGTGATTTTAATATACATAACTCTCAGTGGCTTCGTCACTCCGGACAAACCACACCTGAAGGTCAATATGTCCAGCTTTTTGCTGATTCAAATAGTTTAACTCAACTTGTCAATGAGCCAACACGGGTACCAGATATATATAGTCATTTCGCCAACACACTGGACATGCTTCTCACCTCCCACCCAAACAAATACAGAATTGAAGTTTCTTCGCCCTTGGGCACTTCAGACCACTGTGTCGTGCCAGCTAAATTTCCTCTAACCAACAGTAACGTTAATGAGAAAGCTTTCAAAAGAACAGTATGGTTCTACGAGAACGACAACTGGGAAGGTCTGAACGATTTTTTGGGAGGTTAAATAACGACGCTGAGTTTATAGCGGACACATTGACAGACACGATTCTACTTGGCATTCGAACCTTTATTCCACACAGAGTAAAGAGGGTCAAGCCCAAGAGAAATATGTGGTTCGATTCCGGGTGCAGAGAAGCCATTAAAGCTAAAGAGTTGAGCTTCCGGTCGTATAAATCAAACAATACTGAGGAAAACCGGAAAAGATTTAATAGAGGTAGAAATGACTGCAATGCGTATATTCAACGCGCCAAGTTCTTGCATGACCAGAGAGTGAGACAAAAAATACTACACTCTCCCACAGGTAGTAGGAACTTCTGGGCATTCGTGAAAAACATTCAAAACTCAGTCTCTTCATCCATTCCATCGCTTATAGTCGATGACAAACCAGTCACCACTGCAATAGAGAAGGCGAATCTACTTGCTGCACATTTTGCAGCCAACTCAACGCTGCCTGATACCACATCAGTTCCGGCTCAACTTGAGCATAAGCAGCACACCATGAGCCAGATGCGCTTCCGAATGCGTCCTGTTGCACTCAAAGAGCTAAACGTACACAAATCCGTTGGTCCGGATGGAATTCCCTCAATCTTCTTGAAGAGATGTTCCTCTTCACTCACTAAACCACTGCGGAAACACTTCCGTTTGTCTTATTCTACTGGCCGTTTCCCAAATAAATGGAAGTCAGCGAACATTCAGCCAATTCCCAAAAAGGGTGACAATTATCCCATTCTTGTTATCGACCCATAGCACTAACTTCTATTCTCTCCAAGGTAATGGAATCACTTATCAACCGTCAACGTTCGAAATATCTGGAATCAAATGACCTCCACAATGACCGCCGATATGGCTTTCGTAGCAACAGGTTCACAGGAGATCTGATGGCGTACCTTACAGAAAAGTGGAGCCGTTCCATCCACTACCTCGGTGAAAGCAGGGCTGTTGCATTGGATATTTCAAAAGCCTTCAACAGAGTTTGGCATCCAGCCCTCCTGTCAAAATTGCATTCATATGGAGTGGACAATTCCCTGATCCAATGGATAAGAGACTATATTTCTGGCAGTTCAATCCAAGTGGTTCTTGATGGTGTCAAATCCGTCTCCCATTGGAGACGGGTTCGGTACTCTCACCCACTCTCTTCCTGTTCTTTATAAATGATCTCTTGTCAATTACTCACAACCCGTTTACTCTCACCCACTCTCTTCCTGTTCTTTATAAACGATATCTTGTCAATTACTCACGAGTTCACTCGTCACGGACCTCACTACCAACCAGCAACTTATGCTTGATACATTGAATTCAGACCTCAACAAGATATATGGGAATTATCTAACCGAGTAGAATTCAGTGCCCAAAAAACTCAATGCTACCTCTTGTCGTCAAAGGCGAGCCCCAAAGTAAATATACTGTCTATGAACGGCACTTGCATCGACGAAGCCAATGAACTATCAATCCTCGGCATTCGAATTAATTCGACTTTTAATTGGAGCGATCACATTTTTGATGCTGCGAAAAGCGCAGCCAAATGTATGGGGTTCCTTAAGAGATGCTTCACTCCATCCAACCTGGCCACTATTTACAAGGCGTATATTCGTCCAAAAATGGAGTTCAACTCCCATATTTGGTCAGGCGTATCCAAAACTGGACTACACGTGCTCGATATAATGCAAAAACGAGCAGTGAAACTAATTGGGGACCCAGCTGTGAGCCGTTTAATTCCGTCGTTAGAACATAGGCGCATCATGCCTATCTCTTTTCTATACGTATTACCACGGTCGTTTTTCAACTGAACTTACTGAATGTGATCCGCCCCTTCAGACATTTTCCCCGCGATACTCTTCAATCTGTGAATACGCATCAGTTCATGGTGAAAGTGGACTTCAGGCACACAAATAAACATAGAGAGTCATTCTTTAGCCGAACCACACGAAAGTGGAATGTTCTACCTGATCATGTGTTTACTGGCCGTTGTGATGTCCAGACATTCAAGACGAATATACGTCGACACCTCCTTTCCTTATCTACTTCCTCTCCATCTGCTCGCACTGTGCTCTGACATCTAAGGGTACTTTAAAATCCGGTTTTGTGCGCGCGTTAGTGTAAAAAAAAAAAAAAAAAAAAGTAGTGAACCAATGCATGCAGCGACATCCTGAGAAAGGTTGGCGCAAGGGTAATAACCTTGCCCGGAAAAACAAATTATTATGGACAATTAAAGAAGTCTCGGATATGGACCGGATACCGGTGGAGAAACTTGCTAAATAAGGCCAAGACCGGGTCCCGGTTGTAGTGGCGATGATGATGATGAGATGATAAATGTCCATTTAGACTAAACACACACCCGATCCTCCTTTTTGTTAAGTTGATTTTTACCTTGTAATAATTGGAGAACTGTCTGATAAGTTATTAGCTCGAGCACAAAACGCCCACCTGATCCTCCTTTGTGCTTGAGATCTTGAGATGAGATAAAATCAGAAGTCGTGGTGTGATCTTTTGTTTACCTTTTTGCTGTCATCGACCACCCATTATCAGCTGGCGGCTGGCAACTGGCAAATCGCAAATATAATAGAATTTCCCGAGGCATTCTCAATAATCAATTTGCGAATCCCCAACAATAGTTGCACCATACACAAGTTTTGTCACTCGGCAAAAATTCTTGCAGTTTAATTGGGATATGTTGCCACATCCATCGTATACTCAAGACCTTGTGTCATCAGACTTCCATTCTCTACTTGCAAAACTCCTTGAGTAGTAAAACCTTTGCTTCTGAAGCCCTCACCAAGCAGCAATTTCACACGCTCTTCGCAGAGAAAGATAGGAAGTTTTATTAAGATGCCCGAGATATGGCAGAAGGTTATCTAACAAAACGGTCAATACATTATTGATTAAAGTTCTTTACGTATATGAAATAAACGCATTTGTAAATCAAATAAAAAAACGCTATATCTTTACAAAGAATCTATTAGTAAAATAAAAAAAAGGAAGAGAGGTTATTACAATGTTGATAGTCTAGCGTATTTCCCTGCGATTTTGGTGTGGGGACTATAAAATCATCTGTAAAGATGCATAATGTGGATCAAACGTTGACTACGGTAGCGCAAACTGCTTAATGGATAACGAGTTTCGAGAGAATGAGCACGTTCGAACATAGGGCAAGGTATCATGCCGTCCCTTTTCTATAGGTATTATCACGGTCGTTGTTCAAATGAACTTGTTCCAACTGTTCGAACAATCTGATATTGCATATTAGTTCACGTCGAATGTCAACTTCAGGCGCACAAATAAACATAGAGTCATTCTTTAGCCGAACCACACGAATGTGGAATGCCCTATATGATCGTGATTCCTTGTCGTTGTAATGTTCAGTCATCAATTTAAGACCAATGTACATCGATACCTTCTTACCTTATATACTTCCTCACAGCCCGCTCGTGGTGTGCTCTGACATTTAAGGGTACTCCAAAATCCAAACTAGAAAGTCTCTTGTGTGTTTATGGTGAACGAGAGCGAGAAAGTCCCCACTTGATATTAGGTGTGGTGGTATTGACAATAATGCAAAAAAAAAAGACGGGACATCAGCTCCAGATCGGGACCGATGAAAGACTGAACTCAAGAGTCTAAAACTTTATCTTTCTTGTAGAACTAGATAATTAAGAAATTTACTATAACCTGATCGTTCCAACAACACTTATCGCGAAGTTGTTTTAAATTGCCTTCTTCGAAAAACTCGAACAGCAAGCATATTCGAAAGGCATATCAAACAGCTCACGGCTTTACGTTGCAGAAAGAGATCACATGTAATGAAAACACACAAGAGTTTCTGAACATTTTCGTATTCCATTCCACAATTCTGTATGTATGGCGCTCTGCTTTTAGCATGCTTACAACGAAGTCTTTCTCGAAATATTTGATATTGCACAAGAAATAGTATTAAAAATCACACCATTGCTTTGCTGGATGGTGTAAAATGTTGTGTTATTCAATGTTGTTGAATGACTTTTCGCAGAACTTATTCGACTTACGCTTCAGTTAGTATTGGGTTGTACCGCCTGAAATGTCCGATTTTATAGTAAACATTTAAAAGGCAATATTATTTTTCCGTAAATTTTTATTCAATCAAAATAGGATCCGTTGGCATTTATGACATTCTTCCAACGGGATTATCATCATCATCGGCACTACAACCGGGAACCAGTCGTGGCCTTATTTAATTTTCCATAATGATTTGTTTTTTCCGGGAAAGGTCATTAGTCTTGCGCCAGAGGCTCCCCGACGGGGAATCGAACCCCGGTCTCCCGCGTGACAGGCGGGTATACTAACCACTATACTATCGAGGAGCTTCTTTCCATATACTCTCCACATTTTCAGGCCGACTATATATTGATTCAATGGACGAGATACTATCCTTCTGGCCACTCAATCTAGGTATTGTTGCTTTGAATGACATGAATTCTGTCTCCCATCAAACTAATGTTGGTGTTTCCCAGCTCCTTACTCTCGCCCAGTACTTCCAACCAACGGGATACACGGTCAAATATTCCTTTTCCGTAGAAATGCCGACTTTTTGAGACAATGAAATCTTCAAAGGCTTTTATGACCTCTGCTCGGTTCCGGAAGACTTTCTGCCGGCGAAATGAATCCAGATTGCGGTGAAGATGGTAGTACGTTGGGGAGGAGAGTACGGTGGATGTGGAAGAACTTCAAATCCCAACTGTGAACAGTTTTTGCACCGTTCTTGTGAGGTATGGGGTCTAGCATTGTGTTGCAAAAGGATCGGGCCGTGCCTTTTGACCAACACAGGTTGCTTTTTAGTCAATTTGGCATGCAATATGTCGATTTCCTCACAGTATTTGATAGCGTTTATCGTTTCTCCGGTTGAAGAAATGAAAACTGGATGTCCATTAAATTGTCACCGTAACCTTTTTTATGTGAAGATCGGGCTTGGGGGTGTGTTTTGGTTTTTCATCTGCATCCAGCCACTGCCCAGGTCTTTTACGGTTATCATACAGAATCCCTTTTTCATCACAGGTGACTATCCGGAGCAAAAACGATTTCTTAATCTAAGCGATGGGCAGATTTCCAGGCGCCGTCGTTTTTGGGACAAGTTCAGATCATGGGGTACCCACTTATCGAGTTGCTTTACCTTTCCTATGAGAAAAAGGTGTCGCTTTATTGTCATTGGGGGTACTCCCATGCTTTGTGCAATCTCCCACACAGATTTCGTTGGGTCCGCATTCACCGTTGCTGTTAAAACATCGTCGTCAACTAACGGTTCCGGCTTCCTACGTGGTTCATTTTCGAAGCTGAAATCTCCCGAACGGAACTTTCCAAGCCTACGCCATATAGTGCATTCGTTTATCTCTACATCCTCTAATGCGTCATTAATGTTTTTCATTGCCAATGACGCATAATATCCCATTTTAAATTCAAAAGGAAGAGGGTTCGAATTTGAACTGCCGACAAGATGGTAAATAATTCCTAGAAGAAAAAAATAACTGTACTTGTAACGAACCCTAAAATTCTAACACGTCAAGCACACGTACCACTTAACTTCATAAAAAAACAAAATTCAACGTTTTGGCACGAATGTTCACTCGAGAACTTCTTATTTCCGACTTCTTATTTCCGAGCGAAAATAGGACATTTCATGTGGTACAACCTAATAAATGATGTTTCTAGGACCATTTAGTCAGGTATAACTTGAAAAAAAGAGGTTTTCATTTATGCATTAATATCGTTATTAAAAATCAAAATCACAATCGTTGCCGCCTACATATGCAGTATTTATGCATACAAAACATGTCCACCATATATTTCTTGTCGACTTCGACTTTTCGTCAGATTCGCAAGCCCGAAATCAGTTAAACACTACGTAAAATATTCCCTCTTATAATAAAACTTAAATTGAAACAAGTAAAGCAAAATCAGTGGTGATGTCTGGGTATCAAATTGCTCACTCTTTCGTAACAGCGTTTTTACATTTCAGAGCAAATTCCCATTTCAAAAATCCTACACTGGATACATCTATGCCTGCACAACCCTGGTTCCAAGAAATATTGAACCAACCGATTTCATTGGATATTTTCGTCATGTTTATGTTCTCAGGGATTTGCATCATTACATAGTACTCCCACTGAACACAGTAACGCAAATACCTTTTTCTGCAAAAAAAAAAGTAAAATCTAGGGTAAGCCTGTTCACAAAACTATTCCAATAACTTATTTTTGAAGAATTACTATGCTCCCACACGAGCATAGTTACCCATCCAAAAGTTTAGAACCACATTCTCTCATACTCATTTTGTTTAACTGGTTTGACGATTATTTCGCAAAAGCGAGAAAGGAAACTCATGAACAGTACGTTCGCATTTTGTTGATTGAAACTTATAAGCACTTCGCATTTTCTCCATTTATGCAAGGACGTCGGTTTTTCTCGGTGATAGGACAGCACATTCCCTCTAAAAGAGTAGGAAAATACCCTCCTTATTCTCAGGAGTATTTTCATCCCCTTTATGTCTCTCATTAAAAATTTGATCGAAGGACATCCCGTATAACGTTTCCGACGCTGCTTCTATGCCTATAACTTTCAATGAAAAGCAATATGTGGCGCATATGAGCCCCTTTGATAAGCTCCAGCATCCGGATGAGAGGAACAATTTTATATTTAATGCCGAGCACGCAAAAGGACATCGTCTTAGGATTCTGCGGGCGAATTCATTTAGGACGTTATTAATATATGAAGCTATAACGCCGCGATTATACAGCGTCCTTCATTCGAGTGACCTTGTAAAGGTGAAATACACTCTGGTGAAAGTTCAGCTTTAACAAGAGGAAAGCTAAGAGTGGCCCGGAAATTCATGCTGCGTGAACGCCACATAAAGGGGGTTAGAGTTTGCTTTGCAAATGTTTTTTTCCGGCCTCAAAAAGCACTGAACACTGATCAACGAAGCATAAGGACCCAATTTCAACACAACATACAGACATTAAATTTGGTGACGTTAAACGTGTAATAAAAATAAATGACAATACGAGATTTTGAAAGGGAAAATCCTCTAGATGCAGCCATAAAATTGTTTGTATAGATTTATGATAAAAATGAATCCCTAAAATCTGGGACAGTGATTGTTGAAGTCATCCGCATATTGGGGACATTAATCTTTGTCATCAACGAAAAAAAGTCTGCTCTAAAGGATGTTGCAAAATGGAAGCAAAAATGTACTGGACACTTAAAAGAAACGACGCAAAGTTACCTTTTATAATAATAGAGACCGATCAATTATGCTTTGTTAAAACGATTTTTTGATAGAAAACGTTTGTCGGCAGATACTGGTGCGATTAAATCTGAAGACTGACATTTTTTATCAATTTCGATACAAGCCAATTCCCAAATGATACTAATTCCATAAATAGTTGAAAATCGAGAATATTGTGTGTGTTTCAAAAATGGCGTCGTTCAAAAACTAAATAATGCAGTTTGTCCAAATATGACGGTATTCATAGACAGTAGTTAGCAGGGTCAATGTTGCATTACAAGTTAGCATTCTACCCAAAATAAGAATTTTGTTTCAGTTTAGGACGAGTATATGCCTTACAACATGTGGCGAGCGTAAGATGAAGTGTTTCTGGCATTTCTTAAGAAACCCCATGTATTGGGCGGCATTTTACGCAGCTTCAAAGATGTCGTCGTCCCAATTAAAAGCTGAATTAATTCAAGTGCAGGGAAATGATAGTTCTTTGATTTCCACGGACCAAGTGCCAACTGTTTTCAGTGGGCTTCGACATTGGCGACAAGAAGCAGCGCTGAATTTGAGGCGTGTTACACTGACTAGGATTTAATGGTATGACAACAACATGATGATTGGTAATGAGGTTCGATAACGTATAAGATAACGTACGTGTTCGTATGAGAATGTGAAACTCGGTTGTCAAATAAATTGAGTTTTTGATAATGGACAAGAGATCGCTTATAAAAATTAGAAATAGGGTATGTGAGAGTACTGGGAGCCCCCGGAAAACACATTTATAAGATAAGAGCCGAGTTTGGCTCCACCTGGAATTACTTAGACTGACCGGTTAGAAAGATATTTTTGAACTTTATAGGAATGCAATTTTGACAGCAGGGTTGGGTGCCGAATTCTGTCAAACATTTTTTGAGATATCCAGTGTGACAACTTTGCTTTCACCGAAGCAGTGGATGGAGTGGGTTTGTGGGTGTAGAAGTTCGGATGCCGACGTACGACAAGTATTCACTTTAATCCCCGACACTGACGCCATCAAAATTGTTCACCAGAGAAATTGAGCACCAAAAGGAAAGATAAGTAATGAAACGCACTGTTGTGTAGTTCAATTGTTTTTAGAATTGCTTTTATTTGCTAATATACCCTTTTCTTTATTTTCGTTTAAACTATATTTTTCTCTAATTATTCACTCTTAACTTTTTGTAGTTCAGCAACAATATGATTATTCAGCCGAGAATATTTTTCTCGTTGTTCTAAAAGCAACAAATTTAAATAGCAAATTTCGCGTTTCGATTTAGCCAGTGCACTATGAAGTTCTTGATTATTAATTATTAATTCACGATCGATTTCACGAATCGCGGCGGCGTGACCTTCGCCGGTAGTGGTTGACAAGCGACTGATCTAATTAGGGGTGAAATTCTGTCTTCTATCTTTTGCACACAGGACAACCAAAAGAGATCACGCCTCTGCTCTCTCATTGTCACGCCCGTCGAAGTGTGGTGGAAAATCGGTTAATTGATAATCGACGAACATGGGATAATGAGAGAACAGAAACACGATGTACGATGATCTCGGGGTAGATTTGGTTGTGTGTGCTGGTATCAAATGCAGTTTCTGAGTATGACCTACTGCCCTAGTGTTACGGCTGTGGTGATCTCAGAGTGCATTGAACCGTATGGAAACAGAATTTTGGAGGAGAGGAAATGTAGCCGGTGTTATTCCCCTGTGAAAAGAGATCATTGATCCCAAGCGAATGGATGATCTGCGGAAAACCCGAAGTGACGCCAAATTGGCTAGGGTAATTTATCATGAGAACTAATTAAATATTTTGATAACTTCCCCGGCGGTTTCGCTATGGTGCGACGGCGTCGTTTGCTTCGACTTGTTGTTGCTAACCGACATGATGTAATTTCCGATGGAAATCTCATGGGCTAGCAAAAATGGGGTTGCTGGATGGCAAAAAGGTTGCTGAATTCAATTATGCATTATCTGCATAGAAGAAAATATGGTATTTCAGGTGAATACCATGAACGGTGGAAAAGGGGTTGATGTGACGCGCTGTTAGCGGTCGAAATTAGGTTGGGATTGTGGGGTGGTTCTCCATGCGATATAGAGAACCCCCACAGGTTAATTTATCGTTAGGACGATGGCAGATCACCCATGGACTTGTACGAAAACCATACTGGTCATTGAGGTGGCAAGATATTGTGAAAGTTGACGGTTAAGCAGTGATTCCATAGGATTAGAAGTTAATGCTATGGGTCTGTGGGGGAGATAGTCGTGGCGCATGCATGGGTCTACTACCAACCCACTCTGCTAAAAGTTCGACGAGCACCCAAAGAAAAACTGTTCACCCACTAAAAAAACGAAACAAGACCTCACAACACAACGTCCACGAAAAGCAAGTAAGATACACAAGCTTTCATTGCACAATAAATGAAACACTTTCGTTTATTAGTTCAAATAGTTCTTATTCGGATTTTATTGGTGTACATGTATTTATTTTTGCGAGGTCTCATTTAATAATTACTCGCACTTAATTCCGAAACACAGCGAATTTTTGATTAATACGATCTGCAGAAGAACGAAATTAATATTTTTGGTATAAACGACTACGAACTGAACTCGAAGTGTTAGTTTCCACACCGTACTGGCGTCGGTACGGGGATGGCAAGCAACCCGACCGCCTTGCTGTTTGAAAAACGACTCGATGTGCGCGCACTCAAGGATGGAAGAAGACTCAGTGACAAGCGGGTCGTGCAGGGCCGACTCGCTAATGGGGTGGGTTTCCCAGAGAGAGAGAGAGAGAGAGAGAGAGAGAGAGAGAGAGAGAGAGAGAGAGCGTTCCTCTACACTAAGGATACGTTTTACCTACCACAAGAGAGACATAAAGTCTCTCTTGGTGGAACAGAAAACCAGATCTCGTAATGGAGATCATGCTAGTATATGTGCATGGGTGATCGTGAGGATCATAATATTCAACACACGAGCGAAGGCGATGGATAAACGAAGCAGACGGGCGGCAAGGACAAAGGGACCGCGAAAATCGTTGGTAGTACACATGTATGTGTGTACATGGATTCTTTCATGGGACAAAGCCACGGGAAGAGTGTATTCATGAGATGCGAGTTCGGTAAAGCAAACAAACCGAATCTCCTTGGATGATAATTGGTTTTCTATTTGTTCATGCTGCTGCTGATGAGAAGCAGATCCCGAAATATGAGAAGACAAGGGGAACGTTTGGGTCTTTGTCTGAGATGTGCATTGCGGCTAATTAAATAGTCGGCGATGCAATGTGGAAATGTGCTAATGGGTTTTAGCTAGATTACCGGGAAATGGTGTTTATTGCATCGCTGGTAAGGATAGGTATTGAATTCCTATATGCATTTGCTTATCATCATCATCATCGGCATTACAACCGAGAACCGGTCTTGGCCTTATTTAGCAAGTCCTGAGACTTGTTAAATTTTACAAAATGATTTGTTTTTTCCGGGCAATGTCATTAGTCTTGCGCCAGAGGCTCCCCGATGGGGAATCGAACCCCGGTCTACCGCGTAACAGGCGGGTATACTAACCACTATACTATCGAGAAGCCCAATACATTTGCTTATGCTGTAAGATTTAATTGGTGCCAAGAGACGCGAGATGCGTATATTTGCTTTGGTCCCTGTTATGATGATTACATTGTATGTAAACCAAATCATTTTGTTTTCAGGAATTCGTCTAGGGGGATTTACCTGGCACCGAAGGTGCCGAATTGGTCTTGGAATACCTGATAAGTTAGGAAAGAATTCTTACAGGGAATTTGTATGCGAAGATTGATTTATTGATTGAAGGCGGAACCCATTTTTATTTAGCTTAGTGCAAGCTTAAAATTAACTTAACATAATCTTAAAATCTAGAGTAGTGGTTAAGACCTTAATCAATTGATTAAGATGAAGAGATGTATGAAAGTAAGGATTCTTTACAGGGACTTTTAGATAAATAAATTTGATCTATTTGATGCGTGAAGCATTTAAGGTGCTAATGCGATTGCATTAGCAAACTTATAAGATTGGGTCGAAGTTATGAGGGTTCTTCAGGTAAGTAACAGTGGGGTTTGGCGGAACCGCCACAGGTCCAATGGAAGTGGGGAATTATGGGTCGCCCTTTTTGGAAATTGATTGGATATTCGCTGGTTTCCATCTTTTTGGAAACTGATCAGTTCAATACGACATTTGGAAAAGACTTGAACGCGGTTTAGCAAGTAACAATAGAGGGCATGCATTCGTTTCAGTGGATTCTTTAATATATGACTATTTGAGTGTTTGAGCTCGAATGTAAACTTGGCTCATAGACACAAGTTAAGGTGGAGCTTATGTAGTATCAGACAGGGTTGAAATTTTATCGAAATAGTAGACAGCAAGTAGAATAGCCTTGTGTATTATGTTGATGGTTGGTCTGCTACCTACTAGAATGGAATGGAAAATATGGTTTTGGTGTTATTCACAAACGCCCACAATTTCCTGGTGTGTTAGTAGAAGGATCTGGAACACGCGTTGGCACATTTATAAGTTTAGTTCTCAATCTGCGAAAAACTGGGCACATCAATCTTCACGTACTGACTGTCTAGACAAATGCACCCATTGGACTTACTATCCAATGTTGGAAAAGCAATAATGAATGATAGGCCTACAGTGATGCAGTACTCATACTTGAAGCTGCGAAGGGCACACTTAAATGTAAGGAGTTTCTTAGCAGATGCAGGAAATATAAGTGCTTCACCCCATCTAAAGGGGCAACAATTTACAAGGCGCGTATTTGCCCAAAATAGGAATATAATTCCTGATCGTCGTTTGCTAGTACACAGAAACGAGCAGGGAAACGCACCGGAACGAAGCGTAAGTTACGTCAATACCACTGTGGGGGCTTAAGGTATGTGCCAGCACGGGAACTGGTTCACTAGTATCCCCAACACGTCAGTTTATAAAATAAATCTTAGTTCAATCGATCATCCAGAGAAGAAAGAAAATAAAAACGCACTGGTGTTGTTTTCTTGTTTAAATGTTCTTTTTATTTAACTTATTTTCCTATCTATTTTTTTGTTGCCAATTCTCCAAATTGCCATGAGCTTTTATTAGTTAAAACACAAATGTCATTATATTCCTGATCACAATCCCTGTACAAAAATTGGTGTGGACAACAATTGAATTTTGAATATTTGTTTATAAAATAAGCTCACGCACACGCTCACATTTGACGGTGATATTTTGTTAAATTCTTAATAAATACACATGATTTTTTGCTGATGTACTCCTTCAAACTCTTCCAGAATCGTCTAATATATTGCAACAAATTTTACTTCATCGAAAACCGAATTTACCGCCTCATGAAACAGAAGGAAAACTCGACTGAAGACTCGCACGTAAAACTCGCACTCAAAACACGTGTGTGTACGCACCCCGGTGGTTAAAACTCAACTCTTTTTGGCTGCTTACCTCGGAACTCTCTTTCTCCACACGATCAACCAATCTTGATCGCACACTCATTCGCATTCTCCCATTTCCCCGCCCATCAAGGCGAATAAACTCTTGCGAATTTACCCAACAGTCAATGAAGAGAATGGGAAAACCGAAACGAGGAGCGTGATGATCTCAGGGATGATTTGCTTTCGTATGCAACGAAAGCGAAACCAATAAGGTGACCGCATGACCCAGTTTGGTATTTGGATTACTCTCAGAGAGCAGAATCAAAATGCACTCCGAGAAGGGGAAATGGGCTGGGTAGAAAAAGTATATTTTTCGTTCTATTCACCTGATTCTGAGTTTATTGATCCCCAAAGAATAGCCGTGTCTGGCCCAGGTTAAAGGACGCCGCGGTGGCTTGGGAAAATATCAGCGTGTGAAAAAGACTAAAAGAATTCGCGATAACCCAAGCCGTTTCGCTATGAAGCAACAGCGTCATTGCCCACACTTTGCTGTTGTTAACCAGGCATGAGACTTTTGATTTCCGATAGGAAATCTCATGTGGTTTATCAATTATGTTGCCATATGGCATGAAACGGCTCAATTCGGTTATGCATTATCTGCATAGAAGGATGAATTCAGGTTATGCGTCCTTTGGGAGGGTACCTTTTACAGGTGAAATAGGCCGACGAAGGTGATTGGGGTTGGCATTGTGCGCGGCGAAATTGTGGGTTGGTTCTCGGCGTAATATAGAGAACCCCCACACCACTAATAGATCGCAATGTGTTTTACCTGATCGCAGTGGTTGTTCATGTGAACTTAATGTAATCCACCCCCTAAACATTTTCTCGATATCGGAAAGTGCATAAGAACACGAAGTCGGTGCAAGGCTAATAACCTGGCCCGGAAAAAAAATTATTATGGACAATTTGACAAGTCTCGGATATGGACCGGATACCGGTGGAGAGATTTGCTAAATAAGGCCAAGACCGGATCCCGGTATTAGTGCTGATGAAGATAATAGGAACACAATAACACGGTCGAACCACATCAGTGTGAAAAGATCTATTTGATCATGCGTTTTCTCGTTATTATAATGTACAGGTATTTAAAAGCAATGTGCTTCGACATCTCATCCTTATTTACTACCTCTGGATCCGTCTTAACTTTTCTATGTGATCATACAGCAATTAAAAAGGATTCCAAATAGAGTAAGGCCGGAAGGTAATAGTTTAAGATGTTAGTAAAGTTATGTTTAGGTTA
Organism: Microdon myrmicae; assembly: GCA_963931805.1. NCBI lineage: Eukaryota > Metazoa > Arthropoda > Insecta > Diptera > Syrphidae > Microdon > Microdon myrmicae. Next base: position 3,856,050 of record OZ007497.1, on the reverse strand, counting down.
TAGTGCCCGCTTGGGTCAGTATTTTTTCAGTTTTAAGTTAACTAAACTCAAGTTTTAACAATTTTTGTCTTAATTATAAATTATAACTATATAAATTATAACTATAATTATAAACAAGAAGAGAGTTTTAGAATGTAAAAAAATTGGTTATTAACATTTTGATATACCGTAAAGGTAGCATATAGGAACATTTTTTCTGAACGACTTATCCGTTTCTTGTCTTCCGGATTGACAAATACAATCGGTTTCATTTGGAAAATCACTAACCAAACAGTATAACACTCACTAATTAGGCGAGTTTTACAGGTCATTCGACCTGGAACGTCATTAGATTGACTACTTATTCCAATCTATTAAGGAGCCACAAATTACATTCGGTTGATGTGGTATTATATCGACTGCAAAACCAGTGAACTTGAATTTCGACCTGATGTGGAATATCGATAATACCCTTTAATCCAAAGCACTTCAAATGCTGCCCCGTTTAACATTTCTATTCAGTTAAAACCTGATTTGATTACATTGTTTAATCGAATTCAATATAAACTATTTTGAACTCACACTAAAATAAACGCAAAGATAAAAGGTCTCTGTGCCATACATGCTATCCAATAGAATTTTTTCAGCAACAACTACAATATATTTTTATCTTATCTGTCAATCTCTGAAGTAGAAACGCTATTCAAGTCCTGGAAGAACTATGTCAACCAGTCGACATGTCATAGACTAATGAAATAAAACCGCTCGTGGAATCGATTGCGATGCAGATATAATACTCCATCCAAGAAATTTCTTGATTCTGACGACGACGACATCTGCCTCTGATTTGTTTATTGGGAAGAGGCACAATTTACTTGCTGATACTCTGAACAATACACAAGCTTTATGAAGAGGGACACAAATCCACTTAGAGATTTCTTGAAGCTTCGCGTGGGAGAAAATATAGCGTATGTGCTCGAGGTCGTCTAAGTCGTTTTACGAGTATGTGCGGAATGATGAAGTAGATCATTGAGATGGTTTTTCTGTCTGCTTACCATAAATTAAACTATGGGAGATTTTTCATTTTAATTTTTGAACTTTTTATTTTGCTTACTGTATTCTCCACAACGATGCTTAAGTTCCTCATCATCGTGCGTCACTAAACTTTTATAATTGACTAATTAATTACTTATTATTAAAATTTGAGAAGGCAGTATGAATACCCTTAGAGTACAACGTTGTGGTATGATTGTAATATGATTGGACGAAGAATGAACAAGAAAGCCTCGAGTTTAATGATCGTCTTCTGTGTTAAATCGAAATGCGGTTGGACGAGTGGGTCCATAAGAAAAGACATAACTTTGCATATAGATTTCGAGAAGCTGTGGAGCGACGGTTATGTACTATAATGCAGTTGAATACCGATTCCTCGCCATTATCGATCATTATTTTTATAAGTCACCCATAAGGAACATGACTCATTTCGAGAGGTTCTCTAGTAGTCAGTCAGACACATTAGCTTTCCTTTGTTCACCGCCCTGAATATTCTTCTTATAAGACATATGTATTGTTTTAAAGTGTTGTAGATATTTATATTGAAGTCAGGAAATCCTAATTTTCGTTTAATTCCTACATACAACCTTATTCGAAATTATTTAAATATGTTATCTGTACCTAAATTCCGTACCACAGTCTATCGCGATTTCTTTACTGTGTTGACATGCCGATTGTTCAATGAGCTCCCTACATCAATCAGGATACAAACAAGGCCTGGTGCTTTTCTAAAAGGAGTGAAAATGTAAACCTTCATCCTGTATAATGCTGCTTTAGATTTCCGTATTTCTAGTATTCTGGTTTAATAATAATTTGGCTTCAACCGATTTAACACATTGTACTTATACAAATTTTTTTTTGTGTTTGAAATGGATTTATATTTGATCATCGAATCGTTTTGAGTGAACGTAAAGTGAAGTTGGGCGGCCGGTTTGGCGTTGTTGCAGCGTAATCGAACGGACTTTTTCGAAGTTTTGAGTTTGATTCATTACCACACCCCTGAGTCCAATAGGCAGTCTGCAGAGTTTCTGGAAAGCCACGAAAGCTGACCAAAGCGGCCAAAAGATCAACGATCGGCCGCATGGCATAATCTTCATCGTTTACCTGGAGACGGGAAGAACAGTCACTGGAGAGTATTATGCAGCGTTATTTGACAAACTAAATAATTAATGAAAAAAAATAGCTGCATACGGCGAAAAAAAAAGTTCCGTATCATCACGATAACACACCGTCACCCACGTCCTTGAAAGCGATGGCGAAGTTGGACCAATTCCGATTTGAATTGGTTGCTCACCCACCGTAATCTCTAGACTTGGCCCCCAGCGACTATTATCTGTTCAAACCTCAAGCGGTGGCTCCAGGGAAAGAGATTCAGATCGAATGAGGAAGTCACCGCGGAACCGAGGCATATTTCGAAGTCTTGAACGTTTCGTACTTTAGGCGAGGTATCGAAATGGTGGAAAATCGCTAGACCAAGAGTATCGCCATCGAAGGTAACTATATTGAGGAATAAATATAATTTTGCCAAATAAAAAATGGTTGTTTTCATTAAAAATCCCGAGACTTTTCATGATTGACAGTTATTTGTAGCAGCATAACAACAGTTACAGGATAGCGGTTTATACTAAAACACAGCTGAATGTATTAAACGAAGCCGATGAAGATCGAGTGATGATCACACATTTTTATCAGGCGAAGAATGTGTGAATGCGAAAAACGTTTCCATGTGTTTATTCACCCGTCTAAAAATAACTCTCAATGTGAACAGTTGTACACTTGTGGGGGTTCTCTATATCACACGGAGAACGAGCCCACAATTCTAACCAACCCTGACCGCTAACAGCGCGCCACCTTAACCCAACTCCCCATGCCAAGTCCGTAATAGCATACATCCCAAACTTTGCAATAAACACACTCCCAAACTCCCAACAGAATACAATGCAATAGAATACATTCTAAATCATCTCCCTCAATTACATCACTCCACATATAATTTTTCCCAAAACCGTTTCGGTCAATTCTCCTTGCGTCCACGCAATCTTAATTTCCCCGGAAATTCATATGCTGCAATAAAACGCATATTCAAACCTACAACGGAATATTAATCATCACCACCAACTACACCGAGCCGCATACATTTCCCTGAAATTGCTTTGGTTAATTCTCTATCCAAATTATATCCCTCGCTTGCACCCAAGCAATTCCAATTTCCCCCGGAAACTCATGCCCATACTTGCTCGTGTTCCCAAAACCGATTTCTCGGTACACATAGCAACCGAGGAATCTAGTCCAGCCAGTACGGCAGGAATTCCCGAAAACAAACTCCCTATACAGGCATACCAACTCTTTTCGAAATTCCTAGTAAGTGGCAGCGAGTTTATTTCAGCTATGACTCAACTGCCACGACACGATGAATAGATTCTTTCCATCATCAGTCATCATTCTACCATCGGCGTGCGTACATCGGCTCAAGACTCAGCCCCTCGTAACGTGCACTCAGGGGGTGCAAACCCCCGAGTATACAATCAAGTCTATCGCGTCTCTGTCGAGTGGGGTCGGGCCCCTTGATTCCTAAGCGAAAACCATTTAGTGGTGTATCGGGTTCTTGGCCCCTTAAACGAAAAGCATTTAGTCGTGTGTAGTGATCCTAAATCACTACTCTCACCCACTTACCTATAGTCCCAATCCAAGTGAATCATATGAGCGACAAGTTAAACCAAAAGTTAGTTTGCCGCACATTGATTCAAATTCCTAATTACATCACCCATAATCCAATTGAATCATATGCACGACAAAATTAAACCAAAATCCATTTGTCGTACATTGATTCAATTCCTAATAATCCTAACATCATGAAATGCTTACTCTAAATGCATTTCATGATTTTCTCTTCCAAGAATTTATTCAAAGAAATTCTTATACACTTCCGAGAATCCTATTCCAATTGAAGCACACAAAATCTTGCTTGTGCTTCTTGGAATTTCTAAATAAAATCGTTAACAAATCTCTGTTGCCACAGAGTACAGGTATTCCCCGACTTACGACCGAGATAGGTTCCTGGTCATCGGTCGTAAGTCGATTAAGTCGCAAGTCGAATTTCATATAAAAAAAATTCCGACTTAGCTAATGTAATGTATTATTTGTACTGAAATATGTATGTAAATCGATTTTTTTTACTTTGTTTTTTTTTTTTTTAATTTTTCTCATATATTTTAGGGATTCCCCGCAACTACATATTTGTCTTCTTTAAGTATTTTCTATGAAAAAAATTGGAAAAAAAAATGGTCGTAAGTGCGAATAGTCGTAAGTCGAACGGTCGTAAGTCGGGGACTACCTGTATAAAAGGGCAGTACATTTTGGATTCGGGATCAGTTTGTATCCGGAGGCCAGAACGGCCACAATGAATAAAGAATGAAATAAAATAAAAACTAATTTGCTTAGAATTAAATCTCCTATTTTCATCTTGGACACAAGGCCCAAAGACCCGGAACCGAGGTAAGAAGAACAATTTAATAAAATATAACCCTACACGTGTCTCTTAAAGTACGGCGGACCGGCAATCATTTACTAGAACCTAGTGAACAATTAAACAATTTGTGAATGACTACACCCGTGTGTTTTATTTCCCACGGATTCGCTTCCCCACCGCCCCGCGGTGTCCTCGATGTTTGCCCCCCCTTTATTCTCTTCGTTGGGAACAGTAGGGTGGCAGAGAGATGGGCACCGGAGTGAACCCTGTGCCGTACGCTGGCACCAACATACCCCCGCCCCCGCACACTTTCTGTTTGACGACTTTCTCAGGCAAATACTTGAGGAGGAGAAACGGATCTCTTAAGTTCACATGAGCATTGTTTCTACGATTATATGTAGAACGGGATCAGACGTCATGTTTGCTTATTCAGCTCTGAATTGAAAGTCTAGTGCTTCGAATTACACATTTTAATACCCAATTTTGCCTTGTATGCATTACATGCAGTGCTGTTTTTGATGTATTGACCAAATACGCGAATCGAACACTTGAAATGTTGGGCCATTAAGGCAACTGAATTACTTGCCTACGAGAATTCTATCAGTTTCTCCAATCAAGCACTTAATTTGTGAATTGGTCCGTACGTCGGCATGGACGCGGATTCTACCATCAACCCCACTAGTCCGCTAAAGTTCCAAAAATGCGTTCAGCCGAAATTCGCCGGAAATGGTTCCGACGATCACCAAAGGAAGAGCACAACAAAACTCCACTCGATTTGGTAGGTTAACGCTTCTCCACAGCGGAATGGAGAGCGGAAGCCGAACCGACTTGCTCGGTTGGATGGTGGCGATAATCATCTCGTGCAGATCTGATTCGCTAACGAGGGAAATTTTAGCTGCATTTTCCCTGAGAGAGAAAGTGTTCCCCCCACTAGGGGAAAGATTTACTTACCACCAGAGAAACGTAAGGTCTCTCTTGTGGGAACAAGAAAACCAGATCTCGTAATGGAGATCATGGTGATGTGTGTGTGATTTTTCATTTTCATTTTTAAAACATTTTTTATTTTTCTTAATTTCTAAATTAAAGGCTAGACAAAAAATGCTTAAATTCTAGCTTAATTATCTTATATAATAACTTACTGGTCCTACGCAGACGCTCTAAGCTAAACTACTTAACATTTGTATAATTTGCCTTTCGGCGACAGAACTTTGTGGCAGTACTGATAATTAGTTGAAATACAAAGAAAAATTTGAAAAACTTTGTCCATTTTTTTTGTTTTTTTTTCTTAAAATTTAACTTACTTAACTTACTTTCTTTTTTTTTTATGTAAAAGCACTTAACCTAACTTAACTAAAATCTTATACTACCCTAATTCTAGAAAAGCTAAGTCTATGTAAGCTAGCTGATGATAGTATGATTCTATACCGACTTTGGTATCCAGGTCTTTATATGCCATTCAACCACCAGAACTGTTGACGCTGTCTAATACTATCGTCCCGGTCTCTGTGGGAGATAGCCCTACTGAAGCGCAGGAGCTCTTCTTCGGTGCGCGTTACTTCCCGGTCGTAGCACAATCGTCCGTCTACAGATGATCTACTTACATGATAGATCAGCGGAATTCCGGATCTATCCTGTATAGGCCCTAATGTGTGTGTGATCGTTCATATCCGATGTTGTTTACACGTGCTCGAAGGGAATGGAACAACGAAGGGTCATGTTTACGCTGTGTATCGTCGCTATAATAGACGTTGGGAAAAAGGTGCTAATGGGATTGGTGGCAGAAACGAGTCCCTTGCCTGCATTTGTATATGCAGGGTAATTAGTTGCGGCTGAAAAAGAAATTGAAGATAGTTTGTTAGTGGGAAAACAAACGATGAGTTGGATCTTATGCATGTTTACATGCGTAGGAATATGGTGTATGGCATCTCCGACTGGTATGGGAACCGAGTTCTTGTATATACTAGAAAATACTAGAGGATTCAGTTCCGATGATAATAATTAGGATGCGGGAATTGTTTGTCGATTGGACAAACGAATCGCGGGTCGGTTTATTGCAGCTCTAAAAGCAAGCTGTCCGACATAGCATTTTAAATGATAACAAAGGGTGCCGAATGATTTGGTATTCATGGTGCATATGCACATTAAAGAATTATTTTTAGGAATTTTAGTTAATGCGTTGTATGCATTAAATGTCCTTGTAAAAGGAAATATTTCAGGTATGCTGGGTGGAGATTGCGGTGCAGGTGTGGGAAAGTTGAAATTTGCCTGGGAACCAAAGGTAGAAAAGAAATCTTACAGGAAATTATATGCGAAGAGATGCATGAAAGGTAAGTTTTCTTTTACAGGGAGTTTTACGTTAAAAATTTGATAACCTAGATTCGTAAAGCACTTAAGGTGCTAATGCGCTTGCATTAGCGAAAACTTATGCCAATTGGGATAGTTATGGGGGTTTTTCGGGTAAGTGGGCCGTGGGGTTTGGCGGAGCCGCCGCCGTTTCATTTAAGGACAAATGTATGTCTTGTAAATTATGTCCACGTTGAATGGGGTGAGGTATTTCTCGCGTTGTTATATACTCTTGGTTACACATTTCGCAGCTTTACATATGTGGTAGTTCCAATTAAGAGTCGAATTAATTCGAGTGTCAAGAATTGATAGTTCCTTGTCCTTGACAACGCAAGTGTAGCATTCGGTTTTAGAACCATTGAATTCCACTAAATTGGATAAAGATCATTGATATATTTTGTTGAAGTCGAAATTCAATGAGTTAAACATATTACGCTCATTGATAATGAGATTCGAAGAAGCATTTGGTCAAGCATATCCGATTGTTGTCATCATCAATCGAGTGAATCGAGGTTGGGGGTACTGGGCGAGAGTAAGAAGCTGGGAAACACCAACATTAGTTTGATGGAAGACAGAGTTCATCTCATTCAAAGCAACAATACTTAGATTGAGTGGCCAGAAGGTTAGTATCTCATCCATTGAATCAATATATAGTCGGCCTGAAAATGGGGAGAGTATATGGAAAGAAGGTACCGATGCACATTGCTCCTAAATGATTAGGGTTTGCAAGGACGGGCAGACGATTCTCTTTTTCTTTATGTCTGAGGTGACAATTGAAGCCTGATTGAGTGGCACAGGGAAAAAATATTAAAAATGTGATCAACAAGTTCCTTTAATCATCGACCGCGATAGCATCTAGAGAAAAGAATTAGGCAAGAAATCATGCGGGTAAGATCTAAGAACGTGATTGAGTCCCCTAATAAATTTTACAACTCGTTTTTATATCCTGTAAACGAGGTGTGGTGTTATAGCTTTTGCGATGATAGTGAAGAACGTGTGATTCAAACTGACGCTATGACAGTTAGAATCACTAAAAATTTAACCAATGCTCAACACATCAGGCCACTGCCGCGTGTACGAATTCGTTTTCTAAACTCAAGTACACTCAACTGATGTGGAATTGTTATGTTATCGCTATGGTATACGGCTCAGATGCATTTTCTTATTCGATTTTCGTTCGGTGTTCTTCACTATTTGCATGTGTATTGTGTGTGCATCTGTTAGAAACGCTACAGTGTTGTTAATACGACTGGCCAAATACAGGCATTACATTTTAGTTATAAACGAAAATTTGCTTTGAAAATTTATCATCTTGAATGGAGTAAAGTATTTATATAATAATAGAATAAATAATGACGGATAGATATTTGAACGACACTGTAGTACACATAAGCCTTCGTTTTATCGGAAGCATGAGTAGGAAATGCATTTATTTCCTTGGGATACTTCACCGAATTTTCAAGAAAACTGTAAGTGCAACTGCTGATAGCCTGTTTAGAAAATCTACAAAAGATTGCAATATTGAAATCAGAAATAACGATTAAGTAGGAGGAGAAGGAACTCACGTATCATATTGACCATATTGAGCGACATTCACTTACTTTCCAAATCCGAACATATGGATTTCAAGAAGTACAAATTCTTGGGCCGGTTCATTAGCAATGCGTTTCAAACTTGCGAAAACCAAGCTGAGTTGCGCGAACAAGTACAAAATATTGTATACTCCTTCCTTGTTAGTGTGTAAAATTACTAAGTGTGCTGATACAAACTATTGTTGGTAGTTTCATTTATTATTTTATTCACATTTTCGCTATATACAAATTGATCATGGTTGTAATTATGCATTTCGGGCTATATTTATTTTTGGAGTTGCATCTTACTTATTAAATGCCTTTATTAAATAAAGTTGTTTAATGAATTGTTTACTTATAACCTGTTCTATTAAATATGATTTCATTTACTAACCATTTTCGATACTCTGTACAACCAAATTGTGTTTAAATTCCCATATTTACTATTTTCTATATTAATTTTAAATGTTCTCATTTGCATACACAAACAATTCTGAACTACGTGATGAAAACCGTCATGTACAATATAAATTATATCCGTCTTAATTCGTGTATGTAGCAATTAATCAATTGAAGTAACATAAGTCTTCGCCTCCCACATCATACGCAAAAACGTTATTAAACCCTCTTTTACGAATGCCAAGAAAATGCTCGTGTGACGCCTTCATCGTTCCTACACAAAGGGAGGAATTTTCGCTGAGCTCTAATTAGCAAACATTTAATCGAGATGCTACTAGCCCATCAGGTTAGATGGCACGTCTAACAAGCTTCCTGTTTCCACTAGAAACCGGCACAGTGCCGAGATAACTAACATCTCCAAAGCGCATTCATCTCCGATAGTAGTACCCGCAGCCGTATATCCTTGCAATGTTTTCAATTGTTTATTAATAAGCTGCAGCACAACAATAATTCATTTAATTAAGGCTTTCATGAATGAATACAACCAGCGACCTCGTGGCTTTTCAATTTGTCACAGAAATTAATAAAACGAAGAATACAGGATGTGCGTGGGCGTTGTAGATTAGAAGATTAGCTATCAAGCGTTTGTTTGTCTAGACGGTTTCGTATTTTGCGTTTCAAGATGTTGCAAATTTATTTTAAATGGGTTATAAGGATTTGTATATATTCAACTGATACGCACTTGTGGTGGTAATACCTCCCACTCCTTGTCATTTTACTTATACAAATGGAGAGCAAAATACATAAATATTAGGTTGAAGAAATAAGAAATCCATTATATTTACGTTTTATTGACTTGCTAAATAAGGCCAAGACCGGTTCCCGGTTGTAGTGCCGATGATGATGATGATAATTCCTGGGTGATTTTACAGCTTTATGCAGATTCTATAACTCCTGGGTGATGCTACGATTGCTAATGTGTGGGTCTACTTCGATCATTCTCTTGATTTTATCGATACTTTCTACTAGGGCGCGATGTGCGTTTCTAGAATCGATGAAACCAAAATTGCGCGTAATTGACTGTGACAGTGCCGGGATCATAAAAGCCATTTGCGAATGTATTTATATTCCACGCAATATGTGCATGACAATTAATAGATTGAAAACATTTGATTCATATACGCGTATTTTAAAATGAAAGTCCACTAGAAATGTTCATGATTGTTCTTATCGCTTTATAGCATTGTGAGATAACCTCTGTAATCCGATTCCTTTTATGTCAAAACTTCATATGCAGCCTTTTTTCAAATTAAAAGATTGTAGAATTACATGTCTCAAGATGCAGTGTTTTCAAAATACCCGAATGGCACTACAAGTGTAATTATTGTTCGATATCTGTTAAGTTTTCGTAGAACATATCCCTTTCGAATCAATATAGCGATTTCTACATCACGGATCTTACAAAATGTATGAGTCGACATATTATAATATTTAAAAATATGTAGAAAATTTATAAACACACACACATATATATATATATCACACCGCATCTCGCCGGCCGCTAACTTCGGACAAGCGCCAACTGGTGTGTCCCGCGACCTTGACGTCGGTCGGTCCTTAGGCTGGACCTTCTATTATACCACGATCGATGGCGTCGGTCCTTAGGCTGAACTTTGTAATATGCCGCGACTGACGGAGGTCTTTCGGTTGCGCTGCAAGCTGGGCGGCGGGATGGATCCACAATCTGGATCTCTTGCAGTGACTCCGCGAACTTGGTCGCGATTGATCCGTACGTCTGGATTCTGTACTATGTCGCGAATGACGGCGATCGGTCCTTAGGCTGGACCTTGGGGCTGCGACCTGAGCAGCGGAAATGATCCACAGATGGATCCCTTGCGGTGCCACGAACTTTGCGTCGGTCTGCACGGCTGTTGTTTGATCGACTATAATGTGCGAAAGTTCGTATGGTCGAACAAAGGCTGAGATGAGTAGCAGCACTTCGTGACAAATGATGTTTTCCGTTGTCTGTGACTTACGTATCTGCAACTCTTTCGTCCCTTTTGGTAACACTATGATTTTGCAAAACTGTGGTGGACTTCAATTTATTTCTGCTAGTAATTGCTCTGAATTAATGACACTGAGCTGGCAGCAGTGAATTGGATCCACAGACTGGATCCGGCTCGAAGGACCATTAAATGTGTTGACAATTGAGCGGCCAATAAGTAGTTTGATCTCTGCCGACCGAGTAATGTCATCGGAGCAGATCTCTATAATTTCCGCGGACCGAGGAATGTCATCGGGGAAGATTTCTGTAATATCCCCCGACCAATGAATGTCGCCGGGGAAGAATTCTATCACGTTCAATGAGGTGTATCCTGTTGTGCAGCGATTGTTGTGCTGCAACACCTATAGGAGCAAACTGGTTGTAAAAGGAAAAGAATACCTATTAACTGAGCAGCAATCCAGACAATAAACGACCTCCACAATGCCTCAATAAAACGTGTTGTATTTCTTATCTTAACAATTGACTTTATTGACTTGATTATGTCGATTATAACGGGATTAGTATTTTATGCAAACGTGTAGCTTGAAAGGTTAACGAAGAAGAAGAGAGGTAAATTGAAAGAAGTTGGTTGACAGCTAGCAATTCAGTTGTTTGTACGTCGCCATGACAACTGTTTGCTGACTGTTGTTGAATGGTGGCGATGGTCACATTCAATTGCGAATTCGCTGGTTGCATCCAGTGCGAATCCGCAACACACATATATATAAATATATATATATATATAAATATATATATATATAAATATATATATATATATATAAATATATATATATATATATAAATATATATATATATATAAATATATATATATATAAATATATATATATACTTTTTTTTTTTTTATTATTTATTGCCCCGTAGGAACCCGGAAGTTCATAACTACACCGACTCGTCTCCGCCATTGTTCCCTGTCCTGTGCGCTCTCCTTCCACGTTCGACCATCCGATCCGATCTCCTCGAGGTCCAATCTAACACTGTCCTCCCATCTCCGTCGCGGCCGTCTTGTCGGTCTCTTTCCCGCTGGTCTACCGTCAAGAATTCTACGCACAGTCCTAACATCGCCCATTCGCGCTACGTATCCGGCCCATCTTAATCTTCGCAACTTGATCAGTCTCACTATTGTAGGCTTGCGGTATATATATATATATATATATATATATATATATATATATACATATATATATATATATATATATATATATAAATAAATAAATATATATATATATATATATATATATATATATATATATATATATATATATATATATATATATGGGCTCCTCGATAGTATAGTGGTTAGTATACTCGCCTGTCACACGGGAGACCGGGGTTCGATTACCCGTCGGGGAGCCTCTGTCGCAAGACTAATGACCTTGTCCGGAAAAAAAAAACAAATCATTATGGAAAATTTAACAAGCCTCAGGACTTGCTAAATAAGGCCAAGACTGGTTCCCGGTTGTAGTGCCGATAATGATGATGATATATATATATATATATATATATATATATATACATAATTATATTAATACTACTAATTAATTATATATATACTACTAATGGTATCCCACATCTGCTCACTCGAGAACAACAGTTAATCGGGACTGAAAAAATATTAACAAAACGTTTCGTATTTAACATACCGATTCTTTAAAAGAATTATAAATTATTTATTTATTTATTTATTATCAATTAGTAATGTAAAAATTACATATCAATAACTTAACCTAATGAGCCTAGCAGCGGGGACTATTGGCTCTGTATTTCTAATTTACAATTTAATCTTAATGCTATTTACAAATTTATTTACAATTTCTATGTTGTCGGTAGTGGGATCTGCTAGAATTGTATAAATATCTGTATTGCGAAATAGTTTGTCTTTTAAGGGTTTTAGGTGAGGACAGTCTTTTAATATGTGAGTGATTGTAAGTGTTGTGTTGCATTTTGGACAGATTGGGGCTGTAGCTCGGTGGAGCAGGTGGAGGTGGGTAGCAGCTGTATGGCCTAATCGCAGCCTCACAAAGTTTGTGATTTTGGATTTGGACAAGTTAGTTGGGTAAGAAGGGTGAGTTTTGAAACGGTTTACCATTTTATAGGCATGGTGGTGAGTATCCCAGTTTGTTTGGTTTATTTGTTTTTGTTGATTGCTGATAATTGACAGTAGATCGGCTCTTGTGTAGATGTTGAATTTATGGACTGGAGCTCTTTTGGCTGAGTTGGCTGCGGCGTCTGCATTCTCGTTACCGCTGATGGCGACGTGACTGGGAGTCCACATTAGTTTTATTTTATTGCAGTGTGTAATGATATTATTCCGAATATTGGAAATAATATCATCAGTGTTGTTGGTGTTTTTTATTGAGTTGAGTACCGACAGGCTGTCGGTGCAGATGATATATTTTTCTCTGTGGTTGGTGGCGAATGTTACGGCTTGTAAAATCGCGAAGGCTTCCGCCGTGAAAATGGAGCAAAATTCGGGTAATAGTCCGATTTTCTTTACTGCACCTTCTTCGGATGTGACCGCAAAGGAAGTATAGTTGGTTGTTTTGGATCCATCTGTGTACAGAAAGCGCCATCCGTTGGATTTATATTTTGAGGCGACTGACCAGAATAGTGCACCGTATATTTCTTTATTTGTGTTTGGTTTTTTAAATATTGAGAGTGTTGTTATGATATTATTATTATTTAGAAGCCATGGCGGGTAAGTTGCGGAGTATTTGAAAGTTTGTTTAATATCCAATTCCAATTGCTTGGCTTTATCTAAAATGCGACTGATTGCAGATGGGATTCGGTTGGTGTTTTTGTATCCTATTGTTAGTTTGATGTCTTTGTCAATTATGGAATTTCGCGAAAACGCTAATTTAGCTATTAGTTTTAATGATATGATTTCCATCCGGTCCTCAATTGTTGGAAGCCCAGCTTCAGCCAGTATATTTTTTATTGGTGTCGTTCTGAATGCAAAGGTGCTTCTTCTAGCGGCTTGGTGATAGATGGGCTTTATTATATTTAGAGTCGTTTTTGGACTATTGCCATAGATATAGATCCCGTAGTCTATTTTACTTAAAATTAGAGCTTTAGTAATTTTACATAGAGTGTTAATGTGTACGTTACTTTTCATGTTGCTTAAGTATTTGATAATATTGAGCCTCGCTGCTAATGATACTTTGAGTTCTGAACAATGTTGTTTCCAGGTATACTTATTGTTAAATGTTAATCCTAGGATTTTGAGGTTGGGGACATTTTGGATTGTTTTGTTGTTTATGTTGAGGTGTATTTGGGGACAAAGTCGTCGTCGGCACACATGAAATAATTTACATTTATCTACTGAGAGTTTGGCACCTGAAGAATTTGACCATTCTAAGATATCTTTCACTGTTTCAGTTAAAATGTTTTTGCAGAAAGTTAGATCGCTGGATTTACTTAAGATGTATATATCATCGGCGTAAATGCAATGATCTAGATGTTTCTGTTTGTGTATTATTGTACTTATGTCGTCAAAGGCGATCATAAATAGTACAACTGACAGTGGGGATCCTTGAGGGATTCCGTTGTGTAATGGAAATGTATTGGAGTAAACGTGGTTGACTTTACATTGGAATTTTCTATTGCTTAGAAATGATTTAACGTACCTATATATATTGTTGCCAATTCTCCATTTTAACAATTTATTAAGTACGGTATGAGCGCCTATTCTGTCGAATGCTTTCTCAAAATCAAGAGAGAGTATTGTGACGTGATTTTTGGCGGATAGAGCCTTTGAGGTGTAGTGGTCAATGTGGAGTAAGGCGTCTGTGCAACCTCTGTTGGATTTGAAAGCTACTTGGTTGATGGATGTCAATTTCTTTGTTTCCATAAGCCAGAGTAGACGTTTGGCTACGATTTTTTCTAATACCTTTGCGGGACAAGGAATTAAGGATATAGGGCGGTAGCCATCCACCGTATCTTTATCTTTGTTCGGTTTGGGAATAGGTATTAGGACCGCGGTTTTCCATATTTGTGGAATGTGTGATGTTTCAAGTATTTTATTGTATAACTTTATAATTCTTTGTTTTGCATAATGCGAAAGGTTTTTTAACATTGGGTAAGATATTCGATCTCTCCCTGGAGTTTTTCCCTTAGTTATACTAAGTGCTGACTCGAATTCGATAAATGAGATGCGTTGTTCTATGCGTAGAGCTGCAGAGTTAGGAGTTTGCAAAGATAGTGGATTGTTAACGGATTCAATTTTTTTGCGATTGAATTCGGGGTGAAAACTATTGTTGTCTGAGAATTGCGACCAGGTTTTGGCGAAGAGTTGGCTTATTTCCACTGTGTCTGAGATTGTAGTATTTCCGGAATTAAGGGATGAGATAATTGTCGGATTGTGATTACCACTTAAGCTGCGTATTTTATGCCATATTGTGGTTGTGGAGGATGTTGGATTGATTGAGGAAGTGAATTGAAGAAAGCTTTTTGCTTTGCTTTCTTTCATCTTCCTACGAAATTGTGCATTCGCTTTTTTGTATGCAACAAAATTAACCTGCGTTGGTCTTTTTTTAAATTCAGAGAGGGCTGACATTTTGCTTTTTCTGAGAAGCGTTAGGTCGGAGTTCCACCAAGGTACATGTTGCCTTGTTTCTGATTTGGTTGTGATATTTGTTTGGGGTATTGAGAGATTGGCAGCGGATCTAATTGCTTTACTGATTAGCGCCGCTTCGTGATTCGTGTCAGGTGCGGGGGAATTGCTTGAAAGAAATTCGTCAACTTTTCTTTCAAAAAGTGCCCAGTTGGCGGAATCGGTTTTGTATTTTGGAGATCTGTTGTGATGGGTTATCGGTTGCTGATTATTTATTATGCTTAAAACGGGGAAATGGTCACTATTGTAGAGGTCGTTTAAAACTTGCCATGAAGTTTTCGGAACCAATTCTGAGGAGCAACAAGTGATGTCTATATGAGTGAGGGTATTGTGTGTAGAAAGGTGAGTAGGGGAACCGTCATTCAGTAGGATCAGATTGGAGGTGAGGAGGAGGTTTTCAATTACTTCCCCTCTTTTGTTTGTGGAAGGTGAACCCCAGAGTGTACTCCAAGCATTTATGTCGCCTCCAAGTATTCTGGGCTCATTTGTTTGGTTGAGTATAGCCTGAAGATCATTTTTATTTAATGGTTGATTTGGGGGGAGATATAAGGCAATATAGGTAAAATTTAAAGGGTGTTGTATTTCTACAACGAGAGCTTGGATATTTGTAATGATGGGGAGGATTTTGTGGGAAGTACCTTTCTTGATTAGTAATCCTACTCCTTGCTTGTGTGATGTGTTTGCAGGTGAATTGTAGAAGTAGCCTACATAGGATTTAGGGATGAATGGTGTGGTGTTGACTGGGCAATGCGTTTCTTGCAGTGATATTATATGTGGGTTATGGTCCTTAATTAGAATGTTTAGTTCGTCAAAGTTATTGGTATAACCGTTCATGTTCCATTGTAGAATGGTGAATGGGGTTTGTTTTGGAGTGAGTTTTGGGCGTTCAGCCGTGCTAGTGTGCTTAGATCTTGATTTTGCAGAGGGATGGGGTTGTATATTCTTAAATGTTTTAAGGTGTTGGAAGGTATGGTGGGCGGGATGTATGTTTTTAGGATCAAGACTCCGCTGTTCCGGATGTTGGGCACTTGAACTCTGGATTGAGTTCAAGTGTCCAGCTTCAGGAACAGCAGAGTCAGGGGCTTGGTTGTTAGTTTTATAGTTACATTGTAATATCATCATCTACTAAGGTGTGTACATTTTTATTAATATTTATATTAGTGAGAGACGGTTTACTTTTTACCTTTGATTTGGGTGAAGGGGTGCGTTGCGGATGGCTATTAGCAGAGCAGCTTGTCGTGGTTTGTGGAATGGTTTCAGTTTGGTTGTTTGTTGGCGAACTTGTTTGTAGTTGTGAGAGTTCGAATGTGGTTAGTTGAGTTGATGATGTTTGTTGAGTTGATGGCGTTAATTGAATTGATGGTTTTCGTTGGATTAGTGGTGTTATAGACGAAATTGGTTTGGTTGGGTTATGTGTTATTGACTTTTTTGGCTTGTGGGGCAATGCAATTTGAATACTGTTGATTGTAGCAGATGAGGAGGAGCTGGTTGGAAGGGATTCCTTGGGTGTAGTTTTTTGTTTGTTTTGTTCCGTTGAGGGTCCTTGTAATTGGCTCGATTTTAGTGTATCTGCAAAGCTTCCTGAAAGTTGATCAGGTTTGTGGATATTTTTTTCCTTATAAATTCGTTTGGCTTCTCCCATTGAACATTTGTTTGTGGTTTTTATTGTTAAAACTTCTTTCGCTTGGATATACAAGGGACAGGTTTTATCGGCGGCCGAGTGAGGGAGCGAGCAGTTTGCGCACATAGTGCGACTGCAATTTACGGGGCTATGAGGTGGCAGATTACACTTTTCGCACATTGTGGTATTGGTGCAGCGTTTTGTGGTATGGCCGAGTCGTTGGCAGTTGCGACATCTCATGGGGTTGGGGATATATTCGCTGACCTTAGCTTTATAAAAACCGATGTCAACCGACTTCGGTGGTTGGAATAGGTTGAAAGTAAATAACATAAGTCCGGAGGGTCTTCGCACTTTACAGTCATCTACTTTGGTAAATTTGTACACATCTGTGACTTTTTGTTGACCCATTTCGGCTATTATTTCCGCTTCCGAGATGTTTATGAGACAAGGAGCGTACACTATGCCTTTGCATTCATTTAATTTTTCGTGTAATTTTACAGAAACGGGACACACGTTGCCAAAGTTTGTTATTTTAAGAAAACGGTCTGCGATTTTCTGAGAATTAGCTTTTACTAATAATTGTCCGTCTCGTAGAACCGTGATTTGTTCATACTCTTTGCTAACATCGTCTATCACTTTTTTAATTAAAAATGGGCTAAGAGATGAAATAGGCTTACCATTCTCCTTGGATGATATAATTAGAAATTTTGGATCTCTTGTATTGTTCATTGTTGGTAAGCTAGGAAAAAATTCCTCTGTTTTCATAAGTGTCCTTTTCATTTTGTTTGGTCGAATATCGCTATTTGTATCTTCCGTAAGATCGCTAAACCGGTTACTATTCACATTTGGCCCGCAGGCCATTTCGTTGCAATTGTTTTACACTACTCTTTTGTTTTATAAACACAGCACACTGCACAAGGGTCTGGTCTGTTTTTTTTTTTTTTTTTTTGTTTTTTGTTTTTTTTTTCACTGCACTATTACACAAAGGGGATGTAATATAGTTTTGTAACGTATGACTGATGTTACACGTACGGAACACTATTCGCGGCGATGTAAACTCGACGACGGTTGGAAAGGGAATGTGAGAATTATAAATGATTTTCATTTCACATAGGAAAATCACAAATTTTAATCATTTCTGCTCTTTTATAAAGAAATTAGTTCTTACTCATTTTAACTGTATCATTTGCAAATATTAGTATGTTCTCTGAAAGTTTTCTATAGGGTGGGCCATACATTTTTGCAAATGGCAACACCTGATTTCTTAAAAACCGTTAGAGGGAGGGGTGCGCGAGTGGCAGGGAATTGTGCGACGCTTCATGCAATTTTAGTCACGATGGAGCGCTTCACGGGA
The DNA here is from genome assembly GCA_963931805.1 of Microdon myrmicae. Lineage (NCBI taxonomy): Eukaryota > Metazoa > Arthropoda > Insecta > Diptera > Syrphidae > Microdon > Microdon myrmicae. The sequence continues at coordinate 3,837,587 of OZ007497.1, read as the reverse complement.
CAACAGCTTGCTTTTTCTGTAAGACATGTTTACAAAAACAACGAATCTTACGTTACTGTACGACGCCTATTTAGAATTGAATGCGGATTACGCCGTGTAAGTGAGAACGTGCGTAGCAACGGCTTTGTTCCACCAGAGGCGTTCCTTGATTTGGACATGAAACGGCTTATACAGGATAGACCCGGAATTCCGCTGATCTATCATCTAGACGGGTGATTGTGCTACAACCGGGAAGTAACGCGCAGCGAAGAAGAGCTCTTGCGCTTCAGTAGGGTTATCTCCCCCAGACACCGGAACGATAGTAATGGACAGCGTCAACAGTTCTCGTGGTTAAACGGCATATAAAGACCTGGATACCAATGTCGGTATAGAATAACAGTATCATCAGCCAGCTTACATAGACTTAGCTCTTCTAGAATTAGGGTAGTATATGATTTAAGTTAAGTTAAGTTCTTTTAACTAAAATTTAAAAAAATTAAAATTATGTAAGTTAAATTTTAAGAAAAAAAAAAAACAAAAAAAAAAATTCGACACATAGTTTTTTAAATTTTTCTTTCCCTTTCAAATAATCATAAGTACTGCCACAAAGTTCTGTCGCCGAAAGGCAAATTATACAATTGTTATGTAATGTTTAGCTTAGAGCGTCTGTGTAGGACCAGTAAGTTATAATATAAGATAATTAAGCTAGAATTTAAGCATTTTTTTTCTAGCATGTAATTTAATTTAATGACTTAGAAGATAAAAAGAAAATAAAAAATGAAAAAAAAAACAAAATGACGCCGTGTAAGTGAGTGTCCAAGTGTTAATACGAGGGTTGCCTTTTATATTTCGGGATTAGAGAACAAAAACAAATATTGATCATCGAAAATCACTTTATTGTTTTTTAAAATATTCCCCATGAAGATCTATACACTTTTGCATGCGTTTGAACCAATTGTCGAAGCACTTTTGCCACTCTGATTGAGGTATCTCCAACACATGCATTCTGAATGCAGCGACCGCTTCTTCAGGTGTCGAAAAACGTTGACCTCTCAGTTTGTTTTTTACGTACGGGAATAAAAAGAAGTCATTCGGCGCCAAGTCAGGACTATACGGCGGATGACCCATCAAATCGATGTTTTGGGTGCTCAAAAATGCAGTTGTCGCAGCCGATGTGTGAGAGCTCGCATTGTCGTGGTGAAGAGTGATCCGTCTTCGGCGGTTGGTTTTCCTGATTTCTTGGAAGACAACTGGCAAACAAATGGTTGTGTACCACTCAGAATTGACTGTTCTGCGTTGCTCTAGTGGTACGGTTGCGACATGTCCAGTTTGTCCGAAAAAACAGGCGACCATTTGCTTGGAAGTGCTTCGTGCGCGAACAACTTTTGTTGTATTTGGCTCATCTTGAAACACCCAGACAGTCGTCTGCTGTTTACTTTCGGGCTCATACGCGTAAATCCACGATTCATCGCCTGTCACGATGTCATAGACGTGTTTCGAAGCACCGCGACCGTATTTTTTGAGCGTTTCTTTCGACCAATTGACACGAGCCTTTTTTTGGGCGATTGACAAATTGTGTGGTATCCAACGCGAACAAATTTTTTTGACAGTCAAATGTTTATGCAATATTGAATGTATGCTGGTCCCACTAACGCCTAAGGTTGTCTCAATCTCACGATAGGTCACATGACGATCTTCCAATATCAGTTCGCGCACAGCATAAATGGTTTTCGGAACAACAACTGATTTTGGACGACCTTCACGAAATTCATCTTGGAGTGAACTACGACCACGATTGAATTCACCATACCATCGATAAACACTGGTCCTTGATGGAGCTTCATCGCCAAAAATTGAATTAAGTTCATCCATGCACTGTTGCTGAGTTAATCCACACCGAAAGTTGTAAAAAATAATCGCACGAAAATGTTGACGATTTAATTCCATTTTTGGGCCGAGATGAATCTTTTAAGTTACTGTAAACAACACAAATAGTGCTCGTATGTCAAAACGTTCTGAGTGCGTATAACCTCAAAAATGTCCACCTTTACGACAGAGTTGTCAATTGCCGGATTGCAACGCTAGGGTTGCCAAATCCCGAAATATAAGAGGCAACCCTCGTATAATCAAAGCTTGGGTCAAGAATTGGAGCAAACGGGATCAACAGCGAATATTAAACAAACAGGGCGGCAACGTTCAAGAAGAAGCGATGAGAACATTCGGGAGGTTGAAACTTTCGTAAGGAACGATCCAAAATCAGCATGTGTCAGTGAGTTTTCAAAAGTTTGTGTAGTCGGTTGCAGGAGTGCTAACAACGAGACGGGGCACATCTCGACGATATCATTTGAAAAAAAAATTTCAATAAATGTTTATTACGTTAAATAAATGATCAACAAAATAACATTTGTAGTTTTATTTCTATTCATCTTTCAAATGTGCAAACATTTATGGTCTACCCTATATAACCTTGTGTAAATAATATATATTCAACTTGGAACTTTAAGTCTACTTAAATGTAATTTGAAAGGGAGATTCCAGGCAACAACTCACGTCAACATAATAATGATTTTCTGTTCTATGGGAAGGAAGATATGTTTACAAAAATTACAACAAAATTAAATAATTACCACTTGACTTTCTTTCTCTTCTCTGTGTAAACTTTGTTGCTTTCTCAGTAAACGCGCTAACTACAGGGTTTCCGAAACTTAATAAAATTTTTGAAATTAGAGCTCCGCTGGGGATGGCACGTATGCCACGAAACCACTTCGGATTTTTCCATTTTCCACTACCGTCTTCGTAATGGGTGTCATTGATATAAAAAAGAAACCGCTAAGAATCTAGTTATTCGCTCTTCATTTATACCCATTAGCAGTCCAAATACTTTTTTTTTTTGTATATATACAACAACAAAAAAGCTAACCCTGCACAGGAAGGGGGCGAAAGCAAATCAAAAAAAAAAAACAATTAATTGACCTTTGTTGCCTTTCTGACATTCATCCTAGATAATCAATTACTGGTGTGAATTCTTCACCAAACAACTAGGTAAGTTGAAATTGAGAAAGGTCATAAGCTGTTAGAGCCACCCCTGTAAAAATGAAATTACGGAAGCATAAGCTGCCAAGCACTTTACTGGGCCCGTTGCCTTTGCAGCGGCCTTCACTTGAACTAATTAAAGAGCGACCCCCTTACATCATAATTCAGTTTCATTAAAAGTGGAACTTTAGATCTCCCCATGAACATTCCCCCGCCCACTTGAATTATATTTTTCACGGCTCAGTGAAATCGTGCAAACACCACAAGGAACATAACAGAAGGCCCAAAAGCAAAAAGCCAGTGGCTGTAACCGGCACTTTTATTATCCTATTTTATTGACATTTTATTCCTTCGCCGTCGTGCAATTAAGCCAAAGGACATAATGAGTATTGAATCTCTGGACTCACACAAAGCACTACCTCAAAAAGACGTGATTATGAGAGTGGAGTCAACGGTTCCCTGCAGTAGTTTGTCTCTCCCAGGTTGGAGAAGCCTCGTAGTGATTCGTAAATAGCTGAATGTGTTGAGGTCCTATTACTTATTTGGCCTCTGTCAGCAGAACCTCCGCAAGGGCGGTGCCGGTGTGTATACTTTCTGTATATCGAGCGTACGCCTTTTTTTTTGTTCTTACACCAGAAGTCATTAATAGCTATGCGTGGGATGGGTGGTGTGTGACTATGAATACGAAAATAAACCACAAAATCATTGCCTTAATTAACCGGCCCTGAAGGCACGCTAGATGGCGTGTAAGAAAGGATTTCATCTTGGTTTGTTTTACGTTCCTTTGGCTTGGACATATATCAAATTTGTTGGGCTCGGCCATAGTTGAGTGATTTTTTTTTTTTTTAAGTGATGAAGCCTTTGAAATATTATGACCTTGACGAAACGAGCCGGCTGATAACTTCACCCACAAGTTCTGATGATGAGGAAATTCGATAACTCTGGTAAATGTGAAATGTGATTCCAAGGCTTGAAAACCGCATGGCGGAGCTTATTACATCTCTCGGGCTCTATCTATATTATTGCTGTTTGTCTGGCTTACTGGTTGCCGTTCAATACTCTTTATGTCAATGTCAATGAAACGTCGGGGTTGCAAAAGGGTTATGAACCACTTGTCACTCCGGCTATTCACGTATTTAACATACGCGTTCCGCAGCTTCGTCGAAGTATTTTTATGGCGTGCAAACACTTGCCGTATACATCGCGATGACATCACACAGAATGAGTGGCGTTTGTTTTGGGAAGTGAAACCTGCCACTTAAGCAACGTCAGTAAATATCGGCTTTATAAAGTCGACACCTGGCGGAATGCAAAGGAGAGGAGATGTACTTGGATATATTTGTCGAGCCCTATAAGAGCTTTTAGGGCAGCAGATATACGGATTGGAATAATAAATCGTTTTACCCTAAGAGAAGATTTTCCTACGTCAGCGGTTTTCGAGATTTAATAAAAAAAAAAAAGTTAAATTTTACAAGTTTCCATTTTAATTACTTATTTTGATGGCTACCTATTTGAAAGTCTTCATTGTGTCTATTTAATGTAATTATTTAGTGGGGTTTAATCCCGATAATGGACTTGTTGGTATCCTCTTAAAAAATCTATGGGCGATTCAAAACATGTCGGATTGACGAGATGCAATCTGCTGTTATGGGAAAACAATTCATATTTTACAAAAAGTTTTTTAATTCGAAACATGATTGAGAATTTGACTGGGAGACTTACATCTTATACCACCTTCCCCACTCAATTAAACGTTACTTCAAAAAGAAAAAAAAAAATGTAAGAACAGCTTTAAAAACGTAACGTATACAAACATTTTACTTTAAAAAGTAGTGTGAGTTTTGTTCTGTTTATACATATACATATAACTAACTGGCTCTTGCAATTCCATTGAAAATGAGAATTCGAAGTGCCAATTAGCGTACGATTTTTATTTGTTTATTTAATCATTTTTTTATTGAAAGATTAATAATCTGAGAATTTTTATATTATAAAAAAAAACCATGCGTCAAAAGACGCGTCGTATTCTCATTTAGAATGAAACTGTAAGAGCGAGTAAGTTATTGCAAGAAAAAACATTGTAAAAATAGGTTCAACATTTAAGGGGTTAGCTGGGTATGAAAATCAAAAAACAAATCGATTTTTTTTGTTTTAGTTAATAGTACAATATGTCTAGAATATTCTCTCAACATTTTAAATTGTTAGGAGTAAAATTCTAAGAGATAGAGCCTTCGGAAGTCCCATCCATCGGGCTACATTGGGACAGCCGCTTAGGCATTGTTTGTCTGTCTTTCTTACTTGCTTTCAAGTTTCGAGGGCAATCAGTTTTAAATATTGTTTATTCCCGCTGCAGCAGGTTGTTTACTTTATGGTGCCGGAATCGACGATTCTATGTACGTTGGAAAAAAATTTTTTCTGCAAGTTTCAGTTCAGTTTAAAACTTTAATCTCGTTTTTCTCGAAACTCTATTCTTGAAGTCGGTTGTCATGATTTTTCAAAAAGTTACGAACCGATTTTGTTCAAATTTTGTACACTTCTAGTGCTTGAATAAAGGATTTTTTTTTATCCCAACTAATTTTAAAGGCAAATTTTACCAAAAAATAAGATTTTTTGTTCACAGCTCCTTCAAAAATTCAAATTTAATTTTTTTTCCTTCGTTCAGGGACGGGCTTTACACATCTTATCATCATCATCGGCACTACAACCGGAATCCGGTCTTGGCCTTATTTAGCAAGTCTCTCCACAGGTATCCGGTCCTTATCCGAGACTTGTTAAATTGCCCATAATAATTTGTTTTTCCGGGCAAGGTTATTAGCATTGCGCCAACCTTTCTCAGGATGCCGCTGCATGCATTGGTTCACTACTTGGCGGGTGCCAAAGTAGCTATCCAGGGATGTCACGTGGAGACTGTGTGTCAACTTGGATTGAAAAAGGGCAAGGATCGCCCATATCGATAATAATTTTTTTATTTTTACGGGCAAGGTTATTAGCCCTGCGCCTCGCTTTACACATCTACTAACAGAAAATATTTGGCTTGTTAATCTCAAATAAATCTGTCATGCGTTATCCTGACAACGGCGAGGGAAATTTTTTCTGAGGGTCAAGCGAAATGGGGTCCCACTGGCTGGATTTTCAAAATTTTCGAATGAAAATTTCACAAAGTGCTTTTCAAATGTGTATCTTTGATATGTTAAATTGTTTGATAACTTCGATACTCACCGTACTCCTTAAAATTAGATTATAAAAATATTAATTTAATCCAATAGCTCTTACAAGCCCAGGTTAGAGAGAACTTTCTACCTTGAGTTGCGAACATATAGAGAGCTGTTTCTCAAATATATAATCAAAACTTGTTGGAATAATGCTGTAAAAAAAAAACATAAACCACGGCGTAACAACCCCTTAACAGAGATTGCAACTTTAAAAGAAGTATATGGTTTTGAGGAGATATAGCTGACCTCCCCTACCCTATTTTTTGAACACCGATGCACTATTTAACGACATTTCACAAGTATTCGTATTTATGACATCATTACTAGACAAAGATGAATAAACACAAACAACCGTACTACAATATCACTAAACAAAAAAGAAGGTGGACATCTCACATATTTTACCAAACATAAGTTGTCAAAAGTGAGCTGGCCAATCTTCTAAACAATCTTAATCCCCAATTAGCCATTGTATTGTCATAATGCAGCCACCCAAATGTGTTAAGTAAATTTGGACGCGTTATGCACAAATGTCAAACATCTTCTAAGCATGTGGGTAGGTTTTTTCGGCCTAGATATTTTGGAGCGCGTGGTACTAGGCCTTTAGTTGTTTTTTACCAGCCGACTTAATTATGAGTATATTCCATCGCTCTCACAGAGGGTTGGATAGCAGAACACAAATGATTTTCATGTCTAGTTTCAATAAAGTGGGGTAATTTAGTTCAAGTACTCTTTAATATACCAAGCCCTATCTTGGAGCATGAAGGGATCATATTATATTGCAGTAAGAGCTTCAAACATAGCATAATGGAACCCTGTGAGGATTGAATCCATTTACTTGCTAGCGAAGACAGTATTCTCCTCCTCAGTGAGCAGATCGATCAAATTTTGTCAGCTCATCTAACAAGGATATATTAAATCTATAAAAAACTGGTCAACGAAGCAGGCGTGGTTATTGTTGGCCATTTATAGATAGAGTTAAATGGTAGAAAAATATAAATACAGACTTATGCAGCATTAATGAGAACATGAAATTGAAGTGCTGGCTATCGGAGAAAAGAGTTTTATCTACATCGGTGGCGGCATAGACAATTGTTAGCGACGTGTCACTCCATGTCCAAGAGAGGCGCCGATCCGACACATCGCAGGATTCTCAGGAACACTAACTACCCAACACCCGGAAAGACGCCGGATCAAGAACAGCAAGGCGTTACAATCGAGAACAAAACCCAGCAAAACACCACCAGACGCTGGGTTAAAAAACAACAACATACTACAAACTATCCTCGGAAGACGCTGCATGAAGGATAACAATGATTAATTACCCAGGCAGACACTACAACAAAACTACATTGTGTCGATTCAGGGAGGCGCTAATTACTCGAGCACGATCCCTGGGAAGACCCGACCCACACAATGGCACCACGTGCGGCAGCTATTCGCTGCAGAATGACACATGGCGGTGATGGCCGTAGTTAAATTTTAACAACTTTCTTACTGAGGCAAGAAACAAATTTCAAGGTGGCGAAATTCAATTTACGGCCAGAATCGCATCTTGAACTGTGATCACTATATCTTCCATGAATTTTGCTCTTCTGCTAGCAGCTTAGATTATATTAGGTGTACAACTTTGCTTCCGCCGTTTTGCAATAGATGGTTGTAGCGGTAAGTGGTAGTTGAAATAAATATATCATAGATGTCATACAATAAGCTTAGGTATTTGTAAACATAACGCCATCGAAATATTAGTCGATTTGTGTCTGCATCATAAAGTTATTCTCGATTAAACATGTCAGCTTACGAGCCGAATTCTCGTCATTTGCGAGAGGTTTTAATTTTCTGCTTTAATATGAAGAAATCTGCGCCTGAGGCTCATCGAATGCTCTCAAATACCTATGGTGAAGCCGCTATTAGTGAAAGAACGTGCCGAGAGTGGTTTCAACGCTTCAAGAACGGCGATTTTAACGTCGAAGACCAGCATGGCGGTGGAAGAGAGGTTTTCGAAGATGCAGAATTGGAGGCATTACTTGATCAAGACTCGTGTCAAAGGCAACAAGAATTGGCAGGATCATTGGGAGTGATGCAACAAGCCATTTAAAAACGCCTAAAAGTCATGGGAATGATTCAGAAACAAGGAAATTGAGTGCCGTACGAGTTGAAGCCGAGAGATGTTGAACGGCGTTTGTGTGTTTGTGAACAGTTGCTTGCAAGGCAAAGACGGAAGGGATTTCTGCATCGCATTGTGACTGGGGACGAAAAATGGGTTCATTACGATAATCCCAAGCGCAGAAAATCATGGGGATATCCCGGCCAAGTTTCCACGTCGACGGCCAAACCGAATATCCACGGTTCCAAGGTCATGCTCAGTATTTGGTGGGACCGGCTCGGCGTAGTGTATTATGAGTTGTTAAAACCGACTGAAACAATCACAGGCGATCGTTATCGAACGCAATTAATGCGTTTGAGCCGAGCATTGAAAGACAAACGGCCGCAATACAACGAGAGACATGATAAAGTGATTTTACAGCATGTCAATGCTTGACCCCATGTTGCGAAAGTGGCCAAGACATACTTGGAAACTTTGAAATGGGAAGTCCCACCCCACCCGCCGTATTCTCCAGACGTTGCTCCCTCGGACTATCACTTGTTTCGATCAATGGCACACGGCCTGGCTGACCAGCACTTCCGGTCTTATGAAGAAGTAAAAAATTGGATCGATTCGTGGATCGATTCAAAAGATGACCAGTTTTTTCAACGCGGGATTCGTATGCTGCCCGAAAGATGGGAGAAAGTAGTGGCCAGCGATGGACAATACTTTGAATCATAAATGTATAACCAGTTTTTTACAATAAAGCCTCGAATTTCGGAAAAAAAACGGCGGGCGCAAAGTTGTCCACCTAATATTTATGTACGATTTTGGCAAAAATTGGATGTAAGCTTTTTGCGAATCAGATCCATGAGTATCAGAATCGACACATCAACAATGCGTGTTTTTCTACACCTGTTCAGTCTGCAACTTTGAACTGTAAATCAAACATCAAATAGCGGTTAGTAGCTAATTATCTACAATCGTTTTTAAAGTAAACACTAGTTATTCAAACAGTCCGCGTTCTAGGGTTTTTTAAAAAAAAATTTTTTTTTTCTACGTTGGCACAACTGTTATCCATTGTAACGCTGAGTTTTAGTAACATCTGAGAGTTTGCCAATGGATTTTTTTATTCTGACACATTGAAAATATTGCAGAAAACCTAAAGGGGACTTTGTAATATTAAGAATGAGAGCATTTGAATGATATTATGAGCTTAAAGAGGGCCGTGAAGTAGTTGAAAACTTGCCACATCTGAGAAGAACTGCAACAGCAGTTACGGAAGAAAACATCGGTTTGTGAGAAAAATGATGCTGAGTATCACCACACTGTAGTTCGAAAGAGCTTAAAAAAGACGTATCCATCTTCGAAGTCTATTTTCGTCTTTTTTTTTTACTTTTCGTGCATAAAACCCATCACAGTACAACTTCTTCAAAAGAGCTGAACTTCTTAAAGTGGAACATTACAAAAAAAATTTTTCTTTCACGAAAAAAGCTAACAATGTGATTGAGCATTGCTTGCAAGTGATCTCCAGAATTTTCTGTTTCTGAAACTTTGGTTTGGAGTCTTTTGAAGACATAACCAAAATTATAGAACTGAAATTCGATCTCAGACTATACCTACGAAAAACATGTAGATAACTGGAACGTTCTTTGAAAAAATGTGCCTCTTCAAATGAAGTGTACTTTAAAGGAGACTAAATAAATTTTAATGATTAATTGATTTCTGTAGTTCTTATTGACTTAGTTCCGGTTAATTAGTCAGAACGTGTATTATATCTTAGGGATTATTTCAAATGGGACAAAATTGATTAACCACACCACGTATACACTATACGAAATATCGTGAAATTTGTGAGGTATGTGAGTTTACTTTGTTTAACATTTTTTATGAATCCACACTCTCGAAATCGAATATAGTGTAATTATAAATGCAATATTTCTTGTTTTTATTTTGATTTCGAAGGCTCCGATGGATCGAACATCTGTAAGGAAATTTGTGTATGAAGAAAATTTATTGAAGAAATAGGTTTTTGTTTTTTAAGATGCAATTTTAATTTTACAGATTCAAACTGTTGCCATGCTGACATTAATGACGTACGTAATCATTTACATTTACCGCCGTGCCATAAAAACCTTCGCATATAGTTGTATGATTCACTTTTACAGTCAGTGCGCGTTGATTCAGAAACCACTGCACACTAATAACAATGGATTACCAACTTAATTCAAAAACAAATTATCGGATGATACTTTCCACATATTGATGATCGTGTATCTAACAGCCGCATCTACTCTACAAAGGGAAATCAAATAAATATGTTGGATCCAAAGCCATGCGTGTGTTGTAGGCGGAGATTAAAATCGATATCACATTATAAGCATGTTCATCGATCAAACCTGTAATGCGAAGTGTTCCTCATTATACAACGCTATCTTTCGTAAAAGGCTCATTTTACATTCACCAGATGACGAATGATCAAATTACTTGGTTTGAATGAATAGACTTTATACATTTCGCCGGTAATGACGACGTTAATATCGTTGAAACTCAGTGACTCAGAAGTTAAGGTAAAATGACATATCACCACCCACTACAACTGGTGCATAGGTCACCGATTGTACTGCAATATAGAAATAAGTCACTTTGAGACAACGGCTTTGCCTCTACTAAGTTATTACGATCGAGCATGACAAATGTTCTGAATGAAAATTGTGATAAAAATATGTATGTCGCTGACACTAATTCGGAAGTAATTGGCAGGATGAAGAAAGCTTCACTTTAGGTGGTATATCGCTTTAGGGTAATTTCTGAAGCACTTGCAAAAACGATACCTATTCGCAGCTTTGTGGAAGCGAGCATTTTAAAGGGAGTATTTTGTAAAGAGGTGTAAAACTAACAAACGCAACAGTATTCCAATTAGCACTGAGTTACAACCAGCGAAAACGCAGTTTCTCATATTTTGACGTTCGGAATATCATACCAATACCAAAGGGCAGGCTTTTAAAAGCTGTCCTTCAATAGTAATCTCAAATTTCCTGGCTTTATACTACTCCATTTAATTTACGAAATTGGAAGCGTGTTAAATGGCTACGTAACTTTCTGAGAAAATATAAATTCACTGATATAAAGCAGGCGATTGTGGTGTAAAATAAAACTGATATCACCTTTTAATAAAACTGATATCACCACTGCTTGGCGATAAGGTTGATAATACTCAAGGCAACAGTAGCGATAAAGACAACAATCATTTATTCTTTAGAGATAGTGCTGATACTGATCTTTACAGAGTGTACACTAAGTAAAAATCAAGATTAAGGTGGCGATGGTCAGACGGCAATCCAGTTCAAATGCATACTTTTGGCGGATTTTATGTCTTGGTCGAAGTGTTCCGCCGAACACTGTTCGCAGGTAAACCCAACGGAGCGAAGAGACAATGCCACAAATCAAACACGGTGAAATTGTTTTAAGAATTGTTTATATTTTTTGTTTCATCCTTTTTGTTTTTCAAATTATTACACTTGGAGTATAATGCACTTGCACACCGATCGCTTCGCCACACCACAAGTTCGTTCATCACTATATTTGTACCGTTCCATATTTCAATCACTTGCGAAACTAAACTTGCAAACTTTCACCGGTCGTGAGAACTTGTAATTCTACTGCGCGTTACTTTACTGAGCGTTGCACGTCGAGTATATACGTACTTTTAATTATATTGCACGGCGCGGACTAACCTCCTCGTTCGGGTTCTCTGTGACGACTGTTCTACAAGTTTTTTTTCTTTTCAATTCCCTATTCTTCTCCTCGTATCTTTATCTTCTTTCAAAGATCCGGACGCATCGCCACTTATCTCTAGATCCTTTTTTGGGGTTTTGTTTGTGTTACCCATCTGACTTATAACAACAAGAGTTTTCATGCGCTTTAGATGGGTAACAAAGGATCCGTGGAAATTGGGTGTCGGTTTCTAGATTGGTGCATTTACAAGTCATAAAACATCTGGCATGTGAGGATATGCATTGGGATGTTTATGATTGCGAGAATTGTGTGTCGGCGGATCGAATAGATATTCCTTTGTTTGCACACGTGCACTTTTTGGGTTTTGGATCTTGTAGGAGATTTGGAGGTGTTAATTGCTTATAGCATACATAAGATGATATGCATTAGATGTTTGCTTTTAGGGAATTGAATTGAATTGGATGAAATTGAATTGAATTCAATGTTAGAGAATTTGAACGTTTAGTTTGATTGGGTTGACCATTGAATTCAATGTTGCGTTGGGGATATGCAATGGATTATGCTATAGGTAATTTATGGGGTTTGTAGAACCGCCACATACTCATCAAGAGAACAGCGCCTATTACTCCAGCATAACTGACTTCGATTTTTGGGCGGAGAGCTTATTGTTGGTGTTACAGTATTACAGTATTTGGATTGAATATATTAGGCCTCATATTCAGAGCTAAATAGCAAAAGAAAGAGTAAACCTTGTAGGAAGCAAAAAACAATGGAAACGCAAAATCTTAGCGTTACTAGTGAAGACAATGCTAGCTTAGCCATAAAGGAAACACCCTCTGAAAATATTTCCAGCGGCCGTAATTTGACCCTGTATTAACAGGAATAACAGGCATGGTTTCTTGCCCAAGTGCCCGAATAGCAGAGTCGTCAGTTGAAGCTTCACAACATAAAAATTCATCCTCTTCACTGACAAGTGGACATCTTTAATTCATTCCGTTTCTAATTCAATTGGAATTTTTTCATTAAGAGGGAATTTAAAAAAAAAAATCGTATGAATATCAAAAGAAACGGCTAAGTATGAATTGGGTGAGCGAATTGACGTTATCCTCAACTTTTCAAAAAACGTCAGGATTTCACTCGACCGTGATATAACGTCTATAAAGTTGACAGTGATTCAAAAATATACTTGAAAAACTGTCATTGCTTTTATTGCAAGATTAAAAGATATACTAATGATCTCGCCAAATCCTGATTCAAAAACGTTTCGCAAAATGCCGTTTTAACGCATGTTAATTTCAAGGAACGATCGGTATTAGACATGCCTTACCATATTTATAGATACCTCACAGAAGTGGTCTCATAACCTGGCTTCAAATGTCGGAAGAACAGACAGTGGGAAAAAAGTGTTCTCATACCAGAAGGCGACAAAAAAATGGAAGCACTGTCGTCATACAGGCAAAGTACTTGAACAAATATCAGGAACAGTTCACGGAGAATATACTGGGACTATCGAATGGCAATGCCACTTCAAGAAAAAGATGTCAACTGTTAAAGCTTTATCTGTTCTTGATAGGCGAAAGTACTGTAGTACTCGTATCACGCATATGGTGGTATTATGCGTACAGAGGTTATTGCGTATATAAATATGGAAACAAAGGGAACAACAATAACAATATGAATAGTCTGATTAACTTTATCCTTACCAATAGTGTTATAATCGTAACTGCGACCGGTAGTAGTAGCTTTCAATTTTCCACCTACTGTGCTATTTGAGGGTACATCAAAATCCCCTTTTCTGCGCCCATGTCTTGGGTATACAAATAAGTTTTGAGGGTTTTTCAAAAGATGGGATAACAAGCATTAAATCGTATTGGACCACCTTGTAACTATATTCATGTTACAACGTCATTATCTCTCTCTAAAAATCAGTATAAGTGTTTTCGTTGAAATATAAACAACATTCTTACTTTGTGCTCTAACCGGATCTCCAGGGAGGACTATGTCAGAGGGAACATAATGAAGATATTATGATAAATAACCAAACTTTAAGAAATACGTCCCCATAATCGGGCTCTCTCTCAAGGCTCTGTCGATGTTCGACTGAAAACGGCATTTTGTAACATCAGGTGCATCGGGTTCACTAATACGAATGTAAGCGCCGTGCACCAATATTTGCAAACAGGAAAACCTGATATTCTTTCCCTAACTGAGACCCAGGTCGATTCGTCAACTGATTCGACATATTTTCGTTGCTCAGGATACGACTTACATTCGAGATGCGGTCTTAAGGGCGGAGTCCGCGTCTTCGCGCGGTCCGATCTAGTTTGCTAGAGGATGGAGGCCTTGGAACCCAATAACATGCACATCATGTGGTTGAGGGTCGTGCTGAGGAATTCTGTTACATTTCGTTGTTGTCTTTACCGCTCCCGAATGACGATCGACCGGAGACGTTTTTCGATCATCTTTCACATACCGTCGACTGGATAGAGATCAACCACCCAGCTTCTGAAATTGTTGTCCTTGGCGATTTTAATGTGCACAATTGCGACTGGTTGGTACATCCTAAAAGAACCGACGAGGCTGGGAGGCTGGTGGAGATGTTTGCTGTTAGTCACAACTTGACTCAACTCGTGGAGGAACCCACGCGATTGCCGGATGCCTGAGGCGATTATGCGAACACCCTGGATCTGTTTTTGACATCCGAAACGAGTATTTATACCGTAGAGGTTTCTGCGTCACCGGGAAACTCAGATCACTGCTTGATATTGGTCGCGCAACCGCTTGCATTTCAAGCGAATAACCGGCCTAGGTAGCCTCGCTATGTATAAAAGTATAGGGCTGCTAACTGGGACGATTTGCGAGACTTCTTCGCATCCTTTCCATGGTCGGAGATGTGCTTCGGAAACTCCTATGTTAACGCTTGTGCGGAGTCGGTCACAGAGATTATTCTTCTCGGATGTTTTCGCGAATTTATTTTCCGCGAATTCAGACCTCGATCCCGGTCTTTTGGAGCCACCTGTGATAGCGCCGGTACGGTTTTGTGTCATGCGGGATGTGAGATTTCGCCCGCATACTATTCAACGCATTCTACGTGAACTGGACTGTAGGAAGGCAACCGACCCAGACGGAATACCGGCAATAGTCCGTAAGAACTGTGCTCCAGAATTATCGCCAGTTCTTGGCAGACTCTTCCGCTTATCTTATGCACGGAGGACCCTTCCTACCTGTTGGAAAATCGCTCGAGTTACTGTTTATGTTATCTAAGGTGATGGAAAAACTCATCAATACTGAGTTAATTAAGTATTTGGAGTGCAACAAACTTCTGAATGATCGTCAATACGGATTCCGTGGCAGGCAGTCCACGGGAGACCTTTTGACACTTATAACCGATATATGGACATCTGCAATTGAGCATTGGATATCTCCAGGGCTTTTGACCGCGTCTGGCACGGGGCATTGCTGAGCACACTTCATTCATATGGACTTTCCCAGCAGCTTTACGACTGGACGAAGAGCTTACTCGAAAATCGATCGATGCGGGTTGTTGTGGACGGCGAGTGTCGGATCTATATCCTGTTAATTCGGGGATGCCTCAAGGTTCTATTTTCGTCCCAACCTTGTTTTTGCTACACATAAATGTTTTGTTGGGCCCTGGAACCGTGGGAAGCTTGAAATTGCTCGGCGTCACGGTCTGTGGGAATGTATTGTGTCATAAACACGTATCGAAAATCGCCAGATCCGCCTCTGGAAAACTGAGTTATCTTTTTAGAGCCAGTAAAATGTTTCTTGTATACTCCTCGTACCAACATTATCTAATAGCCCTACAATTTATTTTAATTTTTAATTTAGTGGGGTGGGTGATTATGTCGTCAATATGTAAGAGGAAATTTAACTCCTTGCCACATATGATGCCCAGAGCGCGAATCGAGTGAACATTGGAAGGGGTTTGGTTTATTAAGAAGTAAGAATGGGGAGGAGAAAGTGTGCGCTCTCATGAAAACGAAATTGATTGGCATTTACCAATGTTAAGCTCCAAGGAATTCTTCTGGCACCAAACCGAAAAGCTGTCGAGGTCGATTTGAAGAAGAGAAGAATAACGTGGAGAGCTGATTCTTTTAAGAAATTTCGTATTGTCGACGTACAAAGAGATGCAAGAATGCTTAATAATTATATCAATATCGTTTATGGTCGAAATAAAGAGGAGGGGACCTAAATGACTGCCTTGAGGGACACCAGAGCGGATCTCAAGCAAACTTGTAGAGTCGATTACTCAGATAGGAATAAATCCGCTTAGTCCATGCGGGTTCAAAGCCTAGGGAGGATAAAATAAAAAGGATAAGCTTGTTCGAAATTTTGTCGAAGGCATTTACTGAAATCGGTTGTAATAACGTCGTGTTGCCTGTGTGACATAAGAGCCTTGCAACGTAAGGATAACACTTAATCCATAATGCTTTTAAAAAATTGAGGAATGTAGGAAAGTTTGGCGATAGGACGATAGTTCGAGCGAACGCCTTTGGGTCCCTTTTTATATATAAGGGAGATGAAAGAAGTTTTCCATATACCCCTCGAGAAAGTGGCAAATTGATGATTAGCGAAAAGGGACATGAAAGAATTATGGCACATTTTTTAAGGAAAATAGCAGAGAGACCGTCTGGGCCGGGGGTTAAATTCGTCTTTAAGTTGAGTTAGTTTCTTTTCAATCGAGGATGGATCAATAACATGAATTACTCCCTATCCTTCCTATTATCACTTTCTTTTAACTTCTACCCGTGTTTTAATTTTTGATATCAAAAGAGAATATCTTTAAAATATGTCATGTATATTAAAAAGAAAACGATTTACAACAGTTCATAAGTTAGTCAACAAATTAATATTAAAAGATAAAAATGATAGAAAATGTTGGATAGATTTTTTCAATAATGATAAAAACAAACAATGGTACAACTTGACAATGCCGCACAATAAATACAACTTCAGTTGTGTATTCAGATTTAACATATCTTTTTACTTTAAGTTCGAGGTACATTTTAAATTGAAAAAAAAAAACGTACGAAGCTAAATCGTAAATGAACATGCGAAACGACTGTAAACTCAAAGCGACAAGAAATTACTTTGCTCAAATTAGCATCGTTAGCCTGCTGAGCGTGCAGGGAAACACAGAAGAAATTGATCCACAGTCGCTGACATGCTCAGTTCAAACAATTTAAGGGAGGAACATTATAGCTTAATGTAAATGATGATTTAAATTTTAAAAAATTGAATGAGACACAATATTTAATATTTGGATTGTTTGTCCCTGGGGCAATTAAAATCTAGTTATTGGAATGGAATATGCACAACGCATATTAATAGACACAAACCCAAACATTTTTAATGTCATCTTGAAGAATAGAGTTAATTATGTTAATAGAAATGTTGTATATTTACTTACTACCATATTTGAATTTATTATTTTATACGTACACGTCTGGCGCTAATAACCTTGCCCGGAAAAACAAATTATTATGGAAAATTTAACAAGCCTCAGACTTGTTAAACAAGATCAAGACCGCATCCCGGTTGTAGTGCCGATGATGATGATGATGATACGTACACGCCATGATTAAAAATGGAAATTAAGGCATAATTTAGCGTCAGTAAACAAATATTGATGTCAAAGCATAAAAAGGGCAATCCCATTCCACCTATTTGTATTTCGCCCTATTCATATTTAGTGTGGCGCTAATTATTATCGCTGAAAAGTTGTTTCGAAGAAAGCAAAAGTGTCGTATTGTAGTAGTTTTAGTTATAAAGTAATGTTTTCAACTTTCAAACATGTTGAACTTTGTGTATTTGGAGGATAAATGGAGAGAGGCAGGTAGATGGTTAAGGAGAGATACTCGTCTAGTTCCACAATTCATAAATTAGAGAAAAATTAGAATTCGATTAATAAAAAAAAAAAAATTAACAAATGTAATATATTCAAATATATATATGTGTATATATGTGTGTATGTATATATCTATGTATATATATTGTGACGCATATGACAATCAGTACTAGAATATTCGAGAAAGTCCAAAAGTACTGGAAAACTGGAGACTATGAACAATAGAACATTCAAGGCTATGGAACGGGCGGAAACAAAACACCGAATCAGAATGTGAGGAAACGGTATAAATACGTCGCACACAGATCATGGAGACAAGTAATAAGTAAGAAAGTGAAGCAAGCGAGAAGTAAGATGTAAGAAGTAAGAAGTAAGCAGTCAAAGACGCGATAAGTACGGAAGTGATGAGTCCAGAAATCGTTAAGTGTACGGTAAAAGTGACGGTTGTTATTAATGGACTAATAAAGTGTTATATTAATTCAAAATCGATTTAACGGCTCTTATTTATTAAAAATAATTAATCCAGGGAACCCTAAGCTCGCTACAATATATTATATAACAGGTCGACTGAAAAGTTCGTAGGCTGACACATATATGGTGTTACTAGAATTAAATCCATATGATTAGTTAGTTAGTCCTAACCTTCAAACGATACGTGCAAAATTTGGCAGCTGCCGGACAATTGGTTCATGAGATATACCATTGTGAGTGAAGCAACTTTTGTTAAGAAGGATGAAAAAGAATTTCATGTTAATGAAGCATTGCTTTATCATGAAAAAAAAAATACTGTTGAAGCCAAAGCTTGGCTTAATCAACATTATTCGGACTCTGCACCAGGAAAATCAACCGTTGAGAAGTAGTTTGCTAAATTTAAACGGGGCGAAATGAGGACTGAAGACGATACACACAGTGGACATAAAAAAGGTTCACAAAATAATTATGAATGAACGTAAATTAAAGTTGATCGAGATAGCTGAGACTCTGAAGATATCAAAAGAGCGTGTTGGACATATCGTGCATGAATATTTGGGCATGCAAAGTGGGTGCAAAGGCGCGACAGTGCCAAAGCCAAAGCGTGGAAAGACACTATAATCGTTGTATCGCACTCGAAGGCAACTATCATCATCATCGGCACTACAACCGGGAACCGGTCTTGGCCTTATTTAGTAAGTCCTGAGGCTTGTTACATTTTTTTTTCCATAATGATTTGTTTTTTCCGGGCAAGGTCATTAGTCTTGCGCCAAAGGCTCCCCGACGGGAAATCGAACCCCGGTCTCCCGCGTGACAGGCGTGTAGTGATCCTAAATCACTACTCTCACCCACTTACCTATAATTCCAATCCAATTGAATCATATGCACGATAGATTTAAACCACAAGTTAATTTGTTGCGCATTGATTCAATTTCCAAGTACCTTACATCCCAATCCAATTGAATCATATGCGCGACAAAATTAAACGAAAGTCCATTTGTCGTGCATTGATTCAATTCCCTATAATTTGAAATTATGAAATGCGTAATACTAAATGCATTTCATGATTTCTCCTTCCGGAAATTAGTTCAAATAGAGTTCGTGTACACTTCCGGGAATCCTATTCCAATTGAAGCACACACCGTTTTTTTTGGGCTTCTTGGAATTTTTAAGTAATATTTTTAACAAATCTCTGTTGCCACAGAGTATAAAAGGGGAGTGCATTTTGGATTCTAGATGCTCGCCGGGTGTATCTGACCACAACGCTGTGACCATGTTCATTCGCGGCTATCGAGCATCCCGGGCTCATGTCAGATACATACCCGATTATGGACGCACAAATTGGGACAACTTCAATATTACATTGAACGGAAAACTCCACCAACTCCCTCTCCCCACTGACAGGAACCTAACGACGGTTGAGATAAATAACGCTGCAACTCGACTTCACGAGATTCTAGTTGAAACTTCTGAGACTCATGTCCCGAAGTACAAACTTGAAAAGACTTATCAGATTCCCCTTGACGACCTCACTCTTCGTCTCATCCGGGAGCGTAAAAAGCTCTGCAGAATGAGATATCGTCACCGCTTTACGCAAAGGGAGCCATTATTGCGAGCCATTATTCACAATATTGGCACACTGATAAAATAGAGAATCCAAAACAATCGTACCCGACAATTGGAAGACAAACTGAAGGGTATTCAGATGGACCAGAACATTTATAAAAATGTTAAAAAATTATGTGGCACCTCTCGTATCACTGGACCAATCATGCACAACGGCCTTGTTGTCAATAATGACACCAATAAAGCAAACATCATCGGAGAGACCTTTGAAAATAATCACAAGCTCACTCTCGAGGATGGCGACCCGGAATCAAATGCAATAATTAGCTCAGAGGTTCACAACAAATTAGACAACTTTAACGAGCCAATAGTTGTCTTTAACTCAGCTAACAGTGCATACTTCGACGACACACGTGATAATAGTCACGGCTTCGTCACACCAAATACCCTACAGAACCTAGTTAAATCTCGAAACCCCAAGAAGTCACCCGGTATCGACAATATGTCCTACCACTCGTTGCGAAGGCTTTCTGCTTTATTCTTTATAAAGCTCTCCATTCTGCTCAACCATGCCTACAACATGGGGTATTTTCCCCAAGCTTGGAAGCATGCTGTTGTCTGCCCAATAGCAAAAGTTGGGAAACCAAATTATCACCCCTCAAGCTTTCGTCCTATTTCGCTCCTCACCTGCATCAGCAAAATATATGAACAGTTCATATACGAGAAGCTAAATACATTTATCAGTGTCAGGAACCTAATACCTGACTTCCAATTTGGATTCAGAAGAGCGCATAGCACCACTATGGCTCTCAATATATTTCAAAACCACATTTGCGTGCGCCTCTTTAATAAGGAACCCACCATTGCGGTGAGCTTGGACATTGAAAAGGCTTTTGACACAACCTGGATCGAAGGTCTCGTTTTTAAATTACTGAATACTGGCCTCAGTAAAACGCTGTGTAATATAATCTACCAGTTCGTTTTAAACAGAACCTTCCAAGTTCGAGTGAATGGAAAGCTTTCCCGAACTTTCAACGCCGCCGCAGGCGTACCACAGGGCTCCATTCTAGGCCCCATCTTATTTAATATCTACACCTCAGATATTCCTCGCCCTGTGGATGGTAGAGTAAACCAGATTTGCTATGCGGATGACGTCCTAGTGTACACGTCATCTAAAAGCCCAAAACTCGCAACAAACCGACTCAACCGTCATCTGGACGAACTGTATCAGTATTACAGTCGGTGGAAAATTCGACTTAACCCATCTAAAGCAGTAGCTATAATTCTGAGTAATAAACACTCCCAACCTACTTCTCGATATTCACAGAATATTCGAATAAAAATGGGAGATACTACGATTAGACCACAGGACAGGATGAAATATCTTGGGGTCATTTATACCCCAAAAATGAATTTCATCAAACATGTGACCCACATTCTCCAAAGGGGCCTTGGTCGGTCTAAGCAACTGCACAACATCTTCAAGTGGAGCAACAAAGTTGACACCAAAGTTAAGCTTCTCTGCTATAAGCAGCTAATCCGTTCTGGAATATCGTACGCCTTTCCCATATGGTCCTGCATATCTTCGGCCCAAATGGAAAGACTTCGGGTTTTCGAAAGGAAACTGCTCAGAAGATGCACCAATCATTCTAGAAGGCCTGACGGTCGTCATTACCCCAACTCTCACCTATACGAAGGCGCCTCCATTACCCCTATCGACGAGTACTTGCTTCAATTAGCATATAAGTACCTCGAAAACATTCAGAACAGCGAGAACCCACTTGTACGGGACTCCTGCGTTCTTGACCCTTCTCTCTTTCGATCTCTTCGGATCAAACCCCCACAATTTCTTCTTCAGTACAAAACTGAAGAAAGCACCCTTCCCAACAACATTCCCCTCTATAATAGAGGATTTCTGGACCCATCCCATAGGGTCTACTATTAACAAACCACACACACGAACGCACAGTACAAGACGGCACAAACACAAACATATACACCGACCAAAGCGCAGATTATCAGACGCCAAAGACGTGATCTGCGTTCACTACCGCACCCAAGACCTACCGGTCTTGTACGATTTCTCTCCCACCATCCCTCTATAAAAGTAGTTAGAGAACACTCGGACTAACACTGTCCACACTATCCTTGGATACCCCCCCTTTTTCTCTTTTCTTTTCAGAGATCGCGAGACCGAGCCCAACATCCTCACGGATGTGGGTGATTCTGGTTATCGCAAGATGACCAGAAGTCAGAGACAAGATGAAGGACACATATGTCCTGTCTCGCTAAATTCGGCCTTCTCGCCACAATTTTTTTTTTTTTTTTTTTTTTTTTTTTTTGGATTCTAGATGAGTTTGGATCCGGAGGCCAGAACGGCCACAACAAATATATAAAACCTAAATAAATAATATAAAAACAAATAATCGTTTTTAAAATATTGGACTCTCAAAAACAACCGGATCTCCTCAAAGGAGGTAAGTTAAAACCAACTTAACTAAAATATAACCCTCCACAGGCGGGTATACTAACCATTATACTATCGAAGAATAATAATAAAATCGAATTTTACCAAAAAAAAAATATGTTTTACTATGTTAGCCTACGAACTTCGCCCTTTGTCAATAGATGGCTCCAGCAACAAGCGTTGGTCGATTTCGGCATATCCAACACGTTATGAACCATGCTTAGACATATGTTAAACAAACCGGCTGCTGTTCTTTGGAGATTCTTGGTATTGTTCCACGCAATTCGGTTTATATGCGCTCCACAAGACAATCCGACGGATCACACCCGTTTGTGGTTCATCTCCCGACGGCGCGAACATCCCTGCATCAGAACTCGTTCCGTTACAGAGCGGGGAAACTGTGGAATTCCCTTCCCACGCGAGTTTTCCCGGAGCGTTACAACCTGCAACTGTTCAAAAAGAACTGCAACAGTTATTTGATGGCATCTCGGGGCGCCCACTCGGCGCTATAGGTTCGCCTCTCCCGAGAGAAGTCTAATAAAAAAAAAACCGCTTTGTCACAGTAGTGATTTTGTTTTGGCGTCATACACTTTTGGTTGTGTGAAAATGTCTGATTTTGTGCTAAATAATCGTCATTTGCGGGAAGTGTTGATTTTCTTCTTTCATTCGAAGAAAATGCCGGCTGAAGCTCATCGAGAGCTCCACAAAGTTTAAGGAGATGCTGCTCTAAGTGAAACAACGTGCCCTGATTGGTTCTGTCGCTTCAAAGACGGTGATTTCGATGTTGACGACCGTCCGGGTGAAGGGAGGCCAAAAACCATCGAAGACGCTGAATTGGAGGCATTGCTCGATGAGGATCCGTGTTAAACGCCACAAGAGCTTTCATCAGCAATAGGAGTGACCCGCCAAGCCATTTCCAAGCGATTGCATGCGTTGGGAATGATTCAAAAGCAAGAAACTTGGGTTCCTTATGAATTTTTTTTTACACCAATGCGCACACAGAAGGGGATTTTGGAGCACCCTTAAATGTCAGAGCAGGGTGCGAGCGGAAGGAGAGGAAGTGGTTAAGGAAATGAGGTATGGAT
The DNA here is from genome assembly GCA_963931805.1 of Microdon myrmicae. NCBI lineage: Eukaryota > Metazoa > Arthropoda > Insecta > Diptera > Syrphidae > Microdon > Microdon myrmicae. Next base: position 3,814,081 of record OZ007497.1, on the reverse strand, counting down.
GTACATTGGTCTTATATGCCTGGACATTACAACGACGAGGAAACACATGATCAGGTAGAGTATTCCACATTCGCGTGGTTCGGCTAAAGAATGACTATATTTATTTGTGGGCCTGAAGTTTACTTTTAATGAGAATTGATGCTTCACAGATTGACGGGTATCGCGGGAAAATGCCTGAGGATGCGGAACACATTGAGCAAGTTCAGTTGAGTAACGACCGTGATAATACTTATAGAAAAGAGATAGGACGTTGCGTCTATGTTCTAATGACGGAATTGATCGACTCACAGCTGGGTCCCCAATAAGTTTCACTGCTCGTTTCTGCATCATATCGAGCACGTGGAGTGCAGTTTTGAATGTGCGTGACCAAATATGGGAGTTCAACTACATTTTGGGACGAATATACGCCTTGTAAATAGTTTGGATGGAGTGAAGTATTTTTTGCATCTCTTAAGGAATCCCATTCATTTGGCTGCACTTTTCGTAGCTACAAATATTTGGTCATTCCAATTAAGAGTCGAATTAATTCAAGTGCCGAGGATCGATAGTTCCTTGGCTTCGTCGATGCAAGTGCCATTCACATTTGAAGTCAAGGGACGTTGAGCATCGTTTTTTCGTCCGTGAACAACTGCTCCAGTGGCAAAAAAGGAATGGTTTTCTTCATCGCATCGTGACGAGTGATGAAAAATGGATTCATTGTAGCAACCCAAAGAAAAGAAAGTCATGGGGACTGCCCGATCATGCTTTTACGCCATCGGCTCGGCCGAATATTCACACTTCGAAGGTTATGCTTTGTATTTGGTGGGACCAGGTCGGTGTTATTTATTATGAGCTGTTGAAACCGAACGAAACCATCACTGGCGAACGGTATCGACTTCAATTGATGTGATTGCGTGCTGTGCAATCGCGGTGGTTGTTCCTTGTATTTCGTGGATTCGTTCGTTTTATTTTCGTGTTGACCAATAATCGGACCAAAGACTTTCCGACAATCATATTCGTTGTGCAATCTTTGAGATATTAACTTGGAGCGACTCAAGGGCGACCGAAGCAAAACAAAGGATTTGACAAGGGGAAGACAAAGGAGTAATGAGCCGAGCAATATGCGAAAAACGGCCACAATACGAGCAGAGGCACGAAAAAGTGATTATATAAAACATTCACTATTCTCTTCTAGTTAAAATACGCGTTATTCGATAAACGGAGTGAATTTGAACAAAAGAAATCGGTTTTTTAGTCGCACAAATTACAAGGATACCAGACTCGGTATGCATGAATACCTTTAATATGTGTTTCTTTTTCTCAAGTATTAGCACGCCATTCTATAAAACACTCTTTTCGATAACAATATCAAAACAATAATACAATTCTAAAAAGCTTAACCCGTCCTCAGATTGGAGTTTTTATATATTCAGCTAATATACGTAGAGAATATAAAATTCATTTAGCTTCAAACCACTTTTAATTTAAACGCTCAGTGGCCTTTTAAATGACCCTATATTTAGTTTTCCCTCGTTGTTGCCGCAGATTTCAAACCATACACTCAATCTGGGCGTAATCCCAGGACATGCCATAGGAGTCCATTGCACTGAGATTGCTTAGTAGAACCTGGTTGTTGTAGTTCATCTTGCCCGACTTCTACATAATAATCAATACAAGAAATGCTAGGAATCTCTTCAGTTGTTGATATGACGTACAATAAATCGGGGTGAAGCCCACGTTAGAAGCATTTGTAACTCGGTCGAGCTGCTATAACCCTAAATCAACAGTGCACTGCTACTTTACATATTGTATACATGTCCATAGTATAACTTTGTATAAATGAGCTCTTGCGCTGATTTCATTCCCTATGGTGAATCAATTAAATCCTCTGGACTTAGCGCTAGAGCCTGTGCAAATTCCAAAGCAAGTACCTCATTTCGCGTGACTAACCTCTCACTAACACTATTAACAGCATTAATCCGCAGGTGGCTGATGACTAAGGGGACGCTGATGAGGAGGAGACAGATTGACTTGGTGGATTGCAACGTTTTCACTCTTATCAGCTAGTAAATACCTAGAGAGTGCACAGTTACAATAGAATTAAGAGTGGTACATGAGGTTAGATAATTGTCTATTTCTGGCGATAAGACATGTTTACTATATACTTCAGCGTTTTGATTATTTTGCGAATTTAGGGCAGATTTACTGAGTGGAAGATAATTTCAAAATTCTGGAAAAAGGGGGTGTTGAGAAATTCAAATACTTTGTACGAGGCTTAATTACAGAATATTTAATGAACACTTATTATTTCTGGTTTGTTATTTGAAGTATGAATTGCTAGTAAAAAGACATACATAGCAAATGGTCTACCGCACATTTATAGTGTCTGAAAACGCATTTGACTTTTTTTATGCATTTCTCTAGATTAAAGGAAAATAAAAATAGCACCGCTAAAAAACACCATACAATGCGTTCACAAGGTGGATTTTGATGTATTTTTAAATTATAACACTATAATGAGGTATACTTTAAATGAAACAGTACTATGTTATAAAAGGGAGAATGGCGGCGAACGCAAAGAAAGACGTCTATACATTTTTGGACCAACTCAAATTATCATTTCCAATTTGTGGACTTCTCGAAATTCAAAAAATTCTTTTAGTTTTGTTTCTTTACAAACGTTTTTTTTTTTTTTTGAAATATCGAGCCAAATTCCCCGTCATCCATTTAAAAAAAAAAAGGAATCGCAACAATAATCAACCACACACAACATTAATTCAGCACCATTTAAAAAAGAGGGAGATAGAAATATTGTATAATTGTTGGGTTGTATATCACGATACGATTTCCGAACGATTATTTTTAGGCGTTGATTTATCTGGTTTGCCGGGTTTCTAAATCTACGATTCTTCTAGCAGTACAATTTTTGGATTCGAGTCACAATTACATGGGAACTCTTTTTTTATTATTTAAACTATATATCGTACCACAAAACATCAGTTTATAACATACTTTTTCAATTGATACGGCGCCTAAGCTGTCACTTCGGAAGAATGGAAAACCTCAATGGTCGTCCCCATTTTCAAAAAGGGCGACAGATCTGACTGCGAAAACTACAGAGGAATATCATTGCTCCCAACCACATACAAAATATTAACAAATGTCATACTGGCGAGAATCACATCGTACGCAGAAGAAATGTGGGGTTCTTTAACTCACTTCCAAAGAACCTCCCATTACTATAATTTACCTACACCTATTTTAAGCAGCTTACCTGAATATGAGCTGTTCCAAGCCCTCCTTCGAACGGTCATTCCTGAAATATAAATTCATGACAAGATTACCATCTTGCCATGACATCAAACCTATAGCATCAACCGAGCCACCTCGGTGCATCCGTCATGAACCGACCGAACTATGGACGGCCACATGTCCACTGTGTGTTATCGTCCCATCAATCCGTTGTCCAAGAAGACATATCGGGCTACTTGCTGGCTTGCACATCTGCAAGCCAGATTTCCAAGGTGCATACCCTACGATCTATTTTTCGAGAAAGAAAAAAGAACAAATAAACCTTTATCCTAGCCCTGGCCATGGCGAGCAATCCCCTACCTACTGAACTAACACCACAGAAGAATCCATTTCCGTCGCCTGTAATATTCCCTATTACTCTCGACATTATGGCTTTAGCCTCCATGTACGCATATTTATTGACATACCAGTATGACCGATTATACGATCCGTTGCCGTATCGAGGAACGATCACTAGCATCGGTCATAACTAAGGATACGTTGTCCAAACAACGAGCAGCCACGATTCTCACACTGGCTATCGAATCGAAATGCTTCTGTTTACTCAACGTAAACAGAAGAAATTATCTTCACCTGTACGGCAGCATTAATGAATGCTTAAATAAATATACAGCCAAGCATCGTAGCCTCGATCATATTATCAACAGGAAAGGAAACCCTATTCCCTATGATTTATGATGGCATAGTCAGCCAGCCACGGTATTCGATGTTTAATTTGATCAGCCGGCGTATCTGAACTTCCTTTTGCGCACCCTTCGCTTCTGCGTTGTCGTGGCTTCCAACAAATGGATTTTCATCCAGGCCCCTACGGCTACAGGGGAAATGCGTCGGTTAAAGATTCCAGTTCGATCGCTCTTTGGTTATCACCAAGGAAAAGATCGGATTGGCTATTTCCAGACCGATGGAAATCCATCTTCATCGCGGCTAGTGGATGTTGATGGCAACAGACCAGGGAGTCAAAATTCATCCGTCGAGGAGAGACGTCGAGTCTCACCAGCTATCCGTCCTGTCGTAACTTCAAAATAATGGGAGTCACATTTTAACCGCCGAAGAAGATTCTCGTGCCGAGATCGTCGCTCGTCGAAGTTTAATTTTTTTGTAAATATCGTCGAGTCGTGTAGGAAATCCGCGCCCTTGCCTGAATTCAAAGAACATTAAAATTAGAAAAAAACCAAATCCTACTAGGGTAGTGAACACGCGAACAATAGTCATAAAATAAATTAACGTGAATACAGAATTTAATAAACAATATAATACCTTGTTGTTTTACACGAAATAAAAAACATTATCACCAAAACTACACCAGTGTGTTTTCTTTGGAGAGCTATTGTGTTCGCGGTTGTACTCTAATTTCCAGCAGACGCATAAGTGACAAATACCCACAGAAATACTGGGGGACTACCAATGCGGATTCCGTAGGAACCGGTCAACAAGCGACCAAATGTTCACAATAAGGCAACTGCTGGGAAAAAGTGGGAATCCGAAGAGACGGTTGACTTCAAAAAAGCCTACGACTCAGTCGCAAGGCGAAGACTCTACCATATTGTAGTTGAGCTGGGAATCCCGAAAAAATATGCCGCCCTCATTCAAATTTTCATGAACGACAACAAGGGACGAGTTAGAATAGAAAGACACCTCTCAGAACCATTTGTAATCCGACTAAAACAGGGGGATGCCCTCTCACCATGTCTTTTCAACCTTGTCCTCGAGTATGTCATCAGAAATGTACAAGATGACAACATGGCCGGATCATCCCTGAACGGGGTCACACAAGTGCTCGCATATGCGGACGACATCGTCGTTCTGGGCGCTAATTTAGAAACTGTGAAATCATCATGCAAGTGGCAGAAGAGGTGCGCCTAGAAATAAATGAAGACAAAACAAAATACATGATTACGGCGAGAGCAGGTGGACCTCAGGAAACACATATAAACGTCAGAGGAAAGAGACTGGCAGGACGGCCGCGACGGAGATGGGAGGACAATGTTAGGTTTGACCTTGAGGAGATCGGATCGGCTGGTCAAGTGCGGAAGGAGAGCGCACAGGACAGGGAATGATGACGGAGTGGAGTCAGTGAGGTCATGAACTTCCGGGCTCCTACAGGCCAATAAATAGTTATAATAGCCTAGGCTTTTTAATTCACTCCCAAATTTTTTTATTTTCGATCGCCTGTATATTTAACAAGTTTCTTTTTTTTTTTTTTGACGACTCAACACTTCTGGCAGTCACCTTTTTTCTAGTGATGCTTAAAGCCATGTGTCTTGACCGTCCTTGAACAACCGATTGTATTCGAGAGTATTTTGACTTAAAATACGCGCACAAAAAGGATTTTGAAGTATCCTTAAATGTTAAAGCACAGTGAGGACACAGGAAAATGTAGAGAATACAGAATTATCTACATATTGGGAGTAAGGAAAAGAAATATCTACATTAATGTGGAAACTCTATATAATACGATAACGACGAAATATACGATCAGGCAGAGCATACCACATTCGTATAGTTCGGCGAAAGAGTGATTGTCAGTGATTATCTGTTCGAATGAAGGCATTTTTGACGTGAAATGATGCGAACTATGAATGACGTGTTTAGCGGAACATGTCTGGAGGGGTGGAACGTATTGAGAAAGTTTAGTTGAGCAACGACCGTGAAAATATTTATAGGGAAAAGATAGAATCAATGTCGTACATATTCAAAAGTATAACCACCACAGATATTTATGCATGGCGGATTATGCCAATGCCCAAAAAGCTCCCCACTGCTGTTGTTTTCTTATAATAAATTCAGATCCTTTCGTAAAAAAAGGAAAATAAATTAATAAATCTCTTCTTTTACACTTCAAATGATTGCGTACTACTGAGCTCGGAGGCTTGAATACACATTATTTAAATACATTGACACCAGATCCAAAACTCAAGCTTTGTTATCCACAACATATTTTCTAAATATGCGAGAACTTATGACGTTGCTCACTCCATAGTGAGGTTTTATCTTTAATGAACTTGAATTTACAATACAAAGTTATGCTGATTTATGACAACAGTAAATAGGGGATTAACAGTGACTATTAAGTAGATTGCCCAATTCATTTTGTGGTGGCTTAAGAGTTGCGATAACATAGTTATTAAAAAACTTTTTGAAATATTCACCTCCATCCCTGCTTGGTGGTGTTGTGCTAGGGTTGTGTGTGAACTTCTCAGGAGCCTTAATTTCTTTTCCGCAAACTCCACGCTAGATCCTGGTCGTTGATAGCTACCTTGATTCTTGATTCGAAAAAGGCAACAGGGGCGGACAGAATCCTTATAATGCTAAATATTTCAAAAAGTAATCTAATCTTAATTTAGGATGACGAGTTCTGAGAGAAATATTTAAACGTAATTAGTGGTGCATGGGTTCAATTTACAACTGAAAATGTTTTGCTCTACTTATAATTCTTATTCCTTATCAAACCCTTATGAAGACAGAAGCTATCACTTACTAACTGACCTGTTTCTATAAAATGACAATAAAAAACTCACTACAATGCGTGTGCTTTTTTTTTGACTGTACTAGAAGGCGAATTTAACAAGCCTCAGGACTTGCTAAATAAGGCCAAGACCGATTCCCGGTTGTAGTGCCAATGATGATGATCACTAGAAGGCAAACTACTCGATAAATTTTCATTAATCACATTTCGAAAATTGCAATCGTGCTAAATTGTCGATGCGGAGCGTGGATTTGTTACAAATTCCTTTTAATCACAGCTTATGTTCACTTGAAAACGCAAATATCAAAACCTTTGGCCGTGTAAACCACACATGAACAGCGTGTTTAAATACCTGCGTCATCCAGCAAATCAACGAACAAGATTATTGCTAGAATTAGTTAACTGTCATGATGATCCAACAATTTGCTGATATACATCATGAGAATTCGTTTGAAGGCCCCGAGTCACACGAACAGATTTACGTCTCTGAGAATCATCCTCTCAAATTGAAGACGGCACAGAACAGATAGTTGATAGCTAAATATTAATTTTCCGAATACTGAGTACGTATTGTGTTTGCTGGGTAGTTCAAACCCCCTACCGGTTTAAAGTTATGTGTACGGCTTCTCCAACAGGCGTGTGCGTAACCTTCGACTCCAATGGCATATTTACAATGTAAGAATTTCAAGACACGACCGGAAGTCGTTTAAAAATTCCCTTATTGATTGAATTTCAAAGAGCAACGAACATGTCGAAGACGGTATTAAGGCATTCGCTTTGTATTCATTTCAATTCATTTTTTTTGCAATATTAAAAAGACAAACGAAACCCAATTGTAAAATTTGCAAACAGTTTGTATTGCATTTTGAAAAGTATTTCCATGGAAGTAGAAATTGTTGTGCGATGTGAAGACCCGACGAAGAAGGGGCAGACGGAATACATGTGTGTCAGAAGCAACTGTGTCTATTTTGCTTGGATTCATTTTAGATAGGGCGAACCTTTCAATGCGGAAAGGACTGCTGAAGGTAAACAAAAAAAAATGTATTTTTGTATTCTGCACGGGAAATGTATGTTCTACTGAAACATTCCGCATTAAGCAGAGTCCATTAGTGAACATCATTGCAGACACAAGCGTCCATTTTTGATGGCGCAAAGAGGTCGCATGCATTGCGGTGTTAAAGTTATGCGAAAGTTGGATGACAAACAAATGACTGCTTGGAAATTAATATGGTATCATATCGGAAAAATATAAAATGAGGTAAATGTATCTCGCGCTGTGCTCTGACATTTAATGGTACTTCAAAATCCCCTTTTGCGCGAGTTAACACCCAAAACAATCCTTAATCTACAATGAGTCAATCCACATAATAAAACATTACGGATGACTCTATTCATAATCTATAAAACAAAAACATTCCAGATGACTCATCTAACATCTACAGAATACTCATCTAACATTTAATATCTACAGAATACTCATCCAACATTTGTTATCTACAAAATACTCTGCATTTCTTATAGCATTCTTATCTACACAACCGAAAATGTATATAAATGAAAATATTCACAAATAGAATAAAATTACTCTAAGTCACGACCATAGGTTCGGACATTGTTTTTAAGTCTTCCCTGTTAATAGTCACATAAGTGAAAGAAAAATAAAGTATCTCAAGAAAGAATTAAACTTCTTCTTGACAAAGAAAAAATATCTTTTTTCCTTTCCGTGGCGACAGAAAGAATAACTCGCGCATTAGTGTAAAAAAAAAATCCCTTTTATGTGTACAAAAAAAGAGAGCAGCACGGATCCCAAACATGAGTGATTATTTTACGGAGGATCTGTTCTCACTTCCCATAGTAATAAAGATATATCTTCGCTTCTGATCGCGCCATGTCAACTAAATTTTCATTAATAAAAAAAAAAGCTAACGAAAACCTATAAAAAGAAGTGTCAGACTAATTGGGACGGTTTTTTTTTAATTTAAATTGGTCTTGGTTTAGTGTATTTTATTCCACACAGCGTGGAAAGCACCATACCCTAGCGGATCAATTCGATTCAAAATGTAAGGAAGCTGTTAGAGCAAAGGAGTTAAATGAGTCGAATAATATACAGCAAAATTGGAAGCAACTCGATAAAAACTGCAAGGCTTATATTCAACGTGCGAATTTGTTCTTTTCTTACTCAACTCAACAGTTACCAAAAAGAAGGATACATCGTCCTTCTCTTTCCGTCTATCCACAACACTAACTTCCGTTATATCGAAAGTTATAGAATCACTTCATGTATCGGTATCCAATATTTCCAAAGCACTTGAGAGATTGATGTTCTGCCATTTTGTCAAAAGCTCCCTTTTGAGAAACCTCTCTTTCAATGGGTGAATGACTATTTTTGTGCATCAAATTCAGGATGCAATTACTTGATAGCACTAAATCTTCATCGTATAAGATCCGGTGTTGCTCGGGTCTACGTTCTGGCGCCCCCGCATTTTTTTTTTATTCTAAATTTCTCCGTCATATACATCCCAATTCTTTCTTTTGACAACACGATGGGCTTCTCTTATTGCTTCGAGCATGCTCGACCAGACCCTTCAAATTTCGCACCCCAGCACTAACGTTTTTTAGGACTGTTGAATGCCGATCTTAACAAGGTATACCAATAGGGACTGTATAACCGAGTGCAATTCAATGTTTTCAATATGCATGCTGTGTTCTGTCATCAGAGAGAAACGTAAATGTAATATCTGTGACATCATTCACCCCAAACAACTTATTAATTCAACTCTTTACTGAAATGCGCACATTCTTGGAGTTGCGAACAGTGTCGCGAGGTGCTGAAGATTTCTTAATAGGTGTAAGGAATACTTCACCCCATCGAAAACTCGAATTTAACTGCAATAGTTGGTTAGGGGTATCAAAAACAGCATTCCAGGTGTTTGATTATTATTATTATTATTTATTGGCCTGTAGGAACCCGGAAGTTCATGACCTTGTGGCGGTTCCATTGGACGCCACTATTTACCTCCCCATCAATTAGTAAGAGATTGCTTCCTAGAGCACTTAAAATCTATCGAAACAAGTACTATGGCGGTTCCATTTGAACGCCATTGCTTACCTTGCAATAAAGCATGCCTCACCACACTGCGAAACCTACCTGAAGGAAAAATCTATTTATGCACTTACGGCAGCATCGCAAGGCACCATTAATTTCCTAAAGCAATTCGGTTTCATCAATAAGAAACCGACATAACACTAACCACCGCAGGGCGCCATCAATATTCATTGATGGTAAGAAGCACATGAAACATCCATCTTCCATAAAGGCAATTTGGTTGCATCACCTAGCCACAACATTGCCCGAATCATATCAATGAGATATATGGGGGGGGGGGGGGGGGGGGGGGGGTAGGGGGGGGTAGATAGTAGGTTGCCAATGTATGGCACAGATTCACTATATCCCCAACGATTTTATTCCGCCGAAAATTGTTCAAGAGAAGGAAGATCCAATAATCCATAAAGAGTATAAAATAAACTGCACTGTTGTTGTTATGTTCTTGATGTTGTTTTTATTTCTTTTTTTTCTTTAACTTAAAACTGTTTATAAATTAGTAATGTTCACAATACTGGTTTTCGACTTTTCTTCAAAGAAATATTTTTGTTTGTGCAAGTGAATGTTTTAAACACGAGACGTAGCGTGCGCACACGATGGCGGATGGATAGCGACTGACTCTATTTAGGGTGCAAATCGTAATTTCTGCTTTTTACACATTGATCTGCCAATGGTAATCATGCTCTCCCGTGTGTTCCCCAACTCACCACACTCATCCAGGTCGAACGTACTTGTGTATTCGTTCGACGTCGATGGGTATAGCCAGAATGGAGAAATCAAAAGGGAAAGCACAATAACCCAGGGTGGATCTGGCTAGGTGTGTGTGCGTCAATGCCGTGTATACGGCTGGTCTACTGACCTAGTGACAATCTCTTAGGTCAACGCACTATAGCAAGACAGAAATACGAGAGATAGGGCAAACATAGCTAAGGTTATTCACCAGCAAAAAGAGATCATTGGTCCCAAGCGAATGGGTGATCTGGGAAAAGTCAATAGGACGCCACATCGGCTGGGGATATAATTCCATTCTGTGGAATGTTCAATAATACCCAAGCCTATGGACTATGACGTAACCGCGTCGCTTGGTTTGGCTTGGTTGTTGCTAACCAATACGAATGGAATTTCCGGTGGAAATCCCATGGTTAGCGCAATAGTGTTGCCGTATGTTGTTGATTGTAGCTAAACTCAATTATGCATTATCTGCATAGAATAATGAGTTTAGCTATGCGTTCCTTTGACATGTCTTACTGGTAAATACCTATCAAGGGAAATGGGTAGGTATTGTGGTTGGAATTGTGGGCTGTTTCTCCTATAGGATAGAGAAACCCCTACATACACCCTTACGCGCCAGCCGCACACATGCACGAGATGTTTTATCTTTTCCTTTTGCATACATGCCTACATCGATCGGTCATCCGACCGACAAATACATGATGGCATACGGCTGACCGCCCAAGGAAGTCGAGTTCTGCTAAATGGAAAATTTCCACCGAGAATTCGACTGAGTGGAGATGCCACCAGGATGTGCACGATCAGCATAAATGCTTTACGCAGTCGCTGATCATGTAAACACAAAATATTCGTCGAGATATTAGCACCAGCTGAAACCATGCCAGCTAATGGCCCCCTTGTGGATTCGGTTAATCCACGGTCCGCATACTTGTGGCAGCAGAAGCGATCATCGTGTGTGTGTGTTTCGCGCCCTTGTGCTGGGACCGATGCAAGGAGAATCATCCCCTTGTGTCGACAAGCCAAAGAGGAAATTATGTTTCGAAATGAATTAATCGCGTTCTGGATTCCGTGGAGGCAAGTCGGGCCTCCACCTAAAAAAAACCAATAGAGGAGTCAGAAGTTAATCGTCATAGAGTACGGTCGCGATATAAAGAGAGAGAGAGAGAGAGTAAAGAGTATCGGGTTGCGTCTCAGTAAGGTACATTTATATTTAACCTTCAGTGTGCATCATATTAATTTGTAAATATTCAAAGTGTGGCCGAACAGCAAACTAATTTTATGTGTTATATGTAAGCGAAGCTTACATTTTATTTAATAAAAAGTTGGATTGTGATTTATTTTACGACCAAATAAAGCTAAGAAGAAAGCGAGTTGTTTGTTTATTTATTTTAAGAACGGCTTTCGGAGATCAACCTCAAATTTATGTTCTGCGTCGTGACCAGCGACTATTATTCCAGTAAGCTAGTGAACCGGTGTCCGCGTGGCGCATAACTAGGTGTCGGTAGTGGAAAGAAGACGAGAAACACCACAACCTCACCGACTCAACTCCGCCATCGTTCCCTGTCTTGTGCACTCTCCTTCCACGCTTGACCAGCCGATCCGATCTCATCAAGATCAAACCTAACATTGTCCTCCCATCTCCGTCGCGGCCATCTTTCCGGTCTCTTTCCCGTTGGTCTACCGTCAAGAATTCTACGCACGGTCCTATCGTTGCCCATTCGCGCTACATGTCCGGCACATCTTAATCTCCGCGACTTGATTACTCTCACTATTGTTGGTTTGCTCTCATTATTCCAGGTGTTTGATGAAGATATTAAATCAAGCAACGAAGCTCATAGGAGACTCAATATGCATTTAATTTCGTCGTTAGAATATAGGCTGAACTTATCTGGTTTTCAAGGTCAAACATTGCTCAAATAAATTCGGAAATTGGGTTCTTCGTCTTCAAGTATTCACCTACGAAAGCCATCAATCAGAGCGTGCACAATGGTTTAAACGAGTCGATAAATGCAAGATATCGATCTTCAGTCGAACCGCACAGGCTTGGAATTCATCACCACTTTCTTTCTCCAGCACTGAACATTAACATTTAAGAGTAGAACATTAACATAGTATGTAAAAAACTGCACTACATTCATGTGTAATGCAACATTTAGAGACACACGATTTTTTGAACGCATGGGTAAGGATATCTCATTCTATACGTAGGATTCCACACAGAAGCTATTGCCCGAACCCGTTAGTCCAATCCTAGACAGTTGTATGTATGTTCTCAAGTTATCCACGGCAGATTACACGAATGAAATCGAAATCTTATGTCTAGTCATGCCAGGATCATCATCATCGGTACTACAACCGGGATCCGGTCTTGGCCTCATTTAGCAAGTCTCTGCACCGGTATCCGGTCCTTATCCGAGACTTGTTAAATTGTCCATAATAATTTGTTTTTCCGGGCAAGGTTATTAGCATTGCGCCAACGTTTCTCAGGATGTCGCTGTATGCATTGGTTCACAACTTGGCGGGTGGCAAAGTAGCTTTCCAGGGATGTCAAGTGGAAACTGCATGTCAACTTGGATTACACAAGGGCAAGGATCGCCCTGGCCTTCGCCGGGTTGAAAACACAGACTTTACCGTGTATGTTCGCTCCCATCCCCCTCGGTCATGACAGGGTGGACTGCTTTAAAAGAGATTCGTATATGAAACTAGACACTTTGTCGTCGTTTGGGTATATTTTAAAAACAGTCAGTTTTTGAATTGTCACAAAAATTAAAACAAATTAAAGGCTGTATTAAGCTAAATAAATAAATTAGTAAAAAAGTGGGTCGTGTATTCTTTCAAATGCTTAAAGACGAAACACATGTTCAAAACTGGAGGTCTATACAGATTAAGAATGCAAGCAAATTTAACATCTAAACCTGTTAGGACTTTTTTCTGCTATTCAAAAAATAAATGTGTTAAAAAGCAAAAGTCGAGCGTTTCCATGTTCACAATCAAACGTCGGTGACACAAAAACACAAAATACAGAACAGCAACATATTGTAGGAGACACTACGTATCTGAGGTCACTTATAACAAATATATAATCTTTTATATTAACAAGAGCCGTTTTGAGGGCGGTTTTCGATTCACGAATCAATCGTTATATTGGCTCCTTATCAGAGTTCCGCTGTTTAGTCGTGGACACTCCACAAGTGAACTGATAACACATTCAATTTCGCGAAGCTCCGTGAAGTATGTGTACTCGTAGCCAGATATCAATTCATAGGCGGTTATCGGCAACAACGCACAAACATTAAATCATAAGTTCAAGTGGAGGTTGGTCTTTGATCGCCATTCCGCAGCCCTATTAAAGCGTTGGGTGATAATTCCTAGCTATTTCAATGACTGCAAATGGTAGTATCTTATATACGCCGTGACTTCCTTGATCTATAACTTCCTTTTATTTGCCAAATATAAAGTTACTTCGTACGCGTGGCAAGCGCATGAATGTTGACACCCATTAGATATCAATTAACTGGTCACTAGACTCTACTTTACTGACACAAATTCTAATGACCAATAAATAGGTCCGCTACCCCTGGTCAACAACCAAAATTACCCCAATTTTCCACGTGCGCTGGCGCTGACTACTGTTATCACTGGTCACTTCGGACTTGAGCGTTACCGGTCGATCCGGAAGCACCGTCACAAATTGGTCATTTGTTGAGTGAACAGTAGAACAACATTATTCACGATCAATAAACCTGTTTTATTGCTATTGTGTCGTTTATGCTAGGGTGTATGAGTGTGTGGTCTCCCGTGGACCCCGCAAACATTAGTACATTGCATCCTCGCGATGGTGGGGCATTCTCTCCTCTACATGGGGCAGTACATTATTTGTAATGTGAGATTAATCTAGTTTCTAAAATGGGATTTCATCAACGATATTATCTGTTGGGGCGAAAGCGATATGAGCGTCTCTTATTAAGCGGATGTAATGGGAAATATCATACACGCAAGTTCGCTGGCAATAACTCGATTGGTTTTTTATTTATCGACTGATTTAAATCCACTTGTTGTAAACGTAGTAGCAACTAATATTTCTGTGAAATTTTCCACGATTGAACGTACTTAACTCACATAAGAAAATGCGGTGGTTAGGACTTGGCGGTCAAGCAGCGACCAAGAATAGTCATCGATTTTCTACTAAATTACTGATTATGCTTTGACTAAAAGGGGTACAATTCAATGTGAGGTGTCGAGAGGATATGTAATTTAAAAGGCGAATGTGCGTAAAGCTTACTAGGAAGAAATGTACATTTTGATCAAACGAACCTTAAGAGACTAAATAAATTTCTATTAAAGGAAAGACGTGCGTGAAATATAGGTGAATTAAATCACATGTTTAGTTCCACAGGTCATTTACAGTCCCTATTGTTCAATTTCCAATATACGAATAGGTTGTAATCTGTTATGTATGTACAGTTTTAACATTAGATAGTTATTGTGAGTTCTCTTCCCCTTGTAATTTTTATTTTACACAAATGATTGCAGTTTTGTTGATGTAAAGCTCCATAATTTTTTTTTTTTTAGATTCACACTTTGAAATTATCTTTCTTAAACATTTTTGTAGTAAACCCTGACCATCGGTTCTAATATTATTTTACAGAAATCAAGGCAATCGGCTTGTCACGAATGAATGAATAGATTCGAAATAGAGAAAAAATGAATTTCCTTTCGGAACAATAGAATACGAAAAAATAATTCGATTCGAAGATAATTGAACTCTATAAAGACAATAATTTAACAACAATTTAAAACAAGAAAAATAAACAAAAAAAAAAATAAACAAAGCCGAAATCGTTTTGAAGCCAACATATAAAAAAAGGAATTTCTTAAATTTAATTTAAAACCAGGAAAAAGAACTTCTTGAGATTGGATGTTGAAGGAGGATCCTCTAAAGATGTACCTTCTTCCTCAATGCGTGTGTAGCGATTCGCCAAACCCCACGGTTCACTTACCTAAAAAACCCCCATAACTGCTATCCAATCACATAATTTCGCTAATGCAATCGCATTAGCACCTTAAATGCTTTATGCATATAGGATTATCTAAGGTATAATCTAAAAAGCTTCAGTAAAAGAATTCTTACCTTTTCTTGCATCTCTTCGCATACAATTCCGGTAAGAGTTCCTTCTTACCTTATCATAAATTCCCTGTAATAAAATTCATCGGTTCGCATATCATACGACCGCATATCAGGGAATTTTACCCTTGAGTTGGCCAATCCCAGCCTCAATATGTGTACATAAAAACTATCTATGCACACATCGACTGTCGACCCTTTTCATCATCATCATCATCGGCACTACAACCGGGAACCGGTCTTGGCCTTATTTAGCAAGTCCTGTTGTTAAATTTTCCATAATGATTTGTTTTTTCCGGGCAAGGTCATTAGTCTTGCGCCTGTCGACCCTTTTAGCCAGCGATAAATAGTCCAACACCAGCTGCATGTAATTAGCACCATCCACGTTGAGACTATTTCACTAACTCGCACCATGAGTAAACAAAAGACCGCTGTCCTTCATCAGGCATTCTGGCGATACGCAAACAATTCAATCATTCTAGTATCCCAAATGGACCTACCATCTAATGAGTTGCAACTTGTTTACTCAGTTGAACTCTTAGGTTATAAATTCCTTTTATCCTATATAGTTCTGGGTTCGTTTCCCAGTAACCTTCTCACATAAACAAAGATCTCCACGATCCCCTTTTCCTTTCTTTGTTTCAGGGTCATTCCCATGGCCTTGTGTATGAAAAAACCTAATGTGATTTTCACTCACACATACACATACATTGCCAAGTCTTTCTTCCTTGTTTTCACCACGAGAGAAACACTTTCTCTCTCGGGAAAACTCACCCCAAACGATTGAATATCGTTGAGTCGTTTTTCATCACCCGACCGAGTCGGTCGGACAATTTTTCTTCCGCTGCTCGTAGCGATGCGGGCACGCGTGCTATTTCCAAAGTCGTGATCGGGTTCCTGTCAGTGTTAAAACTTTTAATCGTTCTTTTTGTGTATAATGTCGCGAATAAAAAATATACATCGCAAGTGAGACGAAGAGTGTAAAGAGCCGATCTGCTCTATCCCATCCGCTTCTTTATAATATAAGAACTTAACAAAAGATCAGTGTTAAATATTTTCTTTTACATTGTGAACAGTTATGCAAGTAGATTATAAAAAAATAAAAAATAACTTTTTGTTACAACATTAAGCAGTGTGCTTCACTTGTCCGGTGTTTGGCGTTTTCTTTTCCGCTATGGCCATCGTTTTTTCCGTGAACAGTTTTCTGACAGTGTTTGGCGGGACATTGTTGAAACTTTTAGTGACAGACGGATGGGGGATAGGAGTGAAACGAGTGCCCGTGTCTGGCACAATACTCCGCCCTCCACACCTGGACCTTGCAATGTCGAAGGAATACATGGGCAGACAGAGCAGTCCATATCTGTGTGTTTTGGCTAAAGAACGATTGGGTTTTTGTTGTTCTGCCTGAAATTGACTTTCGAAGAGCGACAGATGCAAAATCCCTGATTGATTATGCATTCCCTCATCATTCAGATACATAAAGGCACAGCATTTCGATACCTTCTATCACTTTGTCTCTGTTACACTGGTTTCTCATCACTCACACACGTTTAGTAAAGAAGTACATTTTATCTGTACTTTATATTATTTTACTTTGACATGTTGAATTATTTTTGTTAAATTGTTTTTATAATTTATATTTTTCTGTCAGTAATTCGGCATGCGCACAACAAATGTACCCACAATATACACATAGCACTGATACGGCAGAAAAGCCACCGAATACACGACTGTAATATGAAAACTTTCTTTTCAGTCCATTTAATGGAATTGTAATATTTATGACCGATTGCATATACTCCACGACTTCTTGCTGTTTGTATATTATTCAATTAACCGGTTACCAATGGTTTGACAAAGACTCTTCGCTATATTTTATTAAAAATTATGACCGTCTTTGCTGGCGATTTAATATCGACTCTTATTTTATATTTTAAAAAACCACCGCCATTCGGCGGTTTGTTTCCGTTCGTGCACATCAATGGCTATATTACTTAATTTCTTCTTATCCTTGATTTATAGGTAGTTTCAAACAGGGCACATTATCTACAGACAATCGAAACGTCTTTTAAGATGTTGCATCGAAGTACATTCTTAGCTTACCCAATACGTTCGAGACGAATGGTTAGACTGCGATTCCTGATTGATCGTCGACACTCTTTTATTACTTTGGATATGTGTCACGATCCTCAGAAACTTGTAGTTACACAAATGTTCATTCGTGGGCAATGATACAAAAGATATTTTTCCATATCATTCATTCAACGCATTCGGCGTGAACTGGATTGTAGGAAGGCAACCGGCCCGGACGGAATACCAGCAATAGTCCTTAAGAACTGTGCTCCAGAACTATCGCCGGTTCTTGGCAGACTCTTCCGCTTATCTTATGCACGGAGGACCTTTCCTGCCTGCTGGAAAATCGCTCGAGTTCAGCCAATCCCAAAGACTGGAAAAAAGTGTCTCCCACAAAATTACCGTCCGATAGCATTACTGTCTATTTTATCTAAGGTAATGGAAAAGGTCATCAATGCAGAGTTGGTTAAGTATTTGGAGAGCAACGGACTTCTGAATGATCGTCAATACGGATTCCGTGGCAGGCGGTCCACAGGAGACCTTTTGACACTTATAACCGATATATGGACATCTGCGATTGAACGGCATGGTGAGTCAAGGGCGGTCGCATTGGATATCTCCAAGGCTTTTGACCGTGTCTGGCACGGGGCATTGCTGAGCAAACTTCGTTCATATGGACTTTCCCAACAGCTTTGCGACTGGACGAGGAGCTTCCTCGAGAATCGATCGATCCGGGTTGTTGTGGACGGCGAGTGTTCGGATCTGTATCCTGTTAATTCGGGGGTGCCCCAAGGTTCTATTTTGGCTCCAACCTTGTTCTTGCTTCACATAAATGATTTGTTGGAGACAACGGATAACAAAGTGTTCAGTTTTGCGGATGATAGTACGCTTGTTTCTTCCTTTTCGAGTGATCGGCCGATTGGTGCTTCTACGTCGCACCAGCTGAGATGTAGACAGATTGACTGTCTGAATCAGGATCTGGATAAAATTCTGCAGTGGGGAAAGGTCAATCTTGTCGACTTCAACGCAACGAAGACCCAGTATACAACATTCACAAAGAAAAGTGCATCATTGGTTCCACAGCTGATGATGAATGGCCGGCCCCTCGAGGCTGGGAAAAGTTTAAAATTGCTCGGCGTCACGGTCTGCGGGAATGTATCATGCCATAAACACGTGTCGGGTATCGCCAGATCAGCCTCAGGAAAACTGAGCTATCTTTTTAGAGCCAAGAAATATTTTACTCCGGCCCAACTTCTTCTCCTATATAATTCCCAAATTAGACCCGCGCTCGAATATTGCTCTCATGTTTGGAGCTCGGCTCCTAAACATACCCTCGACCTACTTGAGAGCGTACAGAGACGAGCGATCCGCCTGATCGGGGACTCGGCGCTGACGTCGGGACTACAGTCGCTATCACATCGAAGGCGCGTAGCCGACCTCTGTCTGTTTTGCAGATATTATCATTGGCATTGTTCCACGCCATTCGGTTTATATGCGCTCCACAAGACAATCCGACGGATCGCACCCGTTTGTGGTTCATTTTCGGACGGCGCGAACATCCCTGTATCAGAACTCGTTCCGTTACAGAGCGGGGAAGCTGTGGAACTGCCTTCCCACGCGAGTGTTCCCCGAGCGTTACAACCTGCAACTGTTTAAAAAGAACTGCAACAGTTATTTGATGGTATCTCGGGGCGCCCACTCGGCGCTATAGGTTCGCCTCTCCCGAGAGAAGTCTAATAATATAAAAAAAAAAAAAAAAAATATATATATATATATATATATATATATATATATATATATATATCTTATCGGCATCGTTTCCATGTATTTATTTATTTCGTATTTGAGACTTTACCATACGTGAATCTCTGCACTCTGTGATTTTATTATCTGTTTACTTCTTGTGAATATAAATAAATTAATGAATACCTGCGTTATTTACTTATGTTAGGAGAGTGATGCACATTAGATGCCGCAGTTGTTTATACTACTCGAATAGGAAATGCACTTCTATCTACTTTTTTTTTCTTTATATTTATTCCGTTACGAATGCCGCGTGCAATGTATGCAAATGTAGTCAAAAATCGCGTTAGAATACGAATCACTATAAGATATCGAAGGATTTTGAATTTTTCAAGACAAAATCTGTGTAAGTGTCTTAGTTCAGAAACCGGGTTACATATTATTTCATAATGCATATGGGGGGAGAAATATGTTTTGCATCGATGACGAAGATCACTAGTTAATGTATGTTGAAAGGATTTTAGTTACCAGAATCTATGGGGAGTTCACAATGTAGTAATCCTAAATCACCACTCTCAACCAATCTCCCATTATTACATAAAAAACCAATCATTTACCCATAATCCCAATCATCTTCTCCAAGCGAATTATATGCGCGACAGATTAAACCAAAAGTCTATTTGTCCCAATACGCCCAACATCATGAAATGTCTAATTCAAATGCGGGAATTTGTTAAACCAAATTCCCATTCACTTCTCAGAATTTCACTCCGATTGAAGCACGCACACAATTTTGTTTGTGCTTCCCGGAACTTTTATACATATTTTGAAGCAAATCTCTGTATATGCAGAGTATAAAAGAGCGGCGCATTTCGGATTCGGGATCACTTGATACATACCCGATTATGGGCACACAAATTGGGACAACTTCAATATTACATTGAACGAAAAACTCCACCAATTCTCTCTCCCCACTGACAGGAACCTAATGACGGTTGAGATAAATAACGATGTAGCTCGACTTCACGAGATTCTAGTTGAAACTTCGGAGACTCATGTCCTGAAATACAAATTCGAAAAGACATCAGATTCCCCATGACGACTTCACGCTTCGTCTCATCCGAGAGCGTAAAAAGCTATGCAGAATGAGATATAGTCACTACTTTACCCAAAGGGAACAATTATTGCGATCCATCATTCAATATTGCGATCCAAATATCAATATTGGTATCCTGATAAAACAAAGCTCCTCGATAGTATAGTGGTTAGTATACCCGCCTGTCACACGGGAGACCGGGGTTCGATTCCCCGTCTGGGAGCCTCCGGCGTAAGACTTATGACCTTGCCCGGAAAAAAACAAATCATTATGGAAAATTTAACAAGCCTCAGGACTTGCTAAATAAGGCCAAGACCGGTTCCCGGTTGTAGTGCCGATGATGAAGATGATGATGATGAGAAAACGAACAATCCAAAACAATCGTACCCGACAATTGGAGGACAAACTGAAGGGTATTCAGATGGACCAGAACGTTTATAAAAATGTTAAAAAGATATTTGCAACTTCTCGTATCACTGGGCCAATCATACACAACGGTGTTGTTTTTGATAATAACACCAAAAAAGCAAATATCATCGGAGAGAACTGGGAAATAACCACAAGCTTACTCTCCAGGATAACGACCCGGATACTAATACAATCATTAGTTCAGAGGTCCAAAATAAATTAGACAACTTTAACGAGCCAATTGTTGTCTTTAACTCAACTTACAGTGCATACTTCGATGACACACGTGATAATGGTCACGGTTTCGTCACACCAAATACCCTACAAAATCTAGTTAAATCTCGAAACCCCAAGAAATCACCCGGTATCGACAACATGTCGTATCACTCGTTGCGAAAGCGTTCTGCTTTATTCTTTATAAAGCTCTGCATTATGTTCAACAATGCCTACAACATGGAGCACTTTCCCCAAGGTTGGAACCATGCTATTGTTTGTCCAATAGCAAAACTTGGGAAACCAAACATATCCCCCCTTAAGCTTTCGTCCAATTTTACTCCACACTTGCATCAGGCGGTATTGGTTTTCTGTGTAGGGCCATTTCAATGGAGCGGGAATTTTGCGTTGATTTGTGTAACATTCGCAAGATGCAATTCCTCTTCTGTGTCTGCTCACGTTTCTAACTAGAAACCAACTATCCTTGCACTTAGGGAAACCCAGGTAATTACTAATACAGATATTTTCGATTTTAATCAACCTGGATATAACTTAGTGCCACTGTTCTTTCCGCCACATACATACGAAATTACATTGCTTATCAACTTCTGCCACAATATGGGTTCTGTTCCAACCCAGAATTTAATTTCTCTTGGCTAAAACTTCACGTTCGTAAGCATTTACATTTACAGAAGCCCAAACTTGGATAGAAACGCATCCTTTACGGATTTGATATTCTGTCTGATTCTATCGATAGGATCTTGACCTTATATGCGCACACTGAAGTCGTTATTGTGGGTGATTTTAATGTGCATAACTCTCAGTGGTTTCGTCACTTCGAAGGTCAATATGTCCAGATCTTTGCTGATTCAAATAGTTTAACCCAACTTGTCAATGACCCAACATGGGTTCAAGACATATATGATCATTTCGCTAAAACACAGGACCTGTTTCTCACCTCCCACCCAAACAAATACACATACCCCGGGGCACTTCAGACCACTGTGCCGTGTCAGCTAAATTTGCTCTAACCAACAGTAACATTAATGAGAAAGCTCCCAAAAGAACAGTATGGTTCTACGAGAAAACCAACTGGGAAGGTCTGAACGACTTTTTTGGGACGTTAAATTGGTCGTTGACTCTATAGCGGACACATTGACAGACACGATTCTACTTGGCATGCGGACCTTTATTCCACACAGAATTAAGAGTTTCAAACCCAAGAGAAATATGTGGTTCGATTCCGGGTGCAGAAAAGCCATTAAGGCTAAAGACTTGAGCTTTCGGTTGTATAAATCAAACAATACTGAGGAAAACAGAAAAAGATTTAAAGGTACATTCTCATCATCATCATCATCGGCACAACAACCGGGAACCGGTCTTGGCCTTATTTAGCAAGTCCTGAGGCTTGTTACATTTTTCATAATGATTTGTTTTTTTCCGGGCAAGGTCATAAGTCTTACGCCGACGGCTCCCCGACGGGGAATCGAACTCCGGTCTCCCGAATGACAGGCGGGTATACTAACCACTATACTATCAAGGAGCCCATTCTCAGCAGTTGGGTCAAATTTTGGTCAACATTTTTTTTTGCGGAATTCGATAGCTATAACTGTCTAGAATATCATATCGAAATTCGTAATGGTTAAAAAGTTATGAGCCTCGACCCGACTGAGTCGAAGCAGGTAGCGAGCTACACTTAAAATTTTAAGCGCGTTTTCTGGAAAACAACGTTTTTCGAGCTGGCGACTGTGATAACTCAGTCAATTTTCAACGAATCTTAATGTTTTTTTTTTAAAATACGCGTAATTGAACGCATGAAGCATAATTATGCCGATACGTTGTAAATTGATTTTTTTATAAACAAAAAAAAAGAACGAAAACATTCATTAAAAGCGCACATAAATTTCAAAACGTCGCCATTTTGTTATTTTTGGATAGATTTCATTTTTCGTGGTTCATGCCATAACCACACTCCTACTAACCAGTAAACTTTTTCGATTTTTTGTTTCAGATAAATCTTATGACCTGTAGGATAGTCGCCATCGAGGTCCTTTGTTTCGCAGCGGTCTACGGCGCAACGTGCCCCTACCTCGGGGTTATCATGAAATGATAAAGCTAATTAAAAGTACAATAAATATACCTGAAAAATCGCGAGTGTCTAGATTTATTACTTTCCTCAACAAAAAAAAAAAAACATGAAAATAGCCTATTTTTCGGCCTTACTGATGAGAATGTACCCTTAAGAGAGCTAGAAATGACTGCAATGCGTATATTCAACGCGCCAAGTTCTTGCATGACCAGAGAGTGAGACAAAAAAATAGTACACTCTCCCACGGGTAGTAGAAGCGTCTGGGCATTCGTGAAAAACATTCAAAACTCAGTACCTTCATCCATTCCATCGCTTATAGTCGATGACAGACCAGTCACGAGTGCAATAGACAAGGCGAATCTACTTTCTCCATATTTTGCAGCGAACTCAATGCAACATCAGTTCCGCCTCAACTTGTGCATAAGTAGCACACCATGAGCCAGATTCGCTTCCGAACGCGTACTGTTGCCCGCGAACTTGTTACCGACCTACCTCGCGTCCAGGTCCCCCTTAACATCCACAAATCCCCTTTCGTAAGTTTCCCCTCTCTACCTCTAAAAGGAGAACAACTCGCCAAGTAGCTAATTTGCATAAACTACTTTGTGCAAATTCTACTTGGTAGAGAAAAAATAATAAAAAGGCGTTGACGACAGATAAAAAATAAACGCCAACGGCGAATAAAAACAAAATTGACATTCGCCGTTAAGCTTCGACAGACTTTAGACGAAAAGTAAAGCGAACAAAACAAACGAAGTGGGGAAATAGTCGCAGACATAAAAATTCGGTGTTGTAAATAGCTGAACTAGAGGACATCAACCGAAAGCTGAGCAGGTGAGCAACCAATCAACGCCCCCTGCACCCAGTTACCGAACAACCAACAGCTGACAAGCAGCAACTACAGCGACCGTTCAAGGGTCGACTAAATTCACGTAAGTCATTCATGAATTATTATTCATAATTATAACTATATAACTAATATTAAATATATATTAATATTAAATTGTTAAAAGCATATAACAAACTCAAGGAGCTAAACGCAAACAAATCAGCTGGTCCGGGTGGCAATCCCCCAATCCTCTTGAAAAGATGTTCCTCTTCACTCGCTAAACCACTGCGGAAACACTTCCATTTGTCTTATTCTAATGGCCGTTTCCCAAATAGATGGAAGTCAACTTTCGAAATATCTCGAATCAAATGACCTCCTCAATGACCGCCAGTATGGCTTTCGTAGGAACAGGTCCACAGGGGATCTGATGGCGTACCTTACCGAAAAGTGGAACCATTCCATCCACCACCTCTGTGAAAGCAAGGTAGTCGCATTGGATATTTCAAAGGCCTTCAACAGAGTTTGGCATCCAGCCCTTTTGTCAAAATTGCATTCATATGGAGTGGACAATTCCCTGATCCAATCGATAAGAGATTACCTTTCTGGCCGTTCAATTCAAGTGGTGTCAAATCTGTTTCCCATCAAATTAATGCAGGTCTTCCCCAGGGTTCGGTACTCTCACCCACGCTCTTCCTGATTTTTATAAATGATCTCTTGTCAACTACTCACAACCCAATTCACTCGTTTGCTGATGATAGCACGTTGAGTTTCTCATATTCATACGAACACTCCCGTCCAAACTCTTCGAACGTCACTACCAACCAGCAACTTATGCTTGATACATTGGATTCAGACCTCAATAAAATATATAAGTGGAGATTATCTAACCGAATAGAATTCAATCCTTTAAAAACTCAGTGCTGCCTCTTGTCGTCAAAGGCGAGCCCCAAAATAAATATACTGTCTATGACGGGCACTTGCATCGACGAAGCCAAGGAGCTATCAATCCTCGGTACTCGATTTAATTCGACTCTTGATTCGAATGACTACATATTTGAAGCTGCAAAAAGTGCAGCCAAATGTATGGGGTTCCTAAGAGATGCAAAAGATACTTCACTCCATTCAACCTGGCCACTATTTACAAGGCGTATATTCATCCCAAAATGGAGTTCAACTCCCATATTTGGTCAGGCGCATCCAAAACGGCACCACACGTGCTCGACAGGATGCAAAAACGAGCAGTGAAACTTATTGGGGACTCAGCCGTAAGTCAATCAATTCCGTCGTTAGAACACATGGCCAACGTATCATGCCTATCTCTTTTCTATAGGTATTGCCGCGGTGGTTGCTCAACTGAACTTGCTCAATGTGTTCCGCCCCTCAGACATTTTCCCGCAATACCCGTCAATCCGTAAATGCGCATCAGTTCACGTTGAAAGTCGAGTTCAGGCGCACAAATAAACATAGAGAGTCATTCTTTAGCCGAACCACACGAATGTGAAATATTCTCCTTGATCATGTATTTCCTCGTCGTTGTGATGTCCAGACATTCAAGACCAATATACATCGACACCTCCGTTACTTATCCACTTCCTCTCCATCCGCTCCCACTGTGCTCTGACATTTATGGGTACTTCGAAATCCCCATTTTGTGCGCGCGTTAGTGTATATAAAAAAAAAGAAGGTGAGGAGACCTCAAGACATTATAACTGAATTGAAAGGTTTGATATAAATAGAAAATATTCAATTATCTAGTGGAATTCTTGCAGCAGTCGAATTTAGAACTTGTACTACTTCTTGTAATATTAATTATATAACACGTTTTGCAGACTTCTGCCCAGGTGAAGATACAAGCAAGTTAAACTGCAATGATAAAAAAGAAAAAACAATTCCTGACCTTCCTTTTCAAAATAGAATAAACTTTCGCTGACTAATTTCTAACCATCCTTCTTCGCTTAGTTTTCCCATGCGAGTAGCAATGGAAAGATAGAAGATGTAGCAAACCGACAAGTGCCTTCTTTATGAAATCAATTAACATACATGCCAACAAGTTCACTGTCGCACCGTGTCTAATTGCTATGTTTAACACTGTAAATATTCCAGCAAGCGAGTTGATTACTGGTTCATAACACAAATAATTAAACTCTGCGAAAAATCTATTTTCGTTAAATACCAGAATCTTCATTAGCACTGTTTAAATAATTTAAATTATTAGTTTCATCGCCAAGCGCAAAATTACAAACTTAACAGTTGCGTCACCATATCCCAGGTTGGTGTGCCGACTCAATAAATATTCCGGTAAAAAGTTTATTTTTATACTGCCATCAAAGAAGCAATGCGTCATAAATGCCACTCCAAGCAACGGATACAACGCGGAGTAGTTTTAAGCAGTCGACGCATTTCCACGAGATAAATTATTCTACTGGCCCCTAAGACGGCTCTTTTGGATTACATTCCAAAAAAGTGACGTCTTCCGATTCAGTTTTGTGGCCCCTTTGTTCGCAGATCCATGAGACCGGGATCAGAGATCGCACAGATGTCAATCAACTTTCGGTCGCGACTAAACAAAGGAACCCACGACCTTCAGTTTTACACCCAAACAAGAATGAAAAGCTGATTCCAAGCGGCCCCAACCCATGGCAATGACCACAACCGCTGGGCGTGATTGTATCACTGCAGTCGAACGCAACCAACCGGTTGTGGTGTAGAAAACCCATTTCGCTCCGACTGTGGAAAACAAACAAGTGTGTAGACCGGAAAAGAACTTAACACCGCGGAACTGTCACACCTCAGCAGGTTTCTGCATTTGAATCCATTCGGACTCACTGGATGCTAATGCATCCCTAGGATACATTTGCACATTCTATAAATATATTGTTGTAACATAAATGAAAAGACACCACCAAGTACTCACCAGAATAGTATCCTTAAGGAATTGGCTATTAACAGTGCAAAGCAGACATGCAGGGAGAACCCCTCTGCGTCTTGAGTCCTCTTTATCTCTCGGTACTGCGGTACGTAGGGAATAACTCCTCCAATAACCATCGCCGACGCAGCAGCCCATCCAACCAGGTGGCCCACTGTGAGCCCCAGCTCGTCGTTGATTATCCAGTCCATATTGGTCCAGTCACTCTAGAGGAACTCTTTCAGCAGACAACTTGCGCTTAATGGACACCAGTCCCCCGCTGTGCTCAAACTCGTCCTAGATTAAGATGCATTTAACCCGCTGCCCGCCGTTCACTGGGATGCCTTCCTCCTCACTCGTCGCCACAGCCCGATCCGTGTCTATTATATTGTCAGCGTTCTTGGAAGCGTACCGTGCTCCGGAACTATCTACGGTTCCAAATCAAAACATTTGCGTACCGCGGTTGGCTCTATAGCGTGGGCCGCGAGTAGGACATATTCGCAAGGCAGATAGACACCCACCAGACCACCATAAATTCTTTCACTGAACGCCCGTCGTTCGTCTCGTCTTTTTATTTATTTATTCGTTTCTTCTTCTGTTGTTGCTTATCTAACGGCGGAAGTGCTCGTTCTCCCCTGCAAGTGACGCTAGAGACAGAATCTTGAAGCGAACAATGCAACCTGAACTTTGCATTAATCTGGCCACCAGCGCTCCGGTTTCGGTAGTCATTTTTAATCACTGAACACTTCACACCGAATAGGTCCTCCGATTCAATAACATAATGGACATGGCAAATTATCTAATTCCGGATGGACTGGGTTCTAAAAAAATTTTTCTCTTGCGGTCGAGACCCGAGCGACGTTCACATACCACACTCAAACGCGCGACTTTTCATTCTGACACACGGACTCGAGTGAAAAATCGTTTGCACCGTGTGCCTTGCGGATGACACTGAGAACGGAACGAGGATTGTTTTTGTCACCTGAGATGAATGTTGGAACGGAACACCGATTGCAGAGATATTATGAATGAGTTAGGGGAAGCGGAGCAGCACATTAAAGACTAAATTGTAGCAACGTTTTGTACAAAATTAAAATAGACGATTTGTTATTTATCTTGCTTGACTTGGTAAAAGAGTTGATATTCGGGTTAAAAATTCAGTAATTAATTGAGCTATGTTTTCTGTTATTAATTATTCATTATTATTGAACTGAAGCTAAATTTACGCCGTTTTAAATCTCTTTGTGGATCTAAATTGTGTCAAAATTTAGAAATATCTAGGATGAAAATGGTGTAATTATATTTTGCTCGAGATTTAAGTTCGTCCTGAGGTTTCGAAATATACCATGAAGTGACTTTCTGAGATAAAGAAATCCGGAAGTGAAATAGTTCCCCGACTGAATCTCTGTTGTGGTCTTTCAATCTCAAGAAGGACAACACTCGAATAATTTGGCAAGAAACATAATAATAATAAACAACTCAAACACTACTTATCCATCTACTAAAAAAAAACAGCCAAATCGAAAGAATACCAACTACATTCAATAAAAAGAACTGTAGCCACTTTTTTTACGAACCGCTTATCATATGTACAAATACTCATTCCTAGTTGTTGACACCGCACGTAATTAATCGTTCCCCAAGAAACTGGAATAGCATCCTTTGCAAAATAATGGGATAACACCATTGCTGTTAACATAAATGACTGCGTATACAAATTCCGCAGTCTTTAATATTGTAATCCAATAATTTTATGCCAACGTAAAATTACAAAATGCACTTCCTGCACCCTCCCGCTTGATAGAAACCTTGACGTAGTGCAAGGGCTTAAATTCCAACGAATCACTCAGGCTATGTTGACGGAAGCATATACTTCCAGTAGGGTCACCCATGTCAGACAGGCTAGCGAGGAGTAACACACAAAGATCTACCACCCCTAATCCAGGGCGTCACGTGTCACAGTGCCCATTGGATGGTTTGCAGCCAGGGGTATACCAGCTGTATTATAACGGCGCCTCTCTGACACCAGGTCGAATAAGAGCAGTAAGCAGACCTTACCATATCAAAACGGGGCTCTGATGTGGCGGACTATTTGAAACCCCAAGACTCATGGGATCAAAAATAAATAACCAATATACAAAAAACAATCCCACGAAAAACCCGGTAGGCGTAGGTGTGATGAGCCGACACTACCATAAGGGAAAAAATCATCAAGAAAACACCGACTCGGCAAAAAGAAGACGTAGGGAAAAACGGAAAAAGCGGGATATACGCGTCGGCACGTGGAATGTTCGAACGTTATATAAACCCGGCGCGATACAGACGGTCGTAGAAAACGCGAAGTAATATAAAATGGACATCGTCGCGCTTCAGGAAGTTCGACTCCCACATCAAGTAATCGAAACCAACGAGTTTACACTGGTGTGTGGAGGTACCGATACACATAACCTCGGAACTGGCTTCATCATAAGCAAGAAGATTACGCCCCATGTAAAAAATGTGAAATTTATTAATGACCGAATGTCGGTGCTAAAACTACAGGGCCCATGGTACAATTATGTATTTATAAACGTACACGCCCCAACAGAATCTACCGACGAAGAAACGAAGGACACATTCTACGAGACCCTAGAGGAGGTATTTGATGGGATCTCATCATTCGATGTTAAAATCCTCCTCGTGAACCTCAATGCAAAAATTGGAAAGGAAGATATCTTCCAACCAACAATAGGTGAAGAAAGCCTACATGACGTTTCAAATGATAATGGTATTCGAATTATCACGTTCACAGCGTCAAAAGATCTGGTAGTGAAAAGCACGATGTTCAAGCACAAGCAAATCCATAAAGCCACATGGATATCACCCGACGGCGTAATGCATAACCAAATAGACCACTTCCTCATAGACAAAAGACATCACTCGAATATCCTTGACGTAAGATCATATAGAGGAGCAGATTGCGACTCCGATCAGCTTCAAGTGATAGGCAAAATTAGAAGTCGGCTTGCAGCAAACCTACATGGACAGTCACGGGAGACGAGCAAAAAGTTCGAGATTGAAAAACTAAAAGACCTGCGCAAAAGGGCTGAATATCAAGACGAACTAACGAATAGATTTAGCATCCTAGAGAATGACAGTCGTGAGGAAGAGGAAGCCAATAGTGTGGACACTAAATTGACATCGATCAGAGACACAATCAAACAAACAGCCCAAGAGGTATTAGGATTTAAGAAAACAATTAAGTCCAACCTTGGTTTGACGGTGAGTGCAGGGCAAAGATCGAAGAACGTAAATGCCTCAGAATGATCCACTTAGAAGCATATGATGAAGTCAACGCAGTAAGATACGCGACAATTTGGAAAGAAACAACTAGACTTTTCAAACGCAACAAACGCGAATGCGAGAAGACTCGGATCGCAAAAACCATTGAAAATGCCAGAGCAAAGAACAGCACAGGTATGTATGTCGGCATAAATTCAATTAGAAACAGTTACTGAGGAAGAGCAAAATAATCCAAGACACAAACGGCTGTCTGGTGACAGAAACAAAAAATATCGTGACAAGATGGAAGCAGTACTTTAAAAATCTGCTCAATGTGCGCACCCATCAACCACAAATAAACGCACCAGACGTACATACAGCCGAGCCCCAGACCCCAGAGCCCTCTTTCGACGAAGTTGTAGACGCGATAAATCGACTGAAAAACAACAAGGCTCCCGGAATCGATTGCATGCCGGCAGAGCTTGTGAAGCACGGATGAGAGGCAACCGCTCGAAAGATCCACCAACTGGTTAAAATAATATGGGACAAGGAAGTCCTTCCGGAAGAATGGAAAACCTCAATAGTCATCTCCATTTTCAAAAAAGGCGACATATCTGACTGCGAAAATTACAGAGGAATATCATTGCTCCCAATCACATACAAAATATTAACAAATGTCATACTGGCAAGAATCACACCGTACGCAGAAGAAATATTGGGAGACTACCAATGCGGATTCCGTAGGAACCGGTCAACAAGCGACAAGATGTTCACAATAAGGCAACTGTTGGAAAAGAAGTGGGAATACGGAGAGACGATTCACCAACTGTTCGTTGACTTCAAAAAAGCCTACGAGTCAGTCGCAAGGCAAATACTCTACCATATTGTGGTTGAACTGGGAATCCCGAAAAAATATGCCGCCCTCATTCAAATTTGCATGAACGAAAACAAAGGGCGAGTTAGAATAGAAAACCACATCTCAGAACCATTTGAAATCCGGCACGGACTAAAACAAGGGGATGGCCTCTCACCATGCCTTTTTAACCTTGTCCTCGAGTATGTTATCAGAAAGGTACAAGACGACAACACGGCCGGAACATCCCTGAACGGGGTCACATAAGTGCTCGCGTATGCGGATGACATCGCCGTTCTGGGCGATAATCTCCAAACTATAAGTAAAAACTGTGAAATCATCATGGAAGCAGCAGAAGAGGTGGGCCTAGAAATAAACGAAGACAAAACGAAATACATGATTACGACGAGAGCAGGAGGACCTCAGAGAACACATATAAACGTGAGGGGCAAGATATTTGAAAATGTCAAAGAATTTAAATATCTGGGAACGATACTGACGACCAGAAACGAAACGTCAAAGGAATTTGAAAAGACTACATTCCGGCAACGCTAGTTGGCATGCAGTCAGTAAACTATTAAAATCCAAACTGCTATCACGTAATATAAAGCTCCGTGTCTATAGAACCATAATCATGCCGATTGCTCTATACGGATGCGAAACATGGGCTCTCACAAAACGGGAAGAGAACAAATTCCGCGTATTCGAGAATAAAGTTTTAAGGGGTATATTTGGCGGTAAATATGACGAGGAGTCAGGACAATGGAGGAAACTCTACAACCACGAATTGGAAAAGCTATACCGCAAACCTACAATAGTGAGAGTGATCAAGTCGCGAAGATTAAGATGGGCCGGACACGTAGCGTGAATGGGCGATGATAGGACCGTGCATAGGATTCTGGACGGTAAACTAACGGGAAAGAGACCGACAGGGCGGCCGCGACGGAGATGGGAGGACAATGTTAGATTGGACCTCGAGGAGATCGGATCGGATGGTCAAACGTGGAAGGAGAGCGCACAGGACAGGGAACAATGGTGGAGCCGAGTCGGTGAGGTCATGAACTTCCAGGTTCCTAGAGGCCAGTAAATAATAATAATAATAACTTCCTGTACCACAATTCCGTGATGGAAACAATCATAGTTTTCGACAGTCTGACAATGCTGATGGATAAACTGTGAGAGATATGAAAAGCAGCAACGAAGATTGACCAGGTGTAGAACGGGTGAGGATTACGTATGTTGTGTGGCTTTGTGTTGAAGGAAGTTAAGTTGAGAAGATTGGAACAGTCGCTTGAGCCAGAGAGAAGTTGGTGAACGAATGGAATATCGGACAGAATTCTGCGTCCTTCCAGGGTTTCCAAGTTAATTAATTTGAGACGTTTGGTGTAAGGGGACAGGATCAGAGGGTTTCACTATCCTAATCCACGGACAGCGAAACGTAAGAAACATGTTGAATGCTTTCAATTGTGCGAATGTGAGCGGACAAAGGAAATGTAGAGGTAGCGAGTGGCATGAGGGCTGGAGAATTCTTTAGAGCACGGTTTTACAAACCCGAGTTGAGTTGGCCTTATGAATCATCTCGTTAATATATGAAAGGAAATTAAGTTCTTTATCACATAAAATTCTATGGTCGCGGATCAGTTGGGCGATTGTGAGGGTTTGATTATGAAGAGGGCGTGGGCGGGGAGGAAAAATGTGCGTCTTCGTGAAAACGTTTAGGATGACATTTACCCATTTTTTTTAAAATATACTTCTCTCGGGATAGGCGAACCTATAGCGCACCAACACGGCGCCCCGAGATGCCATCAAATAATTGTTGCAATTCTTTTTGAACAGTTACAGGTTATAACGCTCCGGGAACACTTCCTCGGGGAGGGAATTCCATAACTTCTGTAACGGAACGAGTTCTGATGCAGGGATGTTCGCGCCGTCGGGAGATGAACCGAAAATTGCTGCGATCCGTCGGATTGTCTTGTAGAGCGCATATAAACCGAATTGCGTGAAACAATACCACGAATCTCCGAAGAACAATACCCGTGATAATATCTGTAAAACCGTCAGAGGCCAGGTAGGCGCCTTCGGTGTGATAGCGACCGTAGTCCCGACGTCAGCGCCTTGTCCCCAATCAGGCGGATTGCTCATCTCTGTATGCTCTCAAGTAGGTCAATGGTATGCTTAGGAGCAGAACTCCAAACATGAGAGCAATATTTGAGCGCGGGTCTAAATTGGGATTTATAAGGGAGTAGAAGTTGAGCCGGAGTAAAATATTTCTTGGCTCTAAAAATATAGCTCAGTTTTCCTAAGGCTGACCTGGCGATGTTCGACACGTGTTTATACATGCATTCCCACAGACCGTGAAGCCGAGCAATTTCAAGTCTTTCCCAGGATCAAGGGCCTGGCCATTCATCCTCAGCTGTGGAACTGATGACCCTCTTTTCCTTGTAAATGTTGTATATTGTGTCTTCGTCGCATTGAAGTCGACGAGATTGGCCCTTCACCATAGCAGGAACCTATCCAGAACCCGATTCAGAGAGTCGATCCGGCTACATCTCAGCTGATGCGATGTTGATGCACTAATTGGTTAATCATTCGAAAAGGAGGAAACAAGCGTACTGTCATCAGCAAAACTGAACACCCTGTCATCCGTCGACTTCAACAAATCATTTATGTGAAGCAAAAACAAGGTTTGAGCCAAAATAGAACCTTGTGGCACTCCGGAACTAACAGGATGCAGATCCGAACACTCGCCGTCCACAACAACCCAGATCGATCAAGGATTCGAGGAAGCTCTTCGTGTAGTCGCAAAGCTGCTGGGAAGTCCATATGAACGAAGTTTGCTCAGCAATGCCCCGTGCCAGACGGGGTCAAATGCCTTGGAGATATCCAATGCGACCGCCCTTGACTCGCCATGCCACTCAATCGGAGATGTCCGTATATCCGTTATAAGGGTGAAAGAGTCTCCCGTGGACCGCCTAGCACGGAATCAGTATTGACGATCATTCAGAAGACCGTTGCACCCCAAATACTTAATTAACTCGGCATTGCTGAGCTTTTCCATTAGATAACCTTAGATAACATAGACGGTACTGCTATCGGGCGGTAATTTTGTGGGAGAAACTTTTTTCCCCTCTTTGGGATTGGCTGAACTCGGGCGATTTTCCAGCAGGCAGGAAAGTTTCTTCATTCATAAGATAAGCGAAAGAGTCTGCCAAGAACCGGCGACAGTTATTGTTGGTATTCCGTCCGGGCTGGTTGCCTTTCTATAGCCCAGCCCAAGTAGAATGCGTTCAATAGTGCGCGGGCGGAACCTCACATCCCGCATCGAAGAGCGTACCGACGCGATCACAAGGGCGCTAAAAGACCGGCATTGATGTTTGAACCCGCGGAAAATAAATTCGCGAACACATTAGCTTTATCCTTTTAGTTTGTGACTAACGTCCCGCTGTCTGTCACCAGCGGTGGGAAAGGGGGAGGAAGCGAAGTTACTGCTGCCATTGACCAGACCGGGCGCGAACCAGTCGGGCACTCAAGCAGTCTATTAGTCACTCTGTCATTGTAAGCCTTCTTTGCGGTAACAATCGCTTGGTTGCACGGGTTTCTGATCCTAACAAAATTCGTTCTGTTCATCTCGGTGGAATTAGAGCGCCATTGTTTAAAAGCTCTAGTTTTTGCCGCTGTAATCTGCTCGCAGTTTTTATCAAACCAAGGTTTATCAGATGAACTTCGGTTGATGGAATGCGGAATGTAAATCTCCATCCCGAGAAGAAAAATCTCTCTGACCGACTCCGTGCATGCGTTAATATTGGAGTCTCCAAAACACACCCCCGACCACGGAAAGGATGCGAAGAAATCTCACAAATCGTCCCAGATAGCAGCCCTATACCTCCATACATGGCGAAGCTGCTTAGGCCGGTTCATCATTTTTCAACATTTTTTATTTCCGTGTTCTTAGATTTTAAATTACAGGCTAGGCAAAAGGTGCTTAATTATCTTATGTTATAACCTACTGGGAGTATGCAAACGCTCTAAGCTAAACTTTATATGTCTATTGTACAATTTACCTTTCGACGACAGAACTTTGTTTGCTTTTTGTTTATTGCTTGTTTATTTTAATAATAAAGAAAAAATAAAAAAACTTTGTGTCAGTGTTGTTTTTTTTAACTTGAAATTAACTTACATCTATATATATATATATATATATATATATATATATATATATATATATATATATATATATATATATATATATATATATATATATATATATATATATATATATATATATATATATATATATATATATATATATTAGGTGTACAACTTTGCTTTATTGTAAAAAGCGATGAATCATATCATAAATGTATATGATTCATCGCTGGCCACTACTTTCTCCCATCTTTCGGGCAGCATACGAATTCATTTCTTCATATTAAAGCAGAAAATGAAAACCTCCCGCAAATGACGAGAATTTGGCTCGTAAGCTGACATGTTTAATCGAGAATAACTTTCTGACGCAGACACAAATCGACTAATATTTCGATGGCGCTATGTATTTACAAATACCCTAAGCTTATTGTACGACATCTATGATCTATTTATTTCAACTACCACTTACCGCTACAGCCATCTATTGCAAAACGGCGGAAGCAATATATATATTTTTTTTTTAATTGCTTAAGAATCTAATTTAATATGAGTTAAATCTTACTCTACCCTAATCTTAGAAAAGCTAAATCTGTGTAAGCTGATTGATGTTGGAGTTACCTTATCGACTTTGGGGCATAGGTCTTTATTTGCCATTCAACCACCAAAACTGTTGGTGCTGTTTAATAATGTCATCCCGGTCTCTATGGGAAATAGCTCTATTGAACCGCAAAAGCTGTTCTTCTGTGTGGGTGACTTCTCAATCGTAGCACAATCGCCCGTCTACGGAAGATCTACCTACATGATAAATCAGCGGAACTCCGGATTCATCCTGTATAAGATCGTTCATTTCAAATTCGAGGAATGCCTCTGGTGGAACAAAACCATTGCGACGCATCCTCTCAAAATACAAAGTATTTGTAGAATAACCTCCGAAAATTAGGTCATTGGACGCAACTATTGCTCTCGTAAGATGTCCACCGATTAATTTGGTCAGTGATTTGATCCACCCTGTTTATGTAGGCTTCGTTATGTAAGGTCTTATTTGGATAATACCTTTTGTAGTCAAATTCCGGTGTTCGATATAATCTGAGACAAGTTCTAACACATTTTCTTTCGAACACCCGAATCTTTTCCATCATATTTTGACCTATATTGAACCACACAGGGCATCCATATATAATCACGGGCCTGATTAGGGCCATATAGCATATAACGTTTACCCTGCTATCAAGTTGGCTACTGTGAAATAGCCTCCTTGTCATAGCAAATGTTTTCTTGGCCTTGACCAAATCTGCCTCCACTCTCTGTTAAAACACAGGCACTGATCAAGCCAAATACCAAGGTATTTAACCACACTCTTGGTTTACAGTGTGTGTTCATGCGGTCCCATGAGAACTAACTTTCGCCAGTTTTTTCTTGTGTCATTTGTGGCTTTATGCAACGGGGTTCTAAATAGAAGAGCTTCACTTTTTTGGAAGTTTATCTTAAGTTTCTAGTCGTCACAATATCGCGGCACTTTATTGAAGTCGCGTTGGAGTAAACTGTTCATGATTTCAATTTTCAGGGCTGTTTTATAAATTATAAGATCGTTTGCGTACGCAATTGCGTCGAGAACTGCGCTTAATATGTCGCTAACGTAACTGTTAAAAAGAATGGGAGATAGTACCGCTCCCTGTTGTAAACCTGTTACTGGAGGTCCCTTTGCCACTTTTGACCACAAACCTCCTGTTATTTAACATATCATAAAGTATATAGAGTAAAGGTTTATACATGCCTTGGCTGACAATCTTGTAATATAATTCTTCAAACCAAATGGTGTCGAAGGCTTTTTCCAAGTTAATCAGACAGGTCTCCGAGCATTGGTTCTTGTATTTATTCCATTGTATGTCGGAGTCCAGTTTAGCTGCGGCATGTGTGGTTTTATGACCCGCCTTAAAGCCAAACTGGTTATTTGGAATAATGTTGTCATCAACTCATTTAAGCAAAGCTTTGTTTTTGACTCTCCCGAATACTTTACTGATGCTTGGGAGTAAACTTATCGAACGCATGTTCATTGGGTTTGTACAGTCATTGCCATTTTTTGGTATAGGTTGAATGATTGCTGTATTCCAACGCGTGAGATGTGTATGCATTGTTTAACGCGTTGCTAAATAGAACTATGTATATGTCCATTGCAAATGGTGGTAGATACTTGAGTACGATATTTGGTACCCCATCTATTCCCACTGACTTTTTATTTCTTAATTAGGCGAAGATACCCTGGATCTCCTCCTTCGTTATTAATAGGCTAATAGCCCTGTTATTGGCGTTAATAGCATTTGGCAAATTATCGTCCTTAAATTCGGTAAAACCGAGATTCTCTGATTGCCAATTTGAAATTTCATTTCGAAGCAAGTGATTTACTAGAACTCTGTTTTCCAAGTCGTAGTTTCCGTGGATGCTTTCATTTACCTTGTACATTTTTTGTAAGACTGCTTTTTTTTGTGAAGTGCGTTAATTGTTGTGTTCGCATACAAGCTCATATTATCCGGTTCTGTTCTTTTAGGAATTGTTTTGTCGCCTATTGTTCGTTTTATAGTTTCGTCCATTTGTTGAATGTATTTGTCGATTTAGTCATTCGTCAGGTTTCTGTTTGTTAACGATTTGCTGAATCGTGGCCATCGCATTGCCTCGTAGTTGTAGAGTTGTGGGACCACGAATTCCTCCAGTTCTGCCAGTTCGTTCGGAAGCTTTATTACTGCCGTGGATGCACAGTGGTCACTGTCGTATTCAATTGTCCGTAAACAGTTTCGGTTATGACTTTTGGTGTTTAATAGTCTCATTCGTGTGTCAATAAGCATGATATATAGATAGGATCTACCTCTAGGGATATTCCGTAGCTAGAAGGTCAGTTTTATATTCTATATGATATTGATCTAACCAGCTAGCTAGTTGATTCCCTCTACTGTTACTACTGCTAATAAAGTAGTTTTTATCCGGTTGGAGTTATAAGCATAGAAAGATAGTCTCAAGTTCTGCTATAAAGAGATTATACTAATGTTCGTCGGATGCATAAACCGAGATCGCATACAGCCCCCTTCCTTGCTGAAGTGGTATGCGTACGATGTATGCTTCAAGCACGCGGAACCTGCGCACTTCTCCATTATATATGACTGTGTTGGAGTCTTTTTCTAATAAAGATGGCGACACTTCCCTCTTATGCCTCTGGTTTAACTTAGTTTCCCCAGCCAGAAGCACATCAGGGTTTTCATCTTGCAACATGTTAAAAAGAGTGTTTCTTCTCTCGGTCCTTACAGGTGTATTTACATTCACGACAAGAGCTTTAATTTATCTTTTGGTTAGAGGGTTTACATCGACTTTTTATTTAGACTGGGCAAGTGCGAGTAGATCTCGTTTATTTGACTTTGCAGCTTTGTCATCTGTCTCTGTAGATTGAGCAATATTGCGAACACCTCTGCCTGTGATGTTGTTTCAGTCGGTGCCGAAGTATTTGTGGGTATCAGTGTTGGAGCCTATGTTGGGGTTCCCTTGCCTCTCGCTATTTGTGCGTAAGACCGCTGAGTTGTAACAGCCATTGATCTTGTGCGATTTGTCTCAGTTTTTCTTTGCTGAGTCACACCCTTGACGTTAATTCTCGATATTTAGGACAACCTCTGCAGTTAGCGGAGTCTGCCTTTTTTTAGTTTGTCGCATGTTACACTTTGGTGGTCCAGGACTGTTATTTTCAGTAGACTACCAATTTTACTATTTGGGGTTAACTGTACCAGGAAGAAGGATAGGATCCAGTTCTCCCTTTTAGACCTGGCTGTGGTGAAGGGTTTGACCATACTAAATTTAAGATGATCATACTTTAGCTCTCGAAGCATTTTCAAAAGGATCTCCGGCTCAGTGTCAGGATCGACGCTCTTTAATAGAATTGTAATATTTTGAACTTCTTTCAGCGTGTAAGAAATTTATTAATATGGTCACCAACGTTATATGTTTGAATGGCATGCCCATTGTTTCTCAGTCTTTTAATCACAAAACTATTACTTCAATGCATTCAGAATGCATTCTCCGCCTCCATTTGTTGTAGTTCTAACATGAGTTCTGCAGGTTTGGGAGTCATTATTGTGTTGCTTATTTCGGTCTCTTTGATTTTTTTTTTGCCGCTTTTAATTCCGGTTTGGTGCACGAAGAGCGTTTTAATAGGCTTATTTTGCCTTTTAATATCCTACTCTTTGTTTCGATTCTGTCTTCACTGCTCACGTCGGAGCCCGCGGTACACACACGTTAACACAACAAGCGCACAATTATTCTTCTCTGTCCTTATTTAACTTAATGCGAGCAACTTTTGTTCACTTTTTATATTCATAGCAGTGACTTTTCACAAAGCAAAATATGGCGCGAAAATCGAATCTATTGTCTTGTTCAGGTATTTGGTCTACCTGACTTCACTTTTAACACCGTTCCGTTGATAGATTTGTTAACTATCGTTTGTCGGTTGTCGACGCGTCTTTACCGGATGGTGGTCCATTTGGTACTCACTTAGGTGGTTATTTGTTTGAAATGCAAGTGGTTGGGTGACAGATACCAAGCTGTGATATGAGTCTCCCATTGGGCAGCAATCTCCAAGGTATAAATGCCCGACTTGGATGTCAAAAACCCATCCAGGGTGTTCGCATAATCACCTCGGGTATCCAGCACTCGCGTAGGTTCCTCAACGAGTTGAGCCAAATTGCTGCTAACAGTGAACATCTCCGCCAGCTTCGCGGATTCGTCGGTTCTGTTAGAATGAACCAACCAGCTGGAATTATGGACATTAAAATCGCAATTTCAGAAGCTAGGTGGTTGATCTATATCCAGTCGATGGTACGTAAAAGATGTTAGAAAAATGTCCCCGGTCGATCGTCATTCGGGGAGCGGTATAGACAACCGAGAAATTTAACAGAATTCCTCAGCACGATCCTCAGCCAAATGATGTCAACGCCTCCATCCTCTGGCAAGCCAGATTGGACCGCGAGAAAACGCAGACTCCGCCCTTAAAACGGAATCTGGAATGTAAGTTGTAGCCTGAGCAACAAAATATGTCGAATCAGTTGACGAATCGCCTTGGGTCTCGGTTAGAGCAAGGATATCAGGTTTCGCTGTTTGCAAATATTGGTGCACGACGTTTACATTCGTATTGGTGAAACCGATGCCCCTGATATTACAAAATGCCGTTATCTGTAGATCAAACCACTACATCGGATCGTGTGAGGGATTCCGGGGCCTCAGCCCGGAAGAGCGAAGGTCGCACGTCACCAAACAGGGCCTTTGCTTCAACTGCCTAGGAAAGCATTTGCATCGTGACTGTCCATCGACATCCACATGCCGGCAGTGCCAAGGGCGGCACCACACCTTGCTGCATACCATAACGACCACGACCAACCTGGATTTGGAAAGAGGCACAAGCCCCAAGCTTCAAGGCGGCCAGATCCCGGGGGTGTCATCTCACACGACCAGCGCCCCGCCTGCCCGGGCGATCCTCCTGGCCACAGCACGCGTCCTCGTCCAGTCGGGCTCCCAACGCCGACTGGAGGCTCGGGCCCTACTGGACCCCTGTTCAGAGGCCACCTTTATATCGGAATCACACGCCCAGCGACTGCACTTGCGCCGGCGCGCATCATTCATCCCAGTCCATGGAGTCGGGGGCGCTCGCTGCCAGACGGCGAAGGCCCTATCATCCGTCACCATACTGCCCCGGACCAAGAGCTCGCAAAGCTGGACAGTCGACGCGCTCATCCTGCCCCATCTCTCGATCATCACCGCCGGCTTAAAGAAGTCCACCAACTCCGACGTGATCGCCCAGTCTACGCACCTTGGATGGATCCTAACGGGTCCAGCTGCCCGCGGCTCACGGCACACCAACACCAGCCGCCCTCTAACCAGTCACCAGATCAGTGTCGACCGCGGGCTGCGCGACCTCCTGGAGAAGTTCTGGATTCAGGAGGAAGTTTCTCACCACCCAACCGCTCTGACTTTGGAGGAGCAAGCATGCGAGGCTCACTTCACCTCAACTACTAGACGCGACCAGCAAAGCTGCTACATATTACGACTGCCACTAAAGCCTAATTCGGCGGAGCTGGGGGATTCGGGCAGCGTCGCCCGCGCTGCATTTCGACGACTGGAGAACGGGTTCCAGCGCCAGCCCCAGTTCAGCGATCTCTATAAGAAGTTCATGGATGAGTATCTCGAACTTGACCACATGACTCAAGTGGACGCCACGAGTGCGGACACCCAGGAACATGGATTCATTATCCCACACCATGGGGTGTTCAAGGCATCTGACCAAACACCCAAGATCCGCGTGGTGTTCAGTGGTTGCGTCCAGCCGGAGACTGGAATCTCCATCAACGAGTGCTTCTATGTTGGATCAAAGCTCCAGAGTGACATTTTTGACGTCCTGTTGCGCTGGCGTGCGCCCCGATATGTCTTCTCTGCGGACATTGCGAAGATGTATCGACAAATAAGGATTGGTGAGCGGGATCGCCACTATCAGCAAATCCTCTGGCGATCGTCAACCACCGGCGACATTAAGGTCTACTCGCTAAACACGGCAACTTACGGACTCGAGAGCTCCCCGTATCAGGCAATACGCACGCTGAAGCAGTTGGCTCTCGATGACGGCGCACGATTCCCCTTAGCAGCACAAGTGCTCATGAGAAACACATACGTGGACGACATCTTCGCCGGCTCGGACACTCTCACAGAGGCACAGCTACTGAAGCAGCAGCTCAGCGAGCTACTGTCGGCGGGCGGCTTCCCCCTCAGCAAATGGACCTCCAACCACCCGTCGCTGCTCCCCTACCAACCAGACGAGCTCGGGACATGCCCCACTTGGCCTCCAGCTGACGCCCACTCAATTTTAGGAATCCAATGGCGACCCCAGGAAGACTGCTTCACATTCCATCTCCGAGATTCAACGGGCAACGCGGCCCCCACCAAACGGGCGGCCCTCGCATTCATCGGCCGCCTCTACGACCCCCTGGGATGGATCTCCCCAGTCATGATAAGATTCAAAATATTCATGCAGGAACTGTGGCCCCTGGGACTAGGGTGGGACGAACCCCTGCCCCCCTCCATGGAATCCAGGTGGCACGAACTCGTCGCGGATCTACGGCAACTACCCGCACTCCGCATCCCTCGATGGACCGGCTGCGCCAACACCCACCCAACGATGGAGCTCCACGGATTCGCCGACACCTCCCAGGGTGCCTACGGGGCCGTCATCTACCTCAGGACATTTGGGGTCCCGTTGAAATCATCTTGCACCGTCCTCGCTTCCAAGACCAAGGTGGCCCTTTTGAAGCAGGTATCCCTGCCACGTTTGGAGCTGTGTGCCGCACCGCTGCTGACGCGCCTGATGAAGCGCGCCCTCACCATCATGTCAACCCAGAACGCCCCAGTCCACCTCTGGTCAGATTCCACCGTCGTCATAACATGGATCCATGGTGCGCCGAGCCGATGGAAAACTTACGTTGCCAACCGGGTCCCCGAAATCCAGACGACTCTACCGGGCGCCCACTGGCATCACGTCGTCGGCGTGCAGAATCCCACCGACTTGGCATCTCGCGGAGCATCAGCGGACCAATTGCGCTCGTCGTCACTATGGATGGAAGGCCCCGAGTTCCTCAAAGGCAAAATACCATTGCCTTGCACCCACACCGCCGTCCCGGAGGTGGTCCTGGAATGCCCCCCCGCAACCAGCCACGTCATAAGCGCCCCACGATAGGGCAACGAGCTGCTGATGCGATACTCCCAGCTCCCCAGACTCCTCCGCGTGACGGCCAAATGCGTCGAATTTTCCCGCGCGACTGCAGAAAAAAGCCACGCCGGGGAGGAGACCGCGCCCGAACCCCAGCCCAAATACTCCCACTGAATTAACCCCTTCGCAAATGGACTCAGCACTGATGCTCTGGGTCTCGTACGTGCAAAGAGTCCATTTCCACCGGGAAATAGCATCGCTCACCAGAAACTCATCCGTCGCTAAGGACAGCCTGCTCATGCGCCTCAACCCGTTCCTCGACCCGAACGGACTTTTGCGTGTCGGGGGGAGACTGCGCCACTCCCTACTACACCCCGATGAAAA
Source organism: Microdon myrmicae (assembly GCA_963931805.1). NCBI lineage: Eukaryota > Metazoa > Arthropoda > Insecta > Diptera > Syrphidae > Microdon > Microdon myrmicae. The sequence goes on along the minus strand of OZ007497.1, from coordinate 3,770,641 downwards.
GCACTCCCTCATCCTCCCTTCCGGATCCTTCCTCTCACTGCTCCTTGCCCGAGATGCCCACGACAGGACCCTCCACGGTGGCACGCAACTGTCACTCAACCATCTACGGCAACGATTCTGGATTCTCCGAGGACGACAACTTGTGAAGGGAGTAATCTTTCGCTGTCTCCGCTGCTGGCGACACTCATCCTCACCGACCCTTCAACTCATGGGGGACCTGCCGGCCACCTGAGTGCGGCCCACCAGGCCATTCCTACACAGCGGAGTCGACTACGCCGGACCAATGGCTATCAGGTGCTCAAAGAGTGGAACCAGGAGCACGTTCAAGGGATACACCGCCGTGTTTGTATGCTTCGCCACCCGCGCGGTGCACCTGGAGGCCTCCCCTGGGCACTCAACAGAGGACTTCCTCCGGGTCTACCGCCGCTTCGTGGCTCGAAGAGGAATCTGTGCAACACTGACCGGTGACTGCGGCACCTACTTCGTCGGCGCGGATAAAGAATTACGGGGGCTATTCGCCCAAGCAACAAGGCAAACCACCGAGATTGCCCACCTCCTCGCTAATGAGGGTACCGAGTGGCGATTCAACCCCCCATCAGCCCCTCACTTCGGGGGAATTTGGGAAGCCTTTGTAAAGCGGACGAAGTTCCACTTGAGGCGCGTTATCGGCGACGCAGTCCCGGCCTTCGAAGAGCTCTACACCCTGCTGGCCCAAGTGGAATCCTGCCTCAATTTGCGCCCCCTCCAGCCACTGAAGGATGACCCGACCGACCTGACGGCGACTTTCTTATTGGAGGCCCGACGTCGACCATCCCGGAGCCTTACACACTTCAACCCCCCATATCTCGGTTGTCGCGATCAAAGTTACTGCGGAACATGTACGAGCATTTCTGGTCGCGATGGTCCGCAGAATACCTCAGGAACTACAACACAGGCCAAAGTGGCAGAGCCAAAACCCCAACGTCGCAGTGGGGCAACTGTGCGTGATCAGGACTGAGCTGGCACCCCCTGCAAGTGGCACCTAGCGCGAATCCTTAAGGTGCACCCTGGCCTTGACGGACTCGTGAGGGTGGCAACGCTGCGGACTGCTGCGGGCACCCTAACGAGACCCGTGTCCAAACTAAGTATCCTCCCATTTGAGGGGGAGAGAACATCGGGCCAGCACCAATCAGCGGATGAACATCACCAACGCCAGCCGCTAGCTCCCCCCCGGGGGGGGGGGGGGGGGGTGTGATGATTCGCCAATGATTGGCGAAGGCGGCCCGGATGTTGCGGATTGGCAATTAAATGTGCTGAAATGTACTGGAGAAATCTAGTACATTCGCAGTGTATACCAGTTGCCCAGCAGCTGGTACCAACTGGCCGATTGTCACCACGATGATGTCATAGCGTCGCTTTTTGAATTAGCAGTTATGCCCACTGAGTCAGTTCAACCTTCATCGAGTGGACACCATCGGTTCTCGTCCGATCAACATACATTAATTAATAAAAGATACTCTCAAGTTCAGTTTTGGTTTTCTTGTGGTTCTGTCTTCTACGACAGAGTTTTATCGGCCGCCTCTATTACAACAAATGACTTCCTCGATTATACTGTAGCAAGTTTAGGGTTCGCTGGATTAATTATTTTTAATAAATAAGAGCCGTTAAATCGATTTTGAATTAATGTAAACACTTTATTAGTCTGTTAATAACAACCGTTACTTTTACCGTACACTTAACGATTTCTTGACTTTTCGCTTTCTTATCGCGTCTTTGACTGCTTACTTTTTACCTATTTCCCGATCTGCGTGCGACGTATTTATACCGTTTCCTCATTCTGATTTGGTGTTTCGTTTCCGTCCGTTCCATAGTCTCGACTTTTCTATTGCTCATAGTCTCCAGTTTTCCAGTGCTTTCTAAAATAGTCTAGTACTTTGTTTCGGACTTTCTAGAATATTCTAGTACTGATTGTCATATGCGTCACAATATATTCAATTTTTTAACCCAGTAGAATTCAATGCTTTTAAGACCACTGTGCTGCCTCTTGTCGTCCAAAGCGCACCCCAAAGTAAATTTACTGTTGATGAACGGCACTTCCATAGACGAAGCCAGGGAAAAATTAATCTTCGGCGCTCGAATCAATTCGACTCTTAATTGGAAACATCATATATTTGACGCTGCTAACAGGTGTATGAGATTCCTTAAGAGGTGTAAAAAGTTCTTCACTCAATTCAACGTGGACACTATTTACAAGGCCTACATTTGTCTTAAAACGGACACCAATTCCCAGTTCCCCTTAAACTGTGCTAAAAATGCTCAATGGGATGTAAAAACGAGCAGTGAAATTTGTTAGTGACTCGGCCGTAAGTCGTTCAATTCCGTCCCTGGAATGTTCCACCTGATCGTGTGTTTCCTCGTCGTTGTAATGGCTAATCATCTAAGACCAATGCACATCGATACCCCCTTTCCCAACCCAGTATCTTTACTTCCGCCCGCACTGTGTTCTGACATTTAAGGTGTAACGGGAATGTTTGGAGTTGTCAACTGTTCCCTTGTAGAGAGGAACCCGATGAAACTGGCAGCAAAACGGAAGCACAAGAAAACCAAAACTGAACTCGAGGTGGATCTTTAGGTTTTTATTGTTTAAGTCGGATGCGACTTGGTTTACAATTTAGTAACAACGCACAACGATTCAATTTCTCTACATGACATTGAGTTAATTTATTTCATAATTTATGTTGGATCAGCAACAATGACTCGGAAAGTGTGCGCGCGATAATAGCTGGTAGCAGACTGACTCAGTGGGCAAAACTGCCAATTCAAAAAACGGACGCTGCTGACCTCATCGTTGGTGATAATCGGTCAGCTGGTCCATGACTGCTGCCGCGCAACTGGTATACACTGCGAATGTACTAGATTTCTCCAGCATATTCCAGCACATTCAATTGCCAATCCGCAGCAAAGGGTACTTCAAAATCTCATTTTGTGCACGCGTTAGTATAAAAAAAAGGAAGACAACAAAAAATAAAAACGCCGATTGTTTTTTATCCTACATAATATTATACATAACGCGACTAATTATGCACTTGATAAAAGCGTTCTAATCTAGACTTATAATCACTTATAATTTATAACAGTGCCAAATATCCTGGAATATATTACACCCAATTATCATTAAAAGATTTATGGTTCGCTTTACGGGATTGGAAGCAGCTGATAAAAAATATGATTCGTCATTTAGTTGGTGAACGGAGACGCGGTGTATTAACCAACACATCCCCGTCGACTGACACTTTACATATTTCTTTAGTTGTTACTACTTTGTTTAATATTTTTATGTAACCTGTTATTATTTTATTTCAATTTTTTTCGGCCTAGATTGTAGTTGTTGATTGAAGTAGTTGTTATGTCTTCTTATCTAGTCATTTTCCGAAATTCAGTTTATCATTCGAGGCGTGTCGCAATACCCATGGCGTCTAATCATTTCTCTCGCTCCTGTTCTCAAACGCGGTCCAAAGAGCAGCACAGACCACCGTCAGTCGACACCGGGTCCCAAGCAAACCGTACAGAGGTTAGCACGCAGGTACATCCTCTAGGCGAGAAAATCAAGGAGAATACCAAGACAGTTAGTTATCTGGGAGTAATCCTGATTGGTATTGGCGTGACGTCGGCATTGTTTTACACAGTGCTCAAGGAGTTATTTTCTTCCAGCAGTCCGCACAGCATATATACTCAGACATTTGAGCGGGTTAAAGATGTGAGTACTTTTTTTGTTGTATTGAGAAGAGGATAGACAAATGTCTTAGTATTTCAGGAGCCGCAAGTCCAAGATGCTTTAGGAGCACCGATTAAGTCGTTTGGAGAGCAGTTGCAAAGAAGACGGCCACGCACTGTGCCACACACAATGTTCGACCGCAATGGAGTGCCGCACATACGAATGTCATTCTCCATCCATGGTATAAGGAATAAGGGTACTGTACACTTGGAAATGAAGAAGGTAACAAACACATACCCTGAATACCAAAAATCGCAAGATCTGATTGAAACTTGTAGGACACCTCGGGGAAGTATGTGTATCGGTACCTTTTCGTGCAGCTGGCCCACTTTCCGCACACCACAATCATCATTGAAGATAATAGACTCCTTGATAAAGTACCGGACGAAATTTTGGTGTAATATATTTCTCTCTCAATTACATTTGTCGTATTAATATAGAGATAGGAATGAAGTAAGGTTAGTAAAGCTTCTTCCATGGGATCACTTCCCAGGCCCGCAGGATTCTTTTGCCGAAGAGGAAGTCCTTTAACTTGTTCATCACATAGAAGGAGATCCCGAAGAATGATGCGAAGTACAGCCAGAACTGGCCGAGACGTTCCCACACGCTGAGGTTATACCTGGATGCGAGTTCCTCGATGTCGATCTGCAAATAGAGGGCCAGACCACCGTCTTCTGTTTGTTTATACGACGTTTCCTCGACTACTAGTTCGAAGAATGCCGCATTTGCTTTGATCTGATTCCGGATGTGGTCGAACCGGAATTCAGCCATGGATGATGTGTTTGTGGGAAGGACATCTGCATTGAAGTGGGTTTTTATGTTCCTCCCATAAAACGGACACATGAACGCAATTTTTTGGGACAGCTTGAGCCTTCCCTTCATACTGATGACTCCATGCTGCAGGCCCTCGTTTGGCAATCTCAATGAGTGCGTTAGAGTTCCCGGTGGCGTCAGAGGACATCTGGTTGTGAGAGTAGTTTCAAAAATTAATAGCAGGTTGAAACTTTGAAGCGTTGTGCTTAAGTTGTCAAAATGTATCTGGAAATCCGCTCTGTCCATGTGGTAATCGTCATCGTGGTCCTGTTCTGAAAACTTGAGTTCGACATTAGACCCTGTTACGGCCAAGAATTGTCTAGTTACCTTTACAATGTCGCAGTTTTTTTGAAAGTCCTCCGTACGTCGATTGAAGTAGATGAACGTGCTGCATGCAACTGGAATCCCATTCTTCGCCAATTCTCCGAGGAATAAGTACTGAAATGTAAATCGAACGGTTGGCTGCTCGTATAGAATTCGACTGTTGGAGATACCCGAGTACGGACTAAGAAGGGAGACAAGGAGAACGGGAATCATAACAGAGAGCAAGACAAAAATGAACACGATTATGGCCGCGGAGGAACATAGCGAGTTCTTGTAAACGATAGCGGTGTTTTTTGTGTGCAAGGGAATGAACCTCATGACTGGAAATATGCCACGGCAGTGGGAGATTGAGATGTTTGCGCTGAAAATTTGATATGCAATTAGTTGCTAAGTAACTGGTGCGACAGTGGTCCTTAAAAGTACCACGATAAAAGTTCGATTTTGGGGTTAAGATACTGTTCGTGGTGAAAATGGTGTGTTATAAGGTTTGTGCACTTGGTGCGTGTTCGAATGGAACAGGCGCGCTTGGGATAAACTTTTGGAGCGCTTTGGCGCTTAAACTTTTGTTATGCTGCATATTTTGTGGGGAGAAAATGAACTTTAGTAAATGAATTCACTAAAACTTCGAAAAATGTAAGTAGATAATTATTTAGGCGGTTTTATCAAGGATAGTCAATGCGAAGGCGTCTAGCCAAAATATACCTTAATAAAAAAATCGAAAATCTACTAAAAAAGTGAAAACGAAGAAGAGTGTTGAAGATGAGGCTGTTATATGAGAAAGATTCTACAATTGTTATTGTTTTTATTACAGATCACTTTGATCTAATTCAAATAAGTTTCGACTTCCGACAATTTTCGACAATTAACTAAATTTTGGAACCGAAATAGATCGTCTATGAATTAAGATGTTAACTAAAACGTGATTCATTTGAGTCCACCAATTCTCGGTACTACGTAACTATCGCCTCGTGCAAATCTTCTGCTTTTTCTTTTGGCAATTCTCGTTATTATCAATGGTTATGGTTTTTATTTAATGTGAGATACCAATCGTTATAGTTTCTATCACTGTATTTTTTTGTTTTTTTTTTTTTTGTTTTGACTTCTCTCGGGAGAGGCGAACCTATAGCGCCGAGTGGGCGCCCCGAGATGCCATCAAATAACTGTTGCAGTTCCTTTTGAACAGTTGCAGGTTGTAACACTCGCGTGGGAAGGGAGTTCCACAGCTTCCCCGGTCTGTAGAGGAACAAGTTCTGATGCAGGGATGTTCGCGCCGTCGGGAGATGAACCACAAACGGGTGCGATCCGTCGGATTGTCTTGTGGAGCGCATATAAACCGAATTGCGTGGAACAATACCAAGAATCTCCGAAGAACAGTACCCGTGATAATATCTGTAAAACAGACAGAGGTCGGCTACGCGCCTTTGATGTGATAGCGACTGTAGTCCCGACGTCAGCGCCGTGTCCCCGATCAGGCGGATCGCTCGTCTCTGTATGCTCTCAAGTAGGTCGAGGGTATGTTTAGGAGCCGAGCTCCAAACATGAGAGCAATATTCGAGCGCGGGTCTAATTTGGGATTTACGAGGGTTGCCTCTTATGTTTCGGGATTTGGCAACCCTCTTGTTGCAATCCGGCAATTGACAGCTCTGTCGTAAAATTGGACATTTTTGAGGTTATACGCACTCAGAATGTTTTGACATACGAGCGCTATTTGTGTTGTTTACAGTAACTTAAAAGATTCATCTCGGCCCAAAAATGGAATTAAATCGTCAACATTTTCGTGCGATTATTTTTTACAACTTTCGGCGTGGATTAACTCAGCAAGAGTGCACGGATGAACTTAATTCAATTTTTGGCGATGAAGCTCCAACAAGGACCAGTGTTTATCGATGGTATGGTGAATTCAATCGTGGTCGTAGTTCACTCCAAGATGAATTTCGTGAAGGTCGTCCAAAATCAGTTGTTGTTCCGAAAACCATTGATCCTGTGCGCGAACTGATATTGGAAGATCGTCATGTGACCTATCGTGAGATTGAGACAACCTTAGGCGTTAGTGGGACCAGCATACATTCAATATTGCATAAACATTTGACTGTCAAAAAAATTTGTTCGCGTTGGATCCCACACAATTTGTCAATCGCCCAAAAAAAGGCTCGTGTCAATTGGTCGAAAGAAATGCTCAAAAAATACGGTCGCAGTGCTTCCAAACACGTCTATGACATCGTGACAGGTGATGAATCGTGGATTTACGCGTATGAGCCCGAAAGTAAACAGCAGTCGACTGTCTGGGTGTTTCAAGATGAGCCAAATCCAACAAAAGTTGTTCGCGCACGAAGCACTTCCAAGCAAATGGTCGCCTGTTTTTTCGGAAAAACTGGACATGTCGCAACCGTACCACTAGAACAACGCAGAACAGTCAATTCTGAGTGGTACACAACCATTTGTTTGCCAGTTGTCTTCCAAGAAATCAGGAAAACCAACCGCCGAAGACGGATCACTCTTCACCACGACAATGCGAGCTCTCACACATCGGCTGCGACAACTGCATTTTTGAGCACCCAAAACATCGATTTGATGGGTCATCCGCCGTATAGTCCTGACTTGGCACCGAATGACTTCTTTTTATTCCCGTACGTAAAAAACAAAGTGAGAGGTCAACGTTTTTCGACACCTGAAGAAGCGGTTGCTGCATTCAGAATGCATGTGTTGGAGATACCTCAATCAGAGTGGCAAAAGTGCTTCGACAATTGGTTCAAACGCATGCAAAAGTGTATAGATCTTCATGGGGAATATTTTGAAAAACAATAAAGTGATTTTCGATGATCAATATTTGTTTTTGTTCTCTAATCCCGAAATATAAAAGGCAACCCTCGTATATAGGAGAAGAAGTTGGGCTGGAGTTAAATATTTCTTGGCTCTAAAAATATAGCTCAGTTTTCCTGAGGCTGACCTGGCGATACTCGACACGTGTTTATGCCATGATACATTCCCACAAAACGTGACGCCGAGCAATTTCAAACTTTCCCCAGCCTCGAGGGTCCGGCCATTCATCATCAGCTGTGGAACCGATGATCCACTTTTCTTTGTGAATGTTGTATATTGTGTCTTCGCTGCATTGAAGTCGACGAGATTGGCCCTTCCCCACTGCAGGACCCTATCTATATCCTGATTCAGAAAGTCAATCTGTCTACATCGCAGCTGATGCGATGCAGATGCAACAATAGGCCGAATACTCGAAAAGGAGGAAACAAGCGTACTATCATCCGCAAAACTGAACACTTTGTGATCCGTTGTCTCCAACAAATCATTTATGTGAAGCAAGAACAAGGTTGGAGCCAAAATAGAACCCTGTGCGGCACCCCTGAATTAACAAGATACAGATCCGAACACTCGCCCTACACAACAACCCGGATCGATCGATTCTCAAGGAAGCTCCTCGTTCAGTCGCAAAGCTGTTGGGAAAGTCCATATGAACGAAGTTTGTTCAGCAATGCCCCGTGCCAGACGCGGTCAAAAGCCTTGGAGATATCCAACGCGACCGCCCTTGACTCACCATGCCGTTCAATCGCAGATGTCCATATATTGGTTATAAGTGTCAAAAGGTCTGTGGGCCGCCTGCCACGGAATCCGTATTGACGATCATTCAGAAGTCCGTTGCACTCCAAATACTTAATTAACTCTGTATTGATGACTTTTTCCATTACCTTAGATAAAATAGACAGTAATGCTATCGGACGGTAATTTTGTGGAAGACACTTTTTTCCCGTCTTAGGAATTGGCTGAACTCAAGCGATTTTTCAGCAGGCAGGAAAGGTCCTCCGTGCATAAGATAAGCGGAACAGTTTGCCAAGAACTGGCGATAGTTCTGGAGCACAGTTCTTAAGGACTATTGCTGGTATTCTGTCCGGGCCGGTTGCCTTTCTACAATCCACTTCACGTAGAATCCGTTGAATAGTGCGCGGACGAAATCTCACATCCCGCATCGAAGACCGTACCGGCGAGATCACAGGTGGCTCCAAAAGGCCGGGATAGAGGTTTGAATTCGCGGAAAATTATTTCGCGAACACATTAGCTTTATCCTTTGAAGTCGTGACTAACGTGCCGCTGTCTGTCACCAACGGAGGGAAAGGGGAGGTTGTGAAGTTACCGCTGACAGCTTTTGCCATTGACCAGAAGGAGCGAGAACCAGTTGGGCACCGAATGAGCAGTTGTGTGTTATTTGTTCTAATATTTATTTCTATAGTGTCGTCAGACAGTCGTGCCGCTTTAAGTGCTTCCACATTATTATTTATATATACATATAAATAGTGGTGGAAAAAATAATAGAAACCAGCTTGTTCTTCGACATTAATCGTTAAGAAAACATGTATTTGGGGAAAAATAAGAATTAAAAATATACTAATAGATTTGGTGCACTGTAATACATAAAAAAAATACAAAATTTTTATTAAAAAAAAGCGAGAAGTAGTGAAAAAAATATTGATTCCGGTTTTCCTTGGATTTGCCTGGAAAAAATAAAGAACCAAATTAGTTATTTGTTTGTGTTTTGTAAAGAATTAATTTACAGTAAAAGTGTTTCTTATCCTTTTAATACTTAGTTTTTGCACCTTTGTTTTTAATGACTGTGTAGTGATCCTAAATCACCACTCCCATCCAAATCCCCAATCTTTCCTATAATCTTAACCCTATTCCCATAGTGAATCATTGACCGACAAGTTACACCAAAAGTTAATTTGTCGCACATTGATTCAATTCCTAATTATCTTACCCTTACCAATAATCCAAATCATGTTCCCCAATTGAATCAGATGCACGACAAAATTAAACCAAAGTCCATTTGTCGTACATTGATTCAATTCCTAATAATCCTAACATCATGAAATGCTTAACTCTAAATGCATTTCATGATTTCTCCTTCCGGGAATTTATTCAAACAAATTCCTATCAACGTCCCGGAATCCTATTCCAATTGAAGCACACAAAATCTTGCTTGTGCTTCTTGGAATTTTAAAATAAAATTTGACAAATCCCGATGACCCAGAGTATAAAAGGGCGGCACATTTTTATTTCGCGATCAGTAAGGTTCCAGAGGCCGAACCCCTGGGCATGAGTCGCAATCCAGAGGATCCGAGGTACGACCAAGTATTGTGGAATAAAAGTTAAATAAACAAAGTTAAACTAAAATTACAAGTCTTTAATTTAATACTATTCCCTGGTCGCACTCACCACCGGTAATAATTGCTGGTTACACTCATCACCGGCAATAACTTCGAGTCCACCCCACACCCGCGGCCAAGGCATGTGGTACCATTGCCTTACAAGACGGCCACCCCAAGTCACTTACTACCAAGGAATCCAGGCGAAGGAAGCGAGCCATCGAAGATACCAAAGGCACGCAACGCACTGAAGCGGAAGGACCAATCCTGCCATTGAAGACCAGCGGAACAGAAAGAAACCGTCTCCCCGAGTCCGGGTAAGCTAAAATAATTTTTTTCAAAAAATAATAACCCAACAACTGGCGCAGTCGGTAGGGATCAGGAAGCCAAAGTTAAACAGTTGTAAGTGCTTGAAAACCCTGATCACTACAATAATATAATTCCAATCGTACTGGGCAAGACACCCTTACCCTGCGTCCGGAGCTGAGTCTGGCTCCGGAGGTACGAATTGGTAATTAAACTTTTAAAATAAAAAGAAAACAACCAAATGAACAAATACAAATAAATAAACTATAACTAATAAGGAACGTACTGGGCAAGACACCCCTCCCCTTCCACCCGAGGCTGAGTCTGACTCTGGAAGTACGCTTCATAAACCAACAAAGAAGAAACTTAAAAAAAAAAAAATTCAGCAGCAGTTCAAGCAGAAGCAGACCAACAAGAGTAGCAGCCAACACACCAACATATAACTAAAGTAAGCATATTTTCTCTTTCTATTTTATGAAGACAATTTTCTTAAAAACAATAACCTATAACCTTAGTCTACTCTTAAAACGAAACAAGACCAATTTTTAAAAGAAAAACTCTGTTATTGTCCATATTGTGCACTTATCAAACCTAGAGAAGAATTTCCACCCCTAAATAAATAAATGACAATAATAGGAATTAACGCAAGAAACATTTACGGGATAGCAGATGTCTTAAATATTAACAGATCCCCTCTCTAACTATTATTCCTACCATTTTCAGTTTTCACAGCACCCCCCACAACCAAAATACCTAAACCCTTATATCTATTACTTTATTATCTTTTGTCGGTCCATGGAACAGGGAACAATCTCAAACCCTAGTACGCCCCGCGACTTAGTACCCTCTTCACCGAAAAGACTTCGTAGTGGAGCCATAGGAATAAAAAACACAAACCAAGAACCTCAGCCCTAGCCCCCCCCCCCTCCCTTATCGGAAATCTCAGCTCTTCAGCACAAAACGGATCCCGCAACCTTTGAAACAATGGCCATTGATTACACAAAGGTTGCGAAGCTGTCAGCACGGCTAATCCCCATCTTCTCCGGGGAACCAAATCCGCATATAGGTGCGGAACTAGAAACGCTTCTGGATTGTTGCAAGAGGAAGCCGAGGATGTGTTAAGAAAAGTCTATTTACCAGTAGAAAACTATCAGGATCTGATAAATAAGCTTTTAGCTATCCGGTAAAACTCGGCAGAAGCTATCATCTTATTCCAATTACGACTGAAGAAGTCGTTAATGGAATGTAAGAAAGCCGCGGAGCTAAAATACGGACTCATATTATCCGAGGCCGTAAAGGCATAATTAGATGACTTTGCAAAAAGCATGTACAAAAAGGGGTTAATAAACCCATACTGTAGCGATTCTAACAGATACACACAATTCACAAGCAAAAATAGTGAAGAACACCGAACGAAAAAATCGAATAAGAAAAATACATCAGAACCGTATACTAAGCGATAAATAAAAATAATTCACACCAGTGGAATATACTCGAGTTTGGAAATCAAATTCTAAACACGGTCAGTAGCCTGGTGTGTAACGCTTAGGTAAAAATTTTTTCGTGATTCGAGCTGTCATAGCGTCAGTTCGAATCACACGATCTTCTTCACTATTATTTCAAACGCTATAATACCATCGACAATTTTTACTATTGATGGGAGATGTAACGACCGACTCTCTAATGGAGAAAACACTAGAATTGGAACAGGTACAGCAAACGCAGTCCCCAACAACTGCTTCGCATCTTCGTTCCATGGAATTGACTAGTTTGGTACAACTCGCGGGTGGTTTGGAATACCTTTCATCTTTTATTTTGGACCAAAGTTCTTCCTTATTTTTAGGCTTAGCAGTCTCCGATCTTGCGCTTAAGAATGCCGCATAGGTGTTCTATTGGGTTAAGATCAGGGGACTGCGATGGGCACTCCATAACATCGACTTTGTTTTGAAGAAACCATTCTTTAGCCAATTTTGAGGTGTGCTTGGGGCCGTTATCCTGCATAAACTCCTATTTAATAGGCATGTCCTCTTCAGAAAATGGTAGCATAACGGTGTTAAAGATTTCTACATAATCTTTAGCACAAATTTGGTCGTTTATAAGAAAAATTAGACCAACACCAGGTGCTGAAAAGTACCCTCAAATCTGTTACACCTCGCTTTACACCCCCTCTCAAACAATCAAGATTCCATTCATCTTATGATCCATCATCCTATCTATATAAACAACCATCCTCAAATAATAAATCTTCATAGAAATCCAATCATCAATTTATATAAACATTAATCAAAGTATTCTGCATACAATGCAATACTCCCGTTCATTCAGAAGCAAAGCCTTCTCCACGAACAATTAATTCATATCGCATATCTTGCGATAATCATCCATCCATGCCAAAGCATATATCCGTCGTGCACTTGACCTTGCGTTGTGCTCGCATTACGAAAAGCAAACAAACACCTGCCCACAGACCTACACGGTCTCATGTTACAAGTACATATGTTAACAGGTGTGATACGTGATATGCGAGCGCCAGCGGCATTATCAAAGGCCAGCGACTACGAAGTAGTCGAGCGTCATAAAACTGCTGAGTTCGGCGAAGTAGCTATTTTAATTACAGCCAGTCTAAACGGAAAGAAAGCCCGCTGGTCCAAAACACTGAAACCAAATTCGGTACAAACGCTATTACCTTGTGATACAGGGACTAAACAAAATAAAACATTTTCCGATAATTAATTAATAAATGTTAGCATCTGGGGTTACGCTCAGGTGTTAAATTTTGGCGCCCATGTGGGGCCTAATAAAAGAAAATACAACTAACTTAATATCAGATAACTGAAAAGTAAGTGTTAACATTAGGGGTTACACTCAAATGTTACAAATCATTAAATTGCCTCCACCATGTTTCACTGCCTTTTTCGTATACTTTGGATCGAATTCTGAGTTCATTGGTCGTCTGACGTACATTTTTCTATCGGAACCAAACAAATTAATCTTGGTTTCATCCGACCATAAGATGTTATTCCAATTCGCACGGTGGAGGTGTTTTTTTTGGCAAAAATGAGTCTCTGCTTCATATTTTTCTTGCTCAAGTATGGAACTTTTCCACTTCTATTAGTCTGTTTCTAATTGTATGACTCGTACAAGGTGCGTTTCAGTCATTTTTAAATTCCGTTGAAGAAAAAAACGGCTTGTTTTTGGATAGTCGGATTAGCAGTTTGTGGATCTTGGGGTTGTCTTTATTTTTCTGCCTCTGGTTTCCATTTTGGGATCTGAACGAAGAGCTGTGAATATTTTTTTCTTAGAGCACTTCATTAGCTTAGCTATTTCAGCCATTGTTTTCCCGTCATTTCTTAATTTGTTTATCAATTCACGATTGGAACTAGTGGAATGTGCTCCACGACCCATTTTCACAAAATTTTATTTTTATTGTTTTTTTTTCTTCTAACAAACACTAAAAACAAGTTAACAAATTTACGAAGATTTCAATGAAGACGAATCAGTAGTTTACTTCACAATCACGATTGAAGATTCTCGTAATGGTGTGTTTCTATTATTTTTTCCTGGCAAAATATCCCTTTCGTTTGCATTTTTTACTACTAGGCAAAAACAAAAAAATGATAAGAGCAAATTGATGCACCATATCAAAGTACTGTTAGGTATGGTTCGGGTATAGAATTGGTGTCGAAGAAAAACCAAATTGTACACAGTTACTGATTGTTGATCGTTATCTAAACCTTTGTTTCTATAATTTTTGCCACCACTGTATATCCCTGGGGCATTTATTTGTAAACTGACGTAAGGAGGTACTCACGTTTAGATTCCTGATGGTTAACTCTGATGCCGTTGATTGGGCCATCCCGGGCTTCGTTGCGGGCTTTGTACATTTGTGGGGGTTCTTTAAGCATTTCCAAAGGACCACCCATTTCCCTTAATCTAACTTCCCGTTTCGCACCTGCAATAAAGATGTGCAAACCACCTTTCACCTGCAAAATAACCCACGACAAGATCATCATCTTGCCACGGCATCAAGCAGTATTACTTTCTTCCCAAAGCATCGGTTCCTCTTGTCGGCACCCATGACCATCACGAACCATTTGGGAATCTACCCGGGTCCTCTTGTCGGCGACCATTTCTATCATATACACAGTAATCTCTCTGTGTTTACCTTTCCCAACCATCCGTTGGTCTAAAGACAAGCCCAGGCAAGTTGCCCGCTTGCACAGCTGCAAGTCAAATTATCCATAATCGGTCGCCTAACAGATAAACGATCATCAAATCGTACACGACACCCAATTGCTTTATCTAAACAATCTATCAATGGTCGTGTCCTATGATCCGTTTTCTGAACCAATAAGCACCATCATCCTAGCGCTCGCCACCGTAAACGAATTTCTGTTGACATAACACCAACAGAAAAATCTATGTCGGTTCCCGGCAATATGCACTATTGTTTACGATACCAATGCTTTTAGCCTCTGATGCATTAACTACTACTACTACTACTACTTCGGTCGGCCAGCAATATCCTCTATTGCATTAGCAGTTATTTGAACAGCTGCCTGGTTGGGTTCCCGTCTTCGCATCCGACCTCTGATGCATTTTTCATTGTCCTTGCATCCAATGTATGGGCATTCAATCAGATCTGCACGACCACAATGGAAATCCTTCCAATGAGACGCAAGTCGATTTTTCATTGGTCACCACCAAAAAGAAAGATCTGATTTGCCTTCCTCCACATCGGTGGAAATCCACCTCAGTGGAGACTGGCAGCATGATTGGTGCAATGCTGTGAGAATTCTTTTTAGGGATTTTCAGATAATGCGTCGAATGCATTAAATAGCCTTGGAAAAGGAAATGTTTTCAGGTGCCAATGCAATTGTATTGGCGAAAAACAATGGGAGATGAGTTGCAATTATGGGGGGGGGGGGGGGGGGGGGGGGGGGTTCTTTGGATAAGTTTAAAATAACCCCCACAAGTGTGTTAGGTAGAGCACATCAAAGAAGAAATACTGTTTATCAATATAAGTTAGTCACCAATTTTACTATATATGCATTTAACCACTGCTTTGTTATTGTTATAGAGATGGGTACATTAATTATTTATATTTATAAACATATATATAATGAACATATATGTTTATAAGCTCTTATCACATATTCCGTGAATGTTGGTCTTGGAAGTCGTCATTGGAGCCCTTCACAGGAGAGTTTTTTTTTTTTTTTTTTTTTTTTTGGTTTCGGTGGAAAGGTGGAAATTTTCAAAAGATACCTCTAGACCGATCCAGGGGCATGTCGGGTTTTTACCGACTAAAACCACCTCCCGCCAGACTCATACTCCCGTTGATCCCCGCGGAACTTTCTTTTAGATATTCCATCGCGGGGCGGGGGACGGAGTTTACCTGTTACTCCGCTCGTCACGTCGCAACTGCTGCATCATTTCACAGAGAATAGCACTGGTTACGGATCATGCCTGCTTTGAACTAAGCATGTATTCTATTACTCCAACCGGAGTAACTGTCCGTCTCGTGTGTCTCACCAAAATCGTTCGTGTGGTCTCGAATCTCACGCACTCTGTGAGTACGTGTTCCGCATTCTATTTTGCCTTCGCAATACAAGCAGTATGGGTGATTCACATGCTTATACTTGTGCAAGTATTGCCGAAAGCATCCATGTCCTGATATTAGCTGAGTCAAGTAGAAATTCAGCTCGCCATGTTTTCTTTTCACCCATGTTTCTATATCAGGTATCATGGTGTGGGTCCATCTTCCCTTGGTGGAAGAATCCCACCTTCGTTGCTTGAGAGCTCTATTTGTGTCCGCATTCTCCAACGATTCTCTTGGGAGACCTTATGCCATGCAGCGTTTTCTTTAGCTGCAATGTCAAGTGGTGTCCTCCCGGCTAGAACATTTATGGCATCTTCGGATACCGTTCGAAATGCACAACGTACTCTTAGTGATGCTAGTCTATGCGCTGAGTTCACTCCCCTCATGTATGACTTATACTGCGCGGCTCCTGCCCATATGTGAGCTGCATTCATTATAGTGGAAGTGTTGACGCTGGCTATGAGTTTCCTTATGTGGGGCCAGGGTCCTCCAACATTGGGTAGCAGTCTCGGCAAAACTTTGCATACTCTTGCCGTTTTTTCACTCGTTTTCCTCAGGTGTTCCTTGAAGCTCAACCTGTTGTCGAGTATAACACCAAGATATTTAATATAGGGACTGGATCTGATTATTTGTCCTTCTATTTCCAAATCAAGGTGTTCAACTTTCTTGCGGCTGCTTATTAAAACTGCCCCCGTCTTATGTCCAGCTAGTTTCAGTCCTGCTATATCTAGCCAGGATTTAATGCTCTGGATTGCTTGGGAGCAAATATTCTCCAGGTCATCTAGATGTTTAGCGACGGCTACTATTGCCAAATCATCTGCGTACCCAATGATTCTAATCCCTTCTGGTACGTTGACTCTGAGCACACCATCATACATGATATTCCATAACAGCGGACCTAATACAGATCTCTGAGGTACACCCGCTGTTATTTTATATTCCTGTGGTCCCTCATCTGTGTCATAGAGCAGTCTTCTATCCGAGAGATAGTTTGCTAATATTCGCACCAAGTAGGGTGAGACTTGTAGATCGCCCAACGCTTCTAGAATCCGATTCCAATTCACCGAGTTAAAAGCATTTTTTACATCAAGCGTCACCACCGCGCAATATTTTTTGGTACCACCTAGCATCGTGCTCCAGCTATGACATTGCGAGCGATGTCACACACCACAGATAGTGCCTTTCCGGTTGATCTACCTTTCCGGAACCCATACTGCGATTCAGAGAGCTCCGGTGTTCCCTCAGTGAATTCTTCCAGGCGAGTGGCAATTACTCACTCAAGCAGTTTTCCTGTTGTGTCCAGCATGCACAACGGGCGATAAGACGACGGCTCTTCTGGATTCTTGACACCTTTTGGTATAAGCACAAGCCGCTGTTTTTTCCATCGTTTAGGAAATTGTCCTGTTTGAAAGCAGGTGGTGAAGAGACTGCTAAAGACTTCTGACTTTTTTGTTAGAACAGTCTTCACTACAGCGTTAGGGATACCATCCAGTCCCGGGGTCTTGTTTTTTTTTTATAACCCCTGCAGCCAAGAGTACCTCTTCGGTGGTCACGGGAGGTATCTCTCCTTCAGTGATACTCCACTGCTCTTGCACTCTCAATACCTCATCGCACTGCGGGAAGAGGACAGCAACGATTCTGGCTATATCACTTTTCCTTTTTTGCGTTTGGCTACTGTTACTCTGTAGTCTTTTCATGACTATCCTGTAAGCGCTGCCCCATAGGTTGTTATTCAATTCATCCCTTAGGGAGTAGAACGCGTTATATTTACTTTTGCGGATCACATTCCTCAACTCTTTCCGTTTGTTGACGAATTCCGCATACAACTGTGGGTAGCGTGATCTCTTCGTTTTACGTGACATGAGTCAAGCACAAAGTACAAAACCTAAAAGCATCACATATTTGACTGGGTAACAGTAACAATCTGGCGCAAGACTAATGACCTTGCCCGGAAAAAACAAATCATTATGGAAAATTTAACAAGCCTCAGGACTTGCTAAATAAGGCCAAGACCGGTTCGCGGTTGTAGTGCCGAACATGATGAACAGTAACAATAATGAATGCAAGCTGGCCAAAGTCGGCGAGGACATCAGAGGACATTTAGCGTGTTAGTGAATCGGTAAAAGAAAATCCATTACTACCTTCATTGACAAGAGACTGTGGCAACCGGAAAATCACACATTATAAAATTGTCAAAGGACCATTTTACGAAGAAGCTTACATCTTGATTTGCATCTCGAAGCTTATAAAGTTCGACTGACATTAGAATTGAAGCCAAAAGACTTCTTGAAAGATACGTTCTGGAAAACTCATATTACAACTAGGAAATATTGAACGGCCCTCATGGAGACCGATTATTTTCTGTGGGGATACTTAAGGTCAAGAGTCTATGAAGGGAATCTGAGAGGACTAAACCTAACGCAACCAGCCCAGTATAAAAAATCAACGCCTTTCCAAAAGCAACTTCTCAATGTATTTTTGAGAATTTGTGAAGTCAACTTAAACAGTGAGAATGAGTTGGTGGAAGCCACTTGGGCAGCATAATTTCTGAGAATTAGATAAGATTAAAATTTCCCTTTTTACTGTTTTTAACATACAAATAAGACGTTTCTAAGTTCCTGAAATATTTTTTTATTTTATAATGAAACCAGGCATATAGCTAAGGCCCGCCCGGTATTTAAGGGTGCAATCAAATTCCTTTTGCGCGTAGTGCAGTCTAAACCAATTTTCTGTGAAATGATGAGTGAGAAGTCCACACAAATCTCAACTCGCCCGGCAAAAAACAGAACATGGTGCAGGAAACATCGGAAATAAAAATTGGAATGTGGGTGTAGTGCGTAAGATCCGAAGTATCAGTCCGGAAGAATTATTTCTACCCTTAGTGCTCAAAATAAAACAGAAAAGGGAAACACCGATTTAATCTCGTCTGCAAGAACGAAACAACCTTTGGATCTGTAACTGCCTCTTATGAAGCTCTAATTGGCTGTTATTATACACCAGGTGGTGCAGAGTTAGATTAATTAGCAATGAATAGATTCAATTCGCGAATTCGCCACTAAATTATTTGAAGATACGACACTAAATCAATTATTTACTACATGGCAACATCGCCATCAAGGGTTTTAATGCAGTAATACGCTCTGCGCCTGTTACGCACACCGATTTCTCTATGGCCGGTCGATATTCAATTATGAACGGAGTGTTATTTGACTATTGTAAATTTGGGGATGGATTTTTCTAATGCTACACACATTATTGGCTTTTAGTCGGTGTTTGGATACCTTAATTGTTAATGACTGTACGACTGTATTAGTTACCGCCTAATAGCTACCTGATGTATAACTGTAGCACTTCTATTCATTGGTGCTAATTAATCATATTTACCTAAAAGAATCAATAATTATGTCTATGGGCTTTTATACAGTGCACACTTCCTATAACTTTTATGCGTCGGCCCACCACTTGACCCTCTGGGCGCAAGACGAAGTTAGCTGTACCTTAAAGAACCACTGCCCTGGTTGCTTACTCTTATTGTTGCATACATATCGTCTGGTGGCAAGCAGAGCCGCAGTTCGTAAGTGGTTTCCTTTATTCTGTTCGCACAAGGTGTTTGTCCTTAAGCCCACTAATTTCCGCCCACGTGTGCCGGGCAAGAAGACTAATCTCATCACGGCGGCATTGTAATTGCCATTGCGATCACGTCAGTCGTGTTGGATTATTGTGGAGATGCCGCATCAGATGATGTTTTGACATTCGAATGAGATGATGTGTGATTCATGAACCGTGACTCAACGAGGTACCATCGATAGTGGCTCTAACCTCCGGAACCTCAACCACGACCGCGAAGAGTCTATTCAACTGCGATTCCCCGAGACAATGTCGTAAATTTCGGGCTTACGGTCTGCTTGTTAACAATTTAACACGTCTTAATCGTTAAATTTGTTACCAAAATCGATACTCTGGGTCGGACCGGTTGAGCTGCTGCACCGTTGAGCTGTTGAGCAGCGATGCACCGATGCGAGTTCACACACAAAGTGTGGATTAACGTGTATTTTAAGATGTGTCCTAGCCACCAATTTGTGTCACCCAACAATCGGATGCTATCTGGACGTTGGCTGGCTGCCTCCTCTCATGCGACAGCATCCACTTGGATGTTGTCTGGCTGGGCAGTCGAGGAATGGGAGACACAGTGCACCGAGCACAGCACATCGGGACGGATAATGACGTTATAAAAATCTTTGTAATTCGCTCATAAAAACGACAATCAATAACTTTCGATGAACATGGCCGATAAGCTCGCCTCGGTGTGGGGGTCGTTTGGTCAGTGCTGGACAGGTGTGGGGAAAGAGTGACGAGATGTACGCCGGATATTCGATTTGTTGATTCGCAAAACAGTTGAGGAGACTAAGATGGCGGGAGGGGTATTTCAGGGCAAGTTATAATCGGTTGATATTGCTTCTGTGGCAGGGATGGCGGGAGACTGGCGGGTTGGGTTTCACCGGATCGCCGGTGATGTGCTATTCCTTTTAGCTGTGGCCTGTTGTAGTAGTCGCTGCTGTAGTTGTCATTGTTGCCTCAGCTAAGTCATTATCGTTGTTGGATAGAGGTGGACATCTCGCAGGCAATCGGGGAATCATCGCATTTTTCAACGCGACACTTTCGAGCGCAATAAACCTCTTAACTTGTTCACATATACTTCAATTTTTATGGGTATGTTGTGCTTGCTCCTTCAGACGAGGCAAGGTTCTTATTTCTCTCGTCGTTTTCTTACTGAAATTCGGGTGGTCAAGTGTAGTGCATAGATGACTGGTTGGTGACTTTATGGAGAAGGTAAGCTTAGGCTTTAAATTGACAGAAAAGATTACTTCCACAGATCTGTGACTGATCGCCGATGTCAATGAGATCCGAGAAGGTTTATTTTCGTTATTATTTCTACTATGATTTTCAAAGACATTATTGTCGAATATATGGAATTTTCCTCATAGGCATACCACCTCTTACTTTTATAGTACATTTATGTAAGATATTCACCATTGTTCAGTTGTCTATGACAAATCAGGACTGATTGAAATAAACATGAAATCGCAATTCACGAGGTATCTGAGATGGGGAAATAATTCATGAAATTATTTATCAATACCCTTACGGGAAAAATAGAAAAAAAAGAAGTACGAGTACATTAATAACATTTGTTTTTTCGCTGGGAGTGGTTCTAAGAATTGTTATTTACTGTGTTTACTCTTGTAGACCGTCATAATATGCCTTGGAATTTAATATTTATAGCATTTTACATGTAGAGTAATAAATTTTGTTTTAGAATGAGGAAAAGGTAGTTGGCGTTTTTCTGTTTGCTTCATTTTAAAGTGTCGTAATTTTAAATTGGTTAGCTGCGTCTGGTTACTCGTTCGTTTTTAGTTTGGCAGATAACTGATCAGCTGATTATTGGTGACAAATGCAATTGGTTCAAAGATATGGTAAAGTAAAAATAATAATAAATAAAATTTCAAAAAAAGCTATATTTTACAACTTTACTATGTTAAATGAAATTTGTCGCATAGATTCGGGAAAATAGTTGTGGTGTTTATTGTAAAGGCAATCTATCGCATTAACTGTCAGAAAATGGATCTCTTGGTGTCGTTCTAGAAATTTGGATCAGAAAATTCTAGTTCATCTGGTAGGCCTATCACTGAGAGCAATCATGAATAAGGTTTAAAATCGCCAAAGTACTGAGGATTGACGACGATTGCGCCCACCGTATAGTGCTGATATTGTACTGTCATCGCAAAACTCTCTTGCCGGCGTAAAATTAGACTGCGAAATTCATCCGTGTCAGCTCTTTAAATTAGGTTATGATTAGCAACGCTTCCCTGTTAGTATGAACGACGATCCTCTGTATTTTTTGTATATCTAAAGTTTTCTTTCATTGGGAATTGGTAAGTACTCTGTGATTCGCTGGTTTCACGGGCAAATTTATGAAGAGGAGATACACATCAACCGAGTGTCCTTGAAATGATGAAACGATTGACGGTTTTTTTTTTTAAATATATGTGACGGATGTGAAACGATTGACGGTTTTTTTTTAAATATACATGCGCACAAAATGGTTTTTTTTTTGGTACGTTTGAATATCAATAAACATACGGGATGGAAGAAGAGGGAGAAAATTAGAAAAAGTCGTGTTGTTCGACTGGAAAACGATGTCCTGTGTTTGCGTCAGCCTGCACCTCTAATGTTTTCCGGTATCAACTCTCTGATAACTTGGGCAGAAGGAGCGCTGTTGTGGTAATATCTGAACGAATATTGTTTGTGGTAATATTGTAGTGGCAATCTTATTGAGAGCGTCCCCTTGTCTTTAAAAGGATAAGGTCTCTCCGCTCGACCGCCCCTAGTTGTTCGGAAGAGTGGCGATCGTTCATATTGAGATTAATAAAAGGCGTGTTTGTATCGGGTTTGTTTAAGTTACTTCAAGTTTATTCTATTGGGAGACTTATTTTTTGTTATAACTTGGTGTATTGGCAATCGATCGGCCAACACGGACGCAACGTCCACCAACAACTTTATCTTGGTGGGCCGTGGGGATGACGTCAGGAACAAAGAGCTGCTCCTGGCGGGCCTTGATGTTGACTGTCGTTCTGCAACAATCTTGAAAGTAATGCTGTGGAAGGGGAAAAGAATACCTAGATCGATTGTGCAGCAATCCCAGAAATAATCCTCCTCCAGACGGCAATAATAACACGGGTTGGTTGATTTTTTTTGTTTTGTTTTTAAACCACATTTATTTTCCTAATTCTTTTTACATGTATAATATTAGGGGTAAATGTTAAACCCTTTCCTACAATCACAATCCTTAAATTAACTTACTGGCTCTATGCGAGCTCTCTAAATTACACATTACAACTTGATTTTTATATATGCCTTTCGTCGTACATCGTTTTTTTTTTTCTTATATATATATATATATATATATATATATATATATGAAATAAATCATATATTAGAGGGACTGTGGGGATTGTAAGTATTGTTGCCAGCGTATGGCACGAGATTCACTTTAACCCACTGCACCGTCACTGCGAAATTGTCCACCAAGAGGAAGAATGAATGAAAGCTTGTTGTTATTTTAACGTTCTTTATTTTAATTTAATTGGGTTTAATTTATATGGTACACTTTGTTTTTTTTTTCAAAAAATTATTGTCCTTTTTTTTTTTTTTTAAATAACTGATTTTAAATAAGAACTCGACGCGACGCGACCTTTCGTCCTGGTGATTGAATAACGACTGGCGTGAATTAGGGTTGAAATTCATATTTCTTTCTACACACAGGACAACCAAAAGAGACCACGCCTCTGCTCTCTCAACCTCACGCCCGCCAAAGTATGAGTAACTTTTGTTAATAGGGTAATTGACGGACATGAAAAATGAGAGAACAGAAAACGTGATATGCTGGGATCTCGGGGTAGCTTTGGTTGTGTGTGTTGGTATCAGATGCAGCTACTGACACGACCTACTGACCCAGTGGTACGACTATGGTGTAGTTAGAGCGCATTGAACCGCGGAAAGAAATACGAATGAGAGGGAAACCTAGCGGATGTTACTCCCCTGCAAAGAGAGATCATTGATCCCAAGCGAATGGGTGATCTAAGGGAAAGTCGATAGGACGCCGCTGATGTTTGGGAAATAATTCGCGTGAGAACCAGACTCTAAGACGCTGAAATTACCCCAGCTTTTTTGCTATGATGCAACAGCGTCGTTCTTTTAGACTTGTTGTTGCTAACCGACATTATGAGATTTCCGATGGGAAACTCATGGTTAGCAAGAATGGAGTTGCCGTATGACATTTATGTAGCTAAACTCAATTATGCATTATCTGCAAAGGATGATGAGTTTAGCTACACGTCCGTTTGAAATGTTTTACAGGGGAATACATATAAAGGAAATTGTTAAGTATGACGCGCTGAAAGCGGTCGAAATTAGGTGGAAATGTTGGTTGAAATTGTGGGTTGTTTTTCATATAGCATAGAGAAACCCCCCACAGGACTCCTCGTTTACATCTATATGTATATATTATTATTACAATTTTTTTTTTATTATTATTATAACAAACAAAAACTTCAAAACGAAACGAATAAAACATAAAATAAGAAATAAAAAATAAAATAGAATAGCCACACAAAAGTAATGGGGAAAGGCGAACCGGGGGGGGGGGGGGGGGGGGGGGGGGGCAAGAGGAAAGAGAGCGTTGCTCTTGAAATGCATACTACTCGTATATCTGATGAAGTGAAGTCCTCTTCTCGTTGAGAAGCCACCACCATTTAGGAGATGTTCGATCTTTGGCTGATTTATCTCTTTCACTGATCGCCGTGCTAAAACGCATGCGGTCTGGGGCATTGGAGAATTCGTTTGTCCCTGGCACGACGGAGAGCGTGGTAAATAATCGGGCCTCCATGCACGTCTTGGTTAAGGTCTTATTGATCCAAGAAAGGGAACCTATCTGGGGGAATAAACCCATTCTGGAGGGTATTCTCCAGATACATATCATTGGGATAGAATGCTCCCGAGATAGGAGCATTTAACCCTGATTTGTTATACAGGATTTTGTTGGGATAGAATTTTTTGTTTAGCGACTCTGGTGTTCTATAAAGTCCGAGGCAGGAACGCAAACACTGCCGTTCGAACACACGAAACTTCTCCATATAAAGTGGAGATATATTATACCATACTGGACAGCCATAAATCAAAACTGGTCGGATGAATGCCGAGTACGAAATTATTTTGACTCTGGGGTCAAGAAGACTACTCCGGAATAGACTTCTTGTCATAGAATATGCGCTTTTAGCTGCGGAGAGGGACGCTGCTACGTGCTTGTCAAAATATAAATACTGGTCTAGCCAGATACCAAGGTATCTAACTACAGTTTTCACTTGCAGTGGAAGGTTATTGTTACCTACAATAGAAAAGTGTTTCCAGTTGTATTTTGTATCCCTCGAGGCCCTGGATAGGGGCGTTCTGAAAAGGATAGTCTCAGTTTTCTGGAAATTAATCTTTAATTTCCAGTCGTCGCAAAATTGTTTTATTTTGTTGAAGTCATCTTGAAGGTGTCTATTGATGACGTCTATTTTTCCTCCTGTTCTGTACACCACTATGTTATCGGCGTACGCAATGGCGTTTTCGAGAGAACTGACTAGATCACTAGTGTAAATATTGAATAGAATGGGAGAATTCACAGCTCCCTGCTGTAAGCCATTTTTAATTTGGAAGGTCTTGTTGGAGAGTATGTCCCCGCATTTCACCACAAAATGTTTGTCCATTATCATATCATAAATGATATATAGCAGATATTGCGGCATACCCAGGTTTGTTAAGTTATAGACAAGTCCTTCTAACCATACGGTGTCGAAAGCCTTTTCAAAGTCAACCAAGCAGGCGCCTGTACATTGTCGCTTTGCCTTGTTCCACTGTATATCGGAAACAAGTTTCGTCGCTGCATGAACTGCATCATGTCGCGCTCGAAAGCCAAACTGGTTGTTGGGGATGATATCATTTTCATCACACCAACCTATCAGTGCTTTGTTTATAATTTTTTCGAATACCTTGCTGATGTTGGGAAGCAGGCTAATCGAGTGGAGATTGGCTGGATTGCTCTTATCCTTACCCTTTTTGGGCATAGGGTGGACTACTGCAGTCTTCCAATGGGTTGGTTAGTGTGCATTGTTTAGAGCGTTGTTAAACAAAGTAGTGTATATGTTCACTGCTTCGCGAGGTAAGTGTCTTACAACCACATTTGGGATGCTATCTATTCCAGATGATTTCTTATTTTTTATTGATCTATGTATGTTTCTAAGTTCATCCTTGCGCATAAACATATTTGTATTTTCACTTCTGACGAGAGAATCCGCCCTATTATTTTCGCCGAATGTGATGAAACTACGGTTTTCGGAACGCCAGTTGTGAAGTTCGTTGCGCAGCGAGCAATGTCTTTGACAGGCATTGCTTTCAATTTCAGTGTTAGCATGAACTGATTCGTTAACTCTGTACACTGCTTCGAAACAAGCTCCAATTGAATTCGCTTTCTTTTGCGGATCTTCGAATACTATTACTTCATCATTGGAGTTGATGTGCTCTAAGGTGAGTCCTGCGTTCAGCATTATCTGACAATTTTCGGGAGTCCGTGGAATTCGGAGACAATGTTGCGTATTTCTCTTTTTACTATGCGATCGAAACGCGACCAATGTGCTTTTCGGAAATCGAAAGAGTGTACCTGGTCGTACTGCTCAAGCAGATGGTACTCGTTTGGCACGTGTATTACGGCTCCAAGTCCGTAATGATCGCTATGGTACTCAATTGTGCGAAGACAATTTCGAGTAGTTACCTCGGTATCTGGTAACGGAATTTGATCATCTGTCATAAGTAAATCCAGGAAGGAGTTACCTCTTGGATAAGACGGCGTATTTGTAGCGTACAAATCTAGTTTATGCTCGATCGCTTTGAGGTCAGATTGCCCCAGGCACTGTGCTTGGCGTTAAAATCACCAGCCATTAAAAAGTAATTGTTTTCCGAATTTAACTTGAGACTTCGGAAAAGCGTATCGATTTCACAGATAAATTGGGTACCTTGAACAGTTTCAGGAGCGTAAGCAGCGACTATATATAGATGCCTTTGACTTTTTAGCGGAATTTATTTAATGCATGCCTCTAGCACCTGGAATTTGTGTACTTCCCTGCTGTAAACGACCTTATGGTGCAGACCTTTCTTAACTAAGATAGCGACCCCACTCCCTCGAGTAGAGTGTGGTCGATCTCGTCTAATTATGTTATAATTTTTGTAGCCCATTTTGTGCCTTTGGTTTAGCTTAGTTTCGCTAGCCAAGAGCACATCTGGGCATTCGACTTGGAGCAGATTGCCTAAGTTATCCCTTCTTTCGATGTGGATTAGTGAATTTACATTCACAGCTATAATTTTTAGGTTAGGTTCAGACGAAGGGTTGAAGATTTGGATGTGGCGAGTTATTTGAGAACAGGGTTGAATAGAGAGTATCTATTCGTGCTCTTTGTTCAGTCAGTGTTTTTTGAAAATCGGCA
This sequence comes from Microdon myrmicae, assembly GCA_963931805.1. Taxonomy (NCBI): domain Eukaryota; kingdom Metazoa; phylum Arthropoda; class Insecta; order Diptera; family Syrphidae; genus Microdon; species Microdon myrmicae. The sequence goes on along the minus strand of OZ007497.1, from coordinate 3,743,611 downwards.
AATTGTCCTTGCATGGTTAATAACATTGTTATTATTTCTGAATGTGCCTCTGGTGCAGGCATTTTTCCATTACTATATGTATGTTCCATGGATGCTGGTTGCTTAGGAGCACCGGCCATTTGTGCATATGACACACAAGGAGCCACGAAATTGTTGTAAGAACGAGTTTTAATTTTTTTCTCTTCTTCAACTTGTTTCTTTTTGGATTCCAATTTTAATTTCATTTGTTGAAATTTAGGACATCCTCTAAAATTAGCAGTGTGACCTGTATTTTTACAGAGGATACAGGACAGTGTTTACCTATCTGGAAGCTGTTCCTTGCCCAAGGGGCATTCACCAATGATATGGTCGGAGAGGCACTTTACGCACCTGAATTGCATATGGCAGTTTGATGCCGCGTGCCCGAAGCGTTGACAACGCATACACTGCAATACGCGATCGATTTTTCTTATTTTTTCTCAACTTATTGTTTGGTGGTTGAGGTGTTTGATGTATCGGAGATACATCTTTACTAACTTTACTGTTGGGACTCAGTGATACAATAGAGAAAGGCAATTTGCAATTGCGTTTTCTGGAGTTGGCGGTAGAGAAGGGTTCCACACCTGTAAATTTTAAATTGTCGGTTTCGACATTTTTTAATTCCTCTAATACCTCCTCAGGGGAAAAATATGGATCAACTCCTTTTAGGAGCATGGAAATTATTTTCTCCGATTTCGGGGTGTACGTGTAGTACTCGCTTTTTGTCCTACCCAAAGCAGTCATTACTTTGCGATAACCTTCAATATCATCGCACATTAATTTTATTTTAGAGTTATTAATTTTTTTCGTTTTGAAATTTTTCAAGTTAACTCACCTAATTTTATCCAGTTTACATGGACGTAAGTATTATAGGCGGCGCCTTTTCCTTTTTGTTGGTTACGATGTGCTGGTTTGTTTGCTGCTTCTGCATCTCCTTTGTTTGCTTCCTGATGTTGTTACTGATTTTTCCGTTGTGCTGTTGGATTTTCTTGGCTTTGTTGTTGCTGCACCAGGTCTTTTAATTTGAGGATTGCTTCTCTTTGTTTATTGAGTTCTTCTTTTTTTGTGTCAATATCCGCAAGCAGTTTTTCTAATTCCGCCGGATCTGTTGCAGTACCTGTGATATTGTTTTCTTCATCAGCAGGTAATTCGATTTCACTTGGGTCAAGTTCAACCAATTCGTTGAATTGGTTGCCTGCGCCTGTCTATTCGTTTTTCTTTCCTTTTGCATTTTTTTTCGCCGTCTGTATTTGGCTTGTGCCGCTTTGTTATAATACTCGCCTGTCGCTCGAGTCGGCTCCGTGTCATCGTTTTCAAGTCTGACTGGCCCCTTTTCATGAAAGTGACGAGCTCTTTAGCACTTTGCTTATTTCCACAATTGTTTTTTTTTTAAACAACCGCTCTCAGTGGCGGCCACACTGTGTAATCCACCCTTGCACACACACTCGCGCGACGAATTTTTTTAATTATTTTTATTTCTTTTCTTTTGCTTTCTCCTGTTGTCAGATATACGTCTTATCTCTTTGACGTGCTGGTAACGACTGCACGGGTTGGTTGATTTTACTTAATTATTACTTTTTTTCGTCGATTATTTGGATTTTGTACAAAAGCTAACGAACGAAGTTTTGTTATGAATTTCTCCCTTGACAACCAACATTATTCGTTTCTGTCAGTTGGTTGCTGACATTTGTTATTTTGTTGCTAAGGGTAGCATTCAGTTGCGAATTCGCTGGTTGTATCCAATGCGAATCCGCAACATTCCGCCCGCCCTCGCCAATCATTGACGAATCATCTGGCTCCAGGTGGTCGTCTGGAGCTTGGTCGGGGGGTTCCTCCTCCAGTGGAAGGATGCTGATTAGTCCCTTTCGGCGCTGGAAGCCGTTCTCTCCTGTGGTCACGGAACTGGCCATGTGATCTGGTTTGGAGTTGTAAGGTCGCAACCCACGATCAGTGACCACGTGCTGACTTGATTGGTCTCACTACATCGAGACTAGTGGTAATGAGGAGTGCTGTGTCCGTTGGCGCCCGTCCAAAGTTAGCGGCCGGCGAGATGCGGTCGTTGGCGTGAGAGACCGCAGCGTTTAGCCGGATGCTGTGGTTGGGACTCGGTCTGTCCCTGGATACCGGGGAGCGCCGCCCACCAAGCGGGGCATTGCGTGATCCTTGGTCTATTGTGGTAGCTGTGTGTTGCCTTGAAGCCTTTGGGGGCCAGGCTCTCGGCTGTTCGATTGCCTGTTGTCCTTGCGGCGGTTCAGCGGGTGAGTGGCAAGTCCGACAGTGGGGCCAGGAGGGAGGTCGGGTGAAGCTGTACCCGTCAGTATCCACTCCAAATGAGTCCTGGGCGATGATGTCCGAGTGGTCGGACTTCCTAAGTCCTGCTTTAATGATGGCTGAGTAAACAGACTCCGGCCGCCTTCGCTAATCATTGGCGAACCCTTTGGTTCCAGGGGACGGAGGCCCAGGGCCGTGGTCTTCTGGTGATGCGGCGGTCTGAAAAGAGCCGTCCGCCCTGAATTGATGACGGATGAAGGATTGGTGACGACGAGAGTTCCGTCGCTGGTGTCCGATACCCTTGGTCGCAGTTCTGACCATTTGATCGGGGTTGGAGTTGTAAGTTTGCAACCCACGATCAATGACCACGCACTGGCTGGAGATCGAAAGGACTGCATCGAGACTTACCGATGGGATGCGGCCTTTGGCATGTGAGACCGCAACGTTGAGTCTGGTGCGGCTTCTTCCATGGCACCGTCCGCCGGTCCTGGCGGAATGGCAGGTGCGGACACAGTTCCTACTGGACTGAGTGAAGTACCGCCTCTCGTGGATTACTGAGAGGCGTGCTGGTTGGTTGGGATTCGGTTGATCCCTGGATGCTGGGGAGCGCCGCCCGCCAAGCGGGGCATTGCTCGCTCCTATCCCTATTGTGTGGCTACATATGGTAGCGGTCGTCCTTGATGATGCCTGCCATTGGCCGGAGTTTGGCCACCCGGTGTCTCTGTTAGATTGCTTGTACTACTGGCAGTTGCTGAGAAACCACCAAGTGATGGAAGATTTCCATCCGAGTTGGGCAGCGAATTACAATTGGCTGATATTTTGTCCGACATCACCGATAGGTTGGTGAATGACAATTGCGTTTGGCCTGCTCCTAGGCCATTTCCTTTGGAATATTGCTGCTGTTGCAATTGTAGTTGTTGCTGTTGCAATTGATGTTGCTGATAATACTGACTATTAAACGGGCTCTGTGTTTGGTCACGGTCACTGTGGACATCGTGCATGGGTGCTGTTGCTTGGACAGTTGATGGCGTATTCATGGAATACACTGACGTTAGATCTGGCACGGATCCTGTATTTGCCATGGCTATTGCTTGTTCTTGAAGCGTTTTGTATAAGCAGTTATTGGTCGTTGCGCATTGTTCAAGGTGGACCAGCTCCTCTGGGTTGGAGTAGTAAGTTCGCAACCCACGAGGAACGGTCATGTGATGTTGTGCCCCCCAACACGTGCGCGGCATCGGTTTCCGTTGGGGCTTCGGCGTTGGTCCGAGCATCGGGACATGAGTCGGGTTGAGGTTTGGGGAGACTGGATTGAGCGCGCACTGGGCCTCGAGCGGTCTCATTGGGTTGGTATTGCTGCCTTGATCGGCGCTGATCGCCGTAGTGGAGGAGGCTGTATCGAGCACGAACTGGGCCTCGAGCAGTCTTGGTAATTTGGTGTCATTGCCTCGGTCGGCGGGTTTCTCTGCAGCAGGCTTCTTTCCTTCTTTCGGTGCATCGGGTGTCTTGGTATCTTTCTTCGCTGGTGCTGGTGCACTGACAGCTGCTGGTGCCTTATTGCCGAAATCAGCCTTCTTTTGGAGTGTCGATTTAGCGGTGGGTGGTGCTGTTGCAGTTTGCACTTCTTTCACTGCTTCTGGAACATTCTTGATATCCTTGGCGGCGTTAGTTGTAGGTTTTGGATCGTTTTTCTTTTCGACCGGTCCTCCTTGGGCTATCTTGCTTTCGACAGCACCTGTTTTGGCTGGTTTTTCGGTGTCTGTCGTCACACCTTTGTTGTCCGTATGGGCTGTGTGTTCCGGGGGCATCCTTTGTGATACTAATCTAGATGGATGACCAGATGGCATACGTATGCCAGTTGTGGAAGGAGTTACCGACCACCATGAAGGTTGCGACATCAATGGCGGCAATCGACTTTGTGGTTGATAAAAGGTGTCCGCCGCATTCTTGTAAGCTGTCGGACGGTCGACGTTGAGGGCGTGCCTTGCCTCAGCAAGCTCTGTGGCCTCGTCAAGGTATGTCTCCTCAGCCTCGTCGATGAATCTCTCTTCAAAATAGCGTTGGATGACGGTCATCCATGGAGTTACCAGACATATGAGTTGTTCATGCCGATTCCGAATCTCATCCGCAGTCTCGCTGGAGGGCGCGCTCGTGCGCCTCCACTGTAGCCAGTGTCAGTGGCCCTCTCTTCCTGAGATTGTCGAACGCGCACGACATCTTCTCGTGTGCGGCGAGCCGCCATGAGCTGTTCGGCCAATGCAGCCGTTGTCATCTTTGATTTCGCTGTCATTGGTGCCGGCAGCATGTTGAATGGTCTGTTTGGATGTGCCGCGAGCTTGGTGACGGTTGGTCTTTGCGTCTGAACCTCGGTGTGTCCCGCGACCTTGACGTAGGTCGGTCCTTAGGTTGGACCTTATAATATGCCGCGATTGTCGGCGGTCGGTCCTTAGGCTGGACCCTGGGGCTGGGAACTGGGCAGCGGGAAATGATCCACAGATGGATCCCTTGCAGTGGCGCTGCTACTGATCGCGGTTGATCCGTCTGTTTTTCGGCAAACGCTTTAAAATCTCTGAAGGCGTTTAAAACCTCGATCTTGCTTTTGATCATTTTCACTGTGCACCACCTAGAACAATTGTCGATGAACGTGACGAAGTACACAGACCCGCCCAATGTTTTGATGCTCATTGGTCCGCAAGCGTCGGTGTGAAACAGGTCCAATATGCCGGTTTTTCGCGCTGACTCCTTCGGGAATGGAAGCCTCGTTGTTTTCCCGAGAGCGCAAATAGCGCACTTCATGTCTTGTGTGGGCTGCCTGAAAAACATTCCTCGTATAGTGCCGTTTCTGTGGCTCGAAGTTAAATCCTTAATATTCAAGTGACCCAGTCTCTGGTGCCAGGTTTCCAGTAGTGATACATCCGGGGTAGTTGTAGCGGTGGCTGCATGGGTTTCTTTCAGGCTTGCTGGAACGAAGTACAGGTCGTTTTTCCTTGCAGCCTCGAATATGACCGCCCGTTTTGAGTTCGTTACTTTCGCTCCTTTATTATCGAAGGTGATTGTGAATCCTCTGTCAGCGATTTTGTTCACAGACATTAGATTTGCCCGCAGATCGGGGACGTGTAGAACGTTATCCACTTTTATGTTTCGTTATTTGCCCTTGTACTGGGTGATGGTGTTTATGTTGCCTCGTCCGGTGATGTCGGTTGAGGCACTGTTGCATGGATTTCGTTGTATCCTTCGAATGCTTCGGTGTTACTCGACATGTGGGATGTGGTTCCGCTGTCCAGGTCCCACCCCTTACTGACAGTCGACTTAAAAGCCTGAAATCCGTGTTGCGCTGAGTTGGTGTAAGCTAGCACACTTGTACCGTAGTTGTACGTCTTGTTTTCCTTTCCTCGATTTTTAGAAGATCCCGGTCCTTTTCTGTTGAGAGAGCGGCACTCGGCGACCTTGTGCCCGGCTTTTCCGCAATGGTAGCATTTGCAGGAAGGATCTTGTCGGTTTCCGGGCTGATTGTGTCCATGGCGTTTATCCCCCGTCCTCGTGTCGCGTTGTTTGGCGGCCATCGCGCCTTTGGCTTCATGTCGTTCGTTGGTGCGCATGGCGTCGCTTTCCTCGATTATCTTGATTCGTAGCGCCTCCGGTGAAGGTAACTCGTCTCAGGATTCTATGGCGCATCTGAAGTTCTCGAACTTCGGGGAGAGACTATACAGGAGCATGATGCATAGCAGATCTTTTATTTCGATTTCTATGCCGTTCAATTTATATTATTAAGTCACTTAAGTGTGTTCGCACGTCGTCGTGTTCGCTCATTCGATGAAGCGTCAGTCTCTTCAGTAGACAGGCTTTCCTGGCCGGACCTTTTGACTCGTACACGGAGATGAGTTTCTCCTATACTTCTCGGGAAGTTTCACACCCTTTGGTGATCTTGACTTCAGATGGTCCGATCGCTAGAATGATCTCTGCCTTAGCCTTCCTGTCTCCTGTTTTCCACCGCTCGACCTCGCCTGTGTGCGCCTCCGTCGATTCAGGTTTCACGATTCCTCCTGTCACATAGCCCCATGCGTCGTTCTTTACTAGGATCGCCTCCACCCGGAAATTCCAAGTGTCGAAATTATCCTTCCGCAGATGATGCGTATAGTATACCGGTTAGTATACCCGTCTGTCACGCGGGAGACCGGGGTTCGACTCCCCGTCGGGCAGCCTCGGGCGCAAGACTAATGACCTTGCCCGGAGAAAACAAATCATTATGGAAAATTTAACAAGCCTCAGGACTTGCTAAATAAGGCCAAGACCGGTTCCGGTTGTAGTGCCGATGATGATGAGTTGTTCGATGCTCGCTGTGGATTGCGCCATTTTGTTGATAGACGAGAATTTAGCTTTCCCGTGTTGTTTGTAGGTTTTCCACGCGTTTATCCAACCGTGACTCTATTTCGCAGTGCTCTGGTGAATGCCTGGGCCCATAACCTGTTGTAGGGTAGTAGAGACGAAGGGAGGATAGCACGTGGTGGTACGGACGTGCGCTGAAGCGGGTAGTTGATGAAAGAAGAGTGATGATGTGCACGTACAACACCAGGAAGCCTTTGCAACTTGACGAAATTAAATTAACTTTCATGTAATTGATCTGATATCGAAATTCGCACTTGGTCGCTTATGCGTTTCATTAGTGCTTCACTGTATTGTTTGGTTCTTCCCGAAACCTTATACGTTTTTCTTGTCAAAATTCGAAATAAAATTTAGCATTGTCGTAAAGTTTTAGTTCTTCTTCCAACAGCAAATCTTGGCGAATAGGCGCATAGCAATTGTACAATTATGTGAGTGACCATACGAGGGTTGCCTCTTATGTTTCGGGATTTGGCAACCCTAGTGTTGCAATCCGGCAATTGACAGCTCTGTCGTAAAGTTGGACATTTTTGAGGTTATACGCACTCAGAACGTTTTGACATACGAGCGCTATTTGTGTTGTTTACAGTAACTTAAAAGGTTCATTTCGGCCCAAAAATGGAATTAAATCGCCAACATTTTCGTGCGATTATTTTTTACAACTTTCGGCGTGGATTAACTCAGCAACAGTGCATGGATGAACTTAATTCAATTTTTGGCGATGAAGCTCCATCAAGGACCAGTGTTGATGGTATGGTGAATTCAATCGTGGTCGTAGTTCACTACAAGATGAATTTCGTGAAGGTCGTCCAAAATCAGTTGTTGTTCCGAAAACCATTGATGCTGTACGCGAACTGATATTGGAAGATCGTCATGTGACCTATCGTGAGATTGAGACAACCTTAGGCGTTAGTGGGACCAGCATACATTCAATATTGCATAAACATTTGACTGTCAAAAAAATTTGTTCGCGTTGGATCCCACACAATTTGTCAATCGCCCAAAAAAAGGCTCGTGTCAATTGGTCGAAAGAAACGCTCAAAAAATACGGTCGCGGTGCTTCGAAACACGTCTATGACATCGTGACAGGTGATGAATCCTGGATTTACGCGTATGAGCCCGAAAATAAACAGCAGTCGACTGTCTGGGTGTTTCAAGATGAGCCAAATCCAACAAAAGTTGTTCGCGCACGAAGCACTTCCAAGCAAATGGTCGCCTGTTTTTTCGGAAAAACTGGACATGTCGCAACCGTACCACTAGAACAACGCAGAACAGTCAATTCTGAGTGGTACACAACCATTTGTTTGCTAGTTGTCTTCCAAGAAATCAGGAAAACCAACCGCCGAAGACGGATCACTCTTCACCACGACAATGCGAGCTCTCACACATCGGCTGCGACAACTGCATTTTTGAGCACCCAAAACATCGATTTGATGGGTCATCCGCCGTATAGTCCTGACTTGGCACCGAATGACTTCTTTTTATTCCCGTACGTAAAAAACAAAGTGAGAGGTCAACGTTTTTCGACACCTGAAGAAGCGGTTGCTGCATTCAGAATGCATGTGTTGGAGATACCTCAATCAGAGTGGCAAAAGTGCTTCGACAATTGGTTCAAACGCATGCAAAAGTGTAAAGATCTTCATGGGGAATATTTTGAAAAACAATAAAGTGATTTTCGATGATCAATATTTGTTTTTGTTCTCTAATCCCGAAATATAAAAGGCAACCCTCGTATGTGATGATATGACTGTCCTAGTTTTTAGTGTACAAATCAAATTTGAATCGCGGGGCAGTTAGTCTTAAAGTTCTCCGCATTAATTCGCGTTCGATGACAAGACACAATTTTTTGGAAGATTAATTAATTAATTTAAAGACATTATTATAGTGGCGGTTTTGTTATGGAAGATTTTGTATTTCGCCAACAAATTTTGACTTGGTACTTTTTGGTACTTGACTTACCGTAGAAGCGAAAAAGTACCGAAGTAACGTCAAAATCAAAAGACATCCATTTCACTTTTGTGTCGATAGGCTAATGAATAAGCTATTTTGTCAAATTCTGCAACAAAAACTACTTGAAGGCTCCTTTTATAAATCCACAGCTCAGACCGTCTTTTTAAAGTCTATTTACTTTTATATCTCAATCTGCCACAAGATACCAAAGGTCGTAGTGGTACAAGTTTTATATCTCACACTTGGGGATCACACAAATGCGCCTACTTAGGTATCACTTCCAGATTATAACACACGATCAGTGAGCCCTTGTTAGAAGCCATCCGATGGTGTTGTTAAGGTATTTTAAGATACGTCCAGCGGCGATCACCGCTCTCAGAACCAATATTAATTATGGCTAAGTAAGCATCGAAAAGCCGGGATTCCTCTCCACCAATACCTTCGATATTGGGTCCAATATTTCATAAAGCAACGCACAGTCTGCACACACACGCATGCATGCGGACGTATTTATTATACAATTTATGATCAAGGAATTGTTTGACAATTCTTTATGGCAAAATTGTTCAGAGAGCATAAACATAAAACTCTAGGTGGTCCACTAGATTACACACCTCCTCAGGTGTGTTGAACATGCAACCTAACCAAAACTTGACTTGCTACAAGGTGTCCGTGTGTTCCAGCGGGGGAAGACGAGATAGGAAGATAAATACGTAAGAAAGACTTATGAATCTTCGATGGTGAAGGCTTGAGATCGAGCTGTGGATTCTTTTTCATTCATGAGTTCATGGTGTTGAATGTACCAAGCAGACTGCGCATGAGTTACCTACGCCTAGGTGAGCTGACACTCTTCGTTTTTGAGCCCTTTTGATTATACATCTTTGAGTCTTTGAATGTAAATGACTGTTGGGCCGTTTCTGCAGGATGATCTTGTTATTTGTTGACCGTTGTTATCGATCGGAAGAGTTGCTGCGGCAAGACCGGCTTTGCTGCTTAGGTAATCCCTGTATGACTTTATTATTAGAATATTAACTCGTGAGGCGTTAATGGTTTGTTTGTTTGGAAACAGTGCTTTTGAGTTGCGGATCATTTTGGAAGTAAATTAGCATCATCAAGGTATGTATTTGATAGCTGAAATTGTGTTTGATTGTTAAGATCTTAAATTGATGGGATTTACATAATTTCCTAATAAGCCAATGATGTGTTTTCATGTTTTGTGCTCGAAATGGTGTTTTTATGGCTTAAAATTTGGTATTTACTGGGCCACCGAGGGAGGCTTCAGGAGTTGTTGAATAATGTCTTCACCAGAGTTTACTGATTGAATATTCAAGCTCTTCTTTTATCGATATGATTCCATTGTACGAACTTTAAGTTGAATGTTTCTCCTCAACATTTGCTATTTTGTCGGTTTGTTTGGCATTTTGTGAGTTATTGAGCAAAGTTCCTTCTTTAGTTAAATTGCTCGGTCTCAATTGCATTGAAGTATTACATTACATTTTTCACATCAGAGGGCTACACACAGGCTACTTTATGACTCAAAATACACACAAATATACACAAAAACCTGGTCTGACATTTAGAGTATACCATATATTGGGTGTATATAGGTCTTGCAACAAGTGAGAGCACTAATTGCGTTAGCCTTAGAATTGGTTAAATTGTAGAGGGCGAAAATATATGCATACAACCGTAGAAATGCTCCATTGTGTTGGAAGAACTATGTGCTTTTGATTTGAAAAATACTTAATAGCCAGATTGATAATTATCCGATTCTTCGATGTGATTAATACGAGGGGGGCTGAAAAGCTAGCGAATGTAGTTGTGCATCTTTATTATTATTATTATTATTATATGCATAACTCACAAAAATTTCAGTATGCGTAAATTTTATTTGACAGTCGTGTGAGTTTTTGTGAAAATGGACATAATTGAGTATCGAGCTGTCATAAAATGTTTGTTTTTGAAAGGCAATACGTCTACGCAAATCAAATATGAGTTGGACTCTGTGTATGGCGATTCTGCACCATCATTTACCATAGTGAAATTTTAGGCAGCTGAATTTAAACACGGCCGTGAGAGCTTAGGTGACGATGAACGTTCGGGACGTCCAAAAATTGCAATAATTGACGATAACATCGCTAAAGTTCACCAAATGGTGCTAGGCGACCGCCGAAATAAAGTGAGAGAGATAGCATAGACTATGAAAATGTCCAAAGAACGTGTTTGTCACATATTAAATCAAGATTTAGGGATGAGAAAGCTGTCCGCGCGTCGGGTGCTGCGTTTGCTCACATTAGACCAAAAACGTGTTCGAATGAACATTTCCAATGCTCTGTTGGCGCAGTTTAGGCGCAACAAATCCGAGCTTTGGCGCCGATTAATTACTGTCGATGAAACTTGTATACACCATTATACGCCCGAAACAAAAATACAGTCAAAACAGTGTACTGCAAAGGGGGAATCGGCTCCAAAAAAGCAAAAACTGTTTTTTCAGCTGGGAAAGTATATGGCGACTGTTTTCTTTTTTTTTTGGATAGTCATAGAGTTATCTTAATCGATTATCTTCAAAAAGGAAAAACCATTACAGGAGCATACTACGCATCATTACTTGACCAACTGAGGGCAGAAATTGCGGAAAACGTCCATATTTGCAGAAAAGGAAAATCCCGTTTCACCAAAACAACGCGCCGTCTTACACCTCAACGGTTGCCATTACGAAAATCTACGAATTACCGTTTGAACTGCTTGACCATCCGCCTTACTCACCAGATCTAGCCTCAAGCGACTTCTTTTTGTTCCCTAATCTAAAAATTGAGGAGGGAGGACAGAGATTTCCGTCAAATGAGGAGGCAATCACTTTCGTGAACAGTTATTTTGCAGAGGAAAACACCGAGTACTATTTGGACGGGTTAGAGCGATGGGAGCAGCGCTGGGAGAAGTGTGTAAAGTTACAAGGAGACTATGTAGAAAAATAAAAATAAATTTTAAGAAAAAATGTCTTGTATCTTTGTTCGGTCGGAAACTTCTCAGCCCACCCTCGTACACGCGTGTGTATATAATACACGCATCTAGATTTAACCCATTTAAATACGCTCGGTTGTTATCCTCACAATTCACGCGGTTCCTTGTTCTAAATTTTATAGACTAAAATCCAATAATATCATTGAGAATCGTCAGAACCAAGGGTACAAATCCTCAGCCACCCACAATCCCTCGTTCAACAATCTAATATCTTAACATCGCTATGAGGACATTCATTTCATGGAGCCAACGTTGAAATTACCAACCATTTCGTTTCCCAATATTGTAACGCCCTAATCCCGTTGCTAATCCCATAGAATAGTATTCCCATAAAACTGCTTCCTTCTCAAATCGAAACGTAAAATTTTACACTTAATTCCTCTTAAATTGAATCCAGATCCTTGCCTTCGTACTACAGTTAATATGGTTTTCCTCGCAAGTATCAAATATTATTTTCGGAGTGAGGATCAGGATGTTCTTCGTTATTCTATCTTCTGACTCGTTCTACCGACACGCACATACATACAAACCAACAAGGAGGTAAATCCTTGCAAATGTGATTCAACGATTTAGATTGTAACACCCAACTAGGGATATTCCTAGCACTTCGTATTTTCCGAATAAAAATGAAATGAAAATCCTTTCATGGATTTTGTGCGAAATTCCGTCTCCTCTATCGTTGGCAGTTAAACAAACCGAAATCCTGCTTTTCTGGGGCCGGGGATTTAGGCTGAAAATGGCAGCAACAACAACAACGGGCTCTGGGACTAAGTGGGAACGCGAAGAAGATTGTTGTCAGTGAATTGAGGAAATCATTTACAGAAAACAATGCGAAAGTCAAGAACTGGAGAATGGGCTTCTGGATGGATGAATGGATGGATAGTGATACGGTGTGGGAAGACAAGCATGGGGAAGGACTTACAATAAAGTGAAATCTCTGTTTTAATTACACAACGTTTGTTGAAAGAGGCAACGGTCTAGTGGGGGTAAATAGACAAGGCACGTGGTAGCTGGTGGATTAGTGGACATAGTTAGATATGCTGAGGAAGTCCTGACGAGGCTTAATGTGGTGAAGAAAATCCACTGGAAATTAAATATTATCTCAGAGATAGATCGAACTGTGAGTTCCGAGTAGATTGTTGTGTTGCTTCAAAGCAGATAGTTTAATTCACATGGAGTCGTTAAACGGAAGCGGGTTGAGGGTGTTGTCGTTTTTGAATGCTAAATGTCATAAAAGCCACATTTAAAGTGTTTACCACCGATTCCCTACAAAATGGCACATTTTAGTATATATAACCGAGTATATATATATATATATATATATATATATATATATATATATTTATGGTAGTAGCGGCGGTGGTGTTGTTGTAATAGTAGTAGTAGTAGTAGTTGTTGTTGTTGTTCTCATCGCCGCCACCGCCCCGACGCAGACCACGCCGTTGTTGTTGTCGTTATTGTTGTTGCTCCTGTTGTTATTGCTGTTGCTGCTGCTGGTTGGAATTTTTGTGGGGCATATTCGCGACATGTTGAAAGTATTATTGGGACACTTTTGGGACGCCTTCGCAACACCTTGTGATATATTGGGTAATGCTTGTGCCAAAGGTGTCCCAGAGGTATATAGGGCGTCCAGTGAACAGCGTGCCGTAGTAGGAAGGACAAGACGTGACTTTTTTGGGATATTTAAGTTTTTTCAAAATTTCGGAATATCGGCGAGATAGACCTTCAAATTCACGAGTTTCATCGATGAAGGGACTGGACTAAATGCCATATGTGAATATCAGGAATAACTACATAGAGCTCTTAGAAATATAATTAGGAGACATAGCACCTTCAAATAAAAAAACATTTTTTTTTCAAAGGTCAAGTTTTTATTGAATACGAAGACATATCCTAATGAAACTTTGAAGATATGTTTTATTGGTCTCATAATATACAAAAACATTTGTTTGGCCCCACTTCGTCCGATACAATTTCAAAAAAAAAACCCAAAAAAATCACGGCATGCAGGATTAGTGCCTTCAAAAAAGTCTGAAAAAATAACGAGTTTTTAATCGGCATCAAAGCGGTCCTGGAATTACCTAAAAAGAAAAAAAAGTGGTTGAAAAATAACAAAATGGCGGCGTTTTTTCGAAAATTGACTTTTTACCCCCCAAAAATCTGTTGTAACTCAAAAAATTGAATTTTTTTGGCCCATTCATTCATTCTGAGCATTAACATGTGTAGATTAACATGTTAACATTTCAGAACGATCGAGTAAATACTTTTCTTTTAATCATACACGCCAACTTGAAAAACGTTGTTTTGAGAAATTCACGTTTAAAGTTATAATACAATTTTTTTTTTCATTCAAGAAGTATATAATAAGCAGAGAGAGCCTCGTGGTGTATATAAGATATATATAGATAATACCGGCATTCCAAAATGTCCCCCTCTATCTTTACAGCTGTTATACCAGAGAATAATGTATTATACTATATGTATATGTACCATATTTATTGAGCCTAACATTGTCCTCCCATCTCCGTCGCGGTCGCCCTGTCGGTCTCTTTCCCGTTGGCTTACCTTCAAGAATTCCATGCACGGTCCTATCGTTGCCCATTCGCGCCACGTGTCCAGCCCATCTTAATCTTCGTGCTTTGATTACTCTCACTATTGTAGGTTTGCGGTATAGCTCTTCCAATTCGTGGTTGTGGAGTTTCCTCCATTGTCCTGCCTCCTCGTCATATTTGCCGCCAAAGATAGCCCTTAGGACTTTATTCTCGAATACGCGGAATTTGTTTTCTTCCCGTTTTGTGAGAGCCCATGTTTCGCATCCGTATAGAGCAATCGGCATGATTGTGGTTCTATAGACACGGAGCTTTATATTCTGTGATAGCAGTTTGGATTTTAGCAGTTTACTGACTGCATGCCAACTAGCGTTGCCGGAGTGTAGTCTTTTGTTAATTTCCTTCGACATTTCGTTATTGGCTGTCAGTATTGTTCCCAGGTATTTAAGTTCTTTCACGCATTCGCTATATATGCTCATAAAATTATTTTGTTGAGAATTTCACTTTTATATTATTAAAATTATGTTTTTAAAGGTTCATTCTAACATATTCTGTTAACAAAAAAAATTCGATATTTTGAAAATTTGTAGGTACTATGTCCGCTTAGTAAAATATCGTCTGAATATAATTCCGGACTCAGCACTAAGAAATAAAATCTCTCGACCAATATATCAATGACATCATAAGAATGCATTTCTATCTAAGATAGTAAGATTCGACTTGAAAAGTGGGACAAAATCATTTTCACCGCAGTCATGATAACACTTGGTCAGCTCTGATTGATCAGATCTCCCGTGGATTTATTAGTATGATCTCCATATTGACGTTTAATAAAACGGTCGTATATATAGTATTATCGTTAGTTCGCGGTTAATAAGCATTTCTAAAAGTTTTGAAATGTGGGGCATTACTATTATGGTACGAGGGGAAAAGTATTAGTGATTTATTCTAGCTGTTTCCTTTTCTTTCGTTGAATGTTTGTTGCCTTCTGTTCGTCAAGGGATTCAGTGGGACCGCCGTGGTCATCAAGTTCATATTTATTTGTAGCACTAATTTAGGTGCATAGAGACTTTAATTAAGAGTTACATAACTTTACACTTTTCATGTACCATGTATGACATTTATGAGTCGACTTTACACATTTTAGTGAAAAATATAATATGTAAAGGTGTATTTATAATATTGAATGTACCTCTTTACATAGCAAGGATATTTTGTCTCCTTGATTTTTTTTTGTCTCTGGCTTTTTATTTTTCTAATTTCCAGGTAAAACTTAGAATTCCCTTCCTTTACTTACAATTTTATTTCATTGGCAAATTGGGAAACGCCAATTACTAAACATCTCATTTTTAACTACACCCAAAAGAATCCTTGCAAACACACCAGCAATTACTCAACGTAGTTTACCCGGTCATCGGTCATATTTCAAGAGAATGAACCCTCTATTCTCCCTTGTGCAATAAATCGCCCATAACGAAATTAAGATAGAAAAATTATATGCATGTACGTACATACAGCTCCGCCTCCCCCAGGTTTCGCCCGGAAATCAAATCATCACAACAAACCGCACCATAACTTGCAAAAGTGAGCACAGCACCCCAAGCTGTGAGTAAACAACGTATCAATCTCGATATCAATTCATAATTCATGTTTTCTAATGTTAAGGGAGAGAAATTAGCCACAAAAACAGCAAAAACAGGGGGTGGTAATAGCACAATTCATCGGCCAAGTGGAAGGGATGATATCTTATAACCGACTCTTAAAGCGACACCATCCCAAACAAACATACACTTCGACAGGACTACAAGTCGTTAGACAAAGCTTTTGAGAAAATTAGCTACTGCTGAACAATAAAATCTATAGAAGGGAACAAAAAAAAAAAACAACAGGAATACAAAATAATCCTCAAGTCACCCTCGATCATTCCTAATTGGTGTTGAATTAACTTTCGCAGCTTGCCACAAGGATAAGGGCACATCAACATCGGAAATGCCAGGGAGTGAGCGATGTATCATTTGATATCCCCTTGTCTAACACTGGCACATCCCGTGTAACGGGGCTGTTTGGCATTTTATTGTGTTTGTCTTCGCTTGCATCCCTTGTTGACTCGGATTGTTTATAGGACGCCAACCTGCCACTCGTGAAGCAATATTTTGTTAGTTGACTAATTCAGGGCCAATTTTATTGTTCAGGGGATGATCATTATTAATTTATTATTCCTTCAAGTAAAGGGATGCTCATTGATTTGACCAGGAGTATCTCTTCAACTGTCCGGAGATAGTGGGTAGAGGGTAAATTCTCAATATTTCTTTCGAACAGATTTCTGTACAACAACGGAAATGAGATGTTACCTAAATACTAAGCACCCTTGGGGGTTGAACTGATTGATTTAGATTAATACTCAACATACTGCAGCGAGTGTTTTATGTCGTGTCATCATTGGTGGTCCTGCACTGTTCACTTGCGCGTCTCTTTATGATTTTGTGTCATCTGGTTAATTTGAATAAATAAACAAAAGAACGGGTGGGTTGCTTCGCGCTGAAGTAAATATTGACGTAACAAACGATTTAGAGGACTGCAAGAATAATTTGCATAATCTATACAAGCGAAGTGGGGAAGTAGTAAACCAAGTCATTTTTCTGCTCAGAAAATGTAGAATAGCTGACTTAATGGAATAAGAGATTTACGCGCATATGTTTCTCTCAAGCCAATGGAGTAAAATGCTTTTAAGAACTAGCTTCCTACATTATCTATCATTATATTTGTGCTAGACCAGGTATGGTGAATCTTTTTTGGTGAATTTCACGTTTACGGTTGAATGTAAGTCAACCAGCTGCACTTCAATTCAATCAATCTCCAACCAATTAAAGCTAGACAAGTTTAATTTATCCATTGAGTTCAGATCAGGATACATAACAGACTTGACTGTTTCCCATAATTCTTTAAACTCACAAAATCTTTTTGAAAATTCTTCGATCGATGAATGAACTGTTGAATTGACCCTTTTAGTGACTTTTTCTTTCAAGTTTGATAAATACTTGTTATTTTTGGTAGCAGTATCGTTCCAGTAAACTTCGAATTTAACTTCAAAACGACGCTTTATTAGCTCTTTGAACCTCTGCGTTCAATACATTGAAACGCTGGCACAAGTCTGTAAAAGACATTAATTTTGAAAATTACATAACATTCATCAATTTCGGGTGCGGTTCAGTTTTTTTTTCTCAACATGTAAAAACGACTTGATTTCTTTTAAACAATCAACTAAACATTGAGTCCATATAGTCCACCACATGCTCCAAAAGATGCAGGGCACCATAAACGATATAAATGTCGACCTTTTCATGAAACCTCATTACTTGCCTTTTGATCGTGGAACACATATCAGTGAGAACTCGCAAGAAGAAATGAATGAGTATCATCTACGTAAAGTCACGGAAGAAGTAAAACTGTTTTAGTAATTCAAGCTGATCTAAAAGTTATTTTATTTTATATAACATAACGATATAAAAGTAATAAGACTGGCTTGAATTGACAACGATTCCCCAGAAATTCTCAAGATAGGTAGGTTAAATCTTGTGCTTGACACCAGATTGATCTTGCTGCAGTTACTACGTGAGTACTGAGCATGTATGAAATGAAGTAATGTTTATGAATTACTTTACGACCATGTATGAGCAACGTTGTGGCATCATATTATTTTCTTCTTATTTTTATTCCTTCAGCTTATGTTACATGGAAACCTCCCCCACCGCCCTTGTCCATTGCGAAACGGCAGCATAGAACGTGCATTTGACATTTTATATTATACATATAACATATAAAACATTTAATTAAACATAAAATTAAAATAGCAAACATTCAGTTACATTTTTAAACTACACATAAAAAATATTAAATGTGTCGGTTCTACGAACCACACAATCCACTATAGGTCGAGATATCGTCGTTCCACCAAGGAACATACTCACCTATATCCAAATTACACGTGCCCACAGACACGTGTCCTCAAAAGTCCTCCTTTCCACCTAAAATAAAAGGTAACATGCATCTGGGAGTCAACAACTCCACGTATCCACAGATACGTGGGTCATAAATCCGACCAATTGTCCTACGCCTGCACGGAGATCGAAGGACACGACCCAGCATAGAAATTGTGTACTACTCCATTAACTGGATATACACAAACGGCTGGTACAGCTGCGTCAGATTTAGTTAGACATCACATCCCTGGCGATAAGCGAATTGTCGGAAATCCAATCCGTCGACAAAACCTTTGCGTCTGCCGCAATATACTTCGTCTAAACAAAGACCAATGTGAGCACCAGCAATAAACCAATGCTGTTCCCATAGGGATATGTAAACAACGATAATTACATTATCCCATGATCGGCTAGAAGAAAACGCTCACTCGATTGTTTACGTAAACAATCCATTAGAGTTGTGAAATTCGGAACAGAGAGTGACCTAGAGCATGCAGACAATAACCTCCGCGTCTGTATGCTTGAGCGCGATCGTCTCTGGTGAAAAGATTCTCGATTGAGAGAAAGTTACCACCCAAGGAAATTGAAAGGAGGAAAAAGAAAACGATGGGGGTGAATAGGATCATCCCCGAGAGATCAGTACCAGCCTGACTTTCAAACCGACAACTTGTCGCTCAGTTTTGCTCGTGCTATTTATCTTAATCAACCGTTATTTTCACAATAATTATCACAATTTAATTATCATTATCTTGTTTTCTTTGCCTCGTTTTCCGCATACGTAAAATTTGAAAAAGTGTTAAAACCGTTAAGTTATGGCCCCTGGGCCACGTGTATTAAACAAAATTAAGCGCAAACGGTTGCGTTACGACCCCGTTATTGGAGGCCAAACTCCTCCCGATAAACTTTCAAAAGTGAACAATAAAGTGCTAGAAAAATCTAAAATGTGTTCAAACACTAACTTTTTTCAACCACTTCAAAGTCTGATGGATGACTCTCCTGAAATGGATCCGACCAATGACGAACAGTGCGCAGAACTTCCTAAAGAAACCGTTCCGCCAATTGTGGTGTTAAAAACAACTAGTGCTAAAGTGCGTGATATTTTGGGCAACATTAAGATAGACAAATACTTAATTAAAAGCATATCGCGTGGACAAAAAATATGTGCCCCAACAATGGACATATATAACAAAATCAGAACCGAACTCTTACGGTTAAAATGTGAGTTTTTTACCCACTCGCGTAAGGAAAATCGTCCATTAAAGGTAGTGTTATCTGGATTAGACTTGATTAGCAACGATATAGCGAAAAATGAACTAATTGCACTCGGGATTAAGTGCCTAGATGTTAAAAACATCACATTAAATTCGTCAACAAAAGCCCTGTACAAACACTACTTGTACATAGTCTACATTCAACGCGATAATGTTAAATTAAACGAACTAAAACGGAACTACTCTACCTTGTTCAAAACCATCGTTCGCTGGGACTTTAAAAAACATCATCCAGGTAAGGTCACACAATATCACAATTGGCAGCTTTGCGGTCACGGTTCGATGCATTGTCACATAAATAGCTTCTGTGCAGTCTGTTCGGGAAACCACAAAACATCCGACTGCAAAACAAATGGGGTCATCAAGTGTGCAAATTGTAGTGGGCCACATAAATCCACCGATCCAGAATGCATAAGCCGAAAGCAGTACATAGACATTCGCCGCAAATTATCCCCACGTGGACGTGGTACAGGAAATACAACGTTCCTACAGCCTCCGAGTGACAAACAGCAGCCACTGCCCGACCGATTATCCATTGATAATTTTCCTCCACTACCCCGATCTGTGCGTCAACCTTCACCTCCTTCATCCGCCTGAGCTTCTGGCCTTCATCAAACCCAGCAACCTTCCAACAGTGATACGACACACACGAAGAAAAATCCGTCAGAAACTTTAACTAATGATAACTTGTTCTCATTTAGCGAGATAAACTCTCTTCTTAATGAAGTTGTAACCAAGCTTAGTGCTTGTCAAACTAAAGCTGACCAATTTAACGTCATTACTTCATTAGCTATTAAGTACATATACTCGGAAAAAACATGTTAAGAAACTCTCTTAACATCATAAATTGGAATGCGAGAAACATCAAAAACAAACAGCATGCATTTTTTAGTTTCTTGATAAATTTTAATATTGACATTGGACTTGTTTCAGAAACCTGGCTCAAACAAGACATTTCTTTCTCACATCAAAATTACATATGTTATCGCCTTGACAGGGTACATGCTAGTGGTGGAGGTGTCGCCATTGTTGTGAAAAAATGTATAGAACATTCCTTGCGTCCTTCATTGCACCTTAAGTTAATTGAGGAAATTAGTATAGATGTAACATTAAGTGATAACTCCAAGGTGAGTATTTTTTCGGTCTATTTCCCTGGAGGAAATGGAAACATTGAGAAATCTACTTACTTTAAGTGGGATCTGCAAAAATTGTATAGAGTCAACACTCGAAACAAAGTAATTATTGGTGGTGATCTAAACTGCAGACATGAGTCGTTGAATTGTATTGTCTTGTCATTTTACTAGATTACTGAATCCAGCCCAAGTTTTTCCATACTTTATCCACTTCTCCCCACCTATATCCCAGCGAGTGCTAACAAGAACCCCTTAACTCTTGATCTATATATCACTAATATTCAAAATTACTGCACAGTACCATTAACTCTAAATGCGTTAAGTTCAGACCACCTTCCGATCAGCCTCACAGTGAATCATACAGTAGCTGTAAATCGTACCAGTTTATACCACAACTATTCCGCCGCCAACTGGAATTGTTAGAAATCATATATAAACACGAACTTGGTTCTAGGTGATACCAGCCTAAATTCTATAACCTGCAGCGAGCACATTGATATCCTATGTAACAATTATGTTTCTGTTATCAATAGAGCGGCCGATCTTCCGATACCTAAATGTTCCACTGCTCCAGTTGATAAGGCACCGCTTCCTGAAAATATCTTACATCTGATTAGGGTACGAAACTCTGAAAGAAGAAAATGGCTGCGTTATAGAATCAATTATTTTCTAGTTAATGTTAAAGTCTTAAATAATATCATTAAAAACGAAATCTCAACATATAGGAGGATGTGTTGGAATAAACACCTTTCCTCTCTTGACAAAGCAAGCAAACCGTTCTGGAAAATATCAAAAATTATGAAAAAGAGAGGGTCAAGTATTCCTCCGTTTAAAGTTCACGACACGTTGTTTATTTCTTCAGTGGAGAAATCGAACCTACTTGCTAACACGTTTAGTAAGAACCACTCCATATCTATGCATCTAAGCGACGCGTATGCTGAGGCTGAAGTTGCTAACACTATCCATATACTTTCTCAATCACCAGCTAAAAGTACTTATGCAACTAATATTAAGAAAGTTAAAGAATTGATAAAAAATCGAAATCGAAAAAGGCTGCTGGTCTTGATAATATTAACAACAAATTAATTAAAACACTTCCACCTGCTGCAAGTAACTATTTAACGTTCATTTTGTTGTCTTAGGAACAGTTATTTTCCGGACTGTTGGAAAAGAGCAAAAGTAATACCTATCCCGAAACCCGGCAAACCGAAGAACAGCCCTGAAAGCTCCAGACCTATTAGTCTATTTACCTGTCTGAGTAAGCCCTTAGAAAAAATCATTAAGGAAAAGATTGATCGTTTCGTGGAAGCCAATAACGTCCTACCAAACTTTCAGTTCGGTTTCCGTAGTGGTCACAACATAATCCACCAAGTCTTGCGCATTAAAAACCACGTAGCTGGTAAATTCATCGACAAGGAGTCAACGGGACTGGTTCTTTTCGAGATCGAAAACGCCTTTGTAACAGTATGGCACGATGCCTTGATTTATAAGCTACTGAAGCTTAAGCTGCCAATACCGCTTATCAAAATTATCCAGAGCTTTCTTCGTTCCAGAAAATATGTTGTGAGTACAGGAACCGACAAATCCTCTACTCACCAAATCCACTATGATGTACCCCAAGGCTCGGTCCTTGGTCCCATATTATTCACATTGTTTGTCGCAGATTTACCATGTCTAGGTGAAAACATTCAGGTAGCTATGTTTGCCGAGGGTACGGCCATTTTCTCTTCGGGTGCCTTATTCACTAATGTCTACAACTCTTTGCAAGCAGCTCTTGACAAACTAGCAGTATATTACAGGAAATGGAAAATAAAAATAAATGGTAATAAAACACAAGCTGTCTGGTTTTCGAGATGTAGGAAACACTGCTACCTACCAAATGGCATTAAACTCAGTAAGTGTGCAGTTGATATTGATTGGTCCGAAGACTGTAGATATCTAGGTATTATTCTAGATAAAAAACTCATCTTTCAAAAACACATCACTACCACAATTGACAAAATAAACAATGTCGTAAGAGTTATGTATCCATTAGTGTGTAGAAAATCAAAGCTTAGCATCGAAAATAAAATTATAATATTTAAAACCATTTTTCAAGCTATACTCCTGTACGGGGCGCCTGTATGGTGTAATTGTGCTCGCACACACAAAA
The DNA here is from genome assembly GCA_963931805.1 of Microdon myrmicae. NCBI lineage: Eukaryota > Metazoa > Arthropoda > Insecta > Diptera > Syrphidae > Microdon > Microdon myrmicae. The sequence continues at coordinate 3,720,889 of OZ007497.1, read as the reverse complement.
TAAAATTGCAAAGGTGTCAAAATAAAATATTGAAAATGTTGCTGAATTTGCCATGGCATTATTCGACACATGAACTACATGAAAACGCTAACGTTAAACCGGTGTTACGTTTCCAGCGCCGTGCTTCCTGTTTCGAGGGAAGAGCGTGGGGGTTATAATATCTTTTCTTTTTTAATTATAGTTCTTAGTTATTAAATAAATTATAGGTTTTATTTATTTTTATATTTTATTGAACTCAGCTATCTCAAGCTGAGCTCTAACTTGAACTACTTTTACAGTATACATTTTCCTGTTTTTATAGAACATTTTGTTCCAACTAACTGTGTCGTATAAAATGAACACAACAATCCAGAAGTCTCTGTGACTTAAAATTTTGAATAAACTTTGAACGAAAATCAAAATGGCTATGTTTTGAAATGAAAAATGTGCTTGTTATGAAAAGGGGCATCTTTTTAAATGTGCTGTAAGTGACTGGATATAGAATATTGTGTCTGTTTATTTATGAATTGTATTAAATGAGAATGTAAGATATGTGAGGATGTAGTTTTAAAGGTTGTGTTAGAAAGGACATGAGATTAGTGTTCAAGCGAATAAGGGTAGTATTCTGGAATACAACACCGGTAGAGTTCCTTATTGACAAAATTAATCGAAACTACTTCGCCAACTGTTCTTTTTCTGACAATGTTCTCGTTTCCCGTCTTGCGTTATCCTAAATCACTACATATGTACTCTGTCTATGAAAATTATATCGAGGTCATTACTATATAAAATAACCGGAAGCTCGTGCAATATTAGTCTTAAGATTCAAATAAGGGTTTTTTCTTGTAGTTTTCCCGTAATTTATTATTTGTTATTCATTAAAATTGTGCTATTGTCGTTATATAGATTTAAGATTATAGTTGTAAAGGAATTGCTATCCTAAATCTCTTAAGTACTAGTTGTAAAATATACCATAAATGTAATTATCTACCAAATAAAATTGAATTGAATTGAATCCCCGAGAGAAAGTAATACAGTCATCACTAGGAGGAGGTCGGTCCGCCCCGTGTAATATATTTAATAAGTTCCGTATGAATCCGACGTTCAACGCACACTAACGCGCGGTAAAATTACAAGTCCTCACAACCTATGAAAGTTGTTCCGATTTTCGCGAAAGGATTTACGAGTTTAGTTTCACCATAATTGAAAGATCGAACGGTACGAGTATAAATATAGTGACAAACGAACTTGTGGTTTGGCGAAGCGATCGGTGTTCAAGTGCGTTACATCCTCGAGTTGTGATAATAATTTGAAAAACAAAAGGATGAAACAAAAATTGTAAATAAAACAAATTGTAAAAGAAAATAAAAACAGTAGAAATAAAAATAAAAAAGCGTGTCTAAAAAAGGAAAGAGTTTGAGCTTTTAACTGTCTCTCTCTCTTCGCCCCGTGTGTCGCTGGAACACACATTACATTATAAAATTAAAACATTAAACACATGATACAACTGACGCATGTTGCAAATTATTTTTCTACAATAAAATAATTTTGCTTAAATTATGTGTAATCGTATTCACGGCTTCTCCTTGTGTATCCCTTTCGCATTTGGCACATTAGTCGCACTTCAAAACGCCTAGACGCGCTAAATGACCAGATGTGTGGCGATTGTTGATGCCAGGGACACAACTAATTGAAACTCAAATTACAATTGTACTACACACATGTGATTTAATTTTAATATCCTTATCAGGACTTTTTAAATGATTCAATTGATAATGGAATTCGAATTATCACGTTCGCAGAGTGAAAAGATCGATGTTCAAGCACAAGCAAATCCATAAAGCCACATGGATATCACCCGATGGCGTAACGCGTAACCAAATAGACCACTTCCTCATAGACAAAAGACCCCATTCGAATATCCTTGACGTAAGATCTTATAGAGGAGCAGATTGCGACTCCGATCATCTTCTTATCATCATCATCATCGGCACTACAACCGAGAGCCGGTCTTGGCCTTATTAAGCAAGTCCCGAGGCATAATAATTTGTTTTTCCAGGCAAGGTTATTAGCCTTGCGCCACCCGATCAGCTTCTAGTGATGGACAAAATTAGAAGTCGGTTCGCAGCAAAGCCACATGGGCAGTCACGGGAGACGAGCAAAAGGTTCGACATTGATAAATTAAAAGACCTACGCAAAAGTGCTGAATATCAAGAGGAACTAACGAATAGATTTAGCATCCTAGAGAATGGGAGTAGTGAGGACGAGGAAACCACTAATCTGGGCACTAAATGGGCACCGTTCAGAACACAATCAAACAAACAGCCCAAAAGGTAATAGGATTTAAGAAAACAATTAAGTCCAAAAGATGGTTTGACGATGAGTGCAAGGCGAAGATTCAACAACGTAAACGCCTCCGAGTGATGCAATTAGAAAGATACGATGAAGTCAACGCAGAAAGATACGCGACGATTCGGAAAGACACAATGAGACTCTTCAAACGCAAAAAACGCGAATGGGAGAAGACTCGAATTGAAAAAATCGTAGAAAAAGCCAGAGCAAAGAACATCAGAGGTAGGTATGCCGACATAAAAAAATTAGAAATAGCTACCGAGGGAGAGCCAAACTAATTCGAGATGCATCAGCTGTCTGATCACAGAAACTAACGATATCGTGACAAGATGGAAGCAGTACCTTGAAAACCTGCTCAATATACGCACCCATCAACCACGAATAAACGCACCTGGCGTACATACAGCCGGGCCCCAGATCCCAGAGCCCTCTTTCAACGAAGTTGTAGACGCATAAATCGATTGAAAAACAACAAAGCCCCCGGAGTCGACTGAATACCGGCAGAGCTTTTGAAGCATCGAGGAGAGGCAACCGCTCGAATGATCCACCAACTGATTAAAACAATATGGGATAAGGAAGTCACTCCGGAATAATGGAAAACCTCAATAGTCGTCCCCATTTTCAAAAAGGACGACAGGTCTGACTGCGAAAATTACAGAGGAATATCATTGCTCCCAAACAACATACAAAATACTAACAAATGTCATACTGGCGAGAAGCACACCGTATGCAGAAGAAATACTGGGAGAGTACCAATGCGGATTCCGTAGGAACCGGTCAACACGCGACCAAATGTTCACAATAAGGTAACTGCTGGAAAAGAAGTGGGAATACGGAGAGACGGTTCACCAACTGTTCGTTGACTTCAAAAAAGCCTACGACTCAGTCACAAGGCAAAGACTCTACCACATTGTAGTTGATCTGGGAATCCCCCAAAAATGTGCCACCCTCATTCAAATTTGCATGAACGAAAACAAAGGGCGAGTTAGAATAGAAAACCACCTCTCACAACCATTTGTAATCCGGGGCGGGCTGAACGGGGTTAGAAACTGTAAGTAAAAACTGTGAAATCATCATGCAAGCGGCAGAAGAAGCGGGCCTAGAAATAAATAAAGACAAAACAAAATACATGATTACGGCGAGAGCAGGTGGACCTCAGGGAACACATATAAACCTCAGAGGCAAGATATTTGAAAAAGTTAAAGAATTTAAATATCTGGAAACGATACTGACGGCCAGTAACGAAATGCCGAAGGAAATTAACAAAAGACTGCATTCCGGCAACAGTAGTTGGCACGCAGTCAGTAAACTACTGAAATCCAAACTGCTATCACGTAATAGAAAGCGTCGTGTTTATAGAACCATAATTATGCCAATTGTTCTATACGGATGCATAGCATGGGCTCTCACAAAACAGGAAAAAAACAAATTCCGCGTATTCGAGAATAAAGTTTTAAGGGGTATCTTTAGAGGTATTTATGACGAGGAGGCGGGAGAATGGGGGAAACTCGACAACAACGAATTGGAAGAGCCGTACCACAAACCTACAATAGTGAGAGTAATCAGGTCGCAAAGATTAAGATGGGCCGAACATGTGGCGCGAATGGGCAACGATAGGATTGTTCGTAGAATTCTTGAAGGTAGACCAACGGGAAAGAGACCGACAGGACGGCCGCGACGGAGATGGGAGGACAATGTTAGGTTCGACCATGAGGAGATCGGATCGGCTGGTCAAGCGTGGAAGGAGAACGCACAGGGCAGGGAACGACGGCGGAGTCGACTAAGTGAGGTCATGGGTTCCTACAGCCCAAAAAATAGTATAATATATAATAATCACGAATATAAAAAAAGTGTCATATGAGGAATTTTAAAACAATGTGTCTTATTAGGAATTTTTAAAAAATGTGCTGCGGGAAAACCGACACAATTTTTGTTAGACAAATTATACTGAATCTCAAATTACAATTGTACTATTTTTTGCAGAGTTAACACAAAATCTTCACATGTTTACAGCGTAACATAAGTCTACACAACACAAATACATTTGGGTCGAATTAACTTTCACAATTATTTTTTTGTATTTATTAATTTAATACACGATTCAATAATCCTTATTATTCATCCGTCGTGCGAAACCAAAGAGAGCTCCAATCACTCATTCCCGTCCTTTTTATATGGGGACACATATTTGCCCCCACCCTAATTTAGCATTGCTAATTATGTCACGCAAACAAACGCCCAGTTACAAAAATAAACCGATACCGGTGGTGAGATCTGTAATAAAACCCGAGATCAACCACGACCTTATCGGTAAAACAGTCATACGTTATGACTATGTTCTCGGCGGGATAACGGTGGATGCAAAACAGAGAGCAATCGTATCGTTGGATGGGAGTTGGAAGAAAATAGTCGATAAACAAGGAGTCGAAAAGAAAAAACAGTCGTGGTAGCGAAGAAAATTATTATTTATCAAAGTGAAAAGGACTAATAAAATTTATATTAAACTCAACATATGGTGAACAATATTAATTGTTACAAGGGAACCAAATCCAAAACCGTGAGTACACTTACTTTATAATTTATGTATATTTATTGTAAGCAATGTAAATGGTAACAATTATAAAATGGGTGTACTCACGGTTGGTGTTTTGAATTTTGTTCCCTTGTAAGAATTAATATTGCTCACAATAGATATTGTGACGCATATGACAATCAGTACTAGAATATTCGAGAAAGTCCGAAACAAAGTACTAGAATATTCTATAAGGTACTGGAAAACTGGAGACTAGGAACAGTAGAACATTCAAGGCCATGGAACGGACGGAAACGAAACGCCGAATCAGAATGAGGAAACGGTATAAATATGTGTGCACACAGATCATGGAGTAATGAGTAAGAAGTAGAAAGTGAAGCAAGCGATAAGTAAGAAGTAATAAGTGAGAAAGTGAAGCAAGCGATAAGTAAAGAATATAAGTACGGAAGCGATAACTCAAGAAATCGTTAAGTGTACGGTCAAAGTAACGGCTGTTATTAACGGACGGATAAAGTGTTATATTAATTCAAAATCGATTTAACGGCTCTTATTTATTCAAAATAATTAATACAATGAACCCTAAGCTCGCTACAATAAAAATATTTTATAAAATGGCGCACTCACGGTTGGTGTTTTGGATTTATCGACCTCATATCCTATGTCATGTCCCACAATAAGTTCCACTAAACTTTCCACATGTTCCAAAACATCTCTCCGTAGCTAATGATCTCTATTCCTGATGATATTTAGTACCTCCTCTCGCATTATACAATGTAGGCGAGGTCCAAAGATTAAACCCCGTGTCAGGTTTTTATGTAGTAGTGAAAAACATTGGTTTTTACATGATATTTTCTTATGTCGTATATTAAGATTTTCTTTCACAGCCACTGGTCTTAAGAAGGTAGTTTAGTACTCCCAGTTGCCGAAGTGCATTAAACACGACGGGTGACGTAAAGCCTGCAATACTGCTTTGTGCTTGTGTTACTTACCAACTGGTCCACTGTGGTGGGTCTTCAAAATGCTATAACAAATACACAACTGATTAATAGATATTAACATATTGAAGTATTGCACTATTCCCTGTCACTAGAATAAGTAATCAGCACCCGTTTACATCTCTTATTACAAAGCAGCTTTTTAGCGTTATAGCTTTAAAAGTACTCGCAATACTTGAAATGAGTCCGACATACCTAAAGTTTTGAATTTCTCTTTAATATTCATCAAATTGTTTCTATTCCGATTGCAATAACTCGCGACATCACATCCCATCAATTTAATCTCAAGAATCATCTAAAAATATCGAGCTGGATAGAAAAAACATTCGTGAATTGTGTACAATTCATAACCAACTCTGCACTCCACAAAGGGTTGGCAACCCTTCGAAAGTTATTAAGTCTATTTGCCAAGTGCCCGAACATAAAGTTAATCGAAAAAGTTATGAAAACCAAAAGCGTTGGGGGTGAAGAGTATGCATGACAAAGGTCTAACAAATTACTTTCATTTCCTATCGAACCGGAGGAGGATGGCACGTTGATTGAAGGGTTCGCGCTAGAAGATAAAAGATGCTACAACACATGTATTGGGACCGAAAAGTCGGTGGTTGAGGGTGGGTGTTGTGCTGTTTAGGGTTCAAAACACTTTGTGAACGAGTTGTTTCCGCTTCGTTAAGGGTAGTAAATGCTGGAGGGTGACTATACTCTTCGGAGGAATCAACCCGAAGGGCAACACGGCACCAGATTAAGTTGTGTTGAGATGATATAAAAATTATGCGAATTAGATGACAGTTTATCTTTGGGTAATTTTAAGACATGATTACTCAAGAAGAGAGCGAGACAAGGGTGTCCACAAATTACTCCAGCCGGAGGTTAATTTATTTAACTTTGTCAATAGGATTTAGTTGTCGTTCAATGATGTTGATGCGGAATTACGACCGCAAATGCTTTGGGTTACGTATACCTTTTGATTTCGTGTTCGTTTTTTTCTTCTTTTTTCTAATTCCAAGTGCATCGGTTCGAGTTATTAATGTAATACTGGTGTGGTAGTTGATTGCTGTTTGATGTATCAGAAACTTAATCAATTTCAAAGAAGCAGAATGAATAATTAATGCGGACGAACAATTCATTGCTATTCTCGACACTGTATCAGCTCCCTTATATGCATACTCTTGGTTGTAGCTCATTTATTTATGTACCGCATCCATTTAACCAGTCATATGGTGGGTGAGCACACAGATGAGTATCCACTCCCTGTTACCATATTGTCGGCGGCTAAATGCCTTTAACAACGACGACAACTGTACGGTGCTTATGGATGTGGTTCTGACCCCAGAAGCCACGGGCATTGCCACCTCCACCGCCCACGCTTCATCGTCACGAAACCCCAAAGCGTCGGAATTTAACGAATGAGTATCTGCAACCTTGCTCTATTGCTCGCTAAAGAATCCATCTGTACTTCAGTTCTTTTTAATGTACAAATGTGGAAGCAACTCTTGAGAGAATCAGAGTCAAGGAACATGATCAGGGATAACCGCAAAGCCAGGTGAACCAGTCAGTCTCGGTTTTGAACCCAATTGACAACAAATCAAATAACACATAGCATCCGAAGGAGGCAGGAGTTCCAACCGTGAGTGACCACAAAAGGAAAAATTGTGAAAATACTGCATTTGTCACTGTGGTGGCTTTTTCCCTTGAGGTCTCGTTCTAACAGTTTGCTTGGCATCGGTTGACTTGGTCGTTCCTCATGTGGCTATAGCCGCCATGGCAGCCAGTAGCATTCACCGATTGAAGTAGCTGTGAATTTTTTTTTCATTTTGCTTCTGTGGAGAACGTGATGGGTTGATCCCTAATGGATCGATAAAAGCCCAACACAGCAACCACACTAGACACGCACATGCCGAAGATACTCGAGGTGAAGCGGATGATAACTCTTTTAACGCCGCAATGACTTCCAAGTGCCAAATAATGTGTCACTGATTGTGTGGTCGGATTCGGGAGGTAATAAATCTCCTGCACTGTTCTTCGATTGCCGAAGATTGGGGTTTGGCTTCTCCATTTTCTCTGGTAGTCGTTTGGGCTTAGCTACAATTGAAAGAATGAGATTAGTTGGTTTACTTTTTGGAATGAATACAGCATAGCTGTGATACTGAGATGTTGAGTATCTCCTAATACATTTGGTCACACTGTGTCGGAAATGTCCCATGATAAAGGGCTTAGAAAGAGATAACACTGGAATTGGGAGTTACAATGATGGATTGACTTACTAGAAGAATTTCAACTAATTTCTATTGGGTTGTCGGTCGTTTAAAAGTTAAAAGTCACAGATAAAAAGACACTGATTGAAAGACATAGTGAAAGGTGTCTTTATGTATTGGTGTAAATAATTTCTTTAGGTCGAAATTAAATCAAATCCCACTAATTAATCACACCGGTTTTGAAATTCTAAAAATCTCGTGTTCGCAGTACTTTCATAATTGAGAAAATTCAGACAACGCACAAGTTGCCCTTTTGATACTTATTTTGGATACTTATGTTTTCTTTAACGCAATTATACCAGGTTGATGATAAAGTATTCGGTATTTTTAGTTTGCTTTTAAAGTGTCATAACTTTGAAACGACCAACAAAATCAGATACCTTTTGTTTGATAGATAACAGATCAACTGATTGATTGAGTTTGGTGAGAAGTGTTAAAAGTTATTGTAAAACAAAGATAAACGCAAAATTCGAAAATTCGTGATGTTTATGGTGAATGTATTCTATCGTAAGTAACTGCTAGAAAATGGTTTATTAGTTTTTGTTCTAAAAATTTGTATGTGAAATATTCTCTTCGCTTTGGTTGGTCTGTCACCGATAAAGTTCAAGCAGTCATGAACCATGTTCAAAAACACCGTCATGTCAAGACATAGCTATGAAATTGAAGATCAGTTAGAAAACAAAGTCGATATTTGTATGCCTTATGAATTGAGTGGGTTGGGCTCCTCGATAGTATAGTGGTTAGTATACCCGCCTGTCACCCGGGAGACCGGGGTTCGATTCCCCGTCGGGGAGCCCCTGGCGCAAGACTAATGACCTTGCCCAGACAAAATAAATCATTATGGAAAATTTAACAAGCCTCAGGACTTGGTAAATAAGGCCAAGACCGGTTCCCGGTTGTAGTGCCGATGATGATGATGATGAATTGAGTGACAAAAATGCTATCATCACTATCGTCGTGTATTTTGCCTTTCAGTATTTTTTTAAACTCAAATTTAACTTAAATCCTTTTTTTTTAAATTGCTTAAAAACCTCAACTGAACTTAACCTAAATCTTATTCTTACCAAGGGTGCTTGAGTTTCTTTACCTTTAATCTTAATTTGGTACACGGGTCTTTACTTGCCATCCAACCACCAAAACTGTTGGTGCCTAAAGTCAAGTTATTTTTGAAGAGTGTGGTAATGGGTGTTGAAAAATAGATTGTATATAAAAATACTATGCGAAAAAACTTAGATTTCCATAAACGGCGGTAAAATCGGGTTTGGTTAGGAGAAAAGTGCCCTTGTATGCTGTACGAGGAGTTCGAAAAACAAGAGGCCGGAATTGGTTACGAGATACCAAGTTACATACAAAAGAGTTGAGAGAACTTGGTTGAAAAGTTTTGATACATTGAATCGCCAGATTATTATTTGTTATCTTTAAACTAATCGCTTGCTGGCGTATAATTGAGCTCAGAGAAGGATAGTATAGCTCCAACATTTTACAATAAGAGGATGATTCTAATCGAAAAATGGTACAAGTTAATCCAAGTGAATGGACCCTATTTGGAAGTAGAAGTCTATTGTCTAATAAAAAGAAAATCCGTGAAAAATCAGTTAGTACACGATAGGAGACGAGAAACCGAAAGCATTTTTTTAACAATCGCTTGAAAAATACAATTTATGTGTGCATTGGGAGGATTTGTTATGTTATGGTAAGGATGCGTCCGCTTGCCTTAGGAATGTTTAAATTTGGAGTAAAAACGAACGTGAGTTGTAGTAAATATACGTTTAATACGATGACTTCCTCAGGAGTAGTTTAAAAAAAATTTACGGATTAGCAAATAGCTTCATTGTACTGTTTTTCTTTAATCTGCCACGACTCATGCTTACCACCAAACTAGACGCTTTATTTGACTTTATTAAAGTGACATTTATTATTTTCAAAAGAAGTATATAAACTTGTTTTAAAAACGACGAATGTTGTCGGGGTGGCGCCTCGAGATGCTAATTTTTCTCCTTAGATTAATGGGGAGGTATTTCACCGTGTTTGAAACTTCAGTTTTAGGATACTTTTGCTATGGAGCAGTACTCGTCAATTAAACGAGCTGAAATTGGTCAGCTAAGGATTCAACATAATTTATGAATTGTGAAAACTCAAGGTAGATGGAGATAACAGGATAAAGAGAAAAGTTCTCCTTCAAAAGACACCACAAAACGTTTGCATTGACAATTTTTTTCATTTGGTATTGTTACGGGTTCCACACCCACATCCTCACCCCAAACAACCAAATACCCCTCTCTATAATTATAAACACGCCAAGTAGTAAATTTGCATAAACTTTATGTTAATTTGCATAAACTACTTGACAATAACCTAAATAAGAACTTGGCGTCGAGAAATAGGAAGAAGGCACCAGAAATAGGAACAAGGCGTCAGAAAAGTTTGACGGAAAGATTTCAATTAAATCTAAAATCGCGAACGAGAGACATCGGTAATGTTTAGATAAATCAACAAATCGCATTCCAACCGCGACAAAGTTTGTGTTCCGAGAAATAACAATCGCATTCCAATCGCGAGTGAACCGCGTAAACCGCGAAACACCAACCGTGTGCAGACCAAAAAGACGAACAGCGGGCTCAAGAAGCCAACAACCCCCTGCAACTAGAAGAGCAGGTTAGCCGACCGAGAAGCGGTCCGACGATATCAAGTAAGTCCTTGGTCCAGTCCTGTTCAACATTATTTATTGTTAGTTAATTACTAAACAATTTTGGCGCAGCCGGTGACCACCATCTGCGGGCTGTATTAGAGTGAAAAACTCTTTTAATCCGTAAATACACGGAGATACAGGCCCAGTGCTGCGTAGAGCCCCGAGGATCTAACGTCCCTACACCAACTAGTCGTACTAGTGGGTAGGAAAAAAAAATGTTTACAGGAGAGAGGGGGATAGGGACAAAAGGAAAGCCAATATTTGGATTAAACAAATAGTTGAATTTATTGTACATCGTAGGGTACTTTCCGTTGTTTCTTTTGTTTCTTCTCAGTTTATGTCTTTTCTTTTCCTTTCTTTTCTTTTCTTTTTTTTCTTTTCTTTTCTTCTCAATTCAGTCTTTTTAGATTTGGTCTCGCCCCTCATCGCAGGTCGTTTTTGGCCAACAATTTCACTTTAATTCTCTACCCCTCGTATAGGACTGGTTCGGTTAGTCTTTGGGGGAACTTAAGTAAACGCGAGCTATGTTTTTACGTACTCACCGTCACCAGAATCACGACACCAAAGGAAATGTGATCTATTCTTCTATTTACACCAAAATTTATGAAATTAAAACTCCGAGTCTTTCTTTAACTTTTATCCACTTTTATTTGTTTCCTTATGTTTTTCTTTCTGGTTACTTAGCTCTAATCTTAGTTATTTAACAATAGTGGTTTTCTTACTCAAGCCAAAATTCAAATTCCATTTCCTTTTTTTTTCGTTATAATATTGGCGGTTAATCCTTTCACCTTTATGCCAATGCAAATTGTCTTAGTATAATAGTTTAAAATTCACTTTCTCTTTCCTTGCGCTATTACATCCACATTTTAGTTTTCCTTTTCGTATTGTTCAGATATTCACTTTTTATATTCTAATTACAATTTTTCTTCATACATTATTTTTAAGTTCACTTTCCTATTCCCGTTATAAAATTCTCCACGACTACCTTGCAGACTTCTCCGATTTTGGCTTTGCCATCCGATCACTATAACCAACCAACCACCGACTGAGTCCCAATTTGCTTTTACCTTTTCTCGTCACCTTGGGGTCAACACCTCCCGATGACGATAATGCAATTACATTTCGCAGTGACCCAATTTCCGCATTTTAACTTCAATTCGCAATTGCTTTGTATTGTGGGTCAGCTGATATTTCTTCATCGATTTGCGCCATAGTTCAATATCCGCAATCGGGAATTGACCCAATTAATTTTGTGCAATTACTTTTTTTGCGACTTATTAACCGTGCCGCAATATGTAATTATTTGCTTTATGTTATTGACTCTGAAATATGCAATTAATTGTTTTTGTATTACGAGGGTTGCCTCTTATGTTTCGGGATTTGGCGACCCTAGTGTTGCAATCCGGCAATTGACAGTTCTGTCGTAAAGTTGGACATTTTTGAGGTTATACGCACTCAGAACGTTTTGACATACGAGCGCTATTTGTGTTGTTTACAGTAACTTAAAAGATTCATCTCGGCCCAAAAATGGAACTAAATCGTCAACATTTTCGTGCGATTATTTTTTACAACTTTCGGCGTGGATTAACTCAACAACAGTGCATGGATGAACTTAATTCAATTTTTGGCGATGAAGCTCCATCAAGGACCAGTGTTTATCGATGGTATGGTGAATTCAATCGTGGTCGTATTTCACTCCAAGATGAATTTCGTGAAGGTCGTCCAACATCAGTTGTTGTTCCGAAAACCATTGATGCTGTGCGCGAACTGATATTGGAAGATCGTCATGTGACCTATCGCGAGATTGAGACAACCTTTGGCGTTAGTGGGACCAGCATACATTCAATATTGCATAAACATTTGACCGTCAAAAAAATTTGTTCGCGTTGGATCCCACACAATTTGTCAATCGCCCAAAAAAAGGCTCGTGTCAATTGGTGGAAAGAAATGCTCAAAAAATACGGTCGCGGTGCTTCGAAACACTTCTATGACATCGTGACAGGTGATGAATCGTGGATTTACGCGTATGAGCCCGAAAGTAAACAGCAGTCGACTGTCTGGGTGTTTCAAGATGAGCCAAATCCAACAAAAGTTGTTCGCGCACGAAGCACTTCCAAGCAAATGGTCGCCTGTTTTTTCGGACAAACTGGACATGTCGCAACCGTACCACTAGAACAACGCAGAACAGTCAATTCTGAGTGGTACACAACCATTTGTTTGCCAGTTGTCTTCCAAGAAATCAGGAAAACCAACCGCCGAAGACGGATCACTCTTCACCACGACAATGCGAACTCTCACACATCGGCTGCGACAACTGCATTTTTGAGCACCCAAAACATCGATTTGATGGGTCATCCGCCGTATAGTCCTGACTTGGCACCGAATGACTTCTTTTTATTCCCGTACGTAAAAAACAAAGTGAGAGGTCAACGTTTTTCGACACCTGAAGAAGCGGTTGCTGCATTCAGAATGCATGTGTTGGAGATACCTCAATCAGAGTGGCAAAAGTGCTTCGACAATTGGTTCAAACGCATGCAAAAGTGTATAGATCTTCATGGGGAATATTTTGAAAAACAATAAAGTGATTTTCAATGATCAATATTTGTTTTTGTTCTCTAATCCCGAAATATAAAAGGCAACCCTCGTATCTGCTAATTGTTTTGGGAAATGCAATTAATTGCTTTATCATGCCGGGGGGTCATCCGAGTTTAAGCTCGGGTGCCGCTTTTCTGTTTGAGTGTATCAATGACCTGTTGTACATCATCTTTGTCTATGATGTCACTGACACACTTAACACGCGCGGGTAATTCTCGATGCAAACGAGAAGCTAACCAATCGAGAAGAAACTCCGCGGAACGCGCGACGGAGGCACCCATCGACACCATGTTGGGGGCGGTGAAAATGTTGGACCCAGTCCAAAGGAACGTACTGGTGTTCAGTGGGCAGAAAGGCCCTAATGCAACGGTTGAACTGCAAAGGACCTTAAGTCGCTTATCCACAGAGGAGGAAACATGTTGTCTGCGTTGGCTACCTATGCGGTTGGGCAGAGAGGCTTGCCGCATATCTAGAAAAAAAACTCTCGTCAAACTTCCAACGGTACGAGCAAGGACTCCGGAGTGCGTTGCTACCGCAAGCACCATACGAGGAGCTACACTCTAAATTCTCTCGTATGCGACAATCCCACGAGTAGGATGTCGCAGATTGTATTTCCCGGATCACACAAGTAGTGTGTTTTGGCGGGCTCTGGACCAGGAAGCTTGAAAGCCCCCCGCGAGAGCTTTGGGGGTTGGTGTCTCGGCTACCGGGTGGGTGGCCAGGCTTGGCGCTGGCTTTTGGCGTATGGATGAGTTTACAGGTTCGAAAGCACATGAATTGTGCATATATTATTAATTGTATGTGAATTTTGGCGTACAACTCTTGGATATTGAAAATTTGCTATTTCTTGGGATGAGTGGATGAGCTTACAGGTTCGAAAGCACATTAATTGCGCATATATTATTAATTGTATGTGAATTTAGCAGTATAACTTTTGGCGGTTACTTTTTCGAAAGCAAATCTTTTGCTTATATTAATTGCATATATGAATGAGTTTTCGTATCTAACTGCAGAATTACCAAAATACTCAATTTGTGGTGTTGAAATCTTTTGTTTATATTAATGAATGATTTTTCGTATCTACCTGGAGGATCATCAAAAAACACCCCAATTTTGTAGCGTTGACATCTTTTGTTTATATTAATGAATGAATGAATGATTGCGACAATTTTACCCCCCATTATCTAACTGCAAGGTCATCAAAAAAAAAAAATCCAATTTGTAGTGTTGAAATCTTTTGCTTATATTATACTGCATATGAATGAATGATTGCGACAATTTTATCCTATTATCTAACTGCAAGGTCATCAAAAAACCCCCCATTTGTAATGTTAAAATCTTTTGCTTATATTAATTTAGATGGGTATACCTGTTATATCTATTATTACGATGTGTGTGTGTAGGTGTAGAATAATACCGATGCTTTGATATTGAAAAAATACGGAGTTAGATGTAGAATAAATACGATTATAGAATAATGGTGGTGTTTACGTATGGCATAATTATGGTGTTTAGCTGACACATAAGTGGTAGGGCGTATAGGTAGGTAAGGATAATGGAGTATAGATAGATAGGAATTATGGAGTATAGATAGTTAGGAATTATGCAGATAGGTAGTTAGGAATGATCGGGTATAGCTAATTAGGAATTATGGAGTATGGATAGATATGGATTATCGAGTATACGTAGTTTGGGATTATGAAGTATAGGTAGTTAGGAATTTGAGAGTATAGATAGTTAGCAATTATGCTGTATAGGTAGTTAGGAATTATGGAGCATAGGTAGGGAATATGGAGTTTAGGGAGTTAGGGAATATGGAGTTTAGGTAGATGGGGATAATGTAGTATAGGTAGGTAGGGATAACGGGGTATAGATAGTTACGAATTAAGGGGCGCAGGTAGTTAGCGGTAATGGAGTATAGGTACTTAGGAAATATAGAGTTTAAGTAGATAGGGATTATGGAGTATAGGTAGTTAGGAATTATCGAGTATAGGGAGTTAGGAATTATGGACTATAAGTAGTTCGGAATTAGGGAGTATAGTTAGTAAGCAATTGTGCAGTATAGGTAGTTAGGAATTATGGAGCATAGGTAGATAGGGATTATCGAGTATGAGTAGTTAGGGATTATCGATTATAACTTTTCTCTTGAGGTTACTTTTTCGAAAGCAAATAATTGTGCTTACATATATTAATTGTGTATGATTGAATGATTGCGAGAATTTCAGAGAATTTCATCATATTATGTGAGATCGGCAAAAAAAGTCAATTTTAAATTGTATTAATGAGTGAATGAGTGAATGCGAGAATTTCATCATATTATGTAACTGCAACAACGTCAAAAAAAAAATCAATTTTTAAAGTCGAAATCTTTTGTTTATATTAATTGTGTGTGAATGAGTGAATGTGAGAATTTTATCATATTACATGGAGTATAGGCAGATAGGGATTATGGAATATAGCTTAATGATGTAGTTTACGTATGGCATAATTACGTGATAGGGCGTATAGGTAGTTAGGAATTATGGAGTATGGGTAGGTAGAGAATTATGGAGTTTGGGTAGTTAAGAGTTATGGAGTTTAGATAGTTAGGAATTATCGAGTATAGGTAAATAGGGATTATGGAGTATAGATAGATAGGGATTATGGAGTATAGGTAGTTAAGAATTATGGAGTATAGGTAGTGAGAAATAATGGAGTATAGATAGTTAGGAATTAGGGAGTATCGGTATTTAAGAATCATGGAGTATAGGAAAATAGGGATTATGGAGTGTAGGTAGTTGGGGATTATGGAGTATAAGTAGTTAGGGACTATGGAGAATAGGTAGATAGGGAATACGGAGTTTAAGTAGATAGGGATTATGGAGTATAGGTAGTTAGGAATTATGGAGTATAGGTACTTAGGAAATATGGAGTATAGACAGATAGGCATTATGGAGTATAGGCAGATAGGGATTATCGAGTATAGGTAGATAGGGGTATACCCGTTATATCTATTATTACGATGTGTAGGCGTAGAATAATACCGGTGCTTTGATCCACTAGCGCGTAAAACTCTCGAAAAATAAATTTAAGTCACTTTCAAAATAACCATTTTTATATGTGGAGGAAACCCTACAACTGCGAATTGGAAAAGCTATACCCCAAACCTACCATCGTGAAAATAGTCACGTCCTGAAGATTAAGATGAACCGGCCACGTAGCGAAAATGGCCAACGACAAGGCCGTGCGTAAAATTCTTGACGGGAAAATGACCAATGGGAAAGCCGTTGCGGAAATAGGAGGACAATGTAAAGCGCGAACTTGAGGAAATCGGATCAGATGGCTATGCATGGTAGGAGAGTGCACAGGACAGGAAACGGAGGCCTGTCATAGTCAGTGTGGTCATGAACTTCCGATTTCTTATAGGCCAGTTAATAGTAATAGTATTTTCATTTACCATTGAATTTTCGTTTTACAAAGTCGTAAGGGTACTGCAAATATAAGTATCAATTTGCTTCAAAATGAAAGTGTAATTACCAAAACATATAACATGACTTTTTAGGAAAATAGACCTAGGCCAATTTCAAAATAATCGGCCCATATTTCTAAAGCAGATCTTTTTCAAAAGATGAAAATGCATCCATCTTTTCTAAATCCACTCAATCAACAAAAGCATTTCCATA
This sequence comes from Microdon myrmicae, assembly GCA_963931805.1. Lineage (NCBI taxonomy): Eukaryota > Metazoa > Arthropoda > Insecta > Diptera > Syrphidae > Microdon > Microdon myrmicae. The sequence continues at coordinate 3,703,829 of OZ007497.1, read as the reverse complement.
CTACCCGAATCCAGAACTTTACCATATAAAAACAAAACCTCATTTTTCTCCCAAGTTGTATTAGGAGAAGGACCAACAGATAATATTTGAAATTTTGTCCTTCAAACTTAAATATCGGATTAGAATCGCTGATAAGCAGTATCATAGAATGGAAGCATCAAGTTGCATCATCACTCAGGTTTTCGTTTAATGCAGCATTGCCGGTGGACAGAAAGATAGGTAACCGGTATTAAAATTTCATTTCATGTCGCCATTGTTGCACTGGTTGAGGCTAAACTTTTATGTCATTGCAACGGCTATGCATTAAATAATAATGTTCACTCGGAATGGTATATAAGCCGACGTTCGTAATGGATATGTGAATGCCGTTGATAAATCAGGTTCTTCAATAGGGACATAATGATTTTATATTTAAATTAAACACCGAATAATTGAGATATCGGGCTGAAATGTATTCCAACTCAATTTCGTTTATATGGTCAGAGTGAGATAGGCCAACACGTTTACAGCCATCGATTCCTTAGAACCAATTTTGCACTACTCGTCCAGACACATTGGGCGGAATGTTGGGAAATTCGAGTTCGATATTGTTCCCGAGTCCCTCTAACGTTGTTGGCTTATTTTTAAAAATCAAGTACGAATGTGGACTGAAAAGATTCCTACCTAACACAGATACAAGGCATCTTTTCTTAAAATTTATTTTTATTTTTCTACATAGTGTCCTTGTAACTCTACATACTTCTCCCAGCGATGCTCCCATCTCTCTAACTTGGCCAAATAGTACTCGCTATTTTTCTCGGCAAAATAACAATTCACGAAGGTGATTTCCTCCTCATGTGACGAAAATTTCTGTCCTCCCTCCCCAATTTTTAGATTAGGAAACAAAAAGAAGTTGCTTGGGGATAGATCTGGTAAGTAAGGCGGATGGTCAAGCAGTTCAAACCGTAATTCGTGGATCTTCGCCATGACAACCGCTGAGGTGTGAGACGGTGCTTTGTTTTGGTGAAACAAGATTTTCTTTTTCTGCAAATGTCACCGTTTTTCCGCTATTTCTGCCTTCAGTTGGTCAAGTAATGATGTGTAGTATGCTCCTGTAATGGTTTTTCCTTTTTGAAGATAATCGATTAAGATAACTCCATGACTATCCCAAAAAACAGTCGCGATCACTTTCCCAGCTGAAAAAATAGTTTTTGCTTTTTTCGAGCCAATTCCCCCTTTGCAGTAGACTGTTTTGACCGTATTTTAGTTTCGGGCGAATAATGGTGTATACAAGTTTTATCGACAGTAATTAATCGGCGCCAAAACTCGGATTTATTGCGCCTAAACTGCGCCAACAGAGCATTGGAAATGTTCATTCGAACACGTTTTTGGTCTGACGTGATCAAACGCGGCTCCCAACGCGCGTACAGCTTTCTCATGCCTAAATCTTCATTTAATAATTCTTTGGAGATTTTCATAGCCTCTACTATCTCTCTTTTACTTTAATTCGGGGGTCGTCTAGCACCATCTGGTTGTTGCACTTTTTGGACGTCCCGAACGTTAATATCATGAATTACCCCCAGACAATCGACCGGGTTACGGTGGAGCATGGTTTCCCAAGTTCTCGCGGCCAGGTTTAAATTCAGCTGCCCAAAAGTTCACTGTGGTAAATGATGGTGCAGAATCCCCATACACTGAGCCCAACGCATCTTTGATTTGCGTAGGCATATTGCCTTTCAAAAACAAAAATTTAATGACAGCTCGGTACTCAATTTCGTCGATTTTCACAGAAACACTCACATCGAGTCACTCAAATGACTGTCAAATAGAAACAACGCATCCAAAATGGCAGACATTTTTGTTAGTAATGCATATAATAATAATAATAATAATAATAAAGCTGCACAACTACATTTACGAGTTTTTATTGACGAGTGCTGCTAACTTCACGTTGAGGTCGGAACCTTTTAAGTTCACCCTCGTATAGTAAAGGTTAAAGGCATTGTCTGACAATCTTGTAATATAATCCTTCAAGCCAAACGATGTCGAAAGCTTTTTCCAAATCGATCAGACAGACTCCCGTGCATTGGTTCTTGCAATTATTCCACTGTATGTCGGAAACCAGTTTAGCCATATACCCCAATGTGGTTTCATGACCCGCCTTAAAGCAAAACCAGTTATTTGGAATAATGTTGTTGTCATCAACCCATTTAATCAAATCTTTGTTTATGATTTCTCGTATACTTAATTGATGCTTGGGAGCAAGCTTATCGAACGCAGGTTCATTGGGTTTGTGCAGTATAGCCTGAATGAATGCTGTTTTCCAACGCGTGGGATACTGTGCAGAACTGGGTATATGTGCATTGCTAATGGTGGTAGATACTTGTGTACCATATTTGGTACTCCATTTATCCCCACTGACTTTTGTTTCTTAATGAGTCGAAGATCTTCCGGATCTCCTCCTTCGTTATTAATAGGCTAATTGCCCTGTTATTGGAGTTAATCATCATCATCATCGGCACTAAAACTGGGATCCGGTCTTGGCCTTATTTAGCAAGTCTCTCCACCGGTATCCGGTACTTATCCGAGACTTGTTAAATTGTCCATAATAAATTATTTTTCGGGGCAGGGTTATTAGCCTTGCGCCAATAAATGGCGTTAACAGTATTTGTCAAATTATCGTCATTGAATTCGGTAAAACTGAGATTCTCTGATTGCCAATTTGAAATTTCATTTCGAAGGTTCAAGTGATTCACTAGTACTCTGTTTTCCAAGTCGTAGTTTCGGTGGATGCGTTCATTTACCTTGTACGTTTCCTGGAAGACAGCTCCCACATGTACTGAACTATAAAAGGAACCCTGCGGGATTAAATCGCATGAGCGAAGTAACCATCCGACCGGACAATTTCTCGAGATTACATGATTACCTCTCCTTCAATAGATCAATTATGTAACTAGTTGTGTGGCATGTGGTTCCATCTCACTGGAACCAAATATTACTGAGGTGAACTCCATCCAATTGTAGCCGAAAATAGTCCCCCAACATGCTATTATAGAACTCCATTTATCGTAACGTGGCGGTCATTTTCATCGATGAAAAAATACAGTTCAATCCTTTGGCATAAAATCCACATCACATGGTCACTTTTCATGGATCCAATTGAGTCTGTTGAAGAACACGCATATTTTGCTCATTGACAAAGCCATTAGGCGAAAATTCAGACTCTTCTTCAAACTTTTGTAAAGCCCAATCGTAGAAGTTTCAGGGCTTCAAATGATCAAATATCTTCAGTTCTTGAGTTAATTTGAGCTTGATCTAACGGTGTATGCCGAGATTTTTCATTAAAATTGTTCAAGAGACTCCCAATTCTTTTGAGTGCTGTGGAATCCAATGATTTGGCTCCTTTTGAACTAAAATATATCCAGATATTTTTAGTGCTTCGAACGAGGGTCTCACTGACATAGTAACGTTCAAGAGTGAATATGTTGATTCAAATTTATCTACTATAGTACGCACGGGTTATCTGGTGGGGCAATTATTACGAGCGAAGGAGTGAATATTCTTAAAGTTGCGACCAACGACTCTGAATTTCGTCCTTATTAAAAAACAAAATTATTATGTTTCTTTTGAATCCCGGGACACCTAGTCCATAATCTTTTCATACTATTGAAGAAAAGGGAATAAGTCTGATATCACTTAACTGACTTTTCAGAAGTGCGAAAAGAAGAAAGAGATTAGTGACCGGATTTGTATTTTTCCGCCATTGCACTACACTCACATTAAACAATTTGTTTGCACATAAAGAATAAGTTCGACACTCAATAGCGTAAATGAAATGATCTAATAATTAAACAAATTTCGTCAATGTGGTCTAATTTAATCGATTAGTGTAATCAGACGCATTGTGTGGCGAAGTATCAAATCAATCAGTTAGTCATATTGTGGATATGTCAGCTACATCGCAGTCTATCTAAGTATATTGGTTACACAATTTGAACCATATTCCATTTTGTCTTCAAAAAAATACAAATAACTAATCATTTTTCCCTTAGCCTCTTCGTGTTTGTGGTTTCGAAGATTGCACGCCAGTTTCGTGCCATCATCATTTTCATCATCATCGTCAAGTTTATTACGGGAAAGGTGTTCATTTCATTTAAGTGGTCCAAAGGATAATTTCTATTGTTCCTCTTTGTATATCCTTGCTTTTCAATTCATTTTTTTCCTTGTTTACCTTTCTGATGTTCTATTTGAAAAACAAGCAGCCAACTGACAGCGGTAGACAGTGTGTACGTTGACGACACTACACCATACGCCGATATGCGTACAAAAATTTGAAACGCCAAATGATCCTGGTGGTGTCGGTTGAATCCAATTTGTAGCAATTTGTCGGACCACTAAATGAAAGGGGCCATTAGGATAATTAGATCTTTGTTTCTATACCTGCGTCTAGTCGTGTCTGTTTGCGTTCCATACTACACGACAGCAATGCCCGAGTGTGGCTTGTTGGTATCGCTCTGCGTGTGTCCGTGTATCATTCCCGGCATGTTGTTACGGTGGCATCCCATCAAATGACAGCGTTATTTAATTGGTTTCTGGTCGGGGTAAGGGCATAGACAACCGAGAGGGTGTTTCAACTATTTTCTTCATTTCGATTTGTCCCACGTACTAGTGGCCGGTTGGCCTCGGACTTAAGTGTATTGTTTGCTTTTCCTTTTCTGCCCCCACCTATTCCTCTAATTGTTCGACATCCAAGGATTGGGTTAGACTGAACCAGGTCAACAGCATCATGTTTTCTCCGACTCATTACTAGCTACATCAAATATGTCTACCGGTAGGTACCGGTATTGATGTCTAATAAAAGACTTTATAAAAGATTGCGGTACTTAGTGGAAGGAGTCACGTTATGTTCCTCCACCCCATTGTTGCATTAGTGTAATTGAATTTGAAAAGGCTTTCAGGTGAACTCTTGTTTGATGAACGGCAATTTAATGAGCGAGTTGTGGAAAGGTGTTTACTCAAAGGGCAGATAAAGACGAATATCGGAGATATAAGCACACTTTTAGGTTCAACGTCTGGGGAAAATTGATCCGTTGGGCGAGACAGCTCTATAGTTCTGGAGTCATTAGTACGATGTCACTCGCCAATCATTTTGTGGGAATTGCAGTCAAGTTGCACACGCTTCAGGTGGGTTGAATCCTGCTCCTGAAGTCGTACAGAAAATTTTAACACAGTTCACTTACTAAACAGATCTCCTTCGCCTATATAGATGACATGCAGAACAATGTCAAAATATTTGACAATCTTCAATCGACTCGAACAAGAGAATGAGTTGGACATCTTCTGTACGGGGATACAGGTACTGAACACCGGTTTACCTAAATGACATTTACATCAATGGAACAATATCAAGGGTACACCAGAAACCTTTATCTGTTTTAGTTAAGTAAGGTAACGCCTACATAAGTTTGTTCTTAAGTTTAGTAATAAGCTTGTAGTAAGTTTATAATTGAGGTCCTCCCAAAATCAAAATCGCCCAGATTATATATGTGACTTGAAAACTGAGGCTTTATATCAATGAAAGAAAAACTAAACATGGTATTGAATGTAAGAATATGTATTGAAGACGAACTTTCGGCTAATATAAAGAGTAAACACCTTTCAGACATAAAAATTAATAAACTATTTTTAGCACCTTAAGTTAATTTTAGCACCCTCCTTATTATGTATAACTCCATTCCATTTTTATTATGTATAATTCCATTATAAAGAGATTTTTTAGATGGGCTCATAAAAACTTTATTATTATCTATTGGCCTGTAGGAATCCGGAAGTTCATGTCCTCACCGACTCGACTCCGCCATTGTTCCCTGTCCTGTGCACTCTCCTTCCACGCCTGACAAGCCGATCCGATCTCCTTAAGGTCAAACCTAACATGTCCCATCTCTGTCGCGGCCGTCCTTCCATTCTCTTTCCCGTTGGTCTACCGTCAAGAATTCTACGCACGATCCTACCGTTGCCCAATCGCGCCACATGTCCCTCTCCTCCATGCTTCACAAGCTCTGCCGGTATGCAGTCGACTCCGGGAACTTTGTTGTATTTCAATCGATTTATTGCGTCTACAACTTCGTCGAAAGAGAACTCTGGGATCTGAGGCTCGGCTGTATGTACGTCTGGTGGGTTTATTTGTGGTTGACAGGTGCGCACATGGAGCAGGTTTTCAAAGTACTACTTCCATATTGTCACGATATTGTTTCTTTCTGTGACCAGACAGCCGTTTGCGTCTCGAATTATTTTGGCTCTCCTTCGGTAGCCATTTCTAATTAAATGTATGCCGGCATACATACCTCTGATATTCTTTGCTCTGGAATTTTCTAGGATTTTTTTGATCCGAGTGTTCTTCCATTCGCGATTCCCCGTCGGGGAGCCTCTGGCGCAAGACTAATGACCTTGCTCGGAAAAAACAAATCATTATGGAAAATTTAACAAGCCTCAGGACTTGCTAAATAAGGCCAAGGCCGGTTCCCGGTTGTAGTGCCAATGATGATGATGGTCTTCCCTTCGCGTTTTTTGGGTTTGAAGAGTCTTATTGTCTCTTTCCGAATGGTCGCGTATCTTTCTGCGTTGACTTCATCATATCTTTCTAAAAACTAAAAAAAAAAAAAAAAACCTTACAATAAGTCTATCTCCGTTTTTTATTTTTTATATTTTAAGGTAATGTAAGGTCACTACCAAAATCTAGGACGAAAAACATAAAGTTGAAGTGGTGAGTTCAATTACTTGACTGTGTTCTATAAAAGTAAGTAGTAAGTAACACTCATGGTTTGTTAAAGATTTTCGATTTTTGTAACTAATCCTTTACATCTAAACTCCTGCAGTGAAGTATTTTGGTATACTACTATTGTTACTCATGAATGGTTTCGAGACTATAAAGCTTAATAAAATGAATTTCAAACTTAGCGGTTTTCGAGAAAAAACTCATACACAATCACATACGTCGGCTCCATAGGGCGACTGGAAACTACGGAAGTACTACAAGGATGAAATATAAGAGCGCTATATCCAAAACAATTTGCGAAAAAAATTGTTGGGGGGCTCCGTTGGGCTTGACACTTCAGTCTCACAACACTGGTATTGTGAAAAAGCATTAGAACGCACCAGGTTCAATTATGTAATCCAAAAAAATTTTAAATTATTATTATTGGTGAGCGACGGCGGGAAACTACATCTCCGTTGGCACAACTTAGTTGACCAGGATTGCTAAACTGTTTAATATGGGTCTGAGACGGAACCCAAGGCAGAAGTGATGGAAACCAAGAATGGATCTCGATTGGAGTTGGAAAAGTAAGGAAGTTATTGTTATAGTTTTAATTTGTATTATAAATTATTTATAAATGAGCAGGTTGCCTCGAATTAAAATTGTTATACGAGGGTTGCCTTTTATATTTCGGGATTAGAGAACAAAAACAAATATTGATCATCGAAAATCACTTTATTGTTTTTCAAAATATTCCCCATGAAGATCTATACACTTTTGCATGCGTTTGAACCAATTGTCGAAGCACTTTTGCCACTCTGAAGGAGGTATCCCCAACACATGCATTCTGAATGCAGCAACCGCTTCTTCAGGTGTCGAAAAACGTTGACCTCTCAGTTTATTTTTTACGTACGGGAATAAAAAGAAGTCATTCGGTGCCAAGTCGGGACTATACGGCGGATGACCCATCAAATCGATGTTTTGGGTGCTCAAAAATGCAGTTGTCGCAGCCGATGTGTGAGAGCTCGCATTGTCGTGGTGAAGAGTGATCTGTCTTCGGCGGTTGGTTTTCCTGATTTCTTGGAAGACAACTGGCAAACAAATGGTTGTGTACCACTCAGAGTTGACTGTTCTGCGTTGTTCTAGTGGTACGGTTGCGACATGTCCAGTTTTTCCGAAAAAACAGGCGACCATTTGCTTGGAAGTGCTTCGTGCTCGAACAACTTTTGTTGGATTTGGCTCATCTTGAAACACCCAGACAGTCGACTGCTGTTTACTTTCGGGCTCATACGCGTAAATCCTGTCACGATGTCATAGACGTGTTTCGAAGCACCGCGACCGCATTTTTTGAGCATTTCTTTCGACCAATTGACACGAGCCTTTTTTTGGCGATTGACAAATTGTGTGGGATCCAACGCGAACAAAGTTTTTTGACAGCCAAATGTTTATGCAATATTGAATGTATGCTGGTCCCACTAACGCCTAAGGTTGTCTCAATCTCACGATAGGTCACATGACGATCATCCAATATCAGTTCGCGCACAGCATCAATGGTTTTCGGAACAACAACTGATTTTGGACGACCTTCACGAAATTCATCTTGGAGTGAACTACGACCACGATTGAATTCACCATACCATCGATAAACACTGGTCCTTGATGGAGCTTCATCGCCAAAAATTGAATTAAGTTCATCCATGTACTATTGCTGAGTTAATCCACGCCGAAAGTTGTAAAAAATAATCGCACGAAAATGTTGACGATTTAATTCTATTTTTGGGCCGAGATGAATCTTTTAAGTTACTGTAAACAACACAAATAGCGCTCGTATGTCAAAACGTTCTGAGTGCGTATAACCTCAAAAATGTCCAACTTTACGACAGAGCTGTCAATTGCCGGATTGCAACACTAGGGTTGCCAAATTCCGAAACATAAGAGGCAACCCTCGTACCCACAAAAAGTTGAGCTCGCAGTACTTCGCAAAATAAATTAATGTCTTGAAACCGCGTACGCGGCATAAAGCTAAAACAAAACAAAATGGTTAAGGAAATTTATTTCTATTGCCGTTATGCTCCACCACCATGGGGAATAGAAGAATTCAAATGCTTGTTAGATCGGGTAACAGAATATGCCAAAGCTAAGTGCGCCCTAATAATTGCCGGGGATTTCAATGTCTGGACGGTAGAATGGGGAAGCATTAGGACCAACGGTAGAGACCAGGCACAACTTGCAGCCCTCGCAGTCCTTGTACTACTAAATGGTGGTGTTGAGGGCACCTCCAGTACGAAGGGGGGCTATTCCAAAATGAACATGGAGCGGGTGTTTTTATAATCATTATAATCCAAGCTATCTGGCGCAAGAGTAATAACCTTGCCCAGAAAAAACAAATCATTATGGAAAATTTAACAAGCCTCAGGACTTGGTAAATAAGGCCAAGCGGTTCCCGATTGTAGTGCCGATGATGATGATGATCACCCAAGCTGTGATGTACCCAATACTACCGCATAGGGGTTTCATTACAGGTAGATTGAAAAAAAAAGTTTGAAAAATGAGTGGAAAGAAAAAGACCTCAATGCAGAGTTGCTCGATTACATGCTGGAAGTCCCAATCGAACAACTCGATACGACAAGCAGGCTGGGAAAGTCATGAGGAGGCTAACTATCAAACCAATGTGTTGGTGGAGCCTAGAAATTGCCCAAGTGCGAACAAGTTATGATACTTGCAACAAAGAGCAAGAAACCGCAACACCTACTCACAGCTGCATGCAAAATTCTAAAGTGACATGATGAGAATCGGTGCCGATCTCTTTCCGCTGTGTGAAGGCACGAGAGCAAGAGAGGAATGGAACATCAATGAAAGTGCTATACCTCTAGTGACCATGGAAGAGGTGCTCATGGCTACAAGAGCCATTAAAACAATATGACCGCGGGATTGGATGCAGTTCTAAACTGCGGGGCCAAGACTGCTTTAATAAAAAAGTCGGAAGTCTTCAGCAGCCTCTTTACCACCCGCCCTCAAATACACATTTTTCTCAACAATGATTATATCAAAAGGGATCAATGAATCTGCGTACTATCGCCTGTTGTGCGTGATGGAGACTACAGGGTAACTGCTAGAGCCAGTAATTGACACTCATCTGGAACGATTCACCGAGGGTATGCCGGGACTTTCTGAATTGCAGTATGGGTTCCGGAAAGGTAGATCAGCGGGTAAAACCCTATCTTTAGTATGCGACATCACCCACCGACAGCCAGAGCACAATGGCTAGGAGGCATATAAAAATACTGCGTCGTGGTGACACTAGACGTTAATAGTGTAATCGGTGAGCAGCAATCACATACTAGAAACATTAAGCAATGTAAAAGTTTGACCCTACCTGATGCGCATAATAGCACGAAACCGTTCAGGGACCACACGAATATACAAACAGCGATGGTATTCCAGAGTTCTGTACTGGGCCCGCTGTTATTGAATATCATGTATAATGTCTTAGTCAATGTACAAGACGGAGCAAGAATCATTGGGTATGCAGTTAGTTTGGCGATAGTGGCCGTAACTAAAGATCTATATAACCTGTAGAATACTTGTTCCCATGGAAAGCAGAACATTAGTACGGACTGAAACTTGTCGCAAGAAAACGAAGACAGTTTTAATAATCAGCCGCAAAAAAGTTGAACACTTTGATAATAACATAGAAGAACACACCATCAGATCTAGTCCTTCTATAAAATAACTTCGTGTTACCCGCGATAACAGGTTGACCTTCAAGGAACACCCGCAGAAAACGCCAGATTATGCAATGTGTTAGTGCGACTGTGGCGTTTCTAACAAATACACACACAATACACAAGCAAATAGTGAAGAAAAAGAAAAAGCATCAGCCATATACCAAGCAATAACATAGCAATTCCACATCAGTTGAGTGTACTTGCGTTTAGAAATCGAATTCGTCCACGCTGCAGTTGCCTGATATGTTGAGCATTGCTTCTCAGATATTCTTCAGTATTATCGCAAATGCTATAATTGGTTACCCCGACGTGATCTGTATACAAACAGCACACAATCTCTCATAGGTAAACAGGACTTTATTACTACAGTCCAGACTTCTGCACAGAGCACCGGCTCACTCGTCTGCTCCGACGTTCTCTCGCTTGCTCGCTTCTCGCTCCGTCCGTGAGGAGGGAGTAGTGTGCCGTTTCTAACAGATACACACACTATACACAAGCAAATAGTGAAGAACACCGAAAGAAAATCGAATAAGAAAAAGCATCAACCATATACCAACTAAGACATACCAATTCCACATCAGTTGAGTGTACTTGAGTTTAGAAATCGAATTTGTACAGACGTTAACGGCCTGATGTGTCACTTTCTTATGCAACCCTGGTCCCGCATAAGAAAGTTGACAATGAGCGTGAACTCATTGTAAAATACTCAGTTCACATATGGGTAGTATCCGCACAGTATAAATTGTATATGAGGGGAGTGAACTCAGGGGCTGTCATAAATGTCATGGTTGGAAGGAAGTCACTTGACATTGCAACTAAGGAAACCGTTCGAATGTAGATACAATTAAAGAACTCCAGTCTAAGATGGACTTACGCCACGATACCTGACATGGAAACCGGCGTCAAAAGAAAACATGGTGGGCTGAGTTATCACCTGACTTGACTTATATCAGGACATGGATGCTTTCGAAAATTGTCCATACTGCTTATACTGTCAAAGTAAAATAGAAAATGCGGAATACGTACTCACAAAGTGCATGAGATTCGAGGCCGCACGACTGATATTGGAGAGACATATGAGACGGACAGTAGCTCCGATAGCAGTAACAGAATACATCCCAAGCATGGTCCTTAGCAAATGATATTGTATGTGACGTAATGCAGTTGATAACATAGCAACAGGTAAACTCCGTCTCGTCCTCGATGGCATGTCTAAAAAGAAAGTTCCGTGTGAACCAACGGGAATATCGGGAGGAGATTTTAGTGGGTAAAAATCCGGCATGCGTCTGGGTTTCTACCTTCTTACCGAAAACAACAAAAAAAAAGCAAACATCGGCGAAAAAGAATTTATGTCTAAAGAGCCAAGCTATTTATCGTTATGTCTTTATTTCGCATTTGAATGATCAAGTTCTAGTACAGTGTATAAAGTATTTCCTATTTGCCCTATGACCATTTCATCGGAAGTATATATTTTTCTGGGCAGCAGTTAAAAATTGAACATTCCTTCAAATATTTTTTACTGGGGACTGTAAATAAAAATGTAAAAAGCAGATTGGGTATCAATATGCTCAACACGCCAATTCAAGTTTAGGCTCATCGAATTCATACCACCGCCCTTGATCAGTGTATTACACCCTAGGCTTGATAAAATTACCTTCCCCAAGAACTCCTCCCTATTTGGACAAAAAGAAAAATGGTGTCAACCGCTGACACTCAATATTCAATTCAACCACCTTGGGCAGACTTATTTCACCCCGTGGCAGACGTTTCATGGTTTTCTTTTTACAAATATTTGAATTTTTCCCCAGGCCACAAATGACACCCTCATTTCAGCTAGAACCGACCGACCTGTTCATTGTTAGAAAACAACGGAAAGGAACTGCCAGAACACATCCACATTCACACGTACGGAAGTACCAAACGGCAACTGACACCAGTAAAGAGAAGAGAAGAAAATGTAATCATGTCCTTTGTCCCCATCATCAAGATGGCAACTTGCTTACTCTCATAATAACAGAACACGTTAACAGAAGAACAAGGATTCTAAAACGAGATCTAAACTGAAAAAAAAGGAAAAATAGAAACAAGGAGAAAAATTGGATATGAAAACTCCAATACGCCCGCGAACATCCTCCTCCTCTAGGTCGCCGTTACACCGTCCACGTCTCCATGGTCACCAGGGCGTGTAATTGAGTGCTATAAGACCCTTTTTTGCTGTTTTTATTTGCGCATTAGCACAGGGGTGGAAAGTTCTCCCGCGCACAGATAGTTTTATCTTTTCCGCATACAAAGAAACGAATTACAGATGGAAGTGATGGGGCTATACTCAAGAAGGATCGGAACGGCGAAGCGAAGACGCATATAAACCATTTTATGTCAGCCAGTTGTTGGCAGGCAAAAGGAGCAACAAAGGAAAAAAGAAGGATTCCAAGAATCAGCAATTTTTCACCAACCGCCCTTCGTCTGTGTCATGGCTGTAGAAGAGTGGGAGAGAGGTTAAATACTTGTGTATGGCAGGCAAAAGCTGCCATTTTACGATGGCTTTTTATCAATGGTGAAAATGTGTGTAAAAACACCACCACCCCACTGGACCGAAGGCAATTCCATATCCCTTTTCCGTTTTCCATTTTCCGTTATACTCTAGGAAAAAATAAACTGGCAAAAAGGTGGTAAGGACACAATGGCTTGCTTTTGGTTAGTTGGAGCCAGCGATTGACAATAACAACTTCGCGTAAAACGAAAAGAAAAAAATAGCCTTCTTCAATTTTGTGGGTTTTCCTTATGCCACTTGTGAATTTGAAAAAGAAAAACGGAAAATTGTTGAGAGCTGTTACAACGTCAAACAGGACTTACACAGCCATCCGCCTACACTTTCTAGGGGCACAGGGGGGCGAAAGTTGGTTTTCAACCTTCTGGAATGAGAGGTGATTTCAGATTTTTATTTCTCTCTTTTCTTTTTGTTCCGCTCGTCCCTCATCTCTTCTTCCTTATTCTTCGTTGATCCTTTGTTTGTCTGTTATTTAAAATTTTTTATTCATTCAACCCACAAGATGGGACCATATGTTGCATGTCCTTGTTTGATTGATTTAATAGGCACGATTTAAGGATTTCGACGAAGAACATGCTTCGATGTGCCGGAGGGAATTCTTAGACGAAGCAATCACAATATAAGACCGCGCCTCTCTATTTGCTTGTGTGCCAATGTAGGACTACATATAAATAGAACAATCACTTTATGTCGCAAGGATGTTCTCTCAGTGGGCTTTTCCGGAACTTCAAATTTATGAGAATTTTTGCTCAACCTAATTTTATTCCCGTAAAGTGTTTGAGCGGCATGTATGAAAGCTACTAGTGACTTGGGTTCCCCGCGTATGTATATTAAGGACATTTTTGGCAATTTATTTTCGGTAGGCAATTGAAACTCCGTCTGATATCTCTTTTATAGTTTATAAACGGATCTTTAAAGTGGAAAGAATTTGGAAGGTGATAAGCTAGTTTATGTGGTATAATGCCAGGAAACTATTACAAAATTTGGGAAACGCCCGCATTGGTATGAGTTAATCTTGGGGGATAGAAAGTTTCGATCGACCAATACGGATTGTTTTAAGTGAGGCAATGATATAAACATCTCCGTAGTAAGGGATCGAAACCTCAGAAATGAGACACTCTCAAGTAAACGGCTGCGGATTGTGGGATGATAAGTGAAAGAAGGCTGGACAAGTGCTGATTATTCGATTGCTTGAATGTCCCTAATAGATTTCGACAAGTGGTAGAAGAAGTGATAGAACTGTAACTATGACCAAACACCGTCTTCCATTGACATCTTCGACAGAACGTCTAGAGTCGAACCAAAAGATCTACACCAAATGCGCAGTACAGCAACTGTTGGGGCTCACTAGTGAAAACAAGGTATTTAAATGTCTTCATCTCCTTTGTTTCTCCCCAAATATTCCCTCTGATATAGAATTACTAAGGGGGGATGGGTGCGAACATACAGGGCAAAGTCTCTGATTGCCTTCAACCCGGCGAAGGCCAGGATGATCTTTGTCCCTGTTCAATCCAAGTTGACATGCAGTCTCCACGTGACACCCCTGGATAGCTACTTTGACACCCGCCAAGTAGTGAACCAATGCATGCAGCGACATCCTGAGAAAGATTGGCGCAAGGCTAATAACGAGGCCCGTAAAAATGAATTATTATGGCAAATTTAACAAGCCTCGGATATGGACCGGATACACGACGACGACCACGGAAACGAAAATGGCTAAATGATTTAAGGATTTTTCATGGAACATACGCTCACTATACAGAGCTCGAGCTGCACAGCAACTAGCCGATGCCCTGTCCGAATATAAGGCTGACATAACAGCATTACAAGAAATAAGATGGACGGGGAGTGGTGTTGTTCAAAGAAACGAGTGTGACATTTATCACAGCTGTCATGCAAAACACCATGTGCTCGGGGTAGGCTTTCTAGTCAGCCAAAAACTGAAGCCTGCCATCATCGGCTTTAATGCAATAAATGAAAGGCTATGCACTCTTCGCGTGCGAGGCAAATTTAAGAACATAAGCCTCATAAACGTTCACGGACCTACAGAGGAGTCCCCTGACGACGAAAAAGAAGAATACTATGAGAACGTCGAACGGGCCCTCAATGCCTGCCCAAGATACGATGTGAAAATCGTTCTTGGGGATTTGAATGCGAAAATAGGTCGGGAGCCGGTTTTCAGGCACTACGCAGGTTCCCATAGTTTGCATGAGAACAGTAATGATAATGGACTACGAGTCTTTGCGAGTACCAGGTTTCCGCGTAAAGATATTCACAAAGCCACCTGGGAATCAACTGATGGAGTCATTCGCAAACAAATTGACCACGTGTTGATAGATCGCCGCCATCCTCAAACCTGATGAGGGTACGAACGTACCGAGGTGCCAGCGTCGACTCGGATCACTATCTTGTTGGTATAGTGTTCAGAGCGCGGATTGCATTACGGAGACGTATAGCATACGCGGGTCATGTTGGATCAACGCGGCTGCCTTACGCAATGAGAACACCAGCAAGACCATTGGTCATGCGTTAAGACCCACCCTCGAAGAGCTCGACGGAGGGAGAGTAAGTCCTGGGGCCAGAATGTCGGGCGTCGAAGAGAGATGCACACGCCTTAAGAATACTTAAGAATATATCTTAGGCAGTAGTCGTAGAGATCGGAGCAACTGGTTTGTTGATGAATGCAAACGACCGATGGACTCCACAGACTACAGAAAAGTGCCTGGGAAAAACTCTAGTCTGTGAAATAGAGAAAAGCAGGGGCACCAGGCGCGGAAGTTCTATCAAATAATCCGCAGTATGACGCAGTATTCACCACGCTGCACTTACTGCAAGGATAAAGAGGGTAATCTGATCACCGATCCCAAAGGCATTCTGGAGCGATGGGAAGCGCACTTCACTGAATTGGTAATGGTCAGCTCACAGAAGAATTGGGGGCTCCACCAATGCAAAATCAAAACCAAATGCTACCGCCACCAAGCATTAAGGAAAGAGTAAATGCCATACGACAGCTTAAATCAAATAAAGCCCCGGAACTGATGGCATACCAGCTGAGCTGATCAAACAAAGAGGGACAGCAGTACATCACGCAATTCATGAGATCATGGTGCACGTATGGGAGCAAGAGGAGATGCCCGAAGATTGGCCTGGTGGAATAAATTGCCCCATACATAAGAAGGGAGATATCACAGTGTGCGGCAACTATAGGGGTATAACATTGCTGAGTACCACCTATAAGATACTCTCCACTATCCTACAAAATCGGATAGCCCCATACGCTAAATTCATCATTGGTTAATATTATTGTTACTTCATCGCAGGCAAATCAGTGATTGATCAGATATTCACGCTTAGCCAGGCAATGGAAAAATGTCTAGAATTTAAGATTCCATTATATCGTCTATTCACAGACTTTAAGGCCGCCTACGACAGCATAGCCGGGGTAGAAATATATAATGCCGTAAGAGAGTTCTGCAGTCCAAACAAATTGATACGACTTTGTAAGTTGACCATGACCAACGTAACTAGTCAAATAAAAATAACGGGATTGCTGTCCAAACCAATAAACATTTTTAATGAACTCGGACAAGGGGACGGTCTGGCCTGCCTCCTCTTCAACCTGGCGTTGGAGAAAGCAATCCGTGACTCTGGCGTTATAACTAAAGGGACTATTGTGATCTAGTCCAGCCAGATACTTGCCTACGCAGATGACATCGACATCATCGGTATATCCGAATCGCCTGTACATGATTTCTTCACACAGATCGAGAAGGCGGCGCAAAAACTGGGACTGCGCATTAATTAGGGGAATACTAAGTACATGGTGGCAACTTCTGCAAAGAGAAGACCTAACGTTGGTCAAACTATCAGGGTAGTGGAACACGAATTTGAAGTAGTGCAATCAATAGTATCAGCCTCTGAACTCTTAGTCGCGTCCGAGAGGAAGGTCTTAAGGAGAATTGTTGGCCCCATATGTGAGGGTGGACGATTTCGGAGACGCTACAACCATGAGTTGTACGCGATCTACCTTGAAGTTAATGTTGTAAGAAAAATCAAGCTCGGTAGACTCCGGTGGGCGGGACACCTAGCTCGAATGAGCGAAGAGGAGCCTGCCCGGAAAGTGCTTTGTGGCAGGATGTATGGAAGAAGACAGCGCGGCAGACCTTGTCTGCGATGGAGGGATGGCGTAGACCAGGACGCCCAGAGCCTGGGAGTGCTAAACTGGATGACATCGGCTCGAAATCGGGACCGGTGGAGAGATTTGTTAAATAAGGCCAAGACCGGATCCCGGTTGTAGTGCCGATGATGATGATGATGACAATATCTTGATACCACTTCATGTAATTTCCAAGTCACTTCTGGTATTCTGTCTTTACGTTAATTTTATTTATATACAATATCTTGCTACCGCTTCGTGTAATTTCCAAGTCACTTCTGATATTCTGTTTTTACTTTAATTTTATTTATATACAATATCTTGCTACCACTTCGTGTAATTTCCAAGTCACTTCTGGTATTTTGTCTTAACGTTAATTTTATTTATATACTATATCTTGATACCTCTTCGTGTAATTTCCAAGTCACTTCTGGTATTCTGTCTTTACGTTAATTTTATTTATATACAATATCTTGATACCACTTCATGTAAATGCATGACGAATTTAATTTGGAAACAATGCCTCATGAAGTACAAGACCCAACTCGTGGTTGACCGTTGACTCCCTCGTGCGTACTCTACAGATGATGTAACTCGACTTTTTGGTGAAAGATTACTCGCGTCCCATGCACACTTTACAGTGGTTGAATAGTGACTGACTCGAATCAGGGTTGAAATTCGTATTTCATTTCACACACAGGACAACCAAAAGAGACCACGCTCGTCGAAGTGTGGGTAACTTCTGTTAATTGGTAATTGACGGACGTTGAGAATGAGAGAACAGAAACACCATGTGCTGTGATCTCGAGGTAGCTTTGGTTGTGTGTGTTGGTATCAAATGTAGCTACTGACATGACCTACTGACCCAATGTTACGGCTGTGGTGTGGTCAGAGCGTATTGAGCCGTGGAAAGACAGAGCTGCGAAGGAGAGGAGGACCTAGCTGATGCTATTCACCTGCAAAAAGAGATGCTTGATCCCAAGCGAATGGGTGATCTGGGAAAAGTCAATAGGACGCCGAATCGGCTAGGGAAATAATACCGTGGGAAAAACTCTATGGAATGTTGGTAAATACCCAACTGCGTCGCTTGGTTTGACTTGGTTGTTGCTAACCAATACGAATGGAATTTCCGGTGGAAATCCCATGGTTAGAGCAATAGTGTTGCCGTATGGCGAAGATAGTAGCTAAACTCAATTATGCATTATCTGCATAGGACAATGAGTTTAGCTATGTGTCCTTGGGGAAAACATGTATTTCAGGTGAATAGCATATTAGGGAAATGGGTATGTATGACGCGCTGAAAGCGGTCGAAATAATATGGAAATTGTGGTTGAGATTGTGGGTTGGTTCTCATGTAGAATAGAGAAACCCAACACTGTCCTAAACAGTAAAAATCTTCTGGAATGGACCAGATTTTAATTTTCGTTTAGACAAAGAGTTTTCGCCCCTGGATCAAATGTTTCTTCGACATTTAATTAATGTATAAACTTTCCATCGTATTCGGATGGAAACTTAAATTTTACCTACAGTGAAATAAATCAACAATAATTTGTTTGTTGTACTTCACTGCTTGTGGAAATAACTTTGACCGTTTTATTGGAGAAGGAAACATTGGTCCAAGTAACCTATTTGGTTGTAGAAAAGGAATAATTTACTTATTATTCAAAATGAGATTGTGCAAAACCTGAGTAATAAAAATGTAGAATCGGACTCGATGATGATATACAATTATAAAAAAAGTATATAAAAAAACGACATATAGAAAAATTGTGCCGCGTCAATAGCTGAGTTGGATTTTTTTTTTTTTTTTTATTAGACTTCTCTCGGGAGAGGCGAACCTATAGCGTCGAATGGGCGCCCCGAGATGCCATCAAATAACTGTTGCAGTTCTTTTTGAACAGTTGCAGGTTGTAATGCTCCGGGAACACCCGCGTGGGAAGGTAGTTCCACAGCTTCCCCGCTCTGTAACGGAACGAGTTCTGATACAGGGATGTTCGCGCTGTCGGGAGATGAACCACAAACGGGTGCGATCCGTCGGATTGTCTTGTGGAGCGCATATAGACCGAATTGCGTGGAACAATGCCAAGAATCTCCGAAGAACAGCACCCGTGATAATATCTGTAAAACAGACAGAGGTCGGCTACGCGCCTTCGATGTGATAGCGACTGTAGTCCCGACGTCAGCACCGAGTCCCCGATCAGGAGGATCACTCGTCTCTGTATGCTTTCAAGTAGGTCGAGGGTATGTTTAGGAGCAGAGCTCCAAACATGAGGGCAATATTCAAGCGCGGGTCTAATTTGGGATTTATATAGGAGAAGAAATTGGGCCGGAGTAAAATATATCTTGGCTCTAAAAGGATAGCTCAGTTTTCCTGAGACTGACCTGGCGATACTCGACACATGTTAATGCCATGATACATTCCCACAGACTGTGACGCCGAGCAATTTCAAACTTTCCCCAGCCCCGAGGACCCGGCCATTCATCATCAGCTGTGGAACCGATGATCCACTTTTCTTTGTGAATATTGTATATTGTGTTTTCGCTGCATTGAAGTCCACGAGATTGGCCCTTCCCCACTGCAGGACCCTATCTAGATCCTGATTCAATCTGTCTGCATCTCAGCTGATGCGCCGCAACTGCACCAATCGACCGAACACTCGAAAAGGAGGAAACAAGCGTATTATCATCCGCAAAACTGAACACTTTGTTATCCGTTGTCTCCAACAAATCATTTATGTGAAGCAAGAACAAGGTTGGAACCAAAATAGAACCCTGAGGCACCCCGAATTAACAGGATACAGATCCGAACACTCGCCGTCCACAACAACCCGGATCGATCGATTCTCGAGGAAGCTCTTCGTCCAGTCGCAAACCTGTTGGGAAAGTCCGTATGAACGAAGTTTGCTCAGCAATGCCCCATGCCAAACGTGGTCAAAAACCTTGGAGATATCCAATGCGACCGCCCTTGACTCACCATGCCGTTCAATCGCAGATATCCATATATCGGTTATAACTGTCAAAAGGTCACCCGTGGACCGCCTCCCACGGAATCCGTATTGACGATCATTCAGAAGTCCGCTGCCCTCTAAATACTTAACTAACTCTGTATTGATGACTTTTTCCATTACCTTAGATAAAATAGACAGTAATGCTATCCGACGGTAATTTTGTGGGAAACACTTTTTTCCCGTCTTTGGGATTGGCTGAACTCGAGCGATTTTCCAGCAGGCAGGAAAGGTCCTTCGTTCATAAGATACGCGGAAGAGTCTGGCAAGAACCGGCGATAGTTCTGGAGCACAGTTCTTGAGGACTATTGCTGATATTCCGTCCGGGGCGGTTGACTTCCTACGATCCAGTTCACGTAGAATGCGTTGAATAGTGCGCGGACGAAATCTCACATCCCGCATCGAAGACTGTACCGGCGAGATCACAGGTGGCTCTAAAAGGCCGGGGTCGAGGTTTGAATTCACGGAAAATAAATTCGCGAACACATTGGCTTTGTCCTTTGAATTCGTGACTAACGTCCCGCTGTCTGTCACCAACGGAGGGAAAGAGGAGGATGCGAAGTTATCACTGACAGCCTTTGCCATTGAGCAGAAGGAGCGCGAACCAGTTGGGCATCGAAGGAGCCTATTGATCACCCTGTCGTTGTGAGCTTTTTTCGCGGTATCAATCCCCTGGTTGCACGCGTTTCTGATTCTAATTAAAATTCGTTCTGATAACATCGCTAGGATTGGAGCGTCATTGCTTAAAAGCTCTATTTTTTTGCCGCTATAATCAGCTCGCATTTTTTATCAACCCAAGGTTTATCAGACGAACTGCATTTGATGGAATGTGAAATATACATCCCCATCCCCAGAAGAATAATCTCTGATACCGACTCCGCGCAAGCGTTAACACCAGAGTTTCCGAAGCGTACCTCGGACCATGGAAAGGATACGAAGAAATACCGCAAATCGTCCCAGTTAGGTGCCCAATACTTCCATACATGGCGAAGCTGCCTAGGCCGGTTATTCGCTTGATATGCAACTGCTTGCGCGACAGTGATCTGAGTTTCCCAGTGGCGCAGAAACCTCTACGGTATAAATACTCGGTTCGGGTGTCAAAAACATATCCAGGGTGTTCGCATAATCACCTCGGGTATCCGGCACTCGCGTTGGCTCCTCCGCGAGTTGAGTCAAGTTGTGGCTTACAGCAAACATCTCCGCCATCCTCCCAGCCTCGTCGGTTCTGTTAGAATGTAACAACCAGTCGGAATTGTGCACATTAAAATCGCCAAGGACAACAATTTCAGAAGCCGGGTGGTTGATCTGTATCCAGTCGACAGTATGTGAAATATGTTCGTAGGGCAAGGATATCAGGTTTCGTTGTTTGCAAATATTGGTGGATGGCGTTTACGTTCGTATTTGTGAAGCCGATGCCCCTGATGTTACAAAATACCGTCACCAGTCGAGCGTGGGCAGAGCCTTGAGAGCGAGCCCGGTTATGCGATGACGCACCTCTTAAAGTTCCATTATTTATCATGATATCTGCATGATGTTCCTCCTGACATAGTCCCCGCCGGAGATCCGAATGGGAGACTAGTTTACCTCCGGAATTCTTTATATCAGAAGGTACCATCATGGCTTATCTCCGTGTCAGCCCGGGCCATCAGCCACACATCCGAAACACCGTCGAAGATATCTCTCGGCGATATCGCGGAATGTACAGCTTGAGGGGGTGGCATTTCACCTTGGGACCGACTACCACCTAACCAAGCTTTTCTCGAACCGGTCCATCAGCCAAGCTCCGAAAGATGGCCAGTGATTTCTCCCGACCATTTCACGGAGCCAAAAGCTTGGTGGGGTGGTATTTCACCGGGCGCACAGGACGTTGGGACCCCGGCTACCACTCGGCCTTTAGTCGCCTCTTACGACAAGCCGGCCTAGCTGTAAGTATACTCTAACGGCCTACTCACAGGGCTATGCACGTAACTTAGAGAGTTCGCAAGGGTAAGTTAGGACATAAGACACCATAAGCTAGAGTTTAATCATTTTCGCCTAGCGAGTAAGTAAATTATAATAAGAAGAGGAAATAAAAAATGATATAAAAATGAAAAAAAAAAATGTATAGAACATACCCTGCGTCCTTCATTGCACCTTATATTAATTGAGGAAATTCGTATTGATGTAACATTAAGTGATAACTCCAAGGTGAGTATTTTTTCGGTCTATTTCCCTTGAGGAAATGGAAACATTGAGAAATCTACTTACTTTATGCGGGATCTGCAAAAATTGTATAGACTCAACACTCGAAACAAGGTAATTATTGGTGGTGATCTAAACTGTAGACATCAGCCGTGGAATTGTCTTAGGGCAAACTGCTGGGGTAACATTTTACTAGATGTTACCGAATCCAGCCCAAGTTTTTCCATAATTCATCCACTTCCCCCCACCTATATCCCATCGACTGCTAACAAGAACCCCTCAACTCTCGATCTATATATCACTAATATTCCAAATTACTGCACAGTACCATTAACTCTAAATGCGTTAAGTTCAGACCACTTTCCGATCAGCCGCACAGTGAATCATACAGTAGGTGTAAATCGTACCAGTTTATACCACAATTATTCCGCCGTTATAAATCATATATAAACACGAACTTGGTTCTAGGTGATACCAGCCTAAATTCTATAACCTGCAGCGAATACATTGATATCCTTTGTAACAATTTTGTTTCTGTTATCAATAGAGCGGTCGATCTTGCGATACCTAAATGTTCCACTGCTCCAGTTGATAAGGCACCGCTTCCTGAAAATATCTTACATCTGATACGAAACTCTGAAAGAAGAAAATGGCTTCGTTATAGAATCGGTTGCTTTTTAGTTAATGTTAAAGTCCTAAATAACATCATTAAAAATGAAATCGCAGCATATAGGAACAAGTGTTGTAATAAACACCTTTCCTCTCTTGACAAAGCAAGCAAACCGTTGTGGAAAATATCAAAAATTATGAAAAAGAGAGGGTCAAGTATTCCTCCGTTGAAAGATGACGACAGGTTGTTTATTTCTTCAGTGGAGAAATCGAACCTACTTGCTAACACGTTTAGTAAGAACCACTCCATATCTATGCATCTAAGCGACGCGTATACTGAGGCTGAAGTTGCTAACACTATCCATATACTTTCTCAATCACCAGCTAAAAGTACTTATGCAACTAATATTAAGAAAGTTAAAGAATTGATAAAAAAATCGAAATCGAAAAAGGCTGCTGGTCTTGATAATATTAACAACAAATTAATTAAAACACTTCCACCTGCTGTAAGTAACTATTTAACGTTCATTTTCAACGGTTGTCTTAGGAACAGTTATTTTCCGGACTGTTGGAAAACAGCAAAAGTAATACCTATCCCGAAACCCGGCAAACCGAAGAACAGCCCTGAAAGCTCCAGACCTATTAGTCTATTTACCTGTCTGAGTAAGCTCTTAGAAAAAATCATTAAGGAAAAGATTGATCGTTTCGTGGACGCCAATAACGTCCTACCAAACTTTCAGTTCGGTTTCCGTAGTGGTCAGAACACAATCCACCAAGTCTTGCGCATTAAAAACCACATAGCTGGTAAATTCATCGACAAGGAGTCAACGGGACTGGTTCTTCTCGAGATCGAAAACGCCTTTGATACAGTATGCCTTGATTTATAAGCTACTAGAAGTTAAGCTGCCAATACCGCTTATCAAAATTATCCAGAGCTTTCTTCGTTCGAGAAAATATGTTGTGAGTATAGGAACCGATATATCCTCTACTCGCCAAATCCACTATGGTGTACCCCAAGGCTCGGTCCTTGGTCCCATATTATTCACATTGTTTGTCGCAGATTTACCATGTCTAGGTGAAAACATTCAGGTAGCTATGTTTGCCGATGGTACGGCCATTTTCTCTTCGGGTGCCTTATTCACTAATGTCTACAACTCTTTGCAAGCAGCTCTTGACAAACTAGCAGTATATTACGGGAAATGGAAAATAAAAATAAATGGTAATAAAACACAAGCTGTCTGGTTTTCGAGAAACACTGCTACCTACCAAATGGCACTAGACTCAGTATGTGTGCAGTTGATATTGATTGGTCCGAAGACTGTAGATATCTAGGTATTATTCTAGATAAAAAACTTATCTTTCAAAAACACATCACTACCACAATTGACAAAATAAACAAAGTCGTAAGAGTTCTGTATCCATTAGTGTGTAGAAAGTCAAAGCTTATCCTCAAAAATAAAATTATAATTTTTAAAACCATTTTTCAAGCTATACTCCTGTACGGCGCCCTGTGTGTTGTAATTGTGCTCGCACACACAAAATAAAATTGCAAAGCTGTCACAATAGAATATTGAAAATGTTGCTGAATTTGCCATGGCATTATTCGACACATGAACTTCATGAAAGCGCTAATGTTAAACCGGTAGAATTCCTTATTGACAAAATCAATCGAAACTTCTTCGTCTATTGTTCTTTTTCTGACAATGTTCTCGTTTCCCGTTTTGCGTTATCCTAAATCACTACATATGTACTTTGTCTATGAAAATTATATTATTATTATTATTATTATTATTTATTGGCCTGTAGGAACCCGGAAGTTCATGACCTCACCGACTCGGCTTCGCTATCGTTCCCTGTCCTGGGCACTCTCCTTCCACGCTTGACCATTCGATCCGATCTCCTCAAGGTCAAACCTAACATTGTCCTCCCATCTCCGTCGCGGCCGCCCTACCGGTCTCTTTCCCGTTGGTCTACCGTCAAGAATTCTATGCACGGTCCTATCGTTCCCCATTCGCGCCACGTGTCCGGTCCATCTTAATCTTTGCGACTTGATTACTCTCACTATTGTAGGTTTGCGATATAGCTCTTCCAATTCGTGGTTATGAAGTTTCCTCCATTGTCCTGCCTCCTCGTCATATTTACCTCCAAAGATGCCCCTCAAAACTTTATTCTCGAATACGCGAATTTGTTTTCTTCCCGTTTTGTGAGAGCCCATGTTTCGAAAAAAATTGAAAATTATATCGCGGTCATTATTACATAAAATAACCGGAAACCTGTGCAATATTAGTCTAAAGATTCAAATAAGGGTTTTTTCTTGTAGTTTTCCCTTAATCATTTATTATTTATTATTCATTAAAATTGTGCTGTTTTCATTATATAGATTTAATATTATAGTTGTAAAGGAATTGCTGTCTTAAGACTCATAAATACTCGTTGTAAAATATAAATGTATTATCTACCTTATAAAAATTGAGTTGAATTGAATTAAGGTAGATTCCGACAAAGAATATGTTAATAAATAAAACCCATCAACAATTTTCAAAATCGGTCCAGCCAATCCGGAGATTAACTGTCGGCCGTTTGAAAAAATGTCGTTTCGAGAAAAACGCGGTTAAAGTTGCTTGAAGTGAATCCGACAGCCAGACACCAGCATGGAATCATGCGCTTCTATTTAAACCGTTATATAAGCCGAATTTCTTTAAAATCTTTCAGGAGGCGATTTTGAAAGACATAAAGACTAAAAAAAACCGATATTTTCAAAATTGTATTGTGTACTAGTACCTTAATCCGTCGCGGATTTCAAATCGTCCTGAGAGGTGGTTTCCTATTCTAACTCACTCTTTATTTTCGTCCGTGCAGATTTGAATGAGGGCGGCATATTTTTCCGAAATTTCCAGCTCAGTTACAATATGGTAGAGTCTGCTTTCCGACGGAGTCGTAGGCTTATTTGAAGTCAATGAAAAGTTGACGGTGGACTGTCTCTCCGTATCACCGCTTCTTTCCCAACAATTAAAATGTATATTCTACAAGAAAATAAGCAGCGATTGGAATGTTCCCTCTTTTGAAATTTGCAGACTTATTACTCGTTTGGAGTTAACGTTCTCCTTTAGGCATCAAGTAATGTATGACGGCTCTGTGGTATATCAGGGGTTTGCCCATTTATATAAAGTTTATTTTTCCAAGGAACTGGGTAAGCTGTGAGAACATCCTGATATTTCGTAATACATAGATTTATGTAGCAACTATCAAACGTTGCATAATGAAAACTCAAAAGCACAAGCCATTAAAAGTTGCAATTATTAAGACCGTATGCGGTTAAACTCCGCACGTGACTTTCCTACCCCCGAGTATATCCACCCTTCAGATGCTTTTTACTCCTGGACACAGAACTTGTTTTTATCTCGAGCCTAGATATACTTTATAAGAACACCTTTCTCGACTTGGGCAGTTTCTTGTAATGCCACTCTTTGGATATTTCGGTGCACACAAAACATTACTCACTTTCCTCTCGTGTATTTATTAGTTCTAAACTAAGGTTCTAGATTTGACTCATCCACCTTTATTAAGAAAGATTTATTTACACATCTCTATAGGTCTTCACGCTTCCAACGAATCGACTTAATCCATTTAAGCGATATAGACTTGTACAGACTGCTACATCTATGTCCCCCGTCTCTGACAATGAGGGGTTCCGCTCATTTATCGACCTAATTCACGTTATCATCTTTTGATAGTGATTTGAGGGATGGCACAAGAGACATCGAGTGCCACAACATCACCCGACACGTTAGGGATTATAAGCCGAAGCGATAAAATTTTCAGAGAACTCCTTAACCCGCTCACAACTGTCACAACACACAACATCCTTCCCCCTTTCGGTTGACATATTGAGTTTATGACAGAAATCATATTTGTTGCGGTAGATTAGCAGAGGAATTAACGACGACATATAATTCGTGGCGTATGTGTGCGGCTGGGTGATCGGTGCTGTGCGGCTCATGACTTTATGTTAATTTTAACATTGCGGCTGGCAGAGGGGGGTACCCGTTTAGTGGTTGAACGGATGACTGTATTTCCTTCTGTTAGAGGAATAGATTGCATGATTTGTGGATGGGGGTGAAGCTGACGAAATACCTATCTTCGACTGGTAACAGATGCAAAGGATGCGCGTTAGGTTTACTACTCGAACGGACTTGAATAGGTGTCTAGAAGCGGTGTTCTGTGTTCAAGGTGCGTGAGCCAAGACTGGTAATTATTGTAATTTTTTTGACTCAGCACGTTATACCTGTGGTTAGATTGGATATGTCCTGCTGAAGTTAAACGTTGTCGAACCGTAATCGATAGTTACTTTTCGTCCTTTTGTGTTCGTCCGTTTGACAGTAATTTGGGTTTACCGAAGGCGGATAGCGTGTGCGTGAGAGTTTAACCCATTTGATGAGATCCTTTGAACAAATCATCGGTAACATTTTCGGCTGACTGTGTGAAAAGAATCGAAGGGTAGCACCTACTTAATGGGGTTGGTTGTATGTAGCACGCGATTTAAGGTTAAATTGCTTCGACATTATGGGGCTATTCACTAAGATGATGATCCGCTGTCCGAAGAAAATGGTTTCTTTTTCTGTTTTTCTCTCATTTGCGACACATACATGTTTTATCTATGGGTTGTTACTCCAATATGACGCTGCCTCTAATAGCATTGGAATGCGAAAGCCCTCTTAAGAATCAATACTCAACAATTTCACTATAAAATCTTTCGCCCTGAAGACTTTCGAGGCAAAACTTCAAATGATATTAGATATAAAATAGTTTAAATTTAAAAACACGTATGAGACAGTTCAGCAATACAGCGGTAGTTTCTAATTTTCTAATTCAGGTAACATCAACTGTTTGTGAGTAAAGTCAGTGTTTTTTTTCAATATACACGCGCTAAAAGGATTATAAATACATTTAATATGATAAAGTAAGAACATAAGGAAGGGTAAGAGAAGATATCGAAAAAAAGGAGAGAGGTTTTAATCCAGAATGTCTGTTAGCCTATACTACTATAAAATTGTAATGAATGCAATGAAACAAAGGCGACGGTAGGAGCAATTTTCGAAAGCGTGTGTCAGTTTACCAGCTAAACAATTACTTTTGACTGGCGATTTGGTTGCCATGGCACAGGTGTTGTCGGTTTTTGCAAATTGAAATAAATATTGAAACAGTTCTGTGAATTGCTGATCGTGTGGTTGATTTATCATCTCGGATTTGGTTGTGTTGTTGGAGTGATTGGTACAAAGGCTTTAGCTAACTTTTACAATAAGTAGTCCTAATCTAGGTATATTCAGACGCTATATCATACACAAGGTAGTAAATACCGGATTATAAAGTACGGAAAGGCGTAAGTATGATGATTTTAGAAATGTGTCGAAGTAGTATGTTGTAGTTTACTAAGTTCGTTTATGTCAAGATAGTTTTGAAGTGCTTCGAAGATATACAAGTTGTATTGAGAAGGTTGTTGTGAGTCCTCTTCTCCTGTCTTACATTATTTTGCCTCCATACACAGCTAAACATGTTTCTGTTATGGAGATAGCGTCCAACGATTGTTGTTGGTTAGCGTGTAGTTATATAGAGTTTTGGTGCTTTTTCTCTGTGAATTATGAATAATTTTTTCCAATGTGGTGACGACAAAGGCTCACCAGATCGCGTCCCTTTGTCAAAAACTTTTCCTGTTTTCGATAGTTACTTTATTAAATGGCAACCACTTCATATGCTCCTATGATAGTATAAACGGGCTGGGTTTTAATTTATACTTCTTGGCGTTTTCAGGAGGTAGTGTGGGGTGAATATGTCATTTAATCTATACTACCTGAGTCTGAAACCGCGTTCTTGGTGGCTGATCAGTAAGTTAACCTAATAAGACATATATAATATCTAACATATTGTGATAGTTAAGACTATATAGTCGCGCGTTAGAGAGTCTTCAATTCTGTACACTTATTGTATTGACTATGTAATTCTTTGTGGAAATAAATGAATGTATATCCCGTATTGGTTCATCTTCTATTGTTTAAATTAAAGGCACTGATAACTTCGGTTCGCTTTCCGAGGGCTAGGACGGTAAAAACTCCTTAATCGTGCCCCTGCATATTAACGGCATAAAATTAATCAACCTTAGAACCATTAAGGAGCGCAGAGTCTTGGCTGACATAATGTTTATTCATCGGGTCCTCTCCAGGGCGGTCAACTGCACCTACCTCCTTAACTTAATTCCTCTCAACACAAATCCTCGAAATACGCGTAATCCCCGCCTTCTTTACATTTCCCCTCACCTCGCCTCTTCTGGTTTCAGTGAACCCCTTTGGCGGATGCTGAGAAATGTCAACTCCAACTCCACCTTGTTCGACTTTGACCTCTCTACGCATCCTCCTAAACCATTCTCACCACTAATCTTAAGCCGCACTTTACACACTTTCCTTTAACCTGCCCCCACCCCCCGCCCATACTCTTGTCTTCATAATATGTCCTGTTTACCCTCGGTTGAGCTTAGCTAATTTCGTTTTTACGTTTTTTAGTTTCTAAAGTTATATATACTTCAGCTTATATGTACTTATATTGCTTGAATTAAGCCAATAAATGGGGTGGTAGCCCCACTGAACTTAAAAACTTAACTCATCTGGTTCTGCATTCTTATTAGTTTTAAGTTTGAATGTTTCTACCCATATTTCATTTTCGTCGTCTGAATGGCACCAATGTGTAGGCTAACTGGTACGGTATGCGACATATTCTGTTTAACAGCTGTAGTGTGACAATGCGATCACCAGATGGCTATGTAAAATAGATCAGCTAAATGAATTGTCCCAGTCACGGTTTTCAAGGGTCACATGACATGTATTCGGTGCCGGCAATGATTCAAGGCCAACTCTTGTCATTTAGTCACAGAAATGAATTGGCTTCATTTACGGTTTGGAAGTGCCACACGACATGGACTTGGTGCTGGCAGTGATTCATTATTAAATAGGTCAACTCGTGTTATTGTTTTACACTATACGCTAAGCTTATGCTAGAAGTAAGAATAACATAATAAGTAAATTTGTATTTTATGAATGAATGAGTAATAATTTGTAATTATTTGTATGAATGATCGGGAGTATAGATATTCCAGCAATTTGTAAATAAAATCAATCATAGCCAAACATTTACTTTGATTCAACACTGCGGTATACTTGCCATAATATTTCAGTGGCCTGCGCTCTATACAGCACCATTAGGGTAGTTAAGTCGTAGACCGTTACAGGACGAAGTTTATATACCTGTCACCAAAACTATTACATGGTAATCCTTTCAGATCCATACAGCCTTACATATAGCGTGGCGCAAAATTAATCATCCAATTTTGTTTTTCAATTACTTGTTTACTAAAAAAAAAAAAATTATTTTGAGTGATGGAAATGTTTATTTCGACCTATACAATTTTTCCTGTTACGCGAAAAAGATGATATCAGTCAAGTGGCTGCCGCCAGTGTTGATTCACCTTTGTACCCGTTTTATCGCATTTTCCATGACTTTCCGCAAAATTTGCGGTGATCACTGTTCGCATTCCAGTCGAATATTCTCCTTAAGGGCTGCGATTGTCTGAGGCTTGTTGGCATAAACCTACGACTTCAAGTAGTCCCAAAGAAAGAAGTCTGGGATGGTTAAATCGGGCGATTTTGCTGGCCATGCCAAAACGGAAGATTATGCGACCACCAAACGCGTCCTTCACAATATCCAATGTGGGTCGTGCTTTATGTTCGGTTGCATCGTCTTGTTGAAACCACATGTTCACCAAGCTCCGCTCGTCCAATTCCGACAGTAAGAAGTCGTTTATCATGGTCCTATAGCCTTCGCCAGTAACAGTGACTGTATTGCCGATGGCGTCCTCAAAAAAATTCGGCCCAATTATTCCTCCCGCGTGAACGCCGCACCACACAGTGGCTTTGAGTGGATGTAATGGCTCTTCGTGCATCACATGCGGATTTTCAGTGCCCCAGAAACGAAGATTTTGCTCATTGACGTAACCGCTTAAGTGGAAATGCGTCTCGTCGCTGATGATAATTTTCGACACAAAAGCGTCCTCTTCGTTGTTGAGATTAAGGATGGCTTGACAGTAATTCACTCGCCCTCCATTGCTTGTCTGTTTGTATTCTGCGGCTGTCTAGTTTACAAATGTCAAATATGATTGACGTACGACGCCATTTGCAAAAATTATAATAACCTCCGTGTGATTAATTTTGCGCCACCTCGTGCATACCATTACATGGCGACCCTACCTCCCCTACCCTTACCCTCCACATTTTTTTTCGATCATTATCGTTCAAAACTTATATACCATATTGTCAGCATCATTAAGAGACGCCTACAAGATTTTTATTTTCATTTTCCATATTTCTGTTCGACAAGGGTTGCATTCAAGCTTTTAACTTTATTTACAGTTTGAGGGTAATGCTGCTTGGTTAAGACCTATTTTATAACACTTTTATTGCGCACCTCTGCCTAATTTCACCAGAGAAATTGGACATGCTTACTTCGCTTTTATTCATAAAGTTGAAAAGCCATTCACCACTGAAATAGAGTGAAGAATATGTGACCGTAGTGAAGAATAAAATACCCAAGAGAAAAGAAAATGATTCTCAGTGCCGTATACCAGAGCTTTTTTTTATATGCTTTTCTCAGGAGAGGCGAACCTATAACGCCGAGTCGGGGCCGCGAGATGGCACCAATTAACTGTTCCAGTTCCCTTTGAACAGTTGCAGGTTGTAACGCCCCGGAAACACTGGCGCGGGGGGGAGTTCCACAGATTCACCGCTCTGTAACGGAACGAGTTCTGATGCAGGTATGTTCGCGCCGTCGACAGATGAACTGCGAATTGGTACGATCCGTCGGATTGTCTTGTGGAGCGCATAATAACCGAATTGGGCGGAACAATACCCCGAATTTTCGAAGAACAGTACCCGTGATAATATCTGTCAAATAGACAAAGGTCAGCTAGGCGCCTTCGATGTGATAACGACTGTAGTCCCGCATGATTAGGCAGATCGTTAGTCTCTGTGTGCTCTCCAGTAGGTCGAAGGATCCAAACATGAAAGCAATATTTGAGCGCGGGTGTAGTTTGGTATTTATAGAGGAGAAACATTTGAGCCGGAGTAAAATATTTCTTGCCCCTAAAAAGATAACTCCGTTTTCCTGAGGCGGACCTGGTGATGTTCGACACGTATTTATGCCACGATATATTCCCACAAATCCGTGACCGAGAAATTTAAGCTTCCGCAGATTCGAGGGCTGGCCATTCATCATCAGCTGTGGAACCGATGATCCAATTTTCTTTGTGAATATTGTATACTGTGTCTTCGTTGGATTGAAGTCGACGAGATTGACCTTTCCCAACTGCAGGACCCTATCCAGATCCCGATTCAGAGAGTCGATGTGGTTACATCTCATTCGGTCACTCCTAAAAAAGAAGAAACATGCATACTATCATCCACAAAACTGAACACTTTGTTATCCGTTGACTCAAATAAATCATTTATGTGAGCAAAAACAAAGTTGGAACCCAAATAGAACCTTGAGGCACGACACTCGACGTCTACAACAACCCGGATCGTTCGATTTCGAGGAAGCTCTTCGGGTAGTCGCAAAACTGCTGGGAAAGCCCTTATGAACGAAGTTTGCTCAGCAATGCCCCATCGCGGTCAAAAGCCTTGAAGATATCCAATGCTATCGCCCTTGACTCACCATGCCCCACAATCGAAGATGTTCATATATCGGTTAAAAATATCTCCCCTAGAACCCCCCCGCCCCCGCCGCCTCCACCCACGGATTCCGTATTGACGATCATTCAGAAGTCCGTTGAACTCCAAATACGTAATTAACTCCGCATTGTATGGATGTATGGATTTTGCATCACGTTAAATAACTTAGACAGTACGGCTATCGGCCGGTAAAGTATGAGACACTTTTTATATATTATAAATAAATTCGCGAACACATTAGCTTTATCTTTTGAATTTGTGAGTAACGTCCCCCCGTCTCTCATTAACGGAGAAGGGACGCGAACCAGTCGGGCACTCAAGGAGCTTATTAGTCACTCTGTCGCTGTAAGCCTTCTTTGCGGTATCAGCCGGTTGGTGGCATGCATTTCTGATTCAAACAAAATTCGTTCTGTTAACTGCGGTGGGATTACAGCGCCATCGCTCAAAAGCTCTATTTTTTGCCGCTGCAATCCGCTCGCGCTTTTTTATCAAACCAAGGTTTATCAGAAGAACTTCGTTTGTGAAATGTGAAATGTAGATCTCCATTCCGAGGAGAATTTTCTTGCAAATTGTCCCAGCTGACAGCGCCATACATCCATACATGACGAAGCTTCTAAGATCGGTTATTCGCTTGAAATATGATACGTAATTAACATCCAATTATTTCAAATCATAAAAATCTCGCCAAATCATATATTTGTCCAAATACACATCACATTCCTGAAAACAGTATATTTCCTCCATGCAATAGCCACATTTTAATATCATCATCCCTTACAACACAAAATTCCATCCCAAAAGCTTGGTATTCTGTGGCCACAACTTTCCGTTGCATTTCAATGCAAAATCTTATCATTTTCCCACATCAAATCGGTGCATAAAACGCAACAAATGCAAGTGATTGCGCGACCGATACCAAGCAGTGATCTGAGTTTCCCAGTGGCACAGCAACTTCCGCGATATAAATGCTTAGCTCGGATGTCAAAAACGGATCCACTGTATTCGCATAATCAGCTCGAGTATCCGGCATTCGCGTATGTTCCTCTACGAGTTGAGTCAAATTGTGGTTAACAGCGAACATCTCCGCCAATCTCTCAGTCTCGTCGGTTCTGTTAGAATGCACCAACCAGCCGGAATCGTGTACATTGAAATCGCCAAAGACGATAATTTCAGAATCCGGGTGGTTGATCTGTATACAGTCGACGGACGTGAAAGATGTTCGAAAAATGTAGCTGGTTGATCGCCATTCGGGAAGGGTAAAGACAACAAATGTAGTGCTCCCGAAGCCCTACTATTCTACGCCATTTCCCAATATACCTATCCCGTCCATCATCTCATTTTCCTAAACGACTTCCAAAAACGTCATCCTACATACATAGCAGCTGCAATAGCTGAAGAACAGAATAACATACTCTTGTCGCACAAGCCAAAAATCAAAGTCGAGCAACCGTAGCAGCTGCTCGATTGTGATTGGCCAAAAGATAATCATGCGTCGCCGGCTTTCAGGTACCTAGAGAGGAAGATGCCCTTTTCCCCAGGTTCGACTTCGTTCATCAAAGAAAAACTTAACGAAAGGAAACGACAAAAGGGAGAATTTGTACTTTTGCAAGGAGTCGAGTTTGAGCCTTCAAGAAGTAAAGTCGCAGTTTAGTTTTCAATAAGTAAAGTGGCATTTTAGTTTTCAAGAAGAAAAGTTTCGTTTTAATTTTCAACACAAAATGAAAAGGATTAGTCCACGCTCTTCCCTCGGACGAAACGAGGAAGCACGGCCGGCGGACGATATAACACAAAGAAATTTAACAAAATTCCTCAGCACGACCCTTAACCATATCATGTCCATATTATTGGGTTCGGACCGTGTGAAGAGGCAGATTCCATCCTTAAAAAAATCTCGAATGCAAGACATATCCTGAGCAACGAAGATATGTGAAATCAGTTGACGAATCGACCTGGGTGTCAGTTAGGGAAAGGATATGAGGTTTCGCTGTTTGCTAACATTGGCGGACGGCGCTTACATTCGTATTGGTGCAACTGTTGCTCCTGATGTTAAAAATACCGTTATCAGTCGAACGTCGACAACGCCTCGGGGACGAGCCTGATTACGCGATGACGAATTTCTTAAAGGTCGATTATTTATCAGAATATTTGAATGATGTTCCTCCTGATTCTCGCACCTTTTCTGTATACTATACTGACATCTCACGGGATATCATTATTTTAAAAATTTGCTTCGCCGGCTTTTTGAATATGAATACAGCAAGACTACTTTGCTCTCCTTAGTAAAAGCATTTGAAATACTAATATGCGTAAGATGTAGAATGCTATTCCCCGATACAACTCCCTCCGGTGAGTGAACAAGTATGAATTCCATAAATCAAAAGTAAACGTGTTCGATGGATGTGCTTTCTTGTACCATCCACCGGCCAAACATCTCGGCATGTGTTAATATACTTCTAGTCCACAGGACACAGGACATCCTTTGCCAAAATTTCTTTAGTCACACAGTCTAAGCCAACTGCTGTGGTGGTAGGGTGGAATTTTCTTTCATCGCATTTCTGCACCGCCTTGTAATTAAGTTACTTGCACACCGACACCTTCCGTCGGCTATAAAAATAAAACGCTTTATAGCGTTGCCGCTCTGTGACCCTATTATGGCTGGCGCTTCCATAGCATCATTTTCATTCGTCGCTAAGCGAATAACCATCGGTTGGCGCGTTAATTAACTTCCCAGGCACAAAGGCAACATCCTCCATCTCCATTACCAGCACCATTGCCAACTCCATCACCAGGATATTGCTCCACATCGACAATAAAGAACACAGTACACCATAGCAATAAGGAGACGAAAATCGAGGGAAGAGGACAAGGAGCCAAAAATGAAATCAAAAACGCCTGCCAACGCCTCGTCTTGCATAGGAAATCAGAAATCGGGAGCTATCTAGATACACCCGGCCTTCTTACGTTTGGTCGGTGGTCGGGTAAGTGACTGACTGACTGGTGATGTGCGGCTGCCGATGCTGCCGAAGGTAGCCACTTCGAAAGGTACACTTCTATCTACGTCCCCCCAAAGTTAATGGCTCCCAAGTCTTTCATTAAAACTTTCGGCAAATTATCGGGTAACATATGCTCCAAGGCATCCTGAAAATTAAACATTTCGCCTTGAATCCGAGATCAGCGCGGAGACAAACCGCCCTGACATGTTCATGGTATCCATCGGTGGTAGTGCCCGTATATCTCTGTTTCGATTTCAGTTCCGTCCACGTATTCAGCTCACGTAAACTCTTTTATGTATCTTTGTGCGGGTGGCTAAGGATACTCGTATTTTCAAATTCACCCCTTTTTGGTTAGCTCAAACGGAGGTCGTTTCTCTTCGAGCATGTTTTCTGTCTCAGGGGAAATTTCGTGAGATTGCGCCCTCGATGGTTACTCCGTTTTCTTGGATCCCCGCTCGCCATAGCATCGGTAACCTTTTTACTTATATTGGTGAAGTGTATCGATATTTCATCTAAGAACAGAGAAGGACAACTTTTCGAAATGGTCACGCTGGTGTGTTGTGTACATAAGCACCACTGAGTCGCAGTGACTGCTGATATCCTGTCGGCCTGTCCGGTTCCGCCGATAGTCCTTTTATTTCGTATGTTTTTGGAAAACCATTCCGAAAGTATGTGATGACACTTCGTTGTATTTGCCGTAAGTAACGAGATCGTCCATAGGGTTGAACTGGTTCTTTTCGTACTTGTTCGCGTCCTTCTCGTCCTTGGTTTTACTGTGTGCTGGGTAGTGGTGCTCTTGTGAAAATTTGCCACTTCAACAACTCCTTGGTGCTCCTTCTTACTCCCCGCGGCTGGTCGACTTGGTTTTCAGTTTTCTTGGTGGATTGATGCTCGCCAAAATACGTATATCGAACAGAGTGAAAGGACGAGAATGGAAGTTTTAGCAGATTCTTTGGTCCTTTTTCGTGGGCTTTATCGGATAGAGAATCGTTGTTTTTTCACGTTTTTGATACTTTGTCGTCTGCTGCCTTCCCTGGCAGGATATTATCTATTTTGTTTTAGTCCATTGGGGTGGTTAGAGAATCGGGTGGCTCCTAAACTAGTTAAGGGACGTGGATGAGTTTAAAAATTCGTTAGTTTCTCCAGGGAGCGAGGTTTATTCGAAGAGTTTACAAGTTTTAAGAAGAATTACAGAATATAGATTGGTAAAGTTTTGCCAGGATACATCTTGGGATGTATTCTTGGGAGTATCGGGGCTTCATAATGAGGATGGGGAAAGTTGAAAAAATGTTGTCCTTCAGAGAAAGATGAGATTTTAATTTCCAAGAAGTCCGCTATTAAAAGTTTGTGACGAATATGGCCAGTTGGTTGGATATTTATGTAGTTCTTGTTGCCAAGCCATTGTAGATTCATTGGAGGTGAACGGGTTGGGGATGATGAGAAGTTTATGACGTTCTGTCTTTGTGTCGTGGTTTAGGTAACGAAGCAGAAAGTTCGGAACTGGCTAAATTCAAATGAAATGCTTTTGTGGCTTGCGTTAGGGAGACCTTACTTTAAATATGCGCGTTAAATGATCGAGACAGGCAATTAAAGTAGTACGAACAACTGCGATTGTTGTTACAGTAGAGAAAAGTAGTAATGCTCCATGAGAGTTTTGTTGTAATTATCTTATTCGGGGAACTTTTCGACAGTCTGATATTCCGTAGCAGTTTTCATTTGTATAAGAGCTGTTATACGTACCATTTTTTATCAACTATTGTATCAATATTGTCTGGGTAGGTGTATTATATACGTTTTAGTTACTGCTGGCCCACGGAGCATCATTAAACATTGTGATACTATATGGTTACCTCCTGTGCAGCTCCCCCTCATTAGGCAGATCTTTATTGGCCTTATCGCGTTTAGCGAACCCATGAAGAATGCATTTTCAGCCTACATTATGAAAAGGTTAGAATCAAAGCAGCGACGTATCAGACTATGGCCGCCTGTATGCGGGGATGGCTCAACTTGGTACATAAGTTGGATTGCTTCGTGAGTACTTCGACATAAGATTCTGATGATATTTTTTTCGATTCTACTTTGGTGGCGTTTTGTTCACTATGGTTGGGTGTGCATAATCTGTTGGATTGGTCACGGTTTTACTGTGCGTTTAACTGTGGCGCTTTTGTGAAAATTGGTCACATCAACGATTTCTTGTGCCTTTCACTTCAAGTGTGGGCGACTTGATTTTCAGTTTTATTGACGGTGTTTGTATTAGGCCTCCTTTGACCTGGTGGTTTTGTTTGCCTAAACTTTAACCCCTACTGTACACTAGGGTGAAACATCCTTAGTGCGATAATTTTGTGTCGATATTCGGGCGCAACCCCACTAAATATCTAAAAAAGAATCCTGAATATTCGGGCGCTGAAAGGAAAATAAAATTAGACGAGAAAATAAAATTAGACGAGAATACGCCGGAGTAGTCGGTTGCATTCTGATTTTATTTTTCTTTTTCAAAACTGTATTGGCTCCTCGATAGTATAGTGGTTAGTATACCCGCCTGTCATGCGGGAGACCGGGGTTCGATTCCCCGTCGGGGAGCCTCTGGCGCAAGACTAATGACCTTGCCCGGAAAAAACAAATCATTATGGAAAATTTAACAAGCGTCAGACTTGTTAAATAAGGCCAAGACCGGTTTCCGGTTGTAGTGCCGATGATGATGATGATTTATTTTACCAAAAATGAATAGTTACAATAAGTAATACAGCTAACTTATAATAGATTTGTTACATATTAAGTGTTTACATGTTGTTTGTTAACATTTTTCAAACAATTCTTTTTATATGTGCTTAAGACTTACTGGGAATTATATATATTGGTAATTTTGTTTTTCCTGGAAAAGGTGAGAAAAAACCAGGAACTCTGTTTATTTTAACTTAGCCTACTTAAAATTACTTAACATAACTTAATCTAACTTAATCTAATCTTATATACAATTTACAATATTTGATATTGCAATGATTGTGACAATTCGAATTTGACTTAAAAATAATATTTACAACTTTTAGTTATGGATGTGGGATTTCTTGTTGTGATTGAGGGTAGTTAGGGATAGGATTAGGTATGTTCTTGAAGGAGGGGAGAGCCATTCGGTTCTGTGTTAAAAGTAAGTATCTTGGAGAATGGTTGGATGTTGCTGTATTTGAAATGATTGGGTGCCAGTTCGGTGTTGTGGTACACGATCTCGTTTAGATCGTTAACCAGTCTGCCTGCGGCGAAGAGGGTCCTGATTTGAAGACAATTACGGTAGTGAACTCCCGTATTGGAGGCGGGTGATGGTAGGTCCGTTTTTATCGGGTTGGGATTGTTAGGAAGGTTTTCTATGAAATTTATCGACAGTTCTAGGATCCGTCTATCCAGTCGTTCGATGCCTGCGGTGTTGTAAAGGTCGTTGTTACAATAGTATCTATATGAGTTGGTTTTGCGGTGTAAGCCAATGATAGATAAACCGGAAACATTTTTGTTCAAACACTCGTAATTTCTCCATTTGGGAGGGTGAGATGTGGTACCATTGTAGCGTTAAGCAAGGATAGTGAAGAAGGTGAATTGAACACACGATGAAACGATTGAAAAGCGAAGCAGTGAAGCATCATTCTACTGACCGTGTTTAGAATTTGATTTCCAAACTCGAGTATATTCCACTGGTGTGAATTATTTTTTTGTTATTTATCGCTTGGTATACGGTTCTGATGTATTTTTCTTACTCGATTTTTCGTTGGTGTTCTTCACTATTTCGCTTGTGAATCGTGTGTATCTGTTAGAATCGCTACACCACTCCCACCGCAGTAACTTCGTTACGATCAGATTCGTATGCGGACGACGGACGAACGAGAGAGAAACGAGAAAACGTCGGAGGCTGGGCTCTATGCCGAAGTCGTGACCGTGTGTGAAGTTCTGCTTTACTATGGGAAGTGTATGCTGTGTGTACAAGATCACGTCGTAGTCACCAATTATGTTTCGAAATTTTGTTCAACACAACAGAGAAAAATAAAGAGAAAAACAAAGAAGAATATAAAAGAAAATTGCTTTTTGTAAATTAATTTTAAATTTAAATTTCGCTCGGAAGGAGCTTTGTGAATTTAAAAAATGGTTTTTCACTTTTCGGTTCTGAAGGAGCTTTACAAATTTCACTTTGGGCTCAGAAAGAGCTTTCACAAGAGAGAGAAAAAATATTATAAAAATAAAATATATTTAAAAGAAACTTGTTTTTTAAAATATAATAAAAACAAAATAAGGAAAAGAATGACTTGCGGATATGCTGTTTTCCTGTCGTTAGGCGTCCGTGAGCGACGTGATGAATCCTCGTCCTTGTGGCAAAATTTGCTGCACTCTGGTGGGCACTGCACTTTCACTGGAACTGTCTTTACCGTTCTTCCCGATTTGTGTGGAATTTTCGCGTGTCCGGTTTTCTTTTTCGCGCGTGTTCACTTTTTAATTGTTTTAATTTAATTTCCACTGCCTGTTTTTCGTGCGTGTTCACTTATTAATTCGCGCGTCGGGCTGTCACCAATTATGTAGCGTTAAGCAAGGATAGTGAAGAAGGTCAATTGAACACACGATGAAACGATTGAAAAGCGAAGCATTGAAGCATCAGACTACTGACCGTGTTTAGAATTTGATTTCCAAACTCGACTATATTCCACTGGTGTGAATTATTTTTTTGTTATCTATCGCTTGGTATACGGTTCTGATGTATTTTTCTTACTCGATTTTTCGTTCGTGTTCTTCACTATTTCGCTTGTGAATCGTGTGTATCTGTTAGAATCGCTACACCATAATGGGCAGGCGTATGTAAGAGTATGTCTGATTATCTGTTTGTAGATGAGCTGTTTGACCTTAAGAGAGAGGCCTTTAGGTTTCCATAACACTCGTCTGCACAGGTTAAGCTGTATTGAGGCTTTTTGAAGAGAATTTTTGATGTGGGTTGAGAATGACCAGTTGTTGGAAAGGGTTACTCCCAAATATTTAGGTTTCTGGAAGGTTTTATGAGGGTGTTATTAAGATTTAGTTTAATTTTGTTGTGGCAACGTTTAGTGTTGTTTGTGCAGTGAGCGTTTTTGCCCTTAAACACTGTTAGCTGGGTTTTGGTAGGGTTGAGACGAATTTTCCATTTGTTAAAGTATGCTGAGATGAGCGGGCACATTTATTTTCAAAAATATTTGCCTTATATACAAAATCTAAAAGAAATTTGCTACCTAACAAATTCTTGTACAGTAGGAAAACAGGATTCCTTCCTCTGTACCTATAATAAAATTATACAACTCGTATGGCGACGAGCATTATCCCTTCAAAAGGATCTACATTTTCTAGCCATGTCAAGTGACGGGTCGAAACATTTTCTTAATTACCTATGCTCTTTGTTCATTTCATGTATCAATACAATCGATACCGCCGCGGCTGCATCTGGGAAAACCCTTAATGGAAATTCTCTTTGCCTGTGTCATAAAAAATGTGCGCATCGAGGTCGTTTCATGAGATGGGAATTATCTGCTAAGATAATTGCCATAGAAAAGGGAACCGTCATAAAATTGGCATTGTGTGAAAGGATACTTGAAACATTGAAAAAAAAAATTGTACTCGCGTAATGATGTGCGATATTTGAAATGACACATAAAATGAACTTAGCCTACGAGAAATGATAACAATGCTTAAGTTAAACGTGGATACAATACTTTAGGTTAATAAATGATATGATTCTTAAATTAACAGTGGATATAATGCTTAGGTTGATAAATGATAATAATGCTTAAATTAGCAATTGTTAATAACAATGTTTTAAATAAAAAAAATGTTTAGAATGTCTATACCAAACTTCATAAAGATCGAATGATTAGTTTTTGAGCTACGTTGCACGGCGTGCGAAATTTTGCGTTTCGAGAAAAACGCGTTTAAAGTTTGAGTAATAGAAAAATCGTGAAAAAATTCGTAATTCGTTCTAACTTACCGCAGTTTTTTGCTAATCTGCGATTCCAGTCAGAAAGTACGAGCCTCTTTGGTGGCATCGCCCAATTAGACTGTTTGCTTTCTTTTGAAAATAAAGTACAAGGAGGTCTCGGATCAATTTCCGTTTTTTTCTCGTATATTTGAGGAAATTTCCTATCAATTAGGCAAAAACAAAAAATGGCTAATTAGGGTTCGCTGGATTAATTATTTAAAATAAATAAGATCCGTTAAATCGATTTTGAAATAATGTAGCACTTTATTAGTCCGTTAATCACAACCGTTACTTTTACCGTACACAACGATTTCTTGACTTATCGCTTCCGTACTTATCGCGTCTTTGACTGCTTACTTCTTACTTTTTACTTATTACTTCTTACTACCGCACTTATCGCTTGCTTCACTTTCTACTTCTTACTCTCCTCCCGATCTGCGTGCGGCGTATTTATACCGTTTTTCCTCATTCTGATTTGGTGTATCGTTTCCGTCCGTTCCATAGTCTTGATTGTTGTATTCCAGTACTTTCTAGAATATTCTAGTACTTTGTTTCGGACTTTCTCGAATATTCTAGTACTGATTGTCATATGCGTCACAATATTGTGGCGAATTATCTTATCCCATCAAAGCGTACAGCTTTTATTTCTTTAATCGTGTAGAAATGGTGTTCCCGGAATGGTCTTTCGAATTTCTGGAAAAGCCAGAAGTTACATGGTACTAAGCCAGGTGAATGTGGGCTTTGTAGAACGACGTTCTTGGTAAGAAACACCAGAAAAATCGATTTGTTTTTTAAATAAAGTTTAATATTTTTGGAACCAATCGAGATTTGACTCGTTTCAGACGCAGAACATCTTCCACAATGGTGCTTACTAATCCAGCTGAAACGCCAATATTATCAGCAACATTTCTTATTGTCAATCTCTTATCACCAAATCTTTGATTTCCTTAATGTGTGGTGCATCAGTTGATGTCTGTGGTCGTTTTTGGATGTGATTTATCTTCCATGTCTTCTCGACGTTTTCTGAACATTTTATGTCAACCATATGCTTACGTTTTCGATATAATAAGTATATCTAAGCTGTTCGGGAATATTTTCAATGTTTTTGCACAGACATTTTATGATGCACATAATATTTAATGCAAATACTTTGCTTTATTAAACGTTCTAGAACGGTCCTACTACAAATATTTTCGTTATTTTTAAAAGTACCTGTGACGCATTGAAAGTCTGACTATTTAATCTAATGGATTGTTACTACAATATTTTTAAAAAGCCATTTTGCATTTGGAGAGACTTTTAGTCATCCGAATTCGATGTGAACTTTGGCAAAGGGAATGATCACACCTGCAGCGATTTCACACGGCAACGTTCGCATTAAGTTCCCTGGAGAATTCTTCACCCTTCTAGTTGCTCTTCATGCATTCTCTATGTCTACTACATGTGCATCACGTGCGGTTTCAAAACTCTATTTATCGACTTT
This sequence comes from Microdon myrmicae, assembly GCA_963931805.1. Classification (NCBI taxonomy): domain Eukaryota; kingdom Metazoa; phylum Arthropoda; class Insecta; order Diptera; family Syrphidae; genus Microdon; species Microdon myrmicae. Next base: position 3,660,649 of record OZ007497.1, on the reverse strand, counting down.
TTCAGTAGATATCATTCCCGCTTTATAGATGTTGATTTAGTGTCCTACCGCGTGTGTATGAATCACTCCCTCGTCAATAAGAAGTCATATCGAAGACCTGTGAACAAGTGTATTTTAAGGGCATTTCTCATAGAATATCTCACAAGTATTTTTTATTGATTTATTTCCCAAGAGAGCAAGTTTGGAGCACACACTCAAGTGGGTAGGTTGATTCTTTCAGAAAGAGAAAAAAAAAGAAGATAATTTCTATGGCTTTATTAAGGAAATCGATGGCAAGTTCGAATAGTGAACCAGCAGTGGAACATCCTTTTGATAGAAATGTTCGTCTCAGGGGATGAATTTCAGTTAGCGAAGGTAATCAATAGGAACGTGTGGGTATAATGCAGTGTCTCCGAGTGAACTGGTTCCATTCAACACGTCTGCAGTGGCACATATTGCAGTAAATTTTTTCCCACGAAATGCTTGGATCGTAAATTCTTGGTCTCGTCCTTAGCCATTTGCAATTCAATTTCGCCAGACACATCGCAATGAATATGTCCTTTTCGGATGTCGGTCTCTGCTTACGAACCGGCAGTTACATGCCACTTGCATGGAGGGGAAGCATTAGTTCAACGTGCTTGTGTACGTTGAGAAATCCGCAAAAACATAAAAAGATGTTTTAGTACTCAAGGCTCCAGTGGTGGGAAAGGAAACAATTGGATCCATATGCTGCCATCACACTAGCAGAGCGCACTTGATAGAAACGTCGAACAAGGACAATAAGGCCACAATAAAATCCCTATCCAACGGTATTCAGCCATTAATGGTCAGTTTACATTCTCGGAATGGGTGTCGCTGCACCAGCAAGGATTACTGATGACCCTATGCATCTCCTTCCTGGCTAGTCGCTTGCTAGCAACGTGGAAAAACAATAAACCAAAGTTTTGGCTCCCATTTGTCTTTTATTGGTAAAATCGAATGAATTTAAATGAGTGGCATATGTGCAGAAGGATATAGTCGGTCGCCGGTTGGGACTAATGTCCTTTCACATTGGAATGGTCTTGATGCTGCTGCATTCGAGAAGTACACTTTTCTGAATGTTTCTACCATCGTTATTGCTGTTGTTGGTGCTGCCGAGGTGGTTGGTTACTTTTGTGGCACAACGCATACACCCCCGCCCATCTGTCCGAGTTGCCACGGAATTATAATGGCCATAAGTGTGTAATGGTCACTTTATCCTAGAAATGGCAATTAAATCGGATTAAGGACAACTGATTTATGGTTGAAGATACTTCGGGAACAAGTGAAATAATTGCCCAGTGAAGCAATTACAGAGGGAGTATGGTGTGTCGTCTTGTCCTGAGTGGGGATTCAAAAATAACATTTACAAGTTTTGAGATCAGGATTAGAAGTGTAGAAGGACACGCGCTGCAACTGTTGCCTTTGCTGGTGCTGTTTTACCAATTCAAAGTGTAGTTACAGTAAATCTTCATTAAGTTCGCCGCATTGGGATTGGATTCCGATCGGTGTGGCTAGCCGACGAGCATTGTCTGGTGATCTATTGTTACAGTATTGCAAGTCGTTTGGATTAAAACGAATGTAATGGATGTTCTTCGAGTGCAACAGGAAAAAAAGACCACGTCTCTTGCAGATTATAGCCACTTGAACGTGGATAATTAATTGGGGTGGACTCACTTGATTTTTGTGAAGCTCCTTTAATAGTACTTACGTGATCATTGTGTGGTTCCGACATCATTGCTTTGGCTCTGCAATAGTGACTTTACAGGAAGGGCTATCATAACGAGTTTTTGTCGTATGTACAAAAATAACATTGAAGAAATTGATTCAAAAATGTATGTAACTTAAAAAAGTTTTAAGAAGGCATATGAAGGACCTGAGAAATTTCACAATAAAGTGTGGCTAACTAGTGGATAGAGCTGCAGATACACAGCTAGAAGGAAAGAGAGAGAAGGAGATAGGGGGAGAGAGAGCGAGAGGGCGAGAGAGAGAGAAAATTGATAGAGGTAGAGATGGGATATACAAGGAAACGAAAGCCCTTAATCCACATACTTGAATGAGAGGGAGTGAAGGGCTTTCACTTGCAGTAAGAATGAGAAAGAGAAAGTCGAATGACAGAAAATAAACTTCAGAACAAGCCGGGACGATCCCAACAAATAGGATTCTACTACAGTGACACGGAATTTGGTTATAAAATTTAAATTATTTATTGATACTTTGAAATAAATTTCATTTCCTTCGAAACACTAGTTAAAACGATGCACGGAATGGCCTCCTAAGCAACCAGCTATTCGGATTTTAATTCTTCAATCGTGTAACACTTGCTACCTCAGAGTCGTTTTTTGTGTTTAGGGAATAGGCAGAAGTCACACGGTGCTAAATCGGGTGACTACGATAGTTGTGAAATGATATTGGTCGAATTCCCTTTTTTTCAAAAAAAAGTTTATGTTTTCGGGCCCAAACACAGGTTGGGAGTTAATACATTCTGTGTACACAGGGCTATCGTCTAATGTGTCAGCGCTTTAGTTCCAACATTTTTATATCATGGGTTTGAATCAAGTTCCTTATTCATAAAATACTATACTTTGACAAGGTTAGATCTTTACGTTACTTTATGACAGAGGACCGGTATATGCTAGCTTGCTTCGCTGCATCGTCTTGTAAAAGTTAATCGCATCATCAGTAAATTTGTATATCTGGCTGCAACGCCTATTGATTTTGAGTTTGATAGAGAGGTTAACCTTGGATGAGGTTTTGCACTATAAATTGTCTTTTGTTGCTAACAAATATGAAATACAAGAAGGGGTAGTCAGTTTCTTCTTAAGTTCATTCTTGTCTTCTTTAATTTTAATCTCCTTATCTTTTTCTATGTTATTCTGAAAGAATTACATTTCTTGTTCTTGTTCACTTCTTCATATTAATTTAATTCTATTTATATTTTTGCTTCCTTCATTTCTTCTCTTGAGTTATTGTCTGATTTTCCTTTGTTTGATATCCTAGAGTTATTTATAGTATAATACGTACTTTATTATGTATTTATAAACGTACACGGCCCAACAGAATCTACGGACGAAGAAACGAAGTACACATTTTACGAGACCCTAGAGGAAGTATTTGATGGAATCTCATCATTTGATGTTAAAATCCTCCTCGAGGACCTCAATGCGAAAATTGGAAAGGAAGATATCTTCCAACCAACTATACGTAAAGAAAGTCTACACGACGTTTCAAACGATAGTGGCATTCGAATTATCACCCCCGCTTGGTATAAACCTTGACGTGGTGCGGGGGCTTAAATTACAATGAATCACTCAGGCTATGCTGACGGAAGCATATGCTTCCAGTAGGGCCACCCATGTCAGACAGGCTAGCGAGGAGTAACACACAAAGATCTACCACCCCTAATCCAGGGTGTTACGCGTCACCGTGCCCATTGGATGGTTTGCAGCCAGGGGTATACCGGCTTATTATAACGGCGCCTCTCTGACACCAGGTCGAATCAGAGTAGTAAGCAGACATTACCATATCAAAACGGGACTCTGACATAGCGGATTATTTGAAACCCCAAGACTCGTGGGATCAAAAATGAATAACCAATATACAAAAAACAATCCCACGAAAAAACCGGTAGGCGTAGGTGTGATGAGCCGACACTACCATAAGGGCAAAAATCATCAAGAAAACACCGACTCGGCAAAAAGAAGACGTAGGGAAAAACGGAAAAAGCGGGATATACGCGTCAGCACGTGGAATGTTCGAACGTTATATAAACTAGGCGCGATACAGACGGTCGTAGAAAACGCGAAACAATATAAAATGGACCAACTGTTCGTTGACTTCAAAAAAGCAAGACAAAGACTCTACCATATTGTGGTTGAGCTGTGGATCCCGAAAAAAAATGCCGCCCTCATTCAAATCTGCATGAACGAAAACAAAGGGCGAGTTAGAATAGAAAACCACCTCTCAGAACTATTTGAAATCCGTGACAGACTAAAACAAGGGGATGGACTCTTACCATGCCTTTTTAACCTTGTCCTGTTATCAGAAAGGTACAAAACGACAACGCGGCCGGATCATCCCTCAACAGGGTCACACAAGTGCTCGCGTATGCGGATGACATCGCCGTTCTGGGCGATAATCTCGAAACTATAAGTAAAAACTGTGAAATCATATGCAAGCAGCAGAAGAGGTGGGCCTAGAAATAAACGAAGACAAAACGAAATATATGATTACGACGAGAGCAGGACAAGATATTTGAAAATGTCAAAGAATTTAAATATCTGGGAACGATACTGACGACCAGAAACGAAACGTCAAAGGAAATTAACAAAAGACTACACTCCGGCAAAGCTAGTTGGCACGCAGTCAGTAAACTGGTGAAATCCAAACTGCTATCAAGTAATATAAAGCTTTGTGCCTATAGAACCATAATCATGCCGATTGTCCTATACGGATGCGAAACATGGGCTCTCACAAAACGTGAAGAAAACTAATTCCGCGTATTCAAGAATAAAGTTTTAAGGGGTATCTTTGACGGTAAATATTATGAGGTGGCAGGACAATGGAGGAAACTCCACAACCACGAATTGGAAGAACTATACCGCAAACCTACAATAGTGAGAGTGATCAAGTCGCGAAGATTAAGATGGGCCGGACATGTGGCGCAAATGAGCAACGATAGGACTGCGCGTAGAATTCTTGACGGTGAGCCAACGGAAAAGAGACCAGCAGGACGGCCGCGACGGAGATGGATGGACAATGTTAGGTTTGACCTTGAGGAGATCGGATCAGATGATCAAGCGAGGAAGAAAAACCACAGGAAATGGAACGATGGCGGAGTCGAGTCGGTGAGGTCATGAACTTCCGGGTTCCTACAGGCCAATAAATAATAATAATAAATAATAATACTTACTTTGTTTCTTACTTTCTTTCTTTTATTTACTTCTTTTCTTTTATATTATTTTAATTTTTCTTTTACTTCCATTTTGATTATTTTACGGTATTTTAAATTGCACTTACTAGAGTCGTCTTCCTTCCTTTGCAAATTTTTACGAAGAATGACTTTTTTCTTTTTTAATTTTTATTTCCCCTATTAAACATTTTAGATACAGTGCCTACTCATTTTTATATTTGTCAGTAGGTTCTATTTTTTTTGATTTAATTTATTTTGTTCGTTAGGTTTGTTTACGTTTCACTGGAGAGTTTTGAGAAGAGAGAGGGGGAGAGAGAGGGAGAGACTACGCAACAGATGTTAAGATGGGAAAACGGGAAAGAAAGCAGAAAAAATTAAAATAAGAGATCAAAAAATGTTCTTGTGATGGTTCTGCGAACCACACAACCCACTATAGGTTGAGATATCGTCGTTTCACCAAAGGAACATACCCACCTTTATCCATTACACGTGCCGACAGACACGTTTCCCAAAAGTTCTTACTTCAGCCTGAAACAAAAGGTAACATACCAAATACCCGAACATTGAATTCAATAGTAAAAATCAATCGAACTTAACGTTCAAAATTTCCTAATATTGAATTCAATGCATCCATCCAATGCATCCATTCGATTCATCCATTAAACGCGTTTTTCTGAAAACAAACAGAATAATCTCCGCATGTAGCTAATAGCAATTAGCACCATAAATTCCTCGCAAGATCCCAAACCGACAAGCGCAAGTTATGGTTTTTTTAAGTCTATGTCGAAATAACCATTAGGATACCAAACGAATAGATAAAACAGTGAACAGTTAAATCACGAATTCCTTTTATTATTATAAATCTCTTAAATTACAGTACTTTGTCTTTACACCATTGTAATAATATCGCTATATATTAACTTCTTCTTTTTCAGTCACAATTGGTATTCAACTATAAAGTTACAGCACTTTTCTTTTCTTTACACTATTGTAATATTATATCTATGCATTAACTCCTTTTTCTTCAGTCCCAGTTGGTTATTAACTATAAAGTTACAGCACTTTTTCGGTACATTGTTGTAATATTATCGCTATACATTAACTTCTTCTTCTTCAGTCACAATTGGTATTTAATTGTTACGTTAAAGCACTTCTTCTTTACGTTATTGTAATATTATCGCTATACATTAACTTCTTTTTCTCTGTACACTATTGTAATATTATCGCTATGTTTTTACTTCGTCTTCTTCAGTACACTATTGTAATATTATCGCTATACTTTAACTTCTTCTTCAGTACACTATTGTAATATTATCGCTATGTTTTTACTTCTTCTTCTTCAGTAGCCAACACCCGATTCTTCCGATCAAATTTCCTTATTGCTTCTATCTCCACGATCTACTATTAACTGCCTCCTAATTACTTATTAAACGTTTCACCGCACCTCGGGGTCAATACCCCCCAATGACGATCATGCAATTACATTTTCATCTACCCAATTTGTAATTGCTACATTTTGCTGATTTCGGTCAATACTTCCTCATTTTTACTTGAGTTAAACCTTTGCGCCAACGAGTTGACCTAGTTATTGCACTTATGACGATTGTGCTGGAACATGCATTTTGGAGGTTTCCGTATTTTAATTGTTCCAACCTGTGCAATCGTTTATTGCTTTGATAAACGCAATCGATCATTCTTTTTGACTGATTTATTAATTGCTCAAGAGTTGGTGATTTGATTGCAATTATTTCGGTAGGCCGATGACTTGGATGTATTGTTGGTTCGTGGGGTTACTGGAGTTTAGAATTTGGTGGTACTTCTCTGATTAAGTGTATCAATGACCCCTTGTATGCTATCTTTAGGTATCGCATCATTGACACACTTAACAAAGGTGCGTAAACAAAGGCCTAGCGGCAATTCTTGCAGTCATAAACATCGTAACGCCTATCCCACGCTAGATGTTTATGATTGGGAAATGCGATCTACAAACCAAATCCCACTGTTCCTTTGTTACCCATCTGAAGCACACAAAAACTCTGTTGTCGTAAGCCAGATGGGTAACACAAACAAAGGCCATGATAGGATGAAGAAAGAAGTGCCGGCACGCTTGATCCTTCGAAACAAGATTCCGATAAGAGGTTGGAATTGAAAACCAAAATGGAAATTTTCTCTTGAAGATAAGAGACAGATAGGATGGTTAGAAAAAATCTAGATAGGGCAGTCGTGATAGGGAAAATTAATTAGAAAAGGAAGATTAGACTACTTCGAGCAGGGGTCTGAGAACCGCACCGAGAAGGTCGATCCGAGTTGCGCCATTAATTTAATTCTTGAACGGCCCGCGAGTGTAGTTTCGCGAGTAATCGGAATATTGAAAGATACAGACAGAATAATAAGGAACTATGAACAACCACACCGCATCCTCGATCATTTCGCGACAACCAAATTTTGAAGTCTGTGTGTTTTGACATTGAAATAACTCTTAATAAATCGCCATGGACGTAAGTGGAGTAAATTCTTGTTTTATATAAACAGCGATAAACAGTGTTCGGCGGAACACTTGGACAACATACAAATCCACCAAATTCTCTCTTTCTCGAGAGAGGAAACATGAAGTCAGATGTTTAGATTTACTTTGGTTCGCACTAATTTACGCACATTCGCGTTAAGGGACGCCATCTTGGTTCACTGATCTTCATATCATCTACAAACGAAATTTTTTACTTTGTAAAACGCTCAAACTTATCAGAAAGTAGTTGTCTATGCACCTTGTAATTCTTTGTAGTTTCATTGTCGGTCCCAGGTGTTTTCCAATTTTGATGGCTTATAGCTCTGTCAGCTCCTACAATGCAAGCACGGGGGCTACTGAAGGGCAAGTCTGAAACTGGAGAGATAGTTTAGGAATTTATCGAAGTACTTTTTCCACCGCTTCAAAACGCGCCTAGCGTCGCCGATCTAATAATGTTTTTTGGTTTTTCAGCACAAGTAAGGTAATACAATATGTAAAGTATGAGTTGTCCCATAAAACTTCCATATTTAATTTGGCCCTAGATTTTTCTTTGAGAATTATTTCATTCGTTTGGAAACTTGTTTTGCAACTGTTCAATCTCCTCATTACGTTTCATAAATTCCGTAGTCGATAGGAGATTCTTACCATCTTTTACTATTCTTTAATGCACATCAATATTAGCATTTCAATTTCTATAACTCACATCACTTAAGACCGTGTTTTTTAGACATATTTCCGTTCTGGTTCGGCACAGAACACTCCGTATTTCCCACAAAAGACCAAAACGCCCTCGGCGGGAATGTGTGCTATAGGTATAAATGTTATGTCTCCAAACTTAATGACATTTACATAATGCAATAGATGTATATAGATAACAAAATAAATGGAGGATTTTCTCATAGTTTAAGTAATACTATCACATTTGATCCCGGACAAGACCACTGGGATGGTCTGGTGGGGTTATAGGTCTAGTCAGGGCGTCGGTAAGGACGCAGGGTTCACTAAACTTCGCACTCTCTGCTGCACAAACGATTGATGAGTGATTAACAAGCGAATTAATCACCCGGGGAACACAACAGAAATAAAGAAAAACATACAGGTATTATTTGTCGCATAACTTCCTTTTATTTTCACTGAATATGGATTACACTGTTGCTGGTTTGTCCTTTAAATAATCACCACGATCTCTATCTCTCGTTCCACCTGGAGTTAACACACGTAGTTCTTGTTCGACTTTTCTTTACTGTTTTAATGTCACTATCGCACAAGTTTCCGAAGGGAGAAAAATGTGTTCTAAATCTTTTGATAGCCGAGAACCGGAAATTATGGAATTCAATTATATGCACTTAACAGGAAAAATACACTATCACGCGGACTATATGACCTTACTGGACTTTTCAAAGGACGGAACTACTCACAACCTTACTCCACTGCGTATACATTTTGACTCCTCGATGCAATCCACATCCATCACATTCAACGGTGGTGGATCACATCGATGTAGGCGGAGCGAACCGGATCAATTTGGCGACGGCCAATGGCGATCGAAAAAGGAGTTAAATGGGAGGATTTCCCATATGCCCGTATGGGACAAGTACGACGCCCCTTTGCCTGCAATACAGACAACAACCAGTCCTGCACCTGTTCAAACAAATGAACGACCATATTGGGTTGCAGGCATTGTGGTCATAAATCGTCGATGCTGCACGCCTGAGAACGAAACAGGTTTCTGTATCCTTAGTAAATAGAAACGCTATTTCGAACGACGTGCACCAGATGCGCTTGTTTGATTTAGCCGTATGGCTCTGGTGCATAAGAAGGGAAGATATTTTGTTGACATTAAGTCAACAGAAATCTCGCCGACGGTGGCAAAGGGTCAGGCTGGATGGTTATCTGTTTGGATTAACATGCTGGTACATGGATATGGTGGTGAGGAATTTGCCACCCAGGGGAACCATGGACCAGCGTTGGTAAGCAAAACAAACACAGTGAGGTACTGTGTGTTTACTTTGATTTTCAGAAGGGTCATCATAGAGCATGAACGTGGGTGTGATTGCCCAAACAACGATTATATTCATGCCCAAATCCCATGATCGGTTGATAGCCGATAATTGGGAATTGGTCGCAAGTGTTGCGAACCTAAGGGTATAGGAGCAATGCATGTTTACTCATTGGCCACTGCGTACAGCATCACTTAGCTTGTACGCAGATTGCCAACGTCTCGTCGGTCGATGTGTCGGGTGTGTGTTTGTATTAAAACAACACTTGAAATATTTAATTATGAACCGTAGGAAGAATATCGGAATATCCAGTGAGAGACAAGTAAAGGGAATGGCTGGTTCTTTGGAAATGGGTTAAAGAACCCCCACACTCTCACATATGAAGATTTCACTGTTTATTTGTAATGGCAATGAACGATATAGTGAAGAACAATACATAATAATCTTAATATATAAAAAATTGGTGTTTTAATATAATAAACCAGTTACTGCATAAATGCTATAGGAATAATATGTTGAGCAGTACTTTGTTGGGTTGCCCAGTTTCCTTTTTTCAAAAAATGTTCTTTACACGAGTGAAAATAACACTGGACTCACTGAAGTCCACCCTGACTTCATTCTCATCGTCATAGCATGAAATGACTAGGCTAATTTATTCTCAATTAAACCTATTTTCCTATCGAATTCGAAACGCAAGCGACCCAAAGACCCTCCCACTAATACGACTACTTGACATTTATTTGGTTGAAAAGAGTCACATTTAACCAATCCACCCGGGACGTTGGTGATGATAAATTGGCATGTTGATTACGGCGTTGTAGTCCTCTCAATGCCAAGAGTGAATTCTCTCTTTATATTTTCTCGTCCTAATTGTTTATCCTACCCCCAAATTAGCGGTATCCTAGCAAGTCATGACTTCAAAAATTGACCTGCGAGACAGGAAAACTGATTGCTATGTGCCACCGGTTGACATGATAATTCACAACCCCAACCGTCGGAAACACGACTACTGTCATTGCCGCCAAATCAAATCCACATTTACACCCGAGCAATTCATTTAGTTATGGTTAGTAGAGATGGTAAACTTTCCAAAACAAACTTAAGAAAGTTACTGAACAAAATATATCCAAATGGCGCATGCAAAACTCATGTCACCTGCCGTAAAGCAATTTAACCTGGTGTCAGATTTGAAATGAGAACTCAATCAATAACTGTCACTCGGCCGAGTTTCCAAGTTTCTAATTTGATAGTGTCATGTTTGACTTATTTATCTAAACAATGTGTCAATGAGTGACACAACAAACAATACCGTCATCCCAATTAGAAAGATTACTTCCCATCATGACAAGTACTCCGAGCAAAGGATTTCCACCCAGTCCTCCAGAAACTCAACTGGATTAACGTTACGCCAACAACCATCTGTTTGGGTTGTCTAGGATCAAATAAAACTAATCTAATAAAAAACAAGGCAGACGGACCGATGAAAATACGACACGTCGAAGCCAACAGATCTGGCTTCATGGTTGTCCGCTTCCTCTAAGACGTTCCGCTGCCGATAACAGCTTTGGCGGTAGCGGCAGCGAAAAGAAGAACGTGAGCGTGAGCTGTCTTCTAGAACTGAAGTGTGATGTCGTAAAAGTCTGGCACCGTCACAATAGCTCGAATTCTTCAGGAACATTTCGGGTTTGCTGGATTAGAGGATGCCTTGGGTACCCGCATCCTCCCGCACCCTAAAGCGGGGACGGTATTACAAAATTAAATGATATACGATCTCGCCTGGAGACATTTAACGAGCGAGAAAGTGTTAAAAAATATTCCTCACAATTCGAGCGTGGATTATTAGTTTTTTAGATCTGGTTTTGCTTTAGGAGCCTGTTTGAATCGCGGCTTTAGTGTTGGTTTTCTAGTTTTTGAAATTTAATGTTGCGCGGCGTTGGTTATCTCTGGATGTGGTTTTAAATGCATCCACGACAAACAAGGGGCGAACGATTTTATTATGTTGACTGGGACCAGTCGGTTCGGCTAACCATATGGGAGGTGTGATTTCCCAATAATTCAATTTTAATTTGAGTCAAAAACGCTCTCTAATTGGATGTCAATGAAGACATAAAGTGTTCTTTTCTGTGCAGATGGTAATGTGGAAAATGATACGTGCAGATAATAAACTGTCAAGTGTGGTGATATTCGAGACACAAATGTGATACCAAACTGTGTTGGTGACAGGCTGCGAAGTATCTTATTGTGAGGCACAATTGTAGAGTAGAGAACTCGTATTCAGTTTGCAATTGAGAACAGAAAATAATATGTGGAGGTAGTGTGCTGTTGAATTGTAAAATTATTATTGGTATAAATCAAGAGAAATATTTCAAGGCCATCGAAACGGAGCCGACGCTCCGTCTATGAGAAATGATGGGAGTGCTATCAGTAATTGACACAGGTTGATCCAAAATTACTTGCCATTATTTTTTTTGTTGGTATTTTGCTTATTTCAGAGACCTAATGATTAGAGTTTTTGGTTGGCTTAAAGATGAATAGAGTGAGCAAAAAACAATAGAAATACAGAGTATGAGGATTGTGGAGGTAGTAAATTAGTACGTACGGAGTGGGTTACACTGTCATGTAATTTGGTTTACTTTAAGTGATTAATATACACTGGTAAGTAACCCAATTATGATGAAAGCGGTACGGTGACTTTGATTTGTCTGAGTAACCTATTTGAATTGCACCCAAATATGAAAGCAACGCTTTCCCGAAGATGAAGTACAGGTTGACTCAACTTATGCGAGCGCATCAGACAAAGCTATAACTTTGATATATTTTTTTGACAAAATACTAGACGTCTAAATATACTTCATCCGAGGTGATCCGTTGCAAATATCGGAGCTCTATAGGGTAGTATTGAGATTTCTCCGACAAAATCATCTTGGCCTGATTCGGCGCAGTTGGACGTCCGATGAACCACTCTACAGCGGAAGAGTTATCATACGAATACATTTCCATACTAAATTCAATTGACTCAACATCTGTTGGCAGTCGATAAGGCTCGTCACCGAACTGTTAACAAACAAAATTGCTTGTTCTACTGCACTAGAAGCCCTCAAATTGTTGGGGAATTACCTCCTTATAATAAACAAATAAGATATGTGTACTACATGGCCTGTCTGGCGCAAGATTAATGACCTTGCCCGGAAAAAACAAATCATTATGGAAAATTTAACAAGCCTCAGGACTTGCTAAATAAGGCCAAGACCGGCTCCTGGTTGTAGTGCCCGATGATGATGATGACCACATGGCCTAAAAAGGCCCGGGCCTTTTCTTTAGGGGGCACCACTACAAAATTAACATGACTCATTTCGAGAGTTTCAACTGTAACTAATTTATGTATGGAGTTTCGTGACATTTCATTCATTTGGTGATAATCTACAGTCCTTAGAGTGACGCCACTTTCGCCTTCGTAAAAAAATGGAAAAACAGGAATATCGCATCTTGGTCAAATATTGTTTTTTGATGGGTAAAACTTTTGAAAAATCATAGGAATAGTTGCAGTTCCTACGTTTCCCCCCTCGAGAACAAGAGTTTATCATCGGTCCATCGAATTTAAAATGGGTCCTACAAGACGCACCTCGCTCTGAAAGGCCAAAAGAGGCTACGAATGCGGAAATCGTAAAGCATCGAATGTTTAGTGGGGCAACCACCCCATTTATTGGCTTAATTCAAGCAACAGGTCGAAGTCGAAGAATCGCATCCGCGAAAGGGGTTCTGTGGCAACTCTAACAGATACACACAATTCACAAGCAAAAATAGTGAAGAACACCGAACGAAAAATCGAATAAGAAAAATACATCAGAACCGTATACCAAGCGATAAAATAAAAATAATTCGTATCAGTGGAATATAGTCGAGTTTGGAAATCAAATTCTAAACACGGTCAGTAGCCTGGTGTGTGACGCTTAGGTAACATTTTTTTCGTGATTCGAGCTGTCATAGCGTCAGTTCGAATCACACGATCTTCTTTACTATTATTTCAAACGCTATAGTTCGTTCAGACCATAAATGGTCCGGAGGGCCCGTAATGTGCGGAACCCTCGTCTGATTTACGTGCACGCTCATCACACTTCTTACGGCGCTAACGAGCCCATCTCGCGTATGCTACGACATGCCAACTCTTTCCCAACCTCCTTCGATTTCAACCTCTCCACTCCTGCCCTCAAACGACGTCTCAGGAGAAACACGTCCCAACCCCGTCTCACAAATGCCGCATTTGCGAGGGCAGAATTGGTTTTCCGGATCGTCTCATCAATATGAGAGAGGAAGTTAAGTTCCCTGTGGCAAAAGATCCCAAGATCTCGAATACATTGGACAATGGTCAGGGTTTGGTTATGAAGGGCATAAGAACTTGAGGATGAGTGAATACGCTTACGGGAAAAGGTTATAGATTGGCATTTGGTGATGTTAAGTACAAAGCAATTTTTGTCACACCAAGTCGAGAAGCTGTCAAGGTCAGATTGCAGCAGTGTAGAATCAAGTGGCGACTCAATGGTCTCATATAACTTGGTATCATCAGCGTATAGGGACAAGCTGGAATTCTTAATGACCTTATCGATAGCATTAGTGGCCAGTATAAAAAGGAGAGGACCCAGGTGGGACCCCCGGAGGTGACAAGGAAGGGGTTGGATGTCATGGACCTTAACCGAATGGAATAAAGTCTATCCTTTAGATAGGAAGAAATCCAGGTTCGAAGCCGAGGGCGGATAATTTGAGGAGGATTAGATTGTGGGAAATTTTGTCGAATGCTTTACTGAGGTCGGTCGAGACAATATCGACCACGTAACCATGCTCTAGTGTCGGGAGTGTAAAGGAAGTGAACTCAACAAGATTGGTTGTAGTTGATCGGCCATTAAGAAAACCATGTTGCCTTGGTGAAATAAAAGGTTTGCAACGAAAACTAAGAGATTCGTATAGAATGCTTTCGAGAATCTTAGGTAAGTGGGACAGTTTGACGATGGGGCGGTAGTTCGCGACCCTTCTTGTGGATGGAGGTTTGGAAGGAGGTTTTCCACATGTGGGGGAATACGCCTTGAGAGACTGAGAGATTAAAAATCAGTCAGAGGGGAGCAGAGAGAGTGGATGAGGAGGATTGCAGGGATTCCATCAGGGCCCGGTGTAAACTCTTTGAGTTCCAGTAGCTTGGAATCAATCAAGGTCGGATCAAAGGAGTTGTGGAGAAGGGGCCCGAGGGAAAAGTTGGGTAGGTAATTAAAGTATGACGGGCCAGGAACAAAGGAGTCATTAGTGAATGACTGCTTGAATTGAGTGGCGACGAAGTTGGCAATAGTAACAGGATCAGATGAGGTACGAAAGTTTAAGGTAAGCGTGCGATATCTCGTTGCCGAGCGAGGAATGTCGTCGGTCTAGATCGTTGAGCTTCCGCCGAGCGAGGAATGTTGTCGGGGAATAACCAAATTTGGAGCACGGTGTCGATAGGTTGACGCAATCGCGTCCGAAACAACGATGCCTGAAACCAAATAGTTTTAGATTGGAAAAGGAACAGCAATACCTTTTTTGTAGAAATCCACCGCGTCCAGATTCTTCAATGCAACCTGGTTGTGTTTCGGTTAAGTACTTCTTTTTATTGCAAGTGTCCGCACCATGGGTGTGGCCGTTCGAAGTCTTCAAGTCACATCATTCCGGCTTGAAGATCCCGCGCTGAATGGATGTATTTGATGAACTTGCTTGTCCCTCCGTATGCAGTGATGATCACTTTGACTGTTGGTTGATGGGTTGTTTTAAAACGAATTAAACCAGGATAACAAATAGAACGTTCCTTGTTTTAGTTAATTATATAAATTTAATGCAAAACTATCATCTGAATCACAACTATCACAGCAGTAACTTTTACAGAAAAAAAAGGCACATGGTTTTTTTCCCAAGTTAAAACGCAATTAAATCTTCGACAGTTGATCGTGCACTGTCAACAGGTGTGGTGAATATGTTTGCCGGGGAGTGTACTAGACGATGAGCGTACTAGATTCTCCCCGAGCATATAATTGCGAATCCGCAACATAGGCAATATGGGGTATCCGTCGGATCCACGTTTATGATTGACGAACTGGAAGAATGTTTTGGGGTCATTTTTGAGATTGGACTCCTCACTGGCCTGTCTGACATGGGTGACCCTGTTGAAAGCGTATTGTGGGGGTTCTTTTAATACATGGAGAACCAACCCACTATTTCCGCCTAATTTCGACCGGTAACAGCGTGTCAAACCAACCCCATTTTGTCCTACTTACCTCACCTGAAAAGTATGTTGCAATAACGGACGCATAGCTGAATTCATTATTCTATGCAAGTAATGCATAATGGAATCCAGCTACCTTTCTGCCATACGGCAACTCCAGTCCTCTAAACATGAGATTTCCACCGGAAATTCCAATCCATGTGGTTAGCAACAACAAGTCGAATCAAACGGCTCGGGTAATTATCGAAGTCCATAACATGTTTCCCACGTTAATATTACCCTAGCCAAAGTAGCGTCACTTCGACTTTCCCCAGACACTCTTATCCGCTGGGAATCAATGATCTCTTTTCACAGGTGAATAGCACCACCTACATTCTCCTCTTCTCCACAATTCTGTCTCCCTACAGTTCAGTGCACTCCGAGGTCACCACAGACATCGCACTAGGTCAGTGGAACACCTCGGAGACTGCATTAATACACGCACACTAAGCCAGATCAACCCTCTTCAGCCTTTCTACGCCCATCGACGTCGAACGAATACGCAAGTACTTATCCACCTAGATGAGCGTGGGGAATTGAAGGATGCACAAGAGAGCACGATTACCATTGGTTGATCGTTGTGCGAAAGCTTAAATTACCCATCTTCATCCCTAATTCAGTTAGTCGTTATTCAACTACCGCGGCGTGTGCACGCTGGTGTGTTGTCAGACGAACGTAGTGTCTCGTTAATCTATCTAGTAATATTAATAATAAGATCTAAGTTAAGTTAATTAAAACAAAACGATTATATTATATAAAATAAAAAACGAATTAACCTCAAAACAACATTCATCATCATCATCATCATCGGCACTACAACCGGGAACCGGTCTTGGCCTTATTTAGCAAGTCCTGAGGCTTGTTAAATTTTCCATAATGATTTGTTTTTTTCCGGGCAAGGTCATTAGTCTTGCGCCAGAGGCTCCCCGACGGGGAATCGAACCCCGGTCTCCCACGTGACAGGCGGGTATACTAACCATTATACTATCGAAGAAGAAGAATAAAATCGAATTTTACCAAAAAAAATATGTTTTACTATGTTAGCCTACGAACTTCGCCCTTTGTCAATAGATGGCTCCAGCAACAAGTGTTGGTCGATTTCGACGTATCCAAAACGTTATGAACCATGCTTGGACATATGTTAAACAAACCGCTTTGACACAGTCGTGATTTTGTTTTGGCGCCATACACTTTTGGTTGTGTGAAAATGTCTGATTTTGTGCTAAATAAAACAACATTCAGTGCGTTTAATTATGCCATCTTCCTTTGGTGAACAATCTGCAGCAGAACTTGATGGGGATTCAATTGAAACAGTGCCCGTGTCTTGGCACATATATTTGAACTCCCACAGTAAGCTTCCATTAGCATAGCCTAAGTGATTTATTGCAATTTAAGGCTCCGCACCACGGGGGAAAGCAAGGCTGCCGCAGTGGATATTTCAAAAGCGTTTGACATCATTTGGCATCCAGCCTTTTATCGCAATGACATTTCTATAGAGTGGATAATTCATTAATCCGATGGATAAGAGAGTATCTTTTTGGTTGTTCAATCCAAGCGGTTCTGGATGGTGTCAGAACTGCCTCCCATCAAATTAATGAAGATGTTCCCCAGAGTTTTGTACTCCCACCCACCCCCTTCCTCATCTTTATATATGATATCTTGTTCACTGCACACAACACAATTCACGCGTTTGCTGATGATAGCACGTTGGGTTTCTCATACTCATTTGAACATTCCCAACCAAAGTCTTCAAACCTCATTACCAATCAACAGGTTATGATTAATACATTGAATCCCGATCTCAACAAAATATATCAATAGGGATTATCTAACCAAGTAGGATTTAAGATCTTAAAAACTCAATGCTTCCTCTTGTCGTCAAAGACGAACCCTGAAGTAAATATTCCTTTGATAAACGGCACTTGCACCAAGGAAGCCAAGTAACTATCAATCCTCGGCACTCGAATTAATTCGACTCCTAATTGAACGACCACATGTTTGAAGCTGCGAAAAGTACGACCAAATATATGGGGTTCCTTAAGAGATGCAAAAAATACCTTACTCCACTCAACCTAGCCACAAGGCGTACATTTGTCCCAAAATGTAATTCTGAGAATATGCATCAGTTCACGTCGAAAGTCAACTTCAAACGCACAAATAAATATACAGATTCATTCTTTAGTCGAACCACACGAATGTGGAATGTACTACATGACTATGTCTTTCTTAGTCGTTATAATGTCCACACATTTAAGACCAGTGCACATCGATTCCTCCGTTCCTTATCTACTTCCCCTGCTTTCGGTCACACTGTGCTCACACATAGGAGTAGTTCAAAACCTCCTATTTTGCACGCGTTGGCGTAAACAAAAATTAGGAGAACCGAATTTGGTGCGTTGAGACAGCCCCCCGAGATGTGTAACGATCCGGAAATAGTTGCGTTACAAGAGAATTTCCGTTCTTTAGCGAAATGAATCTTAGTAAACAGATAAACAAATTTTGTTAAATGCGTGATTGGAAGATAAATTATAAACTGAAGGTATCTATCGGCCCTTGTAACTCTAAAGAACATTCTCCGTGGTAATATGTTTAAAAGAGGCGAACGTCGATCATATGTGATCAATGTGACAGTGATCGTAGCATTTAAGGTTAAAGCTGTGTTGTCAAATAAACGGACTGCTCTTTTACGTACATCCTTGTTAGGAAAAAACGGGCAGAATTCCAAATGTGTGAATAGTATTAGAGCATGGGTCTAATCTGGAATTTGTAGGGGAGCTGAAATTGTGATGAAAACAATATTCCATTTTTTCTGGGCGTTCTTCATGATTGTATATGTCCACATTTTAGTCTGTTAGTTTTCCTTTTCCTCTTTTTGCCATCGGATAAACACAAGGCGATTTCATATAGGGTTGTGCATAGATGGGGTCATTTAATGGCATTTTATGTAAAAGAAAAACATTTCAAACCACAAAGTGCATCATTCGTATTTTTATTGGATTATGAGAGAGAATTTAATAAAAAATGAACTCCTCCAATTTGAGAAATATCTAATACTCACCAGCTCGCCAACAACTAAAAAACTCCAATTCACTAGTGAAGTTGAAAAATTGAAAAATTGCAGCCGACACTCAGAAGTAAACTTACACCTTCATACCCGCAGAGGTTTCAACGGAAAACCATAAAATCGCGTACAATGGGCAACGTTATTAATCCATATTTCATGACAATACCATGAATAAATACAATGATTGCCAGCGGCTTTTAATTGGCGTAATCCAACTCTGAGTTTTCGCTCTTTTCCTTTGTCGCTCAATTGAATTTAAATTTCAATTACGACAAACATTTTCGTATTACATCTATTATCTCTGCTCGTCCTCCCGTCTTGTAGCGGGCCCGCCTTTACGACGTCAGACGGATAATGTAAAATTAAGAGCTGCCAGTCAGAAAACTTTTATGACAGATGGCGCTCCAACTCGACTGCAGTCATTTAAGAAGTATCTCTATCAAAATTCCTTTTGGCCACATCAGAAGCTCGGCCATCCCTTGTCAAGGGGTTAATTCCAGGAGAACAGTCAGACGGGGATTATTAAAACGCAATTAGAATGGACCGAAGTTAACAAGGCCATAAAAACTCAATCAATTATGTGTGAAGATGACTGTGAAGAGGCGAGAGCGTGCCAGGTCTGCTCCTGGCCAAAACATTGTGACACAGTTTGTGGTTAACCAGTGAAGGGTTGACTTATCGGAAGCCGATTGATTAATTGCTCATTGAAGTCAACGTGACAAACGGAAGTACAGACACATATGGCGTGGTCATCGTGTGGTTATTGCCGAACACTTGGTGGTCATACTATGCTTGCCAGACAGTCTTCAAGAATGCACCTCTAATGATCTTTTAGCGCATTGTTGTCTATGCACACGACTTAGCAGTTTTTGCTTTTTAAAGAGAACCAATTGATTTATGGCAGATGTTAAACCATTCGAAACCCGATATACAGGTCTTCACCTAGACGGTATTGACCCCATAGGTGATTAGCAAGGAGGAAGAAATCCAATTCGTGTACATGTGTTTATAATTAGATGGTAAGCACGGGTACTTCGGTCGCCATGGGATGTCTATGAAGCGATGAGCTGTTGGCAATTTTTACAAAACAACGGGGTTAAAAGGCTATAAACATACGTACAGATGGGTCATTGTTCTGCACTCTCTTCAACAGTCTGAACGGAGTGAGGGAGCCAATTAAGGATCTGTTTAGTCACTACGTTAGCCAGTACATGAGAGTTAAGCGTCGATATAGCAATTTTAAACGTTGTTAAATTCAAACGGCAGGTACTCGTAAGTCATGAAGTACATAGGTATATTTGGCTCATGGGCTTTTAAGAGTAGTTTCAACTTTGTTTTTAGAAATATACAATAATTTGGTCAACGGAGAGGAGTTTGAGCCTTAGTCAAGTGGACTATTGAACTAGGCGGACGATCACCTATATTTAGTGTTTGCTGTGAGGATGGGATGGATTCTATGGAAGGTGGCCTCTGCCGTTTGTCTATTCTATTCAATAGAATAAGTGGACATTATGTAATTGTGTCTATTTGAACCGATTTTGGTGCTTTTAAAATTTATAAATTGTCTGGTGCTATTAATTGAGTATATCTGTTGCAAATAGAACTTCTACCACTCATCAAAACGCAAAGTAACAGTTCATAAGAATGGCACGATACCGCGCCAATTAATTGAACACAACCGGATAAACATTTTTTGACGTCGTTCAGTGATGTGAAAAGAATATACAAAACGTACGAAATGTTACATGGGTAGGTAGTTAATATGTATAAGCTATGCTGAACATATAGTCCTGTTGGGACCCAATGACCTCTTTTTATTCCCACATGTTAAAAATGAATTACGTGCCCAACGATTTTTGACTCCGGAAGAAGCAATTGCTGCGTTCAAAACACATGTAATGAAAGTACTTAAATCGGAGTGGAAAATTAATTTAATTAATTTTCTTTGCACAAATAAATAGCCGATAATTTTTTTAGATATAAAAGATCTTATACAAGACGTGTGTGGAACCCTCTTACTTAACCATCATTCCACAGAGCTAGGACTGGAAGAATATTCCTCAAAAGTTAATATGTCGACCGCCTCATATTTCATAAGGTTGTGTAATAAAATCTACTAGGAGTTTGATGTTAAAAAAGTCCTTTTGCCTTCATTTACAAAACTTCTCTCGAGCTGAACACTCTCCCCTTTTTTCCTGTTTTATTTAATTTCTTAATTATTTACTCAATTTTTTTCCTTTTTTATATCATTTTCTAATTTGTTTAACTGATACGTATATTAGAGGAAAAACGTTCTTCTGTATAGTGTAATAATAAAAATAGTTTGCGAACAGCTATATATTGTTCACAGAAAAGAATTAAAGAGACGGATTCCTCGTAATTCCCGCAAAACGCCAATAAAAAGTCACAGTTTTGTATATGTGTATAAATATGTTTTGAAAAATTTTTTTTGTAACCTTAAAGCTTTACTCACAGAAATTGGTACAGTGTATTTTATTCAAAGTATTGTCCATCGTTAGTTATGACTTTACCCCCAGTATACGGATTCCGTGTTAACAACAATTTTCGTCTTTAGAGGCGATCCATAAATCGACCCAATTCTTGGCTTCTTGGATAAGAAGTGAAGTGGTGCTCGGCCAGGCCATGGGTCTTCGACCGGAACAAGTGGTATTCGGAGGAGCAATGCCTGGTTAATAAGGCGGGTGGGGTAGGACATCCCATTGAAACGCCTTCAAAGTTTCCTTGACTACTTTTGCAACATGTGGCCGAGTGGTGTCGTGCTGAAAGACCACTTTTTTATGTTTTTTTGCATACTGGGGGCGTTTGACTCCAATATTCAGTTCAATTGCATCGGTAGTTGTTGGTTTCCCAGTGCTGGTTTCGTTAGACTGGACTAGCTCATAGCTGATCCCACCAGATGTTTCGTTCTATGAATATTCCGTTTGGTCGTTGAACATGATGCATGGCTGGGCTTACGTCACGATTTTCTGCGGTTTCCGTCTCCGCAGGGGATCCACGTTTTTTTTTTAACGCGTTCATTTTCAAAATAAAAAGAAGTTCAGATAAGGTTTTTTACAATATTAGACTAAATGCTAAGCTTATTTTAACATATTATATTTCTATGTACTTTACTGGGTCTGTATGAGCACTCAAAATTATTCTACGTACATTTATTTTGTCTTCTACACAAATATGTTAGCTTTCGGTGTACAGTATTTTTATTTTTTATTGTTTTTACCTTAAACAAAATTTACAAATCATATCAGAGAAAAATAAAGAAAATTTGAATCTGGTGACAGTATTATGATTTTTAATTTTTTATTGTTTTATTTTCTTTATATATATAAAGTTTTTTAAATTATGTATACATTTTTAAACATGTTTTTTTCCATATTATATATATATATACATACATATATACGTATATATATATATTTATATATATATATATATATATATATATATATATATATACTTACGTACTCACAGAGTGCGTGGGATTCGCACGAATGATTTTGGAGAGACATATGAGACGGACAGTTACTCCGGCTGGAGTAATAGAATACATGCTGAGTTCAAAACAGGCATGGTCCCTAACAAATGGTATTGTTGGTGAAATGATGCAGCAGTTGCGACGTGACGAGCGGAGTTACAGGTAAACTCCGTCCCGCCCCGCGATGGAATATCTAAAAGAAAGTTTGTGGCGGTTCCGCCAAACGCCACTGTCTACTTACCGTAAAACCCCCATAACATTCTGCCAATTTCCTTACTTCATTAATGCAATCGCATTAGTACCTGAAAATGCTTCACGCATCATATAGATCAAATCTATGATCTTAAAAAGTCCCTGTCAAAGAAAACTTACCTTTGATGCATTATCATCGCATAGAATTTCCCAAGATTTCTTTCTTTACCTTATCAGGCAGAACCCCCATTATTACAACCCAATCTACATCAGTTTCTGCTAATGCAACAGTATTAGCACCTGTAAATGCTTCACGCATTATATAGATCAAATCTATAATTATAAAGTCCCTGTAAAGAAAACTTACCTTTTCATGCATCTCTTCGCATACAATTTTCCGTAAGATTTCTGGCTTTACTTATCTGGAATTCCAAACCAATTCGGCACCTTCGGTACCAGACAAATTCCTGTAAACAAAATGATTCGGTTTGCATACAATGTAACCGTCATGACAGGGACCATAAATATTGCGCCGTATATTTTCCCAGCCGCGCCATGTGTACAACAATGTTCCCTACATACACATTGGCTGGCGACTTACACCCAAGGGACGTGTCTCTTGGCATCAATTGAATCCTACAGCATAAACAAATGCAAATAGGAATTCAATACCTACCCTTACTAGCGATGCTAGTTCGATTTTATTTGCTTTACCGAAATTATATCCCATGAATGCACTTTATGCCCTTTCTTTGTTCTAAGTTCGTTCTCATCCATGAAAGAACCATGCACACATACCACCATGATCACGATTAGCGAGTGAGCTCTGCACGAGCAAGATATCGCTAAGCCATATTTTAACATCAAGACACGCTGGTCGGTTTTTTTTCTTCTGCTCCCCGTGGCGCCACGGGGGCGCATCAGTGCCAGAGTTCTTTACTCTATGTGCCGAACCAGATTGTCCTCCTCTTCGTGATTCATAACTAGAGACTCGTAAAGTTAAACACCCTTACCGAAGTCAAGTTTCATTTCCCGTGTAGTGCGCATATCACGAACCTTGTTTTTCTGAAATTAGACGCTGATGGTGTACATCTGTTAAATTTATCTTCAAATTAACGCGACTGTTGCTACTAACCAAACAGGTAACTTCAAACAGTGTTGATTGAAAATAAAAGGAAGTTTATAACGTGACTTCCAGTGTTTCATTTTCTCCTGTGATTGATGTATTCTGCTTCTCTCGGCGATCATTCGTTTATTTTTGGTGCAACGTTTAATGGAGTGTTAGTGGGACGAAGTAGAACTCGCACCCATGCCAGTGCCACGACTTCGTTCCCCACGAGTTTCGCGGGGATCAACGGGAATATGAGCCTGGCGGGAGGTGATTTTAGTCGGTAAAAACCCGGCATGCCTCTGGATCGGTCTAGAGGTATCTTTTGAAGATTTCCACCTTCCTACCGAAACCACAAAAAACAACACCATTTTTTTTTTACCTATATTATATACTAAAACTCAAATTAAAAGAATTAACTAAAGTAAAAGGAGTAAAAAGGAAAAAAAAAAACCTATAGAGATAAAAACAGAAAGAAAAGGAGAGAAGGTGTTTAAGTCATTATATCAAATTGGGACGTGTAGTCCTATCTTCGGCATTAAGACGCCACCAAGAAGAGTATATAAAAATATATATTATAAAAACATGTTTTTATAATATATATAAAAACATGTTTTTATATATATTATATATTATATTATATTATATATTATATATCATATATATATTTAATTAATCTCGTTCGCCAATTGCTGTACTAAAACGTAAGCCGTCCACGTGGTGGAACATGTTGTTATCGTGCAGTACTCTTTTGTTCTTAGCATGGTATATGATAGGGACTGTGACGGTTCCGCCAAACCCCGCTGTCTACTTACCCGAAGAACCCCCATCACTACAACCCAGCTTTCATAAATTTCTGCTAATGCAATCGCATAGGCACCTGCAAATGCTTCACGCAACAAATTTTGCTAAAAGCTCCCCGAAGAGAATTCGTACCTTCATTCATTTATTAGAATTCAAAATTCCCTATAAGAATTCTGTTCCAAACTTCATTAATCCCAAGTCCAATTCGGCACCTTCGGTTGCCAGGCAAATCTCAATCTTACATACGCATTTTCCCTAGTCGTATTCCCGAAAACAAAACAATTTGGTTTACATATAATGTAACCATCATAACAGGGATCATAAACATTGCGTCGCCTATTCCCAACCTCACCATGTGTATAATAAATTCCTTTACATACACATTGGCTGGCGACCTATACCGAGGGACAAAAGCAAATATACGCATCTTGCGTCTTAAGGCATACATTAAATCCTACAGCATAGGCAAATGCAAATAGGTATGGTATACTTACCGCCATAAACACCAAAGCCGTGTAAATAAGCCAAAAACAATTAGCACCATGTCCATGGTGCATTACGGCTATCATTGCAGCTGCAATGCACATCTTAGGCAATGATCTACCCGATCTCTTTGTCTTCCCATATTTCTGAATCTGCTTCTCATGAGTAACGGGATGAACAAACAGAAACCCAATTAGCACCCAATGAGATTCGACTTGTTTACTTAGCCGAGCTCACATCTCATTGATGCACATCATTCCCTTCACGTTTCTCTTGGGATAGAAAATGCATCCTTAAATTAATTACCGCTGGCCGAATTTCCTTTGCCAGCGAATTTATATCGCTGAGTCTTTTACCATCACTAGACCGAGCCGGTCATGTCACTCCCGCTCCCCGGCGCGCACGGGGACGTCGTTATTCTAAGTCGGGTCGAGTAAGCGCGCGATTAATAAAATGTAATTTTTCTTGTGCCTCATCATAATATGTTTGTACGGCAGTATCATCGTCAGTGTAATCAAAATCGGTTTCCCGTAAGCTAATTAGGTGCAGTACGATTTGTCACCTTAATTCTTAAATAAATGACGTGCTGTTAATAAATCTAATATTAGATAAAAAAATAAATTACAAACAAGACTAGTGTTTCCTTTGATTCCTCTTGTGTCGATCGTTTTTTGGCGAACAATTTCCAGCTGAACTCGTAAGTAGTGGGTTGGTGGTAGAATCAGCGTCCATGCCGGCGCACAGACCATCATACCCACAGGACTCCATGACTCTACTAGAACAAATGGTTCGGTGGGAATGAATGCGCTTTGGAGATAATCTCTAGGTATGCATTGTATGGATAGAACTCTCCCGAGATCGAATTGTTCTCATTGATCGTTGCTCTTGCAATGTGGAAGGGTATACTTTTAATTATGATGTTATTTATCCTGTTTAAGCCTGCCATGTTATACAGGTCTTTATTAGGATAATATTTTGTATACTGTGATTCTGGAGTTCTGTAGATTCGGAGACAGGAACCCAGACATTTTCTTTCAAATACACGAAGTTTGTCCATATAGTAAGGGGCTATGTTAAATCATACCGGGCAACCGTCCACCATTATAGGTCATATGAGTGAGGTGTATGATACAATTTTGACTTTCGAGTCAAGAAGGCTATTGCGGAATAATCGGCTTGTCATAGCATAAGAAGTTTTAGTCCAAGAGAGAGCCATTAGTATGTGTTTATCAAAGTTTAGAAACTAGTCGAGCTAGATGCCAAGATATCTTACTACGTCTCTCACTGCCAATGGCAGATCGTTTGATCCAGTAATGGAAAACTTTTTACAATTTCTTTTTGTATTAGCTGACGCGGCACTTAGGTGTGTCCTGAATAGGATAGTTTCAGTTTTTGGAAGTTAATTTGTAATTTCCGCTTATTACAGTAATTTTTGATTCTGTTGAGATCATCTTGTAAAAGTCTGCTAATGATATCAATTTTTCTACCCGTTCTGTACACAATTATGTCATCAGCATACGCAATAGCATGAATAAGAGAATCCACTAGATCACTAGTGTAAACGTTAATAAGATTGGAGAATTGACTGCTCCCTGTTGTAGGCCGTTTCTTATGGAGAAAGTCTTGTTGGAAAATGTGTCGCCACATTTTACGACGAATTTGTGGGGGGTTTCTCTATTCTACATGAGAAACAACCCACACTTCCAACCAACATTTCCACCTAATTTCGACCGCTTTCAGCGCGTCATACTTACCAATTTCCTTTATATGTATTCCCCTGTAAAACATTTCAAACGGACGTATAGCTAAACTCATCATCCTTTGCAGATAATGCATAATTGAGTTTAGCTACATAAATGTCATACGGCAACTCCATTCTTGCTAACCATGAGTTTCCCATCGGAAATCTCATAATGTCGGTTAGCAACAACAAGTCTAAAAGAACGACGCTGTTGCAACATAGCAAAATAGCTGGGGTAATTTCAGCGTCTTAGAGTCTGGTTCTCACGCGAATTATTTCCCAAACATCAGCGGCGTCCTATCGACTTTCCCTCAGATCACCTATTCGCTTGGGAACATTGATCTCTCTTTGCAGGGGAGTAACATCCGCTAGGGTTCCCTCTCATTCGTATTTCTTTCCACGGTTCAATGCGCTTTAACTACACCATAGCCGTACCACTGGGTCAGTAGGTCGTGTCAGTAGCTGCATCTGATACCAACACACACAACCAAAGCTACCCCGAGATCACAGCATATCATGTTTTCTGTTCTCTCATTCTTCATGTCCGTCAATTACCCTATTAACAAAAGTTACTCATACTTTGACGGGCGTGAGGTTGAGAGAGCAGAGGCGTGGTCTCTTTTGGTTGTCCTGTGTGTAGAAGGAAATATGAATTTGAACCCTAATTCACACTAGTCACTTTTCAATCACCATCGCGTATAGTCATGCTGCCGCAAGAGACACATCTCAATAGCATAAGTGTAAAGTCGCGTCGCAGAGTTAATATATAAAAGAACTAACAAAATAAGACGAAAAATTATTAATGTTAAGCTTTCTTTAGAGTGTCAAATAGTATATTGCGTGCGTTTCGAATACATCTAGTTAAATAAGAATACCGGTGAACAGACTGGAGCTGTAAATAAAAAAAAAACTTTAAATAAATAAAAAGGCATTTTTCATTTCTTCGGGTGAACTATTGTTTTCGCAGTGACGGTGCAGTGGGTTAAAGTGAATCTCGTGCCATACGCTGGCAACAATACTTTAAACCCCACAAATTGTTTTCCCGTAACCATGTAATATACAATGTGTAGTATGTTTGCAGGCATGCCAAGGCTGGTTACCTTATAAATAAGACTTTCTAACCAAACCGTATCGAAGGCCTTTTCCAAATCAACCAAACACATCCCTGTGCACTGCCCTTTTGCTTTGTTTCATTGTATATCGGAAACCAGTTTTAACGCGGCATGGACAGTGTCATGCCGAGTCCGAAAACCAAATTGGTTAACCGGGATAATTTGTTATCCTCGCACCAATTTAATAATGATTCACTTGTTTATTTATTTATTTATTATCAACTAGTAATGTACATATTTATATAAACAGTTAAAGCACATGTTATATTATTGAATTACTATTACTTTATAACAAATCATAATATTAAGAAATATTTCTTCATTCTCAAAACTTTGAAATAATAATTTTTTATTTATTAGTTTTTCAAACACTTTGCTGATGTTCGCGAGTAAACTAATAGGTCGAAGATGAGCTGAGTTGCTACTATCTTTTCTCCGTTTTGGAATGGGGCGGGCTACTGCTGTTTTCCAGTGCGTTGGATAATATGCAGTGTTGAGCGCGTAATTGAACAGTGTCGTATAAATATTTATGGCTTCCGATGGTAAATGTTTGAGGACTGTGTTTGGAATTCCATCGATTCCAGAAGATTTCTTATTTTTAAGTGACTTAAAAATAGTTGAGAGTTCGTCATTCGCTACAAACAAACTGTTGCCTCGACTTGCAATGGGATCATGTGCGTTATTAATGTCACTAAAGATAGTAATGCTTCGATTTTCGGAGCGCCAACTATTAATTGTGTTGCGAAGTGAAATGTGGTTTTGGAGTGCTCTGTGTTCTAGATCATGATTGGGGTGAGAGGATTCGTTCATTCTCTGCACAGCCTCGAAATAGGCACCAATAGCATTAGATTTTTCTTTTGAATTTTCTATTAATAATGATTCACCCCCAGAGATAATATTGTCGGCGGTGATACCTACGTTTAGTAGTATTGGACAATCCGCTGGAGTTCGTGCGATTTTTAAACAGGGAATGTCATTATGATTGCTGTTTCGGAATATCTTATTTATCTGAGGGAACATATTTGAGCACTTAGGGTTTATGGCTCGAATTTTGTTTCCCCATTTCGAGTTTTTAGCTGTTCTGTAGTTTTCACGAATCAGCTGTTAAAGGTTACGGATCAAGGATTTTAGTACCCTTATTTTCGGGTTTTGTCGGTCGGTGAACCGCCGATAGAGGGATTTCAGTCTAGATAGGAGAGAACTCTTTTGCCTTACAGAGCATCAACAGTTTCGTTTCTGTATTGGCTTGTGTAATCTTGATACCGATATATTTTGGGAATAGAGAGCTCCATAGTCTTCTTGACAATGCCACCCATTGTAAGAAGATAATGATCTATCTCTTCATTTTTTAAAATTTCTATTGATAGGTGGAACCACCTCACTTGAGTGAATTTCCCTTTTGATAACGGGTTCAAAATATGACCAATGTGCTTTATGAAAATTGAAGGAATAAAGCTGATCACATTGGTCGAACAGAGTTTGTTACATGGAATGTAAATTGTGGCTTTAAGTTCATAGTGGTCACTATCGTGTTCGACAGTCCGAAGACAATTTCGAATACTAGTATTTGTATTTAAGAATTCAATACGACTGTCTATTAGTAGAAGAACCAGGGAGGAGTCCCTTCTTGGGAAAGAAGGATGCTAGTGGTGTAAATTTCTAACTTGTGTTCGATGGTGTTTGCTTGCCACCATTCGAACAAAGCCTTATCTCTCGTGTTGGGGGTTAAGTTGCCCCAAGTAGCATGTTTAGCATTGATATCGCCTGATAAAAGCAAATAGTTGGTTTCCGATTGCAGCTTAAGACAATGGAAAAGCGAATTTAATTCGTTGATGAATTGTGCGCCTTGATCAGCTTGTAGACTTCTTTGCTGTATAGAATCCTGTTTCGAAGACTTGTTTTAATTAAGAGTGCGACACCGCATTCTTGTGTGCATTGAGGTCTATGTCTTCTTATCATATTGTAGTTTTTGTAGCCTAATTTATGCTTTTGATTTGGCTTTGTTTCGCTAGCCAGAAGGATATCAGCGTTCCCTAAGTTGTCTCTTCTCTCAATTCTAATAAGTGAGCTAACATTCACAGCAATAACTTTTAGGATTTACTCAGCTAAGAAGAATTTAATGATTATGGTTTTTTATTTGCAAACAGCGATGAATAAAGGAGATCTATTCGGACTGTTTGTTTTTTAATTATTTTTTCGAAGTCCGCGCGCATGTTGAGGATAATCAATTTTATATCTGATTCTGCTTCTGTCGTGTGTGCTTTCATCACAGGATGATGCTTTATTTAAGACAGAGGTCATTTGAGCATATGACATGTTGGTCGGAACGAAATTGTTGTAAAAGTGAGGTTTCTTTCGTTTTTGTCCTTCGACCTCAAGTTTTCGTTTATCCATTTTACCCTTAAGAACTTGTAAATTGGGGAAACCTCTAAAATTAGCAGTATGACCTGAATTTTTGCATAGCACACAGGATACTTTGGCTCCTCGATAGTATAGTGGTTAGTATCCCCGCCTGTCACACGGAAGACCAGGGTTCGATTCTCCGTCGGGGAACCTCTGGCACAAGACTAATGACACTGCCCGGAAAAACAAATTATCAAGGAAAATTTAACAAGCCTCAGAACTTGATAAATAAGGCCAAGACCGGTTCCCGGTCTGATGATGATGATGATGACACAGGCTAGTTTGCTTTTATCTGATAATTTTTCTTTTCCAAGTGGACATTCCCCAGTGTTATGAATGTTTAGACAATTGACGAATCTAAACTGAATGTTATAGTTTGCAGTAACATGCCAAAATAGTTGACAACGCATGGATTGTAACACACGTTTAGCTTTATGGATTTTTTCTCAACTCCAACCCATTTAATAGTTGAGATGTTTTATGTGTCTCGGACTATCAATTTTGGTATCGGGGCTTAGCGAAACCATGAAATGAGGCAACTTGGGATTGCTTTGCTTTGAAAATGGGGTGGAGAATGGTTTTACAGAAATGAATTTTAAACTGTCAGTTTCGACAGACTTAAGTACCTCGAGGATCTCCTCGTGTGAAAATTCCGGATCTACTACTTCGAGTAACATGGAGAATGTTTACTCCGATTTAGGTGTGTGCGTAAACTACTCGCTTTCTGCTTTTTCTAAAACTGTTTTGAATTCATTATAGCCTTCAATACTGTCAAATGACAGGCTATATTTTTCAAAATAAATCTTTTAATTTTAAAATTAAATCTTTTAATTTTAAGATTAACAGCTTCAGTGAAGCTGACGACTATTGGTGGTACCCTCACCTTATTTGTGTTTTGCTCCTGCTACTACATCTTCTGAATATAATTAATCTCCTAAATATGATTGGTATGACTCCATTGGATTGAATTGACAACCAATATTGGAAAATTAGATGTGAGATTGAATGTCACCAAAAATTTGTATAAATAAACATTCGTAAGTGTTTTAGATATTCGATAGGGTAAGGTGTTCTTTTAACTACGTAACACTTTAGTTTTTGTAGCCCAACCATTACAAGCGGACGTAAGAAAAATGAAACATGAAATGGTGCGGAAATAAACCAATCAGATGAACAGTCAATTAAGTCATCAATTGCGAAGTTTTTCCATTCGAATTTGGTTTGACCTGCCTTTTATAGTTGGCTTTGAAACTGTCCTATAAAGGGCCTTCTTTATATATCATGCAAGTATTCGAATTCAATTGTGACGGGTAGTTCAACTTCACCACGAGCATCGATTGTATTAAATGAATTAAATAAAATTTACTAGTAGATTAACCGGACTTACTGTTTGGCATTCGATGGACTTCTACTTGAAAATATTAGTCTCTACGCAGTGGGTTGTATATTCGGAAAATGTATTCATATGTTCCGTCGATTTATTCTTATTTAGGTTCCCAAATTTAGGTTTCCAATTTTGAAGATAATCTTACAAATCTAACGACAAATTCTGCCATTGGTATGATAACGAACTGGATATACCTATAATTTCATATACATTAACTAAAATAACTGGTATATTATTTGGTCTTACTTCCATCTAGCCCCAAATGTAGGTTATGATAGGAGTATTCGCTCAGGTCAGATAAGCAGTGCACTACATTTGACAAGTTCCTATTGATGATACTCTTATATGACCAGAAAAACTGCCTTCGGACTTTTCTGTTTCTTAATATTAAAGGAGACACACAGGCAAGGTGTACTTTGATAACACACTTTGTTTTATAGCATTACTAATAACTAACCAATTTGAAAAAAAGATGGAGACCTTTTTTTTATTAAATTTCGTTCTAAGCTATCAATTGAAATCCTGGTATGAAGAGACATTTTTCAGTCACACAATTATTCACTCTCGTAGGCACTGCAAGTATTTTGTTTGCGTAAAATCCTTTTACATGTCACCGTCGATGGCGATAATAAAAAGTGACAAAATGTTGCTTTGTCGCTGGCGGTGCACTGTTGCAATTAATGATGCGTGGCACTTGTTACGCCAGCAGGAAACGTAAAATTCTCGTAAAGCCTTTGCCGCGGCAGCTTGTTAAACTCGAATTTCCACGTAATTTTGCTCTTAGATCTTTTCTACATTGTTGCAGGATACTATTCCCACTCAAATCCATTCCTGGTATGCGCTTTATTTTAAACGTACAACATTTTATGTCTGAACAATGTATAGCGGAGAATTCCCTCACCGAAATCTAGAAGTGTTTCAATGACCAAACGAAGATCATTAACACTAAACCATTTTCATACTGAACCATGTGTTGAGACCACCACGCTGGCTCCTTACCCGACGACAGTTAAGCAATCCTTAAAGTGGGCGGTTGGTTGGGTGGTGGAAATTAATACCGAAATGTGGAAAAGCATCGTCCGAGATATATTTGCCAAGAAAAAGAATAACTGCCCAACGGGTATGGCATATACACAACCCTCTCATACACAAAGGCGGGGTATCTTGGTGGGAGACAGTGAATGTAAGAACGTTTACATCTCATGAGGTATGACAGGGAGAGTTTGTTCGACCGAAAGTTGTATCTTCAGGGCATTGGGTGGACTGGTTGGTTGGCGGGTTGGTTACGCCCTAGCAACCCAAAATGCTTATATTACTTGAAATTAGATCTGGTGATGGAGTTCTGCTTGTCGGATAAACGTAGGACTTTTTTCCTTTATTCCACCATGACCGACCGAGGTGGGGATGTATATGGGAGTATGTATAATTCGCACGTTTCATGGACGT
Source organism: Microdon myrmicae (assembly GCA_963931805.1). NCBI lineage: Eukaryota > Metazoa > Arthropoda > Insecta > Diptera > Syrphidae > Microdon > Microdon myrmicae. Next base: position 3,627,724 of record OZ007497.1, on the reverse strand, counting down.
GAGTATGTGCCGATAGTTTGATATATCTAAAGTAGAAAAGATTCCTTCCAATAATGTGACCGAATATCACAGAAGCATTTACACACTATTTGGAAGGTTTATTAGGAAAAGGGTTGCAATGAAATTTGGATAATGTTCTCATGGATGTTATGAATTTATGGTCTAAGCGTCTACTTTATGCGAAGGATACTTCTTTGAAGCAAAAATAGAACTTACCTTATGAAACACGTTGGTATCGGACAATATTATCAGATTAATTTATTTAGGGGGTAGTCTGGTTCTATTTCTTTCAAAAAATTATTTTTCTAAAAAAACCATTAGAAATAGTATACAACATCTTATTCAGGTCGCCCAGATAAAGAAACATGTATAAGATAGTTATTTAGTAGGCGCGCCCAGCTGGAATTTCGAAGCACGTCGGTAGCTGTCAAGCGTAGCGATTTCCTGAAGCTTAAAACTTACATTCTAATATAACATCTATTTCTCAAGTGTTTCTGTCATTATTTGGGAGCAGTTGGAAAGGTCGGCTTTCGCCAGGATTCTAAGAAAAAAATACAAAACAGGTTTTTCTTAAAACAACGTTTTTCGACCTCTATGACGTGATTACGAAAAAACGTTTCAACCGATCGGGCTAAAATTTTATATATATATATATATATATATATATATATATATATATATATCTCGTAGTAAAATTATGAATGTCCATTAATATATAACCTTCTTCTTGATGCGACCTAACATAACAATAAAGGACAACAAATTTAAAACTGCGCCATTTTGTTTTTCTTTTTGCTTAAAATACTTGATGTTACTACCGAACATAGTGAGTAACTTATATTTTAATAACAATTTAGAATTTTTTGTTTCAGTCGTCATCGAGCTAAGAAATTATGTCAAACTGTTTTAAAGAAGGTTGCCTTCAGTTTGCCCTATCTCCACCATATCAAATTTGATAAATAAAAAGAAAATATTTTTGTATACTAAAATATGTACACAAAATAAATTTTTCCATGAAAACAAAAATATGCCCAAGGAACCAGTTTGCCCCCTTAAAGTGTGATGGTGCAATGCAAATTTTTAAATCAGAATGAAAATAAAAAAGTGAAAATATAAAGGAATCCATTAACAGTTTTCGGATGGTTTGTTATATATTCTAGGAGTGTTTCCTTACATTTATGCTAAAACTCTTCTTGCATCCCAGTATATCAACGAATCAGTGGTATCGCCCAAAAAAATTCTATTACAAAATTTATTGAAATAATCAAAAATGTTATTGTTGTTATTTAACTTTTTTACTTAAGTAGTTCATGGTTGATCTAGACTTCAATCAGAAACTATCCTCTTGTGGCTTGGTTCTTCGCTATTTGGTTTTAATTCTGCACACCAAATTATATTCTATCAAAATTAGTTTTTCAATGCTACTTCGCTTTGAGGTTGAGTAGCGCTGCTGTTTATCCGCTAAAAATGCTTTATTCATCGTAACTGGCTGGTATCCAGCTTGTTAGTCGGGCTGAAATCACCGGCCGGAGTTCGGCTATAAAATCCAGATTCCGTGGACACGAAGTAGAATACATTTTGCACAAAGAACTGTGCCTTCAAAATATTGAGAGTATAATAATCCCTAAAGGAATGTTGATGAATGCTTTACTAGTGGGGTGAAGAGTCCCGGGATTTTTTCAATAGATGGTGCTGTAGCGTCTCTAACAGATACACACACAATACACACGCAAATAGTAAAGAACATCGAACGAAAATCGAATAAGAAATACATCAGAGCCGTATACCATAGCGATAACATAACAATTCACATCAGTGGAATATAGCTGAGTTTAAAAATCGAATTCTAAACACGGCCAGTAGCCTAATGGGTTGCGTTTTAGTTCAATTTTTGGTGATTCTAAGTGTCATAGCGTCAGTTCGAATCACACGTTCTTCACTATCAATTCCAAACGCTATAATTGGTGACTACGGCGCGGTCTGTACACACAGCACACACTTTCCCGTAGTAAACAGAACTTCACACACGATCATGACTTCCGCATAGAGTAACAGGCACACTCGCCTGCTCCGACGTTCTCTCGTTCGCTCCATCGTTCGCACATGAAGCTGGTCGTAACGAAGTTACCCAGGAGGGAGTAGTGTAGCGTCTCTAACAGATACACACACAATACTCACGCAAACAGTGAAGAACACCGAACGAAAATCGAATAAGAAAATACATCAGAGCCGTATATCATAGCGATAACATAACAATTCACATCAGTGGAATATAGTTGAGTTTGAAAATCGAATTCTAAACACGGCCAGTAGCCTGATGGGTTGCGTTTTGGTTCAATTTTTGGTGATTCTAACTGTCATAGCGTCAGTTCGAATCACACGTACTATCAATATAGTACCACTACAAAATGAACATATAGTACCACTACAAAATAAACATAACTCATTTCGAGAGGCTCATCTGTCACTAGTTTATGTATGAAGTTTCGTCTATTCGTTTACAAGTTACAGTCGTTTGAGAGACGCTACTTTCCCCTTCGTAAAAAAATGGAAAACAGGAATATCGTATCTTGGCCAAACATTGTTTTTTGATGGGAAAAACTTCTGAACAATCGTTGCAAAAATGTTATCCCACATCTGCTTCTTCGAGAACAATAGTTTATCGGTGGTTTAGTTAATTTAAAATGGGTCGTACCACCACCCGAGACGCACCTCGCTCTGGAAGGCCAAAAGAGGCTACGAATGCAGAAAGCAAGTGCATCGAATCGCGCGTGTTAGCTGAGGCCATGGGTATCTCAAAAGAACGGGCGTGATACGTTTTCCACAGATCTTTTGGAGATGAAAAAGCTATCGGCGCGATGGGTGCCACGTTTGTTGACCGTCGACCAAACGTGGGCCCTTTACAATACGCCTGAGTCCAACAGGCAGTCTGCAGAGTGACTGGAAACCCAAGAAAGCAGACTAAAGCGGCCAAAAGACCAATACTCGGCCGAAAAGGTTATGGCCTCCGTGTTTTTGGGTGTGCATGGCATAATCTTCATCGATTACCTCCAACAAGAAAAAACACACAGAAGAGCTGTTATGTGTTATTGGACAAATTAAATGACGAAATAAAGAAAAAATGGCCTCATATGGGGAGAAAAAAGTTCCGTACCATCACGATAATACACAGCCGCACAAGTCCTTGAACGCGATGACCAAATTGGACCAATTACAATTTGAATTGGTTGCTCACTACGCTATTCTCCAGGCATGGCCCCCAGTGACTATTATATGTTCCCAAACCTCAAGTGGTGGATCCAGGAAAAGAGATTCAGATCGAATGAGGAAGTCATAGCGGAAACCGAGACGCATTTCGAAGGATCGGATGTTTCGTACTACAAAAAAAGCATTGACATGTTCGAAAATCACTATATCAAATGTATCGCCCACGAAGGCAACTATTTTGAAGAATAAATATAACTTTCCCCGAAACAAGCTTATTTTCATTCAAAATCCCGGGAGTTTTCAGCATATGTAGCATGTAAGGATAGCATTGCATTTCGTGCTAACAAGGCTTTCCTACAAAAGGGCAATAAAACTGTTTTGATGTAATTTTCTGGAAAAATAGTGAACTTACCTAAAGTGCCAACTACATTAGTGTTGTACCAGATATTCACGCCACATTCATCGATGTTGTATTTTCATCCTTGTTGGCAATTTATCCGTTTAAGTTGAAATATCTGCGATGATGAATCACTATCTCCATCGTTTGCAAGCAGTCATACAAACTAGTGGGACTCTCCAGTTCTTCGGGTCTTCGAGTTGGTTAGTTAGTTTAATTAACTTAATCATCATCATCATCATCGGCACTACAACCGGGGACCGGTCTTGGCCTTATTTAGCAAGTCCTAAGACTTGTTAAATTTTCCATAATGATTTATTTTTTCTGGGCAAGGTCATTAGTCTTGCGCCAGAGGCTCCCCGACGTGGAATCGAACCCCGGTCTCCCGGGTGACAGGCGGGTATACTAACCACTATACTATCGAGGAGCCCATTTTAATTAACTTAATAGTTCAGACTTTTTTTCTTAGATAACAGTAAACGACCTTTAACGCCAACGATAAAGATATGCTGAAAAAGAGAGGGAAGGTATTCTGAAAAAGGAATGGAGCTTATTGGCATATTGGGGATAACATTAAATTCGGTACGCTTTTCTATGGTCAAAAATGCATTTATTTCAAAACAAAATGAATGAACTAATTAATTAAAGAATAGTCGGTCACTGGCTATCACCTTTTCTCTATCTCGAAAAAATGTCCCGTTGATAAGAAGGAGCAACATCGGGAAAATAGGGTGGATGGGATAAAATATCTCACATTAGTGTTTTAAAATATTTTTTGACAACTTTTGAGAGGTGAGGCCGAGCGTTCCCTTTTGGATTCGCAGGGCATTACCATTCAAACTATGTATATTAGACTTTTCTCATCATTTTTTTTTTCTTGGGGTTGTCGTAGAATATCCTTTTCTCAACCTCTATGACAATCCGATACAAAAATCATCTATTCACAAGTTCAAAATCTAATTTCCACGTCTCTCTGTTTCCGTTCTTGCGGTATGTAATGACTTCGCTAATTTTGAATCATTTCCATGGATTTCAGTCAGGAATTGGAGTCACTACCATTGACTCGGCAAGCTCCCCTTGCGTTGGAACCGGATCTTCACCGAATAATGCATCTCATTCTTTCTCACATGATGTATCAGTTGAAATATTGTCAACATAATCTCTCACAAGCTTTCGATGCGCTTCACATACACTTTTCCTTCAATTAAAGCAGAAAACTAGAACCACATATAAATGCTACTTAATTAACACAAAGTTTGACATATGTAAAAATCGACCTTTTTGTAACAGACTCAACGTTATAAAGTGATTATTTACAGATGACTATGTGGCGGTGCCGCCAAACCGCACGGTACACTTACCTAAAAACCCCCATTACCTCATCACAAGACGCATACGTTTTCGCCAATGCAATCGCATTAGGCACCTGAAAATGCTTCACGCATTAAAGAGATCAAATTTATAATTTTTAAGTCCCTGTAAAGAAAACTGACCTTTCATGCATTCTCCTCGCACACCAATTCTCTGTAAAATTTCTTTATTAGCTTATCAGGAATTCCAAACTAATTTCAGCATCTACGTGCCAGACAAATTCCCCTAAACAAATGATTCGGTTTACATACAGTGTAACCTTCATGACAGGGATCATAAATATTGCGCCGTCTATTTTCCCAGCCTCGATGTGTATACAAAAACTATCTACACACACATCGGCTGGCGACCCCTTTAGCCAGCGATAATAGTCCAACGCAGATGCATGTAATTAGCACCATTCACGTTGAGACTAATGCCTTAGCAATGCACTTAGTGCAAACAAAGCAACGTTGTCCTTTGGCATGCATCGGTCGATACGACAGACTATAGTCGTATCTCCAGCATCTTCCTATCTATCTACAATTTCTTTCGTGCCGCAAACGAATAATCCCACATATTCAAATGCGAACAAGGGATTCGTTTCGGCAACCAACTCAAGATACGATATACAATTATCATTGTATAAAGTATCGCACCACTTAGCACCTTTTTTTTCCATCACCCTCATTGCGGAGCGAACCATTTGGTCGCCTCTTCCTTTGTTCTCGCCGCCTGCTTGCTGCGTTGTTTCATTGCCTTCGAGCACGTGCAAATAGCATCGATCAGTACGGCCGCACACGCATACCATTGCACTGAATGAGTGCATTTCCTTGGCGGCCACACCCTTAAGAGAAAAGTTTTTCTCTTTCTTCTTTTTTTCTCACCACTAACCTAGGACGGAATTCATGTCAGAGTTCCATCCTCGGTGAGTCAAATTTCATCAACTGACCACAATGGTCACGCGATCTCCCGTTCCTCGTTTCGCGCTCGGGGACGTAAATATACTAAGTCGAGTGGGGTGAGCGCGCGATTAATACCAAAGCAATTCTTTCTTGTGCTTGAAGAATAACCACCACCAGTAGTGTACACCGTCTTATATTTCTGCGCATCCGTGTCATCGTCGGTGAAAGTAGAATCTGTTTCCTATAATCTAATTAAATGCCGTAAGATCAGTTTTAAATGAAAATAACCCCAGTAAACTATAATTTCAATAAAAAATCATTCGAACGTTAACATAGTGTGTTTCATTTCTCCGGTGTGTGATGTTTGCTCTTCTGCTATGGTTATTGTTTCCTGCGGACAGTTTACGGCGGCGCAATGGGCGACAGTAAGTGAAAGTTGGAGGAGGAAGGGAACGGAGTACCCATGCAGGTACATACTTCCTCCCCACAACTAACCTCTCTGAAGCCACCCAAATCAGCTGCCATTGTAAAGTATTCATAACAATCAGAGTAATCTTTTGAAAACGACCCGATTTAATTTGTAATCCAAATACATTGCTATAATATATACTTGGTTTTTATCATCATCATCATCGGCACTACAATCGGGATCCGGTCTTGGCCTTATTTAACAAATCTCTCCACCGGTCCCGATTCCGCGCCGATGTCATCCAGTTTGGCTCTTCCAGGCTCTAGGTGTCCTGGTTTACGCCATCCCTTCATCTCAGACAAGGTCTGCCGCGCTGTCTCCTTCCATACATCCTGCCACAAAGGATGCTCGGACAGGCTCCTCTTCGCTCATTCGAGCTAGGTGTCCCGCCCACCGGAGTCTACCGGGCTTGATTTTTGTTAAAACATTAGCTCCAAGGTAGATCGCGTACAACTCATGGTTGTAACGTCTCCGGAATCGTCCTCCTCTCGAATGCGGCTAAGAGTTCAGAGTGCCTTTTATTGAGCACCCAGCACTCAGATCCATACATGAGCACTGGTAACACCATGGTCTTGTACAGTATCAGCTTGGATGTTCTGGATAAATTTCGGGATTAAAAAGCATTGATAGACCATAGTAGGCTTTGTTGGATTTGATTAATCGTTCGCTTATTTCTTCTTCCATATTGTTATCGGCTGATACTTTTGACCCAAGGTAGTTAAAGGATGGCACTACTTCAAATTTGTGCTCCACTACCCTCATAGTTTGATCAACATTAGGTCTTCTCTTCACAGTTTTCCCCTCATTAATGTGCAGTCCCAATTTTTGTGCCGCCTGTTCGATCTGGGTGAAGGAGTCCTGTACAGCCGAATCGGATCTACCGATGATGTCGATGTTATCTGCGTTGGCAAGTATCTGGCTGGACTTGGGGACAATAGTCCCACTAGTTTAACGCCAGAGTCACGGATTGCTTTCTCCAAGGCCAGGTTGAAGAGGGGGCAGGCCAGACCGCCCCCTTGTCGGAGTCTATTAAATATGTTTATTGGTTTGGACAGCAATCCCTATATTTTCACTTGACTAGTTACGTTGGTCATGGTTAACCTACAAAGTCGTATCAATTTGTTTGGAATGCCGAACTCTCTCATAGCATTATATAGTTCTACCCTGGTTATGCTGTCGTAGGCGGCCTTAAAGTCTATAAATATATGATGTAATGGGACAGACATTCCACAATTGGACATTATAGTGATGAGAAAAGACGTGATCAAACAGAGCGTACTAACATACATTCGTGTTGTTCGACTGAAGAATGATTATGTTTGGTCGTACCCTTGAAGTTGACTATCAATGTAAACTGATGCGCACTGTTTAATTAACAGATATCACAGGAAAATGTTTGCAAGTACATGTTACGTCAAATGACGGAATTAAAAGGTTTGCATCTCGATCCTCAATGAGTTTCACTGTACGTTTTTGCATACCATGGCAAATGGATTTCTATTTAAAACAAACACACGCCTCGTAAAGTGTGGTCAGCTTCAATTCGGTGAAGTACTTCTTGCATCTTTTAACAAATCATGTTTTTTAGGAAACAATATAACATATTTTTGCACTTTTTTTAACTTCAAATATGTGGCCATTTCAAGTAAGGGGAAAATTATAGTGAGTGACAAAAATTGCCAGTTCGTTGGCTTCGAAGACGCAAGTCTCATTCAGCTAGAGTGTATATACGTTAGAATTCATCTTTGATGGCGATGATATCCACATCCGAATGAAAACACACGCGCTTTCTGCTGTGTAAAAAAAGATTCCAATAAACGGCGATCTGATTTGTATAGTTCTTGAATTCCGTTTTGGGAACTCCAAGGAAGAGCATGCTCCTTATCTTTGCTTCTAGGTTTTGTAAAAAATAAATAGAGACTTTTGAGACAAACACATATTTTGTATTATTAAGTACAATTTGACAGCTTATTGCATGTTTCAATACAATAAACCTTAAAAGGAGAACGATTCGTGGGAATTCTTCTTGAAAAACTCTAACAGTTTTATTTGCGATTGCCAAGACATTGTGTTTCCTTTCAGAACAATTTGAGATCCGGGACGGACTAAAACTAGGCGATGGCCTTATAGCGTTTGAAATGATAGTGAAGAACATGTGATTCGAACTGACGCTATTACAGTTAGAATCACCAAAAATTGAACCCAAGCGTTACCCATCAGGCTACTGGCCGTGTTTAGAATTTGATTTTTAAAGTCGACTATCTCCACTGATGTGAATTGTTGTGTTATGGCTATGGTATACGGCTCTGATGTATTTTCTTATTCGATTTTAGTTCGGTGTTCTTCACTATTTTGCTTGTGAATTGTGTGTGTATCTGTTACAGAGGCCACAGCCTCTCACCATGTCTCTTTAACCTTGTCCTCGAGTATGTCATCAGAAAGGTCCAAGACGACAACATGGCCGGATCATCCCTGAACGGGGTCACATAAGTGCTCGCATATGCGGATGACATCGCCGTTCTGGGCGGTAATCTAGAAACTGTAAGTAAAAACAGTGAAATCATCATGCACGCGGCAGAAGAGGTGGGCCTAGAAATAATTGAAGACAAAACGAAATACATGATTATGGCCAGAGCAGGTGGATCTCAGAGAACACACATAAACATCAGGGGCAAGATATTTGAAAATGTCAAAGAATTTAAATACCTGGGAACAATACTGACGGCCAGTAACGAAATGTCGAAGGAAATTAACAAAATGCTACACTCCGGCAACGCTAGTTGGCATGCAGTCAGTAAACTTGAAATCCAAACTGCTATCACATAATATGAAGCTCTGTGTCTATAGAACCATAATCATGCCGATTGTTCTATATGGATGCGAAACATGGGCTCTCACAAAACGGGAAGAAAACAAATTCCGCATATTCGAGAATAAAGTTTTAAGATGTATCTTTGGCGGTAAATATTATGAGGAAGCAGGGCAATGGAGGAAACTCCATAACCACGAATTCGAAGAGCTATACCGCAAACCTACAATAGTGAGAGTAATCAATGCGCGAATGGGCAACGATAGGGCCGTGCATAGAATTCTTGACGGTAAGCCAATGGGAAAGAGATCGACAGGGCGGCTGCGACGGAGATGGGAGGACAATGTTAGGTTGGACCACGAGGAGATCAGATCGGATGGTCGAACGTGGAGATAGAGCACACGGGACAGGGAACAATGGCGGAGTCCAGTCGGTGAGGTCATGAACTTCCGGGTTCCTACAAGCCAATAAATAGTAGTAAATAGTAAGACATTGTGTTTTTTTCATTCGATTGTGTGCACAATTCGTCTGCATGCGAGATTATTTATTTTTTCAGTTCTAGTGTTTTTTACACGGTTGTGAAGTTAACCATACACATGACTTCCATCCGGCGGTGAAACCTTTAGTGAATTTCCCTGAGCACCAGTGGCCGAACATTTTTGAGTCAATAAGTTTAGGAAATATGAGATTTGCGCATTGAGGATTCATCCTACTTCATGACTAGTGTGAAGGTATTGGGAGCGTTTTTTTTTTTCCATAACAAAACATTTTTATTAAAAGGATGTTATGTGTCTATTCAAATTAACGTATTATTAAATTGCGGTTCCTGGCCATTTAATTTATAATATAAAAATTATGTTGTTATAATGTGTTTTAATTATATTTTGGAAGTCTTGTAAACGTTATATAATATTTCTGAAAACCGCCCGACCAGCGTTCTCTTGCTGCATACCTTGGTTTTTAAGAATCCCTAAAGGACAAAACTAGTCGGTGTCCCGTCGGTACTACATACAAACCTGTTAAGGTCACCTCATCGATATAAAATTTCGAGGGAAATTTTCATGATCAATTAGTAAAGTCACGACAGATATATGAGATGTTACTCCATCTTGGTGGAACCACCTGCCGAAAAAATGTTAAACATCGGCTTACATCACTCCAACAACACAATTGGGTTTCCCGAACTGACCGATGTATGTTCTCCACGGTTTCCTCGTTTCTCCACTGCCTAGGTTACATATTATTTGTGGTTCAAGTGCTATGCTGGCGTTGACGAATCTCGATAATATTGGGTTGCACCATATGATATGGCCGATTTTCGCTCAGTTAGAAATAACAAGTTCTCGAGTGAACATCTGTACCAGAACGTTAAATTTTTTTTTTTATAAAGTAAAATGGTACGCGTGCTTGACGTGTGAGAATTTTAGGGTTCGTTAGAAAGACCATTTTTTTTTCTAGGAATTGTTTACTATGCTGTCGGTAGCTCAAATTCGAACCCTCTTCCTTTATGAATTTAAAATGAGACATAATGCGTCATTGGCAATGAAAAACATTAATGACGCATTTGAGTATCTAGAGGTAAACGAACGCACTACGGTTTGGAAAGTTCCGACGTCGGTTTGGAAATTCCGTTCTTGAGATTTCAGCCTCGAAAGTGAACCACGTGAGAAGCCGGGAAACGTTAGTTGACGACGATGTTTTAAGAGCAACGGTCCATGCTGACCTAACTAAATCGGTGCGGCAGATTGCACAAAGCATGGGAGTATCCCCAATGACAATAAGTCGACACCTTTCTCTCATAGGAAATGTAAAGAAACTCGAAAAGTGGGTACCCGTCTGGCCTACTCTGCGTAGAAGTCGTGTGATTGCTGTAGTAACGTTCTGTGTGCGTATGGGGGTGTGTGTTCTGTCGTACAGATTACGTCGGCGTCACCAGTTATAGCGTTTGCGACGATAGTGAATGAAGAGCGTGTGATTCAAACCGACGCTATCAAGGTTAGAATCACTAAAAGATAGAACCAACAGCGCATTAGGCCACTGCCGCGTGTACGAATTTGATTTCTAAGCTCAAGTACATTCGACTGATGTGGAAATGCTTTGCTCTTCCTATGGTATACGGCTTTAATGGATATGCCTTGGTTGTTCTTGTCTTGTCTTTTAGGTGGTGTTTTTCCTCACTATTGGTCGTGTGTATCTGCTAGAAACGCCACATAATGATACCATCCATCCGCTGCATAAGACCTTTATTGGGTCTGTGGGGCTTTGAGGAAGTATGGGCGCCAAGACACGGGTACCTGATTCACTTCCTTCCCACCTTTCTATTTCCCACACCTATAAAATCGTTTGTGTCACCGCGTTCCTTGGAACGGAATAAAATTGACTGTTTCTAGAATCGTAGGAAAGTGTGTCTCTACAAATACCACTTTTCCTTGTCTATCCACCTTCTGCTGACAATGTTAATACGAGTGAAAGGGAACAATGACCGCAAATGCGTCGTCCACGAACAATGGACTACGACGATACACCACTGACGAAGCGAAGAAGGAATAAAACACCCCGGCTAATCGAACATAGGTTTTCTTTTATTTGTTAGTCGGTTACACTTCATTTGTTTTTTTTATAGTACACTAAGTCTGTAGCGATTCTAACAGATACACACAATTCACAAGCAAAAATAGTGAAGAACACCGAACGAAAAAAAATCGAATAAGAAAAATACATCAGAACCGTATACCAAGCGATAAAATAAAAATAATTCATACCAGTGGAATATAGTCGAGTTTGGAAATCAAATTCTAAACACGGCCAGTAGCCTGGTGTGTAACGCTTAGGTAAAATTTTTTTCGTGATTCGAGCTGTCATAGCGTCAGTTCGAATCACACGATCTTCTTCACTATTATTTCAAACGCTATAAGTCTAATTTCTGTTTCCGCGCGGAACGATTCAGCGGAAATGCATTCACGGTAGGACTCGCGTTGTTACGACTGGATTCACTTATGAAAGCGTTTTAAGAACTATATCTACATTACTGATTAGTTTGGGTGTACTGTATACTTAAATCTAACCGATAAACCGCGAAATTACGCGTACGCAGCGTGACCGTCCCCAGCGGTTGGTGAACTTCGACTTTTGTAGCGACTCGGTGCGTGTGGACCGGGTGGTGGCTGTGACTCGACTGACTTACGAATGAGAATAATTCATTCATTGCGTCGTGGCGGTGCGTCATAGCAAAATTAGGCTCGCTGCCAATTACAAAGAATTTTGGAAGAGTTGCTATGCTCGCATAAGAACTCAGGGCCAGCGAATTCTGGCCGTACAGGCTGGGTTGAATTCGTTGGTTGGGTGTACCGGGAAATTGGCTTTGGGAATGCGAGCAAGTATGGGCATGCCTTTTCGGGGGAAATTGGAATTGCTTGGGTGCAAGCAAGGAATATCGTGCAGATAGAATATTAACCGGAGTCATTTCGGGGAAATGTATGCGGCTCGGTTAGTTGTTAATGTTCCGTTGAGGATTTGGATATGCGTTGGTTATGGCATATGAATTTCGGGGAAATTAAGGTTGCTTGGTCACAAAGAGGAAATATGAATTAAGTGGAGAATTGACCGAAGCAATTTTGGGAAAATGAATGCGCGGATGATTAGAATATATTCTGTTGAATTATATTCTGTTGGGAGTTTGGAAAATGGTTTTTATTGCGGATTGGTGAGATGTATGCTATTACGGATTGGGTTTTTGCATGTTTGCAGGTTAGGGTTGTGGGTTGGTTTTCCGTGTGATGTAGAGAACCCCCTCAGGTCTCTAACAGATATTTCCGAATACACCAACCAATGGTGGGAAACAACACCAAAACGAAAAATCGAAGAAAAATCTTTAGAAACGTCCATCGTACCAATAAACACAGTAATTCTACACCAGAAAAGAGTAACAGAATAACAGTCCATCTCCAATAGGCGACAATGATTTGATATGTTGATGATTTGATTCTAACCTTTGTTACTAACCGTCAAAGCGTGTGTACAAATCGCGTTCTCTTTATTACTATCATAAAATGCTACATCTGACTATAGTGACCGCCAGTATTAGTTTCATAGCAACAGATCCCCAGAAGGCCTGATGACTTTACCGAAAAGTAATCACTTAGATTAAGCTTAATGGACCCCAAAGATGTCATAAAGTTGACTTGCAACAAATTTTAAAACCAAAGGTATAAATATTCCCATTGTAAAGATTACCACAAAATTATATCTACCTGAAGTAAAGCGAGTAGCAAATACTAAACGTACACTCCAAAATGGGAGAAAACTGTCGTCTCCACGCCCCTATAAGGAGTAAACCTTTTCGTTTCCTCCGAAGTACTGCTCGAGGATTCAAACGGTCAAAACTGATTCATTTAATTACAAATGTGCAAACGTTTCCCATCGCAAACTCTAGAAATCACAGCCGCAGACTATTTTCGTTCTTTGGGTCTCAACAGCAAAATTGATGGACTTAGATACTCGTATACAGTGTTGTGAAAAATTATAGACTTCAACGTAAATTTTCAGTTTTTAGGAAGGAGTAATACACTTTTATGACAAAATATTGTCAACCGACACCAACTCCGGAAAAACCCTTTAATGGCTTAATTGCTTTTTTTTTACCAGGAATGGTAATTAATTTTCAAAAAAAAAACTCAAATTTCGATGTGAAAAAGTATAAACTCAGTCCATTTTGTCGATCTCAGGCTTAGTTGTAACGCATAGCTTGGTATAACAAGTTTTAAAAATCAGTGTAGACATTCTGGAGTGATAACAAACACAGCAGTGTATTAAATACCTCAAACATGATGTCGATAGAAAATAAGAAAGCCAACCAGATATTACAATAATTGTGCTGTCAATGCTTACAATAATTGTGCTGTCAATGCTTCCTTTTCTTTTATATTCTTAGTTTCTAAATTAAAGGCTAGACAAAAAATGCTTAAATTCTAGCTTGTATTTTTGCTTCTGTCTTTTAGCTATTATTTCTTCTCACGGGAAAAGCGAATCTGTAGCACTCAGTCGGCACAGTTTGATGCTATTTGTTCTCGACCGGCTGCATTAGGCAGACCCCGAAAGATGTCAAAGATTTCTCCCAAACAATTTATGGGTCCTTTAGTTTAATGATGTAATATTTCACAGAACGATAGGGCATTAGGACTCCACCAATCAGTAATTGTGCCGAACTATCAGAACCATCACTGTTTCTTGCTTTATAATGACGATATAAGCTTTATAATAACGATCAGCCCATTCTTTCGCCATTCGGGTCTTAGCTCCTTCATATAGATATCAACAATTTTTCAGTTTGGGGTCTAAAAACTTAATATGGTCAAATGCCGAGCAATTATCTTTTCATGTTGGCTCATCCATTCACTTTTCCATCCCAGTTCTCCACATAATCCGCCCTTAAGCACAGTTCAATACCTTCGAGAGCTAGTATTTTGTGTGACAGGAAGCCCGCTACGCGACCAGATACCTCTACATTTCCACAGTCCGCCAACTGTTTGAATATACCAGTGAAGTCTGATCTCCTTGTCATAAGATTCCTGTTCGTAAAATTGAGAGCATTCGTACGTTTACTCTCCGGGGACTGCGATCCTGTCCCCGCATATAAACCACCTCAAACTTGAACACCCTAGAAACACAATGGAATATATCGACATTCCCTCCATCTATCGCTTAGTTCTGTTAGCTCCGTTTAACTTCTCACCTCCATATTGTATAACGATAACTAACAAAATCCTCACATATTCCATATACTCGTCCATCACACTCCTTATGGTTGTAACGAAATTATCTCTCGAACATTGATACTTATATATACTTGTATATATTCTTCCAATTTCAACATCCATTTTTGAGACATTTCTGACTTGATTAGAATTTACGAAAAAAAAAATAATAACAAATTATTTAATCAAAGAAAATGAATGTAAGAAAATTAAAAATAAGAAAAATATTAATAATATATATAACTATAGGACTCCGGCCCAGTGGGCTATCTCTTGCTAACCCCCCGTCCGGCCACTTGTTTTTTTTACAAACATTTCATTCCAATTTCATTTTTATTATTGACCGGAGTTTTGAAAATTCTAAACTGAATTCTTGATGCCGGTTTATTAATAGAGATTGCAAAGGGGCTGCGCTCTACTCCTCTATTTTGTTGCTGCGATTCGTTCCGAGTGCTTGTACATTCGCAATTTATTTCCATTTAATTTGATAGTTACTTCTCAAATTCTAACATCCGCACCAACTATTCTAGACAAACGACCACTAACACCAAGATACCCCCAAGCCCGATCTTCATCCAAAAAAGGTTATGGTGACAATTTGGTGGACATCGAAAAAACAAATACACTTTTCATTTCTTCAACCAGGAGAAACGATAAACGCTATCAAATATTGTGAGGAAATCGACATATTCCATGTCAAACTGACTGAAAAGCAACCCGCGTCAATAGGCATGGCCCGAGCCTTTTGCATGACAATGCTAGACACAAACCTCACAAGTAACTTTGCTAAACCTGTTGTAGTTGGGATTAGAAATTCTTCCGCATCCATCGGACTCTCCTGACATTTCCGCAACGGACTAACATCTTTTCCGCAATGTGGAATCACTTTGCCGGCAGAAGGTCTTCCGGAACCGAGCAGAGGTCATAAAAGCCTTTGAAGATTTCATTGCCTCAAAAAGTCAGCACTTCAACGAAAAAGGAATATTTGACCTTGTATCACGTTGGAAGAATGTCATAGATACCAACGGATCCTCTTTTGATTGAATAAAAACTTACGGAAAAATTATATTGGCTTTTGAATTTTTACTATAAAATCGGACATCTCATGTGGTACGACCCAATAACATAAAAATGTTAATAATAAGAGTTGCAGCAAATTTCAATTACTTTTGAATTCATTAATTTGGGTATGTGGTAACATTTTACCGTTGTTCACTATTAAAAACAAATAGGACTTTATTGAAAGAACTCTTTCAAAACCAAATTTTGTCGATGATGGAAAGCACTTTCCCACATTCTTGTGAAAATATGCTTTCGTCATCACGGAGGTAAAAAAGTCGAGTATTATGAAATCATAAAATTGAGCGATATATTTTCAGTCTTACTAAATGCTAATCATCAATTGTCCCACACTCATTTGTCTTGATTATCAGTATACGTGTAAATATATTTGGGGCACGTTTTGTCACTCTCGTTATAAGATCAAAAATATATACGAAAAATAACAATAAGTTGCATATACCAACAAATATACCATCAAAATGTGCCAAATGAGTAGTGTCCCATAAAATTATACTTAAACCCATAGCCACTGGTTCCAAAAAGCACTGCACTCCTTTTAACATCACAACGTGTCGAATTGGTGTCAGGAACAGGACTCACATCAACTATATCCCATTTTATTTGTCCAGCTCCTTTTTCCTCTGTTTGTTAACAACCAAAAAGTCAATATTTGTTTTCTGAGTTTCAAGAATTGATCATTAAAAAGGCCATTGAAGCCAATAAACACCAGCCGGACACATCTCCCGATCATCTCGGTGAAATTTCTGCACTCCAAAGGTAAATAACTGAAAACGAAAAAACGTCGATGACGGAAAATTTACAACCTTTAAACCAACGGGAGACGAACATCAGCCTCCACATGAGCTGATTTGAGTCACACAATGCACTCACCTTAGGCATGGCAGTGACTCCTTGTAGAAGGAAGACGTACGTATATGCATAAAAAGAGGTTAAGGGCCCTGGTCGTAAGCATACACTGCACCTTTTGCACACTGAAACCCATAAAAACACATTTTGACGAATAAATCGCTCACCAGCTCACAGCACGCAGAAGGTGTCCCACTCCCTGGTCGCCGATGCGCGAAACCCAGCACCAGACATCCCAGCTCATGGGTCCCCGGGATGGGGGGCTCAGATCGCTTGCAACAGAAAATTGAAATATGGCGCGGAGTATCATAAAAATGTCAAAAGTCTGAAATGTTTGAAACACGCATATTAATTGGAGTTGCCTCCAACGACGTTGCACCAGGCCACGGCGACGACTCGCATTCAATTGGAATTCGCTGTTTGTTTAGGCAGACCCTGGTATTGTGATCCGGCAATGGCATGGTCACAAAATCCGGTCGCATCCTCGGAAGAGCAGCTAGCTCGAGCACATTATCTCCTGCAGCCGCACATCTGATTTCACGGGAATCAAAGGATCATAAATTGGTGGCTTATTGGTGAACCGGTGGGGGTTTAAATGCTGCTAAGTGACAAGTGTTAAATTAGCTTTCTGGCTTTTCGACACGTTGGTGCCATGGACATTTGCAGACTTAGTGTGCCTGAGTCCTGAAATGATTGGCTGGCTAACTGCTACAAGAAGGATCGTTAAAAATGTGGTTTATGGTGGTGGAGAGTTTTGTTGAAAAAATAAATTGACATAATTTTGCTAAGCCGCTTCCATTGAGATGTGGCTTTCTGTGGGTGTTACATTCTCAAGAATCAATTTCTTGTGTGAGGTCAGTGGAGGGGAGTAGTATGGTGTACATTTTTAAACATTCTGAAAAATACACTGATGCCAATCACCTTGGTTCATATAGGGTGGTTTATACATGCAAAAAAGTACAGGTAAATCGGGTTCTATATTTGTTCTGTCTATGAAATTCATCAAGAAAAAACTCAGATGATGAGTTGCTTGTGTATTATGAAAGAAATTTCAAGGGGAAAATCTTTTGTATTAACTCTACGCACAATGTGATAAAAATCCGAGGAAGACGATGAGGAGGCGCGCACTGAAGATGTGCCAAATAAAGTGACCCATAACGAAATGGAGCAGAGGGAGAAATGGCAAAATAAGCAGTGGCAGGATCAAGGGGAGAGACAAGATTCTTTTCTTTTTAATCGCTCTCCACCATTATAAGGCCACTTTAATGGTAAATAAAACCCTGCTATGCTAATATTTTCTGCAAATATAGGCAAAGATTTAGATAACGGTATCATTTTCCACGTATAGCTACTACTTTCAAATCAAGTTAGTTCAAGGTGTTGGAAAGCCGCGCATCTCTAAACAAATAACCAATAAAATAAATTCCTAACCACCTTACTGGCCTTGAATTTATGATATCTTCAAACGTTCGGCAAACATACTGAGCTCAAGAATATCATTTGCAAAAACAATTATGAGACGTTCTGTCTTCTAGGGGACGAATTAAATACTGATAAAAAGACTGCAAAAAAGCAGTAATAAAATACAAAAGAGTTGCCGCTGCTCTCTTCCCGTAGTGTTAAGACACAAGACCGAAACTGGAATGGAACATCAGTGAAAGGAGAATACTTTCAATGACTATCGACGGGTGCTTATGTCAGCAAAAGTCATTAAAGACAACAGGATCCGAGGATTAGACGGAATTCCCACTGTTGTAGTGAAGACTGCTTTAATAAAAAACTCGGAATTTTTTTCATCATCTGTGTGCAACAGTTCTCATACCTAAGGGAGCCAAGCAACCAAAAGTCCCGTCATCTTATCACCAACTTTACATGCTAGACGCAACAGACAAAGTGTTTGAATAATTAATTGCCACCGCGTGTAATAGTACACCGAGGGCACGGCGGGACTTTCTGAATGGCAATGAATGGGTTTAGAAAAGTAATTAATATGTACTGGTAAAATCCTATCAGTTGTTTGTGACATCGCCCGAAATGCTATAGTTGGAGAACTATGGCTGGGAGGACCCGAATAATACTGTGGAGTGGTGACATTAGATGCCAAAACCTCAGCCAGCTAGAAGTCTTACCCTACCTGGCGCGAATAATAGCAAGTTATCTCTCTTTTAGAGTACTGCTTCATGACATCGATGAGGGACTACAAAAAATAAGAAATAATAGTGAGCGCGCCTCAAAAATTGGGATTAGGACCGCTGATATGGAATATTATGTATGGCGGTGTACACAGCCTCAAGATCATTGTGTTTCCAGACGATTTGGCTAAATACCTAGATGATCTGGAGAATAATTGTGCCCACACAATCCAAAGCATCTATTCCAGATAGATATGGCAGATTGAAATTAGCCACACATAAGCTGGATGCAGTTGTAATGAGCAGCCGCAAGTAAGTTGAGTACCCTTGATATAGAAATACATGTGATTAGAAGAACGACATGTCATTAGACGTAGTCCCTCTATAGAGTATTGGGTCAGAGCTCCGCAAATTTGTAATTTTATTAATTTTATTAGTCCCTCAAATAGAGTAGACTGAGTAATATATATCGATTTTCATATATATGTAAACGGTATCGAGACCGATGCATAAATGTACATAGTGTGTGCATTGCAGGAACGCGTTGATTACCTAAACAGTCATGCACTGGCTCTCACCTGACTTAAGGGAACGTGTTTAGCAAACAGATAGCAATAGCAAAGAAATTATCAGCCATGCGGAATAGCCTCTTTATAAAGTGCCAGCATGGTAGATTGTATCTGAGTGCTTTCCATTTACCGTTTTCATCCAATTTACACCCGAAAACTTGACCAGCCACCGACACAGAACCTATGATTGTACACGTCTTCAGATAAGCAAATGAATTAATTAAAACATCGTTTATTAATTAATTCAAATCAGAGATCTATATCGACAAGGCCCTATCATGTTTCTTGTGCGGTCTTCCCGAAGACGCTTTAACGACCCACAAGGTGGTAAAAGGTGTTAACTAAACAAACCAGCGACAAAGAATGTCACCCGCTGAGCAACATTCTAGCTTCCCAAAACATACGCTCTCTAAATGGCGATCGCTTGGTGACAATGGATATCGTCTGAAATCCACTTTCCCGTTTTCTATATTTTCCGACCAGACTCGATACTGATATTCGGTTCGGCGTCTTCCTTCTCCTCCCCATGGTGCCCCCTCTCCCTTTGAACTTGCCTATCCTTCTTCTGGTCGCAGCTAACGATTTTTTATATGTAAATATCACTCGCCGGCTTATGTTACAACGGCTAATTTGGCATTGTTGACGTGTTCCCTTCAATACCGACGATGACAGTTAGTCCAATCTTTTGAATTCGAAGACCCCATAAAAAGGTTAATTACGGAGTCTGTTTCCTATAAATATTTAATGGGCGGCCAGAGGTCTCTTTGTACGGTACCAATGCGGAACTCGTGGCAACAGAGATGGCAGTTATAGGTGGGTAGTATTTTTGAACAATAGGGGGACATGCTTTAGCCTTGGTTCAACTGAAGGACAATCCGTGGAACCATGACAGTCGCCGTGTAACGATCGATGATTAATTTGTTACAATTCTGTCTCCCAATTAGACGCAGTGCTGATTAATTATTCATGTTCTTTTTTTTTCATTTCGAGTCTGCTTTTGGGATTTTCATGGCTGAAAATTGTAGGCCGGACATGACTTGATAATCTGCGTTGACGGGGACCGTGAGGCTAAAGTATTAATTACACGGGTGGTACTTTTTAAAACGACTTCATTAGCATGTACTCTGTTATCCAGTGGAGGTAAGATTGACATGTTCAGACACTTCATGTTCGGGAAATTCTACGGACATGATTCAAAATTGGTTGATTTCAGGGCATCTGCCAACGGCGGACAAGTTATTGTTCTCCTTTTGGTGGATATCACAGCAGGGGGACGGTTAAGAGCGTTTTAAATGCAATTGACCCAAAGCTATGCTGCGATATGCTCTTACAAAGTGTTTGCTTTTTATTTAAGGGGACGGTTTAGGTATAATTTATCAAGCTGTCAAAAATTTACTATCATGACTAAGGGCAATAGGAAGACCTACGGCTGCTTCGATTTGGACAATGTGCTGCATAGCGGCGCTCTGTCGGTTGTACATCTTGTTTCTGAGATACTCGTGAACCCTACTGGCGTGTTCCGTTAATCGATGTATTGAATTTGAAGTGATAGCTGAAGAGTTGACAGTTATATTTCTTTTTTGGCAAAGGCTGCTTATGTGTAACTAGCTTGAAGTTGAATTTTAAAATAAACTCGATGATTGATAGCTTATGATACAATCTTCTTTTTGGCTGAAGCTTAGGGAACTGCATTCAAATATAATATATCAGCTCTTCATCATCATCATCGGCAGGAGCCGGTCTTGCTCTTATTTAGCAAGTCTCTCCACTGGTATCCGGTCGTTATTCGAGACTTGTTAAATGGTCCATAATAATTTGTTTTTCGGGCAAAGTTTTTATTAGCCTTGCGCCAACCTTTCTCAGGATGTCGCTGCATGTATTGGTTCACTACAGAGGAGAGTGTCAAAGTAGCTATCCAGGTGTGTCACGTGGAGACTGCATCAACAAGGATCGTCCTGGCCTTCCCCGGGTTGAAAGCAGAGACTCTGCCCTATATGTTCGCTCCCACCACCCCAATATATTAGCTCTTACATGGTGGAAATAGTCTGTTAAGAAATGTAAGCAGGATACACCGTGGTACTATGTAAAGAATGGTTAATATTCACCTCCCATTACTGATGCGAGAACATGTCAACTAGAAAGCTCTGCTAGATGGAAGCCAGACGAATGTGATAGACCTGCAAATACTTCTGAGAATTATGCTGGCTTAGTTGTAGACAAGCAAAGAAGACCGTTCCATCGAAAATTGGGTGTAATCGTGCTAATTATCATAATATCATTTCGAATGCAAATATGGTGGCAGGGTAATCAATGTCTGTTTTTATCACTCCGAATGAATATTTATTGCGATATTTAAACCACGTTTGCCAGAGGTAAATTATGGCAACTGACTTATCATGAATAAGCCAAAATAGGTTCTTTGCACTTGGTCTTGGTAATGGGATGTGATTCACCAGAGGAAGAAACGGGCACAATAACTAAGCCACTTGACAAAATTTATTCCACCGTTGAAAAAGTTGTCATCAGCTAGATGAACAAATTAGAAACAAAAAGCTTGGTTTGCAATAGTAAACGTATTTTTCACCAGGTGTACAGGTAGCCCTCCTACAACATGGTTTCGCTCTAACACGATAAGAAAATTACGAAAACCTTTGTACAAAACTATACCCATACTATACCTATACATACTTCTACAGTACCGGACATACTTCCACAGTACCGGATACTATGATTTTTGTTTAACATATTTGAAAACGTTAAATAATGACGGGAAGGAATAATTAACTATAGTCCTTTTAGGTGAAAGGATATAAATAAATAATAATTTATTCGTACATAACTCTATTCCTATGATACAACGCATTTCTATCCGCAGACATACAGTGTGTATTGCAATGCGACGTCCTCGTAGTATACTGATCTGTTGTGAAACTCAATCGCCGGGCCATGAACGTTAAGTCCTGGTTTGTTTCCTCTATGGTCTAGACACAAACTATCTTAGGCGAGTGGTCCGAAGTTTGAGTCGTTCCACCACATTAAAAAGTGACTTTTCCGTCTTTAATTTCGGATTTATTTTTGAAGCATCAAGTTTCAGTTCCGAGCCATGTCTGGTAAAGATAAAATGGCAACGTATATGTAAAGATACAAATCTTGGATCGTCTGTTGAAATGAGGAAAAGCATCATCATCATCATCATCGCCACTACAACCAGGATCTGGTCTTGGCTTTATTTAACAAATCTCCACCGGTCTCGATTTCGAGCTGATGTCATCCAGTTTGGCATAAATAATGGGAAAAATGCTTAATCCGTAGCAAAAAGGCTTAATGCAAAAGAAGCGACAGTCCCGACTATTAAGAAAAATGAACAATAACTGCAAATACAGGATCTTCGATGTGCTACGATACTACTATTACTATTTATTGGCCTGTAGTAACCCGGAAGTTCATGACCTCGCCAACTCAACTCCGCCATGGTTCCCTGTCCTGTGCGCTCTCCTTCCTCCCATCGCGGACGTGGCCGTCTTGCCGGTCTCTTTCCCGTTGGTCTACCGTCAAGAATTCTACGCACAGTCCTATCGTTGCCCATTCGCGCCACATGTCCGGCCCCTCTTAATCTTCGCGACCTGATTACCCTCATTATTGTAGGTTTGCGGTATAGCTCTTCCAATTCGTGGTTATGGAGTTTCCTCCATTGTCCTGCTTTCTCGTCATATTTACCGCCAAAGATACATCTTAAAACTTTATTCTCGAATACGCGCAACTTGTTTTCTTCCCATTTTGTGAGAGCCCATGTTTCGCATCCGTATAGAACAATCGGCATGCTTATGGTTCTATAGACACAGGGCTTTATGTTACGTGATCGCAATTTGAATTTCAGCAGTTTTTCGACTGCGTGCCAACTAGCGTTGCCGGAGTGTAGTGTTCTGTTAATTTCCCTCGACATTTCGTTACTGGCCGTCAGTATCGTTTCCAGATATTTAAATTCTTTAAATTTTTCAAATATCTTGCCTCTGACGTTTATATGTGTTCCCCGAGGTCCACCTGCTCTCGCCGTAATCATGTATTTTGTTTTGTCTTCATTTATTTATAGGCCCACCTCTTCTGCTGCTTGCATGATGATTTTACTGTTTTTACTTACAGTTTCTAGATTATCGCCAAAACCGCGATGTCATCCGCATATGCGAGCATTTGTGTGACCCCGTTCAGGGATGATCCGGCCATGTTGTCGTCTTGGACCTTTCTGATGACGTACTCGAGCACCAGGTTAAAAAGACACGGGGAGAGGCCATTCTCCTGGATTTCAAATCGTTCTGAGAGATGGTTTTCTATTCTAACTCGCCCTTTATTTTCGTTCATGAAAATTTGAATGAGGGCGGCATATTTTTCGGGATTCCCAGCTCGACTACAATATGGTAGAGTATTTGCCTTGCGACTGATTAGTAGGCTTTTTTGAGATCAACGAGCAGTTGGTGAACTGTCTCTCCGTATTCCCACTTCTTTTCCAGCAGTTGCCTTATTGTGAACATATGATCGCTCGTTGATCGGTTGCTACGGAATCCGCACTGGTAGTCTACGAGTATTTCTTCTGCGTACGGTGGAAATTCTCGCCAGTATGACATTTGTTAGTATTTTGTATGTGGTTGGGAGCAATGATATTCCTCTGTAGTTTTCGCAGTCAGATCTGTGGCGTTTTTTGAAAATGGGGACGACTATTGAGGTTTTCCATTCTGCCGGAGTGACTTCCTTATCCCATATTGTTTTAATCAGTTGGTGGATATTTCGAGCGGTTGTCTCTCCTCCATGCTTCACAAGCTCTACTGGTATGCAGTCGACTCCGGGAGCTTTGTTCATTTTCAATCGATTTATTGCGTCTATAATTTCGTTTAAAGGCAGCCCTGGGATCTGAGGCTCGGCTGTATGTACGTCTGGTACGTTTATTTGTGGTTGATGGATCCGGACATTGTGCAGGCTTTTAAAGTACTCGTTCCATCTTGTCACGATATTGTTTGTTTCTGTGACCAGACATCCGTTTGTGTCTCGAATTATTTTGGCTCTCCCACGGTAACCATTTCTAATTAAATTTATGCCGGCATACTTACCTCTGATATTCTTTGCTCTGGAATTTTCTGGGAGTTTTTCGATCCGAGTCTTCTCCCATTCGCGTTTTTTGCGTTTGAAGAGTCTCATCGTCTCTTTCCGAATCGTCACGTATCTTTCTGCGTTGACTTCATCATATCTTTCTAAGTAGATCACTCTGATGCGTTTACGTTTTTCGATCTTCGCCTTGCACTCATCATTAAACCAAGGATTGGACTTAATTGTTTTCTTAGATCCTAATACCTTTTGGGCTGTTTGTTTGATTGTGTCTCTGATCGATGTCCATTTAGTGTCCACACTATTGGCTTCCTCTTCCTCACTGCTCCCGTTCTCTAGGGTGCTAATAAAACAATTTTTAATGGCTCAGTAGCTGAGTTCAAATCATGCGTTTGGTTGAACACACCTAGGTTCCAGGAGTTGCGGATAACAGAGTGACACATCTTACCGGTATATTGGAAAGTAAAACCAAGACCTTGAGCGACTGGATATTTAATTAAAGACTGGTTTTTAATTGTTTTGTGCCAGACGTTGAAAATTATTTAAAACAATGATATCTCCACGAAAACGGTCCAGTGAAGGTTTCAATTTCAATTTGACCTTCAATGCGCTTCTAGTATTAGATAATATTAGAGTCATTCCAATGTTAAAATAATGTTCCTACCACCCAATTAATAAGTTTTCGATAAGTAACCCCATTTTTGGTACAGACTCTAGGTCTCACATAACACGGTTTGACACAACATGGCATTTACTGAGAACCTATCTACCATGTTAAAGGAGTGCTACCTGTACTTATAGAGTGAATCATAAATCGAAAGGAAAGACGTTCGATGAATACTTGTCTTTTAATAAATTAATGAAAATCATATTTTTTGGTAGTTTCAATAGTTGAGCTTCTTAAACGCGATGTTCCCCAAAGTTTGGTGCATTTGTAACTGGAATACAAATTATCCAGTGGTTTTGAGTTTTTGATACTACTCTAGTTTGTTAATTGGACGGAAAATGACAATTTGCTGTACAAAAGTAACATGCATTTTTTTTTTAAATTAATTTAATGACATTTTTCAAAATTCGACAAACAATTTTATTTCGAAATCAAGCATTGTGGAGGCAGCACTCACTGCATCAGTGGGAAACTCGCTAGATGGTGCAAAAGTTACTGAACATTGATTGTATTGATACGAGAAAATTGGAAGACAGAGCACATAACATATTATATTGAGGATATATTATATGAAAATATATCCTCAAAATTTCAAAATATTCGCTATAATATTATTCTTTTACTAAGATTCCAAAAATCACCTTTTTGGGCAAATACACTAGTCATGCCGTTTAAAATGAGTATATGCGTTGTCAATTATGGGCAGGTTAAATATGGCCCATAGTATTTAAAATGTTTAAGGCCTCGTATATTCAGTGGCTTCAATTATGTGGTCGTTTAGAATTAGGTTGGAATTCAAAGAGTACGCAATATGGTGCGGCTTCGTCGAGCATGATCGACTGAATACAATAAACTCAGGGGAAATCGGCCAATAATTAAATTGGATTCGGTGTTGGTGGCAGAAGATTGATCGGAACCCTGCCGAACTCCAGCACTAAATTGCGCTATCTACAACCTCTTGGGTTAATGC
Source organism: Microdon myrmicae (assembly GCA_963931805.1). Taxonomy (NCBI): domain Eukaryota; kingdom Metazoa; phylum Arthropoda; class Insecta; order Diptera; family Syrphidae; genus Microdon; species Microdon myrmicae. Next base: position 3,601,473 of record OZ007497.1, on the reverse strand, counting down.
TATCTACGGCATTTTGATTTGTGCGGATAAAAACATAATTCTTTATCCATTGAAAAGTACCATCAACTGTATAGAAAATCAATTTCGACAATAGCACTGTGTTGAACTCTTTCGAATGGTTTTGATATATAGTGCGACGCCTTGCTTTCAAAAAGGACTGCATCGAGTCGATCCAATCTCCTGTGAACCTCTTCCTATAAAACTCGTTGAGGTCGTAATAAAATTAAGGCCACCTGTCATAGGATATATTTCTTGTTGTGAACTTTTAGGTATTTCAATAATCCCGAGTTTGTTTTGTTTTAATTTTTTCAGAGTGTATCTTTGGGTTAACTTTCTTGTAATTTTCGATACCTTCTGAAAATTGCAGGTAACGAAGTTTTCTATCCAATTTGTAAAGCAGTTAATCTTTGTAAGGTTAGCTAATGTTTAAGGAAACACAATTTCACTTGTTAATCGTTATTGCACAAAGGAAATTAGCTTTCCTTTGCATACTTCGAAAATGTTCTTTTATTTTGACGAGCTTGATAATCCATAGAATTTAACGAGTTCAGGTTTATCATTACGTTTCGTACATATGTTGAGTGGCATAATCGTACTTCATGTAAAGAATTAGTGCAACTTTAAGAGTACCAAATTATCTCTCGCAGGCTTTTAAAGAAAAAGGAAAAATTGACAGATATGATTTGAACCTACATTAAATAAGAGATATAGAAGAGAGTAGTCATTTGTTTTCTACACATTAACAATCACCTAGAAGTTCACAAATTATCCCTCCCCCACTTTTTGAGATTTATATTTTAAATTTCGCCTCTATCGGTTTTGAAAGAAGCACATGGGGCATGGTACTTTCGAATGTTTTTATGTTCAATTCAGTAAAGCTAAGTGCCTTTCAATCTCGTGCCACGAAATAATTATCATCGTCAGTGCAACTACAACGCTATCATCTTTCTGTTCGCATTCGTACACATCATTCACGTAGGCCGACTTAAGCTAGACACCAGAGAAGGCGACTGAAACCTTCTGCAACGAGCGCACTGAGTGGAGATTGGAGTGGAAGTATCTTATCTTAATTATACGAACGATTTCCACATCCCGGTAAGAAGGAAAAAGGGCTCCCACATCACTAGGCCACAGACACATCTCCACGAAAACGGTCCAGTGAAGGTCTTTATTAGGCAAGGAGACGTGAACAGTGTTGCTGTATGTGCTGCATGCGCCGCCGTCAAGTGTCTGATATCAAATTACCCACTGGCACTGCCATTTCGTCGGATTGAAAGGGATAATGACACAAAGGATGCGTTTCACTTCACTGTAGCTCAGCTCACGGCCTTCTCAGCATCAGTGGTCCATGCCTGCGCTCTCTCCCTTTCTCATGAAGCACCACTTACAACTGCACCAAGCTAAGTCTTGGGTTACTGCTGCTGTAAATTGAGATGTTGCTTCGTTCGGATTTATGTTGAGTGCTGCACGTTCCCCTTGAGCTTGCCCATCACATCCAAAGAGGTTTTCCGTGAGTCTGTGCAGTTGTACAGAGAACAACATCAAATCCGTGCCTCGTTGAGGTGGTCCGGTCTAACACCTTGGGAAAGTCAATCCCACTGGCCATTTGCAATCGCTTGCCCTACCCTTTGACGACTCATTTGTCTAATGTTGTGCGGTCCCGTCGAGTACAAATATTTTGTTTTTCCTTGCCTTGGTCTAGCCCGCCGGTCAATGGCGATTCAACGGCGTTTTATTATATGGTCAGGTGTAAATTTTAAGGGCAATAAAATTCATTTTATATTTTCATATTTTTATATCGTCGCATGTCCTCCGCCTGATGCCACTCGCTCTTAGACAGGTTATTGTATGGAATATGTGTTGCTTGGAAATGATACTGCCACACCAGTTCCGAACTAAATTTGAATTAATTAGACACGCTAACGATCTGCGACTTCGAAGGCGTGAGAGTGCGTATAGGCGGCTGTTATACTATTCCGTTCTACACCTAAATTTAATATGCGTACGTGAACTAAAGTCCGACACCTTTTTTTGGTAATTTACGGACAATTTGGCATAATAATTCATGTTTTATGTACGCGCTGTTTAACGACCTCAGAAATGTAGTTTTGGAGTTTTACATTTGGAAAATTGTGGCCGATGTACGCGGGCTCAGCGGGGAAAGAAGTGTGAGTTAATGGTGCCCACGATTATGTTGTAAATCAATGGTCACGGAGGTTGCGAGGCAATGACATTTGGTCCAATAAGCTTACGTTACCAGACACTTGTAAATAAACGTGTGCAGATAAAAGCACCTCTACTGCTATTTTATGTTATCATCTATATATGTGATGGGAAATAAAATAAAACCCCCTCTGTTGCCTATACTTGATGCATACATACATAAAAAACAAAAAGTAAAGACATAAATAAATAAATATGCACATAACCTTGTAACTATTTCTATAAATCCGTACAATTTAGCTGATTTGGGAAATTATTTAAGGGCATATAATGCTAATTAATAGCACAACCCTTATGAACTTTGAAAAAGCCAAAGCCTGTTGCCCTTTGAATAGCAACATTGCTCTAAAATAACACAGGTGTTTGCCTCCTCTGTTAGATTTATCGTTATCAGCAAAGGAATTAGTTAAAATTTGGTTTCAGGACTCAACAATCTAGCAGAATTTACTAAACCCATAAAGGGCGCCAAGACCCATAAAAAGATACACAATCTGAGTAAGAAAGATTGGAAAAAATGTGTGCATTCATCAAGTCGTCCAAAAAGATCTTTTCATGTCCTTTCTGTTGCTAGCAACTGCAAGAAAAAGCAATAGAGAAATAGGTGTCGAAATAATCGTAACTTGGCGGTTTAATTTGAATAAAGGGTATGGTATGTGTAGTGGCCACATTAGCTGATCCATTGCTGAATCAGTTTGCATTCTTTAACAAGATTGTATTGAGTAGCGGGTCGCCTGATTGCACTGACATTTAATTGTATTAAATAACTCATTTTGTAAGCGATTAAAAACGCTTCTATTGACTAAAAGCTATTGGATAACTCTACATAAAGGGAATATATGAACGTATGACTAGATTCTTATTCCGTTGATTTTATTTTTAAATTTAAAAAAAAAAATAAACTAATTAAAAAAATACAATATTATACAGTAACAAACCAAAAAAAAAAAAATAACACAATGGGAAAGCCCAAAGAGAACGTGAAACAATATAAAATGGCCATCGTAGCGCTTCAGGAAGTCCGTAAGTAATCGAAACCGCCGGGTTTGCACTGGCCTGTGGAGGTGCCGATACACATAAGCTCGGAACCGGCTTCATCATAAGCAATAAGATTACGGCCCATATAAAAGATGCGAGATTTATTAATGACCGAATGTCGGTGGTGAAAATACAGGCCCTATGGCGCAATTATGTACTTATAAACCTACACGCCTCAACAGAATCTACCGACGAAGAAACGAAAGACACGTTCTACGAGACCCTAGCGGAAGTATTTGATGGAATCTCATCATTCGATGTTAAAATCCTGCTCGGGGTCCTCAATGCGAAAATTGGAAAGGAAGATATCTTCCAACCAACTATAGATAGAGAAAGCTTACACGACGTTTCAAATGCTAATGGATTTCGAATTATCACCTTCGCAGCCTCAAAAGATCTGGTAGTGAAAAGCACGATGCTCAAGCACAAGCACACTCATAAAGCCACATGGATATCACCCGACGGCGTACCGCGTAATCAAATAGACCACTTCCTCATAGACAAAAGACATCACTCGAACATCCTTGACGTAAGATCATTTAGAGCAGCAGATTGTGATTCCGATCATCTTCTAGTGATGGGAAAAATAAGGAGTCAGCTCGCAGTAAACCCGCATGTGCAATCACGGGAGACGAGTAAAAAGTTCGACATCGATAAACTAAAAGACCTGCACAAACGGGGAACTAACGAAGGAGTCGTGCGGAAGAGGAAATAAATAATGTGGACACTAAATGGGTATCGATCAGAGACGTAATCAAACAAGCTGCCTGAAAGGTATAAGGATTTAAGAAAACAATTAAGCCCAAATATTGGTTTGACGATGAGTGCAGGGCGAAGATCGAGCAATGTAAACGCCTCAGAGTGATTCACTTAGAATGATATGTTGAAGTCAACGCCAAAAGATACGCGACAATTCGAAAAGAGACAATGAGAGTTTCAAACACAAAAAATGCGAATGGGAGAAGAATCAGATCGAAAAAATCCCAGCAGAGCTTTTGAAACATGGAGGAGAGACAACCGCTCAAAAGATCCACCAACTGATTAAAACAATATAGGAATAATATAGAAAATAAGGAAGTCACTCCGGAAGAATTGGAAACCTCAATAGTCGACCCTCTCTTCAAAAAAGGCGACAGATCGGACTGCAAAAACCACAGAGGAATATTATTGCTCCCAATCAATAGATGAAAATCAGCGAACATCCAGCCAATTCCCAAAAAGGGTGACAAATCATATCTTTCTTCTTATTGACCCATAGCACTAACTTCTATTCTCTCCAAGGTAATGGAATCACTTATCAACCGTCATTATTATTATTATTTATTGGCCTGTAGGAACCCGGAAGTTCATGACCTCACCAACTCGGCTTCGCCATCGTTCCCTGTCCTGTGCACTCTCCTTCCACGCTTCACCATTCGATCCGATCTCCTCAAGGTCAAGCCTAACATTGTCCTCCCATCTCCGTCGCGGCCGTCCTACCGGTCTCTTTCCCGTTGGTCTACCGTCAAGAATTCTATGCACGGTCCTATCGTTCCCCATTCGCGCCACGTGTCCGGCCCATCTTAATCTTCGCGACTTGATTACTCTCACTATTGTAGGTTTGCGATATAGCTCTTCCAATTCGTGGTTATGGAGTCTCCTCCATTGTCCTGCCTCTTCGTCATATTTACTTCCAATGATGCCCCTCAAAACTTTATTCTCGAATACGCGGAATTTGTTTTCTTCCCGTTTTGTGAGAGCCCATGTTTTGCATCCATATAGAACAATCGGCATGATTATGGTTCTATAGACACGGAGCTTTATGTTACGTGATAGCAGTCTGGATTTCGGCAGTTTACTGACTGCGTACCAACTCGCGTTGCCGGAATGCAGTCTCTTGTTAATTTCCTTCGACATTTCGTTACTGGCCGTCAGTATCGTTCCCAGATATTTAAATTCTTTAACTTTTTCAAATATCTTACCTCTGACGTTTATATGTGTTATCTAAGATCCACCTGCTCTCGCCGTAATCATGTATTTTGTTTTGTCTTCATTTATTTCTAGGCCCACCTCTTCTGCCGCTTGCATGATGATTTCACAGTTTTTACCAACAGTCTCTAGATTATCGCCCAGAACGGCGATGTCATCCGCATATGCGAGCAACTTATCAACCGTCAACTTTCGAAATATCTGGAATCAAATGGCCTCTTCAATGACCGCCAATACGGCTTTCGTAGCAACAGGTCCACAGGAGATTTGATGGCGTACCTTTCCAAAAAGTGGAGCCATTCCATCCACTATCTCGGTGAAAACAAGGTAGTCGCATTGGATATTTCAAAAGCCTTCGACAGAGTTTGGCATCCAACCCTTTTGTCAAAACTGCAATGGAGTGGATAATTCCGTGATCCAATGGATAAGTGACTATCTTTCTGGCCGCTCAATCCGAGTGGTTCTTGATGGTGTCAAATCTGTCTCCCATCAAATTAATGCAGGTGTTCCCCAAGGTTCAGTACTCTCACCCACTCTCTTCCTCATCTTTATAAATGAACTCTTGTCAATTACTCACAACGCAATTCACTCGTTTGCTGATGATAGCACGTTGAGTTTCTCATACTCAAACATTCCCGTCCAAACTCTTGGAACGTCATTACCAACCAGCAATATATGCTTGATACATTGAATTCAGACCTCAACAAGATATATCAGTGGGGATTATCTAACCGAGTAGAATTCAATGCCCAAAAACTCAGTGCTGCCTCTTGTCGTCAAAGGCGAAACCTAAAGTAAATATACCGTCGATGAACGACACTTCCATCGACGAAGCCAAGGAACTATCAATGCTCGCCACTCGAATTAATGCGACTCTTAACTGGAATGACCACATATTTGAAGCTGCGAAAAGTGCAGCCAAACGTATGGGGTTCCTTAAGAGATGCAAAAGATACTTCACTCCATCCAACCTGGCCACTATTTACAGGGCGTATATTCGTCTAAGGCTAATAACCTTGCCCGGAAAAACAAATTATTATGGAAAATTTAATAAGTCTCGGGACTTGCTAAAAAAGGCCAAGACCGGATCCCGGTTGTAGTGCGGAATGATGATGATATTCGCCTAAAAATGGAGTTCAACTTCCTTATTTGGTCAGGTGCATCGAAAACTGCTCTACACGTGCTCGACAGGATGCAAACACGAGCAGTAAAACTGGGGACTCAGCCGTAAGTCGGTCAATTCCGTCGTTAGAACACAGGCGCAACGTATCATGCCTATCTCTTTTCTATAGGTATTACAACGGTCGTTGTTCAACTGGACTTACTCAATGTGTTCCGCCCCTCAGACATTTTCCGCGATACACGTCAATCTGCATATGCGCATCGGTTCACGTTGAAAGTGGATTTCAGGTGCATAAATAAACATAGAGAATCATTCTTTAGCTAAACCACACGTTAGTGCAAAAAAAAAAAAAAAACACAAAATACTAACAAATGTCATACTGGCGAGAATCACACCGTACGCAGAAGAAATACTGGGAGATTACCAGTGCGGATTCTGTAGGAACTGGTCAACGAGCGACCAAATGTTCACAGTAAGGCAATTGCTGGAAAAGAAGTGGGAATACGAAGAGGCGGTTCATCAACTGTTCGTTGACTTTAAAAGGCCCTACGACTCAGTCACAAGGTAAAGACTCCACCGTATTGTAGTTGAGCTGGGAGCCCCGAAAAAATATGCCGCCCCCACTCAAATCTGCATGAACGAAAATAAAGGGCGAGTTAGAATAGAAAACTACCTAAAACAGGGGGATGGCATCTCACCATGTCTTTTTAACCTCGTGCTCGAGTATGTCATTAGAAAGGTACAAGACGACAACATGTAACGACGCCAGTAACGTAACGTCGAAGGAAATTAACAAAATATTACATTCCGGGCAACGCTAGTTGGCACGCAGTCAGTAAACTGCTGAAATCCAAACTGCTACCACATAATATAAAGCTCCGTGCTTAGAGAACCATAATAAGGCCGATTGTTCTATACGGTTGCGAAACATGGGCCCTCTGCGTATTCGAGAATAAAGTTTTACGGGGTATCTTTAGAGGTAAATATGACGAGGAGGTAGGACAATGGAGGAAACTCCATAACCACGAAGTGGAAGAGTTATACCGCAAACCCACAATCGTGAGAGTAATCAGGTCGCGAAGATTAAGATGGGTCGGAGGTGTGGCGCGAATGGGCAACAATAGTGCCGTGCGTAGAATTCTTGAAGGTAGACCAACGGGAAAGAAACCGATAGGACGGCCGCGACGAAGATGGGAGGACAATGTAAAGTTTGACCTTGAGAAGATCGGATCGGCTGGTCAAGTGTAAAAGGAGAGCGCACAGGACAGGGAACAATGGTGGAGTCGAGTTGGCGAGGTCATGAACTTCCGGGTTCTTATAGACTAATAGTTCGCTTTGGGTATAATTTTGACTTTTTTTCTCTTACGTTAACTAACCCGAAATTACTTTTTTCCGGCCAGTGAGGCAGGAGCTTTTCATAGCCGTCTTTTTACGCAAGTTTTGGCCCAAAAAGAGAACGTTTCCGCGATCGAACCAAATGATAGTCTGAAGGCTCATTATTAGAATTATATGGTCATCGAAATTTCTCAGTCAAGGCCATTCAATGTTTGCTTAGTCATTGAAGATGAGTGTATCTTAGTGTTGTCACTTTCCATGTTAACTAATTCTGTTCTCTTTTATAATTTCTAGTGTCAATCGCCTTAATGATTGGACTAAGAGATTCGAATCAATGGAAAAAAATGGGAATTGTACATCGCACACAGTAATGTGCCGACGTGTATAAAAACGATTACATGCAATCAAGTTATACGGCAAAAGTAGAACAAAAAGAAGAAAATCTGTCCAACACAAACTGTACAAAAACAACTGCTTACGAACAAAAAATCGATCCAACGTTATAGGTTTACTTTCCTGAGAGAAGTATAGAGGAGTAGATATTGAAACCCTTCACGGGAAAATGGTGCAAGTCGTGAAAGTAATCGACTTCTTCGGATAGGTTTAATCGGTCATGTGTGTGAAAATAGTTGCAACCACAGTGTGAAAGGTTATTGAAAACAAATTGTTCGAAAAACGGACTAGACCAGCTGAAGTATAGTAAGTTCGATGTCGAGTAATAGCAGTATAGTAACATACACGCATGTCAGTAAAATAGCGTGTCACGAATATAATATTAACATTAATTTGGTGTAATAGCACTGTGGCGGTTCCTTTGAACGCCATCTATCATCTTCCCATTGCCCCATTTAAAAACCCCCACCTGGCCATGTAGAAGCTTAAAAGGTATAACTTACCTGCGCATAACGACCAACCTACCCTGAAATGCTTAAACGCCCTGAGGTAAAACACCATCAGCAGTACAAGCGTTTCTATAAGAAAGGTAAATTGGTCGCACACCTTGCAACCAACATACATCGGGCTCCATCAACGAAATGTCTCCTAAAGAAGGCGGCTACAATGCCGCAGGATATATTTCGTACGTTGGTTCCTAAACCATGCGACAACGGTTGGCCACATGAACGGCAGATACGTCGTAGCATACGGCGGTCAGCCCAGGCGTTCTGGTTCTGTAAATGGAAATTTCCTAGCAAGATCCCGATTGCTAGAGGTTGCCGCCAGTGTGTACACGATCAGCAAAATTGCTAAGGCAGTCGCTGATAGTACAAACATTAAAATATGTTTCAACGGTGTGTGCTGCACCAGCTGCAGACATGCCAACTCATGTTTCTCTAATGGATTTCCTTAATCCACGTTTCGTTTGGCCACGCGCACACAGCATGAACATCCAAAGGGATCACTGTGTGTGTGTGTGCGCATATTTCCTGCGACCGATGGGGGAATCATCCCCTATTGGTATGGAAGCGATAGAATTTAGTATTCTGTCATTTTCAAACAAAACTCAAAGATGAAAATTACCATATATGGTCATCGGAGTAATAAAGGAATGTTTCATGGTTCTGTTGCTCCGGTGGCGGCCATGGTTAGTCTGCTGTTAACAGTCTGCGAGTGCAAACGTGACAAGAACTACGCTATTCCAAATTATTAATCAGTTTTGCCTTTGATTAGCTTGTAGCCGTGTACAAATTTGTTTCAAATTATTAACCCACACCAAGTGCATTGACTACCTAATATTCAGTGGATAAATTGTGTTAAATTATCATCATCATCATCGGCACTACAACCGGGAACCGGTCTTGGCCTTATTTAGCAAGTCCTGAGGCTTGTTACATTTTCCATAATGATTTATTTTTTCTGGGCAAGGTCATTAGTCTTGCGCCAGAGGCTTCCCGACGGGGAATCGAACCCCGGTCTCCCGGGTGACAGGCGGGTATACTAACCACTGTACTATCGAGGAGCATAAATTATGTTTCTAGTAATAATATAATTATGTTAAATTATGTTTCTTATTAATTAGAACCAAGTGCACTGACTATATTGTAAATAGAATATAAATTTGTTTTGAATTATTAATCGACACCAAGTGTATTGACTAGCTAGTATACAGTGGAATGGTTGAGTTATGTATTAGTACTACTGAATAAAGGAAATAACTATTTGAGTTAATTTACGTCTCGTACTTTACATCCAGAGCCAGGTGGCCAAGTCCTTTCATCGGACGAGACCTTGTGTTGCGTGAGTAAGTGCTATAGGAGTGGGTCCGTCGTGGGGGCCCCTAGTAGCGAACCCGTGCAATGAGGTACCTTGCTACAACGACAGTTAATAAAGCACTACAGCACCACCGTAGAACATAAATAGTATAACAATAAGTATCCTAACAATTAATATATAAACGTTTGTACAAAAGTTTACATTTTACGAGTTCGCCGAATAAAAGTTAAAGATAAGATAAATTCAAGAGTTAATAGTATGTATAACCCTAAACCACTACGTATTATGTTTTAATACTCATAACAATATTATTATAATATTGAACATAAGAATTAGTCTTCTCCTGGCAGCCGCTCATCGAGAGAAAAATACTGTTCTGTTTGTATTTTAATATGTATCAATCTTAAACATTTTTTTTAATAAATACCCATAAATCCTTCAGAACCTGTCAATGTCAAAACGTCAGTTAAGGTTTACATTTTTATACTGATGCAGTCCACCAATGAGCTACTTTTGGATATATATTATATAATGGCATTTCTTTAATATTTTGATATTATTTGATTACGAGTTGTTAAAAAACTTAGATAACAAAATGGCGACATTATACAGTGAAATACATGAAACATACGAAATACGGGTATATCTAACCTCGTAATCTAACTCCTCGACACACACTCTCTAATTCAACACGTCTGCTTCTACACGAGGCCCGACTGATGTAAATTGCCGATCTCGTTCGTTTTTAGAGTTGGCCAAGGAATGATTGTAATTTTCCACTAGGTAAAGCACACAATCGTGGAAACTGAGAGTAAACTTATATACGTATAATAAATTCAAGCAATCTCAAAATAAGTGTAATGGAAATATGGCATTTTTAACAAGTATAAATGTCTATTTGTTTATGGGCTTTTGTTGGCTTCCCGTTTAGTTTCCTTAAAGCCTGCTGTAATTAATTTTATCGCTACACGAGCTTCTAATCGATCAAGGTATTATTTAACACAACAAACTCTATAAAATGCAGGTTTTTCTGAAATGATCTGGGCTCGCTAATCGAGTGAATATTATATGATAATAACTGCTGATTATTGACGAATTGTAGAAGCACACCTAATATCCGGGATACATATGCAGTTGGTTTTAATTAAATTAACAGCATTATTAATGAAGTTTTTTATTTATTTTTATCTTAACGGCAATAGAGGTAAATCGGGGCGATCGTTAATAAGCGAATGTTAAATTAACGAGGCGTGCCTATAAGATGACCTATGTCGCCCTAAAGTTTTATGTGAAGACTTAAGTCTAGCTGAGGTTGTAGGTTGCTTCATTTTAGCTGAATAAATTGCATAACTGATAGTCCAGCTATTTGTGAGGGGTTAGTTGTTTTGTTATTTATTTTTAGTTTTCCTGTGACACATTGCATCGCGGATTATTCACACATTTTATCCGCATAGAATATCGCCCATGGTTTTATTAGTAATTTGGATCGAGTGACTGCAATGGCTTGAGCTGAAACTTCACTGCTGTTCTGTCTAACTCTCCAAATTTTTTTTTTTTTTTTTTTTTTTTTTTTTTTTTTTTTTTTTTTTTTTTTTTTTTTTTTATTAGACTTCTCTCGGGAAAGGCGAACCTATAGCGTCAACAAATTTAGACAAATCGGGCTTATAATTGCTGCATGCTACCCTCAATGCGTCATCAAGGTGAGAATCAGTAAGTCGATTCCTGTATACGTTTTTTGCATATTTCATTTTGGAATATGATGATTCACAAAGATATGTTGATGCAAACAATGTGAGGAGCAGGAAGGCACAATTTTTTACAGTCTTGTATTTTTCTGGAACTAATTTCCAAAAATGGATGTACTCCTTTCCTTCTCTTTTTTCTTCAAAAATTGCTTTCAGATTAGTATCGTTCTTAAATTCAATAAATTCGTCAAAAAGCTCTGCATACTTATATCCCAATGCAGCTAAATTTGTTATAGTGGCTGTTTCTAGGTGCCAGGGATTTTCTATGAGTAACAAACAATTCTTGATACAACGTAAGTCCTGAAATCTGCTCTTAGATTCCTTAGCCAAGGCAGCTAAATAATTTAAAAATATCGTATAGTTTTCTTCAGAAACATGTATACTACCTTCTTGATTAGCTTTTATTATAGTTGGAAAGTTATGGAATACCTGGTTCTCTATTTCTTCGTAGTAGATGTTTAGTTTCTCTTCAAAAGCAAATACTTTATTCGCCATCTGCGTAATGATTTTATTTTCGCCTTGTAAGCCACGATTGAGTTCATTAAGTTTTTCTGCGATATCACACAGAAAAGCCAAAAGACACCACCATCCATCATTGTCAAGTTCGATGTAAATTTTATTATTTTGCAGTAAAAACAAAATAATTTCATGCCTCAAAGAATAAAACCGTTCCAGAACTTTTCCTCGGCTTAGCCACCTCACCGAGGTATGTAAAAGGACGTCACTATAGTTACTGTTCAATTCTTCCAAAAGACTTTTAAATTTCCTGTGGTTCAGTTCTTGTGCTCTAATATAATTAACTATACTTATTACAGTCTTCATTGCGGCATCTATTTCGGCAATGGATATACGTGCTGCTAAGTTCTCTTGGTGAATGATACAGTGGAAAGATAAGAGATTTGTTAAATTATATTTCTTTTTCAATAAAGTAATAAATCCTTTTTCAGATCCGATCATTGAAGGACATCCATCTGTGCATACACAAACCAATTTTTTAATATCAATATCATTGTTTTCCAAAAATGTACTGATAGTATTGAGATAGTCCGTCCCTCTGGTTTGATTTTTCATAGAAAGAAATTTCAAAAAATCTTCATGAACTGAAAATTCATTTTGTCCGGCACAATATCTAACAAAAACGGAACATTGTGATGTTGCTGAAATATCGGTGCTAGAATCAAAAGCCAAACTAAAATATTTGCATTTCTTCATATCTTCTATGATGCGATTAAATATGTGTTTAGCAATATCTTCAATGCGTCTAGCAAAGGTAGAATCAGAGAGCTGCATACTTTTGATCTGAGGTATTATTTGACTTTTATTGCTAAATTTATCAAATAATATGTTGGAAGCACTGAGGAAACATTCTTTCACAACCTCTGCGTCAGTAAATGGTTTCATATGTTTACCAAGTATGTAACAAATTTCATACGACGCTCTTGTCACCGCTGCGTCATGTGATACCGCCATTGATATGATATTTTGTTGATGTTGTAAAGACTTCTTGAAGAATGTTAACTTTTCACGTCTTATTAAGGAGCCACGAGGAAAAGTTACATTAAATGTTTTGTGCTTTGTGGTATAATGACGAAGAATATTATATTTTTTTAAAATAACACTCTCACGACAGATCAAACATGTGGTCGAACCATGTTTATTTGCAACAACGAAATATTCTTCTTCCCAATTGTCTCTTTTCGTCAGATATTTTTCGTTTACATTTCGAAGACACTCCCGCCATTATGGGTAATTAAATTATAACAATACAATATTATATAAGACAGGAAAAAATGCTATTGTATCCGTGTTCCGCGTAATGTTTACTTGAAATAAAGCCACAACACTGGAGCTGTCAAACATTTATGTGTTGCCACAAGAAAAATTATTTGCGCGCATACTTGTCTGTCAAATGTTTGTTTTTTGGGAATAAATCTAGCGTGTGCAATAGCAACACTCTATACCAGATCTGATATTGACACGACAACGGTGGGTGGTTTGGTATATTTATGCGACAAAGACAATCCTCTTCGGGTGTCACTATCTGCACGTCAAAGTCAAAATTAATCTCAAGATATACGAAATATAGAATGCCAGATTTTGTAAACCATGAATGTCTTTAGGGCTGCACAAAAAAGCTCGGCGGGCCGCAGGTTGAGTATGGCTGGTTTATATCAATGTCCATTATCCAAGTAATTGATCGATAAATGAATTCTAAGCTTAGTGGGTTTTGATGAGTGTTACCCATTAATAAACTAAATAAAGCAAATGGTTATTGGGATTATCGTCTACAATTGTAGAAGTCCCAGAATCCAAAATCTTCAGATAAGATCCAGGGATAATACAAGGGTGGGCTGAAAAGTTTCTGACCTAACAAAGATACAAGACATTTTTTCTAAAAATTAAGTTTTATTTTTCTACATAGTCTCCTTGTAACTCTACACACTTCTCCCAGCGCTGCTCCCATCTCTGTAACCCATCCAAATAGTACTTGGCGTTTTTCTCTGCAAAATAACTGTTCACGAAGGTGATTGCCTGCTAATTTGACGAAAATCTCTGTCCTCCCTCCGCAATTTTTAGATTAGGGAACAAAAAGAAGTCGCTTGGAGCTAGATCTGGTAAGTAAGGCGGATGGTCAAGCAGTTCAAACCGTAATTCGTGCATTTTCGCCATGGCAACCGCTGAGGTGTGAGACGACGCATTATCTTGGTGAAACAGGATTTTCTTTTTCCGAAAATGTGGCCGTTTTTCCACAATTTATGCCTTCAGTTGGTCAAGTAATGATGTGTATGCTCCTTTTTGAAGATAATTGATTAGGATAACTCCATGACTCTCCCAAAAAGCAGTCGCCAACAGTTTCCCAGCCGAAAAAACATTTTTGGCTTTTTTTGGAGCCGATTCCCCCTTTGCAGTCCACTGTTTTGACTGTATTTTTGTTTCGGGCGTATGGTGTATCCAAGTTTCGTCGACAGTAATTAATCGGCACCAAAACTCGGATTTATTGCACCTAAACTGCGCCAACAGAGCGTTGGAAACGTTCATTCGAACACGGTTTTGGTCTAACGTGAGCAAACGCGATACCCAACGCGCGGATAGCTTTCTCATGCGTAAATCTTGATTTAATATGTGACAAACACGTTCTTTGAACATCTCCATAGCCTCTGCTATCTCTCTCACTTTAATTCGGCGGTCGTCTAGCACCATTTGATGAACTTTAGCGATGTTATCGTCAGTTGTTGCAGTTTTGGACGTCCCGAACGTTCATCGTCTCCCAAGCTCTCACGGGCACGTTTATATTCGGCTGCCCGAAATTTCACTGTGGTAAATGATGGTGCAGAGTCCCCATACACAGAATCCAACTCATCTTTAATTTGCGTAGGCGTATTGCCTTTCAAAAACAAACATTTAATGACAGCTTGACGCTCAATTTTGTCCATTTTCACAAAAACACTCACATCGGCTCACTCAAACGACTGTTAAATTAAAACTACGCATCCAAAATGGCTGAAATTTTGGTGAGTAACTGTCAAAAGATGCTCAACTACATTAACTAGCTTCTATTGACGAGTGCTGCTATTTTCACGTTGAGGTCGGAAACTTTTCAGAACACCTATGTATCGAACACTGAATTTGCTTACTTTTTACTAAAAATAAAATATTCAATACATATATAGTAAAATGGTCGCCAATTATTAGTAACATAATGACCACCACAACCGATGCGTGGTCGGAAATCTACAAATTGTTCATAGTGGAAAAAGGCAATTAGCCACAATAGAGTCGTTGACAGCACTTGGTCGTTGTTTGTGTGATTTTTCGAAGTTTACCCCCAGTGGTTCGAAATTCTCGTTAAATAGGGCGCTATCTCATTCTCTTTATTGGACCCTAATTTTATAATGGGGTACAGAAAATGGGTAATTTCAAATTATAAATGAACCAATACATATTCCAGAGGAATTTTTCATCGATTTGACCTTTATGTAGAACGGTTCGCTTCCGTGGTTCTCGATAAACGAGGAAGAGAAGCGAACGATGGATCCTGAATGGATGCTTGTTGTTTGTTATTGAGTCCTGGTCCCACTATTGATATTGATACGTGGACACACGGCAGCGTTCTTGGTTTTACCAAGTAGCCACTATGGGTTGCGCTGTCCACGTACAGGTGAAGCGAAGGATAATACCACTATGTGCTAGGCGCAAGTTTCAAAGCAGACACACGAAGAGAGTTTTTCAAAACCCGACAACAACCAAATCACAATTCGTTGGAAACGCACTATTTTCCTTTTTATAATGTCATTTAACACAGCGTATCACAACTTTATAAGTAACTCTGTTCACAGCCGTAGTCGTAGTAAAACACAGATTAATTATATTTGTGAACTCTTTATTCTTAGATCATCACTTTCTTCGCGCTACCGACTGACTACTTTCTAATCTACTTTTCTTCTTCCTCAAAGTTTGGGACACATCTCTCATTATCGCAGATACTTTTTGAGGTTTTTTGTTATCCATTAGAGTGTCTGGCTAATGCAAACAAGAGTTTATATTGCGCTTTAAACGGGGTCAGAGTCCATGGGAAATGGGTGAGAATATGAATGGAAATTTGGGTCTATTTGTCCATGTTTGAAAACATCTGGTTACAGTACGTATGCATTGTGATGTTTAGGTTGCCGGAATTGTGTGTCGGTGGATCAAGTGGACATGGATTTGTTTGGACACGTGTTTGATTGTACATACAGTGCATGTGAAAATATCCATTGTGATGTTTGGATTTTTTCAATTGAATTCAATGTTCGACAATTGAAAGTTTTGGTTCAATTTGTTTAACGTAGGTTTGGGAATATGAATATATTTGGATGGGAATTCGATTTGCATGTATTATGGATGTGGGGGAAAAGGAAATGTGGAAGGAAAATGGAAGACTTCTTGGAGCACTACATCTTGTCTATTACCCAAAAACCAATTGCTTCTTTTGCTAATGATAGCATGTTGAGCTTCTTGTACTGGTTCAAATATATTCGCCAGAGCCTATCAAATTCTGTAGCAAAGTATTAGTGTATGCTGAGCGTGTTGAGTTCCGGTTGGAGTCTATTTTAATAAAGCTTCAATGCCTCTAAAAAACAATGTTGCTTGCATTATTGAGGCCAAGCAAGTCTCCATGTATCGAGATTTAAAATGTACTTGTTCTTAAAAAAAAGAAAGACAAATGTCTTTAGAGATTTTGTTACCTCCTTCCTTCCCGGGCCACAGGAAGAGGAGTAATCTGATTTCTTTTGATTATCTCCAGAGAATGAAAGACGATGTGTTGTTGATTCGGTCCTAATTTTTGGGCCCCAGACCCAAGATATGGCTTTTATTATAACTTTAATATATATTTGAACGCAAAGTTTGTTGTTTTAAACCTCTGTCCACCACCTCGAACGCCAATCACAAATCTTAGTTGAGATTTGTCCAAATGGAATAAAATACGAGTACTGGGAATTGTTTCAGAATTTCGTTGAACAAATTCTTAGAAAGGGATAATCATGAAATGCATTTGCATCAGGAATTCAAAGACATCAAATCAATGCGTCATAAATGAACATTTGATTCAATTTATTGTGCATTTGATTCGATAGAATACGTAATGTAAATGGAGAAATAGTAGGGTTTTGTAAACTACTGCAACCACATTTTCCACTCGGATCAATGCAACTCTTAACCGGGATATGCGCATATTCTAAATGTTGAAAAATGTAACAACAGTTTTGGGATTTCTTAAGCGATGCAAGAAATACTTCCATTTCTTCTTTCTAGATCGATGAACGCATTCTAGGTTGTTGATATCCCAGACGGAAAATTGATGTAAATATTTCTTTCAGAAGGTGACTGTCTCGACTTTTTCACATCATTTCATTTTATTAAATCTGAGTTTTTATACAGCACTACTCCTATGGTATTCCCTATGATAATATTTTGGTGCCCTATTTATTTGGTGTTGTAGCAACTGCAAACCACCCTAAATGGTACTACATTTCACCAGATAATGTTTATTTTCAAGTACTATCCGATTTTCATCATCATCATCGGCACTACAACCGGGATCGGGTTTTGGCCTTATTTAGCAAGTCTTTCCAGCGGTACCCGGTCGTTATCCAAGACTTGTTAAATTGTCTTGCGCCAACCTTTCTCAGGATGTCGCTGCATGCATTGGTTCACTACTTTGCGGGTGCCAAAGTAGCTATCCAGTGGTGACACGCGGAGACTGCACGTCAACTTGGATTGAACAGGGACAAGGATCTTCCTGGCCTTCACCGGGTTGAAAGCAGAGACTTTACCCTGTATGTTCGCGCCCATCCCCCCACTATCCGATTTTAGGAAACTCATAAAGGACTAACACACGATTTAGTTCTGGGTATTCTTATCGCCGAAAGAAAAAAAAGAAGTTTTCTTCAGTTTTTCATCCTCCGTATTTTTTTTTTTTTTTTTTTTTTTTTTTTGGTATACCATTATTACCTATTATTTAATTTAGATGAAAACAATTTCATATGAAATATCTACAGACTAATCAAACAAAAGCTGCCATCAAGCACCTTGGAGTCATACAAACGAGTTTGCCAAGTCTACATCCGATCCAATGGCTATGTAATAAGGATTCTAATACGCCTACGTAAGTTTAACTGACCAATTTCTGCTATTTTGACGGCTGCCTAACAAACATTATGTTTATTTCTTAAACATTCTATTGTGCAAAGCTTGTATTTAATATAATTTGTCCATATTCTACACAATAGTTTAAATCATATTGTAGTACGGGGCAAATTCCGTTCCTTCCATCCGTCAAGGTATATTCTTCTTCTCGCCATTGCGAGATAATCAACTATTTTCATCGGATTTTGATTTACTGCAGCTTGGTATGCTTTAAATCAGAAAAGGAAACACACTTCTTTCTGGGTAGGTTTATGAGATAGCTGTTTCACCATCCTTGCATTATCTAAGCCTGAAGGTCTATTTTGAATTTCCACTTCAGCCCCAATATTAGCAGAACAACGAAATGGTTCCCTTCAAATGCCGCTTTTCCTAACATTAAATGCTTTCCTAATACTACTACTGTCCCGAACTTTGCAAATTGATGTCCAAATTCCAGCCCACATTGCTGCACTCGACATTGTTTCCAAATGGATCATTTCCTTTGATCTCGTCATCACTTTAGTAAAATCAGAAATGCGCTGTAAATTGAATCGTAAATTTAACTCGTGGGCTATTTGAAGTGGACATTTCCACGCTGGCTCGAGTGCGGTGCACAAGTTCTATACGAAAAGCATTTATAAAAATATTATCACGTCCATAAACCGAAGATGGATTGCGTAAATAGTCCTGATTAAAACAAGAAAAAAAAAACGACTTGAATTGAGTGCTTGGGGGGGTTGGCAGTCCGATGGTCACAGTCCGCCGACACACATCTAATTAGTACGTCGGTTAAACGGAGAGTTAAGGCAGCAATTATTTAATTAACCTGCGGAAGCTAATAAAAAGGTGTTATCGCAGCTAGTGGCGACTGCATAAAATTATCATTTCACATGCGTCTCTTTGTAGGGATACTGACAGTCAAACTCCATATTACCGCCATTACTTGCTTGTGAGTTGTGATCGGCAATTATCATAGGTTAACTTGCAAATCAACTCGTTTGTATGACTTGTTGATAATGTAGAAATGAGCTATGTGTTGAAGTATCTGACGCGGGTCTTTAAAAGAGGTTCACGAGTTAAATTAATGTTTGCTGGCCTGGCTCAATCAAGACAAGAGGTGTACAATACGGATTTGATTATCTTACCCTGAAAGGTTGGTTGACCTGTTCTGCACATATGTGAAACTCAGCTTCACAGGTTTCGTGTTCACATGCATTCTTGGGTTTTATTGTTCATGAATGTGTACTCTAAATGGCAATCGAACAATTCCAGCAATTTGTTGCTTATCAACTATATGGAAGTATTGAAACACTTGCGAAGAACACTTCGGCACCCTTATATCCTTTTTTTTCTTGACTAACTCCATCAGTCAAGCTTCGAAAGATGGCACGGGATATATCTCAAGTATTTCAAGGAATCTATAGCAAAATAGGGTGGTGATTTTAATGGGTACCTGGACATGGGAAACCCATATACTACCCACATAAGTACTGTGGCGGTTCCGCCAGATCCCACGGCTCGCCTTCCTGAAAAAACCCCCATAACCACAACCCGGTCTGCACCAGCTTTCGCTAATGCAATTCGCATTAGCATCTTAAATGCTTCACGCATCAAACAGATCCAATTATTATAACCCTAAAATCCCTATAAAGAAAACTTACCTTTTCATTGCATCCCTTTGCATACAATTTTCTGTAAGAATTCTTCTTGACCTGTTTAGGAATTCCATAACTCCCATTGTTTCCCGCCAATGCATTTGCATCTGCTCCAGAAAACATTTCCTTTTCCAAGGACATGTAATGCTTTCAAGCATTATCTGAAATTCCTAAAATTGATCCTTAATGTGCATATGCACCATAAATACCAAACATTCGATACCCTTTGTCTGAGTTAAAATACTATGACGTCAGCTTGTTTTTACAGCTGCAACACTAGCGATTCAATAGACAAACAATGATGCATTTCTTTCGTCGCCACCACTAATTGCTTGGCATACCTAAATGCAAGCAAGGGATGCGTATCGGCAATTAACCCAAGATACGATATACAATTTCCATGGTATAAAGTATCGTATCCCATTAACACCTTTTTTCCAACGTCCGTCATAGCGACGTTGCATATACATGACCCTCATTAAAGAGCGAACTATTTGGTCGCCTTTTCTTTTGTTCTCGGCGACTGCCTTTCTCGTCGTTCCACTGCTTTCGAACACGTGCAACGACATTGAATCTGTTCGATCGCGCACATATACCACTCCACCAAAAAGATCGCATTTTCTTAGTGGCCACACCCTTAAGAGAACATTTTCTCTTTCCCCTCCATATCTCACCCTTAATTGAAGATAGAATTCAAGTCAGAGTTCTATCCTCACTGAGTCTTATCCCAACCACTGAACGGAGTGGTCGAGCCGTTCATTATCCCGTGTAGGGTGAGCTCGGAGTGCACACCCTGGAGTCGCAATTCAATCTTCCGAGCGGTGGGGTCGCTCGCCATCCACCGTACCGGCGCGGTACGGTGGGTTTTCCCGGAGTCGTAGTCATAGTGTTGTGCCTTTTATAAACGAGACGTTTCCCAATACATTTTGTACAGTGCAGTAAAGTCGCGTAATTACGTGTTCGGTCAATTGACAATTATTAATAAGTTCAAAATACCGCTGAACATGAACAATAAACTAATTCAATTCAGTGAAACCTTCCGTGTATTACTTCTTTTTCTGTTGTGTGTGCTGCGTTGCCGATTTCTGTTGGTGCTTTGGCTTTTTTGTGTCCGGCGGAACGACGAATGAACATAGCTTTGATTGATGGAGGAGGAAGTGAACGGAGTGTCCGTGCCAGGCACAATACTTCGCACCCCACATTGGTGACTACCGCGAGTAAACACGGGCTACTGATATGGAGTCAAAATTGACATCAGTGACTCTTTGGCGACCCGCGAGTTTCGAACAATCGCGCCTCGTGTATGATATTAAATTCAGTGGGCAATTGTGGCGGCAATTGCTGTAAAATAATACGTATTCACTCGGATTTTTTGTAAAAGGAAATGCTCGAAAAACAAGACACGCCACTAACGACACACTGACTAAACGCGTGTATAATATCCCTTGGTGACATTTGACCTGTATGGAATTTTATGCCAACAGCTTCCTCGAAGAAGGCTACAACGTTAATATTACCGGATGGCTAGAAACAAAACCGAAAGGCGCATTACCAGCAACTGGAGCAAAATTTTACTTTGTCCGTCTTACCAAATGACTGGAACGGAAATTTGGAGCAACAAATGTAGACGACAATGAACCGGAAAGCATCGCTCCAACGTCCCAGAGACACCACCTGACTCAACACTTTATCCAACAACATCGCATCACAGGTTTGTTTTTTTTTTGTTCATTAGTTTCATTTTTATTGTAAGCTCCTTCTGAGCGAAATCAAAATTTAAAAATTTCAATTATACTGTTAAAAAATTGATTAGTGGATTATATCCAATACAAGGAATCATAAAAGTAATTATTAAGCTTGTTTTTTTATGCAGAAATTAATTATTGATTTGAAGTGCAAATTTCCACATACAGTTCTCATTGGTTAAAACCTCTTTAATTTATTTATAAAAGATATCGGCATTCGTATAGATGGATATATGTCCGGAAATATATTCGTTTGTATGAGTGCGTTTCTTTTATTTTCTTTTGAAATGTACAAACCAACATGAACAATTGGAAATTTCCAAAGCACATTACCATCAACGACTTAAAAAATAACATTAAATACAGTAATAGTGTAAAAATGTTTTCTTTTTCATTGCACTTCACTGTGTCGTGCTGACAAACTAAATCAAAACGAAATATTAATTTCATGTATTCGAATTAGTAAAAATAAATAAATCAATTTAAGATTTTCTGTGTATCGTTAAACAAATATGAATAGTTGTAACGTTAATAAATTACCTTCTATTAACGAAATATAATAAAAAGGGATAAACACTGAACAATTAAGATCAATTAAACTAACGATTTAAAGAAGAGGCAACGTCAAGTATATTTTTAATAACCGTCCTAAATGTATCATACCCGAAATTGGTACCATTTTACTCTAATAATTATTCCAATTGTAACGTACTTGCTCTTAATCCCTGTCACAAGTACACTTAAAGCAAAAGGAAAGTTAATTTTTTGCGAAGACTGTCGTTTTATACACTAACGACATTACGTAATTAGTATTTGTATTTTATTCTAAATTTAACGTTTTATTTATCACGCGCACTTTCAGAAACCGTTTGTCTTATATTTTTCATTTGGCGTTTCCGCCAAACCCTACGGTCTACTTACCTGAAAAACCCCCATAACTACTACCCAACTCCCTTAAGTTTGCTAATGCAACGGTATTAGTACCTGTAAATGCTTCACGCATTATATAGATCACCATCGGTAATCATAAAATCCCTATAAAGAAAACTTACCTTCATGCAACCCTTCGCATACAATTTTCCGTAAGATTTCTTTGTTTGCTTATTTGGTACTCTGAACCAATTCAGTACCAGACAAATTCCAGTAAACAAAATAATTCGGATTGCATTCAATATAACCGTCATGAGAGGGACCATAAATATCGCGCCGTCTATTTTCCCAGCCGCGTCATATACCTTTTCATACACATTGCCTGGCAACCTTTTTTGTTTGTCTTACCAACAAACAACCCAAGCAGCTGCATATAATTAGCGCAATAGACGCTGAAGCCAAATTCTCCAGCATTTCCTAATGCAAATATGAACCCGGTTTCTATTGCAGCCAGAGATGCCATAAACATCCAATTTGCTTTTAGCACCTTTTTCTCCTAACGTCGAAAATAGCGACGAGGCATCGTATAAACATGACCCTCATTAAAGAGCGAACCATTTGGTCGCTTTTTCTTTTATCCTTGCCGCCTGCCTGTTTCGCTGTTCCACTGCACGTGTGAATAGCATTGATCTCAACGATCCCACACATACCACCATGACCTTTATTACAAGATCTGGTTTCCTATACCACCAAGAGAGACTTTACGTTTCCCTGGTGGTAGTTAAAAAAACGATATCCTTATTGGAGAGGATATCGTCGGAGTCGTTTCCAATTCGTCGACCATGTTGGTCACACGCGATCTCCCGCTCACCGGTGCACACGGTGACGAAAATATACCTCGAGTCGTGGCGAAGATTGTGATATTGTGTTCTTAATGTAACTTTCGCGCATTGCTAACGTATAATTTTAGTAACAATAAAGATTTAATAATTCAAAAAACAGTGCCTTTCAATTAATCACTTCTGGTGGACGGTGTGTTGTTCGTTCCGAGTTTTGGTGTTCGTTTTGTTGGTTGTTTCCAAACGTGGCGGCGTTTCGTTCCTTTGCTTCGGCGGAATTGTTTAGTGCTCGTCGGTGGAACAATACATGATGGAGGAGGAAGTAGAACGGAGTACCCATGCAGGTACATTACCTCCTCCCCACAAAACCACTGACAGTGTGTAACGAAAATAATGTACGAATATGCCAAATAACAATAAAAATTGTAATTGACTTAAAAGCAACCAACAACAAAAACTTTTAAATTTATATACATATATACATATATATGCAAGCACCATCATATTGTTTAAAAAAATAAAAATATTTTCATTGTATTCCTAATTCCTTGCTTTTAAATATTATTTTAACTGCTTCTCCTAGTTTTTACTCATGATTGATATAAATTAATATAAATATATACACACAGATAAATTCTAACCAAATTAATGGAAGGCAGTCTTCAATTTTTACTTTATCCTTTACTTTGTTTTTGGATCTTATGTTAAGGCGAACACAAATAACCAGAAATATTTTGAATATTAATCACTCTATGCAAACAAATGCCAAATATTACATAATGATAATTATACAATCGCAAAACATCGAATATACGCATGACCGAATAATAATTATTTTAAGAACCTGTAAGATTATTAACATAAACACAATTGTAAGCCCCTTCCGGGTTTTGATTAAGTGCAACCCTTTCCAGCACACACACGACTTCGCTCACCCCTATTTAACCCTTTCCAACACTATTCGACTACACACGACTCCGCTTCCTACTTCTCTCGACTACTCGCGACAATACCCGACCACCTTCGACTTATTTTTAGCTTCATTGGCCACCTTTCGACTCCACTCGACAGCCTTCGGCTCCCTTTGCCCCCATTAGTCTCTCTTCGTCCCTTTACTCCACCCAACCTCACTCGACCCATTTCAACACCCGTCTGGCTTTTCTCTTACTATTGGCACACAACGCCCCTAGTTAACTCCTTCAAACCGGCTCCTCATCACACTTTAGCTACTCCGCGTAGCACATAATCAATAGGACGCCTGGTTTTGTCTCGCTCGTAATACTTCAACCCCTTTCTGGCCCTCCTTAAATATTGGCGCACACGCTCGCCATTGCTCAACACCCATTTTCTGCAAACCGGCCCCTTACGCAACAACAGCTACTACGTGTAGCATATAATCTATAGGACACCCGGTTTTGCCTCGCGTGAAACATCTCAACCTTTTCTGTCTTTTTTTTCTGCATATTGGCGCTCATGCTCGCCAACCATAGCCTTCATGCAACCCTCCTTGACCTTCCACCCTATTTCAGCAAGCCAGCTTCCCTCGTAACATAGCTACTACGCGTAGCAGCACCTAGCAGGACACCTGGCTTAGCTCCTTAATTTAAACTTCAGGACATTCGTCCTTAGATCTCCTAACGTCTCCCAAATGCCTCAGCAACATCGGTCCACAAATCAAACCGATACCACCGGACTGAGACATTATACCTGGTTCCCCAATCTTTAGCCACCATGGTTCCCCTTTAGCGGCAACTAAAGGCTATACACGCCCCTCTACGCCGCCTCAAATACCTAGGTGCATAATACTTCGGAGCGCACATCTAATAACCCTAGGGCGCCCTGGGGTTGGACACAATCAACCACCCACCAGGAGCCCCCTAACCAAAATCCCCTATTTTTTTTTAACAAGCGTGACGGCCGGCACCTCACAGCAAGTTTCCATTCGATCGAGGTCGCAGCTACCGCTACATTGGCACCAATGTACCGGTCCTCCCTCGATAGGTAAAACGTGCAATTGAGGGCCCGCCCTCCTCTACCAGTCCCAGTGGCAAACAAGTCGCCATACAAACGTATGGAGAAAAGACACCGGCTCTGGACTTGGTACCCTTCCATTCCGCAAACGGCAACCCGTCACTGCGGATGGGAATTACTATGGGATAAGTTCCCCTCCATCTCGCACACGCTATTTCGTCACTGCGGATGTGAGCGGATTTCCGATGGGTTCCGACCTATTCGGACGATAAGCCTGTTGGTCCATGAGACCCATAACAGGCCTATGGACCACGCCGCACACCTTTGCCCTTGATGGCATCAAGCGGTAGCAACTGTGTCCATCTTATCGATAAAGGCCCAAACAATAACCAGGAACTGGTCACCACGACAGTCCCTTAACATTACCACAGCGCATTCCGAAGCAAGCTCCCTATCATCACAGCACCCACCATCGAGCATTCCTTCGCCCCTACCTTTTTTTTCGTGACTACGTCACTGGGAGGGGAGTACTGTGGCGGTTCCGCCAGATCCCACGGCTCGCCTTCCTGAAAAAACCCCCATAACCACAACCCGGTCTGCACCAGCTTTCGCTAATGCATTTCGCATTAGCATCTTAAATGCTTCACGCATCAAACAGATCCAATTATTATAACCCTAAAATCCCTATAAAGAAAACTTACCTTTTCATTGCATCCCTTTGCATACAATTTTCTGTAAGAATTCTTCTTGACCTGTTTAGGAATTCCATAACTCCCATTGTTTCCCGCCAATGCATTTGCATCTGCTCCAGAAAACATTTCCTTTTCCAAGGACATGTAATGCTTTCAAGCATTATCTGAAATTCCTAAAATTGATCCTTAATGTGCATATGCACCATAAATACCAAACATTCGATACCCTTTGTCTGAGTTAAAATACTATGACGTCAGCTTGTTTTTACAGCTGCAACACTAGCGATTCAATAGACAAACAATGATGCATTTCTTTCGTCGCCACCACTAATTGCTTGGCATACCTAAATGCAAGCAAGGGATGCGTATCGGCAATTAACCCAAGATACGATATACAATTTCCATGGTATAAAGTATCGTATCCCATTAACACCTTTTTTTCAACGTCCGTCATAGCGACGTTGCATAAACATGACCCTCATTAAAGAGCGAACCATTTGGTCGCCTTTTCTTTTGTTCTCGCCGACTGATCTGTTCGATCGCGCACATATGCCACTGCACCAAAAAGATCGCATTTTCTTCGTGGCCACACCCTTAAGAGAACATTTTCTCTTTCCCCTCCATATCTCACCCTTAATGGAAGATAGAATTCAAGTCAGAGTTCTATCCTCACTGAGTCTTATCCCAACCACTGAACGGAGTGGTCGAGCCGTTCATTATCCCGTGTAGGGTGTGCTCGGAGTGCACACCCTGGAGTCGTCTTCCATCCGTTGACCAGCCTGGTCACAGGCGATCTCCCGCTCACCGCTGCGCACGGTAGCGCGAATCTAGTCGAGTGCGTCGTTGATATCTATCGTGTTTTATTCTATTTTTCGAGGCATTGTGTTGACATCTGCCCAATGTAATAGATACGTGTATGAGTATAATTATTTTACAAGGAAGTGCACCTAGTTCATTTCGAAATATGCCGCGGTCTGAATAAACGAATTAAATATATTACAAGTGTGTTTTAATTCTACCAATCATTTGGATCTGGAGAACAGTTTGCTGCGGCGGAACAATCGACGAATGGAAAGGAACTTGTTTTTTTTTTGTGAGAACGAAGTGGAACTCAGCGCCCGTGTCGGTGCTACGACTTCGCTCTACAGTACTACTCTTTTTAATTTTTTATTGCATTTTTAGACCATCGTGGAATCACCCAATATGAATTCCCGCGTACTGAACGCATTTAGTGTGGGTTGGCCACGGTAGGGAAGAGAGGGCGCTTGCGTGTAATAACTTAAACGTGCAACAGCATCCGACTTAATAAAAAAGACAAAGTCCAACTTCATTTCAAAATAGAATTGCTTTAAAGTTATATCATTCTTTCAAAGGACGTTCAGTAGCATTAATTCCCACAGAACCTCTTCCACATTAGATTTACATTAAATTCACACTGCTTCTCCAATATCCGAAACTTCTCCATGTTGAATAGGAATATGTTAAACCCAACTCGGCAGCCATACCAATACTTATTTTAGAAGATTACTATGGAAGAGACTTATTGTCATCCTATATGCGTTTTTAGCTGCGGTAAGAGCTGCTGTTATGTGCTTACCGAAGTAAAAGTATTAATCAACCCAGATACAAAGGTATCTAACTACAGTTTTTACTTGTAGAGGAAGATTATTACTTGTAGTGAAACTTCAGTTTTCCAATTGTTATGCTCATGGCGGCTCTAAATATAATTTGGAGAGCCCTATTTTCCAGGTCGCGGTTAGAATGAAAGGATTCGCTTACTCTATACACTGCTCCGAAACAGACACCAATCGAGCTCGCTTTCTTATGCGGATCCTTGATTATTATCAACTCTTTGTTGGAGTTGAGATGTTCCGGGATAAGTCCTGCGTTTAGCATTGTTTGACAAGTTTCCGGAGTCCGCGGAACTCGAAGACATGGAATGTTATTATAATCTTTCCTTGTAAATACTTTATTTATTTTTGGGAACATATTCGGTCCACTAGCTTTAATGGCTTGGATTTTGTGGTTCCAGTCTTCATTAATTAGTGATCTATAATTGTCACTGATCAGTTTTTTAAGGTTTTTGATTAGTGACTTAATTGTTTTTATTTCCTGGCAATTTGGATCGCTGAACTGTCTATATAGCGGTTTCAGGTTAGAGAGCAGAATGCTCTGTTGCCTATACCGAGAGACGATCGTTGAGATAGAACTATTGTATTTGTAACAAAGTTGTCCATCATTAAAAGGTAATGATCACTTTCGTCATTATGAAGATTCCTCTCGCTCCGTGGATCTACTCTATTGGAACGTAATTCTATTTTTAATAGCCGATCAAAGCGCAACCAGTGTGCTTTTCAATAGTTAAAAGAATGTATAAGCAAAAGTAGAAAGGAAGCGTTTGTTTGCCACCAGTCAAACAACGCATTGCCTTTTGAGTTCGAGATGAAATTACCCCAAATGCTGTGCTTGAAATTGAAATCTCCTGCCATAAAGAAGTAATTAGTTTCCGAGTCTAGCTTGGGACTTCGCAAAAGGATATCAAGTTCATTGATAAACTGTGTACACTGGGGTGCTTCAGGAGCCTTTGACTTTTCAAAGCAATATCTATAATGCAGGCTTCCAGCACCTGCAACTTGTGTACCTTTGTGCTGTAGACGGTCTTGTGTTGCAGACCACTTTTGACTAGGACGGCGACTCATTCTCCTTGAGTGCAATGCGTACGTTTTCGTCTTATAGCCTTATAATTTTAGCAGCACAACTTGTGTCTTTGGTTTAGCATACTTTCGCTAGCCAAAAACACATCTGACGTTCAGCTTCCAGTAGATTGCTCAAATTATCCCTTCTTTTCATACGGGTTAGTGACTTTATATTCACAGCAATAATTTTAACGGTTAACTCAGCCAAAGTGAAGATTGTGACTAGTCTATTGAGTTATTATAAGGAGGGTCGAGTAGATATTGTCTATTCGGCTTGTGGGGTAGGGAGGCGGTTGTGGTACCTGCAGGGGAACTGTTTTGTTGGCTCCCCAACAATTGTTCAAGGAATTGTTCTTAAGAATACCCAGGAGAGGATGAGCGCACACAGAATCAAAAGATAAACACTCGTATACCGTTATTGTGGTTGATGCTTTATTTCCTTTATTTAAATTTACAATATTTTCCTTTTGGGTTCGAATGTTCTCCCTTTTATTTAGTCTATTAAAGTTTACACAAATTATGGTGTCTTCTTTCCCTTCGCCTCGAAGTGAGACGGCGGGTTACACAATAACCGACATTTATTCACAGCGCGACAGGTGGGTGGGTCGTTATTTTATCTTTGCAAAAGGAGTTCAAGCGGGAACAATAAGCGGAAGTCGTGTCCCGCAAAACTTGCCTCCTGACTACTGAAATGGAAAAAAATTCATAGCAGAAATAAACTTGCCGCCACTTCCGGGGAATTTTGGGAAGAGTTGCTATGCTCGCATAAGAACTCAGTTCCAGCGAATCCTCGCCGTACGAGCTGAGTTGGATTCGTTGGTTATGTATTCCGGAAATTGAAATTGCTTGGGTGCAAGCAAGGAATATCGTTTGGATAAAATATTAACCGAAGTAATTGCGGGGGAATGTATGCGGCTTGGTATAGTTGGTGGCGATGGTTAATGTTCGTTTTAGATTTGAATATGCGTTTTATTACGGCATATGAACTTCGGGGAAATTGGGATTGCTTGGTCGCAAAGAGGGAATATGAATTAAGTAGAGAATTGACCGAACCAATTTTGGGAAAATGTATGTGGGGTGATGTAATTGAGGAAGATGGTCGGTATTCCATTGTAGGTTGGAATATCCATTTTATTACGGCTTATGGATTTCCGGGGAAATTGAGATTGCTTGGTCGCAAGGAGGGAATGTGAATTCAGTAAAGGATTGACCGAAGCAATTTTGGGAAAATAAATGTGGGGATGATTAGAATATATTCTGTTGAATTATATTCTGTTGAAGGTTTGGAATGTGTTTTATTGCAGGGTTTGGGATGTATGCTATTGCGAATTTTGCATGGGGAGTTGGGTTACAGGTTAAGGTAAGGTGACGCACTGTTACCGGTCAAGGTTGGTTGACATTGTGGGTTGGTTCTCCATGTGGTGTAGAGAACCCCCACAGGCTAAGCTGTTCACTTTTTTTTCAATTGTTTTAATTTTTTTCTCAAACGCAGCAAGTTGTTGTTGTATGGACAGTCGAATTGCTGTTATGTTTGTTTGTACATCCGGTTCAGCCATTTTAATGATACTTCGTGGTTGTTCCATGATTGGTGCATTATTCACACCATCTGGGCGTAGGACACACTAGGTGTCACGAAGTTGAAGAAGAATGAGTTTTCATTCGTTTTTCTTCAGTCTGTTTTTTTTTTAACTTCCAACTTTACTTTTTGTTGTTGGTATTTAGGACAACCTCTAAAATTAGTAGGCCTATATTCTTGCAGAGGACGCTGGTTAACTTATTCTTATCCGGAAGCTGTTTTTTGCCCAACGGGCATTCCCCCAATGTGGTCATCTAGATACTTTACACATCTGAAGTGCATATGTGGCGGGCACAAACCACATCCTTCACGCAGTCGTCGCAAGCAAAGACTCACACCGAGTGTTGCATTCGACTAATTAAGCCAAGCACACTCTCGGTCACCCCCACAGGCAAAGGAGAATAACGGCTAAATTGGCATGGAGTCGACACGGTACTACGTGGGCGTCGCTCACACGTAGAACGAGAACCGACGCCGGATCTTTCCCGCCAATTTCGTTTGACACACACCACATGTGTGGACAATTGGCGGGAATACTCGTTCACCTGGATATCGCTCGCCTCCGCGAACGGGCGCAACAGGAGCCTGCACCAAGAAACCCCGTGCCTGCAGCCATTTCAACCGTCGACCTGCGATTTGGGGATAAGAACCTCAAACATATAGCAATGCCACATCCATATATCGCAATACGCATTCGGACTTATTTATTTTCTTCCAGCTTATTTTGTGGTGAACAAAATTTAATATAGCTAAGACCATCAATTTTAGGGTCGGGACTTAAAGACACAATAAAGAATGGCAACTTGCGGTTGCGATTTCTAAAGCTTGCGGTGGAGAACGATTTCACGCCGACAAACTTTAGACAGTTGGTTTCAACACTTTTTAACTCCTGAAGTAATTCTTCTGAGGAAAAGAAAGGTTCAACTCCTTGTAGTGCTTCGGGAGCCCGACCATCCTCCCACAATCTCAATATACCCATTTCCCATATTATATATATTTCCTATATTAGATTTATCTACATATTAATCAAAACCATTTATATTATAAATATATTTCATCATCTATTAATAACAATATACAAAAATCCATATCTTCATATAACATGCACATACCAAATTAATTCAAACGATTCCTTATATAATAATACATAGTACCTAACCCAACCATTCATCACATTTCCCTAAACGATTTCCAAAAATCGTTATCCTAAATACATAAGCAGCTGCAATAGTTTTTGCTTAACATGATGAACCCTGAATCATCCCCATGTACTTAGAGTAAATAAATATAATCGCACAAGCGAAAACGACATAAGAAAACTAACGGTAATTTCGTTCATGCAAACAGAGAGAAATGTAATAGGAAAGTTTTGTACTTTCGTAAATCAGTAAGAATTACAATTTCGAAGAGGAAGCATGTGTTGCTTTGTAAGAGAAGAATTAAAACCACCGACGTGTGCGGACGTCTGGTGGCAATCTGTTATTACTTAAAATTTAAATATTGTTGTTTATGTTATTTAATAAAATCTGTTTTTGTGTTAAAATTTAAATATTGCTTATGCTAATATCATTAAATAAAATATTAACGATACGGTTTATTGACAATTAAATCAATTTAATTAAATTAAAATAGCGTTCACGCTCTTCCCTCGGTCGGTGAATTTGAACATCCTTTTAGGAGCATGGAGACAGTGTTCTTCCCTTTTGGAGTGTACGTATAGTACTCGCTAGTCACCCTACCCTAAGCAGATTTCATTTTATGATAGTCTTCTAAATCAGTACACACAATACTAATTTTTGCATTATTGATGCGTTTGGTTCTAGCATTCTTACATGTTAACTTATCGAGTTTGATTACGTCCTTAGTCTCTATCTGGCTCACAATGATGGAAGATACTTTGTCCTTCCTACCGAATTGTTGCTTCTGTTGCTGTTTTTTCCTGCTCCTGCTGCCGTTGTTGTTATTATTGTTGTTTTTGTTCACATAATTGCAAACACCACATAATCCTTTTTTCCAGGGCTGCTTTTACTTCTCTGCACAGCTCATCTCTTTTTTTATAAGCTCGACAATAATGTTGCCGAGCTCTTCATCAGACTTATTTTTTTTCACTGGCTCCTTAATAGCCAGGCCTTTGTATTTGTTCCCTGCTCCAGAGTAATGGGCATCACTGGGTTACAAATTTTCATCATTTTTACTTATTTCACGGTCCTCGTTCGCATCTGATTTGTGCTTTTGGGCTTTTAAATTCAGCTGAGGATTCAACCTCTTCTTTGTCTTTTTACCTATGACCTGACCTTCGTTCAGTGTGTCATTTTTATGTCTTTTATGTCACATTAAACCTACCATGTGTGGTCAAATGACCATTTTTGAAATTTCATTTAGAATTTCTTAAATACAACGTTACTGTACCACCATATAGCTTATTGACTTTTCCTGTAATATACATACAATCCATTTTTCAATATTCACAACTTTTTTTATTGTTTAATTTCCGAAAAAATTATAGCATGTCTAGTCTACCACGAACGGTCATTTGACCATTTGAAAAATTCATGTTATTTACGACTGTATTCTTCGGAAAGCGCACTCCAGAAATTGTTTTACGAGTCTACAATGTAATTGTGAATCTACAGTGTAGACAAACGCGGGATGGAAACAAATGCATAGGGTTCTTTGTACGACAGTACGGTCTTGCAATCCGAACAGAGAGCATCAACATTTCCTTATACCTTATAGATTTCATCTTTATGCCTCCTTTCCTAAGTTCAGTAAACACAGACAAATATTGCCCGAACAATTTTATATTAGCAATGACGAAGAACGTGTTCAGCAAACTTTATTTATATCCACGCTTCTTAACGCACTTATCCTACATTCCCTCGGAATACATATATAGCATTTTGGCACGAATTAAAAAAGAGATCTTATCCTATATCCGCACACTGAAATCGTTATTGGGGGTGATTTCAATGCGCATAATTCTCAGTAGCTTCGCCACTTCGGACACACAACACATGAAGGTCACCAGGTCCAGCTCTTTGCTGATTCAAATAGTTTAACTCGACCCGCCAAAGAGCCAAGACGAGTACCAAACATAGATGGTTATTCCGCCAACACACTGGATCTGTTTCTCACCTCGCACCCGGACAAATACACAATAGAAGGTTTTTCGCGCTTGGCACTGCAAACCACTGTGTCGTGGCAGCTAAATTTGCTCTATCTAACAGCAATGTTAACGAGAAAACTCCCAAAGGAACAATATGGTTCTCCAAGAAATCCAACCGGAAAGGTCTGAACGACTTTTTTGGTAAGTTGAATTGGTCATTATTTTTCTTCAATAACGAAGTGGACTGTATAGCGGACACATAGACAGACACAATTCTGCTTGGCATGTGAACCTTTATTCCACACGGGGTAGAGAGTATCAAACCCAAGAAAAATATGTGCTTAGATTCCGGATGCTGAGAAGCCATTAAGGTTAACGAGTTGAGTTTTTGTATGATCAGACAGTGAGACAAAAAATACTACACTCTCTCATGGGTAGTCGAAAGTTTTGGGCATTCTTGAAAAACATCTAAAACTCGGTCTCCTCAGCAATTCATTCGCTTATAGAGGACGACAGACCAGTCACCAGTGCAAAGAGAATGCGAATCTACTTTCCGCACATTTTGCAGCCTACTCAACGCTGCCGGATACTACATCAGTTCCGTCTCAGTTTGAGCATAATCATCCCACGATGAGCCAGATTAATTTCACCCGCGTAGTCTTGCCCGCGCACTAAAGGAGCTGAACGCAAACAAATACGGTGATGGAGTTCAACTGCCATATTTATATATAAACATAGAGGGTCATTCTTTAACCGAACTACACGAATGTGGAATGCTCTACCTGATCATGTGTTTCCTCGTGGTGGTAATGTCCAGGCATTTAAGGCCAATGTACATCGATATCTCCTCACCTGATCCACTTCTTCTCCGTCCGGTCGCACTGTGCTTTGACATTTAAGGGTACTCCAAAATCCCCTTTTGTGCGCGCGTTAGTTTCCAATTTTTAAGCCCCACTTCTGAGAAGGAAAGCAGCTCTTTCCCAAACAAAATCATTCTGTACTGTTGTTTGGTCTATGCATTTGGCGAATAACGAATATTTCAAGGATATTGGAAATATAATGACACGGAATATTTGATATATTGTGACAATCGTGCGGGTTGTACCAATTTTTTCTAATGTGATTTTGTAAAACTTGACCATACTATTGTTCTATTCGAAATACTTTTTTAACATGAATGCTTTCAACGAAATTCCTTACACTCACAACGGCTTTCCACCGTTATCCCACACAATCGAACGAGTTAGTCGGGAATGGTAGGCATGGTTTATCACTGTCATGTCTGGTCTTAAAATCGAAAAAGGTTGCAGGGTTTCGGTTTGGACTTCGTTGTTGTTCACAGACATAACATCAGTTGCTATTGTAATTTTTAGATATACCCCATAACTTAAAAACTGTCACGCGGGAGACCGGGGTTCGATTCCCCGTCGGGGAGCCTCTGGCACAAGACTAATGACCTTGCCCGGAAAAAACAAATCATTATGGAAAATTTAACAAGCCTCAGGACTTGCTAAATAAGGCCAAGACCGGTTCCCGGTTGTAGTGCCGACGATGATGATGATGATGATATCAATAAGGCTAAGAACTATCGAAAAATATCCTAGGACTCAAGGCGCACTTGAAATTAGTTAAAACTGAAGTTTTAATTGATTTATATTACTACGTATAATTACAATGAATTTATTAAAAATTTGAGTTTCCTCCAATTATTACAACCAGAAAAATTGGAACTTTATTTATTTCACTCGAATTTGACATTTGCTTCATGGCAACCTGTGATAGAAACGTGGATGTGATTTGGTTTGAGGACCTTTTTTTGTTTATTTCAATTTACAAGAGTCTGATTGCAGTACGCGCCATTGCTTCCCCAGCAGTGCACTATTCCTCTGTCCAGTGCGATGTGTTTGTTTTACAAATTACTCCTTTTGCAAATTTAAAGCGCCACTGATCCGTCACGTATTCGCACGCAGTATTTGCAAGCATGTCCGGCGGACTGTTTTCGGTGATTTGATGAGTATGGAGCACCACGTTTACGTCGGTCCAATTAGATGTCATTAGGTGCAATTTGTCACCGAACGAAAAGAGGACATCCACTGATTGTATGTGATGCGGAGACAGTATTCGTGACGAATGTGATTTTTCGTTGCCGACAATCAACATCAACCCGACGAGGTATTCCAATTTAATTCAATTAAATCAAAGTGAATCCTGCGGCGGAGGAGAACATTCATTTTAGCTAAGTAAGTCAGAGCACGAAATACTTGTCGACCTGACTGCCGAGTATGTAAATAAAAGAGTAGTATACGTGTCAAGCGACCCTATGGCACGAAGGAAAGCATTAAAAGCTAATCAACGGTAAAGTCGTTATTAGCTGAGTCTGGTGGAACTTTCTTTCTAGACAATCACTGCACTACACATATTTAGGCCTATTAAACTTGACGTGCAGCTCACTGTTGGCTGGCAATTAATAGACGCTGAACTGTTGCTGGTATATCAGCAACGTACGACTAAGCGGCTAGCAGAACACGTCCCAATTAACAGTTACGATGTTAATTAAAAGGACTATAAAGTCAGTCTTTTCTCCATAGGTCTGCCTCCGTCTCACATTGTCTGTTGCTTCCTGGTACTTTCTAGCCCATGCTCTCTAGCTCACTCTTTCGCATTTTCATTCGGGCGTTGTAAAAATTTGGGGGGTGTCGGTTGAGGCGCTGCTATTGGTCCATACACTTGCACGGCTTTCTAATCATCCAATAAATAATTACGACTTTCAATTTATCAATGTTGGATACTATCCGTTCGGTTACAACCCGACTTCTCGCGCAATGGGAGACCAATGAGTACTGGCTTAAATGCTGAGACGCCACTTAATTACCCGGAAATGAAAATGCAGAACCGGTCTCAGACTGACCAGAGTCTGAGGTGTAGAATACTACACATTGATCTCTATCCGCCCACTCGTATAGACAAGGATTTAACCTCGATGTGTGTCATAAACTTGTCACTTGTTCACCATCTGTCATGACATGTTTTTGTGCGAGAGAAGGCTCTTCGAAACGTGTAGAAACAACAAGTAGATAGATGATCAAGCAACTGTTGGGAAGTGGCATAAAACTTAATGTTGACGATGTTATGTGTTTTCAACGGCCCCAACCCGCAACCGATCTCAGCCCTCATCGCGTCTCCATATGACCATTAGTTCTTTTATATTTCAAAGTCTTCTAACATGCAATCTTGTTTGCAAACCCAACAGTCACGTACGGTGAGAGGCTTAACGTAACCCAGGATTCGGGTCGCGATCAGTGATCGGTCATGTTGAACTTCAGCTCGCTTGCAAGCACTTCATCTCCAGCGCTTTATACACGTCTTTCTTGTTCACTTGCGAAATGTCTCTCAATAGAATCATGATAATTCGACGGTAAAACATGCAGATAGCGCACCACCAGTCCTCCTGCTGCGTATTTGACAGTGGCTAATAATGTAATGATTTAAATCAGAATTAATAATTACCGTGGACAGTGCAAATGGATAACTTGATTCGTTTTGCCGATAGGGTCGTGGGCTCTGTGAACAAAAGGCGACTGCTTGGTGGATGGCGACGGAGGTTGTTTTGTACATACGGGTGCTATTGGTGCATTTGTTAGCTAATGGCATCGTCATTTGGGAATTTGTTGTGTAGATGTAGAGAGATTCTTACAAGTACGTTCTGCACACCACAAGTGACTGCAGCACCATGGGAAAGACCAGTCACCATCTAAATATTGAGTCGGCTGCTAAAGATGTATATATACTTTTCTTCAGTTTTTCTAGATTCTATTTTGTAATAAATTCAGAAGTGACTTCTTCCTGCTACATATTTGGTTCTTTTTAGGTCCTTAGGTTTGACTCAGTATCCTTATACATTTTTTTCTCTTCAACTTGTAGACTGCACGTTTTTTATAGCACACAAATTCACAAAAGTCCTGATCGACTCCGTTACAATTCCTGCCTCATTTGGTGAGGTTTACACCTCAAAATTAACACCGGAACTCGCATTACGACCAATAGAGATTATTACTGGGCTATGATCGGACATTTGGGGGTGCCACTATTTGGCAAACGTTAAAAATATAAATTTTCAAAATTATTGTTCGTAGAGTATGGCAACAAAAAAAAAATGAACACAATTAAAATTGCGAGGAGGTAATATTACCAGGAGTACGGTAATGAGAACGATGATATTATCGGAGATATTAGCAACCAATATTTTATTCGAGGATTTAATGAATGAATTTCTGTTCAGTTTTTACAACGTGTGCAGACTAATTAAGTTCATTCATTAAGCCAACCATGCTAGCTAGGCCAGCGGATCCACTAAGGCTATTAAGTCAGAGGACATAAATATTGTTCCCGCTAAAAAAGAAAAGGGTGGGGAGCGGTGGGGGGGGGGGGGGGGGGGGGCGAACATACAGGGCAAAGTTACTGATTGCTTTCAACCCGACGAAGGCCAGTTCAATCCAAGTTGACATGCAGTCTCCACGTGACACCCCTGGATAGCTACTTTGGCACCTGCCAAGTACTGAACCAATGCATGCAGCGACATCCTGAGAAAGGTTGGCGCAAAGGTAATAACCATGCCCGTAAAAATGAATTATTATGGCAAATTTAACAAGCCTCGGATATGGACCGGATACATGACGACGACCACGGAAACGAAAATGGCTAAATGATTTGACATTTTTCTCATGGAACGTCCGCTCACTATACAAATCTCGAGCTGCACAGCAGCTAGTCGATGCCCTGTCCAAATATAAGGCCG
The DNA here is from genome assembly GCA_963931805.1 of Microdon myrmicae. Taxonomy (NCBI): domain Eukaryota; kingdom Metazoa; phylum Arthropoda; class Insecta; order Diptera; family Syrphidae; genus Microdon; species Microdon myrmicae. The sequence goes on along the minus strand of OZ007497.1, from coordinate 3,563,222 downwards.
ACTTAACAGCATTACAAGAAATAAGATGGACGGGGAGTGGTGCTATTCAAAGAAACGAGTATGACATTTATTACAGCGGTCATGCAAAACACCATGTGCTCGGGGTAGGCTTTCTAGTCAGTCAAAAACTGAAGCCTGCCATCATCGGGTTTAATGCAATAAATGAAAGACTATGCACACTTCGCGTGCGAGTCAAGTTTAAGAACGTAAGCCTCATAAACGTTCACGGGCCTACAGAGGAGTCCCCTGACGACGAAAAAGAAGAATACTACGAGAACGTCGAACGGGCCCTCAATGCCTGCCCAAGATACGATGTGAAAATCGTTCTTGGTGATTTGAATGCAAAAATAGGTCGGGAGCCGGTTTTCAGCCACTACACATTTTCCCATAGTTTGCATGAGAACACTAATGACAATGGACTACGATTCATCGAACTGGCAGCATCAAAGAACTTGGTCGTTGCGAGTACCAGGTTTCCGCGTAAAGATATCCCCAAAGCCAACTGGGTATCACCTGATGGAGCCACTCGCAACCAACGAACACGTGTTGATAGATCACCGCCACTCCTCGAGCCTGATAACGGAACGAAAATACCGAGGTGCCAACGTCAACTCAGATCACTATCTGGGTGGTACAGTTTCTCGAGCGCAGATTGCCTTACGGAGCCGTATTGCATCCGCGGATCAGGTTCGAATCAACACGGCTGCCTTACGCAATGAGAATACCAGTAACACCTTTGGTCATGCGCTAAGACTCGCCCTCGAAGAGCTCGACGGAGGGAGAGTAAGTCCTGGGACCAGAATGCCGGACGTAGAAGATAAATGGACACACCTTAAGAATACTGTCATATAGTACTGCCAACTCCATCTTAGACAGTAGGCGTAGAGATTGGAGCGACTGGTTTGATGATGAGTGTAAACTAGGGACTGAACGTAAGAATGCTGCATATCGGGCAATGCAGCAGTCTCATAGGAAGCGGGCAACCGAGGAGAAATACAAAGAGCTCAGAAGATCTGAAAAAAAAACTTGACAGAAAAAGAAAAGTGCCTGGGAAAAAAACCTTGTCTGTGAAATAGAGAAAAGTAGAGAGCGAGGTCCGCACCAGGTGCGGAAGTTCTACCAAATAATCCTCAGTATGACGCGGTACACACTATGTTGCAGTTACTGCAAGGATAAAGAGGGTAATCTGATCACTCATCCTGAAGGCATTCTGGAGCGATGGGAAGCGCACTTCAATGAATTTCTAAATGGTCAGCTCAGAGAAGAATTGGAGGCTCCACCAATGCAAGATCAAGACCAAATGCTGCCGCCATCAAGCATTGAGGAAACATTAAAAGCCATAAGACAGCTCAAATCAAATAAAGCCCCCGGAGCTGATGGCATACCAGCTGAGCTGATCAAACAAGTAGGCACAGCGTTGCATCACACAATTCATGAGATCGTGGTGCAGGTATGGGAGCAAGAGGAGATGCCGGAAGATTGGCGTCGTGGTATGATTTGCCCCATACATAAGAAGGGAGATATCACACTGCGCAGCAACTATAGGGGTATAACATTGCTGAGTACCGCCTATAAGATACTCTCCGCTATCATACAAGATCGGATAGCCTCATACGCTAAAGCCTTCATTGGTCAATATCAGACTCGAACCAGTTAGGCATTCAAGGAGTTTATTGGTCACTCTATCGTTGAAGGCCTTCATCGCCGTATCAATCGCCCACCTGTGCGCTGTTCTGATTCTAATAAAATTTGTTCTGTAAACCTCGGTGGCATGTAAGCGCCATTGCTTAAAATCGCAGTATGGATGTCCATACATACGCACCCATGTCCTGATATAAGCCAAGTCAGGTGGTAATTCAGTCCGTCATGTTTTTTTTTTTTTTTTGACCCAGGTTTCCATATCACTATCGTGGTGTAAGTCCATCTTAGACTGGAGTTCTCTATTTGTATCTGCATTCGCCGGCAATCCTCTTACGAGGCTAGTGCGTCAACCTGATGGTTTCCTTAGTTGCAATGTCAAGTGATTTCTTTCAAACCATGACGTTTATGACAGCCCCTGAGTTCACTCGCTTCATATACAACTTATACCGTGCGGATCCTGCCTATATGTGAACTGCGTAGTTTACAATGAGTTCATGCTCATTGTCAACTTTCTTATATGGGACCAGGGTTGCATAAGAAAGTGACACATCAGGTTCCTACCGTGTGTACGTATGGAGTATAGGTAGGTAAGAATTATGGAGTATAGGTAGGTAAGAATTATTCGATTTCTAAACTCAAGTACACTCAACTCATGTGGAATTGCTATGTATTATTTGGTATATGGCTGATGCTTTTTCTATTCGAATTTCCTTTCGGTGTTCTGCACTATTTGCTTGTGTATTGTGTGTGTATCTGTTAGAAACCCCACACTATTCCCTCCTCAGTAACTTTGGTATGGTCAACTTCGTGTGCGAACGGCGGAGCGAGGAACGAGCGAGCGAGAGGAAGTCGGAGCAGGGGAGTAAGCCGGTGCTCTATGCGTCGTGGTCGACTAGTAATAAAGTTCTGTTTACCTATGGGAAATTGTGTACTGTGTGTGTGCAGATCACATCGGGTTATTGCGTTAAGCAAGGATAGTGAAGACGATATTGAACATACGATGAAACGGGTGAAAAGCGAAGCATTGGAACATCAGCCAACTGGCCGCGTGTGGTTTATTGAGGTGAATTCCTCGGCCAAAGTCATAATCTTCGGCTGTGATATTTACAAAGGTTTTTATCTCCTTGTAGGAATAATGTCGGTTGATTGGTTTATTGTTTACCTTCCGTTCCTAAAATCGTCCTTTCGATAAGGAAAACGAAATTGCGGTTGGCTCAAGAGAAGATCATCGCCTGGGATTTTGATGGCTGTCAGCCACTTGTTTTTGCCAAGCTAATGGGTCGTCAAACAATTTCGTTTCTGGGTAGTGCCCTTCGATAGCCGTGCAGGCATGAGGAATCGGTCGAGAAATTGGGCCCACGTGTCTTTGGGCACGTAGGGTTGAGGAGACGGTATGTGTGTTCCCTTTAGCCAGGCGAAATGAATTTAACACCACAGTGGTTTGTGCGGTTCGCAGGACCGCCACAGGATCATTATGACTTATCTCTGTTTCAGCCCGCCCATTAGCCATACATCAGAAACATAGTCGAAGATTTTCCCAACGATATTGCTAAATGTACAACTTGACGGGGTGGTATCTCACTTTGCTCGAACCGGTCCATCAGCCAATCTCCGAAAGATGGGCAGGGGTTTTCTCGCGGAGCCTACAGCTTGATGGGGTGGTATTTCATCAGGCGACAGGGCGTTGGGACCGCACCTACCACTCGGTCTTTAGTCGTATCTTACGACAAGCCGGCCTAGTTGTGAGTGTATTCTAACGCCCTACTCACGGGGCAAATGATTGTATTTGTCAATAAAAGTATCCATTTTATATAATCTCATATCACAACTTTTGATTTGGTTGATACGTTTACGACTCCTCGATAGTATAGTGGTCAGTATACCCGCCTGTCACGTGGGAGACCGGGGTTCGATGCCCCGTCGGGGAGCCTCTGGCGCAAGACCAATGACCTTGCCCGGAAAAAAACAAATCATTATGGAAAATTTAACAAGCCTCACGACTTGCTAAATAAGGCCAAGACCGATCCCCGGTTGTAGTGCCGATGATGATGATGATGATACGTTTAATAAACGTAAAGCCTGTAATTTCCGATAACATTCAAAAAACCTGTTTTTTTTTTTACATTTCTGTATTTATTGACCATCAATAATTTTTACAATAAGCAATACAGATAACTTATGATACTTTAGCTATAATTGTTTACATATACTTACTAGTACATTTTTCAAACAATATGATAAAAGTTATATATTGGTTAAATATTAAGATTTTAGTGGGTAGAGCTTCCTGGAAAAGGTCAGAAAACTAGGATATAGTTATTTACTTAACCTATGCTAATTTACTTAACTTAACTTAGTCTAGTTACCTAATTATTATTGAAATAAGTTAGTGTGGTGTGGAAGGGGGAAGCATAGTGATCAACAGGTAGGTTATGGGTTAGTGAGGATATTGTCAGTCAGGGATGTGGGTTGGGGAACTACTTTCCGTTTGTTCGTTGAAACGCAAAATATTGGAGAAGGGTTGAATATTACTATATTTAAATTGGTGAGGTGAAAGCTCTGTATTGTGGTATACAATCTCATTAGAGTTATTAACCAACCTGCCAGAGGTGAAGAACGTTTTGATGTGGAGACAGTTCGGGTAGGCATTTCGGTTATCTGACGGAGTCGATGTGAACGCGTTTATTATCGGGTTGGGATTATTGGGAAGATTTTCGATAAATTTGATGGACAGCTCGAGGAAGCGTCGATCTATACGTTCAATATTAACGGCATAGTAGAGCGAACTACTGTTGTAATATTTGTGGGAGTTGAGATGTCGGTTGAGGCCAGTGATAAGTCTGAAGCATTTCCTTTCGAATATGCGTAGCTTTTCCATTTGGGCGGGTGTGATATGGTACCATATCGGGCATGCATATGTTAGAGTGGGTCTGATTATCTGTTTGCAGATAAGTGATTTAACTTTGGGAGAGAGACCATTCGGCTTGTACATCACTTTTCTGCAGAGATTACATTGAATTGCGGCTTTGCGAATCGAGTTTTTGGTGTGGGCGGAGAAGGAGAGATTGTTGGTGAAGGTTATTCCCAGATACTTTAAGGTTTTGGAGGGTTTAATTATATTGTTATTTAATTTGATTCTGATTTTGTTATGGCAACGTATGGTGTTGTTAGTACAATTCGCATTTCTGCCTTTAAACACTATGAGTTGAGTTTGAGTCGGATTTTCCACTTAGTAAAATATGCTGAGAGATTCGGGAAATAGCTGTTAATACAGTTTCTTGCCTCCTTGACAAACTTGTTGCTTGAACAAATTAAAGTGTCATTGGCATAGTTCAGCATTACTGTATTAGGTGACAGTGGCTGCGGGGTGTCTGAAGTATAAAGGAGGTATAATAATGGTTCGAAGATGGAGCCTTGAGGAACACCCGCGGTTATACTGTATGGTGTCGAAAGAGTTGAATTTATTTTCACCATGAACTTTCTATCAGAAAGGTAGGAAGCGAGAAGCTTTGTGGTGTGGGTGTTTAATCCGAACATTGAATGTAGCTTGTATAGCAGTCCTGCAATCCAAACACAATCGAATGCTTTTGCTATGTCGAGAGAGACGCATATTGTTGGGGATCGGTTTTGGAGATTCATTGTCACATCATGTGTCAGTTTTAGCAGAGCATGACAAGTTGAGTGTTGTGGACGAAAGCCAAATTGAGAATTCGGGATAAGGGAGTTGTCTCTAGCAAATGAGAGAAGATTTTTGTATATCTTACATTCCAAAACCTTACTAAGCGAATTTAGCTGTGAGATGGGACGGAAGTTAGCCGGGTTGTTGGAAGAACCGGATTTACTAGTAGGGACTATCACCGCTATTTTCCAACATTTTGGGAAATGTGAAGCGTTTATTATGTGGTTGAGAAGAACGAGAATGGGGAGTAAGTTCTCCGGGTGAAGTCTTTTAAATAGAAGGTTAGGGATTCTATCCAAGCCTGTAGATTTTTTATTGTTACGCGAAGTAATCAATTCAGATAATTCTGTAAAGCTTAGAAATGTGTTGGTTCCCATGGGATGTGACGCTTTATTGGTTTCGTTGAATTCAGTAATGAATGGTGGGAAGGATGGCTCCATTGTGCCTGAGATGAATTCATTCACGGTGTCGTGGAAATTAGTGACTGGGAGGAAATCGTTTTGTTTATGAGTTTTACAGAAGTGTTCAGCGAGACAGTTTGCTATATCAGTGTCCGATTGGGCGATGTTACTGTTAGTTGGTTGGATGAGATAGTCTATTCGAGGCTTGAATTTACGACCAGTTAGTCCATTTATACTTTTAAATAGGTCACGGTTTGGTTTGATACTGTTTTTAGAGTAGACGTGTAGGTCTGATCGGTGAAATTTTTAAGTTGTCCATTTATCAGGATGGTCAAAAGCTGTATTTGTTGTTTAATAAAGGGTGAGTAGCTAATATGCAATTTACGTCGGAGTTGTTTTTTTATGCGCAATAATTTTGTGAGGAGGTTGGGTAACGGTTTTCCTAAGTGGTTATGGGGGACGGTCGTAGGGGTATGGCTGAAGAGAGCATTTCCCAGTATTTGCTCTATTTTTACAGCTGCCTGGTCAATTTCAGTAGGGAATAGGTTTGAAGATGCCGGTAAAGAATAATTTGAAAAACCGGCAGCAATATCGTTATTGACTTTTTTCCAGTTTGTTTTAGAAAAATTTGGGATAGGATTCACTGTGTAGAGTGGTTCGAGCGAAGGGATTTGAACTGTGGAGTGGACGGACCCATGATCGGATGGGAATGTAAAGGACACTGTAGGGGGATTAGATGAATAGATATCTGTGGATTTTAGGAAGAAATCGATTGTTGATTTGGTTGTACTACAAATTCGAGTAGGTTGCAATGGACAGTCTGCGTAAACATATGGATGAAGTGGGAGGAGATCTAAGAGTTGGTAGCCGTATTTGTTGCACTTGATGTCATTAAATGATGTATGTCGAGCATTCCAGTCTCCCCCTATGATGAAAGGTGCCGGCAGAGACTGCTGGATTATTTGAGAAATGTCTGCACTAGGGAAGGTAGGTTCACGAGAAGGGTGAATGTATATAGACGACAAAACCAGTACTTTATTACTTCTGCAGAAGAGTTTAACTGCCGTGTATTCGACATTAGTTATGTTAGTGAACCTAATTTCAGTAAATTGGAATTTCTTGTGTATTAGAATTCCAGTACCACCACGAGGGCCAGTGATTCGTGGGTTGGACACCAATGTGTAATTAGGAATGTAAACTCGAGAGTTTGATTTAAGCCAGGTTTCGGAGAGAAGAAGAACATCTGGGGAGAACTTTTCAACAAACAAACGGAGGTGTTGTCTACGAGTGTGGGAATATATGGATTCTGTTTTGAGGGAGACTAGGGTTAAACTATTCATTAAGGCAAAGAATGTGGGAAGTTATTAAATCTAAGATCTGACCTTTTTTTTCTATTTCCGAGCTGTGTTTCAGGGTGGGTAGCAACGGGTGCAGGCTTCTAATATAACCCATGATGTCCAGGTTGAGAACGTTGGAATTGGGTTGTTGAGGTTTAGTCCAGTTTCGGGAATCTTTCGTAACTTCTGCATAGGATATTCCTGATTCCGCGAGATGAGATGGTTGAGGTGATGAGGGTTTAGTTGCAGTTGCTTTGGTTGGTGCTGGTTTATTTGTTGTCGTGTGTGCCGATCGTCTATCGAGGATTCGTCGCTTTTCCGGACACTGGGAAAAGTTCGCTGGGTGTGCCCCTCCGCAGTTACAGCACGTTACTGTGATTTTATTTATGGTTGTTGATCCATCAGCGTTTGTTTTTTGAATTGTTGTTGGTTCTGTACCAGGCGGGTTTACCTTGCATTCTCCAGGTGTATGCTGTTCGGCACATTTCCCGCATCGTGCACTTAAATGGCACGCAGCTACTAAGTGACCTGAAACTTGACATCTTTTGCAATGGAGAACGTCCTGTTTGTGTGGTTCCTCAATCGCAATTTTATGCGTAAACAAATATTTTATTTGTTAAAGCCGGCTAATATCTTCGTTCGGTGGAATCTGTACGATTCGTAAACTCCGAATATTGTTTTCTCTCATATGAGGAGTTTGGAAGTAGTCCAATCTGTGTATACTCAGTTCCGGGCAGATCCTCGATATTTCGAGTAGGAGTTCCTCATTCGTCCATGCTGGGTCAATGTGCCTTATGATGAATGTCTTTGGTTTACTCTGGGCATGTTGAAAAGTGAAGAACTCATGTTTTTTTTCTGTGAGTTTTTTTACTGCCGTGTCGTGGTCCGTCAAAGTTGTTGTCATGATCGAGATTGAGGAGCCTTTGGAATTTGTGGTAAAGTTTCGATGTCCTAGGGCATTCTCGAGCATCTTGATTACTTCCTTGATCATCATCATCATCGGCACTACAACCGGGGACCGGTCTTGGCCCTATTTAGCAAGTCCTAAGGCTTGTTAAATTTTCCATAATGATTTATTTTTTCTGGGCAAGGTCATTAGTCTTGCGCCAGAGGCTCCCCGACGGGGAATCGAACCCCGGTCTCCCGGGTGACAGGCGGGTATACTTCCTTGATGCTAGTTGCATTTTTGATGTAAATTGGTGGTGGCCTCACCTTATTTGTAATTTTGTGTCCAACTGTTTGCCACTGGTCATCTATTTTGTTGGTATATTGGGACGTTGACGGTTTATGTGATGATGTTGGTTGTTAAGGAGATGCCTGATCTTTGCGGATGTACTTCCTTCATGCAGACATCGTCGTAGGTTTTGGTCGGTGATTGCAGAGTGCGTATTTTGTCGGGCAGTTGGTTAATTTGGGCTGTAAGCAGCTTTATTTGTTCCATGGCGTCATTGTACTTCTTCTGGTAGTCGATGGTTGGTTGAGCAAAAAACCTGGAAACATTAACGATATAGCAAATTTACAGAAATATCTACGTTACGGGCAATGCGACCTGTGACTGAAAACCACAAATTGCTTAGTTTAGGAAATTTGTTTATTAATAACTATTTTTTATTAATCTATTCTCTTAAACAAATTACAACATTCAAAATATACGAATTAAAAAGGCAAAGGTCATTTTGGAATTTGTGTGCTTTATTAATTAGATTTTCCTACTTTTTTTTTCTTATGAAACCATTTTGAATGCTTAGTTTATTTTTGACAAGCAAAAAGGTTATACGAGTTTTGGTATGCTAAGCGATTTTTTTACAATCGTTCACACTATGCTGCTTGTTCGGATTAAATTTTTTTTTTTGTTTGTAAAAAGCGTTCCTTTATCGCGGATAACACATTTACCAAGCTTTACTTTTTATTTTAGAAGTTGGAAAAAGTCTTGGAAAGACAATATTTTGTCACCTTTGATGAGATAAAAACAGTCACTTTCCTTTTTTAGATCAGACTTCATCGTGTTTAAAACGATGGATCGTTCGCATTTTGTCTCTTTCAGCAAGCGAGACATTGTTAATTTTCGCGTGGAGACAATTCTGTTATACGAGGGTTGCCTTTTATATTTCGGGCTTAGAGAACAAAAACAAATATTGATCAAAAATCACTTTATTGTATTTCAAAATATTCCCCACGAAGATCTATACACTTTTGCATGCGTTTGAACCAATTGTCGAAGCACTTTTGCCACTCTGATTGAGGTATCTCCAACACATGCATTCTGAATGCAGCAACCGCTTCTTCAGGTGTCGAAAAACGTTGATCTCTCAGTTTGTTTTTTACGTACGGGAATAAAAAGAAGTCATTCGGTGCCAAGTCAGGACTATACGGCGGATGACCCATCAAATCGATGTTTTGGGTGCTCAAAAATGCAGTTGTCGCAGCCGATGTGTGAGAGCTCGCATTGTCGTGGTGAAGAGTGGTCCGTCTTCGGCGGTTGGTTTTCCTGATTTCTTGGAAGACAACTGGCAAACAAATGGTTGTGTACCACTCAGAATTGACTGTTCTGCGTTGTTCTAGTGGTACGGTTGCGGCATGTCCAGTTTTTCCGAAAAAACAGGCGACCATTTGCTTGGAAGTGCTTCGTGCGCGAACAACTTTTGTTGGATTTGGCTCATCTTGAAACACCCAGACAGTCGACTGCTGTTTACTTTCGGGCTCATACGCGTAAATCCACGATTGATCACCTGTCACGATGTCATAGACGTGTTTCGAAGCACCGCGACCGTATTTTTTGAGCATTTCTTTCGACCAATTCACACGAGCCTTTTTTTGGGCGATTGACAAATTGTGTGGGATCCAACGCGAACAAATTTTTTTGACAGTCAAATGTTTATGCAATATTGAATGTATGCTGGTCCCACTAACGCCTAAGGTTGTCTCAATCTCACGATAGGTCACATGACGATCTTCCAATATCAGTTCGCGCACAGCATCAATGGTTTTCGGAACAACAACTGATTTTGGACGTCCTTCACGAAATTCATCTTGGAGTGAACTACGACCACGATTGAATTCACCATACCATCGATAAACACTGGTCCTTGATGGAGCTTCATCGCCAAAAATTGAATTAAGTTCATCCATGCACTGTTGCTGAGTTAATCCACGCCGAAAGTTGTAAAAAATAATCGCACGAAAATGTTGACGATTTAATTCCATTTTTGGGCCGAGATGAATCTTTTAAGTTACTGTAAACAACACAAATAGCGCTCGTATGTCAAAACGTTCTGAGTGCGTATAACCTCAAAAATGTCCAACTTTACGACAGAGCTGTCAATTGCCGGATTGCAACACTAGGGTTGCCAACTCCCGAAACATAAGAGGCAACCCTCGTATAATAGAATGATATATTGTTCTATTATTGAAAATACTCTCCCCCAATACCGACAAATACTCGGTAATAAACATTGGAAGTATGTCCTTATAATAGGATAGATGATGATGGCTTAGAAAAGGCAGATGCGATGGATTTTTGAAAACACAAAAACTGCTAAAGCGCGATGTCGAGGTATATTTAAAGTGGTTGTCCAGGTGAGATTGTGAAGTGTCTAACAGATACACACACAATCACGAACAAATAGTTAAGAACAAAACTGAAAGAATATCGAATAAGAAAAGCATCAGAGCCGTATACCAAGCAATAACATAACAATTGCACATCTGTTGAGTGTACTTGAGAATAGCGATCGAATTCGTACAAGAAGCAGTGGCCTGATGTGTTGAGCATTGGTCCGATTTTTCAAGGATTTTAATTGTCACACCGTTGGTTCGAATCACACATTCTTCACTATTGTCGCAAACACCATAAGACAACGTCAATTATAAAAATGTATAAGAACTTAGAGGTAAACTCTTGGAAGTTGTATCATATGTCATTTTGCAACATATGAGCTCTGTCGTTCTATTTAAAACTTAATATAATACAGAAGTACAGAAGCTGACTAGTGTAACGTTGATGAAAATCCTACACCTACGATTAAGCGATTTTCAATTTGTTTCCGCTTTTGTTTTCCTTTTCTTTGCGCTGAAGTTCTTTTCGGCTTTGAGCACCATTTGCCTGACATTTTGTCTTTTGTCAGTGTTGTGTAACATCATAACTTAAGGTTCAATATCTTACAAAGTTATAAGCCCTACAATAATTTTGTATCCATATTTTATTTGTCATATTATATGTAAACTACTGAAATTTAGTTCCCTTAAACATGATACGTTAAATATAGATTCACTATTTGGAAACGCTTATAGGTCCATATCTGCGGAAGTATCGGAAAATCCAGACTTGCCATTTTAAGTCTAGTGTACATTAAAGCCACGGGGCGATTATAATAGAATGTCCGATCGTCCTCTAACGAAACAAATTAACATTTGGCAATCAAAAAGTTTTTAAAACGAATCTTTTGGAATAATGCTCACTTAAACGGTAACCTTCGGTATACGCCGATTCCCACATCAGTATTAAATAACTCCTTTAACTATTCTACGCACATTCTAGGCACAGGTTTTGTTAGTTATCTATAATGATTGAGCGATATTTGATACTCTGGGCACTCTTTGTATGTCCTTCGAACTTTCTAAATACCACACGGTCACCACAGGTATGTACTTGAATCCAATCACACCTGATCCAAATGTGATCTCACAGCAGTTCGCTACCCGCCCACCAATAAAACGGCCCGTAACCTTGTTATTGTCACCTCATCTCTCGTCTAGTCTGCCGGCTATTGTAAGCGTTCGTTAATTTTATGATGTGCGACGATAATGACGACGATTTGCGTCGTTTTGGTTAATGACCACTGTCCCAGAGTGTGCTGTACCACCAACCGCACGCAAACCCTCGTTCGCGTATGATTGCCTGTTGATGCCATTAAAGAATCGAACTTTATTCTCGAGATCTGAGCGCTTGCCGTGAGATAATCAACGGAAGAATGGAAAAGAGAAAAAAGTGTTTCGAATACCGGCGATAAGACACCGTTTTGGCATTGTCCATCGACTCGTGGATGACAATCGGTGACGCGTTGAGACAACCGCCGAACAAAAGGCATTCTGAAAGGTAGCCATCTATGGTTGGTCGTGTAATCGTGCATCTATCTTGGTATGAATCTGAATCTAAGCCTGTTTCTGAATTTGAGAATGAGTCTTAATCTCCATCTGCATCGGAATCTAAATCGAAATCTAAAGCGGAATCTGTGATTCAGAATCAGAATCCGATTCGAACGGCTCAATTCAGTTTGAGGTAAGTTGTGTATAAATTACAACCTCTTATTGGAGCCGGCATGTTCGACATTAGACTTGTATCTAAAATATGTTTACAGATTATTTTGACTGTTGTTAACTCTTGTTAGGTAATAATTATCGGTTCGAAATGTTCTCGGCGCGATACGGGATGCTTAGGATGATAAACGATTTGTATGCTAATAAAATTGAGTTTTTGATGTTTGAATATAATTTATGAAGTGAGCGGATGAGGTCTCGGGAGGTTAGGTGGTCTTGACGATGCGTCGCTACATTGAATGAGAGATGTCGGTGTGGCTTGGGCAATTTATTAAGTAATTCTGTGAGTTAAATTGAGTAGATTTTATTTGGCATTTGAGAAATGGGCGTAGGATTTGGTTGGACAATCAAGACGGTTTTGTGGATTGAGGTGAAGTGCCATAGGGTTACGTGTTTGGTGGTCTATTGTATGACTTCCTTTTGGTCTTTTATATTCCCTTTCGTTTCTTTCTTTTTCTTTTCAAGTTTACACAAACTTTTCTCCTTATTTTTATTTGAAATTAATGGACTGTTGATGAGGCACACACCAGCTGCACGATGATGTTTTGTTCAATTGTTTAAAAGGAACTCAGTGCCAGTGACGAACATGTGTCGTTGAAGGTGGTGTTCATCGGAGCTTTTTTGTCATGGGTTTATTGTGAAATCTAATGACTTGGGGATGGAGAGGCCTTATCCATGATAATCCACAGACGTGTGTGGTATAACCATAGAGCTATATGAACTATATGTCAGGGATTTCAGGAATGGATGCGTCTATTTAATGGGAAACGCAATAACATCGTCTGAAGGATTGGTAGTTAATTAATATAATATCGCTACTCCTAGTTGTGCATGGTTCAAAAAAAAGATGTATGACCGAAAAAATGTGTATTTACAACACAAAGAAATTCTTTGCAAGCTAGATTAGTGAGAACTTATTGCCAAGACGTTCCCTTTTTTAATCTTTCTACACCTTTTAGAAATACTCCATCAACAGTTTTAACTGTAAATTCGTCATTGATGATACCAGCGTCATCAAAAATGTAGACAACTAAATGCACTATAGCTTCAGTTACATTAACTTTCTATGCCGCAAATTATAAGGAAAGGAAATAAGAAGAATAAGGACGTCTCCTGATGTGGACAATACGTCCAGTTATTCATTTAAGAGATTCCCTATTTTCTTCTGTGCTCAATTATAATTTTTTAACCCTATTTTAAATATAAGATCCTCTTCCAGTTCGGAAATTGGACACAATTTGCCTAATTCCTAAAGTAGATAAATTTAGCCAAGTCCATACGAGCTACAATGATGTATACACTTACAGAAAGATTAACACACATAGTAATGTCAACCACTCATGACCGAAATTCCAAATTGAATTTGGAAGCGTGATCATCACTATTGTGGATAGTGAGAAAGTTTAGAACATGATGTGAACGACTCATCCATAGATACTGAGTATTAACTTCAATCAAACATTGTGAAACTTTGTCTGCCCATTTCGATGAGCGCCCTTTGTGCGAAATTAAGAGGTAATAACTTCGACTATGAAACTAACATTCTTATAGCCACCTGGAAGATAACGCGAATTTTCACTGATTATTTCGCGATGGAAAACAAGGTTAATGAACCATTCCTCGAAACACAACTTTGTAAACAGGGCACTTCAAAATGTTATTCGTTTTAAAAGTTTACCCCGTATGGCAGTTGAGTTGAGTCTAGGCTCCGTGAAATGATCGAGTGAAATTCTTGGTTATTTTTTACGGAGGTAGGCCAATAAACCCATTGAGAAGTTGGAATAGGTGATAGAACAAGCCCTGGCTCCAGATCTTCAGCGAGATACTACAACATAATGCTGATCGATACTCAGAGAATCGTATAGAATAAACGATAGCATGGTGTTGCTTTATGAGACAAAGAATTTCGGAAGTAAATAGCTTGCCAATTTGATCTCGAAGACGGAGAATGAAAACGGACTCGATTTCAATAATATGAGCTTAATCCTCCCATGCTAATAATTACAAACGATGAAGTGAGAATATTATGAACATAATCGAGATTTATCAATGAACGTCGATTTTAGCCTCGAATACATCCTATACACAAGAGTTCAATTTAATTTGGAGTTTACGTTCTCAGTCGGACTGATCTAGCTAGGCAAAATAAATCTGGTTAAATGATGACGTATCTATCCCGACTAAACAATTGCACCTTTGACATATTCTACTCTATTCTATTTATTGCTCTGTTAGTTCATAACTTCACTAACTCGATTACGCTACCGTATCCTGTCCTGTGCACTTTCCCTACACGCTAGGCCATCTGATCCGATTTTCTCAAGGTCATGCCTGACATTATCCTCCCATCTTCCTGGCGGCTTCAGCTTTTCTTCCATCCCCCCTTTAGAGACAAACAGCGAGGCAATAGCCATCAACTCGAAAACGGCAAATATGTTACTTTTTACTTTCCGGATTTGTCTCCCAACCGGTGCAACCTTCAATGGCAGAAGTAAATTCTTTTCGGCGCTCCGTTCAATGCGTTTTGCATGGACTTCAACACAAGAAACCAACCTCACCGTATATACTACGCACAGAAAACCATACATTGATATCAATGTAGAAATGTAGTACCTCGGTAAGATTCTAATATCAGCTTCATATCAGACTTTCTAAAAGTTGGTCCTCATATTACAGTACTGACGAACTGACCGGTACTACAAATCAATACAAACTTAAACGCAAACAATGAAGATAACTCAAAGTTGTCACTCAATGAGGGGTGCAGATCGCCTGCGATAGAGGCAACAATGCTGATATCGATGGACGCGGCTACTGTACAACTATAAAAAAAACTCCCTTGGACGACGAATAAGTTTTCAACTACCACTCAATTCAGCCGAGTAACCTTAACGAAGAACAAAATAATCACATGCCAGTGAACCGAGACGAATTACCAGAACTCTATTAATCAGTGACCGCGGAGTTGCCAAGACGAAGAACTGAAGACATATCTATATGTTTGGCATTCGTCGATTTATCAAACTTTGATGGGTCGCCCGCCTCAAATTTTTGATAAATCTAAGATGCACGACCTCAAAGCATCGGACGCGTCAACTACAACGTAGTAAATATCTCTAACTTATGCTCAAACAAAATCATTAACCGTTAATTTAATGTTTTAATAAATATTCGTCAAACATGGGGCATGACGAATCGGCGGTTTGTTGTTTTCAAATTCCGTTCGCTACTAGCAGATCTCGAGCCGTAGCCCGAGAACGAGCGCCAGTGCGCCGCGGAACGTATTCAAAAATCATTTATTAGAGACTGGATCAATCCGGCTCCTCCTCGGCTTCGGATGCCCTCTTCGTCCCTCTACCGTTTGATCTCTTGTTTTCGAATCTCAACTCTAACTCAATTCATGACCAAAACGATTAATCTTCTTCGTTAGTTCATTATTCTTGGCGTGGCTGTAGTGTGTCAACGCAGCGATTGCAACGCACACTACCTTCTCCCTTTCGCCTTCTTTACCCGTCACTACCACCCTGTTCTTCTCATTCCACGCGTCCCTTTCTACTCCTAGCCACTTTGTGCGTCGATAATTTTTAACGACTCCCCTCTTTTCTCGCAGCTTGAACTTTGATGTCTCAGTCGAGTAGGGACATCAGAAAGTCGGCCGGGAAAACATTTTTCCAAGATTCAGTTGCATCAGGAGGATGAAATGATGGATGTCATGGCTGACGTTCTCTGGCAGCTATCGCTCCATCCATTCGTACGCATTCGGATTAGGTGCCCAAAAAGGAAACTATTCTCCTAAAGGTCGTTGTGTTTTCTGCGAAAAGGTTAGTCGTAGTTAGAAGTCGAAATGCGCACTTCACTACCTCTCTACCTGGGGGTACTTCTGGGGGTGATTTATGCGGAAACCACCTGCGGAGACGATATTTCATCGAGTACCCATGCACAGACGTTGGATCTCCTGCTTGGCCACGAGTTTTGATGAATCAATAAATCAATCGATCGATGGCGATTACTCACGTGATGACCAAACTCCGTCTTGTGTTACATTACAGGTGCTTTTGTCTCAGAGAAACACGAGAACATGGAACGATTTGTATCCTGGGCATCTTGTGAACGACAACGCTCCGCGTCGTTCTGAGAAGTCAAACGATTCGAGGACTGTCATTAATTAGCTCGCAAGTGCGAGTGCTGATTCCCCGAATGAATGTGTTGAGGGTTCCGGATGCTACCAATCAGAAGAAGGAATACGTCCCCGAAGGACACATGCTACTCGGGCTTGAACTGTTGTAATCCTCGCGTTTGCAAATGTCAAAATCGATTATCATTTGCGGTTAAGCGGGTCGAAAAACAGCAGATAAAATGTTAATTCTTGTGAGTCCCAGACAAATGTTGCACTAGATATGAAGCTTCGCTCTTTTCGAGCCATCTGACGAAGGCGATTTCATGGTCATTCAATTCGGGGAACGGCTCTGCTAATGCTTCTAGTGCGGGAACTTGCGTGTGCGCACTTGTACTAATTAAACAGCTGTTAAAAATGAATATGATCAATTAAAAATTCCTTTAACTTTGCCGACACCCTACAGTGAACGACAATATTCACTTAAGGTAACTTTGCACATCAGATCATGTAAAGGGCAATCCTAGCAGATACGCTTAGTTGTGGGATACATAATGGTAGTGCACTTGGTAATCAAGTAGTTGCCGATCAAATTAACGGGCGATAATACATTGTCTACTACGCAGAGCAGTGATGGCATGGCTTACTGATATTACTATAACTCAACAACATGGTTATAGCAATGATATGCTCATAACATGCATACTCTTACTTGGAGTACTAGACTACTATATTACAGTTTGCAATTTGAATTGCCATTAAGTGGTTCTTGGCGTGTTCCACTCCTTTACTCAATTTTCCAAGTTGTAAACGAGCTCTTAATTTATTAGAAGATACACGATTTTTACACTGGTAGAATGGCAATCCTCCTTAACGTTTACTTTGACTTGTTCTGCTGCAATTATAATCCTTTCCACGCTGTCGTTATAGTACCTACTAATCTCAGTATGAAATTCGAGGAAACAATATTTTTCTGTAAATGTTAGTCTCTCATGTAATGGAAAGTAGCCAGTGCGGTGAACCATTCGCCCCTGACTTTCGGGGTATCAGCCACATTTCCGTTGATGTGAAAGTTTCCGATCAAAGATACAAGACATTTTTTTTTATAATTTATTTTTATTTTTCTACATAGTCTCCTTGTAACCCTACACACTTCTCCCAGCGATGCTCCCATCGCTCTAACCCGTCCAAATAGTACTCGGCGTTTTTCTCTGCAAAATAACTGTTCACGAAGGTGATTGCCTCCTCACTTGACGAAAATGTCTGTCCTTCGAGCGCAATTTTTAGATTAGGGAACAAAAAGAAAACAGTTGGGGCTAGATCTGGTGAGTAAGGCAGATGGTCAAGCAGTTCAAACTGTAATTCGTGGATTTTCGCCATGGCAACCGCTGCGGTATGAGACGACACGTTGTTTTGGTGAAACAGGATTTTCTTTTTCTGCAAATGTAGCCGTTTTTCCGCAATTTCTGTCTTTAGTTGGTCAAGTAATATAATAGTTTTTCCTTTTTGAAGATAATCGATTAAGATAACTCCATGACTATCCCAAAAAACAGTCGCCATCACTTTCCCAGCCAAAAAAACAGTTTTTCCTTTCTTTGGCGCAGAATCCCCCTTTGCAGTCCCCTGTTTTGACTGTATATTTATTTCGGGCGTATAATGGTGTATCCAAGTTCCATCGACAGTAATTAATCGGCGCCAAAACTCGGATTTATTGTACCTCAACTGCGCCAACAGAGAGTTGGGAATGTTCATTCGAACACGTTTTTGGTCTAACGTGAGCAAACGCCGCGCCTAACGCGCGGACAGCTTTCTCATGCCTAAATCTTGATTTAATATATGATAAGCCCGTTCTTTGGACATTTTTATATCATCTGCTATCTCTCTCACTTTAATTCGGTGGTCGTCTAGCATCATTTGATGAACTTTAGCGATGTTATCGCCAGTTATTGCAGTTTTTCGACGTCCCGAACGTTCATCGTCTCCCAACCTCTAATGGCCACCGTTAAATTCAGCTGCCCAAAATTTCACAGTGGTAAATGATGGTGCAGAGTCCCCATACGTAGAGTCCAACTCACCTTTGACTTGCGTAGGCCAATTGCCTTTCAAAAATAAAAATTTAATGATAGCTCGATACTCTACTTTATCCATTTTCACAAAAACACTCACATCGACTCACTCAAACGACTGTCAAATAAAAACTGCGCGTTGAAAATGGTTAAAATTTTGGTGAGTCACAGTCAAAAGATGCACAACTACATTTACTAGCTAGTATTTGACGAGTGCTGCTATCTTCACGATGCGGTCGGAAACTTTTCAACCCACCTGTCTACAGTGTGTTAAGGATATGTATTGCGTTGAGGTAACAATATTTACCGTATTTTAGTAAAATGTTATGGCATATTTTTTATTGAAAAAGTGGTTTATTTATCTAATATTTAGCATAGCACAATTATTCCGTTTTCGGAGTTTTGCTTATGAACAGCTGACGCGTGTGCTTTTTAAAATTCTGATTTGAGGTTAATTGTAATTCAAACATGTGTTTGATTTGCCTTTGCCACGATGAAAGAGAGAGATGTATGTATATATGCTTTTGTTGATTGAGTCCACTTAGAAAATATGGATGCATTTTCTTCTTTTGAAAAAGATCTGCTTAAGAAATATGGGCCGATTATTTTGAAATTGGCCTTCCTAAAAAGTCATGTTATATGTTTCATTTTGAAGCAAATTGTTACTTATATTTGCAGTACCCTTAAGATTTTGTAAAACGAAAATTGAATGGTATATGAAAATACTATTACTATTAATTGGCCTAGAAGAACTCGGAAGTTCATGACCTCACTGACTCTGACACGCCCCCGTTTCCTGTCCTGTGCACTGTCCTACCACGCATAGCCACCTGGTCCGATCTCCTCAAGTTCGTGCTTTACATTGTCCTCTCATTTCCGTCACGACCTTCCCATTGGTAATTTTCCCGTTGGTTTCCTATCAAGAATTCTACGCACGGCCCTATCGACCACCATTCGCGCTACATGTCCGGCCCATCTTAATCTTCGCGACTTGATTACTCTCATTATTGTAGGTTTGCGGTATAGCACACGCATCATGCATGCGAACAAAAAGAATTTTTAGAAGCCGTTACCAACTTTTTATAAACTCGGAGCTGCCTAGAAATTTTAAAAACTAAGCACCTAACAATGGAATAGTCTTGCAAGATATCATACTTAAACTGATCATTTATTTCTGACGTTAAAACGGGAAAAATTTGGGCCCAAGCAATGAACAGGGCACAATTTTGGGCATGTGTTAATCGTTGTATATTATTTAAGGGCAAAAAAGTTACACTCACTAGCAAAAAAAAAAAAACAAAAAAAAATCTAATATAATGTTGAACTTTATAGTTCTTGGGATATTTTTCAGAAATGGTAATTTATTTTCATATCGCAGGAGACAATTTTAAATATGAAAAAAATGGGCAAGATTTTTGAATATCAACTTTAATAATTAACATAGGAAAGCTGTAATGGACTTTTCTCTTGTATCTAGAGCTAGTTCATCAAAGAAAATACGGCTTCGACCGGCACGTTTGTTCCAAGCACACAGAAAAATAATTACAATTTGAAAGTTGACATAGTTAAGGTTATTGCTTTGAAAATGGTGAAATATACCCATTCAACACTTTTCTGTAAAGACATTTTGTTCATTCGGCGACTTTTTGTAATCCTACGTACTCAAAATAGTTCTGAATCTTTGTTACAGTTGACATGACCGTTTTTAATCAAAATATTTAACACCTTTTAATATTTGCAATGGCGCAAGACTAATGACCTTGCCCGGAAAAAAAACAAATCATTATGGAAAATTTAACAAGCCTCAGGACTTGCTAAATAAGGTCAAGACCAGTTCTAGGTTGTAGTGCCGATGATGATGATGAATATTTGCAAAATTAACTTTTGTTAAATTAGAAAAAAAAATTCAAACTTTCGTTGAACACAGTTCACTGGATGGTAATGTCTAAAACCTTAGACGTTTTGTGGTCGGTTTCTTTAAAAGTTAACATTAAACTACTCGAAGTAGCCGCTCAATCACAGTCACCCGCGAACTCTCTTACAGAGAACACCAGTTTAACAGTGCGCCAGTTAAAAAGTGAAGTGACTACATATTTAAAAAGTAAAAGTATGTCAAAAGCAAGTTTTGACAACAAATACAATTCCTAAGAATTCACAAACAAAAGACAACAAGGACACACCAGTAAACTAAATATTAATGTAACAAGCGCGACAAACAATAAATATACTCGAGTTCACGCCAAAAGTTTAAATTCAATAGACATGTGGTGACCAAAATTAAAACAGTGAAGATAGTCAAAACAATGAAATTCAGAAACCAAACAAAACAAATAAAAAACGTAAAAACTTAATTGTAAATACTAAGTGAATTAAAAACACAAAAAAATCAAATAAAACCTAAAAGCAAATGTGCATATTGCAGTGAAGTGCGAAAAATAAAATAATAATCAACTATAAGAAACATAATATATCACCTCGGTCGCAAGCGCAAAAAACAAAAATTAAAATATATTGCTCGTTAAGCAATCTGTATTTACCAGGTGTACCGGTATAAATGCATTAAATAAAATCAAAATAAGTGCATATAAAAACAGTTCAGTGAGGTGCAAAAAGTGTTCGAGACAATAAAAACAAAAACAATAAAAAGATAACACTTCGGTCGCAAACGCGAAAATTAAAACAAACAATATATTGCTTGTTAGGAAAGCAATCTTTAAATCGTCGTTTGGCGCGAGTGCAAGCTTACTGACTCTTAGCAGGCGGTAGGCGAGTTCAACTCAGCTTGCAGGAGAAATCAAGTCGACGTGGTTCAAAAGGTCGCCTTTGTTTTTTTTTAATGAAAACAAGCTGGAAAGAACCAGAATGAACACGGAGGACGATAAGAACACGACAACGCACAAACGAAAAGGCGCCCCGAAAAACTCCATTGTGACGCGAAGCAAAACCGCGAAATTGACGATGGATAAAGGAGATCAACAATTGGCGGACGACAGTGAGCTTCCCTTCCCCTCCAATTTTAACATATATGGGGCAAATAATTCATTCGCTTCTCTTGCATCCTCAGAGTCTGAGGATGAAGAGGAAGAGATAAGTGAATTGGAGGCGAAACTGGCGATGGCAAGAGCCCGATTACAAGAGAGACGCCGAAAGAAAAAAATAGCGGCGCTCGAACAAGAACAAAACCAGCAACAACTACAAAAGCTAAAGCCAAAAGTCGGCCAACAGCAACAATTTCACCATCAACAGCAACACCAACTTCAACATCAGCACCATCAACAGCAACAGCAACAATCAACACAAAAGCGATCAACGAACCAGCAAGCAACACAGCAGCAGCAAAGCAACAATAACAGCGGAAAAATAAAGATGCCACCAATCAACACCATAGATGTTGACTGTAAGGAATTGGTAAGTCTTTGTAAGCTAGCCATAGGTAATAATTTTGCAGTTAAAAGACTGACGGGTAACAGGCACGCCATTCAAACATATACGGTGGCAGACCACGACAAAATTAAAGAGGTCTTAAAAAGAGCCACCGCGGAATTTTACTCGTTCACGCCGAAACAAACGAAGAGCGTAACGGTTCTATTAAAGGGTGTCGACCCTGAAATGGAACCGGAGGCTCTGCTCGAAATGCTTCAAAACCTGAAGCACGAAGATCTCGAGTTTACCGCGGTAAAACCATTCACCACACCCAAGGCAAGAAGGGAAAACCGCAAGCTACCCTTCTTTTTGGTGCAATTAACACCCAGCAGTAGGATTGGTGGTCTAAGAAAAATTACAGTCTTGGATCATCAAATGGTCACATGGGACAAATTAAAAAAAGGCAGAGACATCCTGCAATGTGTACGTTGCCAAAGGTTTGGTCACTCGGCGGCTAACTGTGAAATGCAGCGCCGTTGCGTAAAATGCGGAAAGGACCATAAGGCAGAAGAATGCCCTCTGGGAAAAGAAAGGGTAGAAGACAAAGCCCTTCTAAAGTGCGCAGTGTGTCGGAATGAGGGACACCCCGCTAACTATCGAGGATGTCCTAAATTCCGAGAAATAATGGCAAGAAGTGTGACCCGGCAAAAAAACACAGAGCCAGCTCGTACTACAACAATGCCCGTAACATCGCAGCGGTCGTACGCACAAGTTGCTTCGGGTGGGAGAACACCAAATCAGGCTACATCACAGGTAGCCACAAATACTCCCACACGGACTGAAACAACACCGCAAGCGGACGTGTTCGCAATCCTGCTCAATCTGCAGAGACAGATGACACAGCTACAAAGCCAAATAAACGAGATCTACTCGCATTTGCCCAGTCTAAATAACAAGTCGATATAAACCCTCTAACCACAACATCAATAAAAGCTCTTGTCGTGAATGTAAATTCACTAATAAGAACTGAGAGAAGAGCCAATCTTTTTAACCTGTTGCAAGAGGAACAACCTGATGTACTTCTGGCGGGGGAAACAAAGTTAAACCAGAGACATAAGATAGGACATAAAAACTACGATATTATACGAAGAGATCGACCTAACTCCTCTCAAGGGGGGGGTGTCGCAATCTTTATTAGAAAAGGGATCAATCATAAAGTAATATATAGTGGAGAAGTGCGCAGGTTCCGGGTGCTGGAAGCCTGTATCGTCCGCATACCCCTTCAGCAAGGAAGGGGTTTGTATGCGATTGCGGTCTACGCACCTGAGGAGCACCAACAAAACCTATTTATAGCTGAGCTCGAGACACTCTTTCGATGCTTACAATTGCACCTGGACAAAAATTACTTTATCCTAGGGGGAGATATGAACGCCAAGCATAGAAATTGGGGAAATTATATATCTAATGCCAGAGGAAATCAGTTGGCTCGTTGGTTAGATCAGTATCATATTGAATATAGAACTGACCTGCTAGCTACGAAATATCCATCGTTCCCCAGAGGTAGATCGTTCTTAGATATCTTGCTAATCGACTCACGACTGAGATTACTTAACACCAACAGACGAAACACAAACTGTTTACGCACAATTGAATACGACAGCGACCACTGTGCATTCACGGCAGTAATAGAGCTTCCGAACGAGCTCGCAGATCTGGAGGAATTCGTGATCCCGCAACCCTATAACTACAGGGCAATGCGATGGCCGCGGTTCACCAGATCATTAACAAGAGAACTTTGTTCGAATGACTTGAATCTGCCAGTAAACAGAAACCTGACAAATGACGAAATCGACAAATACATTCAACAAATGGACGAAACCGTAAAACGAACAATGGACAAAACAATTCCCAAAACAACAGTTACAGATCACATTAACATGTACAGAAACGCAACAATAAACGCACTCCACAAGAAAAAGAGCAGACTGCTATCGAAATTAAAACAATTACACAGACAGTTTACAGACAAACAAGACCAGGAGATAATATCACTGAAATCTCAATTAAAAAACCTCCAACAATTACTTAAAGCTAATTATAGATTAGCAACAAATTTGTATTGGAACAACAGAATTCGAGCTATAAAAACTAATAACCCGAATATGTTCCCACAAATAAATAAAATATTCAGGAGAAATAATCAAAACGAGATTCAGTGTCTCCAAATTCCACGTACCGAGGTAAACAAGCAGCTGCTAACCAACATCGGCATAGATACAGAGAACGCTATCCTCAATAGTGAGCTCTTCGTGATCGAAGATCCTTTGGAGAGGGCGAACGCTGTGGGAGCTGTCTTTCAGGAAATGTACAAGGTGAATGAAAGCATTCACCGAAACCATGACCTGGAGGACAGAATTCGACTGAATCACCTGCACCTCAGGAATGAAATCTCACTTTGGCAATCGGAGAATCCTGGTTTCACGGAATTCAGTGACGATAATCTGTCAATTGACATTAATGCCAATGGTGAGGCTAATAGCCTTTTAATCACAAGGGAAGGAATCCAGAGTATCTTCGACTCATTAAGAAGCAAAAAGTCAGTGGGAATAGATGGAGTACCTAACATCGTACTCAAGAACCTGCCCCCAAAGGCAATAGATATATACACGGTCCTGTTTAACAACGCGTTGAATAATGCATATTATCCCGCGCGTTGGAAAACGGCTATCATTCAGCCCATCCCAAAAAAGGGCAAAGACTGTGCAAACCCAATGAACATGCGTTCGATAAGTTTACTCCCAAGCATCAGTAAAGTATTTGAAAAAATCATTAACAAAGCTCTGCTAAAATGGGTAGACGACAATAGCATTATTCCAAATAACCAGTTTGGCTTTAGGGCGGGTCATGAAACCACACATGCCGCAGCTAAACTGGTCTCCGACATACAATGGAATAAATGTAGGAACCAATGCACAGGTGCCTGTCTGATCGACTTGGAAAAAGCCTTTGATACCGTCTGGATCGAAGGGTTGTATTACAAACTGGTCAGACATGGCATACATAAGCCTTTACTATATGTACTTTACGATATGTCAAAGGACAGGAGGTTCGTGGTCAAAAGTGGTAATGTGACCTCTAATAAAACGTATAATATCAAGAATGGCTTGCAACAGGGTGCGGTACTCTCTCCGATTCTTTTTAACATTTACATTAGCGACTTATTAGAAGTACTTCCGCAGGCTATTGCGTACGCAGACGATCTCATAATTTACAGAACAGCTCCGAAAGTTGCGATCATAAATAAGTTAATACAGCGAG
Organism: Microdon myrmicae; assembly: GCA_963931805.1. Taxonomy (NCBI): domain Eukaryota; kingdom Metazoa; phylum Arthropoda; class Insecta; order Diptera; family Syrphidae; genus Microdon; species Microdon myrmicae. The sequence goes on along the minus strand of OZ007497.1, from coordinate 3,537,987 downwards.
ACTTCAACAAAGTGCAGCGCTATTGCGATGACTGGAAGCTTAAGATCAACTTCCAGAAATGTGAAGCCATCCTATTTAGAACTCCATTATATAAAGCCACGTACGACACAAGGAAAAACTGGCGAAAGTTAGTTATCGTGGGACCGCATGGAGATAAACTGGAAACCAAGAGTTTAGTTAAATACCTGGGCATCTGGCTAGACCAATATCTGTATTTCAACAGACATGTAGAGGCTGCTTTGCTCAAAGCGAGGAAAACTTTCGCTATGACAAGGAGGCTATTTCACAGTAGCCAACTTGACAGCAAGGTAAAAGTCATATGCTACATGACACTAATCAGGCCAATGCTCGTATATGGTTGCCCAGTATGGTTTAACATAGGACCAAATTTGATGGAAAAGATTCGGGTGTTCGAAAGGAAGTGTCTCAGAAGCTGTCTCAGATTATATCGGACACCGGAATCGGACTATAAAAAGTATTACTCAAATGAGACTTTATATAATGAAGCGTACATAAATAGGGTGGATAATTTTATGATTAAATTAATCAGAGGACATATTGCGAGAGCAATAAGCTCGTCCAATGACCTAATTTTCGGGGCCTATTATCCAAACACTCTGTACTATGAGAGCGTGCGTCGCAACGGCTTTGTTCCACCAGAGGCGTTCCTTGACTTGGATATGAAAGGGCTTATACAGGATAGATCCGGAATTCCGCTGATCTATCATGTAAGTAGATCATCTGTAGACGGGCGATTGTACTACGACCGGGAAGTAGCGCGCACCGAAGAAGAGCTCCTGCGCTTCAGTAGGGCTATCTCCCACAGAGACCGGGACGATAGTATTAGACAGCGTCAACAGTTCTGGTGGTTGAATGGCATATAAAGACCTGGGTACCAAAGTCGGTAAAGAATCATACTATCATCAGCTAGCTTACATAGACTTAGCTTTTCTAGAATTAGGGTAGTATAAGATTTAAGTTAAGTTAGGTTAAGTGCTTTTACATAAAAAAAAAAAAAAAAAAAAAAAAAAAAAAAAAAAAAAAAACAAACGTAGGTAAGTTAAGTAAGTTAAATTTTAAGAAAAAAAAAAAACAAAAAAAAAAATTGACAAAGTTTTTCAAATTTTTCTTTGTCTCAAATAATTATAAGTATTGCCACAAAGTTCTGTCGCCGAAAGGCAAATTATACAAATGTTAAGTAATGTTTAGCTTAGAGCGTCTGCGAAGGACCAGTAAGTTATTATATAAGATAATTAAGCTAGAATTTAAGCATTTTTTGTCTAGCCTTTAATTTAGAAATTAAGAATATAAAAAGAAAAATAAAAAATGTTGTAAAAAAAAAAAAAAAAAAAAAAAAAAAAAAAAAAAAAAAAAGCCGCTCAATCAGAATTTTTTTCACCCCTGACAACAGATGATGAACATGTTTGCTTTATAAATGGGTAAACCGTTTGTAAATTAACATTAGCAAAGCGATATCATTACATTTCAAAAAAACTATGTAAATATCACATATATCGCGAAAGTAATCTTCAATTTAAAGAGTAAGCAAAACAGTGTCATACGCCGTCGGGTCGCGCTGTAGTACTCCGGCAAGCCCTACAATTTGCTTACCCCATAGAAACAATCTCTTTCCCCCACATACAAATCCCTACACCCAAATCAACATTGAATTCAATGTCAACCAAATCGAACTAAACGTTCAAATTCTCATTTATTGAATTCAAATTAATTTATTCAATTCAATGCATTTGTTCGATTCAATTTCAATTAACACCTAAATTTCCTACAAGATGCAAAACCGAAAAGTGCACGAGTCCAAACAAAAACCTATCTATTTGACCCGCCGACACACAATTCAAGCAATCATAAACATCGTAAAGCATGTGCCAGATGTTTTATGACTTGAAAATGCACTAATTTAGAAACTAACACCTAATTCCCACGGATCTTGTGTTACCCATCCGAAGGACACGCAAACTCTTGCCAGATGGATAACAAAAACAAAAACCCAAATTCCAGTGCATATCCTCGTATGCACTATAGTTCCATGAGAATTCATAAAACCGAACGATCATCCTAAACATTGAGTATAGCGAAAATCGAGATTTTCCATCTGACACGTTCGTTTCAAGATACAAAATCGCGACTTGTTTCTAGTTAAGATGCATCGCGATCTCCGGGAGGCAGTCAATCAACGTACATGGTCCCCGGCGGAAGTGCTGCTGGACCACGATCAGAGCGAACAGCATCTAAGAACAACATAGAGCAAAGTCCTTGGAGGTGGTGTCCCCAGGAGAATCGTTCTTTTTCCAATTAAATAAAATAAAATGTGAATTTAAGTAAACAAAAGTATTTTTTATTATTTTGGAATTGTGCGTTCGTCACAAAACGTTGGCTGCTCCAGCACAGGCGACGACTTCCAACCAGGAACCGGTGAGTAGAGCGGGGGCACGCCCACAAAACAGATCTTTGCAGCTTTCCTCGATTTTGGGCATCACCAAGAGGCGCCAGGTTGCACGGCGCAGGGACACTATTCCAAGAACGACGTCCCACGAACGATCGGTTGCTACTCTTCCCTCAAGGTTTGAGGAAGCATGGCGACGACCACAGCGGGTCCCCTCCGGAGCGGTCTTAAAGAGATCCCCCATCCTTTTCAGGAAAAGGTGACACGCTACCTGGGAGCGAGGCCAATAATGTAACACGACAGCGCTACCGCTGCGATAGTTCACGCGCTTACCGCAGGCCGCCCTTTCGCTTTGAATATAATTTATAATATTTTGTGTACAACAACTGTCGCTATATACAATTGTCCGAAACGAGACACGTTTTACATTGTTTTACGTTTTTATGTTTGCGTTTACGTTTACGTTTTTACATTGTTTTGTGCGCACCGGGACGGAGTGGCTGCAAATTGGAGGTATGGTCACCTTCGTCATGCTTCGTATTCGGCTAAATATCTTACGTTATCGATATGAAAGCGTCTAATGAAAGTATACATACTTAGTGTGTGGGACTTAAAAATATCAGTTTCTTCAATAGTCAGGGGTAATGGAACCACTTATCAACCGTCAACTTTCGAAATATCTGGAATCAAATGACCGCCAATATGGCTTGCGTAGCAACAGGTCCACAGGAGATCTGATGGCGTACCTTACCGAAAAGTGAAGCCGTTCCATGAGTGATCTCGGCGAAAACAAGGTAGTCGCATTGGATATTTCAAAAACGTTCGACAGAGTTTGGCATCCAGCCCTTTTGTCAAAATTGCATTCATATGGAGTGGACAATTCCTTGATCCAATGAATAAGAGACTATCTTTCTGGTCGTTCAATTCAAGTGGTTATTGATAGTGTCAAATCTGCCTCCCATAAAATTAATGCAGGAGGTCCCCAGGGTTCTGTACTCTCACCCACTCTCTTCCCCATCTCTATAAATATTCTTTTGTCCATTACTCACAACCCAATTCACTCGTTTGCTGATGATAGCACGTTGAGTTTCTCACACTTATATGAGCACTCTCAGGCGTACCACAAGGAAGTGTCCTGGGACCTTTACTCTTCTTACTATACACAGCAGACATCCCAACAACCAAGAACACACTCATAGGCACCTTTGCTGATGATACAATTATAATATCAGCCGACGATAATCAAAAAACAGCTACACAACAACTGCAACAGGCACTCAATGAAATTAGCCAATGAAATCTATTCACGTAACATTTACATTGTGCCGATCAGATAACAATATTTCTACATATCTCAACGGAATTCCAGTTCCTAAAGCAGATTCAGCGAAATATCTCGGCATACATTTGGATAGCAGACTAAACTGGAGACATCATGTAAAACAAAAAGCTGAACAAATAAAGCTGAAACGTAGACATATGTATTGGTTAATCGGGAATCTCTATTGTAAAAGTTTGATCTATCAATCTATCATCAAGCCGATCTGGGTATATGGAATCCAATTATGGGGTTGTACAAAGCAATCCAATAGAGATATAATTCAACGAAGCCAGAATAAATTCCTTCGAATTATCACGAATGCCTACCGTTTTGTGATAAATCAGGAAATTCACGATGACCTACAAATCGAATGGATCTATGAAGTTATATAAGAATGTGCTGTCAAACACGAAAGACGCCTACATAATCATACCAACGTAGAAGCTATTCAGCTCTTGGATATTACCCACGAATGGAGACGGCTAAAACGGACGAAACCTCATGAATTAACGTGTTAAAATCTAACATACTAAAATCCAGTTGGGAGCTGAACACTGGTACAGTAAACCCTTTTACACGTTTTACTTAATTAAACTAAATTAAGCACAATTTAAACCTAGTATTAAATTAAATTGTTAAGATTTACTATTATTTACTATCCAATAAAGGATGTTATCTATTAAAAAAAAAAAAAAATAAAAAAAAAAAAATATATATATATATAAATAAATATATATATATATATATATATATATATATATATATATATATATATATATATATATAACAGTTCAATTGAAAAGTCGCCGGCCTTCCATAGTAAAACACATTTTTTCGGCAAAATTCGTTTTTTTTTTATTCAACATAATTCCCTTCGAGGGCGATACACTGATTATAGCGACCCTCCAACTTTTCGATACCTTTTTTGTAGTACGATTTGTCCTTTGCTTCAAAATAGGCCTCTGTTTCGGCGATCACCTCTTCATTCGACGAAAATTTCCTCCCAGCGAGCATTCTTTTGAGATCTAAGAACAGGAAATAGTCGCTGGGGGCTAGATCTAGAGAATACGGTGGATGCGGAAGCAATTCGAAGCCCAATTCATGGATTTTTGCCATCGTTTTCACTGACTTGTCACACGATGCATTGTCTTGGTGAAGCAGCACTTTCTTTTTTTTCAAATGCGGTCGTTTTTCGTCGATTTCGTCCTTCAAACGGTCCAATAACGCTGTGTAATAGTCGCTGTTGATGGTCCTTCCTTTTTCAAGATAGTCAATGAAAATAATTCCGCGCGCATCCCAAAATACAGACGCCATAACCTTGCCAGCCGACTGTTGCTTTTTTCCACGCTTTGGGGCGGGTTCATCGTGTGCAGTCCACTCGGATGACTGTCGATTGGACTTCGGAGTGAAATGATGGAGCCATGTTTCATGCATTGTCACATATCGACGCAAAAACTCGGGTTTATTACGCTTGATCATCTCCAAACACTGCTCCGAATCATCAATTCGTCGTTGTTTTTGGTCAAAAGCGAGCTCGCGCGGCACCCACTTTGCACAGAGCTTTCTCATACCCAAATATTCGTGAATGATATGATGTACACGTTCGGTTGATATCTTTAGAGTGCCTGCTATTTCATTCAATTTCAATTTACGGTCATTCAAAATCATTTTGTGGATTTTTCTAATGTTTTCGTCGGTAACAACCTCTTTTGGGCGTCCACTGCGTTCACCGTCTTCGGTGCTCATTTCACCACGTCTAAACTTAGCATACCAATCCTTGATGGTTGATTTTCCTGGGGCGGTGTCTGGAAACTCATCAAGCCAAGTTTTTGCTTCAACTGTATTTTTTCCCTTCAAAAAGCAATATATTATCAACACGCGAAATTCCTTTTTATCCATTTTTTTCACAATAACAGAAGTTGCTTCACTCAAAATACTATAATTCACAAACTTATGATCCGACATCTGTCAAATTTATACACGCGTCTTTTGAAGATTAGGGCTAACTAAAAATCATATGGATTTAATTCTAGTGCCGCCATCTATGTGTCAGGCCGGGGACCTTTCAATTGCCCTGTTATATATATATATATGAACACTTTCATCCAAACTCTTCGAACGTCATTAGCCACCAGCAGCTTAAATTAAATTGTTAGTAGTCTCTTGTCGTCAAAGGCGAGCCCCAAAGTAAATATACTGTCGATAAACGGCACTTGCATCGACGAAGCCAAAGAACTATCAATCCTCGGCACTTGAATTAATTCGACTCTTAATTGGAATGACCACATATTTGAAGCTGCGAAAAGTGCAGCCAACTGTGTGGGGTTCCTTAAGAGTATGCACAAAATACTTCACTCCATCCAACCTGGCCACTATTTACAAGGCGTATATTCATTCCAAAATGGACTTCAACTCCCATATTTGGTTAGGCGCATCCAAAACTGCACTACACGTGCTCGACAGGATGCAAAAACTAGCAGTGAAACTTATTACGAACTCAGCTGTAAGTCGTTTAATTCCTTCATTAGATACTAGGCGCTACGTATCATGCCTATCTCTTTTCTACAGGTATTATCACGGTCGTTGTTGAACTGAACTTGCTGAATGTGTTCCGCCTCTTCAGACATTTTCCCGCGATACCCGTTAATTTGAGAATACGGATCAGTTCACATTAAAAGTCAACTTCAGGCGCACAAATAAACATAGAGAGTCATTCTTTAGCCAAACGACACGAATGTGGAATGCTTAACCCTATCATGTGTTTCCTGGTCGTTGTGATGTCCAGGTATTCAAGACCAATATACATCGATACCTCCTTTCCTTATTCACTTCCTCTCCTTGTGCTCGCACTGTGCTCTGACATTTAAGGGTACTCACATATCCCCTTTTGTGCGCGCATTAGTGGAGAAAAAAAAGTTTCCCATTTTTGAGCCCCACTACTGAGAACGAAAGTATTCTTTCCCCAAACAAAATCATTCCTAAATATAAGTATTAACGCGCTTCTTCCATCATCCGAAATTCGTATGTGGTGTACGAATTCGCCCACTTCGGCAAATAACCAAAAAAGTTTCCAAAGATCTATATCTACACTCTGCAAATCGAGAAACAAAAAACACCCTAGCCTCTAAGTCTACACAACGGCTCACGTTAACTCTTAACTATAAGCCACGCAAGGCGAAAACAAACAAAAAAAGGAATCTTTCTTCTAGTGTACACATATTAGAATTGTTATTGACAGCTGTGAACAATACTATAACTTTGACATTTCATACTTGATATTACATTGTAAACAGCTTTTATAGAAAATTGTACATTCAAATTGCCGCAAAAAGAAAAAGTTTGCACAGAAGATTTTTGTCTCCTGGTACTGTTGCTATTCCCATGAGACCAAACAGACTTCCTCTAAGTCGATCAAATGTAGTCGTACAGGTCAATATGAGTCTTCTAATCTCGACGTAATTCTGCAGAGTTGTATATCAGACGCATCACTATACGGCACAGACTTCTTGTTTATTTGGAGGCATCCTTGTACAAAATTAAATTAATTCACCAACTCTTGCTTAGTATATGCGAATTTTGTCACCCAAATGTCAGAAACCGAGGAGGATTTTCGGCAAAAATGATCATGAGTGGTAAATTAATTGTTGGTTAGTTGTTGGTATTATTAGGTCTCTTTCTTCATGACCAAAAAGGTGTGTTAATATGGTATCTTCGGAAAAGGCCAATTTAATATCATAAGCCAAGGCCGTAGATTAACCTTAAGGCCAATATTTGACAGAAAATAGCCACCACAAAATGCTCGCCAAATTGATTGAAAATGCCGAAAAATGAATACATTACATCATGAGAGCTCAGGATTACCACTTGCGGGATATCTTATTCAAAAATTAATGTAAACAGATTTCTTTAAATCGAATTAACTGAATTTTTTTTTTGAACAGCAGGAAAAGCCGCTTATAATGATTTTTTTAGAAACAAAAGCGCTCACCTAAGTTGGGCCATTCTGTATTCTTTTACTATATAAATTATATTCTCCGGACAATAAAAACGTTTTCGCAATCCATCTGGTGGTCATCTTGACGTTTGTAAACTGTTGACGACATCCATCAAATTTGAAGATGATAAAGAATTCACACCAGTATGCAACATAATTTGTATCAACTAACTGTGAATTATAGAAATGAAGCAAAGGTGGGTTCTTAGGAGAAGTATTTGTCTTGGATAGCATGTGTATTTGGTGCGGATTCGCACTAAATGCAGTCAGTGGATTCGCAACTGAACGCCGTCAACGACAACTAAATCAACAAACAGCAAATAGTTGTCATAATAACAGCATAACAACTAAATTTCTATCTGTCAAGCAAATTCAACAACAAACTTTCTTCTTTCGTAAGCTTTTGGCGACACAGTTCACAAATTTTGTAATCCACAAAAATCAGAGGAATCAAACACTCCCCAAAAGTTTATGGAAACAAAACTCTCACAACATAAAGCTGTTGCCACATCTATTCATCCATAAAGTTTTAATATTATATACGGTTATCAGTTTTAGTCACAGTGGTAAAGAATAGATATTCTCAACAAAGTACTAGCGATTGATCTGTAACAATTGATAATTTTTTTTATTTTTCCTAGTTGACAATTTTATGTTTTCGAAGCTAAGTATTATTTTGAGAACACTTTGTGCTGATTACTTATCCTTTTTGACTAGTTGGGAAAGGAGAAACGTTATACGCATTCCAGAAAAACTTTATTTAAAATTCACACCCTCCATTGAAAAATTGACACAAGAGTGCTGCTTTAGAAGTGCATTCGCTTACCAAGCAATCGAATTTAATGAAACAGGACAATCCTATTTACTGTGTGTTGCACCACCAGCTCATCTGGTCACGTGTTGATCACACTTCGAGTGTCAAGTGAATTGCACTTTTGACAATGCCAATCACTTGTATACTCACCTTAATGGTTCTATTAAGGTACAGCGTCGTAGGACGTGTGCATCGCACATGATATGTGATCCCTTGAGACACTGAATCATCTCAAGACACCCGAAAAATTTGCTACCCCACTCAATAATAGAAAACAAAACGAGTCGAAGAATGTATCGACAACATCCGTGGCACAATCAACAGGCCATTAATCAAGCGAACACACACGGCGCCCCCAGAAATGTGTGCCGTTAATAGCACCTCTCTACAGCGCCAGCGCATCGAATCAAATTGATGAAGTTGCTTGGAATGTCAGTAGACGTCGGTGAGCGGCGATTCGACATGAACCCCACCCAATAGAGGCCCAGTACGATTGACATACGATTGATGACCTTTACTATTCGTTTCCCAAGGCGCCATGTTGGATCACGATCGTACGCAACCGTTGCGGACTGGTGGACAATGCACTCATCCATTGACTATGAAAATAGCTCGTGGATGCGCTGAATGCCAAATTCCTAGAAACCGCCTCAGCATAAGTTTGCATGCAATCCAATTAACGGATTTGCAATGAATTACACTTTCGTAGTCTTCTCGCCTCGTAACATTCCAAGTCAAAGGTGAATCCGCACCCCACTTCTCGGCCTCCCAATCGAATGATTTAATTAGATTATCGGTGTGCTTAATGAAAACATTTCTAGGATGAAGTGATCCTAATTAAACGGTTGTCATGGTCGCGAGAAAACATTGCACGATGGGCCACACACTTAGTGCGGACATAAATTTTCTTCATTCATTGGAGTTTGACACGATCAGGGGCTGAGAGTTGTCTCTTGTGGCACACGGTCTATTTCGAGCAGTTGACACTGCCCCTCGCGTCGCATCTGGATCATCCTGATTGGCATTTAACTGAGGAACATGAATGATCGTTGCGTAATTAGACGATCATCTGATGGCTTGTATCTCGAACGAAGAATGAACCAAAATGCGACGCACGGGGTGGGTACGCACATTGATGCTCATAGGGATTTAATGTTTGTGGTTAAGTGTCAACAGGAACAATGTTAAATGTCATGCCGGATCATTGTGCCAAGCCTAATGTCTAATGCGAGTCCGTTCTGAATGTTGGGTGAGAGATGATCGAACGACAGCTGCACATAATCGAGCAGGGTGGTAAAAGATGGATTCAGTTGTGTGGTGATTCTGTGGCTGGATTGTTGGCTCCTGACACGAGTAGTTAATATGCGATCAGTTTGTGTCAAAACTCTTTTGTCGCTGGATGATTGACACAATCACTTTTGTCATTGTACTTATGATCGATAGATGCGGAAAAAACAATTTCGAAGTCAGTTTTAATGTGGGAATCTGATTCAATTTGCATGGAATGCATAGAGAAAATCGTAGAACGTATTTAGTTGGGCAAGTTAAATAGACAATTTTGAGGGTGGGCTGCACAATAGATAAATATTTTTGCAAAAATAAATTCATGCTGAAACTGTCAACTGAATTTAATGAACTAGACAAAAGGTAAATGACTTAAACAGTTCTGCATTTGGTATTCAACTTCGCTTTGCTACATAATTTCAAATTCAAACTACTTGTATCTACAGTATAGCTAAAAAATTAGTGTTTGTATTTGACTACTGAACGTGGGAGGTGTCAAGTTATTTAAAAACCGATGCTAGTTGATTAAGACACACTATTGCGGGTCACCTGGTTACTCATATAACCGATTTATATAATAGAACATTTTATCCAATAGTTACGGTATGACAATGATTTTTGAAGTATATATGTAAATATTGTTTATTAAAATCTTCTGTAATCAACAGTGTCATACTGTACGTACATGATGTACATGATGATATATATATTTTTTAATCATTTTTGTTTAACAATAATGGTGTTTCGAATATGAACAGCTTGGCGGGATATTCTGTCAGCCCAGTTTATAACCGTTCGTCTTCGGATTTCTGAAAGAACTTGGCTTCTCCTAAAAAATAAGTCAATCTTCGATAGTTTATCAGCGTCAAACCGATTATAATCTTTTTCATCACCAAGAGCGAGTGTGGAAGGGCGGCTGAGCGATTTATTTCGTTGGCAATTTCTCTTTGCGTCATTCCACTGTAAAGCGACTACATTTTTTGTCTCTGTCCGTTAATTGTTTTCCACGTGGCATATGTAGAATTTTAAAATAATTCACTGCATGAGATCGAAAAAAGGCCTGAGTTTATACTTTTTCACAGGCGAAATTTGGCTTGTTGTTTTAGGAAATTAATTACCATTCATGGTAAAAAAGCAATTAAGCCATTAAAGGGGTTTCTGTTGCGTGAATGATGTTTGTGTCGTGTTTTTTCGGCCAACTCAGCTGCATTAAAATGAAAGTATAAATAATAATTAAATAAAAATTAAAATGAATTTTTTTATTATATAATATACTATTTAAATTAAAGACTGATTTAATGCGGCTGGGTTGGAATCGAGTTGGAATAGAGTGTAAACCCATGGTGATCTTCGCTAGTTTTGAAGTCGACCGTCGTCGAAATTGAATTGATCTAGAGGAGAGCAGACATTGAGAGAGTGAAAAAGAAGAGTCGTGTCCAGCGTGTCGAGAAGTAATGTCGACGACCTGTTGGGCGTTAGGTGAAAGGAAAGCAGAATAAATTTTAAAACGAGAAAAGAGCAGTACGGGAAAGTTTTTGCCAGAAAAGTAAATATAGATAAAAAAGAGTAAAAATTAAGAAATACCAAGAAGAGCGTAAAATAAATGTTTTCGTGTAAAGAGTACCAATAAGTTAGCCTTTTGTTCATGTCAGAATCGTTGTATGTGAACTACCTTTTTGTTAATTTAAATAAATATTAGTGAAAGTCGGGAGTGTCTTTTAAAATCATTGTTCGGGCTGCAACTATCGGGAGGATTGGAGCCGGGAGCCGGTGCATCTTGGCTCGGCAGCATTTTACCTGGTGGTGTAGCGGTGCATCCCGAGATGGGAGCAAACCCAGGAAAACGGTAACAATCTAACTGGCAGGCAAACAGGCTATCCAGTGACCGTTAAGTGTGAATGTCGACCCGACGCTGCAACGGTTTCGCACAGCAACCTTACGGCTAAGTGGCAACAGGTTGAAGTCTTCTAATTTGATCTCCTAAGATGATTAATGCCACCGTTTTCGCTTAAAGGAGTTTACAAGTGCTAATCACCAGCTATAATTGTTATCCATCACCCCGCATCCATTTACAACAGCTACTTAGTGTACACAGTTGTACTTCAAGTACAGCAATTGGCGCAGTTTACATGGTACAGCAGTTTGCATCGCATACAGCACTTAAATAAATAGAGCAATTTTGAATCGGACACAATTAAAATAAACAGCGGTACATCATAACATTACAACCGTATAACATTTATTGCAACCAACGAAAATTCCGTCGGAGCATAACAATAGCAATAACTCTTATCTTACGGTATATCTTACATTACAATATATTCTACGACACAAATATTATCTTACGTTACAATATAATACAAAAAATAATATCACAAATCATAATATCACATTTCCCTGAATTGGTGTGAACGAGCCGCACAAGATCTCCTTACCCAAACGGTTAAGGAATATGGTGCCGGCGTGGTACTCATCAATGAGCAGTACAGGATGCCTGGCACTGGTGCTATTACATGGGAGGAAGACAGCAGCGGAACAGCGGCCATCTGGACAACTGGAAATTCCTCATGGAATGCAGAAGTGTCCAGCGACTGGAAGGAATTGCCTATGCTAAGATCAGAAGAATTCATTTCTACTGTTGTTACGCTCCGCCAAGGTGGGAAATAGAATATTTCAAATGCTTTTTGGACAGAATAACACAAGAAGCTAGAGATAAGAGCCCTCTTATAGTTGCTGCAGATTTCAACGCTTGGGCAGTAGAATGGGGGAGCACAAGGACGAACAGCAGAGGCCAGGCACTACTTGAAGCCTTCGAAGTCCTAGATGTGGTGTTACTTAATGATGGCACCACATTTGCCAGCTCGATGTTGGCAAGAAGTATAGAGTGGCGAGTTTTTGACACCCACATCCATAGTGACCACCAAGCCGTGATATGCGAAATATTACCGCACAGGAGATTCATGACTGGCAAATTGGCGAAGAAAGGTCAGAAAAATGGGTGAAAAGAGAAGGCCCTCGATGCGAAACTGCTCGATTATATACTGGAAGACCAAATCAGACAGTTTGACGCAGAGGCCGAAGCGAACAGGCAGGCTGGAAAAGTCATGAAGTGGCTAACTACCGTATGTGATGCTTCTATGCCACGAAAAAGACAACCAGCTGGGGTTACCAAACCAGTGTATTGGTGTAACTCAGAAATTGCTCATGTGCGATCGGAGTGCAACAGGTTACGCGCTTGCAACAAAGAGCAGGAAACCGTAACACCTACCCACAGTTGCATGCGGAATTCGTCTACAAACGGAAAGAGTTGAGGAATGTAATCCTACTATTTATTGGCCTGTAGGAACCCGAAAGTTCATGCACATCGCCGGTCGTCCAACCAACGGGCATAGCATACCTCACCACTGGCTACCAAAGGGAACTGCTATTTACATTAATACACACGACAGATCGACACTTTGAGACGCCAGCGATGTGTGTACGATCGGCATAGATGCTATATGCAATTGCTGATCGTATAAACACCCAAATACCTTTTTCATGATAGCTTGCCCAGCTGCAAGCGCTTCTATCGGTTTGCTTTTATAGGATTTGTGTGTCCACGGTTCGCATACTCGTGGACACGCGCCATGAGCAACCGAAGCAATCATCGTGTGTGTTTCGCGCCCTTGCTGGGACCAATGAATAGAAGATCTTCTCCTATTGGTCGCTCAGTGGCGGGGGATGTACTTGAGTTCTTGTTCTCTTGGAAGGGTGTAGCAGTCTGGATCGAGCAGTTAACAAGAGGAGCCGGAATTTAGCCGTCACAGTGTACGGTCGCGCCATAGAAAGGGAGAATGTGAAAAGTATCGGCGTTGCGTCTCAGGAAGTGCCAAATCAGTCGGAATCTTACAGTTTATCGTTAAGCTAAGTGTACATTCTTTATTCAACCTTTTATATTCAACTTACTATATTGTAAATATCCAAAGTGTTGCCGAACAATGAACTAATCTTACATGTTATGTTTAAGCTAACTGTACACCCTATATTCAACTTTCTATATTCAACCTACTATATTGTAAATATCCAAAGTGTTGCCGAACAATGAACTAATCTTACATGTTATGTTTAAGCTAAGTGTACACTCTATATTCAACTTTCTATATTCAACCTACTATATTGTAAATATCCAAAGTGTTGCCGAACGGTGAACTATCTCACACTTTAGGTTTAAACGAGGCTTACATTTTATTTAGTATAAAGTGGAATTGCGATTTATTTTTACAACTGAATAAAGCTAAAAAGAGAGAGAGTCGTTTGTTTTTTAATTCTAAGGACAGCGCTCGGAGATCAACCTCAATTTTCATGTTCGGCGCCGTGGTCAGTGACTGTTACCTAGGAAGCTAGTGAACCGGTGTCCTAGTGGCACATAACTAGGCGACGGATATTTGGGATAAGACTAAAAAGCTTCCCTACAGGGTCTCACTAGAGAATCGCCAGAGAATGCGGTCACAATTAGAGCTCTCAAGCCTAAGAGAATGGCAACGGGGGTGGGATTCTTCCATCAAAGGAAGATGGACCCACACCGTGATACCTGATATAGAAACCTGGGTGAAAAGAAAACATGGCGAGCTGAATTACCACTTGACTCAGCTAATATCAGGACATGGATGCTTTCGGCAATACTTGCACAAGTATAAGCATGTGAATCACAGGTACTGCTTGTATTGCGAAGGCAAAATATAAAATGCGGAACACGTACTCACAGAGTGGGTGAGATTCGAGACGGCACGAACGATTTTGTAGGGACTGTGGAGTGTTATCGGCGGATTGTGCCAGCACGGACACGGGTTCACCAATATTCCAGCGGGGAAGAGACAAATCACCGGGCACACACGAGAAGGTCGGAAAAATGTCAAAATAATAAAACGCTGTCTCCAATTACACTCCCTTAAGTAGGTCCGATTTATTAACAACTGTAGCTTAGATATTGGTGACAATTGTATTTTATTCAGTAGCTAATAAGATGGACAACAATTCAAATACACTAATGGTTATGATACTTTATTAGTTAATCACACTTTCGAGTTTAGTATCCAAATGGCGCTCGTAAGTTGGACAAAACAACTCATCGGCTGCCGACGAGATGGAACATACAAAAATCGTCTTATGAGTCGTGACAATACTTTTTCGAATATAATATATACATCGATTCCGAAATAAACACACAACACACTAATTGCAAATGAACAAGACGTAACAGTCGAGGATGACTGTTTAATAAAATATTCCTGGCGGATTATTGTTTGTATGACAAAGCGGAAGGCGATTATCTTAATGTCTGAAACACTGTCTGTGCCGTTATCTTCACGTAATTTCGTTTGTTTTAAATTTAAATCCAGGTTCAAAAATTGTGACAATAAGAACGGTGCGCGCACTAACTCGACTCTCTCTTCGTACGCACTCTAACGTGTATGAAACTCGACTGACTAATTACTGGCGAGGAAAAGTTCGTCGCGTAGTGGCAGTGGAGTCATAGCTAAAATCAACTCACTGCCATTTACTAGTAACTTTGAAAATGGTTGCTATGCCTGTATAGGGAATTTAGTTCCGGGGAATCATCGCCGTATAGGCTGAGTTGGATTCTCTGGTTGTGTGTACCGAGAAATTGGTTTCGCCGGCATAGCCAAGTATGGTCAAGGGTCTTGATCGTTGCGATGGTCGTTTCGTGGAAAGGCGACGCATCATGCTGGGGGCTTGCCAGTAAGAGGGAATTGGTGTGGTTCTACATGGTTTAGGTCAAATGGGAACCGAAATGGCTTTCGGGGGAACTAAATGTTGCTTGGTTGCAAGCGAGGAGATAGTTTAAGTAGAAGTGAGGCGGAATGATTTTCGGGGGAAATTGGAATTGCTTGCTTGCGAGCAAGGGATATAATTTAGAATAGATATTAGCCGAAGCGGTTTTTAGAAAAAATGTGTGCGGCTCGATGTAGCTGATGGAGATGGTGAGTATTCGGTTGTAAATTTGAATATGCATTTATTACGGGATATGATTTTCGGGGGAAATTAGGATTGCTTGGTCGCAAGCAAGAAGTATAATTTAGATAGAGAATTAACCGAAGCAATTTTGGGAAAATGTATGCGGCTCGGTGTAGTTGATGGAGATAGTGAGTGTTTCGTTGTAAATTGGATATGCGTTTATTACAGCTTGGGGAATGGGTTCTTGGTAGGTTGGGGATGTATGCAATTGCAGGTTTGGGGCAGGATGCTGTTGCATATTGGGATGTGGGTTTTTGCAAGTTCGGAAATGGATTACAGGTTGGGTTAGGGTGATGCGCCGTTAGCAGTAAAAATTGGTTGGCATTGTGGGTTGGTTCTCCACGTGGTATAGAGACGCCCCACAGGACATATGATACGGACAGTTACTCCGGGAGGAATAATAGAATACATGCTGAGTTCAAAACAGGCATGGTCCGTAACAAATGGTATTCTCTATGAAATGATGCAGCGGTTGCGGCGCGACGAGCGGAGTAACATGTAAACTTCGTCCCGCCCCGCGATGGAATATCTAAAAGAAAGTTCCGCGGGGATCAACGGGAATGTGTACCTCGCGGGAGGTGGTTTTAGTCGGTAAAAACCCGACTTGCCTCTGGATCGGTCCAGAGGTATCTGTTGAAGATTTCCACCTTCCTACCGAAACCAAAAAAAAAAAAAAAAACAACACAGAACTTAAACTGAAAACATAAAACCTTAAACATAGAACTGGTACGCACAAATGCCCAGTTATTTCACCGGCGATGATATCTCCGTTAAAGTTGAGATCGATCGTCGTCGTTGGTTGGGTCATACCATAATGGTTTCGTGGTATGACCCAGTTTTTCTCGTTAAGGGGCGAAAAAAAGTTAAGGGGCGAAAAAAAAAAACGCAAAATAAACGGTGAAGCCGTGACAGTTGTGTGACAGAAAAGGTCAACAAAAAAACAAAAACCCGATCGATGTGCAACTGTGGGATGGAAGAGCGGAGTCGTACTAAAGTTGAAGTAAAAAGTTGATTTGTTAGTGACAGTTGAACCCAAAACAAAAAAGGAAAAGCGGAAAGAAGGAGATAAATCGAAACATTGACAGAAAAAATTTTTTTCTTTGATAATTGATAAACAATTGCAAAAAATTTCTGGAAAAACAATCGGAACGAATAAACATTTAAACGCCACTCGATGAAAGATTATTAAATAAAGAAGAAAATAAAAGTGATATCAAACAAACAAAATCAGTTAAGTGTGTGTGAGTATTTCAGCTTTAAAGAAATGTATTGAATTTTATATGTATTTTATTCTTTAACCGGCCAGCTCGCCGTTATATATATAATGTATTCTCCAATTGATGAAAGAATATTAAATAAAGAAAAAAAAGTAAATGTTACATCAAACAAACAAATTCAATAAGTGTGTGTGAATATTTCAATTTTGAAGCAAATAGATTGATTAAGATAAAGGAGGGAACGTACTCAACAGCCGTATGAGTACCACCAATTATATATTGTTTAATTTTATTGATTCAAATAATAGGTAACAGACCCAGCTAACCTGAAAAGGTGGACTCTTCAAGAACAAATAAATTTGTGTCGTCAAGTTCAGAGGAATACCCAGGCTCATCGCACATCGAGTAGTAGCTTGCTAGTGATAGTGGGGCTAGTAGCAGTAGTCGAAGCAGAAATCACAGTTTTAAGAAACTTATTACTCCCACAAAGCAAAGGCTGGGCAACCGCCACAAGTCCATCCTGCTATTCCCAGTCCCACTCGATCGACACTTGATAGTCCTACTGTGGCACGGGTTGAACGCGTTCGTTTGAGATTGGAGGCTAGTCATCAGACTGACACGTGAGTAATTTATACATAAAATGTTGTCTGAGTAATTTATACGACCTCGAAAACATCCAGAATAATGAGACCTAGTTCTATGGGGGTCTTGCATTCTTGACTCTTCTCTTCTTCGATCTCTTCGAATCCGACCACCACAATTTGTTCTTTAGCACAAAATTGAAGAAAGCACCCTTCCCAATAATATTCTTCTCTATAATAGAGGATTCCTGGACCTATCCCATACGATCTACTAATGAGACACTACAAGGGCACGCCCAGTACAGAACGGCACAAACACACGCACACCGACCAAAGCGCTGATTATCAGACGCCAAAAACGTAATTTGCGTTTACTACAGCACTCAAGACCTACCGGTCTTGTATGATTTCCTTCCCACCATCTCTCCATCCAAATAGTTAGAGAATATTTGAACTAACCCTGCACACATTTTTTTTAGATACCTCCCCCTTTGTCTTTTCCAGATATCTCGAGACCGAGCCCAACATCCTCATGGATGTGGGTGATTCTGGTTGTGTCAAGATGACCAGAAGCCAGAGACACGATGAGGGATAGATTTGCCCTTGTCTCGTTTAAATCGGCCTCTCGCCATATTTTTATATGTTACTGCTCAGTACGATATTGAAACTCCCACGGTAGTAAACGAAAACGTTCCAGGAGCACCTCGAAAGTGTTGGTACCAACAATTATTTTCCACAGACTTTTACGCCGATATGATTATCACCTTAAGTTATCCCTAAAATTATTTGTAACTTCCACATATTTTTCAAAATCGAAATTGCATTGCAGCGATCTCGAGAAACTTTAAGGATGTTACGTATCCTTTTTGTATTCTGAAATTTGTTTTAGAAACTTGGGCAGGAACGGCCACAAAATTACTTTCTCGGCAAAAAACGTTGCCTTCCACATTAACGGCGTTTCAACGAAAACGAATAGGAGGAGGTTTGAAACTTCATAACTGGGGATATATATGTATATCGATAATAAAACCCATTACGATCAAATTAAAAGTAAATTATTTAAATGTGCGAATGATTTGTCTTCTCTTGCAATGTACAACAACTTCTTCCTTCTCTTATTTAGTGACGATAACAAACTTTAGCCACAAGTTTCGAAAAAGTGAATCTGGAGCCAAAATAAAAAAAAATACTTGTAAACATAACAGTTGTAAAGTTTTGTCCATAACCAGTATATATTTAATAGATTTAATGGTAAATGGATATCTCGGAACCATATACCACTTACAATTTCAGTTGCGCTACAAAACTACAATAGTTATAGTATCTATAAATCGTTTACATAGAGAAGGTTCTCTTCTTCTTTGGAAACCGTTACCATTCTGGCTTCCCTAAGAAGCTTGCTTAGAAGTGAGTCTGTGGGGAGGAAAGTATGTTGTGCGGGCGTACAGCACTGGTTCACTTCCTCTCCCATCATCACTGCCACGAAGATTCATAGTTCTCGACAGAAACAGCAAAACTCCGTCACAAGCGATCACGCAAAGTCAGGAAACACCAACACAAGAAGTAAACCAGACACTCACAGGAACAGTCAAGTGAAAATAATGAAAACACTGTACACGGATAAAAATTAAAACACATTGACTAATCATCTCTATTGGTTTTATTAAGGTTAGTATTTTACATCTATTATATCCATCCATCCCGACATCAGTGGACAAGAAAAATTATTTTTTTTATTATAAACGCACTCGACTTGAATTAAACATTGTTTCGCACCGTACCGGCGGATGTACGGTGGATGGCGGGCGACCCGACCGCCACGGAGATTGAATTACTACTTCACGATATCTTGCTCGTTCAGAGCTCACTCGTTCATCGTGATCATGGTGGTATGTGTGCCTAGAACAAACAAAGACATAAAGTGCATTTCTAGGATACGATTTCGGTAAAGCAAATAAAACCGAAATCGTCGGATGCCAATGGAATCTTGGTTGGAACATGTGCGGCTAAACAAAAAGACGCTGATCCGATGTGAAAATATGCTAATTGGTTTTAGCTAGGTTACTGGGAAATGGTGTTTATGGCATCGCTAGTAAGGGTACGTATTGAATATCCATTTGCATTGTTTATGCTTGGATTTCAATTGATGCCAAGGGACGCGGAATGCGTATTTGCTTTGGGTTGCACATTGTGCGAGTTAGTGAATTTTATTGCTGGGAGAAAAACGTCGCCAGCTAAATGTATACATAAAAAAATTTATCGTATACATGAATGAAGCTGGGAATAGGCGACGCAATGATAATTATCCCTGGCTGGAATGGTTACATGATATGTGAACCCAGGGTTTTTCTTTTCAGGAATTTGTCTGTTACCGAATTGGTTTAGAATACCAAATAAGCAAACAAATAAATCTTACGGAAAATTGTATGCGAAGAGATGCATGGAGGTAAGTTTTCTTTATAGGGATTTTATGATTATAGATGGTGATCTATATAATGCGTGAAGCATTACAGGTAAAAAATTCTGGAAGCAATACATTTTTAAAATAAGTAAATTCTCAACATATCAGCAATACAAATATCTACGGACATAGCTTAGATTTCACCAATGCTGTCATAACTTCATTGAATAAGCGCTTTTGTTATGAGTCTTCACGACTGTAAGAACAAAACAAAATCACGTGAAGCAGATGTAGCGGCATATCCATTAATGTATTTATCGCAAGACGGGCAAGGAGTAGGTAGTCTGTCCTAAGGTGAGATAGCACCCCGTCACGTTGTACATTCCACGATATCGTCGGGAGAATTCATCGACTATGTTTCGGATGTATGGCTGATGGTCTGGACTGACATGGAGATAAGTCATGATGGTGCCTTCTGAGATAAAGAATTCCGGAGGTAAACTAGTTTACCATTCGGATCTTCGGGGGGACTATGTCAGGGGGAACATGCAAATATTGTGATAAATAATCGAACTTTAAGAAATTCGTCATCGCGTAATCGGGTTCGTTCTTGAGACTTTGTCGAGATTCGACTGATAACGGCATTTTGTAACATCAGGGTCATCGGTTTCACCAATACGTAAACCCCGTCCACCAATATTTGGAGACAGCGAAACCTGATAACCTTGCCCTAGCCGAGACCCAGGTCGATTGGTCAACTGATCCGACATATCTTCGTTGCTCATGATACGACTTACATTCGAGATTCCGTTTTAAGAATGGAGTCTGTGTCTTCACACGGTCCGAACCAAATAATATGGACATCATGTAGTTGAGGGTCGTGCTGGGGCATTCTGTTAAATTTCTTTATTGTCTTTACCTCTTTCCCGAATTACGTTCGATCAGCGACATTTTTCGAACATCTTTCACGTACCGTCGACTGGATACAGATCAACCACCCGGGTTCTGAGGTTGTCGTCTTGGCGATTTTACACAGTTCCAGCTGGTTGGTACATTCTAACAGAACCGACGAGGCTGGGAGGCTGGCGGAGATGTTCGCCCAACCTGCGGAGACATTTTTGGGAGAGCCAGATACTTAAGGTGATTATGCGAGCACCCTGGATCTGTTTTTGAGGTCCGAGCCGAGCACTTGTACCGTGGAGATTGCTGCTCTACTGGCGTAGTCTGATCACCATTTGGTATCGGTCCCGCAACTACTTGTATTTCAAAAGAATAACCGATTTAAGCAGCTCCGCCAAGTGTAGAGGTATGGGGCTGCGAACGGGGACGATTTGCGAGATTTCTATTTTTTCGCATCTTTTCCGTAGTCGTAGGTGTGATTTGGTGACTCCGATGTTAACGCATGTGCGGAGTCGGTCACAGAGATTATTCTTCTGGGGATGGAGATCTACATTCCGCATTCCATCAAAAGAAGTTCATCTGATAAACTTTAGATTGATAAAAAATGCGAACAGATAACAGCGGCAAAAAGTAGACCTTCTAAACAGTGGCGCTCCAATCCCACAGATGTTGAGAGAACGAATTTTGTTAAAACCAGAAACGCGTGCAACCAGGCGATTGATACCGTGAAGAGGGCCTGTGGCGGTTCCGCCAAACCCCACGGTTCGCCTTCCTGAAAAAAAATACCAATAACTGTTACCCAATCTGCATAAGCTTTCGCTAATACAATCGCATTAGCGTCTTAAATGCTCCACGCATTAAAACAATCAAATTTATATAACCTAAAAGTCCCTGGAAAAGAAAGCTTACCTTTCATGCATCTCTTCGCATACAATTCCTGTAAGAATCTCAAACTAATTCGGCACCTTCGGTGTCAAGCAAATCTCCCTAGACGAATTCCTCTAAACAAAAGGATTTGAATTACATATAATGTAACCTTCACCAGGGCCATAAACATTGTGCTGTCTATTTTTCAGCTTCGCCATGTTTATGATAAATCTCTTAACGTACACATTGGCCGGCGACCTTTTTCTCCCAGCAATAATATACCAGCAGCTGTATTTAATAAGCGCAATCGACGCTGAAGCCTATTTCCCTAACTCACACCATGAGTAAACAAAAGACCGCTGTCCTTCATTAGGCATACGCAATTAATTCAATACCTACCCTTACTAGTGATGCCATAAACATCATTTCCCAGTAACCTAGCTAAAACCAATTAGCACATTTCCACATCGTATCGTCGTCTGTTTGTTTAGCCGCGACGCACACGTTCCAGCAAAGATCTCATTAGCATCCGACGATTTCGGTTTTATTTGCTTTACCGAAATCGTATCCTATGAAGGCACGTTATGCCCTTTCTTTGTTCTAGGTTTGTTCTCATCCATGAAAGAACCGTGCACACACACCATTGCATTGAAAGAGTGCATTTCCTACAGCGGCCGCACACTTAAGAGAAAAGTTTTTCTCTCTCTTCCCTTTTCTTAACCCTAACCTAGGATGGAATTCATGTCAGAGTTCTATCCTCGGTGAGTCTTAATCCAACCACTAAACAGTGCGGTCGACTCCCATCCCTTTTATCGTAAGCATCGGAGTGCACACGCCCCGGAGTCGTGAATTTAAACTCCCGAAAGTTTAGTAACAGTGTGTTTTGTCGATGTAGAACCGGGTCCCTTTTCTAAACAAAATCCGGGACATTTCTCGACACCATGCGCGAGTAATAGTTAAAGTGGAATAAAAAATATCGCTTTCCATCCGTTGACCACGCTGGTCACACGCGATCTCCTGCTCTCCGGTGCCCACGGAGACGCGACATATCCAGAGTCGCAGTAAGTGCGGTCAGGAGTCATTGCCGCGGAAGTCAAATTTAACAGGGCTATCTTCCTTTTTTTTGGGACGTTCCCAACTGTCTTTTTCCTTAAATATATCAATATCCGGACACCTAATAAAAAAACAATAGAACCCTTTTCCAAATTACAACTGAACAATAAAATAATTCAGAAACTATGTGCAGTGTGATTCGTTTCATCAGTGTTTTACTTTCCTCCTGTGGGCGGTGCGTGGCTGAGGTTCGTGTTTGTGCGTTGCATGCGGTTTGTATTCGGTGGATCATTTAGTGGATGATGGGGATGTGAAGTGAATCAGCGCCGTATGCCGGTGCAGCCTACTTCCTCCCCACAGGCATACAACGAGAGAGTGACCAATAAACTCCTTGAGTACCCAACTCGTTCGCGTCCCTTCTGGTCAATGGCAAGGGCTGTCAGCAGTAACTTCGCGTAACTCTTCTTTTCCCCCGTTAGTTAAGATAAAGCTAATGTCTTCGCAAATTTATTTTCCGCGAATTCAAACCCCGATGCCGGTCTTTTGGAGCTACCTGTGATCGCGTCGGTACGGTCTTCGATGCGGGATGTGAGGTTTCACCCGCGTACTATTCAACGCATTCTACGTGGACTGGACTGTAGGAAGGCAACCGATCCGGACGGAATACCAGCAATAGTCCTAAAGAACTGTACTACAGAACTATCGCCGGTTCTTGGCAGACTCTTTCGCTTATCCTATGCACCGAGGACACACCTGCTGGAAAATCGCTCGAGCTTACCCAATCTCAAAGAGGGGGAGAAAATGTCTCCCAGCAAATGACCAGCCGAGAGTATTACTGTCTATGTTATCTAAGGTAATGGAAAAGCTCATCAATGCCGACTTAATTAAGTATTTGGAGTCCAACGGACTTCCGAATGATCCTCAATACGGATTTTGTGGCAGGCGGCCCACGGGAGACCTTTTGACCCTTATAACCGATATATGAACATCTGCGATTGAGGGGCATGGCGAGTCGAGGGTGGTCGTATTGGATATCTCCACGGGTTATGACCGCGGCTGACACGGAACATTGCTGAGCAAATTTCGTTCATACGGACTTTCCCAGCAGCTTTTCTGGACGAAGAGCTTCCTCGAAAATTGATCGATCCGGGTTGTTGTAGACGGCGAGTGTTTGGATTCATTTAATTCCGGTGTACCTCAGGGTTATATTTTGTCTCCAACCTTGTTTTCACATAAATGATTTGTTGCAAACAACGGATAACAAAGTGTTCAGGTTTGCCGAAGATAGTACGCTTGTTTCCTCTTTTTCGAGTGATCGGCCGGTTAGTGCATCAATGTCGCGTCAGCTGAGATGTATCCAGATCGACTCTTTGAATCGGGATCTGGATAAGCTCGTACTACAACGGTTCGTTTCCGTGTTTCTCGTATCACCGAGGAAGAGGAACGAACTATGGAATCCTGTGTGAATTCCGGATGATTTGTTGGTCCTGTGGGTTTTGTTGATGTGCCGTCACAGGTTTACTTCTATCACGAACGCGTTCACTAAACACACCCGGAAAAAGACAGTACCACCGATGACCAACGCGACCAGTGTTGCTACTCGAAGGAAGTTTACAAGTAAAACAGTTGATGTTCCTTAGTACTTGAACTTTATTTGTATTTCACTCTTTATTTAGCTTTTCACCTATTACACGTTCCTATTTGTACACTGAATTATATTTTAAAAGCAATAACTTCTCCGCTTAATACTTAATATCTTTTTAATTACTAACTGAAGTGCGTTTTTAAGGACGATGCCTTCTCCGGTTAACCGCGACTCTTCAAATCTTCTTTTCAACTCTGTGACTCCAGCCAGAAACTGGGTAGAAGACCAACAGCTAAGAAGATATTTTGCTTTGAAGAGATAAAAGTTATCAATATTAGGCAAGGATAAGGAACAAAGTGAGACTGAGGTACTAAAGGGATTTAGGGGAGGATGACTGTAATACCAAATAGTGAAACTTAGACGAGTTTCGTACCATTTATTCTTACTGGTCAGGATTACATTTGCTTTGCAACCTTAAAGTTAAACGACTAGTCTGGCAGATATATTCCTTTCTGGGCTTGTAATCACTCATTCAATCAGTATGCAATCTAATTCAATCTCAGCACAAGGATTTTGTATCGATATCCTAAACTTTAGCGGATTATATACGAGGGTTGCCTCTTATGTTTCGGGATTTGGCAACCCTAGCGTTGCAATCCGGCAATTGCCAGCTCTGTCGTAAAGTGGGACATTTTTGAGGTTATACGCACTCAGAACGTTTTGACATACGAGCGCTATTTGTGTTGTTTACAGTAACTTAAAAGATTCATCTCGGCCCAAAAATGGAATTAAATCGTCAACATTATCGTGCGATTATTTTTTACAACTTTCGACGTGGATTTGTGGGGCTTTTCAGGGCCCGAAGAGCCATACATCGCTCGATCCCCACCTTTCCAGGCGAACGACTTACCTCTCGGTCGAACTTCAGCAAGGTTGCGTAACCTTGCTACGGCATTTACCCTCAGCCAAATCGCCGGAATTAATACGGTTACCCAATCGGATAACCGTTTCGAATTTATGTTAGGCAGCTTACCTATTCTGTAGGGGATTTCCTTACAAACCCCTTTTTCTCCAGCATCACCACTGAAAACATTAAATCCACGGCAAAGCTTATCACCTTGCCGTGGCATCGAAAACTCACCCTCGGCCAGACCATATTCCCTAAAAAACATTAAGCCCACGGCAAAGCTTATCACCTTGCCGTGGCATCGAAAACTCACCCTCGGCCAGGCCATATTCCCTAAAAAACATTGAGCCCACGGCAAAGCTTATCACCTTGCCGTGGCATCCAAAATTTACCCCCGAGGTGTACATCATTTCCTGAAAAGAATATAAGTCCATGGCAAAATCAACACATTGCCATGGCATCTGAAATCTTACCTTTAGGCATACATTCTGCCGGGGCATCTCGTTTCCATAGCCTTAAGCTATGGAAACAACAATCAACAAGAGTTCCTTGTGACTCGTTGAATTTGTTTACCCCCGGCATAACATGCATACGGCTATTGCCCCTATCGATTTACTATCGCCGACAAGGTTTCTGTTGACGCAAATCAAACATTGTTCCTGTTTACCAGCAATCGCTGGCACCACAATTAGCGTTCCCCATGTCCATAGATAACATTCAAACAACGATCACCAGCAGCCAGAAAGTGTTTACTTACAACATCTGGCAATGGCTGCACCCTATGTTCGTTGCAATGTTTGATCATCGGCAACAGAAATGATGATTCATGGCCTTCCATTAGGATGACCAAATCATCGGTTTGGGTCTTTCACACCCCAGATGCTATTATTTACATTCCTAGGAAATGCACTAGCGATGTTGCCCGCCATCCACGGTCGCTGAACGATCGTATGCATGGCATACGCACACATGCGCAATGTGTGCCTATTCCGTCAGATCCAATCACGATTAACTACATCGAGTTAATCGTGTAACTCCGCCTCTTTTTCAGTCTCTTTGAGGTTCCCTTTTCTTGGATGATTTCCAATCAGTCAGCCTTTTTCCCTTGAGTCGACTAGTGTGTGGCGAGTCTCGACATTTTATTCCCGTGTCCAGTTTATTTATACTTTTCTATTATTTCTAATCACGCCGTATCGCTTAAGTTAATTTTAATGTGAACATTTAGTTAAAACCGTTTCAGTGCGTTAATTATTGACAAGATCGTCGGGATCTGGTGTGGCCGATGTGCTTTTGTGTTTGCTGTGACTTATATTAGCACTAGACTGATGTAAAAGATTTTACTTGCTCATAAAATTGCTCGAATTGTATTTGATCGCGTAATAAGAGTTTATACTTGAATTTCTATAAAACCTGAAAAATATACATTAAATAAAAAGACAAACTAAAGAATATAAAATTAATAAAAGAACTTTCATCGAAACAACCCGTGTGCTTTTTATTTCACCAGTTCGCTCCGTTTGGGAAGTGTTTCCGCTGAAGAACTTTAAGCGGTATTTTTCGGTTTCTTATGTGACAAGTCCTCGGTGATTCGGTGGTGTTTTAGCTGAATCCGCACCCGTGCTTGGTGCATAGCCAACATACCCACATTGGTGACCGCGACAAAAAACGCGTACCTTTTCGAACATTTATGCTCATAGTCGCGACATAGTAAGTGTTTTAATCGAGGAACAATTACATCTTGTGCAATTTCGAAAACGCTTAAAGACAGTGACCGGCACTATACAATACACAATACAAGCCACCAAAGAACAATATAAAGTACGAAAAACACCAGAAATAAAGTCAATAAAAGGGTGCAATCACCCCAACGTTCAACATAGCTAACACGTGGAGTTACCAGCGACTTACATCTTTAACAAACACCAACATCTCAACAAGCAGCCAGGCGACGCAATCAATTCCCGCCCACCGTAAAGCTCCCAACGTTGGACTTCAGGTTTTTCTTTATCATTTATTTTTCCTAAATGTTCAATTCTCCTTGTGACGAGCTCCTTCTGAGCCTCCGAAAATAAGCTTTCAAATATTGTTTACCTTGTTTAGAAAACTGTGTAATTTTCAAGTCATTAAACTCAAACCATTTTTCAAAAATTAAAATTTATACAATAACTTTATTAACTTTAAATAAGGGACAACTATCGTAGAAATATTAAAATCTAATAAGTAACTATAGATGTTTCACAAGTTATAGAAGATCCACCAATGTCCAAAGTGCTTATTTCTAAGTGAAAGCGATTAATTATTCACCGATGCAGTGATCGTGAGAATAATTAATTTATTATTTTGTTTTTTTTTCTCTTTCTTTTACGATGTGCTGGTTCAAGTTTTTTTTATAAGCGTACAACTCGATTAGTGTTACGGATTATTTGTTGCTACACACTCTATTAATAATCGACCAACGCAAACACTTCGTGTATTGTCTTACAATTTAGAAGCGAATTAATATTTCGAAACAATAGAGACAGACATTCCTCAGACATATTTTCCCTTTGCATACGGTGTTTACTTAGAGTTAATATACAGAAAATTATTGTTGACTAATTTGGTGGTTCTACACTTGCACACGTAGATATATTTTTATTTAGAGAATAAATAAGGAAAGCCAATAACCGAATTAATAATTATGTTACATTTTTTTTTATACAAATTATAACCTAAGATTAAAATTATAAAGATCATTAAACAATATTAAAAATCAAATTAAAAAGAAGGAAACCGAAGCCGAACCACGAATTTAGTATCTAGCCGAACTGTAACACTTAAGAATAAAATATATTTTCTACGTCGTCACATCTCGTATTATAATACACGAAAAGGCAGTGTATACCTTTACATAATAAAGATTAAAAAAACAGAAACCAGTGTGCCAACTATTCGGTAGTTTATGGTGTCGAAATAACAACCTTTTAAAGTATTTGCAAACCAAATATAACTAAACAACAATCAATAATTCAGAAACAAATACACAAACATAATTGTTAAAATTAAAAACCAGTAAAATTACCATACCAAAAACTCGATTGAAATTGTAAACGCACTCTCTTATATTTGTAAACCCCTTCAGGGTACATAGTAACATTGGAATCAGTGTTTGTCCTAAATAAACGTTCACCCACTCACTTGCAGTCACACACAGGTCCGCGTAATTAAGTTTTTTTCGGCTTCAAAGATTTAAAATAAAGTTTAATTATTTTAGGATTAAGCTGTATGATATTACAGTCCTATCCGTTATTCGCGACCTCTCGACCACCGTTTAACTCCATTCGCCTCCGCACGACCACTCATATCACGACTCCACACGACCACTTATTCGCGACTCAGAGTAAGCCCACGGCTCGATTCTCTTTTGGCTCCTCTTGACTCCACTTCCGACCTTCGCTCGGCTTATTTTGGTTAGGGAAAATCATTGTTTTAAGACATCCGTGGTTCTCTCAACTTCCTGCGACTCCTTTTCACCCATTGGCCTCCTTTCACCCTTCTTCGCGTTCTCTTGCGCCTTTGACTCCCGTTTCGCGTCACTATCTATTATGGTCAACACGAGAAACACCATGGCCAAAAAGGCTCAGGAACAATCCGAGCCTCTCGAATTCCACGACGCCTCCAGCGTCGATTTCCCCACCGAGCAAGTCGATGCTGACCTAGACTTGCCCGGACAATCTACTCCTCTGGCACCACCCGTTGCCCCCAGCGTCGTGAACCGACCCCAGCCTTCTTCCACAGACACACTCCCGACTGCTCCTAACGCCCCTGGTACCGGCCCTTTGGTAGATTCCGGCATTTTTATGCCCACAACTAGTGCCGGTACCTCACAACAAACTCATAGGCACCCAGAGTCCCAAGAATTCCGCGATGCTTCCAGCCTCGGGAACGGGACTCGTCATTTAAATATAGGGCTTCCCCCCTTCGATGAGGAGGACCCAGACCTTTGGTTTGCAATGGCAGACCGCATCTTCCAGGCCTCGGCCTTGCACGACGAACAACTTCGTGCAGTTGAGCTGTTGAAAGTGCTTGACCGCACTCAACGACCGCATGTTGCACACTTAATAAGGTCGTCCGGCCGCAACCCATATAGCAACATGCGTGAAGCTCTGCTCGACGCTTTGGACGAACCTGGAAGTATGCGGCAACAACGTTTAGCCGCTGTAACCAACCTTTCTGGGATGAGACCATCTCTTTTCCTGACCCATTTACGCTCTATAGCGGGGACCAGGATTGGGGACGACCTAATAAAGCCTCACTTTTTGAGGTGTCTTCCCCAGCATGCCCGTTCGGCACTTATAGCCCAACCCAACCAGAGTTTGGGCTATTTATCCAAAATTGCGGACGCAATTATGGAAAGCTCAGATCAGTATTCTGAGCCTCCAGCGTACCAGGTAGCGGCGGTTTCTCAACACGCCGCCCAGCCTGCACGGCACCCTCGTCTCCCTTTCACAGCCCATCAATTGGTCCCAACTCCCAATCCTCCTCAAACCCAATTACCTTTTAGAGGGCCCGCCTCAACCAATTTCCCTCAGGGGAATCCAGTGGCAGGCCCCAACCCTAACCAAAGAAATTCGCCCACTCAACTAACTCCAGCTGACCTCCGGGCGCTCCAAACCTCACTTCTCCGCGAGATAACGCAATTGCGCGCGGAGGTGAGGAACAATCCTCGAAGCGCCCAGAACCGAGCCATGCCGAGCCGTCCTCTCAATCGGCAATATTCCTACCAAACTGCCCCTCAGAGGGCCTATATCCCCCAAAATGCCCCACAGAGGGCCAATCCCAACCAAAACGGCCCTCACCGGGCCAATTCCCAGCGAGCTCCGGCTCGACCTCCCCGTAACGGCAATACTAATAGGCAGAACATACCTGATAATGCCGTTACTCTGCCTTGGTGCGCCAATCACCAGCGATATGGTGATCGCGCATTCAATTGCAAAGCGCCTTGTGGTTGGACGCAACCTTCCACCAACCAGAGGCGCTCTTTAAACTAATTTTGCCGACCGACACCCTCGCGCAATCGGCCGGCACCCCTACGATAAGTCGCTTAACCATCCGGGATTCGAAACTGAATATCGCTTTTACTGTCGACACCGGCGCCGATATTTCAGTCCTCCCGCGATCGTTTGCTCCGCGTAACCGCGTGCCAGCCGCTCTTAAATTGTCAGCTGCAAATAATACGCCGATACTTACGTACGGACGTAAAAAGCTGACACTGCAATTGGGTCTTTGTCGTCCGATCACTTGGCGTTTCGTCATTGCGGACGTGAATGAACCCCTGATAGGTTCCGACCTATTAGGTGCACATAACCTGTTGGTCGATTCGACCCATAACAGACTAGTGGCTCCAACCGCACCCCCCTTGCCCATGACGGCATCACCAGCGGAAACTTCAGGAGCCACAAAGTGCACAGACCCATTCCAGGTTATGGTACAGGAATTTGTGAGTACAACAATTCCTCTACCTAACCAACGCCGACATAAAGCCACGGTGTTTCATCATATAGAAACACGTGGTCCCCCGGTGAGCCAGCGTCCACGTCGACTGGCTCCGGAAAAATTACGTGCGGCACGCGCGGAGTTCGAGCATATGATCGAACTAGGTATCTGCCAACCGTCGGACAGTCCCTGGGCAAGCCCACTCCACTTAGTGAAGAAACGTTCTGGTGAGTGGCGCCCATGTGGCGATTATAGGCTGTTGAACGCAGCAACTGTCCCGGACAGATACCCAATTGCACACCTCTACGATTTTTCGTACAAGTTACGAGGGTGCAACGTCTTCACAACCCTGGATCTCACCAGGGCATACCACCAAATTCCGGTGGCACCTGAAGACATCCCCAAGACCGCAGTCATTACACCTTTCGGACTCTTCGAGTTCAAAGTGATGACTTTCGGTCTCAGGAATGCCGCACAGACATTCCAGCGGTATATCGACACGGCTTTACGAGGTCTTAATTGCTGCCATGCATACCTTGATGACATTCTCATCGCCTCCAAAGACCACGCCGAACATAAACGCCACTTACGTCAGGTCCTAGAGCGCCTCCGTGAATTCGGTCTTGTCATCAACCCAGATAAGTGTCAATACGCCAAGGAGCAAATCACCTATCTGGGTTATGTCGTTGACAACCAGGGCATTCGCCCACTACCAGACCGTGTGGAGGCCCTCATGAAATACCCACGGCCTACTAACGTGAGTGAGCTGCGTCGATTTTTGGGCATGCTTAACTTCTATCGTCCAACTCTGAAGAACGCTGCCCAAGTTCAAGCTCCCCTAAATGAGTTTTTAAAAGGAGCTAAGCGCAATGATAAGCGCCCCATTAATTGGACAGAAGTCTCTGATAGAGCATTCCAACTGTCCAAAGAACAATTGGCAAATGCCACCTTACTCCGATACCCTCTCGAGGGAGCGGCACTTTCTATCCAATGCGACGCATCGGATACCGCAATCGGAGCCGTCCTTGAACAGGACATTGAAGGCCGACCGGAACCACTTGGCTTCTTTTCAAGGAAGCTGAGTCCCACTGAGCGACGTTACAGCGCCTACGACCGTGAATTACTCGCGATCTACAGCGCTGTTAAGTACTTCCGTCATATGATAGAAGGTCGCTCACTCTCCATCTTAACAGACCATAAGCCATTGGTCTATGCGTTCCGGAAGAAGTCGGGAAATGCCTCCCCCCGACAAGAGCGTCAATTAGACCTCATTGGGCAATATTCTACGGAGATCAGGCATATCTCCGGTAAACAGAATGTCACGGCGGACGCCCTTTCTCGAATCGATACGATTCACTTGCGTTCCGCCTTGAATAACGCTGATCTTGCCCTAGCTCAAGAGGAGGATGAACAGCTCAAGTCCCTCCTAACTGCCGATACGGCACTAGAGCTTAAGAAAATTACCCTTTGCGACCCTTTGGGCGAAATCTGGTGTGATGTCTCCACTGGAACCGCTAGACCTTACATTCCCGAGAAACTTCGTAAGGGCGTGTTCCAGGTTTACCACAACCCAGCCCACCCCAGCGGCCGAGCAACAGCCGCTGCTGTCCGTCGCAAATTCATTTGGCCCCGGATGAACAAAGACCTCACCGGTTGGGCCCGTGCTTGTCTCCAGTGCCAGCGCTGCAAAGTAGCGCGACATAATGTACTGGAGCCAGCGCAATTCAAGCTTCCCACGGCACGCTTCGCCCATGTCCACATAGACATAGTGGGACCGCTTACTCCATCAAGAGGATTTTCTTATATCCTCACTATGATGGATCGCTGCACGCGATGGCCAGAGGCGACACCTCTCCGGGCAGTTACTGCCGAATCAGTCGCCAAGGCCTTTTACTCAACTTGGGTCACACGCTTCGGTGTACCAACCACCATTACTTCGGACCGAGGTCCACAATTTGAGGCGACAATCTTTAGGCAGCTAACAAATCTTCTCGGCTGCCAAAGGAGTCGTACCACCGCCTACCACCCGCAATCAAATGGGATGATAGAGCGCTGGCACAGATCTCTTAAAGCCTCACTCATGTGTCATAATGACACACAATGGTTTGACGCCCTTCCAACCGTCCTCCTCGGCCTGAGGACAAGCATTAAGGAGGACCTGGGTGCTTCGGCAGCAGAGCTTACCTACGGTACCAACCTCCTTCTTCCAGGAGAACTTTTCCTGAATGGCGAAACACCGCGTGACCAACTTCGTGAATTGGGACATCTCCGTGACCTGCTACGTAAGGTTAGGGCAACCCCTGTAACCAGGCACGGCTCCAAAAAACTTTTCGTCCACCCTGAACTGCACAGCTGCACGCACGTCTTTGTCAGGGTGGATAAGGTCAAAAAACCCCTCGACCCACCTTATGATGGCCCATTCAAAGTCTTCCGCCGCATCAGTGACCGCGTCTTCGAGATCGACATTAGAGGCAAGCGATCCACGGTCAGCGTCGAAAGACTTAAGCCCTGTTTTCTGGAAGCTTCCGCTCCAGAATCACCTCCATCTACCGACACCGCTCCTACTCCACCAGCACAACCCCCCCGTACTCGCGCTCAAACGCGCGCCCAGAACCAACTAACCACCCCCTAACCTGCCTTACCTGTTTCGTGACTACGTCACTGGGGAGGGAGTGATGTGGGGCTTTTCAGGGCCCGAAGAGCCATACATCGCTCGATCCCCACCTTTCCAGGCGAACGACTTACCTCTCGGTCGAACTTCAGCAAGGTTGCGTAACCTTGCTACGGCATTTACCCTCAGCCAAATCGCCGGAATTAATACGGTTACCCAATCGGATAACCGTTTCGAATTTATGTTAGGCAGCTTACCTATTCTGTAGGGGATTTCCTTACAAACCCCTTTTTCTCCAGCATCACCACTGAAAACATTAAATCCACGGCAAAGCTTATCACCTTGCCGTGGCATCGAAAACTCACCCTCGGCCAGACCATATTCCCTAAAAAACATTAAGCCCACGGCAAAGCTTATCACCTTGCCGTGGCATCGAAAACTCACCCTCGGCCAGGCCATATTCCCTAAAAAACATTGAGCCCACGGCAAAGCTTATCACCTTGCCGTGGCATCCAAAATTTACCCCCGAGGTGTACATCATTTCCTGAAAAGAATATAAGTCCATGGCAAAATCAACACATTGCCATGGCATCTGAAATCTTACCTTTAGGCATACATTCTGCCGGGGCATCTCGTTTCCATAGCCTTAAGCTATGGAAACAACAATCAACAAGAGTTCCTTGTGACTCGTTGAATTTGTTTACCCCCGGCATAACATGCATACGGCTATTGCCCCTATCGATTTACTATCGCCGACAAGGTTTCTGTTGACGCAAATCAAACATTGTTCCTGTTTACCAGCAATCGCTGGCACCACAATTAGCGTTCCCCATGTCCATAGATAACATTCAAACAACGATCACCAGCAGCCAGAAAGTGTTTACTTACAACATCTGGCAATGGCTGCACCCTATGTTCGTTGCAATGTTTGATCATCGGCAACAGAAATGATGATTCATGGCCTTCCATTAGGATGACCAAATCATCGGTTTGGGTCTTTCACACCCCAGATGCTATTATTTACATTCCTAGGAAATGCACTAGCGATGTTGCCCGCCATCCACGGTCGCTGAACGATCGTATGCATGGCATACGCACACATGCGCAATGTGTGCCTATTCCGTCAGATCCAATCACGATTAACTACATCGAGTTAATCGTGTAACTCCGCCTCTTTTTCAGTCTCTTTGAGGTTCCCTTTTCTTGGATGATTTCCAATCAGTCAGCCTTTTTCCCTTGAGTCGACTAGTGTGTGGCGAGTCTCGACATTTTATTCCCGTGTCCAGTTTATTTATACTTTTCTATTATTTCTAATCACGCCGTATCGCTTAAGTTAATTTTAATGTGAACATTTAGTTAAAACCGTTTCAGTGCGTTAATTATTGACAAGATCGTCGGGATCTGGTGTGGCCGATGTGCTTTTGTGTTTGCTGTGACTTATATTAGCACTAGACTGATGTAAAAGATTTTACTTGCTCATAAAATTGCTCGAATTGTATTTGATCGCGTAATAAGAGTTTATACTTGAATTTCTATAAAACCTGAAAAATATACATTAAATAAAAAGACAAACTAAAGAATATAAAATTAATAAAAGAACTTTCATCGAAACAACCCGTGTGCTTTTTATTTCACCAGTTCGCTCCGTTTGGGAAGTGTTTCCGCTGAAGAACTTTAAGCGGTATTTTTCGGTTTCTTATGTGACAAGTCCTCGGTGATTCGGTGGTGTTTTAGCTGAATCCGCACCCGTGCTTGGTGCATAGCCAACATACACACAGATTAACTCAGCAACAGTGCATGGGTGAACTTAATTCAATTTTTGGCGGTGAAGCTCCATCAAGGACCAGTGTTTATCGATGGTATGGTGAATTCAATCGTGGTCGTAGTTCACTCCAAGATGAATTTCATGAAGGCCGTCCAAAATCAGTTGTTGTTCCGAAAACCATTGATGCTGTGCGCGAACTGATATTGGAATATCGTCATGTGACCTATCGTGAGATTGAGACAACCTTAGGCGTTAGTGGGACCAGCATACATTCAATATTGCATAAAGATTTGACTGTCAAATAAATTTGTTCGCGTTGGATCCCACACAATTTGTCAATCGCCCAAAAAAAGGCTCGTGTCAATTGGCCGAAAGAAATGCTCAAAAAATACGGTCGCGGTGCTTCGAAACACGTCTATGACATCGTGACAGGTGATGAATCGTGGATTTACGCGTATGAGCCCGAAAGTAAACAGCAGTCGACTGTCTGGGTGTTTCTGCATTGTTGCTGCATTCAGAATGCATGTGTTGGAGATACCTCAATCAGAGTGGCAAAAGTGCTTCGACAATTGGTTCAAACGCATGCAAAAGTGTATAGATCTTCATGGGGAATATTTTGAAAAACAATAAAGTGATTTTCGATGATCAATATTTGTTTTTGTTCTCTAATCCCGAAATATAAAAGGCACCCCTCGTAATATAGAATGCTTTAACTAGTGATCACCATGAAACAGTTCATTTACAATGTACGTAGCACTAACTTTTCTGTTCGCGCCCTCATTGTGAATTATGGGTTCCTATTTCCATTATTATTTATTATTATTTTATTATTTATTGGGATGTAGGATTCCGGAAGTTCAAGGGCGCACTGACTCGGCTGCGCCATCGAATGACATGTTGATCCGAACTGATTCGTTGGCTCAACAACCCCGCGGGTTCCTGAGATCTGCAATCTATATTAATCTTTTTATGCCATTGATGTTCTCGTGCTGTATTCTTATTATAGGCCGCGAGGTTATCTATATCGCCTCGAAGTCAATATAGTTATTTTTCTTTAAAATCCGCTTGATAACCGTGTGTCACAAATGTCAGGTTCACTTCAGTGTCCTAGCAGTTGGTTAGACTATTATTCCAGAAATGAATAAATATGTAAATAGCCGTTTGAACCTTATTATATAGCAAATGAAACGAATATGTGTAACAAGCTGGTCGCTTCACGGTTTTTCTTGTCATTCCATTTAGATAAAAGGAACAGAAATAATTGCCGGTCTTCTTGCTAAAGTTGTCAACACTGTGTTCTACCTCGGGATGAATTAACTCAAACATTTTCGTACTCTACCTTGTCCCGCTGTTTAAGTTGAGCAAATGAGAAGCGAAGAAAGCCAAACCGGATAGGGATCGATTGGTCTCCTTTTTTTTTTAATGAAACAGAATTAGCAATCTCGTCGCATCCCATCACGTCTTTTGCGTGGAATCTGCTGCAGCCTTCTGAAAATTAGATCACGTTTATTAACATTGCATCTCGAGCATCTTGACCACGAGCAAGATCCTTCAACATCCGTACGCAACTTCAAACGCAACGCGTCTCGCTTATATGATTTTTTAATAGCCAGCAATTTTCTCACCTCGCAAAGTGTGAATATTATAGTGTAATAGCTTCGACAGGCCAGACCTTTTTTAGGCATCCGACCGGCCCCAGTAGGCGTTGAATCCTTTTCGTTGCTCTTGTTCTTGCCGTTGCTTTTCGCTTCAGGGAACTAAAGGTGCCTATTACTGGACATGGCGAATTATTTAGAGCGTGGATAATGTGATGGCGAACTAAGACTCTCGGACTGCCCGATGTGCGCTTTGATCTCTATACACCGTGAGTTTTGCTTTGATCGAGGATGATGGCATAATTTCATCGCGGACCCCCAAAGGCTTATTAGTGCTGAAAGAATTTACCACAACCACATACTTTGTACACCGTCTTTCCCGCATCTTTTGCAGATATTGCCAAGGAGCAGAAGTAATTACACAACGCGACTTGTACTAACTTAATGGGTGAGCGCGTTCGATGCCTTTCCATTGTCTCGATTCCAACTGAAGGCGTTGATTGGAAAATGCAAATTATATTTTGAACATAATTCAGACGGTAGACGATTTGAGATTTCTGGCTCCGTGGAGTCCGCACAGTAGCCGGTCAGATGTCATTCCGATTTCACGAACTCACAGACCTTAAGATTTACGACCAACTGCAGCTGCAGTTGTTCGTTACCTGTTTTGCAAGATGTGTGATGCTTTGTCGTTATTATGTGTCATTGTAAACGTTGTTGGTTCTCGAGGCCGGTGTAACCCCCAGCACGATGCCATTCGTTGCGGTTACCCTGAACCTCTGGTGGCAGGATTCGACATTGGACTGGTGTACACAATTAAATGGGATAGAAAATGAAGATTGAAGGCGATCCAAAACCAAGCGAATAAATCTCATCACCGCGTACTCATAAAACAAGCTCGAAGCACGCAAGGAGTTTTGGCAGCTGGACTCTCCCACGCATAAAAATGACATTGCAAAACCTCAACCCCGTAAATTTACGTACTGATTCCTATGTAGCGAACCGAGTTGGTCGTGGCTTGGAACTGCATCTAGTAAATATCATCGAGGACTCGGCAGCAACCCCCGATGAACCTTGCAGGACTAGCAAATGAACTGATTTATTACGGAGCGCTTCTCATCGAATGGTCGTTGCTACCACGGGTCGATAAATAAAATTTTCAATTCATGCAAAAGTTCAACAACGAGATATAAATAAATCCACAGAAATTGCTGCTAAAAATAATCAATTCACGAGTGTCCAAGGACGACATGGAATGTTCCATTTGCCACATGTCGCAAGCTGAAATAAAAATCGACTCTGGTCAAAACATCGATTTGAATCAATTTAAGTGCACTGGTCTGGAAGTGAAGCTTATTTAGTGCGCGGGTTGGAATCAGTGGCGGCAGTCAGGCCAGTGACAGATTTTTATTGCTAACATCACCGGGGGGGGGGAGGCGCTCGAAAATTACGTGATGTAAATGCTCGACCATTTGTTAGCTGCGCCAAGCTGTTAGACTATTGTATGAGACTGGAGGCTCGTAGCCTAACACAAAAATTGCCAAAAGGCCCCCACGATTAAGCGAGTTTGTTGTAGTAGCCCTCTTGATTTAAAATGAATGAGATCTTTTAAGCTCCATTGTTTGTCATTTACCAAACTGTGAAAAGTTTTATTTTATTAATACGTTGTACATGTTTCAACAAATTTTCTACTCTTTTGTGTTATCGAAACGTTTAGAAAATGGCGAAAAACGAGTTACTACAGGGAGAGAGTCAAGCAGGTAAAGGAACTCATCAATTGTCAATCAAAATACCATAGAAAAACCGAGATAAGACCCGTTTCCTTGTTATTCGTTTATTAATTTCTGTTGTGAAGTAATTTTAAATAACACAAGTATATGCAATTTTACCTCAAATACTTCCTTTCAATAAGAAAATTGCAAATTTGTGAACTTTCAAACTTAATTAATTGTTCCCATCACAAATGCCTTCCCATTCCTCATAGACGATCTGATGATGAAATCATCTGGAAACAGCAAAACTGCAAAAGGAGTCAATTGCGTTACAGTTCCTAAACAGTTCCTCGCATCTCCAGTGGTCTTACAGCCGATTTATGAAACAAATTTGAAATTTATCTTCCTTGCTCTGTATACCCTGCCGGCATATGTCATATGTTTCCCCGTTAAATTTTCGAATTCATCACTATTTATATTTAGCTTTATCGATAATAATACACCAAATAAATCTATTTGTGATATCGCTTATCAAACGAAAATTCTCACAGGTCTCCATACTCACTACAACTGATCATCCATATACGTACAGAATTCCATTTCTCTTAAACTTTCTGAAAATGCATTCAATGCCATGGGTTTGATATTCCAATAGGGTTCAAATACATACAACCATTAATAAAACGTATTTCAACAAGCGAATTAGTACAAGGAGCTCCAAAAGTCGTTTTCAATTTGTTTTGTTCCATCTAAGAATACAACTTCTGAGAGAGGCGTGGAGTATATGCCGATATTTTTCCCCTCGGTGGGAATTGTTGTCTTATACCATTTCACGGGGCGGAGCTGAAATTAAAAAAAAAAAAACGATCATCAGCTTATGATGAACGACCAGCTCAGACCAAGAAACTGAGTTATCTCTTTAGAGCTAAAAGATAGTTTCCTCCGGCCCAACTTCTTCTCCTCTATATATCCCAAATAATATCGGCAGTGCAATACTGTTCACATGATCGGTAAACTGATTCCAAGCATACCCTCGGTCTACTCACAAGAAAATTGCAATTATTCTCTCATCGGCACCTATATACAAAAATTCATTTCGTTAGAGAGCGCGAAAACAATGGAACCCTTTACGGACATTACGGAGTGCTTCGATGTATAAATATTAACAATATAACCATCTCACGACGCCTTTCACATCACAGGTTCGCCTTTTTCGGACACATATATATATATATATATATATATATATATATATATATATATATATATATATATATATATATATATAGATATTTATATATATATATATATATATATATATATATATATATGTGTGTGTGTGTGTGTAATATGTATTATATATCGGTCAAAGAAACATGTGGGCCGAGTTGAGTTGCATGATCGATTCTCTCCGTTTCCACTTAACGCGAAATATCTACCGACCAAATCCGCACCCACAAGCACATTCCTCCATACATAATCCATGCACTGACGAATACCCATCCATTGATTGAACTTAATATTAACACTGTTATGTTGGTCGCCTGTACTGTTCCATTAATTTGCTCTGTGATCATACTGCGCTCCTCCAGAAATCTACTACATTCGGTTAAGATGCGTCTCACATTTGGTATACATCTCTGGCTAGGGGGGCATTACGGAACTTCTTCGTACTTGAATCGGTGTAGATATTGTCTAAACCACCCCTTTCCTGTCAGGCATTGGAGCATATAACAATTCGGAAGAGCGTCCTGACAAGAGGACTAATTAAATAAATAAATTTTCTCGTACTTCGTTTTCCTTTTATATTTCTCAATACTTCTTCTGTTGTGGTTTCTGGTTGTCGTTTTAATTAAATTTGAATTTATCTATTCGTACCTCCAGAACCGGAGACTTTTCTGGAGAAGGGGGCTTTTAGTCTTGCACAATACGATCTTATATGGTTTATTGTATCAACCACAAATAAACGCACCAGACGTACATGCAGCGGAGCCCCAGATCCCAGAGCCCTCTTTCGACGAAGTTGTAGACGCGATAAATCGACTGAAAAACAACAAGGCTCCCGGAGTCGATTGCATACCGACAGAGCTTGTGAAGCATGGAGGAGAGGCAGCCGCTCAAAAGATCCACCAACTCATCAAAACAATATGCGATAAGGAAGTCATTCCAGAAGAATGGAAAACCTCAATAGTCATCCCCATTTTCAAAAAAGGCGACAGATCTGACTGCCAGAATAACAGAGAGATATCATTGCTCACAACCACATACAAAATATTAACAAATGTCATACTGGCAAGAATCACACCGTACGCAGAAGAAATATTGGAAGACTACCAATGCGGATTCCGTCGGAACCGGTCAACAAGCGACCAGATGTTCAGAATAAGGCAACTGCTGGAAAAGAAGTGGGAATACGAAGAGACGGTTCACCAACTGTTCGTTGACTTCAAAAAAGCCTAAGCAAGGCAAAGACTCTACCATGTTGTGGTTGAGCTGGGGATCCCGAAAAAATATACCGCCCTCATTTTAATTTGCATGAACGAAAACAAGGGGCGAGTTAGAATAGAAAACCAGCTCTCAGAACAATTTGAAATTCGGGACGCACTAAAACAGGGGGTCGGCCTCTCACCATGCCTTTTTAACCTTCTCCTCGAGTATGTCATCAGAAAGGTACAAGAAGCCAACACGCCCGGATCATCCCTGAACGGGGTCACACAAGTGCTCGCATATGCGGATGACATCGCCGTTCGGGGCGATAATCTCGAAACTGTAAGTAAAAACTGTGAAACCATCATGCAAGCAGCAGAAGAGGTGGCCCTAGAAATAAATGAAGACAAAAAAAAAATACATGATTATGGCGAGAGCAGGTGGACCTCAGAGAACACATATAAACGTCAGGGGCAAGATATTTGAAAATGTCAAAGAATTTAAATATCTGAGAACGATACTGACGACCAGAAACGAAACGTCAAAGGAAATTAACAAGAGACTACACTCCGGGAACGCTAGTTGGCATGCAGCCAGTAATCCAAACTACTATCACGTAATATACAGCTCCGTGTCTATAGAACCATAATCATGCCGATTGCTCTATACGAATGCGAAACATGGGCTCTCACAAAACGGGAAGAAAACAAATTCCGCGTATTCGAGAATAAAGTTTTAAGGGGTATATTTGGCGGTAAATATGACGAGGAGGCAGGACAATGGAGGAAACTGCACAACCACGAATTGGAAGAGCTATACCGCAAACCTACAATAGTGAGAGTAATCAAGTCGCGAAGTTTAAAATGGGCCGGACACGTAGCGCGAATGGGCAATGATAGGACCGTGCATAAAATTCTTGACGGTAAACTAACGGGAAAGAAACCGACAGGACGGCCACGACGGAGATGGGAGGACAATGTTAGATTGGACCTCGAGGAGATCAGATCGGAAGGTCGAACGTGGAAGGAGAGCGCACAGGACAGGGAACAATGGCCGAGCCGATTCGGTGAGGTCATGAACTTCCGGGTTCCTATAGGCCAATAAATAAAAAAAAAAATTTTTAAAAATTTTTATTTTAATTTTAGTGTTTTTAAAAAATGTTAATTTGATAAGATGGTTTAATTTTGGGGTTTGGGTTAATGTAGTTTATTTGATTAATTAAAAGTATATATTGTTTTACTTTTTGAATTATCTAACCACAACCCAACCAGGTTTTAATTTCTTTTGCTGTGGTTGGCGTAGGAACGTATGGAGCCTCAGGGCTCTCCTCGTTATTGGCCTTCTACGTCTGAGATTTTGACTTTATCTCGGATTTAAGGTGAACCACCGGTACACTACCAAATAACGAGTGCCAGCTGCGCCAATTGTTGCAAATAATAATAAATGATAATGTCTAGAAATGGAAATAAGAACGTTGCGCCTGAGTGGCATATTATATTTGGGCACATAAAGTCATTTCATCGTCACACACCCACCACCAGTTGGGATGTGATCGGTCTCTTTTAGATTTATCTCTTTCACTGATCACCATACTGAAACGTACGCGATTCGGAACATTAGAGAAATCGTTATCATGGAGAATTCGTTTATCCTGGCACCACAGAAAGCATGGTAAATAATAGGGACTCCATGAGAGTCTTGGATGAGACCTTTTTCTATCCAAAAAGGGGCACGCTTCTGGCGGAATAAACCTATTTTGGAGAGTACCCCCCAGTTCCATATCAATGGCATAGAATGCTCCCGAAATAAGATTAATTTCACTGCACATTGGTCTTGAAGTATGTCCACGGATTATGAAATTATCTACCCCATTTAGTCCTGATTTGCCGAACCGGACTTTATTGAGTAGAACTTGTCATGTTGCCACGCTGGTGTTCTATGCCTTCCAAGGAAGGCAAACACTGCCTCTCGAACACCCGAAATTTCTCGATGTAGAATGGGTATATGTTATGCCATACTGGGCAGCCATACACCATTACTAGTTGAATGAATGCCGAGTATGAGATTATTTTGACTTGTCATAGCATATGCGTGAGTTAACACAATCCCAACCCATGACCCTTACAACATACGAAACCGATACACAACATGACCTTGATTCATAAACAATAACAAAAATACTTACGCATCTCATCTTTTAGACCCATTAACAAAACCCGACATGTATACGCTACATGTCGTTATAGTGTAATTATATTTCCCTTAATTACCTATTAACATATATGTAGATATTTTGTGACTACCTGAGGTAGATTCTGTTATCTTTAGAAATATTAGATTTTAAGTAAAAACAAGAAATGTATATAAATAACAGATGTAGACAAAAATCATCATCTAAACCTATCCAGCCGGAGAGTGCGGATCGAACGGTGTTATACTTAACATTCGTTTTTTTTTTTTGTGAATAAATAATAAAAAAAAGGAGCCAGACTCCCGAAAAGAAAAGTTTTTAATTATTTTTTGCATTATTAACTCATAAAAATAACTCGTGCTTATTAAAGGAAAGATACTGATCTAGCTAGATGCCAAGGTATCTAACCACCATTTTAACGTGTAGGGGAAGATTATTATTTACTACGAGTACAATCCAATATTTTTTCAAATTCTGTTTCGTATCCCTCGATGCGATGGACTAGGGTGTTCTGAAAAGGATAGTCTCTGATTTCTAGAAATTGATCTTTACTTTCCAGTCGTCGGTA
The DNA here is from genome assembly GCA_963931805.1 of Microdon myrmicae. Lineage (NCBI taxonomy): Eukaryota > Metazoa > Arthropoda > Insecta > Diptera > Syrphidae > Microdon > Microdon myrmicae. The sequence continues at coordinate 3,494,297 of OZ007497.1, read as the reverse complement.
AAACGTTTGATTCTCTTGCAGTCATCTTGCAGACATCTGTTGATCACATCCATGTTTTTTCCAGATCTATGCACAACAATGTCGTCGGCGTATGCAATTGCATGGTTGAGAGAAACCACTAGTCCACTAAAGTAAATGTTAAACAAAATAGGATAATTCACCGCCCCCCGCCGTAAGCCGTAAAAGGTCTTATCATCATCATCATCATCATCGGCACTACAACCGGGATCCGGTCTTGGCCTTATTTAACAAATCTCTCCGCCGGTCCCGATTTCGAGCCGATGTCATCCAGTTTAGCACTCCCAGGCTCTGGGCGTCCTGGTCTACGCCATCCCTCCATCGCAGACAAGGTCTGCCGCGCTGTCTCCTTCCATACATCCTGCCACAAAGGACTTTCCGGGCAGGGTCCTCTTCGCTCATTCGAGCTAGGTGTCCCGCCCACCGGAGTCTACCGAGCTTGATTTTTCTTACAATATGAGCTTCAAGGTAGATTGCGTACAACTCATGGTTGTAGCGTCTCCGGAATCGTCCTCCCTCACATACGGGGCCAACAATTCTCCTTAAGACCTTTCTCTCGAACGCGGCCAAGAGTTCAGAGTGCCTTTTATTAAGCACCCAGGTCTCGGATCCATACATGAGTACTGGTAAGACCATGGTCTTGTACAGTAGTAGCTTGGATGTTCTGGATAAATTTCGGGATTTAAAGAGCCTTGATAGACCATAGTAGGCTTTGTTGGATTTAATCAGCCGTTCGCGTATTTCTTCTTCCATATTGTTATCGGCTGATACTATTGACCCAAGGTAGTTAAAGGATTGCACTACTTCAAATTCGTGCTCCACTACCTTGATAGTTTGACCAACGTTAGGTCTTCTCTTCGCAGAAGTTGCCACCATGTACTTGGTTTTTCCCTCATTAATGCGCAGTCCCAGTTTTTGTGCCGCCCGCTCGATCTGGGTGAAGGATTCCTGTACCGCCGATTCGGTTCTACCGATGATGTCGATGTCATCTGCGCAGGCAAGTATCTGGCTGGACTTGGTGACAATAGTCCCTCTAGTTGTAACGCCAGAGTCACGGATTGCTTTCTCCAACGCCAGGTTGAAGAGGAGGCAGGCCAGACCGTCCCCTTGTCGGAGTCCATTATAGATGTTTATTGGTTTGGACAGCAATCCCGCTACTTTTACTTGACTAGTTACGTTGGTCATGGTCAACCTACAAAGTCATATCAATTTATTTGGAATGCCGAATTCTCTCATGGCATTATATAGTTCTACCCTGGCTATGCTGTCGTAGGCGGCCTTGAAGTCTATAAATAGATGATATAGTGGAATCTTAAATTCCAGACATTTTTCCATCACCTGCCTAAGGGTGAATATCTGATCAATTGCTGATTTGCCTGGGATGAAGCCACATTGATATTGACCAATGATGGCTTTAGCGTATGGGGATATCCGGTCTTGTAGGATAGTGGAGAGTATCTTATAGGCGGTACTCAGCAATGTTATACCCCTATAGTTGCTGCACAGTGTGATATCTCCCTTCTTATGTATGGGGCAAATTATACCACGACGCCAGTCTTCCGGCATCTCCTCTTGCTCCCATACGTGCACCACGATCTCGTGAATTGCGTGATGTAACGCTGTCCCTCCTTGTTTGATCAGCTCAGCTGGTATGCCATCAGCTCCAGGGGCTTTATTTGATTTTAGCTGTCTAATGGCTTTTAGTGTTTCATCAATGCTTGGTGGCGGCAGCATTTGGTCCTGGTCTTGCATTGGTGGAGCCTCCAATTCTTCTGTGAGCTGACCATTTAGCAATTCATTGAAGTGCACTTCCCATCGCTCCAGAATGCCTTCAGGATCGGTGATCAGATTACCCTCTTTATCCTTGCACTAAGTGCAGCGTGGTGTGTACCGCGTCATACTGCGGATTATTTGGTAGAACTTCCGCGCCTGGTGCGGACCTCGCTCTCTACTTTTCTCTATTTCACAGACAAGATTTTTTTCCCAGGCACTTTTCTTTTGTCTGTGAAGTCTTTTTTCAGTTCTTCTGAGCTCTTTGTATTTCTCCTCGCGTACCCGCGTCCTATGAGACTGCTGCATTGCCCGGTATGCAGCATTCTTACGTTCAGTCGCTAGTTTGCACTCATCATCAAACCAGTCGTTCCGATCTCTACGACTACTGCCTAAGATGGAGTTGGCAGTACTAATGACAGTATTCTTAAGGCGTGTCCATTTCTCTTCTACGCCCGGCATTCTGGCCCCAGGACTTACTCTCCCTCCGTCGAGTTCTTCGAGGGCGAGTCTTAACGCATGACCAAAGGTGTTGCTGGTGTTCTCATTGCGTAAGGCAGCCGTGTTGATTCGAACCTGATCCGTGGATGCAATACGTCTCCGTAAGGCAAGCCGCGCTCGGAAAACTGTACCAACAAGATAGTGATCCGAGTCGACGTTGGCACCTCGGTACGTTCGTACCGTCATCAGGCTCGAAGAGTGGCGGCGATCTATCAACACGTGGTCAATTTGGTTGCGAGTGGCTCCATCAGGTGATACCCAGGTGGCTTTGTGGATATCTTTACGCGGAAACCTGGTACTCGCAACGACCAAGTTCTTTGATGCTGCCAGTTCGATGACTCGTAGTCCATTGTCATTAGTATTCTCATGCAAACTATGGGAACCTGCGTAGTGCCTGAAAACCGGCTCCCGACCTATTTTCGCATTCAAATCTCCAAGAACGATTTTCACATCGTATCTTGGGCAGGCATTGAGGGCCCGTTCGACGTTCTCATAGTATTCTTCTTTTTCGTCGTCAGGGGACTCCTCTGTAGGTCCGTGAACGTTTATGAGGCTTATGTTTTTAAATTTGCCTCGCACGCGAAGAGTGCATAGCCTTTCATTTATTGCATTAAAGCCGATGATGGCAGGCTTCAGTTTTTGGCTGACTAGAAAGCCTACCCCGAGCACATGGTGTTTTGCGTGACAGCTGTAATAAATGTCATACTCTTTTCTTTGAAAAACACCACTCCCCGTCCATCTTATTTCTTGTAATGCTGTTATGTCAGCCTTATATTCGGACAGGGCATCGGCTAGTTGCTGTGCAGCTCGAGATTTGTATAGTGAGCGTATGTTCCACGAAAAAATCCTTAAATCGTTTAGCCGTTTTCGTTTCCGTGGTCGTCGTCGTGTATCCGGTCCATATCCGAGGCTTGTTAAATTTGCCATAATAATTCATTTTTACGGGCCTGGTTATTAGCCTTGCGCCAACCTTTCTCAGGATGTCGCTGCCTGCATTGGTTCACTACTTGGCGGGTGTCAAAGTAGCTATCCAGGGGTGTCACGTGGAGACTGCATGTCAACTTGGATTGAACAGGGACAAGGATCGTCCTGGCCTTCGCCGGGTTGAAGGCAATCAGAGACTTTGCCCTGTATGTTCGCACCCATCCCCCCAAAAGGTCTTATATATATATATATATATATATATATATATATATATATATATATATATATATATATATATATATATGTATATATATATGTATAGGTGTACCGGTGTGAAGTGAGCATCAAGATACAAATGTATCGATAGGGAACGTTTGTTGGGAACGAGCCCTTATACTTTTTTTATTTGGTTGCTATGACATCTGTCAAACATATTTAGCATGCATCAAGTCATTGTACAAATAACATCATTTTTTTTAAACGTTTTAAAAATGTCGAATTTTGTACCAGAAAATGATGATTTGCGAAAAGCATTAATTTTTTGTTTTCATTTGAAGAAAAGTGCGGCAGAGTCGCATCGAATGTTTGTCGAGGCTTATGGTGATCATGCTCTATCGGAAGCAACATGCAAAAGATGGTTTAAGCGGTTCAGAGATAATGATTTTGATGTACGAAATGAAGAATGTGGAAGACCACCAAAAAAGTTTGAAGACGCAGAATTGCAAGCAATATTTGATCAAGGTGACACTTTATGTTAAAAACAAATGGCACGAATGCTAAATGTTGCACAACAAACAATTTCTGAAAATATTCAAAAGTGTGGAAACTGGGTGCCACATGAATTGAATAACAGGCAGATGGAAAAGCGAAACACCACATGTGAAACAGTGCTTCTACGAGACGAAAGGAAGTCAGTATTGCATCGAATTGTGACTGGTGATGAAAAATGGATTTGTTTTGAAAATCCAAAACGCAAAAAATCATGGGTACATCCAGGAGAAGGGTTAAAATCGACTGCAAAGCCTAATCGGTTCGGAAAAAATACAATGCTCTGTGTTTGGTGGGACCAGAAGTGGGTGGTGTATCATGAACTTCTAAAACCGGGCGAAACTGTTGATGCGCAACGCTACCGGCAACAAATGATCAATTTGAACCATGTATTAATCGAAAAATGACCAGAATATGCCACAAGACACGGAAAGGTAATTTTGTTGCAAGATACTGCTCCGAGTCATACAGCAAAACCCGTCAAAGAAACAATAAAAGCTCTCGGCTGGGGAGTGTTACCCCACCCACCGTATTCACCAGACTTGGCTCCTTCCGACTACCATTTGTTTTCATCGATGGGACACGCATTGGCTGAGCAGCAACTTTTTCCTACGAAGAAGTCGAAAATTGGATCTCCGAATGGTTTGCCTCAAAAGACGACCAGTTTTATTGGCGTGGTATCCACAAATTGCCAGAAAGGTGGTCGAAATGTGTAGAAATCCAATGGCCAATACTTCGAATAAAATGTTTTTTATTTAAAAAAAAAAAACGCTCAATTCATACCGGTACACCGGTATGTGTATATTCTATATACGAGGGTGGGCTGAAAAGTTTCCGACCTAACAAAGAAACGAGACATATTTTCTTAAAATTTATTTTTACTTTTCTACATAGTCTCCTTGTAACTCTGCACAATTCTCCTAGCGATGCTCCCACCTCGCTAACCCGCCCAAATAGTACGCGGCGTTTTTCCCTGCAAAATAACTGTTATCGAAGGTGAATGCCTCTTTGGCTGTATTAAAGTTGGTTATTTTTACTTTGTCCATATTGGTATTGGTCCAAGTGTCCCGCCGAACACTATGTATCGCAGATGATTTTAACACCCAGAGCGAATGCTGTGCTCTGCCGGAACTGTCCACGAAACAGCTGAAAACACCGAAGCGAATGCTGTCACGAATTAAACTCAGAAGGATTATATTTACTATCCCGATTTTATTTTATTGTTTCTTTTGGTTTATTAAGTCACTTATCTTGAATTTACAAATTACTTTAGTTTATGTGAACTCGATGCTCGACAACACACTGACGGTACTCGAATTTCTCTTTTCGTTATGCTGTGGTGATACATTGGCACCGATTCTAAATTACGCACGGAAATTGTTAAATGAACACTCGATCATCGTCAAAAGATCGTCACCTGGTAACACACGTACGGCCTCTAGTCCTCGCAGCTTCCTCTCGACCTCCTCGGGTGGTCAAAAATAGACTTCCCGATATGGCTGTTCGATATAGCCAGTCGTCTCGTTGACGATCGAAATTAGACTAACTGTCTGCCCACACAGATATCCAAATTCAAAACTGGTATCTGTATCTGTACGGAAAAATTTCCCTATTTGATCTGCTAACAGAATTCCCGACAACTCTGTTAGCAGCATGCTATTTTATCCCAGGGATAATTTCCTATTTTCCTGAAAGGAGAATTTCGTTCATCATCAAACATCATTATCACCATCAGTGGTGGTGATCGAAATTCAGTTCGACTGTCGATTGTGTGCCGCCCTATTTACATAAAACATCTGCTGCGTAGGCCGAAGGATATCCTGCAATTTGGATGGACGTACGGTCTATGAGTTTTGTTTAACTTCTTTAGTTAAAACTAACAATCCATTAGACCTTTCTAATGGGTGTGAAATTCCACAAAGGAACCGTGGGACTGGAGTATTTTCTTTGTTGGCTTTATTCACGTAAATATTCACGACCTATCTCGTTGAGATATTTATTGTTGCCAGGAATTTGGCAGCGGATAAGCGGAATGCATTATTGTACTAGGTTGTCGCTGCCTTTGTTTGCTTGACGGATTTGGGTGGTCTTTATGGCAGCTACCCGCACGTGCATCCGTTGGTCGGCTAATTTACCGACGATAGCGATTCCTTGTAACATCGTGTAGATGCTCAGGGTTTCCGATTGTGCGGTGCCGGAGTGCGGCGCATTTCAGTCTTTGGGAATAAGATGAATGGATGTTTTTACCTTTGTTTCAGGTATGCTACAATCGACTTGTTGAGCTTGATATTGAAAGCTTTGGGACGTTCAGTTCCTTGCTTTTTAGTGTCGGGCTCAACGTTGGCTAAATGTTTCAGGGCCCTAGCGGACTCAGTGGCACGCGAGTTATGGCTTTGCTAGTACACATTGCATATTAGTCTTCGATCAAACACCGAGGTAACCATAACCATCACTTCTTTCCAACACCAGTTATTAAGTAGCAAAACTCAAATTCATTTCTCAGTTTTACAACCAATTTATTTATCTTTATTATTATATCGACTTAGTTCTAGTTTCTTAATCTATAATCCACTATTTAACTTAATAATTTGTTTGCACTACTGTTCTATACATTAGTTTTGTTTTCACTACTGTTCTATATATTATTTTTGTTTCCACTACTGTTCTATGTATTGGTTTGTCTGATATTTCTTTACTCTTACACTTCAACTCTTTTAACTAAGATTTACTCTATTTACATTCTTTACTTTATTTTTGTTAAGGTTCCATTTATTAATGAATTTAATCATCCTTTTTATTTATACATTCTTTCACTTCGACTCTTTTAACTAAGATTTACTCTATTTACACTCTTTACTTTATTTTTATTAAGGTTCTATTTATTAATGAATTTAATTCTCCTTTTTATTTATACATTCTTTCACTTCGACTCTTTTAACTAAGATTCACTCTATTTCCATTCTTAAATTTATTTTCGTTAAGGTTCCATTAGTAATTCACTTAATCATCATTTATATTTTTTCCTTCTAATCCACTTGCAACCGAATATCACTAGCTCAAGAAAAACTGATTGTATTTTTTCTTAGGAACTCCCTGGCTCATTACTCATTCACTTTTTCTTTAAACACCATCCATTTTCACGACAAACCACTGACTGACCACTCTCGACTCCCAAGACAAAACTACTGACTACTCGACCAACCACTTCCTCATTACCTCCGGGGTCAATACTTTTCGATTCCCTCCGGGGTTAACACCTTTCGATTACAACCATGCAATTTAATTTCAATTGACCCAATTTCCGATTCTAAACTTCAATTTGCGATCGCTTCATATCGCTGAGCCAGTCAATATTCCTTCATTGACTTGAACTCTGAACTCCAGTTCAACCTTTGGGATCGCGAATTGACCCAATTAATTCTATTTCTGTTGATTGGGCTGGAACATGCAGTAATTGCTCCGGAATATGCATTTAATAGCTTTTGCGTTATTGGGCAATCGCTTTCGCCATATGCAATCAATTGCTTTTGTGTTAATTGGCTTGAAATATGCAATTAATAATTTTATCGCCTCGGGGTTCATTCGAGTTTAAACTCAGATGGCGTTATTAGGTTTTGGTGTGTCAGTGGTCTCTTGGACATTATCTTTGATTATGATGTCACTGACACATTTAACACGCGTCTGTGGGCGCGTGTAACGTTTTCAGGGTAGGTATGTTCCTTGAAGGGTAGGAACCTTACCTGGGTGGAATTGTGCGTTCGTAGAACGCTACACCTCCTTATTTTACGAAAATCTCTGTTGCCTGGGGCTAGATCTGGTGAGTAAGGCGGATGGTCAAGCAGTTCAAACCGTTATCCGTGGATTTTCACCATGACAACCGCTGAAGTGTGAGACGGCGCGTTGTCTTGGTGAAACGGGATTTTCTTTTCCTGCAAATGTGGCCGTCTTTCCGCAATTTCTGCCTTCAGTTGGTCAAGTAATGATGCGGCGTATGCTCCTGTAATGATTTTTTCTTTATGAAGATAATTGATTAAAATAACTCCATGACTATCCCAAAAAACAGTCGCCATCACTTTCCCCGCCGAAAAAACTGTTTTTGTTTTTTTTTTGGTACCTATTCCCACTTTGCAGTCCCTTGTTTTGACTGTATTTTTGTTTCGGGCGTATAATGGTGTATCCAAGTTTCATCGACAGTAATGAATCGGCACCACAACTCGGATTTATTGCGCCTAAACTGCGCCAAAATAGCGTTGGAAATGTTCATTCGAACAGGTTCTTGGTCTAACGTTAGCAAACGCGGCATCCAACGCGTGGACAGCTTCTTAAATCTTGATTTAATATGTCACAAACACGTTCTTTGGACATTTTCATAGCCTCTGCTGTCTCTCTCACTTTAATTCGGTGGTCATCTAGCACCATTTGGTGAACTTTAGCGGTGTTATCGTCAGCTGTTGCAGTTTTTGGACGTTCCGAACGTTCATCGTCTCCCGATCTCTCACGCCCACGTTTAAATTCAGCTGCCCAAAATGTCACTGTGGTAAATGATGGCGCAGAGTCCACATACACAGAGTCCAACTCATCATTGATTTACGTAAGCGTATTGCTTTTCAAAACCAAAAATTTAATGACAGCTCAATGCTCAATTTTGTCTATTTTCACAAAAACACTCACATCACTCCTCAAATGACTGTCAAATAAAAACTACGCTTTCAAAATGGCTGACATTTTGGTGAGTAACAGTCAAAAGATACACAACAACATTCACTAGCTTTTATTGACGAGTGCTGCTATCTTCACGTTGAGGTCGGAAATTTTTCAGGGCGCCCATGTACATATGTATATATAATATTAAATGTTAATATTGTACGCCTAAAGGCAAAACGAAACAAAAAGACATTGTACAACTTAGAGTGGTTGTGAAGATAATTACCAAAAATAACTGTAAATAGGACAGCATTTAGTCTTAAAGGGTATTCTGGTCTAAACGACGAATTTAAGGCAATTTTTGAAGTGCTGTAAAAAAAAGCAATCAATATTTTTTCTATTAATTTTTTTATAGGATGTTTATTAATATTTCAAGAATACAGAAAAAAAAATTGAAAGTAAAAAATTCAAAATTCAAAAAGTTAGCAGCTGATGAGGTGGGGGATCTCAAAAAGTTAGCACGCGACCATACCCACGATTCAACCCTCCTAGCAATCTGAAAGAAAAAGATTATTAATTTATCGATGGAACTAAAAAAGGTTGAAAAAAACATTTTTTTAAGAAAATGGCGATGTTGTGTTTCTGGTAGGGGTTTTTAATTCCAGGAAGCGTGTCTCCTGGTCCTTAAAAGGACAAGGCGATCTTTTAAAATTTGACCGCCCCTGAAAATTTGTCCTACAAAAGGGGTCGTTGCCGTGCTTCCTCTGAGTTCAAAGGGAAGAGCAACGTCCTTTGATTCGGCCTTCGTCCTGATGTCCTCACTTGGCCTTCCGTGGGGGCCAGGTGATACTTAGATATCCGTAAAAATGAAAACTCGTCTTGTTTCCTTTTTGAATTGGTTTTATTTATTTATCTCAACGATTAACCTGGGGTACTTCCTCCAGGGACAAACGACGAATTTAGACTGCGGCCCGGAGATCACTTGACTATTCCTTTATAAAGGAAAAGGAATCGAAAATTGTATCCCAAAGATACACATTTTCGTGCAACAATCTCGATCTTTTGGATATTTCGAGCGAGATGTTGTATTTACATAAGATAAGAAATCAATTTCTTGAATTCTTACGAAACTGTTGCGCAGATGTGTGAATGTATCTGCTTTTGAGTTTTTGTTTGTTTAACTCAATGGAATTTTTGGGATAGAGATAACGATCTCTGAATTTCTGGATTTGGGTGATGCTGTGAAGCCAATGTAGAACAATAAACGAATATTAGATTCGTTTATTGTAACTTTTAATTTTTATTTGGATTTTGGGGTTAATAATGCCGTGGGGGCAAATGTTAGGCAATAAACGAATGTTTGATTCGTTTATTGCGAATTTTGGATCACGTTTGGGTTATTGTGGGTTTTGGTGGGTTTATACGTTTTAGCGTACTATTGCTGGGATTTTGGATTAGGAATGGGGGAAAAAGGTGGTAGGGCTTTTTGGAGCACTACAGCGACTGCTTGAAAAAAAAATGTATTTTTGTACCACTTTTTTTTAGTTTTCGATTTTTTTAAAAATAGTTAAAATTGAAATTTGGGGATGAGGATAGTTCATGCGATAGAAAAGCCTATAAAGAAGACATATACTAAATTTGTGATGAATCGGTTCAGTAGAATTTGAAAAATCGTGGGTATTGTTTTAAAAAAGACAGTTTTGAGAAAAACGCGTTTAAAAATTTCAGGGTATAGTAGCTTCAAGTGACATAATATTGCTAAAGCAGCTGTAACTTCGCCAATTATTGGAATTTTAAAATTTCCTTTGGACAGCATATTCTAAAAGTATTAGCTATAAGAAAATATAAAAAGAAAAAAAATCTTTTTTTTCAAAATTCTAGACCAGAATAAATGAAAAACGTTATTATTTTTTTTTGTATAATAAAGTAAATGCGGACTTTAATGAAAAAAATACCTCCCTGATGACGTGCCCGAGCAAATGGTAAAAAGACATGGGTAGAGGCCATCCTCCTGTTGTAGTCCGTCGCGGTTTTCAAATGATTCTGAGAGGTGATTTTTTTCTGTAGTTGGAGTTGGAGTGACTTCCTTATCCCATATTGTTTTAACCAGTTGATGGATCATTCGATCGGTTGCCTGTCCTCCATGCTTCATAAGCTCTGCCAGTATGCAGTCGACTCCGGGAGCCTTGTTGTTTTTTAATCGATTTATTGCGTCTACAAGTTCGTTGAAAGACTCTTAAATCTGGGGCTCGGCTGCATGTACGTCTGGTACGTGTATTAGTGGTTGATAGGTAAGCACATTAAACTGCACTCAAAGTACTGTTTCCACCTTGTCACGATATTGTTTGTTTCTTTGATCAGAGAGCCATTTGCGTATCAAATTGTTTTGGCTCTCCCTCGATAGCCATTACTAATTGAATTTATGCCGGCATACATACCTCTGATGTTTTTTGCTTTGGAATTTTCTAGGATTTTTTCAATCCGAGTCTTCTCTCATTCCCGTTTTTTTTTTTGCGTTTGAAATGTCTCGTTGTCTCTTTCCGAATCGTCGCGTATCTTTCTGCGTTGACTTCATCATATCTTTCTAAGTGGATCACCCTGAAGCGTTTACGTTGTTCGATCTTCGCTGTGCACTCATGGTCAAACCAAGGTTTGGACTTAATTGTTTTCTTAAACTCTAATACCTCTTGGGCTGTTTGTTTGATTGCGTTTCTGATCGATGTCCATTTAGTGTCCACATAAGTGGTTTCCTCTTCCTCACTACTCCCATTCTCTAGGATCCCAAACCTTTTTGTCAGTTTGTCTTAATACTCAGCCCTTTTGCGGAGGACTTTTGGTTTATGAATGTCGAACTTTTTGCTCGTCTCCCGTGACTGCCTATGTGGGTTTGCTGCGATCCGGCTCCTAAGTTTCCCCATCACTAGAAGATGATCGGAGTCGCAATCTGCTGCTCTATATGATCATACGTCAAGGATATTTGAGTCATGTCTTTTGTCTATGAGGAAGTGGTCTATTTTGTTATGCGTTACGCCGTCGGGTGATATCCATGTGGCTTTATGAATTTGCTTGTGCTTGAACATCGTGTTTTTCACTACCAGATCTTTTGACGCTGCGAACGTGATAATTCGAATTCCATTATCATTTGAAACATCGTGTAGGCTGTCTTTACCTATAGTTGATTGGAAGATATCTTCCTTTCTAATTTTCGCATTGAGGTCCCCGAGGAGGATTTTAACATCAAATGATGAGATCCCATCAAATAGTTCCTCTATGGTCTCGTAGAACGTGTCCTTCATTCCTTCATCAGTAGATTCAGTTGGGGCATGTACGTTTATAAGTACATAATTGTACCATGGGGCCTTGTATTTTTAGCACCCACATTCGGTCATTAATAAATCTCATATATTTTACATGGGTCGTAATCTTATTGCCTATGATGAATCCGGTTCCGAGGTTGTGTGTATCGGTACCTCTTCACCCCAATGTGACCCCGTTGGTCTCGATTACTTGATGTGGGATTCGGACTTCCTGAAACGCAACGATGTCTGTATCGCGCCTGATTTATATAACGTTCGAATATTCCTACGTCTCCTTTTTACCCACTCGGGGTTTTCTTGGTTATTTGCTCCCTTATGGTGGCGTCGGCTCACCACACCTAACCTATCGGATTTTTCATGGGTTTGTTTTGTGTATATTGGTCATTCCCTTATGTTCCCACTAGTCTTGGGGTTTCAAATAGTCCGCCATATCAGAGACCCGTTTTGATATGGTAAGGACTGCTTATTGCTCTGATTCGACCCGGTGCCAGAAAGGACCGATATGATACAGGCGGTATACCCCTGGCTGCAAACCATCCAATGGGCGCGGTGACGTGTAACATCCAGGATTAGGGGTGGCAGATATTTGTGTGTTACTCCTCGCTAGCCTGTCTGATATGGGCGACCCTACTGGAAGCGTATTCTTCCGTCAGCATAGCATGAGGGATTTATTGTAATTTAAGCCCCGCACCATGTCAAGGTTTCTACCACGCGGGGGTCAGTGCCTATATATTACTCAGAAAAAATAATTACATGAATAAAACCAAGCCCATCAAATCTGCGATGAGACAAAAGGAGAATAATCTTAACAGACCGTGTTAACCACCTTCAATTCAGGAATAAAAGGGTTTCTGAAAATTAAGCAATTACTCCTTCAATTCCAAATCCAGACCCAACAAATATCTTGCTGACTCATGAATGTGTCATAATAATCCAAAGAAATTACCTACCACAGCAGCAAACACCTTTCCTCAGCCTTATAACCAGGGTTTTGTACAAAAATGGATTCAATAACGATGTCACCAATTATCCTCGACGGTGATGAAAAATGATCCCACTCCATCAACTTCATCTTGAATCGACGAAAGACAAAAAGCCAGACGGCACACAATACCCGGATACCAGGACCTTAACGTATTTTCTTTCAGTCAGCCCACTCAGCTACCACCTGCAGCTAATGCGGGGGTGCCTTACCCAAGTGAAGCGACAAATCGAACTCGCGCGAAAGGATTAGAGGATCCAAAAGTCAAACAGATATAAATAACCAACAATAACACACACAAATAAACGATAAATACAATTCGTTGCGTTGCTGATCGTAAAAGATCCCTGCTCCAACAATAGACAATCACCGGCACCAATACAATAGCTCGGATCCGGTATCCAGGAGTAACACAGGCCCGAATCTCGGCGCAGCACACGATCGCACGAACCTGAATATCAATACCCAATGAATAAGATCACAGCAGGACATCTTTGAGCGCAGTCAACACTCGGAGCGCTGGACACACCTCGCCTGCAACTTTTACACTCACCGGTCTGCCAGGATCGCGTCATATCCGCGCATGAGTTACGATCAGATTCAAATGATCGTAAATATGTCAATCGCGCAGGGTTCGCTCGGGTGTGCGACTCCCCGCGCGACGGATCATTAAGGGCGACACTATCGTTGCTGCGATCGGAATTCGTCGATAATTTCGTGCTTGATCGTCTGGCGAACAGAGCCTGCCTGGCCCCAGCTCGGGACACTCTCAACGTAAAGATTTAATTAATTAAAATTATGATCGCGAAGATGGCGACCACTATGGGGGGAAAGAGGACGGTTTTCGGGATATTTTATGCCGAGAATCCGCTCCATCCTCTCGGCCTTCGCCATGAATGCTGCATCTCCTTTATATGGGCCCCGGTAATTTATGGCCCAACTTGTGGTGACGATGACGGTAAGATGTAGTTAGCGCTTGACCGAGGTGCAAGGAAAAAACTCAACGTGATGACAGGGTATTAATGTTTCATAACTTTCATATGGCGACGCGCGTTATACTCGTACTACATTTGCATAACGTTCTTGGTGTTGTCGATGGAGCGATGCGTCAGCGCTGGACCCCAGTTGCTCAATGCGGAAGAAAGAACTGCGAGCGGGGAGGCAACTTGAGCTTAAGAATCTGATTTTCGGGCGAAACGGACAGAGAAAAGCATAAATAAACAATAATTCTTTCAGTGGAAGTAATTTGGGAAGAAAAATGGCACGAGTTGAGAATGCAGCATAAATCATGGCTTAATACCAGTTGCAGACACAAAGCCAATTTTCAGAGGTCGTCATAAAGAAGCTGATGGCTACAGGCTTATGGGATTTGTCTGCGAGCTCGTCGAAAAGGTATTTCAGGGCAGAGCCAAGGTCCAGCCATCAGCTGGATCTCCGTTTTTGTGATTTATTGTCAACTAGGCACTCAAGTATTGAGACAGTAATTCATCAGATGAGATTAATCAATTTGCTGCTGGAATCTAGTCCCACCACCGGTTTTTTCAGACAAGTTTTAAATTGGCTCAACGTGAGTGAGTAGCTTTTATGTCCACCTACCCTTCTGAGTAATCACATTCAAGGTTTTCTGTACCAACTTCAAATTAAGCAAAAACCCAGCCTTCGGTAGGTTCCATTCCACTATATTTCAATAGAGTGAACAAAACACTCGATAATATTTTATTTACCGTAATAATAATAAAGAAAATGTTTACATTAGGCTTAATTTTGAACGTAATTTAATAAGGATCATTTGGCAAGCCTGAAATGATCCTTACTAAATTACGTTCTTCAGTGTCCACTTTTTATTAATAAATTACTTTACGATGGTAAGGGGGATTAGCAAAGAGGGAGAGAGAAGGAATGAGAAAGAGAAAGGCAGGGAGAGTGAGAGCGAGTGAAAAGGAGAGAGAGCAAGAGACGGACGGAAAAAATAAGTAGACCTGTGGCGGTTCCCGTGAACGCCACGGCTCACCTTGCCATTAACCATGTAAAAACTTCCAACTTAGAGCGTCCGAAAACCGATAAAACAAGTACTGATTGCTTGCCTAGCAATTAAGCATGTACTTACCTTTTTGTCACCCACCTAAAGTGTCTCCTAAACCATATTTTCGCTAATTCAATAGCACGAACCACAAGAGACATTTTCCTCACGGGCATCATGTACTAGAAAGTAATTCATCGGGTGTATGTTGCATCATCAGATTTCCTAGTAAGAAAATATAACATGCGGCATACACCAAGCAACCAACACATTTGGTGCTACGTATAAACATATTCATCCTGCCGCACACGTGCAGGGGATATTCTTTCATTATTTTACTACAGCACATCGATCGGTAAACCGACCGGAAGGCTAAAGAACTAGCATCCATGGCCATGTTCCATAAAACCAATTTGGTTTCACAAGCAAGCAACCAACAAGCAAGCAACCAACATGTCTCGACCACCGCGGTGCATATATCCCCCATCGAATTTGCGGCATACACGCAGGAGATACACTGGCCTTACTTCCATGCTGCAATCATATCGGTCGCTAAACCACTAACTCGCACCTGGCCACAAAAGGGAACCGAGTTCTCGTTAGTGTAAATACACACACGAGAATTCGACCCTCTTATGACGCCAGCAGCGAGCGCCCGATCAGCATAGATGTTTTAAGCAGTGCCGATCGGGTAAACATTTGCTTTCGTGGAATTACAATATCCACGGTTCGCAATGCTCATGGACACACGTCATGAGCGTGCGAGGTAAACACACCTGTGTGAGTGCACATTCTCACCGTGTCCGGGGCATCTGGGATCATGCCTTATTGGTCGCCGAAGCGATGGATGGAATTTGGTATTCTGTCGTTTCGGTGGCAATCTTCAATCGCGATACGGATTCCGTGAAGGCAAGTCGTGCCTCCACGTTAAACAACCAATAGAGAGTCGAGTTTCAGCCACCAGTGGGTGCACACGAGCCTAGCGTTAACGGAGTCGAACATAAATGTGTCGTTGAAAGTATAATCAATTTTATCTAATTACAAAATGAATCCAACTAATGTATCTGACTGTAATCTATCATCTATAAATATAAGTGAAGCTGAATGTGTTGTTTAATTATAATCAATTTTTTCTAAATATAAAATGTATCTATCTATAATCTATGATCTATAAATATAAGTGAAGCTGAATGTGTCGTTTAATTATAATCAATTTTATCTAAATATAAAATATATCTGACTGGAATCTATCATCCATAATAAGTGAAACTGAATGTGTTGTTTAAGTTATAACCTATATTGACTAAATGTAAATAAATTTAGACATGGTGCGTAAGTTGTGAACTATTTCAGGTGTAACCTTATATAACGAATAAAAGCTGGGAAGAAGAGTTGGAGTCGTTTTTAGTTTCTGCACCGTGATCAATGACTAGCGTGTTGGGGTGTCTTAGTGAACCAGTGCACCTGCCTGCACATAACAACGAAAAACCCCACAGACCACGGGTGATGCTTTACCGCTCTTATGTATAAAACTATAAACAATTCAGCATTGCTTTTACCTGACCATCCTTGATCACTGGTCGTCGAACTTTGGAGATGAGGATGAGGATCTCAAAAACAAAGTTGATTTGATGAAATACGTGTGCGTGGATTTCAACACATTACAGACACTATAATAAAAACAGAGCACCAAACGAGAGCCAGCAATTTATCATTGAATACCTCGTTTCGGACGAGTTTGGATTATTATAGCCTTCAGTCTCTTCAGTTGAGACCAGGCATTTTCGGAGTCAATTGCGATAAACAAACGAAAAAAGACTTTTCTCGCATCTCACCAAACAGAACATGACTTTTCACAATGAATGTCCAGCTCCATTCATGCGTTTGTGTTTTCATACATATTTTTTAAAAGCTATGCGGTACCAAGTATCATTGTAACGGTAAGAAAGGAATAATTTTTTAATTTCTGTAGGGTAGATTTGCGTAGACCTTTACCAGTTTCTCAATCTCAATCTGTCCGCTAGGATAAGCGAAACTATATCAACATCGTTGCCTAAGAGTTGGTATTGTGGCACTTGTTGGAAAGGTCTTTTTTAAAATAGAACGAACATTTATTTAAATGCAGAATACTATTTCAATATTTAGTCACATACTGCATACCGCTTACACAAAATCGAATAAACCGAAGAATATCAGGTTTAATTTAAGTGTTGAATTTGTTTCGTGGTTCTACAAAAAACATTCTCAAAGTCAGCACCACTATTCCACTTTCCCCATTCTCTGATTGAAGCAATAGTTTATCATCCTAATGATATTGGAGGCAAGTTATAGGTTTTTAAATTTGAAAATATTATAGTATTTATGTAATACAGTTGTAGTGGATCCTAAATCACTACTCCCATCCAAATCCCCAATATTGCCAATACTCCCATCCAAATCCCCAATATTACCAATAAACCCATCCAAATCCCCAATACTTCATATAATCCAAATCCAAATTCCATATTGAATCAATGAGCGATAAATTAAACCAAAAGTTAATTTGTCGCACATTGATTCAATTTCACACTAACTTACACCCCAATCCAGTTGAATCATATGCACGATAAATTTAAACCAAAGTCCATTTGTCGTGCATTGCTCCAATTTCCAATAATCCTGACATCATGAAATGCTTAATACAAAATGCATTTCATGATTTCCCTTCCAGGAATTTATTCAAATAAATTCCTAGTCACTTCCCAGAACCCTATTCCAACTGAAGCACAAAAAACCTTGTGAGTGCTTCTTGGAATTTTTAACAATAAAAATCTGGACAAATCCCAACGACTAAAAATATAAAAGGGCGGCACATTTCGATTTCAGGATCGGTCAAATCCAGGAGGCCGAAGCTACGGCAGATCGCCAACAATTTTTAATGTAACTTATCTAAATCTTAAAAGTCAAAAGTAAAACAATAAAACCAAGAAAAAGAGATAGTCGTTTTATTCTGAGATCAGTGGACCAGGAGAAACTGCGAGGGCACACGCTTGCCGCCGAGGCACTCACAAAAACAGAGCGACCTATTCGGAGGGTCTGTCGATGATTGTCACGAAGGAAATAATCTTGTCTTGAAATCAGTGGACCAGAGGGAACTGCGAAGGACCACCCTCGCTGCCAAGAAGCTCATGACAGCAGAGTCTCCCCTTCCGAAAGCCCCCACGCCCACCGGAGGAAGTTGCGAGGGCACACTTCTGACGCCGTCCACTCCAGCGGTAAACGGCCCCCAACAGGATCATCCACAGGGGACGATCAAACAACCCCAAAGGAGGTAAGCCAAAATTTCCGATTTAGAAATATAGCATCTCAACACAGTACAGGAGTAAATACAGTTTAGTTTAGTGGGGCAACCACCCCATTTATTGGCTTAATTCAAGCAACATAATTACCTACATCTAAAGTATATCTAAATTACAAACTAGAGAACTTAAGAACTACCTTAGCTAGGCTTAACTTCAGGTAACCAAGACAAAATAAGAAGGGCGGGGGGGCGAGGGTGGGGGCAGGTTATAGTCGAGTGTAGAAGCGCCGCTTAAGATTGGGGTGAGAATAGTTTAGGAGGCGGTGCCTGAGAGTATGGGTAGAGAGCTCGAAGTCGAACGAGGTAGAATTGGAGTTGACGTTTCTCAGCATCCGCGAAAGGGGTTCGTTCAGACCATAAGACGTCCGGTGAGGGGAATGTAGAAAAGGCGGGGATTACGCGTATTTCGAGGGTTTGTGTTTAGAGGAATTGAGTTAAGGAGGTACGCGCAATCAACCGAGCGGGAGAAGACCCGATGAATAAATATTATGTCAGCCACGACCCTTCGCTCCTCAAGGGTTCTGAGGTTGATTAGTTTGAGGCGGTTAATATACGGGGTAATGATTAAGGGGTTTTTCTATCCTGGCCGTCGGAGAGCGAACCGAAGGAAGCGACGTTGAATACTTTTGGTTCTACAGATATGGATCTGTGATAAGGAGACCATACCTGGCTAGCATATTCAAGCAGTGGACGGACGAGGCTAAGGTAAATAGATCGAGTAACGTAAGGGTCAAAGAATTCCTTAGACCAACGTTTCACGAATCTGAGGGTGGAATTCGCTTTCCGGATCGTCGCATCAATGTGAGAGAAGAAGTTAAGTTCCCTGTCGCAAAGTATCCCAAGATATACCGTTAATATTTAACAAAGTTTTGAAACCATCTCAGGTAGTTCTTCTCTCATGCCTATGATGAACCCATCCCGTTTCACGAAATCTTTATGTTGAATTTCACTGTCGTGGGCATCTTCAGAAAATATAAGTGCCCGGTGGCTCTTATCTACTTTTATTTTGTTTGTGATACACACTATTATTGTGTGATACTCTTAGATAGCATCGGTTGAAGTGACGGGTGAAGAAAGACATTGGTTTTAGATATATGGACTAGTGTTATAAAACATTTGGTTATAGGTTTGTACATACCTATTATCCCCTTTAATACATACCCTTTGAATGAAAATTTGTTTTTTTTAACAGATAAAAGTGATATGGAGTTCGTTGACAATTTTTAGGAATAATAATTTGTACCATGATTACTATTTATTGGCCTGTAGGAAACCGGAAGTTCATGACCTCGCCGACTCGACTCCGCCATTATTCCCTGTTTGTGCACGCTCCTTCCCTACTTGACCATCTGATCCAATCTCCTCAAGGTCAAACCTAACATTGTCCTATCGTTGCCCATTCGCGCCACATGTCCGGCCCATCTTAAACTTCGCGACCTAATTACTCTCACTGTGGCGGTTCTACGAACCACACAATCCACTATTGGTCGACATGTCGTCGTTCCATCAAGGAACACACTCGCCTATAGATAAATTACACGTGCCCACAGACGCGTGTCCTCAAAAGTCCTCCACCACACCTGAAACGAAGGTAACATACGTGGGGCAACAGCCCCCCCCCCCCCCCCCCCCCTCAAGTCCAAACCGTGGTTTGACGATGAGTGCAGGGCGAAGATCAAAGAACGTATACGACTTAGAGTGACCCACTTACAAAGATATGATGAAGTCAACGTAGAAAGACACGCGACAATTCGGAAAGGGACAATGAGACTCTTCAAACGCAAAAAACGCGAATGGGAGAAGACTCGGATCGAAAAAGTCCAGAAAATGCCAGAGCAATGAGCATCCGAGATATGTATGTCGAGATAAATTCAATTAGATATGGCCACCGAGGGAGAGCCAAAATAATTCGAGACACAAACGGTTGTCTGGTTACAGAAACAAACAATATCGTGACAAGATGGAAGCAGTACTTTGAAAACCTGCTCAATGCGCGCACCCATCAACCACAAATAAACGCACCAGAGGGACATACAGCGGAGCCTCAGATCCCAGAGCCCTCTTTCAACGAAATTGTAGACGCAATAAATCGATTGAGGAACAACAAGGCTCCTAGAGTCGACTGCATACCGGCAGAGCTTGTGAAGCATGGAGGGGAGGCAATCGCTCGAACGAACCACCAGCTCATCAAAACAATATAGGATCAGGAAGTCACTCCGGCAGAATGGAAAACTTCAATAGTCGTCCCCATTTTCAAAAAGGGCGACAGATCTGACTGCGAAAACTACAGAGGACTATCATTGCTCCCAACCGCATACAAAATACTAACAAATGTCATATTGGCGAGAATCACACCGTATGCAGAAGAAATACTGGGAGACTACCAATGTGGATTCCGTAGGAACCGGTCAACAAGCGACCAAATGTTCACAATACGGTGCACCGACTGTTCGTTGACTTCAATAAAGCCTTCGACTCAGTCACAAGACAATGACTCTTCCATATTGTAGTTGAGCTGGGAATCCCGAAAAAATATGCCGACCTCATTCAAATTTGCATGAACGAAAAAAAAGGGCGAGTTAGAATAGAAAACCACCTCTTAGAACCATTTGAAATCCGGGACGGACTAAAACGGGGGAATGGCCTCTCACCATGTCTTTTTAACCTTGTGCTCGAGTATGTAATCAGAAAGGTACAAGACGACAACATGGGCGGATCATCCCTGAACGGGGTCACACAAGTGCTCGCATATGCGGATTACAACGCCGTTCTGGGCAAAAATCTAGAACCTGTAAGTAAAACCATTGAAATCATCATGTAAACGGCAGAAGAGGTGGGCCTAGAAATAAATGAAGACAAAACAAAATACATGATTACGGCGAGAGCAGGTGGACCTCAGGGAACACATATAAACGTCAGAGGCAAAATATTCGAAAAAGCTAAAGAATCTAAATATCTGGGAACGATACTGGCCGTCCGTAACGATATGTCGAAGGAAATTAACAAAAGACTGCATTCCGGCAACGCTAGTTGGCACGCTGTCTGTAAACTGCTGAAATCAAAACTGCTGTTGTGGCGTTTCTAACAGATACACACACAATACACATCCTAAACCTTTTGGGCTGTTTGTTTGATTGTGTCTCTGAACGATGTCCGTTTAGCGGCCACACTATTAGCTTTCTCTTCCTCACTGCTCCCATTCTCTAGGATGCTAAATCAATTCGTGAATTCGTCTTGATATTCAGCCCTTTTGCGCAGGTCTTTTAGTTTATCAATGTCGAACTTTTTACTCGTCTCCCGTGACTGCTTCCAGCCGACTCCTAATTTTCCCCCTCACTAGGAGATGGTCGGAGTCGCAATCTGCTCCTCTACATGATCTTACGTCAAGGATAATCGAGTGGTGTCTTTTGTCTGTGGGGAGAAGAAGTATTGTGCCGGACACGGGCACACGGTTCACTTCACTTCCCATCACTAATCGATAGTTCCGTCGATTGTTACGCCGAACACTAAGAGGAATAAAACGCACTGTTGTTAGTTTCGGTTTACAAGGTTCTTTTATTTAATTTAACTGTTGCAACTGGTTCACAATTATTTAGCTTGAAAACGGATTCGAATTGCGCTGACGATGACACGGATGCACCAAAAAAAGAATGTAAGACAGAGTACTCTAGTTGAATGGCCTTATACTGGGGGGCACAAGAAATTTTATTTTTTTATTTTTAACGGGCTCGACTCTAGCTCTTCGCTTCACACCGTACCGGGGCCGGTACGGTGGATGGCGGAGCGTTCCGACCGCCTTGCTGGTTGAATTACGACTCTCCGAGGATAGAATTCTGACATGAATTCCATTCTAGGTTAGGGTTAAGGAACAAGAGAAGAGAGAGAAAAACTTTTCTCTTAAGAGTGCGGCCGCCAAGGAAATGCACTCTTTCAGTGCAATGGTATGCGTAAGTAAACGTATCGCCATTAGGAAGAAGTGCTAATGGTTTTTTTCTATTTACACAATGGGAATTAACCTAAAACAAGGAAAGGGAAAATGTGCATGCAGTTGAATAAATAAACCGCTAGTCATCCGGGAAATGATGCTAAAAGCAAATTGAATGTTTATAGCATCTCTGGCGGCAGTAGAAATCCGGGTTCGTGTTTGCATTAGGAAATGCTAGAACATTTGGTTTCGTTGATAATGCCTAAGATGCGATGATTGTTTATCGATTGTACAAACGAATCGCGGGTCGGTTTATTGCAGCTGTAAAAACAAGCTGTCCGACATAGGATTTTAACACAGACAAAGGGTGCCGACTGGCTTGGGTTTCACGATGCCATATGCACTTTAAAGAATAATGTCTAGGAATTTTATCTAACGCGTTTTATACATTAAATGTCCTTGTAAAAGGAAATGTTTCAGGTATGTTGAGTGGAGATTGCGGTGCAGGTGTGGGAAATTGAAATTTGCCTGGAAACCCAAGGTACCAAATAGGTTTTGGGATTCCTGAAAAGGTAGAAAAGAAATCTTACAGGAAATTATATCCGAAGAGATGCATGAAGGTAAGTTTTCTTTTACAGGGACTTTTTAGATTATACCTTAGATAATCCTAGATGCGTAAAGCATTTTGGGTGCTAATGCGTTTGCATTAACGAAATTATCAGTTTGGGAAAAGTTATGGGGGTTTTTCAGGAAAGCGAGCCGTGTGGTTTGGCGGAACCGCCACATGTCTATGAGGAAGTGATCTATTTGGTTACGCGTTACACCGCCGGGTGATGTCCATGTGGCTTTATGAATTTGCTTGCGCTTGAACATCGTGTTTTTCGCTACCAGATCTTTTGACGCTGCGAACGTAATAATTCGAATTCCATTATCATTTGAAACGTCGTGTAGACGATGTCTTACGGGTTAGGGTAAGGGGGAAAGGTTAGTCACACGCTGTCTAAGTATTGCACCCATAGCTTTAATAAAACTTATTTCGTTTTCAAAACAGATTAAAGTGAGGTCAGAGAAACAAACATGATCATCTCACATTGGGATATTATACCCACTCTATGTGATGCTGTGCGTTGTCATGATAAATATTCTACCATGACTTGATTCCCACAATTCAGGTGTTTTGTTCCTGGAGTTGAACAAGAACTTCAAGAAGTGATATCGATTAATATGTTCAGGAGAAGAAATAATTTGACTCATTCATTCGAGCTTTTTTAAGCCCGATTGAAATCATATCTTTTCAATCCATGGTCTCAAGCTCGGTTTTTGGATCGTTAGTGCAAAACCAAGACTCATTTCATGTTATCACCCTTTCCAGGAAGTTCAATCAAAACCAAAGTACCAATACAAATATTGCCATGAGCTAGTTTTGTTCCACTGTGAAAATTTAACTTACCATTTTCGCACACTCCTCCTAGTATAGTGGTTAGTATATCCGCCTGTCACGCGGGAGACCGGGGCTCGATTCCCCGTTGGGGAGCCTCTGGCGCAAGACTAATGACCTTGCCCGGAACAAACAAATCATTATTGAAAATTTAACAAGCCTCAGGACTTGCTAAATAAGGCCAAGACCGATTCACGGTTGAAGTGCCGATGATGATGATGATGATTTTCGCACACACTTTTTGCGTATTAAAAATGTTAAGTAAATTTTATCTTGCGCATTCTTTTCGATTACTGCAGATTCAGCGATGACACGTTACCTGATGGTCAGACCAAATCGAATCAGAAACCAATTTCTTTCTTTTAATAAAAAATGACAATCAATACCGTTCCTAGTTTTATCTGTAATTTCGTAACCATTCGTTGTTGTATTAAAACGCATCATATCATCGGCAAAACAAAAAATATAAAAGAAGAGAATCGACGATATAAACACTAGACTAATATATGATGACGTGAAGGGCGAACAAAAGAGAAACTCGCTTTAAGCAGCTGTTGCAAGGTGTTAGTGCTAGTATGGAGGTATTGTGTTAGAGGAGAATTCTTGTTATTTTATGGTCAATACTAATAGTTTTAATTTACAAGTACCACATACAGTTGCAACTACGGTGGCTAGCGTTTCATTTCCGACGAATATTAGTTTCTAGACATTGCTACAGGAGAGCCTGATTACTCCCTGATGACAATCAATTTACTTAACTTTCAACTTCCAAAATAAAAACACAGTGCAACAATTTACTTTTGCAATGTTACAATATTGAGGCCTGTGGATTTAAACCATGTTGAACTTATTTACAAACTACTTTCGTCTTTGTGAAAATTTATCAAATAAGTGATGTTGGTGACAGTACAACAAATCATGTGATCTGACCGGGTAAATAAACTCATTCCACCATTTCACGTGTTTCTAAATAGATTTGCGATGTTGTACTGGAATGACATCAAATGACCAATAGTGACCACCGAGTTTCCCGGGTAATCAACCATCTGCGAAAATTGCGTCTATGGGTGTGCAATTGAATTTCCGCAGCTCGTTTACCACCTCGAACTAATCACTTCAATCACTTCAATCACCCCTTGGGTTAATCTATCCAGATTTCAGTATGCCATATGTCATTTGAATACGTAATCACATGCAGCAGAGAAACACTACTCAAATACCACTCGGCGAACCTGCCAGCACCCGGCTCTCACCCGGCGAACTACTCATGGCATTTCGACAAAAACGCAACGTTCAAATGCATCATTTTCCACGTCACTTATTTTAAAACTCGTAAATATCTCCCCGGACAGGATGATTTATTTCCATTCCTCATGGAGGCATTTAACTGCAATAATTACATGACTTTGACAAGATGATCCTGCCACGCTTTGACTCCTTTAGCCCCTCCGTCTCGTTGATATCCATGTATCGCGAGCTGGTGGTTGGGTGTATTGTCTTCTAATGAATGAATCCCAGCATCTATAGCAGACAAGCATGCTTCGGTCTTTTCATCTAGAATGAGAGACCGCGCATACGACCCTCTATTGATTTATGCCATGAAGATGCAACTGTGCCGCATGACTGATACTTGGCATCTTTCTTGAAGGGAGGCTGGCGCATTAATGTGCCAATTAGTGAGCACTTCCCATCAGTATCAGAGACGCTATTTGATAACTTCATGCCGCTCAACGACTAGACCGCTTCGGTTGTTGAGTTGTCAAGACCTCAAACGTCATGTGGATTACAGGATACCCGGCCATTTCTACGCGCCGATCGCGAGCTGATCATTTTTCAGAGATCTCCTGAGGCCATTGGGTGTCAACTAAACGCCGTTTTTCCAATTTTTTGTGAAGCATAGTCTCCGCAGCAACAAACGCCTGCATTCAATATGGTTGCATTTATAATTAACGTTGGACGCGTTATGGCATTCGCGGCATCGCGTCTTACTTAGCGATTTGACAATTAATTAAGCAAAAGTGTGAACAATTTTAATTGGTTTGCGCGAATAGAAACGTCTGAAATATCGAAGACGCTTGCCTCGGATGAAATAAGGCTGTCCTTTGATGGCTTAATAAATGAATTTGTGATGTAATCATAAATCAAAGCGCAATTTACATACCCATGATCTGTTATTCTTACCACAGTACAGTACTAGCATGCTACCCTGGTAAACATGCAGTTATAGTAATGTCATCTCTTGGAGACAGCAAGTTAATTTCATATTACTAACTATTACAACTAAGAGTTTATAGAAAATAATGTAGTAAATAATTGGGGTCCTTATAGGATTTTTCTTCCTTATTTTTTCATATCGTATGCTTATGCGAATTTGATCTACATACATTTGCCTCAATTCATAAATTCAGAAACGGAAAACATTGATACATACGGAACGTTGTCCTTCATACGAAAAACACATAAATTACTTAGGCGCAAGAAGTTATTATTAATATTATTTATTGGCCTATAGGAACCCGGAAATTCCTGACCTTACCTACTCGACTCCGTCATTGTTCCCTGTCCTGTGCGCTCTCCTTCCACACTTGACCATCTGATCCGATCGCCTCAAGGTCAAACCTAACATTGTCCTCCCATCTTCGTCGCGGCCGTCCTACCGGTCTCTTTCCCGTTGGTCTACCGTCAAGAATTCTATGTACGGTCCCATCGTTGCCCATTCGCGCCACATGTCCGGCCCATTTTAATCTTCGCAACTTGATTACTCTCACTATTATAGGTTTGCGGTATAGCTCTTCCCATTTGTGCTTGTGGAGTTTCCTCCATTGTCCTGCCTCCTCGTCATATCTCCTCCAAAGATACCCCTTAAAACTTTATTCTCGAATACGCGGAACTTGTTTTCTTCCCGTTTTGTGAGAGCCCATGTTTCGCATCCGTATAGAGCAATCGGCATGATTATGGTTCTATAGACACGGAGCTTTATGTTACGTGATAGCAGTTTGGATTTCAGCAGTTTACTGACTGCGTGCCAAGAAGTGAACAATATTTTAAAAACAAACACCTACCTGCCACATCTGTACATCCAACTCCAACCTATCCTCCAAACACATACTATTTGAATGTGCAGGGGTAAAAGACCTCGTTCGCCAACATTACAACGACGACATCCTCAACATCATATCACAACCATCATCATCTAATATCGATAAGCTCTACAAACTACTAACCTTATTTAAGTTACAAAATCTAGTGTAAACAATATTTAATATTTATATTCTAGCCGAAAGCCTTAGTCGCTAGTGCTATTAGTTTTTAAGTTACCATGTAATTTACTTGCATTGTAATAAATAATAATAATAATAATAAAAACAAACAGACTTTCTCAATGGCAAATGTATATTGCTGAGTTGATAAACAGTTTGCAACTTTTGTGCACTTGTGTAGGTTCACCTAATGACTACGGGCTTCTGCGATAATTGGGCAATAAACTTTTCTCTTAAACTGTGGAAACTGATTCAAGTATATGTTGGTGTTACGTTTGCAGTAATCCTTAAAATTGAACCTCGTTTGGCTGAAAACGATTTTACGATGCTCTGTCAGATTTATTTGTTGCTTTCAACGGTTTTTAACTGATGATCCACAAGTGACTCTCCTTGAATACCTTTCACACAACATCTAGTGGTTGCAAATTAACAACTGTGGGGGTAGAGAAATACTGCACCAAGCCACGGGCACATGGTTCACTTCTTCCACCAACAAATATTCCACTGCGAGAAATGATCACCAGGTATATCTAAGGAAAGAACTTAATTAAACACTCAGATGTTGTTCCGCTGTACTTTTAGTTTCTTTATTGTTAGTTGATTTACATTTATTTAATAATATACACTTTGGTTATGTCTCCATTTATCATACAATGATTCCACATGCACAAATAGATTAATAAAATTTAACGGTTTTCTTGAAGATAATTAAACCGACTTTTCGTGGCAAATATAAAACTTTACGTCCCAAGATGAAATTTTCTGCGTTCTTAAAAGGGCGTGCGATTCTTGAGAAGGCTACAAGAAATGTATGTGAATGCTCTCCTAGTTGGATATTGACTCTTAAGCGCGAACTCCCGACATAACATGTGTACGTGGTGACGAATGACAAGTGACTCTGGTTAAACCGACACGAAATAAAATTTTCCAGAGCGGCGGCGTGACCGACTGTGTAACGACTGATCCTAATTAGGGGTGGACATTTGGATTTTACATTCGCTCAGCTATTAGCCAATCATCATCGCACTCTCTCACGAATCCCTTCAGTTGCACGTCTCAGTGAGGTGAATAATACTTGCACATCATTCGACAGTCACTGGGCATGCGAAGGATGAAAAGAACAAAAGAGAGAGCGCAATAACCTCGGGTTAGCTTAGCTTGTGTGTTTGTATCAATGCAGCATTTGAGGACGACCTACTGCCCTAGTGCGATGGCTGTGGTGAGACAGAATTGTGGAGGAGAGGAAAATGTAGCTATTCACCTGTGAAAAGAGATCATAGATCCCAAGCGAATGGAGTGTTTGGGGAAAGCCGAAGTGACGCTATTTTGGCTAGGCTAATATTACCGTGGGAAAAACGCTAAGGAATGCGATAATTACCCAAGCCATTGGATGATGATGCAACCGCGTCGTTTGATTCGACTTGGTGTTGCTAACCACATGGATTGGAATTTCCGGTGGAAATCTCATGGTTAGAGGACTGGAGTTGCCGTATGGCAGAAAGGTACCTGAATTCAATTATGCATTACTTGCATAGAATAATGAATTCAGCTATGCGGCCATTTTTGCAACATGCTTTTCAGGCGAATAGGTAAGTAGGAGAAATTGGGGTTGGTTTTACACGCTGTTAGCGGTGAAATTAGGCGGAAATAGTGGGATGGTTCTCCATGTAGTATAAAGAAAGATTACCTTTCTTGTACTCTTTACTGCACACAACTACTACTTGTTATGTAAAAATAACAGAACAGATGATTCTTGGAGTCCAACTGGTGCGTGCGCGTAATCTGAAACTATGCGAATACCAAAGTTAACAAAGTGTTTTGGCGGACATTTTGTACTCATCTCTTTCGTTTGAGTTAATAACTGTTTCGTACACACAACGATCCGAACTATTGTATGATATTTATGTTATGCAATCACTTGCGTTTCAAACGACTGAGTAACCTACGAAATGTTGTTTATTGGCGACCCCAAATTGAGCAACTACTCGTGTAATCAATTAGTTCATATATTTTCTAATCAATAGCCAGGGCTATTCCCTGCAACTTCAAATACTATCCATTGTCTCTGTTAGTTTTGGGCAGCGGGGTCAATATTATATCTAACCATACTTCATACTTGGGTCAAGGACCAACTAACGAACTTTCATTCTGGTTCGGATATTATTTACACATCCTGCAACTGGAAGTTCAGCTGTCTGATACAGGTGAAACTCAAGTCCTTAAGTACAAGAATTGGGAAAACGGAGTCATTGAAAATTAAGTAATTAAGTAATTAAGAACGCAAATGAGGGCATCAAATTATAAAGTTCACTTAGCCAATTTGTAACCAAGTTACAGCAATAGATATTTTTTTCATTAAGTAGTCTGTATAGATATAAACATCTAACTGATTCAGAATCCAAATGTTGCGGATTCGCAATTATCTGCAGTGAGGAGAATCTAGTACGTTCATCGTATAGTACTCTCCCCGACAACCATTTTCACCACACCTGCGAGTAACTCGATGACAGTGCATCAACAACGGACGGGTACTTGTCATTTTTGCTCGCTCGATCGTTTCGCAGTTGTAAACATAGCAGAACGTGAACAACGGAAATCTGGCAGTTGGTTTTTACGGATATTTTTTCCTGAAGATAAATTGTTTAAGTTTATTAGTTATTCATCTTGCTTGTGATTGAATGAGAGTTCCGGGCTATAAATGAAATTGTTTGGATCGAACATTGTTTGTATTATTTTGAGTTAAAAGTTTGACCAACCCAGTTAATTGCTGTGTGGTAAACCATTTCTGCAATTCTTTAGACTTTCTAAGGGCTGATTAACTTTACGAAACTAGAAAATAACAGGAAACCAAGGGACATCGGCAAAGAGTCGCATCAGACTCACGTGACCAGACCTAATCTTGAGTATCTTGGCTGGACTCAACCCTCATTATCCTCAACATCATTTGCTGGCTCATCAAGATTCAAATCGCAGGTTTGTCACCAGTGGACGAGGTTGGATTTGTGCTTATTCGCGGTCAACAACGGCTTGGTTTTGCACACCAAACGACATGCGTAATGGATAATATATCGTTTTGTTTTACGTATACTCCGCGTACAAAAAGGTATTCGCGATTTCCTTACTTACCGCGGTGGAGTGCAAGAGCAAAAATAGGAAGAGAATAAGGGAAGGAAGTATCGATGTACATGGGTTTTGACTGCCAGGAAATTGTAATAAAATAAAACATGGGCAGACCATTTCCATTTTATTTCAGACCATTTCATATTTGTATGCTTTTGAAAGCGATGGTCAGACTGTATGCCTGAAGTAAAACTTTCCCGGGAGCTGATGTACACTTTCTGATTGGTGGGTATCGCAGGAGAAGGTGCTCACCAAGTTCAGATGGTAATGGACGTAATAATTAAAGAAAAATGATAGGTTGCGCCTATATTCTAACCAAGGAATTCAAAGACGCCGGACTCCCACTGTTCGCTTTGCATCCTTTCGACAACGTGTGACGCTCTTTCAAATGTATCAAAAAAGGAAATTGAATTCCAGTTTAGAAGGAATGTACGCTTAGTCAATTATGACCACGTTGAATGTGGGATGCGCTTAGTGTAATGATTGCTGATTAAGTAACACTGCACGCAAGAGGTAAAACCAATTTTTAAGTTAAATTCCGCGGGTATATCGAATGCTAGGCCTTTTATTTGTAAATTGGCAACAGTGTGACAATAGAGCTATATCAAGTTATACATCATGTCGTTGCCATTTTTTGTGTAATGGTGGAGCAATAAAAGTAAAACTGGCGATTACTACAATGTCAAATTTTATTAAACAACATATAATATTTACAGTAGATTTTATGTGTGGAATGAAGAGCGTCAAGAACACTTTGAATACAAATATCCGCGAAATCACAGCCGCTAATTGATCCATGACACATGAAAGAAATGAAAGATCGTCGATTAACTATAAGAGACATTGATGAAAATATTGCCATTTTAGTGGGATCAATAAGCACCCTTATGCATGATGATTTTAAAAAATTGTCAAAATGCTCGAAGAACCAAACCTATAGCGCCCAGGGATGTCGGCATCTCAAACAAGTTCTGATACAGAGATGCTCGCGCCGTCGGGAGACGACCCGCAAAATGGTGAATCTCCGAAGACCAGTACCCGTGATAATATCTGTAAAACAGACACAGGTGCGCTATCCGCTTTCAAAGTGAGAGCGACTGCAGTCCCGACGTCAGCCCCGTATCCTCGATCAGGTGGATCGTTCGTTTCTGTATGGTCTCAAGTAGGTCGTGGGTATGCTTAGGGGAGAGTTTCAAACATGTGAGCAATATTCGAGTGCGAGTCTAATTTGGGATTTATACAGGAGAAGAAGTTGGGCTGGAGTAAAATGTTTTTTGGCTCTAAAAAGATAACTCAGTTTTCCAAAGGCGGACCTGGTGATATTCAACACGTGTTTATACCACGAGACATTCCTATACACCGTGACATCGAGCAATTTCATGCTTTTACTTACTTTCTTTTATCATCAACTGTGGAGACGACGTTCTACTTTTCCTTGTAAATGTTGTATATTGTGTCTTTGTTGCATTGAAGTCAACGACACCGACCTTTCCCCACTACAGAACGTTATCCAGATCCCGATTCAAAGAGTCGATCTAGCTATATCTCAGCCGGTGCCATGTTGATGCACTGATCGGCCGATCACTCGAAAAAGAGGAAACAATCGTAGTATCGTTTGCAAAACTGAACGCTTTGTTATCCGTTGATTCCAACAAATCAATCATGTGAAACCAAATCAAGGCTGCAGCCAAAATGGAACCTTGAGGCACCCCGGATTTAACAGGATACAGATCCGAAGATTCATCGTCGACAACAACCCGAACCAATCGTTTCTCGAGGAAGCTCTTCGTCCATCGCAAAACTGGGAAAATCCGTATGAACGAAGTTTGCTCAGCAACGCCTCGTGCCAGACTCGGTCAAAAGCCTTGGATATGTCCATTGCGGCCGCCCTTGACACACCTTGTCCCTCACTCGCAGATGTCTATATATTGGTTATAAGGGTCAAAAGATCTCCCGAGGACTGCCTGCCACGGAATACGTATTGGGGATCATTAAAAAGTCGGTTGCCCTCCAAATACTTAATTAACTCGGTATTGTCGTCCCTTTCTATCAACTTAGGCAACATAGACGGTAATGCTATCTGCCGGTAATTTTATGGGAGACACTTTTTCCCCTTTTTGGGATTGGCTGAGCTCGAGCCACCTTCCAGCAGGTAGAAAATGTCCTCCGTGCATCAGATAAGCGAAAGAGCCTGGCAAGAACCGGCGATAGTTCTGGAACACAGTTCTTAAGGACTACTGTTGGTTGTCCGTCCGGGCCGGTTGCTTTCTTACAGTCCACTCCTCGTAGAATGACTTGAATAGTACGTGGGGGGAACTTCACATCCCGGATCGAAGACCGTACCGGCGCGATCATAGGTGGTTCCAAAAGACCGCCATCGACGTTTGAATTCCGGGAAATAAATTCGCAAACACATTAGGTTTATTTTTTGAATTTGTGGAAAAAGGGGGGGGGGGGGGGATTGAGGTTATTGCTAACAGCCCTTGCCATTGAACAGAAGGGACGCAAACCAGTTGACCACCCAAGGAGTTTACTGATCACTCTGTCGTTGTAGGCCTTCATTACGGTATCAATCGCCCGGTTATAAGCGTTTCTGATTCTAAAAAAAATCGTTCTATTGACCCCCATGGGATTGGAGCGCCATCGCTTAAAAGCTCTGTTTTTTGGCACTGTAAACTGTTCGCATTTTATATCAAACCAAAGTTTATTATCGCATAAACGCCGTGCTTCCTCTTTTTATCGAGGGAAGAGTGTGGAGGTTTTATTTTTTCTTTATTTAATATTCTTTCATCAATTCGCTCCGAGAAAGTATGAACGAAGAAACTATTCCGTTTCTTATTATTTAATTTTTTATTTTAACTTTCAAACTCTAACTCACAAAAACTCAAAACTTAAACTAGAAACCCAATTCAATATTCAAAACTTTCAATACTAATCTGAACTCTCTTCCTCAACTCTATTTCTCAAACTGATTTTACTATTAAAATTTCTCTCTTCTTATGCTACTTACTGTTCTAATTGGTTGGAAATTATAATGTGAACAAAACAAAATTTCTCAAAGTATTCCTTTTGTCTCTGTGACTTTTAATTTTGAATAAACTTTGAACGAAAATCAAAGTGCTATGTTTTGAATGAAAAAAAGGGGCATGTTATGAAATGTGCTGTAACAGGCTTGATATAGAATATTGTGAAAGTTTATTAATGTTATGTATTAAGTGAGAATTAGATATGAACAAAGGTAGTTTTACAGGTGTGTTAGAAAAGTAATGAGATTGTGCAGAAACCTAAGTACTCTTCCTTTATGATGTACATTGTAGAAACGGGCCTTGTAATCTTCCTTCTTTTCAACAATACCCAGGTGTTGGGTGTATGTTGGCTGGGTTCGCTCTCGATGAGTTTTTTGGTGGCTTTTTGAATTTATTTTTTATGAAGACATATAATATATATAGTCGAGACGTTTCGTCTCTATTTCGACCGCTAATAGCGTGTCAAGTCAACTCCAATTCCACCTGAAAAACATGTTTTCCAAAAGGACGCATAGCTAAACTCATTATTCTATACACACAATGCATAATTGGGTTTAGCTACCTTTCTGCCATACGGCAACTCCATTTCGCTAACCCATGAGATTTACACCGGAAATCGCATTTCATGTCGGTCAGCAACGGCATAGTCTGATCAAACGACGCGGTTGCATAATCATGCAACCGCTGGGACAATTATCAAAGTATTTAATTTAGTTCCCACGGTCAGAATTCCCTAGCCGATTCGGCTCCCTAATCACTTTCCCCAGATACTCCATTCGCTGGGGATCAATGATCTCTTTTTACAGGTGAATAGCTACAAAACATTTTCCTTCCCATTTTTATCTTCCCAGAGTTCATTACACTCTGAGATCACCACAGTCACCGCACTAGGTCAGTGGGTCATCCTCAGAGTCTGCATTGGTACAAGCTAAGTCAACCCCGAAGTTATTGCGCTCTCCCTTTTGTTCTTTTCTTCCTTCGCATGCCCAGCGACTGTCGATTGAACGCGCAAGTGTATATCCACCGCGCTGAGACGTGAAACTTAAGGATTCATGAAAGAGCGCGATGATGATTGGCCAATAACCGTGCAAAGCCCAAATTCCAAATTTCATCCCAAATTTGGATAAGTCGATAATCATCACCCAAGCGGAACACACGTCTCCTGAGTCTCTGTTTAAACTACGGTCACGTAATAAGGAGTCGAATTTTTAATTACTGCGGTCACAGTGTCGAGAAAGAAGTGTTTCATCTTGTATAAAATTTATAAAAATCAATTTAATAATATTAATAATAAGTTCTACGTGAAGTAAAAAAAAAACAAAATAATACAAAGCAATGATCACCAGCCACCCACAAGTGTTTCATTCTTTTTCCTTCGTGGTGGACCAGTGCATCTGCTTGGATAACAAATGTAAAAATTAAATTACTTCAAAATAAAAAAAAAAAACAATAAAAACGCATTTACAGCAAAACAACATTTTAGTGTTTCATTTTTTTTATTTCCTTGGTGAACTGCTTGTGGTGGAACTCCTTCTATTTACTCAGTGACGTGTTGGGGATAAAGTGAACCAA
Organism: Microdon myrmicae; assembly: GCA_963931805.1. Lineage (NCBI taxonomy): Eukaryota > Metazoa > Arthropoda > Insecta > Diptera > Syrphidae > Microdon > Microdon myrmicae. Next base: position 3,459,672 of record OZ007497.1, on the reverse strand, counting down.
GTGCCCGTGTTTGGCATAATACTTGAAAACCCCACAGTGTCATTTCCAGTCAGTTGCTTATTTTATGGGTAGCACTATTTGTACCGTAAAGATGATTTATTTTTTGTGCCGATATGAACTTTTTCTATATGTGGCTACCAGGAGTTTACGAATTCATTGACTGTTTCTGTACTTTTACACACCAATAAATAATTTGATGCATTAATTAAATACAAATTATCCACCACAAAAAAAATTCCGTTAAGTGAATCCGATTATTGTGGGCTCCAGTGAGCTTCATCGGGTGAATATTTGGAAGTGGCAGTTTTTGTGTGTAACAGCCGTAACAATAAATTACTTATCCGTATTTCCTAGACGATTTTTACAAACAGCATGCATAGGAATAAAGACATCAGCGTTTAGCACAGTATTAATTCATTCATAGAAAATAAAATCCAAACTTTATACTAAAAAACCACACTTCAGCCCCTCTCTCCTTGTTCTGTCTACCTTCGATAATCATCACCCGCTTCTTATCCAGTCTTTTTTCCATCATTCTGCAGCGCAACCCATCCCACCCCGTGACACTTACTCACATGACTTCCACAAAGCGAACCTTCGCCTTATTAACGATTACCTCAACAAAATTTCATTCAATTTTGATCAGTTGATGGTAGAAGATGCTACCACCAATCTTTACACCGAATTCTTTAAATCCATTTCCATTTACGTGCCCTATTCCAGGCACAAAAATTCTACCTCCTCAACTCCAACTACCTTGCCAATTATCTTCAATTCAACGTACTGTACGACGACCTTTACCAAAAATGCCTAACAAAAATTCAGGCTAACCTAATAACTAGGCCCAAAAACGTTTTTCCAATTTATTAATCGCAAACGTAAATCCGATGATTATACCATCATAATCATCATCATCGGCACTACAACCGGGATCCGGTCTTGGCCTTATTTAGCAAGTCTGTCCACCGATATCCGGTGTCCTTATCCGAGACTTGTTAAATTGTCCATAATAATTTGTTTTTCCGGGCAAGGTTATTAGCCTTGCGCCGAGGTGATTATATCCTTGACAACTTTTCGTTTTGGTGCCAGAAGGACTGTCTGCAGTTCAATGTCGACAAATGTCAATCAATTACGTTTTCGAGGAAGCGCATGGCGCGTTGCCTTGGTGAAACAGGATTTTCTTTTTCTGCAAATGTAGCCGTTTTTCCGCAATTTCTGTCTTCGGTTGGTCAAGTAACGATGCGTAGTATGCTCCTATAATGGTTTTTCCTTTTTGAAGATAATCGATTAAGATAACTCCATGACTCTCCCAAAAAACAGTTGTCATCACTTTCCCAGCCAAAAAAAAACACTTTTTGCTTCTTTTGGAGTCGATTCCCACTTTGCAGTCCACTGTTTTGACTGTATTTTTGTTTCGGGCGTATAATCGTGTATCCAAGTTTCATCGACAGCAATTAATCGGCACCAAAACTTGGATTTATTGCGCCTAAACTGCCCAACAGAGTGTTGGAAATGTTCATCCGAACACGTTTTTGGTCTAACGTGAGCAAACGCGGCACCCAACGCGTGGACAGCTCTCTCATGCCTAATTCGTGATTTAATATGGGACAAACACGTTCTTTGGGCATTTTCATAGTCTCTGCTATCTCTCTCACTTTAATTCGGGGGTCGTCTAGCACCATTTGGTGAACTTTAGCGATGTTATCGTCAGTTGTTGCAGTTTTTGGACATCCCGAACGTTCAGCGTCTCCCAAGCTCTCACGGCCACGTTTAAATTCAGCTGCCCAAAATTTCACTGTGGTAAATGATGGTGCAGACTCCCCATACACAGAGTCCAACTCATCTTTGATTTACGTAGGCATATTAGCTTTCAAAAGCAAAAACTTAATGACAGCTCGATACTCAATTTTGTCTAATTTAGCAAAAACACTCACATCGACTCACTCAAACGAACGTCAAATAAAAACTACGCCTCCAAAATGGCTGAAATGTTAATGAGTAACTATCAAATGATGCACACCTACATTCACTAGCTTTTATTGACTAGTGCTGCTATCTTCACGTTGAGGTCGGAGACTTTTCAGTCCATCATGTAAGTACACCCTTGTCCTTACAGTACCTTAGTTTTTAAGTTATTATACCTTAGTTTTTCAGTTAGTAGGTGAGTTTATATTTATATAATATTTGCCTTATATTAAGCTGAATAAATGAGGAATGTGACCTCACCAAAATTAAATGCATGTACTACCTAAGCACACGTAGTACATACTTCATAATCACTCACTTATGGAACTTTAAACTTCTGTTGTGCTTATCTCACAAGATCCACAGGGGTGACGCGACCACCCTGAGTCACCCTATTATGTACTTTATGAACCTTTTGCATTCAATGGTAATTTAAGGCATCATAAAACAAACCATCCACACACTCATGCTTATTTTCTTTTGTATACCACCTCCGGAATTCGAGATGAAGGTAGTATATCTGCGAAACGGCACGAAAGCCCGTTTGTGACACAAACACTCAACTCTCTTCCATCATAATTGATGAAGAACCATTCTGAGAAACATAAACCAAAAATGTTGCAGGGCGCACAGCCCTGTATCACCCTTGGCGTCTGCGCGTGGATGCAACGCGATCATGTCATATTTTTTAATGACAAAACGCTGATCCTTTGTCCAGAAGTTCGATCGTTCGGTATCTACCCGTTCTGTGGACGCAAAAAGAGAGTAATGATGTGTGATGTGTCCACTGGCTACATGCTGTGCTAACAACGCGGACAAATTAATACACAGATTGCAGAAGTGAAACATTATAACTCGGAATACACGACGGCACTCCACTGTATTCACATTCACGCATACTCATTCGCGTAAGAGTTCGCATGCAGCCAGGCATTCTAAATAGAATGTACGAGTAGTATCTATGGCAAGATCACCGGACCAGACCACTGGCATTGATTTAATTAATAATCGATCGAAAGTAATTGCTGCTCGACGATCTCCTTCTCAATTTGTTCGTTGGTTTCTCGAGGCCGACTGAGTTTTCTATCTGTTTCACCAAGAGGTGCCAAGAAAAACGACCGCTGGATGCCGATGATCGTGATGATGGTTATGATCGTCCTCGTCGGTGGGGCAGTAGTACGTCGGGAACATCGCTTTGGCTTTTGGCATGTCCATCGAGAGGAACAACTCTTTCGTCGGTTAATTTTTGTAAGTTAATTACAGGCCGGCGAGTACAGAAGATGAGGGAAGGCATAAGGCTGGTTGAGACACGGCGGACTCATCTAAAGGAGCTGAAGTTTTTAATTCCCACCTTTTCAAGATCACCAGAGAAGCCGTCGTCGTATCATTACCATGATCCGTCGTTGAGCCAGGATCGGCAGAAGCACATCTCGCAGTGCACCGTCTCTCTAGTATCGTTCTTGCATCCAGAGAAGAAGTAATCAAGAATGTTCTCACCTCCTCGACGTCGGCGGCAGGGCAATACTCCAAATTGAGGGCGTTGTTATACCTGAATGGTTTGACGGCAGAAAATCCCAGTGGAATTCGGAGTTCCCTAATCGATTTTAAATCGTTCTCCAAGATGTTTTGACCGGCCAGTCGGTGATGATAATCTTTGCGGTCTAGTCATAAAAGGACTACAGACTCACAGAAATGACCGGAGCGCTATATATGTGATTCCCATCGATGCACCCTCGGAAACATAGATTTCACGGTGATAATCACAGTCCAGATTTATTTAGCGGAACAATTTCTGTCGTACTCCCGTTTGTATCACCCTTACCAACGGCAGGGGTGATGGTGATGATGTTCGATTGCAAGACTCTTTGCCATTCGATTACCGTACTATACACGATGATGATGAACTAAGGGTTGACGGTGCTGGTGATACTACTGGTGATGGTGATGATAAAGCAATATATTCCCTGCCAACGGGTTGTCATTAGCCAGGGTGGGCGCTTCTAGAAAAAGTGTGAACCTTTATCACAGCAAGAAAACGACGTCACCCGGTCGTTTATTTGTTATCTATGGTCTCATTATCGTCGCTCGGTGCACTGAAGTTGAAAATTAATACCGTCACAGTTGCATGAGGCGATTGTATGGAATTGGGTGTTTGATTCGCTTTCGCTAGGCAATCCTACGCCCCGGGGAATTGAAATAATTCGACGCGCCGCCTTTGCTTACAGTGCCTTCCTATTATACGGTGCATCACAATTTATTCAATTAAATTGTGGGCTTAACGATGGGAAGGAAGTTGAACCATAGTTTCGAGTTAACTTTTGTCACGGACAATTTTTCAGGATCATCTCAACGCCGAAATTGGAAAGAGATTCTATGGGGAGTGTGGCCAAGGGTGACAACAGGGCTAGGTATAGAATAAGACTTTCATTGAAGCAAAGGAAACATCAAAAAGGTGAATATTTAGTATATTTAATATTGACGAAGATGACCATTGTGAGGAAATCAAGCCTTTATTGTAGATTTGCTCCAGTGTCTGTAGCTGGCGACAATTTACTAGATGTAAATAGTAAATTAGTTGGCCAACTGCAACAGAAGAACGCAATTTTTAGTTGCGCTTACAATTATTTCTTATCAAGAATGCAATTGACTGAGCCGTTATACTACTTTAACTAAAAAGTCATTTGTTCGACTGATATTTCAGTGAAGTGAAATCAGTTGAATGGTATCGTATATATTGGAGACGAATTTGAACGTGGCTTACAAAAGTTGTCAGATAGATCACACCATTGTACATTTTACATTGTTTTTACATTTTATGTACATTTTTATTTTATTGTTTCACTTAGTTATTTAACTTCAAAATGCTTAAATTCTAGCTTATTTATATTAAATGTTAACTTACTGGTATCCAGCTAAACATAAGTTGATTAATTATTGCCTTTAGGCCTAATTCCTTACTTTCCTGTTAACATATTTATTGGTTATTTATTAAAACAAAGAAAATTGAGAATAAAAACTTTCTTATATACTAATTAACACTTATTACACACATTTACCCCAAATGATTTTTTCACAGCTTGTGACTGACTTAAGTTGTGAGTCACGTGCCAATTTCGACAAACAGGTCTTTAGTTGCCATTCAAGCACCAGAACTGCTGGCTTTGTGTTTCCTCAATGCAGAGTCTATATAATCCGATATTCGCAGGCAACACCTCTGGTTGTTCGTTGACTAATTTTCTCCAGATATCCTCCTCCTCTCGGAAACGTGGCTTAAACCAAAATACCGAGTAGCTATATCTAATTATACACTTGTTTCTAATCCACGAACCACTGGAACTTGTGGCGTTACTGGAATTCGAATACACAAAAAATTCCAATTTTCCGAAATTAGAATCAATTAGTTAAAATCTTTTGCCGTATACATTCACCCTTCTCGGGAACCAAACTTCCATAGTTCCGATATCACTGAAATAATCCAACAGTTTCTACCCGCACCTTTCATAATAGAAGGAGACTGGAATGCTCGGCATACTTCATTTAACGACACTAAGTGCAATAAATACGGTTGCCTACTTCTAGCACTCCTTCCACTCCATCCATATATTTACGCGGACTATCCATTACAGCCAACATGTATCTCCAATTCAACTAAATCAATAATCGATTTTTTTCTAAAATCCGTAGAGATCTACTTAGCTAATCCCCCTACAGTATCCTTCGAATTCCCATCAGATCATGGGTCCGTCCACACCACTGTCCAAATCCCCGCCCTCGAACCACGTTATTCATCAATCCGATCCCGAATTTCTGCAGGACAAACTGGAGAAGATTCAATAGGGCCATTGCCGCCAGTTTTACGGAAAATACTTTGCAAGATCTTCAAACCTACTCCCTGCTGAAATTGATCAAGCAGCCTTAAGAATAGAGCAAACATTAAAAAAAAAAATCCGTCTTCGGCCACACACCTACGCCTATGCCTCATAATGACCTAGGAAAATCTTTACCCAACATCCTTACAAAACAAACAGCTTAGACGAAAACTGCATATCAGTTAGTCCCCTTTCATTAAAAATCAAATCCAATTCTTGACTACTCTGATAAATGGACAATTAAAACATTTTGCTGACCAGGCTTACACCTCTGTACTTAACAATATAAAACCCAATCCTGAGTTATTAAAAAATACCGGGTCGAAAATACAAACCCCGAATCGATTACATTGTCAACCCTACTAACAATCACCCAGACCAATCAGATATTGACATAACAAACTGTCTAGCTAATCACTTTTATAAAATCCATCAAAAAACGACTCCCCCTCAGTCTCCATCTATATCTCACGCACAATGATCCCATCCTTCACCCCTTTCATCGCGGAATTCAACGAAACAAACAAAGCTGGATAATGCGTCACTCCTAACAGCAGGCCAATTATGAGAATTTACAACATCACGCATGGACAAAAAGTCGACAGGATTAGATGGAATTCCAAACCTTCTTTACAGAAGACTTCTCCCGTCAAATTTAGTCCCTATTCTTGTACTTCTCAACCACATAATTAACGCATCACAATTCCCAGACAACTGGAATACCACGGTTATAGTCCCTATCAACAAGTCCAGTCCTTCCGACAACCCCAGCAACTACCGTCCGATATCGCTATTAAACACATTAAGCAAGATACCGACATACAAGATATATCGAAATCTCCTTCTGTTTGCTAATGACAACACTATTAGCCCAAATTCCCAGTTGGACTTTCGCTCACAACACTCCAAACCACCAAACTTCTCGCTTCTTAATTCTCTGGTAGGAAGTTCATGGTCAAAATAAATTCTTCTCTCTCCCGATCGTATAATATAACTGCAGGGGTTCCGCAAGCCTCGATTCTTGGACCACTATTATTATACCTGCTCTTTACTTTAGACATACCGCAGCTTCAATCACCCAATACCGTAATGTTGATTTACGCTGATGACACTATAGTCTACTCCAGCAACAAGTTTGTAAAGAGGCAAGAAACCCTATTAATAACTTCCTCCCAAATCTATCAACATACTTCCATAAAAGTGGAAAATTCGCATAAATGCTGATAAAACCCAACTTATAGTGTTAAAGGGTAAAAATGAGCACTGCACAAACAACACAAGGCGCACCCGCAACAAAATTAGACTCAAACCAAATAACACCCAGATAAAAGCCTCCAAAACTTTAAAATATTGGGGATTAAACTTTTCCAATAACCTTTCATTCACCACCCACATTAAAAATACTTTATGTAAAGCCACAAGATTCTTGGTATTGTTCCGCGCAATTCGGCTTATATGCGCTCCACAAGACAATCCGACGGATCGCACCCGTTTGGGGTTTATCTCCCGACGGCTCGAACATCCCTGCATCAGAACTTGTTTCGTTACAGAGCGAGGAAGCTGGGGAACTCCCTTCCCACGCGAGTGTTCCCGGAGCGTTACAGCCTGCAACTGTTCAAAAAGAAGTGCAACAGTTATTTGATGGCATCTCGGGGCGCCCACTCGGCGCTATAGGTTCGCCTCTCCCGAGAGAAGTCTAATAAAAAAAAAAAAAAAAAAAAAAATACAACAGAATCTCTGTAGAAGAGTGATGAGGAAACCTAACGGTCTCTCCCACAAAGTCAAACGGCAATTCTATAAACAAATAATCAGACCCACATTCACATATGCGTGTCCACTGTGGTATCATATAACACCCGACCAAATGGAGAAGCTACGCACTTTCGAAAGTAAATGCTTCAGGCTGGTCACTGGCCTCAACCGCCGACAACCCAACTCTTGCAATTATAAAATAACAGATTGCTATACAATGGCGCTGATATCAACCGTCGCGATAGACGCTTCCCGGAGCTGTCTATCAAATTCATTAAAAACCTCCCAAATAATCTCAAACCCATAATAAGTTTACTAGTACCAACTCCTCTAGATAACAGGGCTTACTACCATGTTATATAATTAACTCAAGTTAATTATCAGCTCCCCATAAAATCCACCTGAAACTCTTACTAACTCATATCCTCCGTTCTCCTCAATTCCACCTTCTGGCACGTCGTTGTACGATGTCAGCCAGCCCCAATAGGTCCTGTTAGGGTACCGGAATATACCGGTACACAACAATATTTATTTTATTTTTATTTCGTTGTTTAAGCTTGCCTTCCTCCGGAGGCGAACTGAAAAACCGTGTATTTCTGTGTAATTACTTTATTTTACGCTTTCAACTTATATTACTGGCAGCTGCTAGGTTTTTACTGTCTGTCTTGGTGGTCAATTTCTAACTGCTTCGAAACCAAAATGCGCTACCCTTTTATACTGTGGCACATCGGGATGTGTCCACAGGTGTTTATCAATTGGCGAAGCACAAACCCGATTTTTTGTGCCTTAAATGGAATTGGGTTTTGGGAATTGAATGAATAGGAAATGAATAGGAAATGGATAGTGATTTAGCAAGGGTAAGTATTTCCTAGGTTTTTAGGTAAATGGAAGAGGGTAGTGATTTAGGATCACTACAGTCCCATTTCCTGTACGATGTCAGCGAGCCCCAATAGGTCCCGTCACCTGACACTTCGTTGTACGATGATCCCCCAATAGGATTTGACCTATTAGAAAGGTACAACCTATTGGCAGATACTGCCAATAACAGGTTAATACCCACAGCGCCTTTATCTGCCTTTTCCCGCACACGCCACTTCGTCACTGCGAACGCGAGCATATTCCTGATAGGTTCCGACCTACTCGGACGATAAACCTGTTGGTCCAAGCGACCCACAACAGGCCAGTAGACCACGCCGCACACCCCGTGCCCCTGCGGCATCAACGCGGTAACATACGCGTCCACCACGATTATCGACCCAGGCCCATATCATGACCCAGGACCTCGTCAACGCGACAGTTCTCCTAACTATCCACCGCGCCTCCCGAAGTAAACAGGATCACCTTGAATTCCAAGCGTGCAGCCCTCCTTCCAGCATCGCACTAACCACCGCATTCTTCCTAGACGAATTCCTGAAAACCAAGCAAGTTGGTTTACACATAACGAAACCATCATAACCAGGGATAATAAACAATTCGTCGCCTATTCCCAGCCTCATCACGTGTACAACAAATACCTTACATACACAATGGCTGGCGACCTTTACCCAAGGGACAAAAGCAAATATACGCATCTTGCGTCTTAAGGCATAAATTAAATCATATGGCATAGGCAAATGCAAATAGGAATTGTGTAGTTACCGTTGGCAGCGATGCCATAAACAGCAATTCCCTGTTAATATGCTAAAACCAATTAGAACCATGTCCACCAGCATTGCGGTCTATCAATACAGCTGCAATGCACATCATAGACAATGATCTATACGATCTCTTTGCCCTACAATATTTCTGGATCTGTTTGCTAACCAATGAGATACGGCTTGTTTACTTAGCCGAACTCACATCTCATTGATGGACATTATTTCCTTTCTTTGTTTTCAGATTCGTTCTCATGGTTTTGTCCCTTGAAAGAACCAATGTTTACATATACATGTGTACCCCTACGAACTTCTCTATGAGATCTGGTTATCTACCCCCAAAAAAACTTTACGTTTCTCTTGGGATAGAAAATGCATCCCTAAATTAAGAGAGCCAGTACCACTGGCCGGATTTCCTTTGTCAGCGAATTGATATCGCTGAGTCGTAACTCAACCATCAAGGCGGTCGGGTTGTCTGCCATCCACCGTACCGGCGTCGGTACGGTATGTAGGCGAAAAATCGAGTGCGAGTCACCAGCGTGAACAAATAGTTAAAGTGCACTTCAAAATATCTTACCATATATAATAAAAAGGTTATCAAGATCTTCAAGATCTATTGAACTCCGTAATAACAAAACATCTTGATGTACCAACAGTCGATAAATGTAACTTCCGTTTATGTTGTTTTTTTGTTGTTGTTACAAACAACAGTTTTTCTCGTTAAGTTGCTCCTTACAAATTGTAAAACAGAACTAAAAATAAACCAAATTGCAATGAACTAAATCGTGTGTTTAATTACCCCTTTATGGACGGTCGTTATGGAGTTTTTCTTGCTTGGTGGACAGTGTCGGCGGATCAGGTTCAGCAGCGGAACATTTAGTGATGATGGAAGAAGAAGGGAATCAGCGCCGTACGCCGACGCACCATACGTCATCCCCACAGTAGCATTACTTTTGCACTTAAAGTTAAGCAACTTTTTGTCTGCCTAATTGCAGTACGACCTAAATGTGTTATGAGGGTGTTAATGATAGACAAATGTGACAAAGCACAGTACTTATTGGTGGTGCATCCTCTGGTGATCTTGTCAAAGTGCTTCAGTCCTTCGTATATCGTTAAAAGTAACGTTTTAGTGTCGGAAAGGATTTGCGAGAAGAAGCCCAAGGAGCGCCCTGCGTTGTTGAATTTTTGCTGCTCCACTACGGCCCCCCTCGTGATGTCCGAATCGTCGGTCCTACTTTCCATGTGTAGTGTTTGGAGATGGGCCGGACGCATTTCGAAGGGGTCCGTTTAGGTCGCTGTGGCGGCTTCATCCACAGCCCGTTCCATCCAAGTGGCAGAGCAACAGTTAAGGCACTGGCGCAGAAACTCGTCCGACCCAGTGTACCCAAATACGTCACAGCCAGGACTGCCATCTCTTCAAGGTGAGCCCTCACATCAGGGAGAATTTTCTCTTAGAAAATTGATAAAACTAACAAAAATGTATCTTCTTCTAACAAAAGTAATTTTGACGTAGACGTGACAGACCAAATGGCACGAGAATATTGTGTCAATTAGATTCAAGAAGGCGGCCACTTCAAGCTTTTTTCAATCTGCTATATAGAGCAATAATAATTGCCTGGGTATTTTACAAACACGCGACAGGTGAAAATATATCAAGAAAAGACGTTTTGTTTCGTCTATCAGGATAACTTGCTTGAGAATATCAGGTTTCAAAAGAGAAATGAAAGGACGCTGATACACCAAAGAGTTCATAGAGCACATCTCAAATACGTACATGGTATCAAATAGAACACTGCAATACTAATCAGACGATTACTTGTAATATACCAGGTGTACCGGTCTGAAGTGAAGCGTCAAGATACAAATGTATCGATAGGGAACGCTTGTTGTGAACGAGCCCTTATATATTTTTTATTTGGTTGCTATGACATCTGTCAAACATATTTAGTATGCATCAAGTCATTGTACAAACAACATCTTTTTTCTTTTAATCGTTCTAAATGGAAATGGAATGGCAATCTCACAAGGCGGCACGCAACGAGTTGAATGCTGATCACTGACCTGGAGAGCTGTTTCAAGGGACTAATCTGGCCGAGAGCAGGAACACAGTACATTCCTGACCATCGTTTTCCCGGATCACAGGTAAAATTAAACTCTAATTGATTTTCTGTGGCAAGACCCAAAAGAATACTGTCACAAACTGGCGCTGCGGACAGGATAAACAAATTTCTGAATCATCGAAACTTTTACCAATAATAACATCCAACCTGACGCTGGAAATTAATTACTCCTGGCGACGAGCCGCGTGGAATGCTTGTCGAGACTGAGGGTAATCATTACTTTGTCTAACAGCTGGACCGATCTTGCCACAACTGGCGCAACAGACAGACCTTCCGGGACCACGGCAGGTTGATGATTTCATCTATATTGTCTACGAGGCGATCGGAGTTAATCAGCGGCAACAAATATTCAATATCAATACCGGTATCCCATCGTGCTTTAGAGTCACAGGAAACGAGGAGATTTATATGTGTATTTTCTTTTTTTTTTTCTTTATATTTGTAAAGTAGTCGCTGCTGTTTTTTTTGATTATTTTTATTTATTTATTTATTACCAATGTTATGTGCGAATTATGTTTGTATCACAGTAGCAGTGTTCTGATATTAATATTAAGATTGTTATTTATTATTCTGCTTTTCTTCCTTTTCGGCTGCGCGTGTGGATTTTGTTTGTTTTTTTTTGCTGTGTTGCAAAAGTGACCAAAAGTGGTTATGGTTCTTATACGCGACAAGAGGCACGTTTAGTTTTTTTTTTGTTTCCCTCTTTAAAAATTTATTTATTCATTTGCTTCCGCCTTTCTCTCTCTCTCTCTCTCTCTTCTCGGGTGGCGTCGTTGTTGTTTGTCCTGTCGCGCTGCTGGCGTGGTCTGCCGTTTTGTTGCTACGGTTGGTGTGAGTGTCTCTTTGGGAGTGTCCGTTTGGTGATCGTGTTGCTTGTTGTTTTGTTGGTAGGTTGTTTTTCGCGCCCCCTCGATTCGTGTGCGGCCTTTAGCGATCTGAGATTTCGCGATAGAACATTGTCGTCTCGGACGCTTTGGGAACAAAATACAGCCGGCTCGTGTGCGGATTGATTCTGTCGCGTTCGAGTTGGTTCTCTCGTTAGGGATATTGTATTTATTGCTGTGTTTCTTGTAGGATCCCGGGTGTTGTTTTGTTTCGGGGTTCCGGGTTTGGTCCTAGCATCGGGAAGAATTGAGTTTGGTTATAGATGCAAACAAGGCAGCGGCAAAGAGATGTGCGAGAGGGCACCCCTGCCCGGGCACGGCCCGAGGCATTTCCCGAGCCGCCGGTTGACGAGGTGGATCCGGGGGCATTCCACGATTCGCGGGACGAATTTGTGGACGACCGATCGCCAACGCCCCCCCCCCCCCCCACCGCCAGCAAACAGGCTGTTGAAAGCATGGGAAACACACAGATACCTTCGTATTTTAAGCTGGGCCCGCAGCCATGTCCTGCACGGACCATGTTGGGCACAGATAGGGTTTTCGGCCTTGTGTCGAAGGCGATCCCCATGTTTTCGGGACAGGAAGGCCCGGATACAGCCGAGAGACTCTCTTCGTTTCTCAAAGGCTGTAGAAGGACCTTGGATGGGCTGGCGGTGGAGGAGGAACATACCCTCCTCCGGTGGCTGCCCTCTAGGCTGAGCGGCGAGGCCTATCGAATGTTCGAGGAGAGACCACCCACGACCTTCCTCGAAGCGGAACAGCGTCTCAGAGAGGCCTACGAACCCCAAGTGTCGTATGAGGAGTTGTGTGCACAACTCTCCAAAATGCGACAACTTCCTTCCGAGGATGCCACAAGTTTCGTTTCCCGAGTGAAGCGGACCGTGGTACGGTGCGAGGAGGCAGCTGAGCGCTTTTATGGTCGCCAGGGTAGGTCCGTCTTCGCGAGCCAGCTTGAGGGTATGGCCAAACCGGTGTTGGTAAGGGGTCTGAGGGAGGAAGGACTAAAGCACTTCCTCCTCACGTTGGGTAATGTCCCTTTTCGAAGCCTGGTGGACCACCTAACTGGATTTGAACGAGCTCGTAGGGAAATGCTGAGGCAGGACGACCTGTTTGCGGATGCGCGGCACGGAATCGCCGAGCGAGCGTCGGAGACATTAGATGCAGGACCGGAAAGTTGCTCGACCCTTTTAGAAAAACAATCCTCCACTTTTAGGGATTGCACCGCGGCGCCGGCGCCGGTTTTGTCGAATTTGAATCCCCGGGCGGTCTCATTCGTGTTGCCGGCCGAAGAGCCTGATAGTCGTCAACGGGGGGGGGGGGGGGTAGTTTCGTTCGGGAGTGGTCGTACGGACCTCTCGGTTATCGAAGGGATGCTGGTGCCTATGCTCCGGCCTCCTCTGGCGAGGGAGTGTGGTCAAATACCGTGCCTTCCTTGAGCCGGAGTGGAGAGTCGCAGAGCTTGGCTCAGGGGACGTATGCGCCTCGGGTCGCGACAATCCGTTCAGGGATCTAGTTGGTCGATCGGCGCACCCCCTGGAATCCCAGACCAATTTTTGCCATCCGATGATTATGATGATGATGACTATTACGGTCATTGACGTTGGTAAAAGCATTTCAAATATGTTCTCATGGTTACCTATTAGTTAGAGATTGCTCATCAATTCACGCTACAAACAAAATTGAGGGGCACAGTAACTCGTCTTTTAGCCGAACCATACGAATGTGTAATATATATATATATGCAGATGGAGAATTGGCTGTTACATGGAAATTTATGCAGGACGATGACCCAAAGCATACCGCGAGAGCAACAAGCGCATGGTTTTCTAATAATTCCGTGAATGTCATCGATTGGCCTTCATTAAGCCCGGACCTAAACCCAATAGAAAACCTCTGGAACGAATCAAAAAGAGAAGTAAACTACCATAAATAAGTAACTTAAATGAATTGTGTGAGATTGCTAAAGCAGCTTGGGAAAACATAACAACGAATAAATGTCAGGACCTTATTGCCCAGGCGGTGTAAGGCAGTGATTAAAAACAAAGGTTTTCCTACAAAATACTAAGCTAAGACATCAAATTTGGACTAAAAATCAATCGTTCTTAATTAGATCGCCAGCTAATTTTGTTTTACAAAACCTTTTGAATTTAATTTTATGTTTTTTTTCTATTTTTTTGTAAATATTATTTATATTTTAATTAATATACTAAAATACATATATAAAAAACATTTTACAAACTGTTTATAACAAAGAATTTTAATAAAAAATTATTGTAAACAAAATTTCTAGTATCGTTCTTAATTAGTTCGCCACAACTATATATATATATTTTTATTTATTTATTTTTTTTTTTTTTAAGGTGTGCGAATATTTTCATTTTTTGTGAAACTACTTTGCTGTTAAGCATCCTGTTTGATGTTTTTTGTTTTCGTTATATATATACGAGAGTAGGTCAATAAGTCCTTACTACTGGCCTACGATGGCGTTCGTACCTTCGCTAATGGTATGTTTTTAGTAAGCTGTCAATTTTCACTTTGTTTCATGTTTCAATTTTGCATGAAATTGGGTATGAAAAAATATCTGCGAGATGGGTGCCGCATACGCTCTCAGCTAAGAACTTTTGGAGCGCATGCGTCGCAACCCAGATGATATTTTGCACCGAATAGTAACTATAGATGAAGCATGGATACACCAGTACACTCCCGAGATGGATAGTCATTGAACTCGTAGCCAAAGTGTTGTGCAAGGTGCGCGTAAAAGATATAATAAATATTAATTAAACCCAAAAATAGGGTGTAACTTGAATAAAACGACAATGTGCCAAGTGCCCGTCTAAAACTCTCGTTGAAAACACATCGTTCGCCGGTCGTCCACACAAATTTACAATATTGTCGCGTACAGGTGCGTGCTGACGTGTCTACCGCTGTGTATATACCGAACGGCCAATAAAAAACTGTGTGTTAATGTGTATGCGTGTGAAAGCAGATGATCTCTGCATGCTGCTTCACAAATAAAACAATTGAATTAACGGTGGAAACAAATAATGGAAAAAAGAAAAGTAATGCTAAAAGTAATTTCAAAGAGGAGGCCCAAGCCCTGCCAAACCTCCTTGCCAAATGGCATAAAGCTAACCCAACCAACAAAGAAAATACTCCCAGAGAAGGAATGACCACTCCTGACAAGCCACATTATTCCGGAGAAGGGAATAAATTTAAAGAACTGGCAACTGAAGACCACAAAACCAGCAATACTGAAATGAGTGACAAAGATGTCGAACGTGCTCAATTTATTGCGGAGCTATACAAAAAGAAAGAGGAGCTCTCCAAAAAGAAGAACGATTTGGATCGACAAATCAAAGAAGCCTTATCGGAAAGCAATATTCAACAGCAAGAGGAGAAACAACAACAGCAGCAGCAACAACTGCTGGAAAAACAACAAGCAGCAGCCAATAAGAAGGCGAAAGTGCCTCCCATCATAGTCAGTTTTATGGAAGCTAAGGACCTAATTAAATTGGGTAAGTTAACATGTAGAAATTTTAAAACGAAGAATTTAAATAATAATAAAATAAGTTTTTTATGTGATAGTTTAGATGATTATCATAAAATTAAATCTGCTCTAAGGGAAGCAAGTAGTGAGTACTTCACGTACACACCTAAATCGGAGAAAACTATCTCCATGTTACTTAAAGGAGTTGATCCTTCTTTTTCCTCGGAAGAACTCCTCTTAGAACTACAAACTGTCGAAAATGACGGTTTAAAATTCATTGATGTGAAGCCATTCTCCACTTCTCTCTCCCGAAGTCGCAACCGCAAGTTGCCGTTCCTCATTGTCTCCCTAAGTCCCAACAGCAAAGTCGATGCACTTAGGAATATTAAAGTTATTTTCCACCAAACAATAATTTGGGAAAAAATACGGAAGGCTGACCGTGTGTTGCAGTGCATGCGGTGCCAACGATTCGGCCACGTTGCATCTAACTGTTGTATGGGATTTAGATGTGTAAAGTGCCAAAACAATCATACCGTAGGAGAATGCCCCTTAGGTAAAGAACAGGTTCAGGATAGAAGCAAATTATCTTGCGTCCTGTGCAAAAATACAGGTCACCCGGCCAACTTTAGAGGTCGTCCGAAATTCCAACAACTAAAAGCCAAGTTGGAACTTAAAAAAAAAACAACTTGAAGAAGAGAAACGAATGAAGGTTCGTTCTTATAATAACTTCGTTGCACCTAGTGTATCATTCGCTCAAATTGCCGGTAGTCCATTAAACTCAAACTTCGCGGCACAGGGAAGTAATATCACAAAATCTTCCGCACCTAGCATATCATTTTCTCAAATGGCTAGTAATCCAATTAATACAACGGCGGCGGAACTTTCACGCAACGTCATAAAAGCGCCCGCTCCAGAGGCAAATTCAGATATAAGAGCAATACTGTTAGCCATACAAGGACAGATTGCTGGATTTGAAAAAAAAACTGACTGAACAAGCGGCCCGAATAGATATTATTTATTCGTCCTTGTTCTCAGACAACCCAATATACCACAATGAACTATCCAACTAATTTAACACTAAAAATTATTGCTGTGAATGTGAATTCACTAATCCACGTGGCAAGAAGGGATAATCTAGGTAACCTGCTTGAAGCCGAATGCCCCGATGTGCTTCTAGCTAGCGAAACCAAGCTAAACCAGAGGCACAAATTGGGCTACAAAAACTATAAAGTCATTAGACGAGATCGTCCACACGCCACACAAGGGGGTGGAGTTGCTATCTTAATTAAGAAAGGCCTTCACCACAAGGTCGTTTACAGCACAGCTGTACACAAATTTCAGCTGCTGGAAGCTTGCATTATAGATATACCTTTGAAAAGTCAAAGGCATCTATACGTGGTATCCGTGTATGCACCTGAAGCTCCTCAGTGTTCGCAATTTATCAGCGAAATGGATATCCTTTTTCGTAATCTCAAGTTAGACTCGGAAAACAATTATTTTGTTCTGGCGGGAGATTTCAACTCCAAACACAGTGCTTGGGGTGATATCACGCCGAACACAAGAGGTAATGCACTGTTCAACTGGTGGCAAACAAATGCAACAGAATATAAACTAGAATTGTACGCTACAACTACACCATCTTATCCAAGAGGAAACTCCTTTTTGGACTTACTTATGATTGACGACAGACTACAATTATTAGGCACGGACCTAAATACTCGAAATTGCCTTCGCACAATCGGGTATGATAGTGACCATTACGGCCTCGGCGCCGTTTTACATGTTCCAAACGAACATGCAATACTTGAGCAGTACGACCAGATACATTCGTTCGTTTTCCGAAAAGCACACTGGTCGCGCTTTGATCGCATAATAAAAAGAGAACTATGCTCTAATGGCATCGACCCTCCAACTAATAGGAACCTTCGAAATGAGGAAATAGATCATTATCTCTCAACGATGGACAACATTGTCATCAAAACAATGCACCGTTCCATTCCAAAAGCGGCGCACATGGAGGAGAATTTTAATAGATATAGAAACTCAACTATTGATGCCCTCTATAGACAAAAAAGCGCTCTGCTCTCCCAGCTCAAACTGCTCTACAGACAGTTCAGCGATCCTTATAGCCAAGAAATAAAGACAATTAAGTCATTGATTAAAAACGTTCAAAAGCTGATCCGTGACAACTACAGATCAGTAATTAATGAAGAATGGAAACGTAAAATTCTCTCCATTAAAACCAGTGGTGGGAATATGTTTCCGCAAATAAATAAAGTATTTAGAAGAAAAGATCATAATGACATTCCCTGCCTTCGAGTCCCGAGGACTCCCGAGAATTGTCACATATTGCTGAACGCAGGACTCACCCCGGAACACATCAACTTCAACGAAGAACTAATAGTAGTCGAGGATCCGCAAGAGAAAGCGAACTCCATTGGCGCCTGTTTCGAGGCAGTACACAAAGTGAATGAATCTATTCATTCTAACCTCGATATCAAAAACAGAGCTATCCAAAACCATATTTCGCTGCACAATGAACGGCAAAGTTGGCATTCCGAAAACAAAAGTTTCACCATCTTCAGTGAAAACAATAGAGCGGATGCGCCGCTTAGAAATTTGCACACAAACATATTTGTGAATAAGAATGAACTAATAGACATCCTTAGATCCATTAAAAACAAGAAGTCCTCTGGAACAGATGGTATTCCGAATACTGTTCTTAAACATCTGAGCGGTGAAAATGTACACTACCTTGTTCAATAACGCTCTAAATAATGCATACTTTCCAAGACGTTGGAAAATAGCAGTAGTCCATCCCATCCCCAAAAAGGGCAAGGACAGGAGCAATCCCGCTAACCTTCGCTCGATTAGTCTGCTTCCAAACATTAGCAAAATATTCGAGAAAATCATAAATAAGGCATTGATAAACTGGTGTGATGAAAACGACATCATTCCGAACAACCAGTTTGGCTTTAGAGCGGGGCACGACACAGTTCATGCAGCTACAAAACTTGTTTCCGATATACAGTGGAACAAGGCAAAACGACAATGCACAGGCGCATGTTTGGTTGACTTTGAAAAGGCCTTCGATACCGTATGGTTAGAAGGACTTGTATATAAGCTATCAAATCTAGGTTTGCCTGAATATCTGTTATACATCATTTACGATATGATAATGGATAAGCAATTTGTGGTAAAATGTGGGGACAAAATCTCCAATAAAACTTTCTATATTAAAAATGGGTTACAGCAGGGAGCCGTGTATTCTCCCATTCTCTCCAATATTTATACTAGTGATCTAGTTGGGTCTCTTAATCATGCTATGGCATATGCCGACGATATTGTAGTGTACAGAGCAGAAAAAAATATCGAAGCAATTAACAGACTTCTTCAAGACGACTTCAATAAAATCAAACGCTTTTGTGACGATTGGAAATTGAAAATTAACTTCCAAAAAACAGAAACCATCCTTTTCAGAACACCTCTTTCTATAGCTTCAAGAGATACAAGGAATAATTGGAAAAACTTTTCCATTGTAGGAAGCAAATGTCGAAATGTCGAAGGAAATTAACAAGAGACTGCATTCCGGCAACGCGAGTTGGCACGCAGTCAGTAAACTGCTGAAATCCAGACTGCTATCACGTAACATAAAGCTCCGTGTCTATAGAACCATAATCATGCCGATTGTTCTATATGGATGCGAAACATGGGCTCTCACAAAACGGGAAGAAAACAAATTCCGTCTATTCGAGAATAAAGTTTTGAGAGGCATCTTTGGAGGTAAATATGACGAGGAGGCAGGACAATAGAGGAGACTCCATAACCACGAATTGGAAGAACTATATCGCAAACCTACAATAGTGAGAGTAATCAAGTCGCGAAGATTAAGATGGGCCGGACACGTGGCGCGAATGGGGAACGATAGGACCGTGCATAGAATTCTTGACGGTAGACCAACGGGAAAGAGACCGGTAGGACGGCCGCGACGGAGATGGGAGGACAATGTTAGGTTTGACCTTGAGGAGATCGGATCGAATGGTCAAGCGTGGAAGGAGAGTGCCCAGGACAGGGAAGGATGGCGAAGCCGAGTCGGTGAGGTCATGAACTTCCGGGTTCCTACAGGCCAATAAATAATAATAATAATAATAATAATTGTAGGAAGCAATAATCTTCCGCTGCAAATGAAAACTGGTGTCAGGTACCTTGGTATCTGGATGGACCAATACCTATACTTTGATAAGCACATAGCAGCTGCCCTCTCCGCAGCTAAAAGTGCATATGCAATGACAAGAAGTCTGTTTCGAAATTGTCTCCTAGATCACAAAGTTAAAATAATTTCCTACTCAGCATTTATTCGTCCAATATTAGTGTATGGTTGCCCGGTATGGTTCAACGTTTCCCCATCCTACATGGAAAAGTTTCGCATGTTCGAGAGGCAGTGCTTGCGTTCCTGCCTCGGGTTACATAGAACACCTGAGTCTCAATACAGGAAATTCTATCCTAATAAGACACTGTATGACAAATCAGGACTGAATAGGATAGACAATTTCATTATCAAAATTATTCGTGGTCACACTGCAAGGGCAATGTGCAGCGAAAATAATCTTATCTCGGGAGCATAATACCCCAATGACATATACCTGGAGAATACACTCCAAAATGGGTTTATCCCACCAGAAGCGTTCCCTCTATTGGATAGAAAAGGTCTTATCCAAAACAAGCACGGAGTCCCTATTATTTACCACGCTTTTCGTGGTGCCAGGGACAAACGGATT
Source organism: Microdon myrmicae (assembly GCA_963931805.1). Classification (NCBI taxonomy): domain Eukaryota; kingdom Metazoa; phylum Arthropoda; class Insecta; order Diptera; family Syrphidae; genus Microdon; species Microdon myrmicae. The sequence goes on along the minus strand of OZ007497.1, from coordinate 3,439,183 downwards.
CTTTATAACAGCTATATATCAAATGCTGCAGTTCACTTGCGCTTTAGCATGGCAATAGGCGATCGAGATAAATCGATAAATGACCGGTGGTGGATTGACAATGAAGAAAGGATTTAATATCCCCAAATATAGTAAGATCTTCAGACGCTACACTTTCCCTTCCCATTCCTCATTTGCCTTTTCATATTTATTTATTCTTCCTTTTCATTTCCATTTTTCATTTAGATTCCTTTTCGTTTTAAAATTTCTTTATGTTAACATTTTTTGTTTTTTTTGTTATTAATTTTTTTCTGTAAACTTTTTTACCTTATATTATTTAAAAAAAAAAAAACAGAGAGAGAACTTTGTCTTCTAAAATATTCGGGTAATAGAAAATATATAAAAATATAAAAATATAAAAATATTATTGTACGCCGAAAGGCATTACACAAAATTGTATCGTGTAATTTAGAGTGCTCTTGTAGAGCCAGTAAATTATTTTAAGAATAAGAAAACATTGTAAAATAGGATTTAGCATTTTAGTCCTAAGTCAACATTTGTTAAATTATTGTACAATAAATGCGTTATTCAATCAATCAAAAAAACACTCCCGAGATGAAAGAACAGTCAAAACAGTGGATTGTTAAAGGCGAACGGGCTCCGAAAAGTCAAAAACGGTGAAATCATCTGGACAAGTTATGGCTACTGTGAGTTGGGATACACGGGGTATTTTCTTTATTGACTATTTGGAAAAGGGACAGACGATAACTGGACAATATTATGCGTCATTATGAATCCGGCTAAATGGGAAAATAAAGGAAAATCGTCCACATTTTGCAAAGACTTATTGACCTATCCTCGCATATAAGTAGTTTTTTAAGTTGTGTTCAAAGGTTTTCATTTTTGTAAAACTACTTTTACATCTTTTTTCATGTTTTGGATAGCACGTTTGTATTGAAAAACCTTCTACTTTTTTCCGTACCGAGCCATATCAACCCAATTTCTCTCTTTTCCCCAATGATTTAATCAGAATTAATAGATATTCCTGAATATCCACATGACTCTCAATTAACGACATAAGTCGCAGTGTATCGAACTTTTAAATTAAAGTCATTTAATATGGGTAATATCATTTGAATAGGCACATCATAACGTAAGGCTTCATTGACAGAATAATGTCATTTACTGATGAGTCTGGAACATGCTCATGGGTTCCCCTCACTATATGAAGTTGCGTCCCTGATCAGTGAGCGCTTATCGTGACTTTTTAATGAATATTAATCATAATTTAAGTGATAAATTTATACCTGTGTTACATACCTTGATAATATTCTATTTTAACCTCGATTTTCTGCAGTTGAAGTACAACCTATCTTTTTCCCACCCAGAAGATTAATTCCCACACATAGAAGCGCGAATTTGTAAAAAAAAATGATCTCAATATTCTCCGATACCTCTCGCTTAAATGTATGTGCTTATACACTTTTTTGACCTTTCTTCGACTATGAGAACAATTCGATCTTATATGACTTCTTGTTGACTTTCCCAGTAACATTATCGCATTATCCCAAAGGAATCTGTTAAACCGGAAAATTTCAGTTCACAAACCGCATTGACACCCAAATCCCATCATATCTCAACAACAATTAAGCAAATCTCAATAGGAAGCTAATTTTCATCAGAGACCAACGGTGGTCCATAATTGGTCCATTGGCATCACTATTGTTCATCGTCTCCGATGGGTGGAGGGTGCGGTTGCTCAGACAATACGTCACCCCAAAAGTAAATCAGTTTCAAGGCGTCAAGGAAGGACGTTCCGCTCGTCAATGTCAAATCAAATTTCCATCGACCGCAGTTCATAGAAAGTGTCGTCGTGTAGCAGAGCTGTTAACTTTTGTCATGTGCTCCGGGCACTGTGTTCCACTAAAATGTAACGAATCCAATCCATCTGGAGTCTTTGTTCACCTCCTCACCCTGGAATCAGATCTTCGGCGTCTATAGACACCAGTAATTGTGACAAACTAGTGTGGCATACCGTTTGTTTTGAGGTCGTGCAATCAGACATCGGGGACGAAGAGAGTGCCGGAAGATTGACACCAGTTCTAACGACAGCGACTCGTCAATTGACATGACATGCCTGTCCGGTAATCCCAACAAAAGGACCGACTTGTCTTACGATTACGTGTGACGGCGCACCGTATAAAAGGAGGGAGAGTTGCAACGTTCTTATGAAAGTTCTGACACGTCATCAGTGCGGCGGTAAAATTTCCAATTCGGAAGTCAAACAAGCCGAATGATTCGTCTCATGTCAGTCAATCGCTGTAGAGACTTTCTTTTGCATCATTGCAAAGTTGGAGGGCTACTGCGTGGAATTGGGTCAAATTGGTAATAGCGGGCCCTATGGGAGCTTTGGCACCCAGTGGTCATTTGAATGGAAATATGAACTGTCAGAGAATGAAAGGAAAGCGAAGTGGAATCGTAATCTGATTATGAGTCCTATGCTTTTAAACGGCGCTAGGAAATTAATGTTAATGAAGAATTGAATTGGACAATCAAGTAGTGATCACTGAAACTGTACCTTATCAGTGGGGGACTGAAAGTATGACAAAATTGGTTGGATGGGTGTGCTTGATCATTACATTGGCATTCATAATCATGAGAGCCTAATACGTGGAAATATAAACAAGATCCAATAAAATTAACACTGATATAGATAGCTACGATAATTAATTTTAATAAACCTGTTACAGATACATCCGATCGGGCCTCTCCGGTTGATATTCTATCGTGCTAACTTTTACGACGATTCCCACCTTCTCTCTTTTCTTCGTCGTTCGAACAAACGGGTTTGTTAATATTTATAAAATGTTGCGCTGTATTACCTGCGGGAGGTAAAATATCTGTAAATATAAATGGTTTCATATCTCCTTCCCTGGGAATGTTGCAAAAATAATGGGATCCATGTTTGTGCAAAAACTGTTTTGTGATTTTTGTAATCACAGCGAGATGTAAGACACACCACAAGTTGACTTTATATCGAGCACAATTTCCGCTATTTGCAATACTAATAGCCCGCCTAGATAATATGGAAATGTTTAAGGGCTGGCTATAAACTAACAACCCTAATGCAATATAACATATTATTTTAGCTTTAAATTTATACAAACTCGTTAGTATTCCTTATAATTCATTTGTGTGCATTTCCCATTCTTTGATATAGAACCGGAAATCATCGTCTGTCAATTGCTTCATGACCCATACCTCTTTTACTTTCAGAGTTTCAGTAGCTTAAATACTTGTTCCTTTTAATGCTCATTTTGACCTTAGAGCGGAGATAAAAGTCACCATGGTTCCAGTTCAGGCGAATTAGGCATATGGTCTAACACCAGTGTATTAAACTTGACTAGAAACCAATGTGATCCGGTATTATTGTTCTTGCACAATTCAGGTCATAATTTTCTTATTTTTTCCCGGCTTTAAGCAAAAATTTCAAGGTTATAATGTTGATTAATAGTTTGACCCTCGGAAACTCTGTGAAAGTGCATAATCTCCTGGAATTCGGAAAAATGTCACATAACTCATGTTAATACACTGGGTTTACTAGAGGATGTCTGGCATCAATTCTGTCATCACAGACTGACTAAACATGGAATAACTAAAACGTGTATCTGTTAGGCAACTTCTAATAATTTCTTCTAACCCTTCAGCAGCTAGAACTGCTTATAGGCCAGAAGGGGTTTACACATGTAATAGATCCAATTTGTTACTAAAATATCGTTTCAATTTTCTTTAATGCACCCTTAAATGTCAAAGGACAAGGAGAGGAGGTCTCGATGTCCATTGGTCTCGAGCGGCTGTATATTATAATGACAGGGAACACATGATAAAGAAGAGCATTCCATTATCCAGTGGTTCGAATAAAGTACAATAGTCTGTGTTTATCCCTAGGCCTGAAGCTAATATTTATTTTTAACGTAAGCGTTCCTTCTGATTGATGGATGTTGGGGGAAAATTTTTGGAGTTGTGGAATGTATTTACGAAGCTCAGTTCAGCATCGAAATAATAGTAGGTTTAAGGAAAAAATAGCCTTATACTTTTGGTGAATGTCAAATCTCAATATCATTTAACTTGTGATTTATCCAGTTTAAGTTTTGGCATTTTACAATATGGGTCACTTAACCACTTTAAATATGGTCAGCACACTCCTCCTTCTGGTATATTTAGGACCGCAATGCCATTTTCTTTTAATCTAGAGACGAAGTTTATCGCTCAATAAAATCGAGCTTGAGATTATTTTTCTCCATTCGCCTTGACAATCTTCTTCAAACTCATTCCAAAACTATTATTTGAAATATTTCCAACCTTTTCAGTCATTAAACAGAAATTAGAAAAGGAAAGAAGGTGAAAATAGATTAGTGAAGGGGGAAATGGTAGGGAAAAGGTGGGGTGTCAGCAAGAGTACACTAACTAATTTCCAACCTAATTACGAATTTCGAAGAGGTCCATTCTGGATGTGATAAAACATGAGGGTGCCCTGGGTGAAAAATATCACTACTGTCACTGTAAATGCAGCTGAATACCCAACCATCGATTCCTCGACACTCTTAGATCCTGGGCTTGCCTTTGTTACGTGTGGCTTCCGCCACCCCCATCATTTAATTGTTTTTAATATAATTTGGTTTAAATATAATTTGATGGTAAGGTGGTGGGAGAAGCACACGATCCACATGTGAGTGTGCGAGTATACCCCAGTTCGAGTGTGTATCGTGTGCAAGTTCGAATTCTGTTTTCGGAGTGGCTGTTGATGGAGAGGGAGAGAAAGGAACAACAAGTTTGTTTTGATTTCGTTTATTTTGTTTTTGTTTCTCGATACGGTTGATTCGAAAACAAGCGATTGATGTTCAATGCGGTTTTGAATTGCAGTTAGTTGATCTTTTAAGCAGTTGAATACTGTTTTTTGTTGGTATTCCGTTTGATTTATCTGAGTTGAGTTGATTCTGCAGTGAAAAGGAAAAGGAAGGAAAAAGCCCGGTCCTAGTTTTTTAAAATAAAAAGTAAAGTTTAAAATATAAAGTAAAGTAAGAGCCAAAAAAAAATAATGTTTGGAATTGAACGAAAAGCTAAAGTTGATGTTTTAATCCGTCAAAGACGGAAGCCAAAAAGGAGAACATCCCATCGCTTGTGGTGTGATTGGATTCGCAGAAAAACATATTTAACTGCTCCACAAAATCAACATTTGGCGGTGGCCGCCCTGGCAGAGTAGAGAGGAAGAACCAGAGGAAGTTTCAGAGGAGGAACCTGCAGAAAAACCAAGGTGGTGGAGCTGCCGCTGAAGAGGAAGAGATTTCCCCATTCCTGGAGAACGAGATAATAGACTCTCCACGCTGGACTAACCAGGTAACCAATTTTAAGTACACTAAATTTTATGTGGCAAATTACGTCACAAACTGGCGCTGCGGACAGGATCGTATAAGGAGCACCAAATTCAGCAAGTGTGCGTTAGGAGACAAAATATACTGATAAAACCTAGATCAAGGTGTTGTATGCATTGGAGACACAAGAGAAAAGTAGCCAATCAGCACACACCAAATAGATGAGCAACAATTAATTCCCGGACTATTAATCGAAATCCCAGGAAAACGGGACACTTCAGCAGGGTGACGACTCCAGCGGCCCAACCAGTGGCCACGTCCAGAGGAACCCAGCATCAGCTCTGGACTAGCAGCCGAGGAGTTTGTTTCTGGAGGAGGAACAAGAGAGACAAAGAGAAGGAGGAAGCGGAATAATTTTTTTCTTTCTTTATACTACATCCATGTTTTACTTGGTTCTTTTTAAACAGTTTTCTAATTGTGATAATTATTTTTGTATTAAGTTGCCTTTTTTATATTTTCTTTTTCTTTTTGTTGTTGTTGTTAGTTTGGTTGATTTTTTTTTCTTGCGTTCAATTTATTTGTTTATTTATTAACAGAGTGCCTTATTCATTTTGTAAAACGGACATTGTTGGAAGGGATTCTGCTTTCCTTCCTTTTTCAGCTGCGCGGTGGATTTTGTTTGTTTTTTTTTTTTTTGCTGCGTATATTGTTTTTGTACGCGACAAGAGGCACGGTTGAAATTTGTTTCCTCTTCTCTTTTCTTTCCTTCCCTCTTTCTCTTTCTCTCCATTCTCGGGCGGTGTAGTGGTCGTTTATGTTGTGAGGTCTTTCGCACGGTCTGTAATTTTGTGGCTGCGAGAAGAGTGGTTGCCCCCTTTAAGAGTGTTTGTTTGTCTGTTGTGGGGGTTGTGTTCCTTGTTGTTTTTCGCACCCCCTCGGTCTGTGTGCGGCCTTTGGCAATCGGAGATTTCGAAATAAGACACTAATCAGCTCAGACGTTGTGGGTTTGTATCCGATATACAGCCGGCTCGTGTGCGGATTGGTTCTGTCGCGTTCGGGGTGGTTCTCTCGTTGGAGGTGTTATATTTATTGCTATATTTCTTGTTGGATCTCGGGGTTGGACTGTTGTTTTTCCCGGTTTTGCTGTTGGCCATAGGACTTGTCGGGATTCCGGGTTTGGTATCGAGAGATTTTGAGTTTGGTTGGACGGCCTATAGATGCAGACGAGGCAGCGGCAAAGAGAAGGTCCGGATACAGCCGAGAAACTCTCTTTGTTTCTCAAGGGCTGCAGAAGGACCTTGGGTGGTCTGCCGGTGGAGGAGGAGCATACCTTCCTCCGGTGGCTGCCCTCTAGGCTGAGCAGCGAGGCCTATCGAATGTTCGAGGAGAGGCCACCCACGACCTTTTTCGAAGCGGAGCAGCGTCTCAGAGACGCCTTTGAACCCCGAGTGTCGTATGAGGAGTTGTGCGCGCAACTATCCAAAATGCGACAGCTTCCCTTCGAGGATGCCACGAGTTTTGTTTCCCGAGTGAAGCGGCCGTGGTACGGTGCGAGGAGGCCGCTGAGCGCTATTATAGTCGGCAGGGTAGGTCCGTCTTCGCAAGCCAACTTGAGGGAATGGCCAAGCCGGTGTTGGTAAGGGGTTTAAGGGAGGAAGGACTAAGGCACTTCCTCCTCACGTTGGGTGGGGTCCCATTTCGCAGCATGGTGGACCACCTGACCGGATTCGAGAGAGCTAAGAGGGAAATGTTGCGGCAAGATGACCTGTTTGTAGATGCGCGGCCCGGAATCGCCGATCGGACGTCGGAATCGTTGACTATAGGACCGGGCAACTCCTCAACCTTTATAGATGTCCCTTCCTCCACTTTTAGGGAGTACCCCGCGGCGCCGGCGCCGGTTTTGTCGAATCTTGACCCCCAGGCAGTGTCATTCGTGTTGCCTGCAGAAGAGCCATACAGTCGTCGACGGGAGGAGGGCAGTTCTATTCGGGAGCGGTCGTACGGGCCTCTTAGTTATCGAAGGGATGCGAGTGCCTATGCTCCGGCCTCCTCTGGCGAGGGAGCGTGGTCAAATACCGTGCCTTCCTCGAGCCGGAGTGGAGAGTCGCAGAGCTTGGCTCAGGGGGCGTATGCGCCTCAGGATCGATCGGGTCGGGCCAATCCGTTCCGGGATCCGGTTGGTCGATCGACGCACCCCCTGGAATCCCAGACAATATGCATTTTTTGCAAGCTGAGAGGTCACGTGTACGACGAATGTCTGAAAAGACGAAACACTCCTTTCTGTCGCGAATGCTGGCATTCGCCAGACTCCATACAGGGGTAGAGGACAGTAGGGCGGATTCGCGCGGCATGGACCGCTCCATCAGCGACCGCAGTTTCAGAGGAGAGCCCTACCGGAGCCGCAGCCCCCGTCTGCGGGTGGCGAACCGGCGACGTTGTGCCCCAGAATATTCAGCGTCCAGTGCTGCTGCGAGTTTTGTGGCCGTCAAGGTGCGAATATAGACAAAGGTGGGTACAACAACAGGGTTCTCAGGTTTCTCCCCGCGAGCGGCACGTCGGAGCAGCACCTGCTGCACACCAATGGCAGGACACCCAGGTGGAGACTGGGGGGGGGGGGGGGGGGCGAGAAATAGGCGCGGAAGGCGTAGGAGACAGCGCCGGCGAAATCGGGGGGCCGGTGGAAGTCGTACGACGGCTTCGGGCTCCCAGGATGTGAGTAGAGATAGTAGACGAGGATCGTCCGTGTCGAGCGGTGGCGGTAAACGACCCGACTCCATGGACTCGAAGTCCTCGAAAACGGATGCGAAGCATGACACCGCATCAGGCAGCGCGGGGAACCGGAAATGGCGACCCCGGCGCACTGGGCCCAAAGTGGGCCGAAAAAATAGCTCCAGTTCCGCTAGTTCGGAGTCCAGTGGGACTCCCGAACGGGACAATCCTGAACGGAGGAGCGGATTATTGTGCGAGTTTTGCGGTCAACACACTCACAAGGCGGCAGAGTGTCGACATAAGGCAAAATGGGAGAGTTCGGGAAACTCCCAAAGGTCGGGTCGGCAAGATCCAACCCCACTACCCGCATTAGAAACGCAACCCAGCTTCAGCTGTTCTCGGTTTTCGCCGACTCAGGTCCCGATTGTCACTCTTCCTTTGGACATTGGCCGTAGGAACTCTACGCGCCTAATCGTGGACACAGGCGTTAGATCAGCCTGTTGAAGCTGAAGGCACTCCATCCTAGAAAGGGCATGGATGTGCATAAATCTACAGCGCTCCAAGCGCTGTTTGTCAAAGGCAAGTCCAGGGGATTTCAAGTTGCACCATGTGCCGCGTCGTGCTTGAAATAATGAGTTCAAGCCATTTATTTATCTTTTGTTTTATTGTTATGATTAGTTTGTTAGTATTTTATGTTATTACATTTGTCATTAATTAGTATAGTTCTTTTATTTGTATAATTATTTTTGTTATTCATTGTTATAAGTTATAATTAATTTGCATGGTTGGCAGCACTTGCCTTTTTTGTTATCGTTTGTCATTAGTTTTTGTTGTCATTGTTTTTTGTTGTCGTTTGTTATTAGTATCATGTAAATACGAGAGATTTTTTCGTTTTGTGATTTGAGTCGTTTCGTTTTCGTTCAATAAAAAGAATTTCGTTTTCGTATCGATTCGTTTTGTGTGATTAATTCGATATCGCAGTCGTTCGCCTTTTCGGTAAACGAACCGAAAGTAAACACCATGGACTCCTTGCCGGGTTTGGAGGAAGACGGATTGTTGGGGTACGACTTCTTGTCTCGGAATTGTAAGGTAGACGGGCCGGGTGGTTGTTTGGCTTTTGCCCGAACGACCGTAAATCCCGTGCCATTCTCCATTCAATTTGTCAACTATGTGACGGGAAGGGTTGAACATGTGGCAGCCGAACGGGGAGACGTGCCGAAGGGACCTGTTAAGGTCGATACAGCGGCAGGTACTCGCTCGGAGACCCTACCCATACAGGGGATGCCGCGAAAAGATGTTCAACCACGTGCTACCCACGTGGTCATCCGGATAAACCCCGAACAGCGGACGTAACATAGTTAAAGAAAATATATAAATATATAAAAACATATAAGGAAAGGTTAAGCCTTTCTGAAACTTGGAGCCCCTGATCCTAGCTGGCCAGACTCTGGTTTCCCTCCGGAATCTTCGTCCTTGTAAAGGACCTTCGTCGAGGGATACCAAATTGAGAGTCTGACGAAAAAGTCTTTAAGTCCAGGCCTAATGCTGCAGGCGCATTCCCAGCGCAGACTGCAAAGGCAAACCCCAGTGCTGGGGGTTGGATCACGAATATGAAGTTGCGAAAGCGCACCATAATGTCGGGTGATGGTAGGTTTTGCCGCCGGAACGGGGCAACCCCCGATCTGCCAAGCCATGGACCGGGGAAGTAAAGGAGTCCAAAATTGGAAAGAAAACATACAGGAGCGGGACGATTTCGCCGGCCGGGTGACATTTTGGAGGTTAGACGAGAGGGGATCACCTCGCCTTAGCGGGGGGGTCCTAACCGGATCGTGTGGGCGGTCGAACTTTGTCTTTGTTGCTTGTTCTGTCCTTGTCTCCGGGGAGTTCCTGTTAGTGTTCCCCTATTAAATTATTGTTATTTATTCCTACTAACACTAATATATAGGTAGTATAAAATTTACTAACATTAACACCTAAGCATGGTAATTTATTTATTTATTTATTTTCTTGATATTGTTGATTGTTTGTTTGTTTGCTCTCCGCCGTCACTCTCCGGCGTGACATTCCTCTCCTAAGAATGCCACGCAGTCTTGTGCGGGGGGGAGGTATGTTACGTGCAGCTTCCGCCACCCCCATCATTTAATTGTTTTTAATATAATTTGGTTTAAATATAATTTGATGGTAAGGTGGTGCGGGAAGCACACGATCCACATGTGAGTGTGCGAACATACCCCAGTTCAAGTGTGGATCGCGTGCAAGTTCGAATTCTGTTTTCGGAGTGGCTGTTGATGGAGAGGGAGAGAGAGGAACAACAAGTTTGTTTTGATTCCGTTTGTTTTGTTTTTGTTTCTCGATACGGTTGATTCGAAAACAAGCGATTGATGTTGAATACGGTTTTGAATTGCAGTTAGTTGATCTTTTAAGCAGTTGAATACTGTTTTTTGTTGATATTCCGTTTGATTTATCTGAGTTGAGTTGATTCTGCAGTGAAAAGAAAAAGGAAGGAAAAAGCCCGGTCCTAGTTTTTAAAAATAAAAAGTAAAGTTTAAAATTTAAAGTGAAGTAAGAGCCAAAAAAAAAAATAAAGTTTGGAATTGAACGAAAAGCTAAAGTTGATGTTTTAATCCGTCAAAGACGGAAGCAAAGAAGGAGAACATCCCATCGCTTGTGGTGCGATTGGATTCGCAGAAAAACATATTTAACTGCTCCACAAAATCACCATTTGGCGGTGGCCGCCCTGGCAGAGTAGAGAGGAAGAACCAGAGGAAGTTTCAGAGGAGGAACCTGCAGAAAAACCAAGGTGGTGGAGCTGCCGCTGAAGAGGAAGAGATTTCTCCATTCCTGGAGAACGATTTAATAGACTTTTCACGCTGGACTAACCAGGTAACCAATTTTAAGTACACTAAATTTTATGTGGCAAATTACGTCACACCTTTACGCCACAATATGGAATATTTTGTACTTGGATTTGCATCGTCATTCCGGCAAAGTTCAACTCGTGCAAGAGTTGAACACCATCGATCACAGAATGCGTCGTACATACACCGATTGGGTGGTCGAAGAACCATTTGCTTTCACAAACTTCTTCAGTGATGAGGCCATTTTTCGTTTGGCATCCACGAAAGGTGAGTTGTGGTTTAGTGGCGTTATTGACTTGTACTTTCTCGAAACTGCCTTTTTGTATCCCCTTTCTGCTTTATTGCATAAAATGTTCCCAGACCGCGTAATTTTGAGATTTGTTGATGCCAGTCGACCGCAGAGGTCGGGTTTTGTTTTTTGAAAAATCATCACTTCTTGAAGATTTTTAATTAGTGACTTAATTGTTCTTATTTCCTGACTATTTGGATCGCTGAACTGTCTGTAGAGCAGTTTTAACTTAGAGCGCAGAATACTTTATTGCCTATATAGTTCGTCGATCGTTGAGTTTCTGTATCGGTATGTATGGCTCTCCATGTGAGACACTTTTAGGGTAGAACGATTCATTGTATTAATAACGGTGTTGTTCATCGTCGAAAGACAATGATCAATTCCGTCATTATGAAGATTTCTGCCAGTTGGTGGAATTATGCCATTGAAGCGTAATTCTTTTTTTATTATCCGATCTCTTTGATCGACCAGTGTGCTTTTCCGAAATTAAAAGAATGTTGTATCTGTTTGTACTGCTCATATAGTGAATGTTCGTTTGGGACATGTATTACAGCACCAAGTCCATAATGATCGCTATCGTACTCGATTGTACGAAGACAATTTCGAGTAGTTAGATCCGTATCTAATAATTGTACTCGCTCGTCCAGCAACAGTAAATCTAAGAAGGAATTTCCTCTTGGATATAACGGAGTACTTGTAGCGTACAATTCTAGTTTATATTCGATAGCGTTTGTTTGCCACCAGTCGAACAACACATTGCTTCTTGTGTTTGTGATGAGGCACTGTGCCTGGAGTTGTAATCTCCCGCCATAACAAAATAATGATTTTCCAAGTCTACCTTGAGACTTTGGAAAAGGGTATCAAGTTCATTGATAAACTGTACACACTGTGGAGCTTCGGGGGCATAAGCAGAGATCACATATAGATGCCTTTGACTTTTCAAAGGAATATCTATAACGCAGGTGTTGTGTGTCAGTGACATCATAGACAAAGATGATGTACAAGAAGTCATTGATACACTCAAACAGAAAAACGCCACCCGATTTTAAACTCAGATGACCCCGCGGGACGATAAAGCAATTAATTGCATAATTTAAAGTCAATAACTAAATAATACAAAAGCAATTAATTGCATATGCAAAAACGATTGCACAATAATGCAAAAGCAATCAATTGTATATTGCGGAACAATTAACAAATCACGGAAAGGCAATTGATTGCATACAAAACATAAAAGAAATTATTTGGGTCAGTTCGCAACCGTAGAGGTTGAACCCGAGCTCAAGTCAATGAAGAAATATTGATTGGATCAGCGATACATCTCGATTCCGAGCTTAGGCCAACAATCGAAAATTGGGGCAATTGAAATTAAATTGCATGGTGGTAATCAAAAGGTGTTAACCCCGGAGGGAATCGAAAAGTGTTGACCCCCAGGAGGTAATGAGTAAGTGGTTAGTCTTGAAAGTCGAGTGGTTGGTAGCGGTTGGAATCCAAGTGAAGATTGAGGAGAGTTGCCAAAAAGGTCTTCGGCGAGCGGTCCGAAAAGATGTGAATTGTATGAAAAGCTCTGTAGTGCGGTTGAGGACTAAATAGTGGTTACTGATAAGAAGTTGATAGGAAGTGCCTTGATAATAATAAAATCAACAATTAAAGTGTATGAGAATTAAGAGTAAAGCGAATAATAAATGTATGTAATTACTATGACAAACGGTGAACTATATTTGTTATTGATAAGTAACTGAAAGGAAGTGCCTTGGTAATAATAACATCAATAATTAAAGTGTATGAGGATTAAGAGTAAAGCAATCAATAAATGTATGTAATTACTAAGAGACACTGTGAACTATATTTGTTATTGATAAGTATATGAAAGGAATTGCCTTAATTATAGTAGAAACAATGATTAAAGTGGATAACCGTTCAAAGACAAAGACAACCATTAAATATCTGTAACGGCTAAGAGCCGCTGTTAACTGTAAGTGAAGAGAAGTTCTTTGTAAGCTAGAGTTAAGGGAATATGTAAAGAAAAAAAAAATTAAAAAAAAATAAAAAATAAAAAAAAAGAAAAGGAGAAAAAAGTAAGAAATAGTAAATAAAAAGAAAAAATATAACTATTGCAGACTTGTTTCCTTCACTGTTGGGAGTGATTGTTTTATTAAAAGGGGACAAACACTCGCGAAACATAACTCAGGCTACTAGTACCTTGAACTTGTAAACATTTCTGCTGCAAACGACTTTGTGTTGTAGACCATCTTTAACTAAGGCAGCGACCTCACCCCATTTTCATTTTCATTTTTAAAACATTTTTTTATTTTCTTTTTATCTTCTTAGTTTCTAAATTACATGCTAAACAAAAAATGCTTTAATTCTAGCTTAATTATCTTATATTATAACTTACAGTCCTACGTAGACGTTCTAAGCTAAACATTACATAACTATTGTATAATTTTCCCTTCGGTGACAGAACTTTGTTTGTAGCAGTACTTATAATTATTTAAATGACAAAGAAAAATTTTGAAAACTTTGTGTCGAATTTTTTTTTTGTATCTTAAACTTTTTTTTTCTTTTTTTTATGAATTTATTTAAAAGAACTTAACTTAACTTAACTTAAATCTTATACTACCCTAATTCTAGAAAAGCTAAGTCTATGTAAGCTGGGTGATAATACTGTTATTCTATACCGACATTGGTATCCAGGTCTTTATATGCCATTCAACCACCGAAACTGTTGACGCTGTCCAATACGATCGTCCCGGTCTCTGTGGGAGATAGCGCTACTGAAGCGCAAGAGCTCTTCTTCGGTGCGCGTTACTTGCCGGTCGTAGCACAATCGCCCGTCTATGGATGATCTACTTAGCGGAATTCCGGATCTATCCTGTATAAGCCCTTTCATGTCCAAATCAAGGAACGCCTCTGATGGAACAAAACCCTTGCGACGCACGTTCTCATAGTACAGGGTATTTAAAATTAGGTCATTGGACGAGCTTATTGCTCTTGAAATATGTCCTCTGATTAATTTGATCATAAAATTATACACGCTATTTATGCAGGCTTCATTATATAAAGTCTCGTTTGAGTAGTACTTTTTGTATGCGATTCCGATGTTCGATATAATCTGAGACAACTTCTGAGACACTTCCTTTCGAAAACCCGAATGTTGTCCATCAAATTTGGACCTATGTTAAACTATACTGGACAACCATATATGAGCATTGGCCTGATTAGCGTCATGTAGCATATGACTTTTACCCTGCTTTCAAATTGGCTACTGTGAAATAGCCTCCTTGTCGTAGCAAACGTTTTTCTACCCTTGACCAAAGCAGCCTCTACATGTCTGTTGAAATACAGATATTGATCTAGCCAGATGCCAAGGTATTTAACTACACTCTTGGTTCCCAGTTTATCTCCATGTGGTCCCACGATAACTAGCTTTCGCCAGTTTTTCCTTGTGTCGTTCGTGGCTTTATATAATGGGGGTCTAAATAGGATGGCTTCACATTTCTGGAGGTTGATCTTAAGTTTCCAGTCATCGCAATAGGGCTGCACGTTGTAGAAGTCTCGCTGTATTAAGCTATTTATGATCTCAACTTTCGGAACTCATCTGTAAATTATGAGATCGTCTGCGTACGCAACAGCCTGCGGAAGTGCATCTAATAAGTCAGTAATGTAAATGTTAAAAAGAATCGGAGAAAGTACCGCTCCCTGTTGCAAGCCATTCTTGATATTATACGTTTTATTAGAGGTCACATTACCACTTTTGACCACGAACCTCCTGTCCTTTAACATATCGTAAAGTACATATAGTAAAGGCTTATGTATGTCATGTCTGTTCAGCTTATAATACAACCCTTCGATCCAGACGGTATCAAAGGTTTTTTCCAAGTCGATCAGACAGGCACCTGTGCATTGGTTCCTACATTTATTCCATTGTATGTCGGAGACCAGTTTAGCTGCGGCATGTGTGGTTTCATAACCCGCCCTAAAGCCAAACTGGTTATTTGGAATAATGCTGTTGTCGTCTACCCATTTACCAGAGCTTTGTTAATGGTTTTTTTCAAATACTTTACTGATGCTTGGGAGTAAACTTATCGAACGCATGTTCATTGGGTTTGTACAGCCTTTGCCCTTTTCTGGGATGGGCTTAATGATAGCCGTTTTCCAACGCGCGGGATAATATGCATTATTCAACGCGTTGTTAAACAGGACTGTTGTATATATCTATTTCCATTGGGGGCAGGTTCTTGAGTACGATGTTAGGTACTGCGTCTATTCCCACTGAAGTTTTGCTTCTTAATGAATAGAAGATACTCTGGATTCCTTCCCTAGCAATTAAAAGGCTATTAGCCTCACCATTGGCATTAATGTCAATTGACAGATTATCTTCACTGAATTCGGTAAAACCCGGATTCTTCGATTGCCAAAGTAAAATTTCATTTCGCAGGTGTATGTGATTCAGTAGAACCCTGTCTTCCAAATCGTGATTTCGGCGAATGCTTTCATTCACCTTGTACGTTTCCTGAAAGACAGCTCCCACAGCATTCACCTTTTCCAAAGGATCTTCAATCAGGAAGAGCTCACTATTAAGGATCGCTTTCTCTGTATCTATGCCAATGTTGATTACCAGCTGCTTGTTTACATCATCACGTGGAATTTGGAGACACTAAATCTCGTTTTGATTATTTCTCCTGAATATTTTATTTATTTGTGGGAACATATTCGGGTTATTAGTTGTTATAACTCGAATTCTGTTGCTCCAATACAAATTGGTGAAATTTTTCCTTTATGTAATTGTTGGAGGTTTTTTAATCGGGATTTCAGTGATATTATCTCCTGGGCTTGTCTGCTGTCAACTGTCTGTGCAATTGTTTTAGTTTCGATAGCAGTCTGCTCTTTTTCTTGCGGAGTGGGTTTATTGTTGTGTTTCTGTACATGTTTATGTGATCTGTAACTGTTGTTTTGGGAATTGTTTTGTCCATTGTTCGTTTTACGGTTTCGTCCATTTGTTGAATGTATTTGTCGATTTCGTCATTTGTCAGGTTTCTGTTTACTGGCAGATTAAAGTCGTTCGAACGGAGTTCTCTTGTTATTGATCTGTTGAACCGTGGATCGCTCGGGGGCTCTATTACTGCCGTGAATGCACAGTGGTCACTGTCGTATTCAATCGTCCGTAAACAGTTTCTGTTTCGTCTGTTGGTGTTAAGTAATCTCAGTCCTGAGTCGATTAGCAAGATATCTAAGGACGATCTACCTCTAGGGAAGGATGTATATTCCGTAGCTAGCAGGTCAGTTCTATATTCAATATGATACTGACCTAACCAACCAGCCAACTGATTTCCTCTGGCATTATATATATAATTTCCCCAATTTCTATGCTTGGCGTTCATATCTCCCCCTAGGATAAAGTAGTTTTTGCCCAGGCGCAATAAGTAACGCAGCGGACACACCCCCTTAGTGAAATTTCGCCGATCTCGTCTAATTACTTTATAACTTGGGTAGCCCAATTCGTGCCTTTGATTTAGCTAAGTTTCGCTAGCCAAATTCACATCTGGGCGTTCAGCTTCCAGCAGATTGGTCAAATTATACCTTCTTTCCATGCGGATTAGTGAATTAACATTCACAGCAATAATGTTTAGGCTTAATTCAGCCGCAGTGAACGTTATGATTAGAGTGTAGGTTCATCTGGAAACAGGGTCGAATAGAAAATGCCCGTTCGAGCCACTTGTTCCATCAGTTTTTTTTTTTTTTTTTTGGATCTTTTCGAATTTTTTATCAGAAGCAGCAAACTGTCATTGTATGGACAGTAATACAGCTGTTATATCAGTTTGTGCCCCTGGAGCAGGCGTTTTAATAATATTGCGTGAGTGTTCTAAGATTGGTGCATTTTTTACACCACCTGCCATTTGGGCGTATGACGCACTTGGTGCCACGAAGTTGTTGTAAGAGCGAGTTTTCATCCTTTTCTTTTCTTCAACTTGCTTCTTTCTGGGTTCCAACTTTGTTTGATTTCAGTTGTTGGCACTTAGGGCAACCTGTAAAGTTAGCAGGATGACCTGAGTTGTTACAGAGGAAACAGGATCGTGTTTTTCTACCGGGGGCTGTTCTTTGCCCAATGGACATTCTCCAATGATATGCTTATTTAGACAATTGACGCATCTGAAATGCATATTACTATTCGATGCCACATGACCGTTGACAGCGCATACACTGCAGTACGCGGTCGGACTTCTTTATTTTCTCCCAACTTATTGTTTGGTGACTAATGTATTTAATATATCTAAGTCCATCAATTTTACTATTGGGGCTTAGCAACACAATGACGAAGGCAACTTACGGTTGCGATTTCTAGAACTTGCTGTAGAAAATGGTTTCACACCTGTAAATTTTAAGGTATCGTTTTCGAAGCTTTTTAATTCTTCGAGCACCTCTTCGGGAGTAAAGGAAGGATCCATTTCTTTGAGGAGTATGGAGACAATTTTCTCCGGTTTAGGGGTGTGTGTGTATTACTCGCTTTTCGATTTCCCCAGTGCCGATTTAATTTTGCGATAACCTCCTAAATTATCGCATGTTAAAATTATTTATCGTTTTGTTTTAAAAGTTTCGCATGTCAACTCACCCAAGTTTATGAGATCCTTTGTCTCCGTGTAACTAATGTAAATAGGAGGTATTTTTTTCTTCTTTTTTGACTCACACCTGCTGATTTGCTTCCTGCTGGTGATGTTGTACCTTTTTCGTTTTCATTAGTTTAAGAATTTCTTCCATTTGTTTGTCCAGTTCTTGGTTTTTAAGACCAATACCATGAATGAATCTGTTGAGGATGTGGACCTGATTGCAGCCGTCTGCATTTGTTTCGCTAACAGCCAATTCTGGGAATTGGTTTCCAGCCCCCGAGTACTGGGCACCATGGGCGTTGTCTTTGCCGTTGCTGTATTCTTGTTTTTATTGGCGTTATAATGGTGAAGCTTTAGATTTGGATCTGTATTTTGCTTTCTCCGAACCACCATTTTGTCATCCATTTGATCTACGTCCATATTATGGACCACGTGTTCTCACATTATTTTTTTTTTATTATGCGAAGGACAAAGTAAACACCGTTCACACATTCGCACTTAACGTGTTACTCACACACTTTAATGTTCACTTTTTTTGTTGATGCTCTTTCTTCACGACCGTCCGCTTTCGTGTGATCCTGACGACGTTTGCACTATGACTGAGTTATATGCCTAGATTTGAGTCGTCCATGAATGTGTGTGTGGGTGTGTGTATTTTTTAAGCTTTTTCAAATTGACTAACCCGATATGTGCGTTCACTACTCTTTGCTATAAAAGTAGATACTAGACGGCGGCGACGGAGAAAAACTTAATGGATTAAATACTTTGGGATGGTATGTAGGCACTCAAGTAGATATAAAGAGGATAGGAGATTTTTTAAATAATAGTTTAGACCAAGGAAAGTCTCAAGAAAATAGAATAGTCGTGGATCTAGACTCAAATTTGGCTTATAGTAATTTAAGGTCGAAGTCTTAAGGACATGGTGAGTTTTAGTACAGCATATACCTGTAGGCGTAGAGACATCAATTTAATTATGGAAAAATTGCGTTTTTAAAAAGATTTGGATACAGGGAAGTAGAATATTTCTATTAAAACACTTCGATAATTCAGTCGCTCGTCGTTCGTCAAGCAACAAACATCGTAAGACGGTGAGCAGTTTTAAAACAAAGAATATCGAGTGCGTGTGTGTGTGAATTCGTGAATAAACTGTGTTTTTCGCAGTTCGGCCGGCGTTGCACGGCGAAAAAAAAAAAAAAAAAAAAAACGAGTGTGTGTGTGTGTTTCGAAACCCAAATGGGCAAGACGAAGAGCGACGAATTAAAAATGGCACACTCATGTGTAGTCGCTAATTCAAAAACAATCAAAAAAATTACAAAAAGGAAGGACGAAGTGTCAATTATAGATGACAGCCCAGTGGCAAATAAAGTCCGCTCAAACCTGTCAATGGAACGACAAAAATCAAATGTGACGAAAAACCGTCACAGAAGAAAATATACCTGCCAAGGATACTTGTTACTCAGGAGCAGGGAACAAATTTAAGGAATTGGAGATACTGGAGTCAAACATTCCCGAAGGAGACGATGACCTAAACAGCTTAATTGCTGATCTCATCAAAAAACGAGAAGAACTTTCCAAACAAGTACGAGCAGCCCTGGAAGAGCGAAACAAACGACGGAATGAAACCGAAGCAAAAAGAGAGCAAAAAACAAATCACCAGCGGAAGCATCAACATTCGCTACAAATAAGCGAAACAATGGACGCTCAACACCAGCATCACAAACAACTGCAGCAGACAAAGACAGCCAAGGACGAGCAACAACAGCAACCAAAAAAGGAAAAAATACCTCCAATTGTCATAGAAGCGAAAGATTTAATGAAGTTGGGTGAGTTGACTTGTAAAGATTTTAAAACAAAAAGAATTAGTGCTGAAAAAACTAAAATTTTGTGCGAAGATCTAGAAGGTTACAATAAAGTAAAGTCTGCTTTGGGAAGGGCAAAAACCGAGTACTACACGTACACCCCAAAATCAGAAAAATCAATTTCCATACTCTTAAAAGGAGTTGATCCTTCGTTCTCCCCAGAGGAGATACTCGAGGAATTAAAAACGGTTGAAACAGCTAGTTTAAAATTTACAGGTGTGAAACCGTTTTCAACTGCGAATTCTAGAAAGTGCAACCGCAAATTGCCTTTCTACATTGTATCTCTAAGTCCTAATAGTAAAGTTGATGCGCTTAGACATATAAAATGTCTAAGCCACCAAATTATAAGTTGGGAAAAAATTAGAAAATCTGAGCGCGTACTGCAATGTATGCGCTGTCAAAGACTTGGACACGTTGCATCAAACTGCAATATGAAATTCAGATGCGTAAAATGCCTCGCCGACCATAACATGGGCGAATGTCCGCTGGGAAAGGAACAGCTTCCGGATAGGGAAACACTGTCATGTGTCCTATGTAAAAATACAGGACACACGGCAAATTTTAGAGGCTGTCCCAAATTTCAACATATGAAGTTAAAGTGGGAATCAAAACAAAAGCAAGTGGCAGAAGAGAAAAAAATTAAAACTCGTTCTTATAATAATTTCGTTGCCCCGCGTGTATCATATGCACAAATCACGGGCAATTCTATGCAACGAGTCCCCGTGGAATCCTCACATACCAATGGGCAAATACCGGCAGTAGATGCGCAACCGGAGATATTAAATATGATATCGGCCATGCAAACACAATTTGCTAATTTTCAAAAAATACTGACGGAACAAATGGCCCGAATAGATATGCTCTGTTCGGCTGTGTTTTCAAATAACTCCTTCCATCAAAATCTTCAACCCTCTAACTGAACTAAAACTAAAAATTATTTCGGTGAACGTAAATTCACTAATACACATAGACAGAAGAGATAATCTAGGCAACATGCTTGAAGTCGAATCCCCTGATGTACTTTTGGCTAGTGAAACTAAGCTAAACCAAAGGCACAAAATTGTCTATAAAAACTATAAGATAATCAGACGTGACAGGCCACATTCTACTCAAGGGGGTGGGGTTGCAGTTTTAATTAAAAAAGGTCTTTATCATAAGGTAATTTATAGTACAGATGTACACAAATTTCAGGTGCTGGAAGCCTGCATAATAGATATTCCGTTGAGAAGTCGAAAGCACCTGTATGTGGTCTCCATTTATGCCCCTCAAGCTACCCAGTGTAAGCAATTTATCAATGAAATTGATATGCTATTTCGACACCTGAAATTAGACTCGGAAAACAACTATTTCCTAATAGCGGGTGATTTCAACGCCAAGCATAGTGCTTGGGGTAACTTAACCACGAACACAAGAGGCAATGCTTTATATGATTGGTGGCAAATGAATGCTATCGAGCGCAGATTAGAACTGTACGCCACAAGTACACCGTCTTATCCTAAAGGAAATTCATTTCTGGATTTACTTATGATAGACGATCGAATAAACTTGCCAGGCACAGATCTAACTACGCGAAACTGTCTTCGCACAATCGATTACGATAGCGATCACTACGGATTTGGAGCCATAATTGAAGTCCCAAATGAACAATATTCACTAGAGCAGTTCGACCAGATCCACTCTTTCAATTTTCGAAAAGCTCACTGGTCACGCTTTGATCGATTAATAAAAAAAGAACTTCGTAACAGTGCCATAGACCCACCGACTATTAGAAACCTCCATAACGACGAAATCGATCATTACTTAACAACATTGGACGATATTATTACCAATGCAATGAATCGTTCCATACCTAAAGTTCCCCATACCGACGGTTATACTAATAAGTACAGGACATCAGCAATTGACGCTTTGTATAAGCAAAAGAGCATTATGCTCTCAAAGCTGAAAAGACTTTATAGACAGTTCAGCGACCCAAATAGTCAGGAAATAAGAACACTTAAGTCCCTAATCAAAAATCTCCAAAAATTGATCCGTGACAATTACCGTTCAAGAATAAATGAAGAGTGGAAGAGCAAAATACAAGCCATTCAAGCTAGCGGATCGAATATGTTCTCACAAATCAATAAAACTTTTCGAAAGAAAGATCACAATGACATTCCATATTTGCGAGTCCCACGGACTCCTGAGAATTGTCAAGCAATGCTGAACTCAGGACTCAATCTGGAGCATATCAACTCCAACGAAGAAGTAATATTAGTCGAAGACCTGCAAGACAAAGTGAACTCAATTGGTGCATGTTTCGAAGCAGTATACAGAGTGAACGAATCCACTCACTCCAATACGATCCTCGAAAACAACGCATTCCAGACCTACAGCTCACTGAGAAATCAACTTAGTACCTGGAGGAACCAAAACCGTAGTTTTACCACATTCAGTGAAAATAACAGAGCGGACTCCCCCAGCGGTAATCAGAATATGAATATGTTTGTGAGTAAGGATGAACTTACGAACATCCTTAAGTCAATCAAAAGCAAAAAGTCTTCTGGGATAGATAGCATCCCAAATGTAGTTTTAAAACATTTGCCTCCTGAAGCAGTAAAAATCTACACTACGCTATTCAACAACGCCTTAAATAAGGCATACTATCCAACCCACTGGAAAACTGCAATAGTCCACCCCATCCCTAAAAAGGGCAAAGACAGGACCAATCCAACCAACCTTCGCGCGATTAGCTTGCTGCCAAATATCAGCAAGGTTTACGAGAAGATCATAAACAAAGCACTGATGAACTGGTGTGATGAAAATGAAATCATCCCCAACAACCAGTTTGGCTTTAAAGCGGGACATAGTACGGTGCATGCCGCGTCAAAGCTTGTTTCCGACATACAATGGAACAAGACAAAGCGCCAATGCACAGGTGCCTGCTTAGTTGACTTTGAAAAGGCTTTCGACACCGTGTGGTTAGAAGGACTTCTTCATAAGTTAGAAAACCTGAGAATGCCTCATTATCTATTGTACAACATTTACGAAATGATAACGGACAAGCAATTTGTGGTAAAATGCGGAGATATATTCTCAAGCAAGACCTTCAAAATTACAAACGGTTTACAACAAGGGGCGGTGAATTCTCCCATTCTGTTTAATATTTACACCAGTGATCTAGTGGGTACGCTTAACAATGCCATTGCATACGCAGACGACATTGTGGTATACAGAACAGGAGAGAAAATAGATGTCATCAATAGACTTCTCCAGGACGACTTCAATAAAATAAAACGTTTTTGTAATGACTGGAAACTAAAAATTAATTTCCACAAAACCGAGACTATCGTTTTCAGAACACCTCTCTCCAGGGCCTCTCAGGATACAAAGTACAATTGGAAAAACTTCTCTATCGTAGGGAATAATAATCTCCCACTACAAGTGAAAACTGTAGTCAGATATCTCGGTATTTGGCTTGATCAGTATTTATACTTTGACAAGCATATAGCAGTCACTCTCTCTGCAGCAAGAAACGTATTTGTTGCCACAAAAAGTCTATTCCGAAGCAGCATTCTCAATCCAAAAGTTAAAATAATTTCATATTCGGCATTCATCCGACCAGTGTTGGTCTATGGCTGTCCAATATGGTACAATATATCCCCATTCTACATGGAAAAGATTCGCGTGTTCGAGAGACAGTGTTTGCGTTCCTGCCTCGGACTTAATAGAACACCAGAGTCACGATACCAGAAATTTTACCCTAATAAAACCCTGTATGATAAATCAGGATTAACTAGGATAGACAACTTCATTATAAAAATTATTCGTGGCCACATTGCAAGGGCAATGTGCAGTGTAAATAATCTTATCGCGGGAGCATATTATCCGAACGATATGTATCTGGAGAGTACCCTCCAGAACGGGTTCATTCCCCCAGAGGCGTTCCTCTTCTTGGACGGAAAAGGTCTAATCCAAGATGAGGGTGGAATACCTATTATATACCACGCTTTCCGTGGTGCTAGGGATAAACGAATTGTCCACAATAGCGATATCTCTAATAGGCCAGACCGACTTCGATTCAGTATGGTGATCAGTGAAAGAGATAAATCAATAAAAGACCGAACCAACCCCAACTGGTGGTGGCTCCAAAACGAAGAAAGGACTTCACGTCCTCAGATATAATATTCAGCTCTGGCGCAGCTTCCTCCCTTCCTTTTCTTTTGCCCTCCTTCCCGTTAACTTCTGTTATTTTATCTTTTTTGTTTTCATTAAGCACTTATTGTTTTGTTTTTAAAATTTCTCCATCCTCAAAAAAAAAAAAAAAAAAAAATCTTTATTTTTTTTTGTCATAATGCTTCGAAAAGAAGAAGAGGTAGACCTCTAAGATAACAGTTTATTTTGTTTATAATGTATGTGTATTATATTAAGAATAAATAAAAGAAAATGTAAGCTGAAAGGCATAAATTAAGCATATAATATTGTATAATTTAGAGTGCTTGTGAAGAGCCAGTAAATTACATTATGTAGTAAAATTATTAAGATAGGTTTAGCATTTAGATTAAATTGTAAAATATAAAAAAGACTTTGTGAATAAATGCGTCTGCAAACAAAACAAACAAACACTTCGATAATTCCAAATATCTGAAATTACGACGGCTAAGATTAAGACGGACGAACGCGGAGCCAGGCAGTCAAAATTCAACAGCTGATTCATGAAACGTCCCTAGGCGAAATCACTTGCATTTTAGAGCCAGAGTTTTAACGGAGTAACGTCTGCTGTGAAATGTTGGATGTATTTCTAAGTTATTTAAATCTGTGAGTAGGCAAGGCGTGAAATGGTGTGGATGAATTTTATATTTTATTTCAATAATAATATTACTCTATGTTAGAACGTGTTTAATCAATAAATTGTACAGGTAGTACCTTTATTTGGTCTATATTGGTTTAACTAGACGAAAGTCACGTAGATATGTAAAGTAATTCTGTAGACAACGCGGGGCACACCGCGCTCCCACGGGAACTTGTTCTGCCGCCACGATACGATTCTCGATAAATTAAATTTATTTTTTTAAAAATATTTTTCCAATTCAATTCAAGTTTTAGCTTTTAAGCAGAATTTTCGTGGAGTTACTTATTTATTAATTGAAATCCTGAAATAATTTTTTATTGAAATTGTATGACTCTATATATAATAAAGTAGAAGTACTTAGTTCCACCACAAAAAAAAGAAAAATTTAAACAATAAAAATAATGCCATGCTTTCAAAACGGCTGGCCATCCATGCCGTAGACTATCGTTTTATAGAGCAAAGTATACGATTAATCTTGACGTTATTCGCCGGTGACCTAAGTTTACCCAGCTGTCACTGCTTACACCTGAGCAGCTAAATGAAGCTGATGAAATACAATTATTGTAAGCTAAGTAGATTGTGGGGATTGAAAAAGAGTATTTAGACGGGTACGTAATATACATATGTATATACACGCACACCCTGTTTAACAGCTAACCACATTTGGCGAAAGGTTAGAAAGCGGTTAACTATGAGTATACCACCCGCTGTCTAATATGCAGTGAGTTCGAGTAATAGCAGATCTATTACTCGTGCTGTGAAGTCACATTTTAATTCCAACATTCTCTCGACACTGTAGTTTCCCTAACGGCATCGATCGAATTGCCACAATCTCTCACCATCTCCATCACAAATAGATACATGAATCCAATTCATTCGAACTGACACAATTCGCGGACTGGCAAGACTACGTCTGACGCCGCCGGATGTGGTGATCATTAAAATTCATCTGAAACAACAACAACCATCACGTCGACGAATTTCATCATCCATCATTAAGAATGATTAACGTTTAATATTTCATGGATAAGCGAAAGATATCGCATCAGTAGCTGAAGCAACAACAACAGCAGCTACAACTGCTTCCAAGACCACTTAAAGCGCAAAGATCAGGTTAAGACGCTAAACGTTTGTATATCAAACTCCGGGGGATCCGAGTTAATTCTCATAATAAAAAATAGCTAATGATCGCCTGAAACCAGGTACCCAGACCTCAGAGTCCACTCATGTAGTACACAAACGATCCAATCGTGTTGAATGCACAATGTCAAACTGTACGGCCCACCAATCAACAACCGACGGTCAACAATCAACGATCAACGATCAACGATAGCGATCAACCGTCGTCTGACCGCCGTGGAATTCAAAATTTTTCATATTTTCCAATTCCAATTCCATTTGAATCAACGTCACCGCGATGACTTGACACTAAAATGCGACTAGTTGGCGGGGCATGCCCCCAACAACGCGCCTGCGACTGATGCCTCACCCGTCTGACCGGCGACCGGAATCACAGACCCACGGGCATCTCGGGAGTCTGGTGTAGCTGTTGGCATTGTGGTATCTGTTGTTTCCTCTCGCGCGAGATTATGTCAGATTAAATTCCATAATCTGGGCGAATACACAGCAGAGCATATGTAGTTTGCCCGGGCTGATCCCAAATTAATAACTCGCGCGGGCAATGAAGCACCCCTGTTCCCAGTTCCCGGAAAGTCACTCTCGCCTCTCACTGTCCATCACATTCTTAAGTGATTGTTCATTTGTTTAATTTTTTTTCTCCTTCGACCCTTCCTGCGGGTAATTTTTCAATGTGATTCGAGGTTCCTGGTCTCTAGGAGGAACTTTCGGCATTATCTACGAGAGATGGCAGAGCCAGCAGGACAATTGGGATAAGAAACGCCATTAAAAGGGTTGGAAAAACTTTCGATAAAATTCTCTATCGTGAAATAAATTTTCAGTTTTTCCTCACCCAGAGTGGCCTTAGCAAGAGAGAAAAATGTGGGAAGGAAGAAAGAGTGAGAGGACGTAAAAGCCCTCGGGACATGAATTAGACTACGAAGTGAAACTTTTGCTGGAGCAAGGATACACGAAGATGGAGCATGGGGTAGGGTATCATAATTGGAAAGTGCTCCTTGCCATCCTTTATGTAACTGCGTGCGGCAAAATAGATAAATCCGAGATAATTTCCTGTAAAAAGGTCCTTAAAAATTACTTGGCTTACTGTTTGCACCCATAAAGGGTTGCTGTGGGCCGTGTGGGGGAGGTGGTTCCACTCTCTTCCTAAGCAACTGTGTTTTTTTGGTCCTGCGAAGTCTTTTAACTCGTTGTTGCCATGTAATAACATAAAAGCTAACTGTGACGGTAGCAGCACACAAGGAATGAGAGTAATTTGTATTGTTCCTTTCCACCCCTAGGGATGCGTTTGCCAGGATGGACCAGGAAAGGGAAAGACTATCAAATTTACAAAGTACTTGGTGCAAAAAAGGGATAATTTTACGTAGAAGTTAACGATCGTGAAAATGTTCTTATCATAGACGAGCGTTGAGCGTTGAGCAGTAAGATAGTCGGTAAGGGGATGTGGTTCCCGGATAAGGGCCTGCAGACTTTTTCCACCCCATTCCCTGAATTTTTCGTTTATTTCGATGTATTTTGCTTTTGTTTTTCCGTAGACGGGGTTGTTGGCATGCTAATTAGGTGCTGCCTAAGGACGAAAACGTGTAGAATGGGGCGGCAGCTATTTCAAAGATTTGTACGAGGGTGTGCGAGAGTATTTGTGTAGCCGTGCGTTCTTCAACGAATCTAACTAACATGTTTTCCTAGGTGTAGATGGGTTAATCGCGACGTGAATAGATGACAAGTGATATTTTGGCGAGACTTACGTGTTTACTTAATGGATGGCACCATGACCACTTGTAACAGTTTGCATGTAAAAAGACTGGGTCTTACGGTAAACAGAGGAATTTCTTCTCTGAGTGTTACTTCGGCTTTCTCATATCCAATTATGTGATGATATTAATATAGCATAATACTCCAAGACTACTGTGAACAATAATAATAATACTGAATTTTAAATAAATCTGTGTCGGTACAAATATCGAAGTTTATATTCATTTGGTATCCATGTTGTGAACAGCATTTTTTGTGTTTGGCGAAGATTTGGTTTGTTTTCTGTCCAATAAGAGTGATTGGAATTGTTGCTGTGGACATAACAGATATAGATGTACATGGGTGGCTTGCCGACCTCAACGTGAAGATAGCAGTAGTCGTCAAGAAAAGCTAGTGAATGTAGTTGTGCATCTTTTGACAGTTATGCACTAACATTTCAGCCATTTTGGATGCGTAGTTTTTATTTGACAGTCATTTGAGTGAGTTGATGTGAGTGTTTTTGTGAAAATGGACAAATTGAGTATCAAGGTGTCATTAAATTTTTGTTTTTGAAAGGCAATATTCCTACGCTAATCAAAGATGAAATGGACTCTGTGTATGAGGAATCTGTGCCATCACTGAAAAATTTTGGGCAGCTGAATTTAAACGCGGCCGTGAGAGCTTGGGAGACGATGAACGTTCGGGGCGTCCAAAAACTGCAATAACTGACGATAACATCGTTAAAGTTCACCAAATGGTGCTAGACCACCCCCGAATTATAGTGAGAGAGATAGCAGAGCCTATGAAAACGTCCAACCTACGTGTTTGTCACATATTAAATTGCGAATTAGGCATGAGAAAACTGTCCGCGCGTCGGGTGCCGCGTTTGCTCACGCACTAAATCCAAGTTTTGCCGCCGGTTAATTACTGTCGATGAAACTTGGAGACACCATTATACGACCGAAACAAAAATACAGTCACAACAGTGTACTGCAAAGGGGAAATCGGCTCCAAAAAACGCAAAAACTGTTTTTTCGGTTTGGAAAGTGATGGAGACTTTTTTTTTGGTAGTCATGGAGTTATATTAATCGATTATCCTCACAAAGGAAAAACCTTTACAGGGGCATACTGCACATCATTACTTGACCAACTGAAGGCAGAAATTGCGGAAAAATGACCACATTTGCAGAAAAAGAAAATCCTGTTTCACCAAGACAACGCGCCGTCTCACACCTCAGTTACCATAGCGAAAATCCACGAATTACGGTTTGAATTGCTTGACCATCTGCCTTACTCGCCAGATCTAGCCCCAAGCGACTTCTTTTTGTTCCCTAATCTAAAAATTGCGCTCGGAGGAATAAATTCTCCTCAAATGAGGAGGCAATCACCTTCGTGAACAATTATTTTGCAGAGAAAAACGCCGACTACTATTTGGATGGGTTAGAGAGATGGGGGCATTGCTGGGAGAAGTGTGTAGAGTTACAAGGAGACTATGTAGAAAAATAAAAATAAATTTAAAAAAAAAACGTCTTGTATCTTTGTTAGGTCGGAAACTTTTCAGCCCAATCTCGTAATTATCGTTTTCATCAAAATGTACAGTTCATAAAAAATGTTTGGTTCTGTTTACTTAGCTCAACTGAAGCCTTCGATGACATGTACTTTTCATATCAAACACTCATTCCTGACACAAGCAACTTTAACAATTCCCTAAACAGCTGTCCAACATCTCTGAAAACAATATTACTCGATAAATAACTCAAATGACTAATCATCTCAAGGATAATTAAAGTTCAGATTCTGACGGCCCTCCAGCTAAAATCCGTTGCACATCTAATCCAATTACTAAATACCTCGGTCTGTTATATAAATAAATAAATATTCAGATGACTTATGGTTTGTCCAATGGACGTTACCTGGTTATGCTGTTTATGTATTTTTTAGAAGTGTTGGTCCTGTGGCTGTGTAGTAATCCCGCGTTCTACTAATTTAGATTTCATCAAATTGCCGTACTTTATATATATATGTATATATCACTGTAATAGTTCTGTTCCACATTGTCGAACTAATTAGGGCGCTGGGAGCGAACATACAGGGCAAATTCACTGATTGTTTTCAACCAGGGAAAGACCAGGACGATCCTTGTCCCTGTTCAATCCAAGTTGACAGCAGTCTCCACGTGCCACCCGTGGATAGCTACTTTGGCAGCCACCAAGTACTGGGCCAATGCATGCAGCGATATCCTGAGAAAGGTTGGCGCAAAGCTAATAACCTTGCCCGGAAACAAACTATTGTGGAAACGAAAATGGCTAATCGATTTAAGAATTTACATATGGACCGTCCGCTCACTATACAGAACCCGAGCTGCACAGCAGCTAGCCGATGCCCTGTTCGCGTATAAGGTTGACTTAACAGCATTACAAGACTGGTGTTATTCAAAGAAACGAGTATGACATTTATTACAGCTGTCATGCAAAACACCATGTGCTCGGGGTAGGCATTCTAGTCAGCCAAAAACTGAACTCTACCATAATCGGATTTAAAGCAATAAACGAAAGCCTATGCACTCTTCGCGTTCGAGGCAAGTTTAAGAACATAAGTCTCATAAATGTTCACGGACCTACAGAGGAGTCCCCTAACGATGAAAAAGAAGAATACTACGAGAACGTGGAACAGGCCCTCAACGTCTCCCCAAGATACGATGTGAAAATCGTTCTTGGTGATTTGAATGCCAAAATAGGTCAGGAACTGGTTTCAGGCACTACGCAGGTTCCCATAGTTTGCATGAGAACAGTAATGATAATGGACTACGAGTCATCGAACTGGCAGCATCAAAGGACTTGGTCGTTGCGAGTACCGGGTTTCCGCGTAAAGATATCCACAAAGCCACCTGGGTATCATCTGAGGGAGCCATTCGCAACCAAAATGACCACATGTTGATAGATCGCGGCCACTCTCGGCCTGATGAGGGTACGAACGTACCGAGGTCCCAACGGCCATTCGGATCACTATCTTGTTGGTATAGTTTTCCGAGCGCGGATTGCCTTACGGAGACGTATTGCATCCGCGGATCAGGTTTGGATCAACACAGCTGCCTTATGCAATGAGAACACCAGCAACACCTTTCGTAATGCGTTAAGACCCACCCTCGAAGAACTCGACGGAGGGGGAGTAAACCCTGGGGCTGGAATGCCGGCCGTATAAGAGAAATGGGCACGCCTTAAGCATGCTGTCATTAGTACTGCCAACTCTATCTTAGGCAGTAGTCGTAGAGATCGGAGCGACTGGTTTGATGGTGAGTGCAAACTAGCGACTGACCGTAAGAATGCTGCATACCGGGCAATGTAGCAGTCTCATAGGACGTGGGTACGCGAGGAGGAATACAAAGAGCTCCGAAGATCTTCAGACCGTGGCCTGGGAAAAAAATCTTGTCTGTGAAATAGAGAAAAGTAGAGGTCCGTACCAGGCGCGGAAGTTCTACCAAATAATCTGTAGTATGACGCGGTACACACCACGCCGCACTTACTGCAAGGATAAAGGCGCTAATCTAATCACCGATCCTAAAGACATTCTGGAGCGATGGGAAGTGCACTTCAATGAATTGCTAGATGGTCAGCTCACAGAAGAATTGGAGGATCCACCAATGCAAAATCAAAACCAAATTTTTCCACCGCCAAGCATTGAGGAAACATTAAAAGCCATAAGACAGCTCAAATCAAATAAAGCCCCCGGAGCTGATGGCATACGTATGGGAACAAGAGGAGATGCCGGAAGATTGACATCGTGGAATAATATGCCCAATACATAAGGACGGAGATATCACACTGTGCAACAACTATAGCGTATAACATTATTATAGGGGTATAATATTGATTATACTCTTCTCTATCCTACAAGATCGGATAGCCCCATATTCTAAAGTCATCATTGGTCTATATCAGGCTTCTTCCCAGGCAAATCAGCGATTGATCAGATATTCACCCTTAGGCAGGCTGTGTCGCTGCTGTAGGTTTCTGTTTCAGGAAGCGAGTCTGTGGGAGTCTTCAGGGCCAGAAGAACCTCGCATCATTTTTAACCCCATAAAAATCCTTTCAGGGCTCCTCGATAGTATAGTGGTTAGTATACCCGCCTGTCACCCGGGAGACCGGGGTTCGATTCCCCGTCGGGGAGCCCCTGGCGCAAGACTAATGACTTTGCCCAGACAAAATAAATCATTATGGAAAATTTAACAAGCCTCAAGACTTGCTAAATAAGGCCAAGACCAGTTCCCGGTTGTAGTGCCGATGATGATGATGATGAAAAATCCTTTCAACCCCATATCTGCCCTTAAGTCGAATCACTGGCAAGATCACACAACCTTGCCATAGTATTCACCACTGTCCTAAAATAGCTGAAAACAATTCGGTTACCCACTTGGATAACCGTCATAAATATCCCATCATAGTCGAGGAGCTTTTCCTCTACACCCGGCATATCATTTTTACTCTTCATTTACAGCCCCATCGGCCGATCGTCCTATCGACGATATACAGCGTAGCCATCGTTGGCTACCTGCAAGCGATCGAGCGTTATTTAAAATAACACACACTCGGTTCATCGACCGACGAAATGATACATTTTTGGCAGAATCAAAGTGTACACAAACACTGTCGGCATGCCCATTTAACGACCAGAAATACATGCCGAGCTATTTGCTGGCTTGCACATCTGCAAGCTAGATTTCTAATAGCCCTGCAATAGGACTTAATGAGCGGGATAAACCAGATCAATAAACCCTGTTTCTAGTTGCTATGGCGAGCGATCTTCTGTGAATTTTGCATTGTTCCATTATGCTACCCGAAAAACTTCTGTCTGCTTGATTTAGACAAAAGAAAACATTTTCGTCCAGGCGGCAAGTTCCTACACAAACAATGTAGTCGAGAAGATTCATGTTCTCAGGCAGACTTGGGTTTTTGCCGATATTTCGTCACCATCATGGGAAAACCATTCTCATGATTTATGACTGCATTTTCTGCCAGTTTCAATACCTGTTCCTTTATTTTCCAGTTGTGTATTGGAATTTCCCCGGTACGCCAGAGGTATCCGATGCTACAAGGAAAGTTGAAGACGATTTCCACGAGGAGTCTGAAAACAACCTTTACGGAGTACACAATACACAAGGAGTCAGATTGCATCCTTTGTCGCGAGTACTTGTCCGGACAACCAAGTCTTTCTCTCTAGTAAAGGGAAATCGGTGTCCGAAATGTAGTTTATCGCGGTACGTTATTACGACAAATTATCCCTTAAACACTTGGGACGTTTCACAAAAAGTGATCGCGGTTAGTGGCTTGTAGTCGGTTGGATTGAATTAAATGTGTGTGCGCTGAGAGAACTCAAGAATAACAGTGTTGTGTCATTTATTGGACTAGAATCCACTAACATAGTGTAAAAATAAACGAGTACGGAATATTTCTAAACCTTAATCGAATAAACAAAATTGCAGATCAACTGGATATCTATTAAGTGTGACCGGAGGAAATCATCATCATCATCGGCACTACAACCGGGAACCGGTCTGGGCCTTATTTAGCAAGTCCTGAGGCTTGTTAAATTTTCCATAATGATTTGATTTTTCCGGGCAAGGTCATTAGTCTTGCGCCAGACCGGAGGAAATACTGTGTAATAAATAAACCTAAATAAAGAAAACTTTATCCAACCTAGCTCCATCAGTGCCTCTTATTTATCTTTCCTCTTGGAACAAGGTTTGGTGACAATTTTTGTGGAGAAATCGTTCGTGGGCGATAGGTGGAAACCCGTGTCCATGTTAGGCACATACATCTACGCCACAAGTCTCTTCATCCTGAAAAGGATGTGGGATCTCTTACAGACCGCTCCTGAAACAACGCACTACAGCGAGGGGTCGTTGCCGTGCTTCTTCATATGCCTGAGGGAAGAGCAACGTCCTGATGTCGGTTGATGTTACCCTGATTTTTGTTCTGGGTTCCGCAAGCCGTCGACACCGCTAGGATTTTTCCTAAACTATTTGGGGATTTTGAAAGAAATGAAAAATCGGTTTTCCTTTTTTGTAACTTTTATTAGTCAGCTTCTCCTTGCTATGAATATCAGTTTAATACTGAAAATCCTTGGTGCATTTGGATCCTGTACAGTCTTATAAGGCAATTCTGAATGAATATTAAATTTTAAGACAAAAGATTTGATTTTCAGAATACTTAAACTGGGTACTTATTTCTGATCCGAACCTGGATGGTGAGTGACGGATACTGATCTGATCTCGGATATCACTTTTCAGTTCCTTTATAAAGAGAAACAAATCGAGATTTGTATCCCGAAAATACACATTTTCGTACAACAATCTCGATTTTTGGGTCTCCTGAGTGAGATGCTCAGTGTTTACTTTAGATAAGAACTCAATTTCTTGAATTCTTACGAAACTATTTCGCAGATGTTGTAATGTATCTGGATTGTGGTTTTCTATTTTTTTTTTTTAATGGAAATTTTCAGATAGAGATAACGATCTCTGAATTTTAGTTTTCGATTGATGCCGTGGGGCAATTGTAGAACGATAAACGAATATTAGATTCGTTTATTGTGAATTTGATTTTAATTTAAGATTTTGGATTTAATTATGCCGTAGGGGCAAATGTTAGGCGATAAACGAATGTTTGATTCGTTTATTGCGAATTTTGGATCATGTTTGTGTTAATTTGGGTTTTGATAGGATTTTGGGTTTTAGTATTATTGCTGGGATTTGGATGTAGGAATGAGGGAAAAAGATGGTAGGGCTTTTTAAAGCACTACAAGGCGATGGAAAAATGCCTGGAATTTAAGATTAGATTATATCATCTATTCATAGACTTTAAGGCCGCCTACGACAGCATAGCCAGGGTAGAACTATATAATGCCATGAGAGAGTTCGGCATTCCAAACTAATTGATACGACTTTGTAAGTTGACCATTACCAACGTAACTAGTCAAGTAAAAAGAGCGGGATTGCCGTCCAAACCAATAAAGATATTTAATGGACTACGACAAGGGGACGGTCTGGCGAGCCTCCTCTTCATCCTGACGTCGGAGAAAGCATTCCGCGACTCTGGCTTTACAACTAGAGGGACTATTGTTACCAAGCCCATCCAGATACTTGCCTACGCAGACGACATCGACATTATCGGTAAATACGATTCGATGGTACAGGACTCATTCAACCAGATCGAAAACGGGCCACAAAAACTGGGACTGCACATTAATGAGGGAAAAACGAACTAAATTGTGGCAACTTCTGCGAAGAGAAGACCTAACGTTGGTCAAACTATCAACCTATCAGGGTAGTTGAGCACGAATTTAAAGTAGTGCAATCCTTTAACTACCTTGGGTTAATAGTATCAGCCGATAACAATATGGAAGAAGAAATACGCGAACGGCTGATCAAATCCAACAAAGCCTACTATGGTCTATCAAGGCTCGTTAAATCCCGAAATTTATCCAGAACATCCAAGCTATCATCTTATCACTACTCATGTATGGATCTGAGACCTGGGTGCTTAGTAAAAGGCACTCTGAACTCTTTGCCGCGTTCGAGAAGAAGGTCTTAAGGAGAATTGTTGGCACCGTATATGAGGGAGGACGATTCCGGAGGCGCTACAACCATGAGTTGTTCGCATTCTACCTTGAAGCTAATGTTGTAAGAAAAATCAAGCTCGGTAGACTCCGGTGGGCGGATGAGCGAAGAGGAGCCTGCCCGGAATGTCCTTTGTGGCAGGATGTATGGAAGGAGACAGCGCGCAGACCTTGTCTGCGATGGAGGGATGGCGTAGACCAGAACGCCCAGAGCCTGGGAGTGCCAAACTGGATGACATCGGCTCGAAATCGGGACCGGCGGAGAGATTTATTAAATAAGGCCAAGACCGGATCCCGGTTGTAGTGCCGATGATGATAATTCGTATATTATTAATTATTTCAATTTAAAACGGAAATATATATATTTCTTTTTTTGCGTCGTTTACAATTTTTATATGCTAGTTTCTATAATAGTGTTTCTGGTTTTATATAATATTTAACAAGTTTTTTTTATATACAATTTTACAAAATGTTTATCAATATGTTTACCATAACGGTTTTTTTATATATATGTTGATATATTTTAACTATAACTTTACAAAATTTTAATCAATAATTTTCTTGTTTATAATTTGTATTTTAACTCATTTTATATAGTTTTACAAAATTTTTAAGAATGTGTTCACAATATTTTTTTTTGTATATTTATTTTATTATAGTATTACAATTAATATATATTTTCATTTTGATATTTAATAATCTGTTGTTATAGTTTTACAGTTAATTTAATTTCTTTTTTGTCTCATAGACATATGTGTTTCGTATGTCATGGCTTTTGTGTTGGTGGTTTTTATTTACATGAGGGGATATCACATCTTCTGGCCCCTATATACTTAGCTTCTTCTGGTTTCCATTAGCTTGGTTCCTTCTGGTTTCTATTAGCATATTTGTAGAACCTAACACCGCGT
Organism: Microdon myrmicae; assembly: GCA_963931805.1. Lineage (NCBI taxonomy): Eukaryota > Metazoa > Arthropoda > Insecta > Diptera > Syrphidae > Microdon > Microdon myrmicae. The sequence continues at coordinate 3,403,294 of OZ007497.1, read as the reverse complement.
AATTAAAATCAGGTCATTCCTGTTATTCGCGATAGGGTTTTAACCTGTTATCGTGCACCACCACGTTCCTTGTCCCTATTTTAACTATTGAATTTACAGGGCCTTTGATCGCCACTGCCTTATAGGGACCCCTATGGGGTAGCAGTTCGTAGCCCAGTTTATGGATTTTGCTTGATTATGTATAATCAGCACACGAAATTCCCTTTCTGTCCATTTTCGCTAAAATTCACGAAGTTGTCTGCTTTCAATGACTGGCAAGCACAAACTAAATGACGCAGCTTGTTCAAATTTTGACAGTAGTCTATTTATATATGGCAGTTGGTGGGAGTAGTGTTGCATTTAAAGTCTCTGATTTGGGCGTATATTCCAACGAGGAAATTGACAGTTTTACGCCTGGATTTTTGCAGCCTATTGAGGAAGTGCAACACTGTTTTCGATATGTCTGATCAAATATGAAAGTTAAGTTCCAGTTTAAGGCGAATAAACGCGTTGTAAATTGCAGGCAGGTTGGATGAGGAGAGGTATTTCTTGCATCTGTTAGAAAACCCCATACATTTCCAATTAAGAGTCGAATTTTTCCTAATACTAAGAATTGATAGGCCCTTGGTTTTCGATGGCACAAATGCCGTTCAATATCATTGCATTTACATTAGGAGTTGTCTTTGACAACAAGGTACATAGCCATATCTTGGAAGCATTGAATTAATCTTGGTTAGAAAATCGCCTATCGGAAGTTAATGAGTTTAGCATTTCTGCTGTCTTCCAAGAAGTTTATGCGGCGGCAACTTTGCATTCACGTGAGTGGATTTGAATGCTCGGGTACCTGTAGAGTACGACGACGAGTTTGAGTCGTGGTGTGCCTGTATTCAAATAGATAATCAGCTGATGAGGTATCGGGCTGAAATGGGCAACAACATATATAATCTGTACTTAACTATAAACGAAGAAACCGATGAAAGAACGTGTTTTTGACATTGTAGACAGGTATTTTCGGTTGTGGGAACATTTTACGCATTGAATGTGCACATGCACTCATTCTTAGCAATCTCGAGCCTTGTCTGGTTGGACTTTTTTTTCGAGTTATTAATCAGAAGCTTAACTCTTCAGCCCTAATAACCTTCTTGCAACTCAAAATCGAATCACATATTAGACTTGAGTGTAATAAACTCTATTCTTAACTGTCTGTGCCCACAGATCAAGTATATGTTGTTGCGTCAGCTATAGTGATACATTGTTGTTGGGATATACCATTATAGCATGGAGATGCGTTTGTCTAGTTCGGATTCCACAAAAAATTGCTCGAACGAACCTGTATTGATTTAAGATACCTCAGACGGACTGCACTATCGAAATCCAATTAGAATAGTTTTGAGTCAGTATTGCATCTGCGGTTTCGTAGGCGTTATACTCATACTCGCCGTGGTATTCCAATTATATTATTCTTCACGTTGCTTAGGCTCTGAAAGATTCAGACTGAAGAAAACATGAACGACGTAAAAGTAATCAAATATGTTCTGCTTCCGGTGATATTCAACACTTAAAACCTCTACGATTTTTTGGGCTAACAAAATTATGGTGAGCTCAGTATCAATGGTATGAATGCCAAGGAATTAGAATTCCCTTACAATTTTCCTCAAATTGCGTCTAATAATTTTTATCTCGTTGAATGTTAACTTACATAGACATGATAACCAATGCTAATATAATCATTAAGCTACCTCTAAAGAATTTTTCGATTCCTCCATAAGCTAGTGTGCCATTCGGTTGGCTAATTCTGGATTAGGTAAGTCAAGTATGATGATTGTGGAATAATTTCTCTCTTCATGGTCAATTTATTCGAAACACTCAGCACCGAATTTTTTGGAGCAATTAACAAATCTGCGTATTATAGAGACTCAACTATTCATGATAGCTAACATGGAAACAATGACCGAGCCATGTGACGGTGCCAACATATTATAATATTTACTTAATTTATTTTTAGTATTTTTAGAGAATTTGCTTTAAGGAAAATTAAGAGAACATCATCTACAATTGCCGGGAAAATAGCTCTTTTGGATTAAATTCTGTAATCTTCTTATTTATTTCATTGTTCATCGAACTCAAGGTCTTATTATTGTTTTATTTTTTTCAATATTTCGTTCATCGCGATCAAGTTTATCCCAACGACCGACAAAAGACTGCCCTAGCGGACGAATGGTCGAAGCCAACTGACCGACATTCAGAAAACAACAACAAAAACCCACGCTATCGAGTTTTCCAAGAAAATCTAAATGATTGACGTTGCTGTGTCACCTTCGCGGTATACTCAAAAATGTTCGTCAACTGAGAACTCCGAAAATTATGTTTAGTGAAATTATTGCATAAAAAGTGAAATTTAAAAGCAATGTGATTTAGAATCGCCACAGCATTATTTATTACATCAGACTGACTCCCATAATCTTCAAATTCCCAAGCCAGCCGTCGATTTCATATAAACCGGCAACTAACTGATTAAGGTTTCATCGAATTCATCATCATCATCATCATCGGCACTACAACCGGGAACCGGTCTTGGCCTTATTTAGCAAGTCCTGAGGCTTGTTAAATTTTCCATAATGATTTATTTTGTCTGGGCAAGGTCATTAGTCTTGCGCCAGGGGCTCCTCGACGGGGAATCGAACCCCGGTCTCCCGGGTGACAGGCGGGTATACTTCATCGAATTCGCTCCCATGTTATTAGAATGCAATTACAGTGAATGTATCATTTCTTAACTTTCTTACTTATGTAGCTACACTTAAAAGCAGTCCTAGTGTACAATCACTCCGTTTATTCACCAATAAAACGCAGTATGAGGGGCGGCGACAAAGAAAGAAATTATGGTAACGATTATAGTAAACTAAATTTAAGACTCGGTTGACATAAATTTGTGTATTAAAAAAAAGTCTTATTTGTTTTTCTTTAAGTTTCATTTTGGTCAAACACACGATTCTCCCGGATTGGTCTGTCTGAACTAACTTTCACATAGCAACCCTAATCATTTATATATTCTTCATCTACACAGTTTTTTGTTCAGTTTGGTTGCTTTAATTCGTGTCTAGGGGTACAACACATACTTTGTCTCTTCCTATCTAAATGGTTCTCTATTTTCTGGTTTTAGCTTATAATATTTAACCTATTCTAGCCTTCTTAAATCGAGGTCAACCCCTTCACACTTTGCTTCGTTTTTCATAAATTGTCTTCTAGTTTGTGTTCGTATATGGTGTTATAGCGCTGTTTTCTTTTCTGCGGCATTGTTGTCGTATGGCTTTGGATTTCTTTCACTTTCTTCTCCGGCGTTTCAATTATTTTGTTGATTATATTTGTACATGTTGAAAATTATTAGACCATCGAAGCGACCTAAATGAGAAAGTGATGTCAAAACAATTAACATCTATAAAACAAACATAGCTCGGCCATTTAACCATTAATTGTTAAAGTGTTGTGTTCCCTTGGGAGGCTTCCGGACGAAGGTTTGAATACGATAAAAAATATAATACATACTCTCATAAAAACGAACGTGTTCTAATTTCATACCCTAAAACTGCTACGAATCCCATTGAACTGACGATTGGTGCTGAACTTTCGTAAGCGTTTCCATTTACCTTCCCACCTTTTCATGGCATAGCTACATTTTCAACTAATTAACGCCTTCCCCATGCAACCAGTCTCAAGGTCGGGCAGTCACATCAGTCTTTCAAAGGGCTTCTATCACCATCGCCTTCAACATTCAAATTTGTAGTCAGAATCTCAACATTCATGCTGAAATCCAACAACAGCGATGCCTTAGGTAGATTATAAAATAATTCACGACACCAGACATCAGTCAAAATCCCACGATGGACTCCAACGGAGCCCAAACTTCTGCACTACTGGATCCCAGGGACACGTTAGCTTCATTCTGCCAGAGCCGCCTTATAATTATCATATTCCTCGGTAATTGCGCCGACGAAATGTCTGACGCCGAGGATCAGGACGAGGTGAGTAATCCGCCGAAAATCGAGCCAGAAGAACTGGACGTTTTCGTTCAGACACGCAGGCACCTCATCCTCATCTGGGGCAACCCTTCTCTCGTCCTCTGTTCATCGATCGAGTGGCTCCTCGTGACACCGTAATAGAATGGTGAGCTCCATAAATCACGCACAGCAGTGACCGTCTGTCAGGTAGGTCGGCGTGACAACATCCGTTGCTGCAGAACTTCACACTCTCGTCACGGGCAGTTAGTCGCCTGAACAAAGCATTCAACACCATAAAAATCATTAAGACATCGACGGACGCATCTGTGTCACATGCGACTGACTAAAGGGTTGGGCAACAGGGTCAAAGCCATGTCGAGGTTCTTAAATTGCCCGCTCGTCCATCCGTTCGATCAACTGTCACCTTTGTATAGAGAGCATTTGTCAATTAAGAGACACTTACCGGAAATCGGTGGAGGCCATTCAGGCGTGCTATCCCCTGATGCATTCGGCGGCTGCCGAACAGAGCTATGGACAAGCGGTTAGTGGTGGACGGGCAAGAGGATGCCGCACCCCTGAACTACCCCACATGTTGACTCACATCACACCGTGGCCCCGTGAACGTCATCAGCAGTTACATTGTGTCACAATTGCTAATCGGTCGCAGCGTAGAGGTGGGCGAGGGATGATGGTGGTGATAGGAGTCTATGACAAAGGAATTGGAAAACGTTTTCCAATTTCTTGAATTCCTTGGATTTAGTTGCCCCTGTGTGTTCACTGTGTGTTCACTGAAGCGCGACGAATTTTCAATTTGTATGATAATTAATAAACGGTCATAAATCTACTTGCGCCACACGGTATAACCCGTTTCACGACTCCGGCGGCCAAGCTGTAAGCGATAGAAATGGGTTATAGGGGGAGTTGTGTGTTTTGAAGGCAAGATTCCTTTCTTCTCAGCTGAACGGAGTGGTACAGTGGCAGTAGAAGTTGAGGCGTTACCTCAATGAATTATTCACTTCGGTGTGATAGAGGTGGGAATATTGCGCCCAGGCTTCAGACTAGTGGCTATCGTGGGGGGGTGAAGCTAGCATCTGGAGGCAGTTGATGGATTCAGCGGTTAACAAAAAAAAAAAAAAAAACAAATGACTAAAGGAATAGTCGTGATATGTAATATCGGGTATCGATTCAGATATTACGATAAAAAAAATTTGTAATATACTGTTATTGCCTCCGGAAAAGTACAGTTTTTTTATGTATGTACAATACCTATTTTATTATTTAAAACGGTTACTCTTTCTTTACCTTAACATTAGGTTTCATTATAGGAACATTTTTTTTTAAAGAAATATAATTTAAATGTATACTTAACTTAGAGCTTTTTGCATTATACAAGAGCTTCATTACCTGGAAGGAGTTGTTTCGAAAACGTCTACCTGAACGAAATACACAGGCACAGCCTAATGTATTATCTTTCGATTTCTAATTTCTGTAACCGACAAGAAAGGTTAGTGTGTATTTACAATATAATATATATAATATATAAAATATTAAAACATGCATGTCAACTTCCGCCACATTACGATTTCTATTCTAACCTATAATTTAGTTTCTTCTGGCTAACAATTTATGTTTATGGGTATATCATTCAATACAGATGTCTGAACTTGGATAGAAAATGAATCCTACTGTTGTATTAACATTTAAAAACACACACAACTTACCGGCTTCCGGCTGGCTAGCCCGCGGGTGTCTTCCTCGGACCTTGTTGTGAAACCTTTTGGGGTTCTCCTGGTCTTCTAAAGCCGTGGCTTGGTGACAACCTGTCCTCGGCCGGTGGATGATGTGGACCCCGTCTCCTTGAAGTGCCGTTACTGTGCCACTTCGAGCCAGAATAAACCCAGCACCTTTGTTACAGTTACCTCTGTAGCTGGTTGTGTAGATAAGGGTTCCGGACGTCGGATTCCGATTGGCTAGCCCGCTTGGGTACTGGCCGGGGACTTCCTTCGAGAGAGCGCAAGCGGGGCTCCCTGCTCGGGCGCCAATAATGTTATATATATATATATATATATATATATATATATATATATATATATATATATATATATATATATATATATATATATATATATACATATATAGGTCTCTACAACACTTACTTGAGACTTGCGGAGTCCGTATGCTCTGGGTTCCCAATGGATCTTCCGGCTTGGTGTTGGCCGGTGAGAGATCGCCCCCCTGGGCTGGAGGGATCTTCCGTTTGGTTATGGTAGGGGACTTCCATGGGCGGCTGGATGATGGTGTTTGAAATAACAACGATTGTTTGGGTTTCCTTTCTGTAGCTTTCTTTATTAAACTTCTGCTTTATTTTTATGTGCCCCCTTTTAGCGTACTGTTTCTGATCAATTTATTTTATTAAATCTACGTGCCAACTTTGGCTGTCGGATACTGATTAATAATTCCTAACGGAGCTCATCTTTTTATATCTAATAATTGAAGGAAAAAGAAACAAAAACCCCACATGCATTCCCACGGTCACGGCTGTACTCCAGACAGTCACCTGACGCCAGTCGCAGTCGAAGGCTAAGCCAAAGATGGAGAATCGCAAATTCTGCAACTCCGCAAATTCTTCACCATGAGAACATTTCGATTCTCGGGGACTTGAATCTGACTTGTTCATAGCGAACGCGGTGCAGGTCTTATTACCTGCGCGATGATGAGGTGTAGGTTTCATTTTTTCATCTAGGTGATGAGACCGCAGGAATTGCAGAATTGCGATCTTGAGGTGGCTTATGGGAATGATTGCATTCCAAGGTTATTCGTTTGGAATAAGAAAAATGTGGTAGAATGCAAGATTTGCATTTTTAAGGATGGGGTATGGAATGCGTTTAGCAATGTGTAGATTTGTGATAAGGTTTCACATGCTTCACCGAAAGGATTCTATGGATTATAGCAAGAATTTATTGACGCTACACTGAGAGAATTGCTTTCCGTTTTAACATTAATTAATGTTGCCCCATATGTATGCAATATTGTTTTTTGCAGGATAAATGTTAGGTTTGGTAGAATGTATAGGTAATTTGTATTGAAGGGATAGGCAGTTTGCGTACAGCAAATGCAATTTTCATGTTAGATTTGTAATTTAATTTATATGGAGGGTATTGGCAGTTTACGTGCAGCAAAGTGCAATGCTACGTGTAACACTACATTCTATTGGAACGCGTTGTAAGACGTGTTGTGGAACGAGGTGACGAATATGTTGTGGAGCGTGCTGTGGAACGTATTACCGAACGTGTTGTGAACCAAGTGCAGGGTGTCGTGGATCATTTGGTGGATAGAAAGTGTGGGACAAATGCCCCAATCATACCTTGTTCCAACTCCGTTGTAGAATATATATTTTTCGCTCGAAGAATATTTTTTATAGAATATATGCAATTTTTTATAGAATGTATGTAATTATTTAAAACACACATACAGCTAATTAAGAAGTCCCGTTAGTATATAGTAAGTCCTTATATGTACACGGAAATAATTTAATTTGTTATTTGTTCTTTTCCTTTTCCTTTTTATTTTTCTTCTTCTTTTTCCTTTTCTTTTCTCTTTGCCTTTCTTTTCCTTTCTCTTTCTCTGTCTTTTTCTTTTTCTTTTTCGTTTTTTCTCTTTCCTTTTCTTTTTATTTTCCTTTTCCTTTTCTTTTTCCTTTTCCTCTTCCTCTTGTGTGACTTGTTGGCGAGACATTGATGAGGGGAAGGGAGCAACTAAATGTGCACATGTAGGAAACGAAGTTAGGGTCTATGTAGATTGAAGTTTTTCCATAGTTCTGCAGCGGATTTGGCGAATAATTTGCGAACCTATAAAAGCAATAGCAGTATGTAGGAACGAAAGTGAAGAGTAAGCATAGGTTGATCGTTGTTAGTTAAATGGGATTAACGGTTTTCGTTAGAAAATTAAAAGTTTGAGTCAATATTATTAAAAATAAAATATAAATAAAAAGAAGACATTAGACCAACTAGCCCAGGGGTTTAACAAGTTTAGTTCGCACGGTGCGAATCCTTCTAGTAATTAGAAAAAAAGCTCTCTCTGGGCTACACAAATTTCTATAGTCTACGAGAAAGTTAGAAGGTATCATTGACACGTTTGGCACCCATCAACTGTGAATTACAAAAGTACGAAAACATATATTCTATCTGTCGGTATCATCTGATCGAGGACGGTTGCCTTGGATGGCAATACTTATGGCGAATGTTTATTTTATTACAATTTAAATTCGGACATAATATGCATTCAGTGGGGCTTGTTCGAGATGCATTGTAGAATAGAGTGAAGAAACTAGATACGTGAGGAACGTGGTTAGGTCTTACAATTATTTTTTGTTTCGGCAATTAAGATTAACTATGGCATTAAAGAGCAACATATTGCGAAAGTACGAAAGCATTCTAAGATCAAAAGGGGCTACGTATAGTGGGGTTACCATCCTATTTAGTGTCTTAATTCAAGCAACATAATTACAATTAAAATATATATAAGTTATAAACTTGGCGCAAGGCTAATAACCTTGCCCGGAAAAACAAATTATTATGGACAATTTAACAAGTCTCGGATAAGGACCGGATACCGGTGGAGAGGCTTGCTAAATAAGGCCAAGACCGAATCCCGGTTGTACTGTCGATGATGATGATGATGATAAGTTAAAAACTAGAGAGCTTAAGAACTATCTTAACTAAGCTTAACCTAAGGTAATCAGGACAAATGAAGAAGGCTGGAGAAGGGGCGGGGAGTGGGGGGAGGTTATAGTAAAGTGTAGACGCGCCGCTTAAGATTGGTGGTTAGAATGATTTATGAGGCGGTTCTTGAGATTATGGGTAGAGAGGTCGAAGTCGAACAGTGTGAATTTGGAGTTGACATTTCTCAGCATCAGCGAAAGGGGTTCGTTGAGACCATAAGAGGTCCGTTGGGTTGGGTGTGTGGGGGGGGGGGGGGGGGGGTGTAGAGAAGACGAGGATTATGCGTATTTCGGGGGTATGTGTTTAGAGGAATTAAGTTAAGGAGGTAGGCGCAGTCGACCGTGTCAGAGATGACCCGTAGAATGAACATTATGTCAGTCACGACCATGCGCTCCTCAAGGGTTCTGAGATTGATTAATTTGAGGCGGTTAATGTACGGGGGAAGGATTAAGGGATTTTTCCGTCCTAGCCCTCGGAGAGCAAACCGAAGGACGCGACGTTGAATACTTTCGATTCTACAGATATGGATTTTGTGATAAAAAGACCATACCTAGCTGGCATATTCAAGCAGTGGACGGACGAGGCTAAGGTAAATAGATCGAGTAACGTAAGGGTCGCAGAATTCCTTAGACCATCATTTTACAAATCCGAGGGCAGAATTGGCTTTTCGGATCGTCTCATCAATGTGAGAGAAGAAGTTAAGCTCCATGTCGCAACGGACCCCAAGATCTCGAATACATTGGACAATGATCAGGGGGTTGGTAATGAAGGGTATAGAAACGTGAGGATAAGTGAATACGCTTACGAGAAAAGGTGATTTTAAGCACAAAGCAGATTTTGTCACACCAAGTCCTTAAGCTGTCAAGGTCTGATTGCACCAGTGCATATTCAAGAAGTGACTCAATGGTCTTATATAACTTGGTATCATCAGCGCATAGGGACAAGCTGGAATTCTCAATGGCCTTATCGATGTCATTAGTGGCCAGTTTAAATAGGAGAGGACCCAGGTGGCTACCTTGAGGGACCCCAGAGGCGGCAACGAATCGGTTAGATATCATGGACCTTAACCGAACGAAATAAAGTCTATCCTTTATATAGGAAAAAATCCATTTCAGCAATCCAGATTCGAAGCCGAGGATGGATAATTTGAAGGGGATTCGATTGTGGGAGATTTTGTCGAATGCTTTACTGAGGTCGGTCGAAACCATATCAACCTCGTAACTGCCCTCTAGTGCTGAGAGTGTTAAGGAAGTGAACAAAACGTGGTTGGTTGTTGTTGATCGCCCACTGAGAGAACCATGTTGCCTTTGTAAAATAATAGATTTGCAACGGAAACTAAGAGAATGCTTTCGAGAACCTCGGGTAAGTGGGACAGTTTGGCGATAGGGTGGTAGTTCGCGTCATCGTTTTTGAGGCCCTTCTTCTGGGTGTGGGTGATGAAGGATGTTTTCCAAATGTGGGGGAATACGCCTTAAAAGACTGAGAGATTGAAGATGAGTGAGGGGGGAGCAGAACGAATGGGTGAGCATTTCTTGAGGAGGATTGCAGGAAGAGGTTGATGTTCTTTGTGTAAGGTCGAAGGCGTTGGGTGAGACTGATGTATTGATAGGGTATATTGTAAATATGTGGTCAAGCTGCCTACCCAAGCGGTTTCGAACGTTGCTGATCTGACAGATACAAGTATTATCTAGTCGATCAATTAAGAGACATTCCTTTGTAGAGGTGGGGTGGGGGTGAAGTGTGAATGATCGTCAGATATAACCCAATTGAGTTGTGGAAGATTAAAATCTCGGAAGATGATGATGTCGTCCCCGCAATTACTCAGCTCGATTATATGGTCGATAGCATTAAGAGCTAGCTCGTTAACTTCAATAGGATGGGATGGCAAGATATAGAAGCACATGACAAAGATTGATTTCCGAGGAATGATTTTGACAGTCACAAAGTCCAGCTTGAAAGTAGCGGAAGCGACAAGTGACGACTCGAAGCTGTTGTGGAGAGCGATGGGCACTCTTCGGCTGAGGGAAAGGTCAGTAGTATGATAGACGGGGTCATCGCGGAAGATGGTGGACGTGGGGGGAACAGTTCCTGGTTATGAATACTATGGATTAAGTTCGTTTCACTTAAAGCGAAAATGTCGACAGGTAGGGCATGGGAGTTTTTCAGAATGGATTGAGTCTTTGAGCTAAGACCTCTTAATTTCTGAGATGATGGAGGGAGGACGCGATGAGTGGAGAGTAAAGTGACTTGGAAAATGACTGGTGTGATGAAATTGGGGTATTTGTTTGATGTTATTGTGGTGAGGGGTTGTATGGGGTGAGCAGGGAGAGTGTGGCTTAGGGGCTTTGAGGCGTTGGAAAGAATGAGGATAGGGTTAAAAGAGACTCTATTAGGGGAAGTTTGAAGGAAAACTTCTTTTTACGAGAGAGGTTGTGGTTGTCGGTTTTCTGTTTAGTGGGGGAATAAGAGTTGTCTTGAATGGGGGGGGGGGGGGGGGGGTAGTGCGGATTTGGGCGGGCTGTACGAAGAGTGCCGTGGAATAGGCGTTTGCATTCACCGGTTCATAGATTTGGGAGTGGGAGCAGGGTAAGGCGGGATAGTGGGTGTGGAGGATCGGCCGTATCGCGGTAAAAATCTATATTGGTGAGAAGTGTTGCGTGGGGATGGTGCGAGTGCAGCTATTTTTATGAATAGAGGAAGTGTTGATATTAGTATCGTTTTTAAAAACGAAAATTTACCCGGTTTAAAAGCGTCATCTGTCGGGTGATGGAATAGCCATTCATAAGGAGGGATCTAAAAACAAAATGAGTTTGAAGCCTGGTTCGGGATCTTGTCGCGTTAATTATACTGATAAGCGTCATTATTTAGGAAGAAGTTGGATACCCAGGAAGCATCTGTGTTTGTAGGGTGATAGTAAAAGCAGGGAAGTTGTTTTTAATTAATTTAGTGATCCTCTCAATGATTCCACTCTTCAAGGGACCAAGTTGATCCCATGCGGTGAATAGGGCGGGCGGGGGCTCCGTGTTCGCAGGGCTAGTTTCAACCAAGCTGGGTTATAAAGACTATACAAAAGCCAATTTGAACCCAACCAAAAAGGAGGTGAAAAGAAGGGAGCGCCAGTGCAAATTAAACACCAATTACAATACGAGTACTGGGGACCGATACTTACAAAAAAATAAAAGGATAATAAAGTCTGTTAACCAATTGTCTCACTGACAAGTTTGGGTGAGTTTCACGGGTGCAACCCTAAGGACAGTGCCACCGTCAAACGTCGGTAACTCATGTATATACAAAGTCAGTGTCTACCTGAGGTAATAAGCCGAAACGAATCATGCGCATGCCGCAATCTGGCCATACCCACGAAATTTCTTATTATATCTGGATAAGATTAAAACAACCATGTTTAATGTCGATGGCACTCCTCTTACCCTAGAGGGTATCGAATCGTGCCAGAACATTTTTTGTAGGACAAGTTGGTGCCCAGGCTAATCGATGATTTAATCTAATTATCAAATGTGAATTATGATGACCAACCAAAAGATTGGTTAACTAAAAAGTGGAAAAAAAATTAGTGGGCGACAAAGTTTTTTTAAAAATTATTTTCAATCCGTGTAGTATATCTTGTATTGTATAAGTATTAAACAAAGATAATTCGTATAGAAGTTGAAAACAAATAACCAACTAAGTCAAGCTTGACATACACTTTAATTAAAGTAGTCTCTGTAAAAGTACGCCATTGTCCTTTATAGTATAAGGGCTAACAACAGATAGTCTACACTTTCCATTTGGTTTTACGTGACACTACAGAAAAAGAACAGACTTCTAACAATTTAAAGCGTATTTGCACCCACAACCACACAATGAATACTGTCAACCTTCTATACGCTCATTATTCACTTCCCTGAGTGATTATCTGTTCCTACCTCATCAGTGAAACACACAGAATTATCCTGATCACTCGACGTAGCTTGTCACTCCCTACGGGATTATCAACATATCACCGACCTTATGTGACTGGATTTTTCGGAAAATTAATTAATAATACGCCAAGGCGGACAGAGATAATGCCGTTCCGCCGGAAAATGCTTCCTACACATGTCACAACAATCGTTACAGTATTAATGTTGAGCACAATGAAATTAGGGAATCATCAACCTTCCATATACGTTCGCATTTCCACCATCACCGGTGGCCCAGAGATCCTGCATCTCCTGTAGGCAGACTCACTCAACGCCTACTAGATGGCCTGTGAAAGTGCGTCTGCCTATATGTATGCGGAGTTTTCATCTCATTAAAATTTCGTTCACCACAGACACATCTCTAATGAGAGGAGAATTTATATCAAAAATTTCTCACACTTCGACAGGCGGACAATAAATCGTCCGCGAGCATCGCGCTACATATCCTTGTCGAATAACATCGTACAAAACATCGGCTACAAGCCGAAGGCGCCCATCCCCACAGAAGCCACTCAGTCGGTAATTTACGGACTGCACATAAATTAGGGCGCCACGATGTTATTTGTTTTTGTGGCGTTTTTCGGTACCGAAACAGAGCTATGTCCTCGCTGGACCCGTTGTTCCTTGTTTATTGCAGGGCGGTGGTGCATTTGTCAATCTGATGATGTGGAGGCGCTTCTGGGTGGTGTAGTCAGATGAATGTTTGTGGAATTCTATTAGGCGTGCCTGATGTTAAATAGTCAGTGGAGGAATAGTGTCATAATTAGGTGGTCCGGATGTGATAATGATTTGTGGAGTGGAATGCGATGAGTGAGGCTTCGATCGAATAGAGAGTTTGGAATCAAATGGAGATATTATAAGTTGTGATATAGAAGGGGACTGAGGCGACATTAGATGCATTATTTTACGATATATATTATTATATATTAAGCCAAGTTTATTGAGAGTATGTTGTCTACCTTTATATCCAGTCAAGCACTTTACAACGGAGAATAGTTCTTTAAAGTTTAAAGTTCTTTAAAGTTTAAAGTTCTCATTAATAACAAAGTGTCACCAATGGCGTTATAGTTTACGAAGGCTTCAAATTTCGGTTGAGTAACTTCTTACGATTTCAAATGATTCAGTAAAAGATTTAATGCCCAACTGCCAAGTTTAATTGAACTTACATTTATATAGGAGCAAGCGTATCCCCACAAATCTATCAAGGTGGATTATATTTAATATCACAAAATGAAGGGCGATCTCTCACATTAAATAATTGAATAAAATTGCCTTACAAAATTTAACTGAAAATGAGAATAATAACCCCAGCTTACCGTTGGGGTTATCGGAATTAGTTCATTTTTATCCCCAATCGCTACGTGATGTCAAAGTCCTTTCTGTACTTGCCTTTCAAGCAGCTGCCCACAAACAAACTGACGCCGTCCAACTACTCTCGACTGCAACTCGATTTGCGATTTTTTTTTCTCTTCAGAATAATCCCCATGAATTTGAAGCGTTTTGAAATTGCTTGCTCAGTCAGGCCGAATGATCGTGCCATTGTTCTCAATATTGACACGAATCTCGATTGATAATGCCTCCAATTTTGCACCTTTGAAAACCCATTTTCCCCACCCGATGCACTGGTCTTCGATAAAAAAAACCATTGTTCTTGCAGTGTTGAAAACACCTACAATCCGTTCTTCCACTAATAGCGCCCTCATCGACAGAGTTTGAGAGCTTTCAACAAGCCTCAAATGTCTTCATATGCAAATACCACCAATTTGCTTCATACACTGACATTTTCAATTGAGCGTAATTTTTGATGCAGATACAAATGGACTAATGTTTTAATGACGTTATAGTGACAGATGTTGAATTTTAGTGATATCTATGATCTATTTATTTCAGCCTCCACTTACCACTAAGGCAATTTATAGCCAGCACAAATCAAATTTGTACACCTAATTTAAATGAGCAATTGGTCTTACAAACTATTAACAATTGTATGGAGAGAATGATTAGAGGGGCGTGTTTTAGTACGTATGGGAATATGAAGTATATATAGAGACACGATCAATGCACAAGAGTAGTTCGAGCTACTTATTACTTTGGAAGATCCTCAAACATCCAGCGCAATGTAATTGGGTTCCATATGGTCTCAAGCCATCAGACGTCAGCGCCGTATTTTCATATGCGAACAACTGCTCCAAAGGCAAAACTAGACGGGTTATATGCATCGAATCGTAACGGCCAACGAAAAGAGGATCAACTATGACAACCCAAAGGGCAGAAAATCGTGGGGTAAGCCAAGTCATGCATCAAATTCAACAGCCAAACCGAATATTCATGGCAAGAGGCTAATGCCGTGCATCAGGTGGTATTGTGGCGGATCCGCCAAACCTCACTGTCTACTTACCAGAAGAACTCCCATAACTACAACCCAGCCTTCATAAGTTTCTGCTAATGCAATCGCATTAGCACCTGTAAATACTTCACGCATTAAGTCATCCAATGTATTTAGCTAAAAGCTCCTGGAAGAGAATTCTTACCTTTCATTCATTTATTCGAATTCAAAATTCCCTATAAGAATTCTGTTCCAAAATTGCTTGCTTTTTCCAGGTACAACACCTAGCTTCCCGTTAGGGCATACAAAAAGCATAAAAAACAAGTATTGTGGCAGTTCCATTGAACGCCACTACTTACCTTACAACTATGATAAAGAAACAGTTTCCTAAAACACATAAAAAACGTGTACTTACCTTCCATAGTTGTACCAATAACTTTAGAAATACTTTGAATCAATAATTCTAGCTGACATAAAATTCCATCAGCAACAAATATTAATTTCCGTAAAAGCAATTTGGTCGCACCATCCGCAAACCAACATTGCCAAATCATATCGGTCGCCAAATCACCCGACCAAGCGATACACGACCACCAACGCAGCATGCGCCTATGATCCAACTCGCTTACGACATTCCGTAACCGACATAAATCGTCAAACTTGCCCATGCACACAGAAAGGAAATATTTTTTCCCACACACGTGCATGGCAGGTCGCATCAAAGGACGCCCGCAACGTGCGCCCGATCAGAATGGATCTCTTACGCGGTAACCATCAGATAAACATTTCCTTTTATGGAAATGTAATATCCACGGTCCGCTTGCTCATGCACAGCATGTGAGTGCGAAGTAACCGCATTTGTGTGTGTGCGCATCCTCTCAGTGATCATCTTCTAAGATCATCCCTTATATGGTCATCGAAGCGATGGATGGAATTTTGGTATTCTGTCGCTTCGGTGGCAATAGTTAATCTTCGATCAGATTCCGTGGAGGCAATTCGTGCCCTCCACGTAATAGGAGTTACTTTTAAATAATAAACATTGAAGTCGGTCGCGCTTGTGAAGGTGGTTGCGTCAAACATTAAACGTAAACATTAAGCATTTAAGTTCGTGTGAAAATCTATTTAACATTCAACATTGAACATTTAAGTCCCAGTGAATCTCTCCTTCCATTAAGCCTTTAAGTTCGTGTGAAAATCTATTTTAACGTTAAACCTTAAGCGTTCAAGTATATCTATTCAATATTAAACATTTAAGTTCCTGTGTTTCTTTTTTATTCGCTGTGCTGTGATCCAGCGTTGACCAGGTGCGTGGCAAGTGCGCTTATACAGTTTACAGAGGATGGGGTTAGAGGTGAACCAGTGCAGTACGCCCGCACCCATACATCTACCCCATAAGTAGCACTGGCCAAATTTCCTTAGTCAGCGAATTAATATCGTGGAGTCGTATTACAACCACCGTTCGCGACGGTCGTTTCGCCTCCCGCTCTTCGTAGCGTTGCGGAGACGCCTTTTATTTACCCCGAGTCGGAGTTAGTGTTGCGTCATTTAAAACTATTGTTACGTACCAAAACCACCCCCCCAAACATTCATACCGGGCGAAGCCCCAATCAATTTCGGATCACATATAGTGAATCCCAGGCAGATTGATTAATGTACCAATCAGCCAAGGAAATATAACCATAGAGTCCAGACATACATCTGAGAACAATACTCAATGGCGACACCGTTTCCTTTAATCCATTCTAAGGATACGTTTCCTAAACGGAAAAAGAGCGGTGCATGTAAATAGGATTGATGGACAACAACAGCATTAAGATGTACAAAATATCTTTGGCACCGTTGTCCATTAAAAAGTAATTACCAAAAAAACTCGTGGTAAATACCAATCCGAAACATTACTAAAAAACCCAAGTAATGTTTAATGACCTATGGTAATTGTCGATCCTAGGAAAATTACCGAAGGATCAAACAAAAGATCGATGGCTCACAATAGAGATCCGGATACAAAGGATTTTATGTGAGGCCAACGAGAAAACAAAAAAGGAAAATAACACGTTGCTTTTACGTAACGTGGAAAAAAGGTTTCCTTCCGATCAAACGATCGAGATAGAGTTGAGTTGGTTTTGAATTTTTAACGGAGACGGTCGTCGGGGTTGAGATCTAGTGGTTGACCAGGACGGCGAGATTTTCAAGTGTTGTTTTGTGTGGCGGTGCGTAAAAACCTGTGCGTGAAGTGGGTGTGTAACGTGTACAGATTATAAACATAAAATAGAATAATTTAAAGAGAACCTCACCTTAACGCATTATTATAAAATAAATCGTATAAACATTATTGTACCAGTAAAGCAATTTAAAGAGAACCTCACGTAAAGCATTAGAATAAAGACTAGTTTAAATAAACAAAAGTGTATTTTATTTAAAGTGAGTGGAAAGAGGAGACATAACAAATTATACAACACTATAGTAATTGTAATCAATGAAAAGTAATCTGTTTTGTAAACTAACTAAATGTCAAAATATCGTGTGAATAAAAAGAGCCTCTTTACAAGAAACTAATTCAGTGTGTTCCATTTTTTTCCTTCTGTGGATGTTGCGTCGTCGAGTTCTGTTTGTGCTTTTCCTTTGGTGTACGGCGGATCAATCACAATCGGTGAATTATGATGGAGGAAGATGCACAATACTTCCTCCCCCACAGTATCAGCTCGGAGTGATCTTCTATGAGCTACTTCAACCTAATGAAATCATCACTGAGAAACATTACCAACAACAATTGATGCAATTGTGCCGAACGTTGAAGCTCAAATGTCCCCAATATGCCAAAAGACATGACAAAGTGATTTTTCAGCACGACAACGCTCGGCCACTTGTTGCAAAAGTCGTCAAGGAATCTTCGTAGGTGTGTCAATGGGATGTCCTACCGTATCGGCCGTACATCATCACACATTGCTCCTTCCAACACTTGTTCCGATCGATAACTCTTGGCCTGCCCGAGCAGCAATTCAGTTCTTAAGAAGAAGCCAAAAATTGAGTCCGATTTTTGGATCGAGGCATTTTTTCAAGACGGGGGAAAATCCAACGATGGACAATACTTTGAATAAAATACATTGCACCAATTGCTCTCAATAAAGCTCCAAAGTTACAAAAAAAGAATCCTCAAAACTTATTTTTATATCTTATAAATATAATAATAAATATTGTCCGGATATAACAAACATTTGAGTTAAATGATTTTGCAGTGTACTTAGCCATGAGAACATAACCACAATTTAAATACACTACGGTAAAGAAAACGAGGTGCGTTGCTTGAATTACGTGCAAATGATCATATCATTGATAAAGGTACGGTTCCTTGCCAAGGTTCTATTTTGTTCACTGTAAATGGGATACTAAGAAAAGATTTAATATCTTGCTACGAATTCAGTAAAAGTATGTTTTAAAAACCGTACCAAATTTTCCATTTTCCTTTTTAGTCCCTTTGAACGTTGATAAGGATCATACGATTTATATTTATATTACGATAAATATCCAGTTGGCGACGACAGCCCATCTACGTTTTGGATACTCTCACATTTTAGAGGTAGAACATTTTATTATTGTTTCTAGATTTTGCGTTTCAATTTTCCATCAAGTGTCCTCAAAGTGTAGATGGTTAAGTGTGAACTTCATTATTTTCTTTTAAGTTTTAACTTAAAGTTGGTTTCCTTAAAATTTGGTGATATACTTACGTTTTTCGACAGCATCTTATGGATATTTAACAAAAACAGATAATAGAAAAATTCCGTTTCATAAGACGCCTTATACAGTTCTGAATGGCATTAATCGAACCATATCACACGTAAATATCATAAATACATATCTATCAGAAAATCTCAAGAAAACAGAGTTCATTTATCGTCTCATTCTTAATACTTACCTAAATGGTCTCCGAAATTTGAACTGTCCTATAAAGATGGTCCGTTATAGAGTTTCCCAATAGGCATGGAAATTTTTAGTATAGTTTGACTTTAAAATAGTTGTACTTAAAAATAAAATAAAAGTTTTGTTTTATCTAAAATATTTTGTATTTTATAAATCCATTATAAATATAACGATTAGAAGTTGCATTAATCTTTTAAACGGATTATTTTTAACTTAAAACAGGTTAAGTCCCAGGGCAAAAGTGACTGTTGTTATTAATAGCGCCTCACCAGTAAGTTCTTCGATTTCATTGTTCCTCGTCAAAAAACTGGCAAGAATACTTTCACCTATAGTAAACTTGCTATCCCGATAGACCGCTGGAAGTGAACAAGTCCCAATATTTATTTGACAATTAACTGAATTGAATTCAGATCTAGAGACCCTGAGCTGTCTGTTGTCCCCGGTTTCTCATGAAACCATTCAAATACAGAATATGTCCTTATTACCCAAAACCACACCAACTGTTCTGCGTTCATTCATTCTTCTGACCACTAAAGGACTTTAATTTTCGAATTACCAAGTGGCAGTCAGCCAACAAGAAACTGAATCCAATTATATAACAATTTGCTCAGGGACATCCACTAATAAAAAGGATAATTAAGTTGATTGCCTTTTTCCGCACTCCAAAGAGCAGCGTGCCACTCCGTTCCTTCTGTGCTCTCCTTATTTTCATTGTTGCTTTCTTTGTGAGGACCTCATCAATATCATCAGCTTCTGGTATTGTTATGAAGTTAATTGTGCCTTGAAGGGATGTTATCCGGCTGTCGACTTCTCAATAGTCATTATATATCGACTTAAGCGAATCCTTTTTAGTAAATTAGTCACGTAAATTGTTTACCTACACCATGTACCATAATTGGTTGCAATTAAACGCATCATAATACTCTGGCTGATACAGTAAGTGTCCTGTAGTAAATTCTGAGTGACACACAATTGAACTAAAAGGTGAAAAAGATGGATTGCTCGTGTCTGACGTCTCCCCACTCGTTCCAACATCCGCTGGACGGCTTAGAAGTGTCTCATTTCGTGTTCAATCGCAGCAAACTCAAGCTTGTGATTAATTCACCGGCTTAAATCACCTCCGAGATCATGATATCACTCACAGCTACACGCCCAGACGGAGCTACAGAAAAAATTGAATAATTCTATGTCAAGACCTTCTCAAATGAGCCGTGGAAATATCGGACCACCCACTTGAGGAACCGCAACAGACACCACTGCTGCCGTTTTTACCTCCACAGCCCCACAGTTGGCTCGGATTGAGCTGGCCCCAGTTGGGGGCGCATTCCTCGTGTGAGCTGAACCCAGAAAATCTTCCAGAGCCACCGAAGCTGATGGACAGAGGATGATGACTGTCTGCAGTAACAGTGAGCACAATAGGATGTAAGCTGCAACACCGGATTCCGATGGGGGATCTGTGATCTTCTGATGGATTTGGGCCTCCACCTCAACTGCCACTGATGAATGGTTTTGGGGCCGTTTGGAGGCTTAAGCATTGGTGTTTTCGTAGGTTGGTTCGATAACCCTTTACCGGATTAATTTGTGCAGAGCGTTCAGTGGAATATGACAGATTGTTAATAGACGCTTGTAAATGATGTATGGACAGTAATTTGTTTTAACTGAACATTGGGAGCATGTTCAGGGTGGTGTAAGACGGAACGTTCTGTTTACTTCGCCTGTTTGCCCTAGAGAAACATACTGTAAGATAATTTCTTCAAACGTTTAGTTGTTAGTTTACTTAAATGCAAGACTAACCAGTTCAGCTGGGGGCCTCCGTAAGTGTTGATTTCTCCTTATATTATTGTTTTTCACGTGTTAATCTTTGGCGCAAGGCTAATAACCTTGCCCAAAAAAACAAATTATTATGGGAAATTTAACAAGCGCCGGACTTGTTAAATAAGGCCAAGACTGGATCCCGGTTGTAGTGCCGATGATGATGATGACGTGTAAATCTAAATTCGTTCAGATTTTAGTTGACTGCGTTTGGCAATCTTCATACTAGTTATCAGTTCATGGGAAACATTTATTCTCTTAGCACAGCGGTCGGGGAACTTTTTTAACCATTACCCCAAAATATTTTTGCGTGAGTCGATATTACCCCCCCCCCCCCCCCCCCCCCTTCTGAAAAGAAAACAATCAATGTAAATTTTAAATAAACATTATTTATTGAATTAATTTACATTTACATATTTATAAAAAAGTTACATGAAAATAGTAATAGACAAACAAAATAAAATTCTTAAAGTGGAACAAACAAAAATTAATTGAAAATTTTCCCCCTTCAGGTTTTGGAAAAATTATGTTGCTTCATGTTTGATATAATTACTTCAAAATTGGGAGTTTTTGATATAAGAGCAATTTGAATACAGTCTTCGGCGTTTAATCGATTTCTGTTTTTCGTTTTTATGTTCATTAGAGTGGAAAAGCCTTGTTCACAAAGGTAGGTTGTTGCAAATGGCAGCAATTTTTTTACCGCCTCCTCATGTACAATTGTGAAAGCCTTTGCAGCCTTTGACAACCAAAAAGACGACAGATTTGCTTTGGTCTCAAATTGAATACGTGCTTCAGTATTGGATCGAAGTTCAAGAATTGCCTCTGCCAAACCTGGAGGTTCTTCTGGTATGTTAGTAATTTCACATGTAAAAGGATCTACAACCCAATTCACAGTATGTACATCAAGATCTGGAAAAAAGTCAGAGAACCGCTCTCTGAGTTTGGTAAGATGTTTTATAACTCTATCCTTGATGCCATCAATAGCAATATTTTCAGTCTTCCAAAAACAAAGCTAACTTTGAAAAAGAACCTATCCTGTTCTGTTCTGCTTTCTATCTCCAATATTGAAGCTTTAATCAAAACGCTGATAGTATTTCTCTGGCTGAAATGATATTAATATTTTTTCCTTGCAATTCTTTGTTCAATATATCTATATTTTCAAAAATGTCAGCTAAATGTGCGAGATGTGCAACCCACGAGAATATTCTTTCGATCAAACATAAAAGTTTCAAGTTCACTTTTGAGAGCCCACACTCGTTTTAGAACATTTCCGCGAGAGGGCCACCTTACTTCTGTATAATAAAGTAGGTCCGTATATTCCGCTTCACCGTCCTGACATAATTCACGAAAAGGCCGCGTGTTTAGTGCATGTCCTTTGATAATATTAACAATCTTGATGACATCATGCTTGACGGCTTCCAGTGTAGGTTCCAAATGTTTCACAAGAAGTGCCTGGCGATGGATCATACAGTGAATAACTTCAATATTTGGATTACTTTTTTTTCACCAAAGCCGAAAAACCATTAATTTGACCCAACATAGCTGGAGCTCTATCAACAGACACAGCAATACAGTTTTCCCACTAAATTAATGCTTTCAGTATTAAAGTATTCATTTACCTTATTATACACATCAATTCCACGAGATCTCAACTCGAGAGGAGAACAAAACAACAATTCCTCTTCAATTGCATGTGTACCTTTGTAGCGAACATATACCATTAGCTGTGAATTGCTACTAATATCTGTAGTCTCATTAAGCTGAATAGCAAAATATTTAGCCTGTTTTAGTGAGGAAATAACCTGTTCCTTTACATTTTCTGCCAAGATAGAAATCCTTTCTTTTACAATTCTTGCGGACAAGGGCACTGAATTCAGTTTATTCGCCTCTTTCTGACCACACATGATATCTGTCACAGCTGCTGGTTTAATCAAATCGTCACCAATGGTATATGGTCTCTTGTTTCGGGCGTCCACCAGGAAAGCTACTGCAAAGCTAGCCTTTGATGCTGAATGCTGATCAAAAGTACCTGTTGGAGACGGAGCAGCACACGACGGCCGACTAGCAGCACACGACTGCCGACTGGCAGACTGAGCATCGCACATTTTATACTCTGGCTCCTTGTTCCTGTGACAACATGCGAACGAGGGAAAGGAGACAAAAAAGCGAATATAAGCAGCGGTAGTTGTGGAGTTGGCGAGTATGTAAGAGCAGATTATCAGACGCCAAAGACGTGATCTGCGTTTACTACCGCACCCAAGACCCACCGGTCTTGTATGATTTCTTTCCCACCATCCCTCTATAAAAGTAGTTAGAGAACACTTGGACTAACACTGTCCACACTATCCTTGGATACCCCCCCTTTTTTCTTCTCTTTTCAGATGCCGCGAGACCGAGCCCAACATCCTCACGGATGTGGGTGATTCTGGTTATCGCAAGATGACCAGAAGTCAGAGACAAGATGAAGGACACATATGTCCTGTCTCGCTAAATTTGGCCTTCTCGCCACAATTTTTTTTTTTTTTGAGTTGGCGAGTACAAGTCAAGCAGTCAAACGCTGCACAAGCATTTATAAAGATTGTTTTATATTTAAATAAACATTTCGAAATTAGTAAATCGAGTTTACAGTACCTAACAAGTTGCTGTCCAATCTTTGTCTTTTAACAGACATTTCTAAATTTACAAAGTATTCTCGCGGTTTGGAAGACAGATGTGGATGCAAATTATCCAAATGTTTCTTCAATTGACTTTTTTTTAAAGATTCTGAAGTCAATATTTTCAAACATACAACACACCGTGGTTTCATCATACCTTTGTCTTCTATTCGTGTAAAACCATAATTAAGGAATTCTCCCTGGTATGTTCTTTTCCTATTTGCTGTCATCTGAAGGGTGACAGAAACAGTGGTAAAAAAATGTACATTAAATTAAATTTTCCAATCGCGCCTACCTTGATAGTGGAAATTGATAATGAAATGATGTGTCTCGTAAGTAAATTGTACGCAATCAAACGACGCGTCGGAAACCCGTGCATAACTGACCGTTGAGTGCTAAGTTTAAACATTACAACATACGCAGCGCCTCTGGTGGTTGATGCAAGAAACAACGTAACGCAAGCACGCACACACACACACAACGCGCGTCTCTTGCTTATCACGCACACACCAAACGAAAAACTCGACTTCAACCAAAATTAGCGGCCCGGTGTTGTGGTCCTTCTCTCAGGGAGCGTGTCTGGTCCTGAAAAGGACGAGGGATCTCTTTAAGATAGCTCCTGAGGGGACCCGTTGCGGTGTCGCCGTGCTTCCTCAAACCTTGAGGGAAGAGCAGCTACCGATCGAATATGGTCCTGGGAATCGGCCAGGATCAATTAGAAATACTTTCCATTTTATTAAATTTTAGTTTTATTTGTAAATTCATTTTCTGGCGTCCTTACACCTAGAACGCCAATTGAGACTGATCTTCGAATACAAAATCCATCGCCGTTACAAAGAGAAACAAATCGAAATTTGTATCTCGAAAATATACATTTTCATACCAAAATCCTGAGTGAGCTGCTGTGAGCTGAGTGTTTATTTAAGATAAGGATTCAGTTTCCTGAATTCCTATGAAACTATTGTGCAGATGTGGATATGTAAAGGAATTCGGGTTTTTGTTTGTTCAATTTGATGGATTTTACCAAATTGAGATAACGTATCTCTGGTTTTTGAATTTAGATGATGCCGTGGGGCAAATGCAAAACGATAAACGAATATATGATTCGTTTATTGTGAATTTTGATTTTAATTCGGTTTTTTAGATTAAATTATGCCGTGGGGGAAATGTTAAGCGATAAACGGATGTTTGATTCGGAAAGAGATGGTAGGGCTTTTCAGAGCACTACACCGGTATATCGGGCTGAATTGTTTAAGTTTGTTAACATACTACAATGTTTATGAAATAGCAATAGAAAAATTTCCCTATTACCCAAAAAAATTTCATTTTTACCCCATTTGGGGTAATTTACCCCGGTTCCCCGATCGATGTCTTAGCAGATACAACATAAATCGGATAGTCATCAGTCATCGATACCCAAATTTGCTACCCACACAGATAAGTTTAAGTTTTCGAAAACGATTGACAAATAATTTTAAAAAAAATTACAGCTAAAGAAAGTACTATATGTTCGACAAAACAACCTATTTCCATATAATTAACTCGATGTTATCCCAGACCTCAAACAGGTTTTAACATTTGATCGTATTAATGGAAATAGACATGAAACAAGCACATTTTTGTTATGCCAAGCGAGAATTAAACCTTTGGCGGTTAAAATTTGACATTCACAAACGTATCATTTACTATTGTTTATTTTATAGAACACCATAACGGGAAGAATGCGATATTCCATCCGATTCGATCAATACACACGGAGTTAATAAGAGTAGAAATTTCGGCCTAAACCCTTCCCAATTGGACCACCGCCCAATAACATAAAAAGTTCTTCGAAAGAAAGAATGCCGAATCTTGTGTACAAGGCTTAAGTCCAATAACTGTAGTAGGAGCAGTGAGTTAGAGGATGCCAATAGTGTGGACATTAAATGGACATCGATCAGAGACAAAATCAAACAAACAGCCAAAAAGGTGTTAGGATTTAAGAAAACAACCTTGGTTTGACGATGAATGCACGCCGAAGATCAAACAACGTAAACGCTTCATAGTGATCCACCTATAAAGATATGATGAAGTCAACGCAAAAAGATACGCTACAATTCGGAAAGACACAATGAGACTCTTCAAACGCAAAAACCGCAAATGGGAGAAGACTCGGATCTAAAAAAACCTAGAAAATGCCAGAGGTATGTATCCCGGCATACCAAAATAATTCGAGACACAAACGGTTGTCTGGTCACAGAAACAAACAATATCGTGACAAGATGGAAGCAGTACTTTGAAAATCTGCTTAATATGCGCACCCATCAACCACAAATAAACGCACCAGACGTACATACAGCCGAGCCACAGATCCCAGAGCCCTCTTTCAACGAAATTGTAGACGCAATAAATCGATTTAAAAACAACAAGGCTCTCGGAGTCGACTGCATACCGACAGAGCTTGTGAAGCATGGAGGCGAGGCAACCACTCGAAAGCTCCACCAGCTCATCAAAACATATGGGATAAGAAAGTCACTCCGGAAGAATGGAAAACCCCAATAGTCGGCCCCATTTTCAAAAAAAGGGGACAGATCTGGCTGCGAACACTACATAGGAATATCATTGCTCCCAACCACATACAAAATACTAACAAATGACATACTGGCCAGAATCACACCGTACGCAGAAGAAATACTGGGAGACTACCAATGCGGATTCCGTAGGAAGCGCTCAACAAGCGAATAAATGTTCACAATAAGGCAACTGTGGGAATACGCAGAGACAGTTCGCCTACTCTTCGTTCACCTAAAAAAAGCCTACGACTCAGTGGCAAGACAATGACTCTACCATATTGTAGTTGAGCTGGAAATCCCGAAAAAATCTGTAATTATGACGAGAGCAAGTGGTCCACAGGGAACACACATAAACGCCAGAGGCAAGATATTTGAAAAAGTTAAAGAATTTAAATATCTGGGAACGATACTGACGGCCAGTAACGAAATGTGTAAGGAAATTAATTAAGACTGCATTCCGGCAACGCTACAGGCCAATAAATAGTACTAATTGTAATAGTAACTGTATTCGTCCAGGTATATACATCCTGGGACCCTGCTATTTTTGGTTTGGGTGGACCTCTTGTCCCTTATAACCGATATATGGACATCTGCGATTGAGCGGCATAGTGAGTCAAGGGCGGTCGCATTGGATATCTCTATATCTTTCTATATGTAAGATATATTTATTTTTATACATTTACATATATATAAATGTATTATTTATAAATAATGTAATGTTTATATTTTATATCGTGTTTATTTTCATTCTCAGAAGTAAATAATGTCTGCACCCTATAATTTGAGGTCTTTAGATACCGTTTAGTTTCTTTTGTTCCCCAAAAAAATTATTATGTTTGATAACATGACAAAAGATGGCACCGACACTTTCGATCAGATGTGTCATGAATACTCAGCGACAAGAAAAATAAATAGATAGCCGATTAGAGTTTTCATAGGAATGCTGTATCAATCAAGAATAAACTCTTTATTTTTGTATAATTTTAATGAGCAAGATAAAGCTCTGATCAGGAAAAACTTTTTAAAAAGTGTAATTGAAGATCTCACAGTTCCTCATATGAAGAGAAGGCAAACCATAACCACGTTGGCTAGAGGGGTTTCAATGTCGATTAAGTTAATTTTGGATGAAAATCCAGCACGACAGTCATCAAAAGAAATATTAAAACAAGCAAGATGTGTTCTTTGCCCCCGCTCTTTAAATAAAAAATTATCTGTTGCGTGCTCTCGATGTAAGCCGCATGTGTGTCCAGAACATAGGAATGTTTTCTGTGAAAATTGCAAGAAGAGTTTATTTTTTTATATAAATAATAATAAATAATAAAAATAAATACTTTCCATTATTATATTGTAAGTTAATAATAATGTAATATTTTTTTATTAGTGGAAATTATTTTTTATATACCAAAATAAATGTTTTTAAACACATTTTAAACGACTATATATCATAAATAAGAACCTTTTTCCTTTAATAATGACTATCATAAATAAGAACCTTTCTCTTTTATAATGATGTTATTTCATCTTATTTTGTCGGAATTTACCCTGAATACTTTTTTCCACGGTAAAACTCAGTTTTCCGATTTTTAGAAATGCGCAGAATTTGTTTTCTCCAAATAAATACTTTTTTTAAAGAAACGAATAAAACAAGCTTGCTTATTTTAAAACGGCACATTTTCACTTTATAAGGCCGTAGGATTTATTCGATTTGGTTAAACATTTGCTGAGTTATTAAAAATTTTAAGAACAATGAGTAATTTTGCTTTTTTCACGTTATTTATCCTTTAATCCAATTGTTAACAAACTTCTTTAAATTTATACAAAAATCCTTAGCACCATGAAGTTTTACACTAAAAAATAGAAAAAATGAGCCCACCCAGAACCTCTAATATTGAAATATACCGTAGATATGGAATTTACAAGATTGGGGTAATTAATACTAATACCCCGGTTTAACGGATTAAGTTGACAAAAATATGTTTACCGGTATATGGTTAAAAAAAAATCGAATACTAAGGAAGTAAAGTGATATGCTCA
Source organism: Microdon myrmicae (assembly GCA_963931805.1). Classification (NCBI taxonomy): domain Eukaryota; kingdom Metazoa; phylum Arthropoda; class Insecta; order Diptera; family Syrphidae; genus Microdon; species Microdon myrmicae. The sequence goes on along the minus strand of OZ007497.1, from coordinate 3,375,344 downwards.
GAATCGTTGCCGACCCCTTCCCGGTGTGTGAAGACACGAGACCCCATGAGGAATGAAGCATTAATCTAGTGATTGTAGGAGTAGATCAATGTCATTCGCAAAAGGAAATAATAGGGCTTCTGCGTCTTAAGGGTACATTCTCATCAGTTGGGTCAAATTTTGATATTCGGAATTCGATAGCTATAACTGTCTAGAATATCATGTTAAAAGGAAAAATCGAAATTCGTAACGGTTAAAAAGTTATGAGCCTCCGAACCAACTGAGTCAAAGCAGGTATCGATCGTCGCGCGGGCACCGAACATTCCTCGTACATTTATCGACCTTTCTTTGAGTTTATGATTTCACTTAAGGTTTTCTATTTTTGGCGTTAGATGGAGCCTCTTTACATTGAACTATTAGGGATTACACTGTTGAAATCAGGTTTATAACGTACGAAAAACACGTGTGCGATATTGTGTCTCCCGCGTTTTTAGCGTCTCAGTGCGTGTGTTTTTTAAAATGCCCCAAGACAGAAAAAGCAAAAAATACAGTTTGAATCGTCCCGGTAGAAAAGGAACAAAGAGAAGATTCCCCGGGAATCAACATACAGATGAAAATGAGAAAAAATTTACCAGCACGTCGGCGTAGAAAATAGCCGGTTCGGATGACTTCGAAACAACTGTTTCGCCGAGTAACGTATATGCAGTCGTGAACTTCACGTTCGTTTTTACTGCTCTTTCCAATATTTTAAAATGCAAAAAGTGTAACGGAGATGTCAAATTTGGAAAAAAAGGCGAACTCGGCTTGGGATTTCAACTTTCTGTTTTATGCAAGTGCGACGAGAAACGACGTGTGGGCAACATTGTTCCACAAAATATCGACAGACGAAGAGCCCCAGCACGAGAAATGTCCAAGTGGACCAAACTCTTGGTGTAAATGGCGACAAGCGGAAGCATCTGGAACTTTACAATCATACAACCATCCTCCTCCTCTCGACTTGAACGTGCAGGAATTAATTCGGCCCATTTATGAAGACCTTTCGTCGCAAGATTTGTTGAACCGCTGCTGTGGAGGATTCACACAAAACAACAACGAGTGCTTCAACAAAACTGTGCGGCAGTTCGCCCCAAAACACTCTTTTTGCTCCTCCAATATCATAAATATTGCGACATATTTGGCCAGCTGTATATTCAATCAAGGTTTTAAACCGATTTTGAAAATTATGTCGGTTATGGGAGTCACCATCGGCCCAAATGCATACGACTATGCTTGCACTCGTGACGCTAACCGCATAAAAGACGCCGCGCTGTTATCGACGATTCATTCAATCGAGGCGAGAATGGCCACAAAAAATGATAAATTGCAGGAGCAAATCGATTTTGAAGAAGTCGACGGATTGTTGTATGGCCCTGGAATAGCTGACTAGCGGTAAATATCAAAATATAGACATTTATGTGGAAATAACTACACTTAAAACTTTAAACGCGTTTTCTGGAAAACAACGTTTTTCGAGCTGGCGGCAGTGATAACTCAGTCAATTTTCAACGAATCTTAATGTTTTTTTTTCTAAATACGCGTAATTGAACTCTCTATCGCATGAAGCACAATTGTGCCGATACGTTGTAATTTGATTTTTTTATAAACAAAAAAGGACAAAAACATTCATTAAAAGCGCACATAAATTTCAAAACGGCGCCATTTTGTTATTTTTGGATAGATTTCATTTTTCGTGGTTCATAACCACACTAATACCAACCAGTAAACTTTTTCGATTTTTTGTTTCAGATAAATATTATGACCTGTAGGACAGCCGCCATCGAGGTCTTTTATTTCGCAGCGGTCTACGGCGCAACGTGCTCCTACCTCGGGGTTATCATGAAATTAATTGAAAATTTTTTAAAATCTACTTAAAAGTACAATAAATATACCTGAAAAATCGCGAGTGTCTAGATTTATTACTTTCCTCAAAAAAAAAACATGAAAATAGCCTATTTTTTGGCCTTACCGATGAGAATGTACCCTTAAGGGATGAACCATATAATAATTTGGGCAGCGCCCAAAGATAGTGATAAAATATTATAACGTAAGAGAGTAATATCACATACCCAGTGTGATCAGATCAAAGAATTGTGCAGTTATTCTTTTAATAATGACTTAACATTTCGGAACTTTAGATACATTGAAACGCGCAAAAGAGACCTTCTCATGTAGTTCTCATTCATTTAGTGTCAGTATTAGCAGCTACAACACTAACATTATTATGAGCATCCCAAAACAGAATAGAAGGACAGTGGTAATAAAAATCTCGATTTGGTACTGAAAAAACAAATTAACTATCTGCAAATGAGTAAAATAAAAGCGATTATTCGCCATTAAAATGCTTATGGCTATCACCAGATTGTTAATTTTTTCCTCGTCTTGCATATTTATTTAAAGTATATAAATGTCTGTCGAGTTTTTATTTCCTATCCTCATCATCTCATCAGAAATGTTTCCTATAAAAAATCAACACGAACCGTTGACGTTATAAAAACTTGACACCAAATTCCCCCTTGCATCACATCAGGGGTAGAATGTGATTTCGAAAGTGCATCGCACGAAGATGCTACAACCCAATATCGTGTTATTGGACAAAAATCCGAGCATATGCCAGGATATGTGTCAATTAGACGTTCTGAAGCACACCAAGGAAAATACATAACAACCAAAGGAGGGTGAAAACCAATCTGGCTCCTGGAGAGCTGTGTACAGTAATAAATAATCCTCAAGAGCGTTGAGGACCTTGACGTATACAACAATGTGGTCTTCACTAAGACGCAACTAATTGGGCCACCAAAAGTCGTGTTGGCTTGTCTTCAGAGCTCGAAATTGCTCCTGTCTAGACAGAGTACCCTCTCTGGGTGGCGATTTCAGCACCAGTAACACCCACATAACATCAGTAAATCCTGTGTCGTATCAACCTCCGTGTCTGCGAATATCCGTGAACAGCCAATAAAATTATTCTACATAAGAATGCTGTTTACGGATGTACAATTCTAAGACTTTGCAGTATCTTGCGGCACCTAAAGTTGGCCTCAAATAGAAAAACGACACTTCAGAGGAAAGAAGGAATCCAAGTATTTTAAATGCTGCTCTAGGGAAGTGTGTATTGAATCGGACCGACAGTTAAATCTAAACAAACTAAATAAATGAGTATTCATGGAAATTATTAAGTCAGATGCGAAATCGCAGCAAACGAGTGAGTACCCGATTGTTTATTTCCCTTGAAATGTGTCACACTGGTAACTACATTTATAAGTAAATGTTCACCGCAGTGACAGACACGCTTCTTACACTTTTTCCCCGGTTATCAGTTCGTGTTTTGTACTTGGTTTTGTTCTACACACCCTCCCAATGCATTATAACATCGGAAACAGGTACTAAGTTTGTTTTAATTCACTAACGACTTTCTTTTGCATTTAACGCAGCACGCGAAATTATCATTAACCAACAACAGACAAGAGGAGACAAGGAAGAGGTAGAATATCAATGGCAGACGTCCCTCTAGGTTCAGCTTATGGGCCGATGTTGAAAGCACAACTCCTAACTCACCAAGTGTACTATGAGAGTTGTTAGAGAGTAGTATTTCTTTCCATGTGCACTCCTGCAGGGTTGACCAATTTTTATTGTTTTACTCTTCTCCCTTATCCGACCGGCTGTTCAGCGGTCCTTTGCATGTACTTTTCACAATATTTTTGCAGACTTCTGTGAATTAGTCTTTAATTTGCTTGGAAATTAACCGTGTCAATGATAAAATCTTGTGAAAAGGGTGTACAGAATGTATACTTGTCAGTTCTACTCTCAAATAAGTAATGACAGGTAGAAATGTTAACATAGTGAAGACAACTGTCATGACAGCGGATTTAGCGACAGTAGAGACGGTTTGTAATACTCCGATAAAACCTAACATTCAAATTAATTAGCATGTGTTTAGTATGGGTTAACCACGTATTTGAATTAAAATTCATCTACTGTTACTCTAACATCATCATCATCATCGGCACTACAACCGGGAACCGATCTTGGCCTTATTTAGCAAGTCCTGAGGCTTGTTAAATTTTCCATAATGATTTGTTTTTTCCGGGCAAGGTCATTTGTCTTGCGCCAGAGGCTCTCCGACGGGGAATCGAACCCCGGTCTCCCGCGTGACAGGCGGGTATACTAACCACTATACTATCGAGGAGCCATACTGTTACTTTAACACCTGATCAAAAATATTTAGCATTTATTAACAGCCTGCAAGTGTATTTAAACTGTAAAATAGGTAATATTGTACTAAGAAATAACTTCACGTTTGGATTGAGCAGCAAAATTCTCTCTTTTAAATAATAAACTTCAATCAACGATATATATCATACTCTAATCGGATTTGCCATCTTTATTGCGGCTTCATTACTCCATACTCCTAGATGTTTTGGTACTTGTGAGCAAGAGCCCGAACGAAGTCCAATTTGAGGACATTGTTAGCTGCGAAAGAGTGGTAATCAAATGGTGCCAGATAAGGGCTGTACGGGAGATGAAATATTACCTCTCAAAGAGGCTCCAATAGTTTCCCTCAAGTGACTAAAATTGCATAAGGCTTGGCATTACTATGGTGCATCACAATGTATTTGCGAATTGCTAATTCTGGTCATTTTTCTTTTCTTCCTTCATCTGGTTTCGTTGATGAATTGAGTGTGACTCCATTTCCCTTTGACGCGATACCAATTTTAATAACACAATTCGGTAGCAAGACTGGTTTTAGGCTGCGACGCCAAGTAATATTCGAGTAACGTTTTTCCTCCTCACTCATATTTTTCGTATAGTGATAACACATTTCACACTCGTGCCGGCATGCGATGGCCGTCAGATCGAAAGGGACCATATGGCACCGGTTCACATGGGTGAATGGTTTGCACTTTCATTGTCTCGGGTTTTGTGGGTAGAATCCCCAGGCGGCGCATTACTGTATAACAGCATCATGTGTAGATTTCATTTGTCGTTGTATCGCTAGGATTTCAGTTGAAAGAAAAACGGACTGTCACGACCGCATTTTTATATTCAATTAAGACTTGTTTACTACCAACAATATTATATTTATATTTTGTGGTAGCTTTTTTACTTACCTTCCGGGCCGAAAAAAAAGGAGATGTTTTGTTATTTTAATTATTTTTATTTATACTAGCTAGGGTGGCCCTGTGATTGTTTAGTTCTGCTAAATTGTTTGAGTTTGAGACATTAGTGCGGTCTTCAAAATTCCGACAGTTTCCAATGTCATGAGTATAAGCCCCGCACGATGTGCAGAATGGTATATTTTTTCTTTTGAGGCATTCGCTGTAGGTGTGCCCCCGTTTGCGGCAGAAACTACAATTTAATTGATTAGTTGAGTGAAGATCAGAAGAGTCCCTTTGTAGGTGTAGGAGATATTCGTTCTGAAAACCATCAATTTCCAAATTTGGCCTAAACGATGTGAACCTTTCATTGTCCACTAACGGCCCAGGAGCCTGGAAACTAGGGGTGTTAGGCAAAACGTTAGGAAGGTTTGTATACATTGGGATATGGTACGGCTGCGTGTAGAACACTGTCTGTTGCAGCTTCTCCATATCCAATGTTTTTTGTTTAAAGTCGTCTAATGTGCCTTCCCCTAGGGTAAATAAGTATTGACGAAGGTGAGGATTGCTGACACCACCTTTTAGTGAGGACTTGGCAAAGTCCTCCAGTTGTGTTTACACGGCTAAAGCTACCTCTATGCCGTATTGGTGATCCGCAACCTCCCTGCACAACGTCAACGCCTGCTTTATCCGTGTAGTAAAAGCGATGGACGTCTCCAAAGGGTGCTGCCGAATCGTCAACAATTTACTTACCAACCATTGGTACGTTTCCCTAGGCAGGTACGTTTGTTTGAGGAGCCTTTCAGCTTCCTCGAAGGTGTTAGGTGGGTTTGAGGCAATTAGACAGTATGACTCCCCTCGCAATCGTGTGGGGAATACTGTCAGGAACGCTGAATACTCCACTGCAGGCAGGCATTCAATTACGGTCCTGCAGCATCCCAAGAACGTTTGGAGCTCACTGCCTACCAGAGGGTCTTGTCCGCCTGAAAAGATCGGAACAAGCTGGGAAGTCCACTGATATGTTCTGAAATTTTGGTTAACGGGTAAAAATTAGGTATTGAGACAATGGGGCTGTTGATTATGTTGTTGATTATGATGTTTATGCGTCGGTAAAGAGAGCTGGTAGCAGACGTGGGAACGATGGACTATTTAAAAGAAAAGGAAGCTTATTGAATCTCCAACATTGGCTATCCCGTAGATGGTTGTCCTTCCCAATGATTAGAGGGGGCATAACATGAACGAATGCAGTCGGTTTCAAAAATCGCAAAAGTTTAATTAAAAATTTTGTATTAAATACACTATGAGGTATGGGCAAATATTGTTTTGTTTGTTTGTTTGCAGACGCATTTATTCACAAAGTCTTTTTTATATTTTACAATTTTAGTCTAAATGCTAAACCTATCTTAATAATTTTACTACATAATGTAATTTACTGGCTCTTCACAAGCACTCTAAATTATACAATATTATATGCTTAATTTATGCCTTTCAGCTTACATTTTCTTTTATTTATTCTTAATATAATACACATACATTATAAACAAAATAAACTGTTATCTTAGAGGTCTACCTCTTCTTCTTTTCGAAGCATTATGACAAAAAAAAATAAAGATTTTTTTTTTTTTTTTTTTTGAGGATGGAGAAATTTTAAAAACAAAACAATAAGTGCTTAATGAAAACAAAAAAGATAAAATAACAGAAGTTAACGGGAAGGAGGGCAAAGGAAAAGGAAGGGAGGAAGCTGCGCCAGAGCTGAATATTATATCTGAGGACGTGAAGTCCTTTCTTCGTTTTGGAGCCACCACCAGTTGGGGTTGGTTCGGTCTTTTATTGATTTATCTCTTTCACTGATCACCATACTGAATCGAAGTCGGTCTGGCGTATTAGAGATATCGCTATTGTGGACAATTCGTTTATCCCTAGCACCACGGAAAGCGTGGTATATAATAGGTATTCCACCCTCATCTTGGATTAGACCTTTTCCGTCCAAGAAGAGGAACGCCTCTGGGGGAATGAACCCGTTCTGGAGGGTACTCTCCAGATACATATCGTTCGGATAATATGCTCCCGCGATAAGATTATTTACACTGCACATTGCCCTTGCAATGTGGCCACGAATAATTTTTATAATGAAGTTGTCTATCCTAGTTAATCCTGATTTATCATACAGGGTTTTATTAGGGTAAAATTTCTGGTATCGTGACTCTGGTGTTCTATTAAGTCCGAGGCAGGAACGCAAACACTGTCTCTCGAACACGCGAATCTTTTCCATGTAGAATGGGGATATATTGTACCATATTGGACAGCCATAGACCAACACTGGTCGGATGAATGCCGAATATGAAATTATTTTAACTTTTGGATTGAGAATGCTGCTTCGGAATAGACTTTTTGTGGCAACAAATACGTTTCTTGCTGCAGAGAGAGTGACTGCTATATGCTTGTCAAAGTATAAATACTGATCAAGCCAAATACCGAGATATCTGACTACAGTTTTCACTTGTAGTGGGAGATTATTATTCCCTACGATAGAGAAGTTTTTCCAATTGTACTTTGTATCCTGAGAGGCCCTGGAGAGAGGTGTTCTGAAAACGATAGTCTCGGTTTTGTGGAAATTAATTTTTAGTTTCCAGTCATTACAAAAACGTTTTATTTTATTGAAGTCGTCCTGGAGAAGTCTATTGATGACATCTATTTTCTCTCCTGTTCTGTATACCACAATGTCGTCTGCGTATGCAATGGCATTGTTAAGCGTACCCACTAGATCACTGGTGTAAATATTAAACAGAATGGGAGAATTCACCGCCCCTTGTTGTAAACCGTTTGTAATTTTGAAGGTCTTGCTTGAGAATATATCTCCGCATTTTACCACAAATTGCTTGTCCGTTATCATTTCGTAAATGTTGTAGAATAGATAATGAGGCATTCTCAGGTTTTCTAACTTATGAAGAAGTCCTTCTAACCACACGGTGTCGAAAGCCTTTTCAAAGTCAACTAAGCAGGCACCTGTGCATTGGCGCTTTGTCTTGTTCCATTGTATGTCGGAAACAAGCTTTGACGCGGCATGCACCGTACTATGTCCCGCTTTAAAGCCAAACTGGTTGTTGGGGATGATTTCATTTTCATCACACCAGTTCATCAGTGCTTTGTTTATGATCTTCTCGTAAACCTTGCTGATATTTGGCAGCAAGCTAATCGCACGAAGGTTGGTTGGATTGGTCCTGTCTTTACCCTTTTTAGGGATGGGGTGGACTATTGCAGTTTTCCAGTGGGTTGGATAGTATGCCTTATTTAAGACGTTGTTGAATAGCGTAGTGTAGATTTTTACTGCTTCAGGAGGCAAATGTTTTAAAACTACATTTGGGATGCTATCTATCCCAGAAGACTTTTTGCTTTTGATTGACTTAAGGATGTTCGTAAGTTCATCCTTACTCACAAACATATTCATATTCTGATTACCGCTGGGGGAGTCCGCTCTGTTATTTTCACTGAATGTGGTAAAACTACGGTTTTGGTTCCTCCAGGTACTAAGTTGATTTCTCAGTGAGCTGTAGGTCTGGAATGCGTTGTTTTCGAGGATCGTATTGGAGTGAGTGGATTCGTTCACTCTGTATACTGCTTCGAAACATGCACCAATTGAGTTCACTTTGTCTTGCAGGTCTTCGACTAATATTACTTCTTCGTTGGAGTTGATATGCTCCAGATTGAGTCCTGAGTTCAGCATTGCTTGACAATTCTCAGGAGTCCGTGGGACTCGCAAATATGGAATGTCATTGTGATCTTTCTTTCGAAAAGTTTTATTGATTTGTGAGAACATATTCGATCCGCTAGCTTGAATGGCTTGTATTTTGTTCTTCGACTCTTCATTTATTCTTGAACGGTAATTGTCACGGATCAATTTTTGGAGATTTTTGATTAGGGACTTAAGTGTTCTTATTTCCTGACTATTTGGGTCGCTGAACTGTCTATAAAGTCTTTTCAGCTTTGAGAGCATAATGCTCTTTTGCTTATACAAAGCGTCAATTGCTGATGTCCTGTACTTATTAGTATAACCGTCGGTATGGGGAACTTTAGGTATGGAACGATTCATTGCATTGGTAATAATATCGTCCAATGTTGTTAAGTAATGATCGATTTCGTCGTTATGGAGGTTTCTAATAGTCGGTGGGTCTATGGCACTGTTACGAAGTTCTTTTTTTATTAATCGATCAAAGCGTGACCAGTGAGCTTTTCGAAAATTGAAAGAGTGGATCTGGTCGAACTGCTCTAGTGAATATTGTTCATTTGGGATTTCAATTATGGCTCCAAATCCGTAGTGATCGCTATCGTAATCGATTGTGCGAAGACAGTTTCGCGTATTTAGATCTGTGCCTGGCAAGTTTATTCGATCGTCTATCATAAGTAAATCCAGAAATGAATTTCCTTTAGGATAAGACGGTGTACTTGTGGCGTACAGTTCTAATCTGCGCTCGATAGCATTCATTTGCCACCAATCATATAAAGCATTGCCTCTTGTGTTCGTGGTTAAGTTACCCCAAGCACTATGCTTGGCGTTGAAATCACCCGCTATTAGGAAATAGTTGTTTTCCGAGTCTAATTTCAGGTGTCGAAATAGCATATCAATTTCATTGATAAATTGCTTACACTGGGTAGCTTGAGGGGCATAAATGGAGACCACATACAGGTGCTTTTGACTTCTCAACGGAATATCTATTATGCAGGCTTCCAGCACCTGAAATTTGTGTACTTCTGTACTATAAATTACCTTATGATAAAGACCTTTTTTAATTAAAACTGCAACCCCACCCCCTTGAGTAGAATGTGGCCTGTCACGTCTGATTATCTTATAGTTTTTATAGACAATTTTGTGCCTTTGGTTTAGCTTAGTTTCACTAGCCAAAAGTACATCAGGGGATTCGACTTCAAGCATGTTGCCTAGATTATCTCTTCTGTCTATGTGTATTAGTGAATTTACGTTCACCGAAATAATTTTTAGTTTTAGTTCAGTTAGAGGGTTGAAGATTTTGATGGAAGGAGTTATTTGAAAACACAGCCGAACAGAGCATATCTATTCGGGCCATTTGTTCCGTCAGTATTTTTTGAAAATTAGCAAATTGTGTTTACATGGCCGATATCATATTTAATATCTCAGGTTGCGCATCTACTGCCGGTATTTGCCCATTGGTATGTGAGGATTCCACGGGGACTCGTTGCATAGAATTGCCCGTGATTTGTGCATATGATACACGCGGGGCAACGAAATTATTATAAGAACGAGTTTTAATTTTTTTCTCTTCTGCCACTTGCTTTTGTTTTGATTCCCACTTTAACTTCATATGTTGAAATTTGGGACAGCCTCTAAAATTTGCCGTGTGTCCTGTATTTTTACATAGGACACATGACAGTGTTTCCCTATCCGGAAGCTGTTCCTTTCCCAGCGGACATTCGCCCATGTTATGGTCGGCGAGGCATTTTACGCATCTGAATTTCATATTGCAGTTTGATGCAACGTGTCCAAGTCTTTGACAGCGCATACATTGCAGTACGCGCTCAGATTTTCTAATTTTTTCCCAACTTATAATTTGGTGGCTTAGACATTTTATATGTCTAAGCGCATCAACTTTACTATTAGGACTTAGAGATACAATGCAGAAAGGCAATTTGCGGTTGCACTTTCTAGAATTCGCAGTTGAAAACGGTTTCACACCTGTAAATTTTAAACTAGCTGTTTCAACCGTTTTTAATTCCTCGAGTATCTCCTCTGGGGAGAACGAAGGATCAACTCCTTTTAAGAGTATGGAAATTGATTTTTCTGATTTTGGGGTGTACGTGTAGTACTCGGTTTTTGCCCTTCCCAAAGCAGACTTTACTTTATTGTAACCTTCTAGATCTTCGCACAAAATTTTAGTTTTTTCAGCACTAATTCTTTTTGTTTTAAAATCTTTACAAGTCAACTCACCCAACTTCATTAAATCTTTCGCTTCTATGTAACTGATGACAATTGGAGGTATTTTTTCCTTTTTTGGTTGCTGTTGTTGCTCGTCCTTGGCTGTCTTTGTCTGCTGCAGTTGTTTGTGATGCTGGTGTTGAGCGTCCATTGTTTCGCTTATTTGTAGCGAATGTTGATGCTGCCGCTGGTGATTTGTTTTTTGCTCTCTTTTTGCTTCGGTTTCATTCCGTCTTTTGTTTCGCTCTTCCAGGGCTGCTCGTACTTGTTTGGAAAGTTCTTCTCGTTTTTTGATGAGATCAGCAATTAAGCTGTTTAGGTCATCGTCTCCTTCGGGAATGTTTGACTCTAGTATCTCCAATTCCTTAAATTTGTTCCCTGCTCCTGAGTAACAAGTATCCTTGGCAGGTATATTTTCTTCTGTGACGGTTTTTTTCGTCACATTTGATTTTTGTCGTTCCATTGACAGGTTTGAGCGGACTTTATTTGCCACTGGGCTGTCATCTATAATTGACACTTCGTTTTTCCTTTTCGTAATTTTTTTGATTGTTTTTGAATTAGCGACTACACATGAGTGTGCCATTTTTAATTCGTCGCTCTTCGTCTTGCCCATTTGGGTTTCGAAACACACACACACTCGTTTTTTTTTTCTTTTTTCGCCGTGCAACGCCGGCCGAACTGGGAAAAACACAGTTTATTCACGAATTCACGCACACACGCACTCGATATTCTTTGTTTTAAAACTGCTCACCGTCTTACGATGTTTGTTGCTTGACGAACGACGAGCGACTGGGGAGGGCAAATATTGTTAATATTGTTTTGTGTTTTGGCTGAAGATATTACAATGTATGATATGATGTATTTGAAAACATTCGGATAATATTAAAATATTTTATGTTATTCAAGTGAATGAGGTATTAATTGACTGAAGGTTCTCTGACGATACGTTTTTTTTTCTTTTTTTTCTCTTTTTATTTTATTTTTTATTCTCTTTGTATTTTATTTATATTGGTGTTAACTCAGATTGCTGTGGTCAGCTTCCCAGGTAACAGACTGCACGAGTTGCTTAGCTTTGTTATGATGTCATTAAATTTTGTTTATTTGAATTGGGAAATGAAACTGTGGATGAACAAATAAAATGGTAATGGTTTTCTTAGGATATATTCCTACGATATATGTATTTGGGTTTGGTTTAATTAAAACGGGAAAAGTAAATGGTGACTGCTGAACAAAGAAAAAGGTCCCCTGTTTATATATAGTCTGGTATGAGTTTCAATTTGATTTTTTTTAATTATATTTTCAATATATGTACACGGAGAAATCTTATTCTAAAACAAAAAATCAACTCGCTTCGCTGCGAAAAAAAAAAATTAAAAATGGTGCACTCGTCGTATTTTCAATATTTTAATAATTTAAAAACCCTAAACGTTTTAATGAGGGAACAAGAAAATACGCACTAGTTGCCTATCTTATTCCAAAATTTAATTGTATAATTGCACTTAAAAATATAAAAACCACAAGGTTCACTGCGGACAAAAATAGTGCACTCGTTATATCTTCAGTATTTTAATTATATATTTTCATTGTGATAACACTAGAAATCATTTTATTATTCAAATCTTTATATATATCCCTATTCCAAATTTTAATTGTATAATTGCACTTAAAATTCTTTAAAAAAAAATAAAAACAACAAGCTTCACTGCGGAACAAAAATAGTGCACTCGTTGTATCTTCAATATTTTAATTATATATTTTCATTGTGATAACACTAGAAATCATTATATTATAGAAATCTTTATATATATCTTTGTTCCAAATTTTAATTGTATAATTGCACTAAAAAAATAAAATCACGAGCTTCACTGCGGACAAAAATAGTGCACTCGTTATATCTTCAGTGTTTTAATTATATATTTTCATTGTGATAACACTAGAAATCATTATATTGTACAAATCTTTATACATATCCCTGTTCCAAATTTTAAATGCACAAAAAATTCTTAAAAAAAAATAAAAGCAACAAGTTTCACTGCGCAACTAATATAATAATTGCACAAAAAATTCTTCAAAAAAAATAAAAACAACAATAATGCACATTTCCTCAAACTGTTTGCACCTTATATTTGTTGAATATCAATCGCGATTTTATGCATTGGCTCTGGGAACCAGGGCTTTGGTGTCGTGATGGTACTAGGTATATGTGTTACACGCAACGGCTACCATGCCCCAATACTTCCTTTTTTTTTGACCTCCCGCCACCATTAACAGGATTCACCCTCATGTGAACCCCCATATGTTTAATCAACATATCCAATGCAATGAGTACCTGTAAAAGTGCATTAAATACAAAATACACACACAGGCGGATCATGGAATCCAGATACCACATCTGGGAAAAAATCTATGACGGCACAAAGCATTATTTATTACTCAAAACAGATAACAATTCCATGGTAGCGAAGCAACAAGATATACAAAATATCTTTGCCAAAGTTGACCATAAATGAGCGCTTGTGTAAATATAAGGTTCTAAGAATTGCATCACACGCATCCACACAATCAGGTATCGCAGATCGTAAACATTGTCAATGTTAAATAAATAAAAAATGTACTGCGCAGCATGCATCTGTTGTGTGAGAAAAAGATCTATTGTGCGTGTAAACAATGGATGCATCATGCGGTCTGCACGATCGAAGGAGAGATAAAGAGAGCCTGTACACAACTGTGATCCTAGTCGGACATACTAAAAGAAGAGTTCCTAATAGTCGATGATCCGCAAAAAAAAGCGAACTCAATTGGTGCTTGTTTCTAAGCACTGTATAGATTGAACGAATCGGCTCATTCTAACCTTGACCTCGAAAATAGGGCTCTCCAAAAACACATTTCGATACGAAAATAACTTAACAATTGGCGTCTCTTAAATCGAAGTTTCACTATCTTTAGCGAAAATAATAGAGCGGATTCCCCACTAAGAAATCTAAACACTAGCATATTTGTACACAAGGATGAACTGACGGACATTCTTAGATCGATTAAGAACAAAAAATCTTCTGGAGTAGATAGTATTCCAAACATTATTCTAAAGCATTTACCTCTTGAAGTAGTGAATGTTTACACTATTTTGTTCAATAACGCTCTAAATAATGTATATTATCCAACCTAATGGAAATCTGCGGTAGCCCATCCCATCCCCAAAAAGGGCAAGGTCAGGAGCAATCCAGCCTATCTTCGCTCGATTAGTTTGCTTCCGAACATCAGCAAGGTATTCGAGAACATTATAAATAAAGCATTGACTAACTGGTGTGAGGAAAATAGTATTATTCCAAACAACCAGTTTGGTTTCCGATCGCAACATGACACAGTTCATGCAGCGACAAAACTTGTTTCCGACATATAGTGGAACAAGGCGAAGCGACAATGCACAGGGGCCACGGTATGCTTAGAAGGGCTGTTATATAAATTATCAAATCTAGGTATGCGCGAATATTTATTATACATTATCTACGATATAGCTCCTCAATAGTATACTGGTTAGTATACCCGCCTGTCACGCGGGAAACCGGGATTCGATTCCCCGTCGGGGAGCCTCTGGCGCAAGACTAATGACCTTGCCCGGAAAAAACAGATCATTATGGAAAGTTTGACAAGCCTCAGGACTTGCTAAATAAGGCCAAGACCGGTTCTAGGTTGTAGTGCCGAGGATGATGATGATGATGATTATCTACGATATGATAATGGGTAAACAATTTGTAGTGAAATGTGGAGATATAATCACTGACAAGACTTTCCACATCAAAAACGGTCTACAACGGGTAGCAGTGAATTCTCCCATTTTATTTAACATTTACACTAGTGATCTAGTGGGTTCTCTCAACCATGCAATTGCGTATGCCGACGACTTTGTGGTGTATAGATCTGGAGAAAAGATTGATGTCATCAACAGACTTCTGCAAAATGATTTCCACAAAATCAAACGTTTTTGCGAAGACTGGGAATTAAAAAAAAAATTTCCAAAAAAAACAGAGACTATCCTTTTCAGAACGCCGGTGTCCAGTGCATCAAGGGATACAAAACGGAATTGGAAAACATTTTCTATTGCAGGAAGTAATAATCTTCCACTGCAAGTAAAAACTGTAGTCAGATACCTTGGAACCTGGCTTGATCAGTATCTTCACTTTGATAAGCATACAGCAGTTGCTCTTACAGCAGCTAAAAACGCATATGCAATGACACGGAGAAAATAATTTCATACTCAACATTCATCCGACCAATATTGGTGTATGGCTGCCAGGTATGGTACAACATATCCCCATTTTACATGGAGAAGTTTCGGATGTTCGAGAGGCAGTGTTTGCGTTCCTACCTCGGAATGTATAAAAGCCCAGAGTCGCAGTATAAGAAATACTATTCCAATAAAGTCCTGTATGACAAATCAGGACTAAACAGAATAGATAACTTCATTATTAAAATTATTCGTGGTCACACAACTTGGGCAATGTGCAGTGAAAATGATCTCTTTTCGGGAGCATTCTATCACAATGATATATATATGGAGAGTACTCTCCAGAATGGGTTCATTCCCCCAGAAGCGTTCCCTTTTTTGGATAAAAAAGGACTTATCCAAGACGAACGTGGAGTCCCTATTATTTACCACGCTTTCCGTGGTGCCAGGGATAAACGAATTCTCCACGATAACGATATCTTTAATTTTCTAGATCGCCTGCGTTTTAGTATGGTGACCGGTGAAAGAGATAAATCAATAAAAGATCGATCCCATCCCAACTGGTGGTGGATCAGTGATGTAGAAAGGACTACACGTCCCCAAACATAGTATGCCTCTCAGGCGCACCGCTTTCCTCCCCCCTATTCTCAATTCCAAATTAGTTTTATTTATTTTTTATTTTTGATTTTAATTTAATTTTAATTTTATATTTTTTATTTTTATTTGTATTTCTTGTTTATATTTGTCCGTTTTGTTTTGTTTTTTTATTTTTAATTTTGCTTGTCAATTCCCTTATTTGTAATTAAAAAAAAAATTATAAATAATACATGATATAGAAAAAAATTGAATACATTTTAAAAAGAAAACATATCAATTATTGTGACATGTTATAAAACAGTTATTGTACGCTGAAAATGACAATGTATAATTTAGAGTGCTTGCGAAGAGCCAGTAAGTTAATGTAAGAATGATATTTGTAAAATATAAGTTAACATTTAGTGTTAAGTAAAATATGTAATTGAATTGCTAAATAAATGTGGATATAAAACAAAAAAAAAACGGTTGATGTTTAATATTATCGTCCCGGTCTCTAGGGGAGATAGCCCTACTGAAGCGCAAAAGCTCTTCTTCTGTGCGCGTGACTTCCCGACCGTAGTACAATCGCCCGTCTACGGGTGATCTACTTATATGATAGATCAGCGGAATTCCGGATCCATCCTATATAAGCCCATTCATGTCCAGATCAAGGAACGCCTCTGGTGGAACAAAGCCGTTCCGGTGCGCGTTCTCAAAGTACAGAGTAGTTGGATAATAAGCCCCGAAAGTTACGTCATTGGATGAGATTACTGCTCTCGCAACATGTCCTCTGATTAACTTGACCATACAATTATCCACTCTATTTATGTTGGTAATAGTAATATGTAAGAATAAATTGTTATTTTTTTTATTCAACGTTCACATTTGATCTGAACATGTAAACACGCACACATTAAGGACTGTAACACAAAAATAAGCTTAACATGATTTTAAAACCACATTAAACAAATACTTACAAAGTAAAATGAAAGTAAATCTAGATATAATTTTAAGTACATGTTTAAAGATGTTGAAAATATATCAACTCTATTTGTAGTAGCATGGAAAGAACTAATAAATACAAGAAATAACTAAATAGAAGCAAACTAAAAGGGAAAATTAACACAAACAATTGTGTACAAATTATAATGACAACAATAGAAAATCAGTCCTTTGCGCCAACTCAAGCAAATTTTTTTTAATCGACTAAGTATTTGAAGTAACATACCAATAACCGTAGTTAAAAAAAAATAATAGTTCGGTATAAGGTTATAAACTGTCCAAAAATAACATCGCTAAGTTTGTTTCACACTGCAATAGCAGTGCACACGCACGCTGCGGCAGCATATCAAAAATTGCTTTTCACACACTTTTTTCCCACGTACGCCCATCCTAATGTTTCCTATGCCACGATAGCATATCAAACATATCTTACCAACAACTTTTTTACACGCATTTTTGCCGTCATAAGACCCTTACCGGAAGGTGTTCCTTTGGTTTTCCATAACACCCGCGAATGCTTGCAAAAGTGATAAAAGGGACGCGAATGGACAGAGAAGAAGGTAGTAGTCAGTCAGGAGTGAGTAGCAGGTGGTTGGCGGTCAGTTGTCGTTGTTCGTCGTTGTGTGTTGTGTTTGTTAGTGGTTTTTAAAAGCGACTGTCAATGAAAAACAAAAAGTGTGACCAATAGAAAAAAAAGGCGTAAGCGGGCTAAAGTTTAATTAACAATCGAGAACGAAACGTTAAGAGAGGAGAAGAGAAACTATTTAACTTTATATAATATATAAACAATAGTGAAAAAAAAAGTTTTTATTGATTCAACTTGGCAACTAACGGTTTAAAGAAAAGATACACTTCTATTTGTATACAATTTACAAAATATATATATAATCATATACATACACATCAAAGTTAAAATAAAGACAAACTAAATTTATTGATTGAAGTCGACAACTAACGTTGTAACGAAAAGGCGAGAAGCAGCGAAGATTGAAACAACAGCCACGTGAGTACACCCATTTAGATATAAGTTATTTTATTGTGCAAAAGAATACACGCTACATTAGAGCAGGTGTATGTAACATAATAAATCTACACTATATATTGGGTAGTACTACATGAAATGTCCGATTTTCGCTCAGTCGGAACTAACGAGTTTTCTTATATAAAGTATAAATCCTTCTTTATAAAGTAAAGTGCTATGTGTGCTTGACGTGTGAGAAATTTAGAGTTCGTTATAGGCTGCGGGAGATTGCACAAAGCATGGGAATATCCCTAATGACAATAATTCGACATCTTTCTCTCATAAGAAAGGTAAAGAAACTCGGTAAGTGGGTACCCCATGAACTGAACGAGTCCCAAAAACTACGGCGCATGGAAGTCTGCGCATCGCTTAGATTAAGAAACCAAACTGAACCGTTTTTGCACCGGATAGTCCCCTGTGATGAAAAATGGATTCTGTATGATAACCGTAAAAGAGCTGGGCAGTGGTTGTATGCAAGTGAAAAACGAAAACATAGCCCCAAGCCCGTTCTTCACCCAAAACAGGTTATGGTGACAATTTGGTGGACATCGAAAGGACCAATTCATTTTTCATTTCTTCAACTAGAAGAAACGATAAACGCTATTAAATATTGTGAGGAAATCGAAACATTCCATGCCAAATTGGCTGAAAAGCAACCTGCGTTGGTCAATAGGCACGGCCCGATCTTTTTGTATGACAATGCTAGACCCCATACCTCACAAGTAACAGTAAAAAAACGATTGCAGTTGGGATTTAAAATTCTTCCGCATCCACCATACTCTCCTGACATTACCATCTTTTCCGCAAATTGGATTCATTTTGCCGACAGGAGGTCCTCCAGAACTGAACAGAGTTCATAAAAGCCTTTGAGGATTTCATTGCCTCAAAAAGTAAGCACTTCTACGAAAAAGGAATATTTGACCTTGTATCACGTTGGAAGAATGTCATAGATACCAACGGATCCTATTTGGATTGAATAAAAATTTACGGAAAAATAATATTGGCTTTTAAATTTTTACTATAAAATCGGACATTTCATGTGGTAGATAGGTAGGTAAATAATAAAATAAAGAGAGTGGAGCAAAGGGATTTCGATTGAATAAGAAGATAAGGTGATTGGAGAACGGAATGGATAACATTGACGATAAAAAAGGAACAATCAAAACTACACAAAGGAAGAACACGGGTAACGTCTTCTACATGCAACGTTGTTATAAAATACTTTGTGTATTTATATTTTATTAAACTAACGAATAGATTTAGCATCCTAGAGAATGGGAGCAGTGAGGAAGAGGAAGTCAATAGTGTGGACACTAAATGGACATCGATCAGAGACACAATCAAACAAACAGCCCAAGAGGTATTAGGATTTAAGAAAACAACTAAGTCCAAACCTTGGTTTGACGATGAGTGCAGGGCAAAGATCGAAGAACGCAAACGCCTCAGAATGATCCACTTAGAAGCATATGATGAAGTCAACGCAGTAAGATACGCGACAATTCGGAAAGAAACAATGAGACTTTTCAAACGCCAAAAACGCGAATGGGAGAGGACTCAGATCGAAAAAATCATAGAAAAAGCCAGAGCAAAGAACAGCAGAGGTATGTATGCCGGCATAAATTCAATTAGAAATGGCTACCGAGGGAGAGCCAAAATAATCCGAGACACAAACGGCTGTCTGGTGACAGAAACAAAAAATATCGTGGCAAGATGGAAGCAGTACTTTGAAAACCTGCTCAATGTGCGCACCCATCAACCACAAATAAACGCACCAGACGTACATACAGCCGAGCCCCAGATCCCAGAGCCCTCTTTCGAAGAAGTTGTAGACGCGATAAATCGACTGAAAAACAACAAGGCCCCTGGAATCGATTGTATACCGGCAGAGCTTGTGAAGCATCCATGCTCCTCCAGGAGGGGCAACCGCTCGAAAGATCCACCAACTGGTTAAAATAATATGGGACAAGGAAGTCATTCCGGAAGAATGGAAAACCGCAATAGTCATCCCCATTTTCAAAAAAGGCCACAGATCTGACTGCTCACAATCACATACAAAATATTAACAAATGTCATACTGGCAAGAATCACACCGTACGCAGAAGAAATATTGGGAAACTACCAATGCGGATTTCGTCGGAACCGGTCAACAAGCGACCAGATGTTCACAATAAGGCAACTGCTGGAAAAGAAGTGGGAATACGGAGAGACGGTTCACCAACTGTTCGTGGACTTCAAAAAAGCCTACGACTCAGTCGCAAGGCAAAGACTCTACCATATTGTGGTTGAGCTGGGGATCCCGAAAAAATATGCCGCCCTCATTCAAATTTGCATGAACGAAAACAAAGGGCGAGTTAGAATAGAAAACCACCTCTCAGAACCATTTGAAATTCGGGACGGACTAAAACAAGGGAATGGCCTCTCACCATGCCCTTTTAACCTTGTCCTCGAGTATGTTATCAGAAAGGTACAAGAGGACAACACGACCTGATCATCCCTGAACGGGGTCACACAAGTGCTCGCATATGCGGATGACATCGCCGTTCTGGGTGATAATCTCGAAACTATTAGTAAAAACTGTGAAATCATCATGCAAGCAGCAGTAGAGGTGGCCCTAGAAATAAACGAAGACAAAACGAAATACATGATTACGACGAGAGCAGGTGGACCTAAGAGAACACATATAAACGTCAGGGGCAAGATATTTGAAAATGTCAGAAACGAAACGTCAAAGGAAATTAACAAAAGACTACATTCCGGCAACGCTAGTTGGCATGCAGTAAACTATTAAAATCCAAACTGCTATCACGTAATATAAAGCTCCGTGTCTATAGAACCATAATCATGCCGATTGCTCTATACGGATGCGAAGCATGGTGTTACGTACGTCGGCCACCCCATCAATTAATAATTTTGTATTTAAGTAATAACATAATTTGTTTTAAGGTAATATGATGGTAAGGTGGTGGAGGAATTGCACGATCCAGAAGTGAGTTTTTGAACACGCCCCGATTCGGGTGTGGATCGTGCAGTTCTTCGAGTTCGAACTTGTTTTTCGAAGTGGACGCGAGTGGGGAGCGAGAGAGACGGTGGGTAAATGTTTTGGAATACGGTTTTGAATTCCGTTGTGCACGGTTTTTGACGAAAAAAGAAACGTTTTTTTTGTGCAGTTGAAAAAGAAAAAAACAGTAAATTGTCCCGGTGGTTGTTCGCTGTTTTTTGAAGAACAAAGAATGTGTAAAATTTGAGTGTCAAAAAGAAAAAAGAAAGTAAAAAGAAAAAATAAAATAAACGAATTAAGATTACATTCGAACAAGTGGAATTTGTGTTGTCTATCTCAAAGCTTCTGATACAATCCTAATCCTCGAACATCGGTTGTAAACCCGAGTGAGACGTTGATAATTATCAATCATATTATTCTTGATATTCAACTGAATTTTAAATAATTAATTTGGTCAGTAACTATTTGCGGTGCTCAGCAGAATCTCGTGTGGTTAATATAAGATGCCTATTTTACGATTTTATTTGGGAAACGCCTTTGAGGAGCATCATTAAAGGCGTGTACTGCAACAGCTGCAAGCGTAAAGCCTGGAATCTCGGAGACACAGCCGCTTCTCAATTCGGAGCCACGGAAGCAGTCCTCCCCCAGAACCAGGTAATCAATTTTGACTTCAAATATATATTAAATTTCCTGTGGCTACATATTGCCACAATGGGCTCTCACAAAACGGGAAGGGAACAAATTCCGCGTATTCGAGAATAAAGTTTTAAGGGGTATATTTGGCGGTAAATATCACGAGGAGTCAGGACAGTGCAGAAAACTCCACAACCACGAATTGTAAGAGCTATACCGCAAACCTACAATAGTGAGAGTGATCAAGTCGCGAAGATTAAGATGGGCCGGACACGCAGAGCGAATGGGCGATGATAGGACCGTGCATAGAATTCTTGACGGCAAATTAACGGGGAAGAGACCGACAGGACGGCCGCGACGGAGATGGGAGGACAATGTTAGATTGAACCTCGAGGAGATCGGATCGGGAGGTCGAACGTGGAAGGAGAGCGCACAAGACAGGGAACAATGGCGGAGCCGAGTCGGTGAGGTCATGAACTTCCGGGTTCCTACAGGCCAGTAAATAATAAAATGTAATAAAAAAATTTATATTTTATTATCTGTGTGTTGTTTTTTCACTGTCAGTTGTGTGTTTAAATTGTTTTGTGCTCAAACTATGAACTATTTAATTAGTATCCATTTTTTAATGTCCACTTTTGAAATCTTCTTTACGTTTTATTGTATTTTGCAGTGCTTTTTATTCATTTAATTAATGTGTGTTTTATTTTAATTTAATTACTTGTGTGATGCACAGTTTTTATCACTCTATTGTGTTTTAATTTAATTTCTTTTGTATTTTTCGTCGCTTTATTTGGATGTGTGTTTTTCAATGCTTCACTTTTTATGTAGCTCATGTAACTTTTAATTTGTTTTTTCACTTTTTGTGTTTTTTAATGTTTCACTTTTGTTTGTGTTTTCTTGAAACACTTTTTGTTTTTGTTTGGGAGCTCTGTAAGCTCTTTTTGAACCAAAGGTTTTCAAGCTCTTATGAGTTATTAAACTCTTCGGCTGTGCCACTTGTTAAAGAAAATTGTTAATGGAAACGGTTTTACGATGTGCGTACGTAACACTTGCACTATATATGCACTGCACTATATATGCACACACACACACAGAGAAATAGAAAACACAAACACGCACAGAGTCATAAGCACCCAAATAGTTAAATAAAACACACGTGTCTGTTCTTAATATAAAATCACTTTATTTACCTAATGAAATCTGTTTTTAAACCTTTTAAATTGAGTACACCGAATGATCGTCACAGCGAACACAATTAATTTATACTTACAAATGCGGTTTTTGAGTTTTGATTTGAATTCCATTCACAAAGTTTTCTTGTCCAAAATAGTCTTCTTTATGTTTGGGTAAAGATTTTGAACACGTATCCAGAAGATTCGAATTGTTATTTCACCTTTGCGGACACTCTGGTTGTATATAGAATATCTAACCGGGAGATAGAATTTCTCCGTGAAAGGAACCAGTCGAAGTCGTACGGTAACCCCAAAACACCGATGTTCCTTTTCTTAACCACCGTCAAAAGGTTACTTGCAGCGACTTTATCTTCCGTCTTCGATGACGGGTAATAATCACTTTTTTTTTATTGACCGATCGTACTGACGGTTGCGCACAGACTCTCGATAGAATCTCCAAAACTGGACGACGTTCATACACACACATACCCTTATCTCCCTTTCGGTCATGCAGGCCGAAAGATGCACCCATTGTTTACCCACAATAGATCTGTGGGGGTGAGGACGTATGTGCGCCAAGACACAGGCACCTGGTTCACTTCCTTCCCACTTCTTATTTTCCGCGCCTCCGGAATAGTCTCTGTCACGGCGTTCTTTGGAACCGGATAAGATTAATTGGGGGTGAGGACGTATGTGCGCCAAGACACAGGCGCCTGGTTCACTTCCTTCCCACTTCTTATTTTCCGCGCCTCCGGAATAGTCTCTGTCACGGCGTTCTTTGGAACCGGATAAGATTAATTGATTAATTAACTAATTCTAGAATCCTAGGAAAGTGTGCCTCTACAAATGCCGCCTTTCCCTGTCTCCACACCTTCTGTTGACAATTTTAATACGAGTGAAAGGGAACAATGAGCGCAGATGCGTCGTCTACGAACAATGGATTACGACGATACACCACCGACGAAGGGAAGAAGGAATAAAACGCGCCGGGTAATCGAATACAGGTTTTCTTTTATTTTTGTTTAACACATGTAGTTCTTAATGGTTCGGTTGATTTAACTTAACACAAATACCTTGGTTTTAATGATTACTTTAGTTAGCTTAAGGGTACATTCTCATCAGTTGGGTCAAATTTTGGTCAACTTTTTTTTTTGCGGAATTCGATAGCTATAAAATCGAAATTCGTAACGGTTAAAAAGTTATGAGCCTCCGAGCCGACTGAGCCAAAGTAGGTAGGTACTACACTTAAGACTTTACACGCGTTTTCTGGAAAACAACGTTTTTCGAGCTGGCGGCTGTGATAACTCAGTCAATTTTCAACGAATGTTTGTTTTTTTTAAATACGCGTAATTGAACTCTCTATCGCTATATGAACCATAATTAATTAAAAGCGTACATAAATTTCAAAACGTCGCCATTTTGTTATTTTTGGATAGATTTCATTTTTCCTGGTTCTTGCCATAACCCCACTCATACTAAACAAGTAACCTTTTTCGATTTTTTGTTTCAGATAAATCTTATGGCCTGTAGGACAGTCGCCATCGAGGTCCTTTATTTCGCAGCGGTCTACGGCGCAACGTGTCCCTACCTCGGGGTAATCATGAAATTAATTGAAAAATTTTTAAAAGCTACTTAAAAGTACAATAAATATACCTGAAAAATCGCGAGTGTCTAGATTTATTACTTTCTACAAAAAAAAAAAAACATGAAAATAGACAATTTTTCGGCCTTACTGATGAGAATGTACCCTTAACGCGCCTAGTTTTTTTAAATTGCGTACGGCAACCGATGCACTCAGACGACAACCACTGACCCCTTTCGCAGATTAAATTCGACTTTTTATGTCCAGCCCCGGTGGCGGTTGTATCTCGACTGACTAATGAATGGAAAGAAATCTATTCATCGCGTTGTGGCGGTTGAGTCATAGCAGAAATAAACTCACTGCCACTTCCGAGGAATTTCGAGAAGAGTTGCTATGCTTGCATAGGAATTCAGTTCCACCGAATCCTCGCCGCATAAGCTGAGTTGGATTCGTTGGTTGTGTGTACCGGGAAATTGGCTTTGGGAACACGAGCAAGTATGGGCATGCATTTTCGGGGGAAATTGGAATTGCTTGGGTGCAAGCGAGGGATATCGTTTAGGTAAGATATTAACCGAAGTAATTTCGAGGAAATGTATGCGGTTCGGTATAGTTGGTGACGATGGTTAATGTTCCGTTGTGGATTTGAATATGCGTTTTATGAATTTCGGGGAAATTAAGATTGCTTGGTCGCAAAGAGGGAATATGAATTAAGTAGAGAATTGACCGAAGCAATTTTGGGGAAATGTATGCGGGGATGATTTAGAATATATTCTGTTGAATTGTATTCTGTTGCAGGTTTGGGAGTGTGTTTATTGCAAGGTTAGGAATGTATGCTATTGCGGATTTTGCATGGGGAGTTGGGTCGAGGTGACGCGCTGTTAACAGTCAAGGTTGGTTACAACTGTGGGTTGGTTCTTTGTGTGATATAGAGAACCCCCACAGATCTTTTTGATACACATGAGGTATGCTTCGCAGTACATTTCCTGATAATCATAAATATTGAAAATGTCCGTATATGCATTTTGTATCTAATGCACTTTTACAGGTACTCATTGGATTTGGATTAATCAACATATGGGGGTTCACATGGGGGTGAATCCTGTTAAAGGTGGGGGATGTCCCCCAAAAAGGGTGAGTGTTAGGGGCGGGTAGGCGTTGCGTGTAGCAACGTTACAATTAAATAAGTGAAATTTATACATATTCGTACATTTAATATACTATATGGAAAATATTTGCAAAAACACTTTGACTGCTCGGAAAGTCAGTAAACCCGTTAACACTAATTCCGGGTTGCATGTAAGTTGCCATAACAGCATTGGAATAAGATGTAAGTTTATTGCGCAACAAATTCGTTAGTCGAACCTACGTACGCACAGCCGCACGTATGTCGCAACTCACTTACGCGCTCAGTTTTATGTTTAACCCACCTGATATGTACTGAAATGGTATAGGATACTTTTCAGAAGTAAAATGCTTCAAAAAAGTGATAAACACCATGAGGCAACACATTCGAGAAATACGAGTGGGTACTGAGATTTGCCAAACTTGCCGAAGATAAAATTGATGAGAATGGTGATAGTAGTAGAAGAGTTATTCCGGTTAATACCGGAAGAATGATGGGGCCTAACTAAACTTATTTAAGTAAACATAATTGAACAATGTAATTAATTTAAAAAAAAAATTGCGGAACTAATTCTAGTAAAAATGAGAAAAAACTAAGAAACTATATAAATGAACCATTGATAGTCTTGGCCCTTTAAACTAGCTCAATTGCTTTAAGTATTACAGTCACAATTTAACAGGGATATATGATATAGTATGGCAAGGCTAATATCCTTGCCCGGAAAAACAACATATTATGGAAAATTTACCAAGCCTCGGATATGAACCCAAAAATAAATCGGGACCGGTGGAGTGATTTGTTAAATAAGGCCAAGACCGGATCCCGGTTGTAGTGCCGATGATGATGATGATATGATATAGTATATTTATTGCCTAATCATATCTATGTTATACGTGTCTATTGCACTTGATCAAAGTCGTACATTTTATTTCTACATTCTGCATTTGTTGATTACTGGCCCTAATGAGGAAAGACAAAAAAAAAAAAAATAGAGAGTGAAAGAAAATAATAACCCACATAACGATACGATAAATATAGGAAGAAAAAGCAACTCTTGTTTTAGCACAACACGTCAGTGAAGACACTTTTAATAATGTCTTATTGCTCGTCTTTTATGATGTGAGTACCTGTGAAAATGTCTATGTAAAGTTCGCCCGTCACTTAACAAACGAATATCTCTGCTTCGACATTGGGATAATAAAGCGGCAATTTTTCTTTTTTACTTACACTAATTACCACATTGTTATATCTCACCTCACGACCTGGTGATGATTGTTTCGCATGATGCATGAACTGCATGCACTTCACTCGGTGGCTGTAGTCTTGTTTGTTGTCGTCGTTCCAAGCCGTCAGTCTTCTTCTGCACACATCAGTTACCTGCCTTACCAAGCAGCGCCAAGCCGTCGCATCGTTCCTGTACCCCAAAGAATGACTTTTGAAATGAAGAGAACGATACTATTTTGGGACAGTAAGCAGTTGGTTTTCATAAGTACATCTTCCCCAATTGTAAAGGAAGCCTCATCCCCTAGCATTTTCGTATCAGTCATTTTTGAGTTTGTTTTCCGCTTAAGAGCACTTATCTTAATCTCACCAGGAGGCGGCCTGGTGTTTGCATAACCGCATTCATCTCACTGCGATCGTTAATCGGTTTTTGGTTACTGAGGGCAGGTGGATCAATGCTGGTGTAGGCGAGCCCCTGTCACAACTGCGACGCCCCTGATCAACAACCTGCTGCGCACCCTCGTCACTCTTTCAACCTGGGAATTCATTAACTCAACAACGCGTAGATAATTAATTAACATATCATGGCACCGCTAATTACAGGTTTATTGTTTGCAAAAGCCCCGCGCGTCATTGGTGCAACAGCAATCACTGGACAGGTGCAAATTTCTTCACTGAAACTTCGCAATTATCGCTGCGGCTGGCTGAAGTGCATGGGAATGCTTCGCAAGCGCTACCAGTAGCTAAGTAGTCTGAGCGGCAATGTGTCGCCAGATTACCTGGTGAGGTTGAGGCATTCACGGTCGTGGTGCCCTTCAATTAATTGGATGGGGTTGATGGTGGCCTAAATTCCGAAAGTTCAATCAAAACACGGAACCTTTGTCAGTGAATGATTGATGGATTTGAAGGAAGGACGCAGCACAAAAAGTAAATCAAGCACCGGAGGGGGTGGATGGTGGATGGTGGATGGTGTCGTTCAAGCATATCCCCAAAATTAGACCATGAACATTTGATTTGCCTTACCCTTCGCTACTTACCTCACACATAAATGCAACCCCTTATAGAGCCATTGGATGACCGACAACCGTTAAGTTATTAATAGTCTCCTCTACCCCAGTGGCACAGCAAGTGTCTTGGCAAATTTGCCTGAAATGCAGAGGTGGTGGGAGTATGGCCATACCATGTGGCTGCTAAGCCTCGTCATGTACAATAGTTGGGTGTCATAATTTGTGGTCATTAGATGGGCAAGTGATGCCATGTGTGTATGTGTGAGGCATCTTAGGCGGAGGGGAGCATTAGTGGTTATGGCGGTCTCTATGATGATGTCACAATTGCCAAGGAGTGTCTGTCATTTGCTGTTGGGAAATTGCTGTGGTCCAATGGACGACTATTGTCTGCCGCCTTATCAACTCAAGACCAATAATTATTGTCACATCATGAGTTAGTACTCTCGTATCCTTTGTACTAAGCTTGTGTCTGTAATATGTGAATATGTGCCCCATTTCTGACCACATTTCAGTTGACCGTTGAGGCATCTGCTCAAGGGTCAGTCAATTAGCAAAAGTGTGTGCCCCGGTGTGTTTACGTGCTCGTGGTCGACACTTCTTGTGGTCGGATGTTTCAATTTAATTTTCTTCGAGCTCCTTGAGGTTGAGAGTGGGGTTGATAAGTTGTGGTGGACATTCAAGGGCCATTCTTGATTGTTGGGTCACATACGAGAGTCTCGCTTCATAAATTTGAAGGACTACCTAATAGGCTGAACTAGGATGTTAACTAAAGGTTGTTGTCAAATCGACACACAATCTATGAAAGTAGAAGGCAAAGTCATCTCCTTAGTTATATGAAAACTCATTGAGGTGTGATTGTATTAAATTTCACCCTAAGTCGTACGTTGCTATCTATCATTCTATACTGCAGTAGCATACATTTTCCAGGGCTGTACTCAGTTGAGATTTTTATCGACAGACATAGTTTTACAAATTTTATTTACTTAGTGCTTCAAAAGTGGCAAAAAATGTTTGGAGACATTTTAGTTTAATGAACGTATTGTATTAATTAACTGTGATGTCTAACTATATGATTGATTTACAGATTGCAAACTATCAGAGTTAAGACGTTAAGCTGACCTTAGTTAATGCGAATCTTTTTAACTGTAATTGTTTTAAGTAGCTGTTGATATTATATGCGTTTTTAGTTTTGTTTTGCTTTAGAAAATTGCAAATCATGATGTTATAATAACTCGTAATATGCCATTTCCGTCATCAGTGATCCACATTAAGTTAATCGTTAACTCTTAGCTTTTTCCAGTTGGCTATATACTCCTCAAAATGGGCGAAATAATATTCAACAATCTTAAGGAACGCCTTTGACGCAGAAATCTTTGAAATCGATTCAATACAAACGGCAATATATATGATGTAAATCTTCTTTATTGATCAACATAATCAACTTCAGCTGCGATACAATCAACCACTCCAATACTTTTATAACTTTTTTATACCATGTTTGTAGAATGATATATCTTTGACTTCAAAAGAAACCTCAGCGGCGGTGATGATCTCATCATTTGAACCAAATCTGTAGCTCTGGATTTTATTTTATTTTTTTTTGAGGTCTGCAAACAGCCAGTAATCACTGGGGACCAGATCTAGAGAATGTGGGTGGGGAAGCAATTCGAAGCCCTATTCCTATAGTTTGGTCATTGTTTATAACGATTTGTGTCACCATGCATTGTCTTAGTGAAAGATCACTTTTTCCTTTTTCATTGTAGCCGAGATCGAAACCGCTCGTTATTTAATTACCGATATAAAGACCTGTGGGGTTTGTATATGTCGAGGTGCCAGCACGGGCACAGGTTCACACATGCTCCACCAAAGTTCACCGAAAGAGACCAAACCTCAAGCAAAGGGAGAAATAAAAATGCACGGATGTTATTTAGTTGTTTGAGTGTTCTTTTTATTTTGCCTTTGTTATGGCATCGGCACATGTACATAGTACTGGTAGTTCTCAATATACAGTATTTCACAGGATCAAAAATTGTTCATAAAATGAGCGCACAGTGGTTCTTAATATGCAATATTTCACAGGCTCAAAAATAGTTCATAAAATAAGCGCACGGTGATTCTTAATATGCTCTTATTAATTTCACGTAATCCCTTGGTGATGTACCCCTTCAAGTTCTTTCAGGATCGTCAAATGTATCGCAACAAATTTCACCTCATTAAAAACGAACTGTACCGACTTATTAAACGTGTAGCGATCCTAAATCGCTACTCCTATCTAAATCCCCAATATCATCAAATAATCCCATCCAAATCCCCAATACTTCCCATTAATACATAATACATCCAAATTCCATATTGAGTCACATGAACAACGAATTAAACCAAAAGTTAATTCGTCGTACATTGACTCAATTCCCAAAATCCTGACATCATGAAATGCTTAATTCAAAACGCATTTCATGATTCCCCTTCCCAGAACCTGTCCAACCAAATCCCCAAACAATTCTTAGAACAAAATTCCAATTGAAGCACACGAAGTCTTGTGTGTGCTTCTTGGAATTTTGACACTAAAATAGTTGACACAACTCAACGAAAAAACAATAAAAGGGCGGCAATTTCCGATTTCGCCATCAGTAGAGTTCCAGAGGCCGAACCGTCGGCCGTGCATCCAGCCAAACCACACCTTTGTAACTTCTGATCCAAGCACAATTAAAATTCGCTATTAAGATTTTTAAATGAACCTTCCGTCTTTTATTTTCACTCGTCGACACTCCGGGCTCTTCTCCCGCCTTATGGGAAAGCACGGCCCGGAGGATAACAAACGGAAGCACACTGGACTTAAAACCCGCACTCCGAAAACGTGTGTGTACGTACCCTGGTGGTTAGAATTCGTCTCCTGGTTCTGTGCAAAGCCAACTCACGAATGGGGTGAGATTCGTCCTGTGGTGGGAGAGGATTTCTTTCTCTCTATGATGAGGAACCAGGGAGAGATCTCGCTGGGTAGATTCTGGTGGTGTGTGTACGGTTGATCGTACAGATCGCGTTGTTTATCCATGGCGGGAAGAACCGAATTCTTTGTTTGCTTTTGTATACGTTGAAGAATTCGGTTTTGGCGGCTATGCGGTGATTGTTTGTCGATTGGACAAATGGATCGTAGTAATTGATATTGCAGCTGTGTAAGCAAGCTACTTGCTATTGCTTTTGTCGTTGGGCAAAAGATTGGCTGGACATGTGCAAGCAGGAAAATTACTGTGTACATGTGGGACAGAGATTACCAGCGAGGACAATCGATAAGATCCTAAATGGTTCATGTTGGGTGTGAACCGAAATGCTTGATGCAGGGAAATGATGATGGCCTTGGGGAGGAATATTTGCAGGTTTGGGGATGGGAAGTTAAACTGAAATTATGGGTGGTTCTTCAGGTAAGCTTTAAAGAACCCCCACAGATCCACCACCCCCGCCCCCACTGTTCATCGCCTTGGATCAATTTGGACCCTTGAAGAGTGTGATGAGAGGATCACTAAATTAAGTAAAAACAACTTCTCTGCTTTTACTACGAGGGTGGGCTGAAAAGTTTCCGAGATCAACGTGAAGAAAACAGTACTCATCAATAAAAGCTAGTGAATGTAGTTGCGCACCTTTTGACAGTTATTCCCCAACATTTCAGCCATTTTGGGTGCGTAGTTTTTATTTGACAGTCGTTTGAGTGAGTCGATGTGAGTGTTTTTGTAAAAATGGATATAATTGAGTATCAAGCTGTCATTAAATTTTTATTTTTGAAAGGCAATACGCCTACGCAAATCACAGATGAGTTAGACTCTGTGTATGGGGGCTCTGCACCATCATACACCACAGTGAAATTTCGGGCAGCTGAATTTAAACGTGGCCGTGAGAGCTTGGGAGACGCTGAACGTACGGGACGTCCAAAAACTGCAACAACTGAACGATAACATCGCTAAAGTTCACCAAATGGTGCTAGATGACCCCCGAGATAAAGTGAGAGAGATAACAGAGGCTATGAATGTGTCCAAAGAACGTGTTTGTCACATAGTAAATCAAGATTTACGCATGAGGAAGCTGTCCGCGCGTTGGGTGCCGCGTTTGCTCACGTTAGACCACAAACGTGTTGAATGAACATGCCCCACGCTCTGTTAGCGCAGTTTAGGCGCAATAAATCCGAGCTTTGGCGCCGATTAATTACTGTCGATGAAACTTGTATACACCATTATTCGCCCGAAACGAAAATACAGTCAAAACAGTGTACTGCAACGGGCGAATCGGCTCCAAAAAATCAAAAACGATTTTTTTTTTCGGCGGAAACTGGTGGCGACTTTTTTTTTAGGGATAGTCATGAAGTTATTTTAATTGATTATCTTCGAAAAGGAAAAACCATTACAGGAGCATACTACGCATCATTATCTGGCCAACAGAAGCCAGAAATTGCGGAAAAACGGCCACATTTGCAAAAAAAGATAATGCTGTTTCACCAAGACAACGCGCCGGCTCACACCTCAGCGAATGCCATGGCGAAAATCCACGATTTACGGTTTGAACTGCTTGACAATCCGCCTTACTCACCAGATCTAGCCCCAAGCGACTTCTTTTTGTTCCCTAATCTAAAAATTGCGCTCGGAGGACAGAGATTTTCGTCAAATAAGGAGGAAATCACCTTTGTGAAGACTTATTTTGCAGAGAAAAACGTCGAGTACTATTTGGACGGGTTAGAGAGATGGGAGCATCGCTGGGAGAAGTGTGTAAAGTTACAACGAGATTATGTAGAAAAATAAAAATAAATTTTAAGAAAATGTGTTTTGTATCTTTGTTAGGTCGGAACATTTTCATCCCACCCTCCTATCACCGGCATCTCCACACATACTAATGCTTCTTGGGCAACCAACTCCCTCCTAAGAAATTACACAATCAGCATCAATAGCGTCTACAAGATAGCAAACTAGGCCTCCAGCTCATTTTGTTTTTACATATCCTGTCCCTATGAATGGGTATTCCTTTTCTGTTTTCAGAAACAATACGAACACCAACACTTCCCTTATTCGTAAAAATAGCCCCACCCGTAAACGTCCCCTGTAATTAAACAAGATCCCACGCCTAAAACTTCTCATAAATATAGCCTTTTCCCACGCCAGAGTCGATCCTCCAACCCGCTATCACGCCCGACCCCACTCTCCTCCCCAAACATACAAACGGGTCAATGCTTGCCCCAATCCCAACTACATTCTTCGTACTGCCCGCCCCAACCCACGGCACGCTGTCTGCTACGAAGGCAAAACCAACACCAGTGTTCAAATCTTTATTCAACAGGAAGGTTCCTAGTCTCCACAAACTATTCGTAAAATTCCACATCATTTTCAATGTATACCCCCATAAAGTGTCAAATAACCTTAAAGATTTCGGCCACTTCGTTCACTCCAGATCGTTATCACATTTTCAACGTAGTAAGGTAGACCACGACAAGTGTTTTCACTCCTAAACCCCTATGCTCTCCCAAAACCGACGCTATAACTCCCCTTACGCTCTATTATCAGAACGTAAGAGGTCTTCGCAAATATTCTGAGAAACTTCCATGCCCTACCTGTTGACATTTTCGCTTTAAGCAAAACGAACTTAATCCCCAGCATTCATAACCAGGAACTGTTTCCTCCCACGTGCACCATTTTCCGCGATGACCTTCATCATGCCACTGACTTTTCCCTTAGCCGAGGAGTGTCCATCGCTGGCAATAACAGCCCCGCCACTTATCGCTTTCTCTACATCCTCCAAACTGGACTTTGTGACTGTCAAAATCACTCTTCCTCGGAATTCTATCTTTGTAATGCGCTTCTATATCTTGCCATCCCTATCGAAGTTTACGTGCTCGCTATTAATTCTATCGACTACACAATCGAGCTGAGTGATTGCGAGGATGACATCATTGTCTTTGGAGATTTTAATATTCCACGTTATCTGACGATCAATCACACTTCACTTCCCGCCCCATCTCTACAAACGAATGTCTCATTGATCGACTAGATGATTCTTGCCTCTGTCAAGTCAGCAACGTTCGAAACCTCTTGGATAGGCAGCTAGACCTCATGTTTACAACAGACCCTATCAATACATCAGTCTTATCCAGCCCCTTTCGTCCTTACATCTATAGACTACCACCATACCCCTTTTCTCGTGATCTTCTCCCGAGTCCACTCGGGACCGTCATTCCCCCTTCCAATCACCACGCCTAAAATTTCCACAAAGCTTACTTTTGCTTCATCAACGACAAGTAGGCCACCTTTCCTTCAACTACGATCACCTATACATCAAAGATGCCATCACCCACTTATATACCGAAATCCTATACCCTATTTCCCTGTTCGTTCCCCAATTTAGACAAAGAATATCGACCTGTTCCCTGCTGGGTACAATCACAAGCTTCGTTCTTTGCGTAACAAATGGAATAAGTTATGGGTCACCATCTCTCGGAATCGAACTATTCTCGGCTAGTCCAACTTTCTTGGCTGTTATCTTCAATTCACGAAACTTTTCAACACCTTTTATCGCAACTATCTTACCAAAACTCAGACCAACCTCAAAAATACCCCAACATTTTCTTTCAGCTCCCTCAAGCATAAAGATAAACCCGAGTATTATTCCACGTCGCTTTTCTTAAACTCCCGTACCTCATCTGATCCTGTTGCTATTGCTAAACTCTTCGCCAATTATTTCAAACAGTCATTGACTAATGACTCCTTTGTTCCTGACCCGTCATACTTCAACTACCTACCTAACTTTTCCCTAGGTCCTCTTCCCCACACCTACTTTGATTCGCCCTTAATTGAATCTAAGCTACTGCAACTCAAAGACGAGTTTACACCAGGCCCTGGTGGCATTCCTGCAATCCTCCTCAGGAAATCCTCATCCATTCTCTCTGCTCCCCTCTCACTGATCTTCAATCTCTCACTCTCTCAAGGTATATTTCCCACATTTGGAAAACCTCCTTCATCACCCCCATCCACAATAAGGGTCCCAAAAGCGATATCACGAACTACCGCCCCACCCTCAAGCTGTACCACTTACCCAAGATTCTACAAAGCATTCTATACAAATCTTTTAGTTTTCGTAGCAAATATTTTATTTCACCAAGGCAGCTTGGTTTTCTCAACGGCCGATCAACTATAACCAACCTCGTTGAGTTCACTTCCGTTACACTCTCAGTAATAGAGGACGATTACGAGGTTGATATAGTCTCCGCTGACCTCAATAAAGCATTCGACAAAATCTCCCACAATCTTATCCTCTTCAAATTATCCGCCCTCGGCTTTGAACCTGGACTGCTGAAATGGATTTATTCCTATCTAAAGGATCGACTTTATTCCGTTCGGTTCAGGTCCATGATATCCAACTCCTTCCTGCCCCCGGCGTTCCTCAAGGAAGCTACTTGGGTCCACTCTTATTTACACTTGCCATTGATAAGGCCATGAAGCATTCTTGCTTGTTCCTATACGCTGATGATACCAAGATATACAAGATAACCGAGTCACCACTTGATTCTGCACTGGTGCAATCCGACCTTGACAACTTCTCGACTTGGTGTGACAAAAACTGCTTTGTACTTAACATCGCCAAATGCCAATCTATAACCGTTTCCCGTTAACGTATTCACTCATCCTCGCGCCTCCATTCCCTTCATAACTAACCCTTGACCATTATCCAATCTATTCGAGACCTTGGAATACTATGCCACGGCAAGCTTAACTTGCTCCCGCACATCGATGACACGGTCCGTAATACCTGCCCTTGGGCTTGTGAAACGGTGGTCTGAGGAATATTCCAAACCCTACGTAACTCGAGTCCCTTATCTTACCCTCGTCCGTCCACTACTAGTATCTGCTAGCCAGGTATGGTCCCCTTGTCATCAGACTCATATCCGTAGAATCGAAAGTATTCAACATCTCTTCCTTTGGTTCGCTCTCCGAGGGCTAGGATGGAAAAACTCTATAATCCTTTCCCCGCACATTAACCGTCTCAAATGAATCAACCTCGGAACCCTTGAGAAGCGCAGGGTCCTGGCTCACGACTGCGCTTACTTCATTAACTTAATTCCTCTGAACACAAACCCTTGAAATATGCGTAATCCCCGCCTTCTCCACATTCTCCCCCACTGGACCTCTAATGGTTTCAACGAACCCCTTTCGTGGATGCTAAGAAATGTTAACTCCAAATCCACATTGTTCGACTACGACTATGATGGGTAGAGATACCCACACTCTCAAGCAGCGTCTCCTAAACCATTCTCACTACCAATCTTAAGCGGCGCTTTCTACACTTTCCCCTCTAATCTGCCTTCACCCCCTGCCTTTACTCGGGCCTTCGTAGTATGTCAAGTCTACCTTAGGTTAAGCTTAGTTAAGTTAGTGTTGCGTTCTTTAATTTGTAAAGTTATATATATTTTATCTTATACTTCCGCCTTGTGGCTAGGACGTTAGAATATACTCACAGCTAGGCCGGCTTGTCGAAGAGCCGACTAAAGGTCGAGTGGTAAGTGGCGTCCCAACGCCCTGTCGCCCGGTGAAATACCACCCCATAAAGCTATAGGCTCCGTGAAATCGTCGGGAGAAATCCCTGGCCATCTTTCGGAGCTTGGCTTACGGATCGGTTCGAGAAGAGATTGGTTTAGGTTGTAAGTCGACCCCAAGGTGAGATACACCTCTTCACGTTATACATTCCGCGATATGGTCGGGAGAAATTGTCGACTATGTTTCGGATGTATGGCTGATGGTTCTGACTGACACGAGATAAGTGAGATAAGTCATGATGGTACATTCTTAAGATAAATAATTCCGGAAGTAAATTAGTTTCCCATTTGGATCGCTGGGGGGAATATGTCAGGGGGAATATCATGCAAATATTTTGATAAATAACCGAACTTTAAGGAATTAGTCAATGTGTTCTCTAAACTCTGTCGACGCCCGACTGATAACGGCATTTTGTAACATCGGGGGCATCGGTTTCACCACTACGAATGTAAATGACGTCCACCAATGTTTGGAAAGAGCGAAACCTGATATCCTTGCCCTAACTGAGACCCAGGCCGATTCGTCAACTGATTCGATATATCTTCGTTGCTCAGGATACGACTTATATTCGAGATTCTGTTTTAAGGAAGAAATCTGCGTCTTCACGCGGTTCAATCTGGCTTGCCAACGGGTGGAGCCGTTAGAACCCAATAAATTGGACATTATGTGGTTGAAGATCGTGCTGAGGTATTCTGTTAAATTTCTCTCTTGTCTTTACCGCTCCCCGAATGACGATCGACCGGCTACATTTTCCGAACATCATTCATGTACCATCGACTGGATACAGATCAACCACCCGGGTTCTGCAATTGTCATCCTTGGCGAGTTTAATGTACACAACTCCTACTGATTGGCACATTCTAATGACGAGGCTGGGAGGTTAGGGGTGATGTTCGCTGTTAGCCATGGATTCAACCCGCGGAGGAACCTACGCAAATGCCGGATACCCGAAGTGATTATGCGAACACCCTGGATCTGTTTTTTAACAGATCGTGGAAAACTCAGATCACTGCTTGGTATCGGTCGCGCAACCAGTTGCATTTCAAAGGAATACCGATCTAAGCAGCTTCACCAGGTATGGGGCTGGGACGATTGCAAGATTTCTTCGCATCCTTTAGGTGCTCGGAGGTATGCTTTGGAAACTTCGATGTTAACGCATGTGCGGAGTCGGTGACACAGATTATTCTTCTCGGGATGGAGATCTACATTCCGCATTCCATCAAACGATAAAAAATGGTTTGATAAAAAATGCAGGCAGATTATAGCGGCAAAAAACAGAGCTTTTAAACAATGACGCTCTAATCCCATCGAGGTTAACAGATCGAATTTTGTTAAAATCAGAAATGCGTGCAACCAGTCGGTTTATACCGCTATGAAGGCCCGCAACGATAGAGTGACCAATGGTGTTAGAAAAGTTACCACCGGGATAACTGACTTGTGGCGGCCAAGCGTTCATAGCGATGTCGCTTTTTGTCTGGACTGTCAGCAATAACTTCGCTTCTCCCTCTTTTCCCCCGTTGGTTATAGCCAGATGGACTCTAGTCACAAATTCAAAAGATAAATCTAATGTGTTCGTGAATTTATTTTCTACGAATTCAAACTTCGATTCTTCTTTTGGAGCCATCTGTGATCGCGCCGGTACGGTCTTCGATGAGGGATGTGAGGTTCCGCTGGCGTACTATTCAACGCATTTTACGTGGACTGGACAGTCAACCGACCAGGACGGAACACCAGCAGTAGTCCTTAAGAACTGTGCTCCGGAACTGTTGCCGGGTTGTGACAATCTCTTACGCTTATTTTGTTCACGCAGGACGTTTCCAACTTGCTGCAAGGTGGCTCGAGTTCAACGAATCCCAATGAAGGGGAAATGTGTCTCCCACAAAATTACCACCCGATTGCATTACTGTCTGTATTGTCTAAGGTGATCTTTTCATCAATGCCAAATTAATTAAGTATTTGGAGTGCAACGGACGTCTGAATGATCGTCAATACGGAGTCCGCAACAGGCGGTCCACGGGAGACCTTTTGACCGTTATAAGCGATATATGGACACCTGCGATTGAACGGCATGGTGAGTCAAGGGCGTTCGCATTGGACTCTCGAGGGGTTTTGACCGCGTCTGGCACGGGGTATTGCTGACAAACCTCGTTCATACGGACTTTCCCAACAGCGTTAAGACTGAACGAAGAGTCTCCTCGAAAATCGGTCGATCCCGGCTGTAATGGACGGCGAGTGCTCGGATCTGTATCCTGTTAATTCAGGGGTTCCTCGAGGTTCTATTTTGGCTCCAACCTTGTTTTTGCTTCACATAAATGATTTGTTGGAGTCAATGGATAACAAAGTGTTCAGTTTTGCGGATGATAGTACGCTCGTTTCGTCTTCTTCGAGTAACCGGCCAATTAGAGCATCAACGTGGCATCAGCTAGAATTTAGCCAGTTTGACTATTTGAGTAGTCGGGATCTAGGTAGGGTCCTGCAGTGGGGAAAGGCTAATCCCGTCGACTTCAGTGCAACGAAGACACAATATACAACATTCACAAAGAAACATGGATCATCGGTTCCACAGCTGATGATGAATGGCCAGGCCCTGGAATCTGGGGAATTAATGAAATCGCTCGACGTCACGGTCTGTGGGAATGTATCGTGGCATAAAGACGTGTCGAACGTCGCCAGATCCACCTCAGGAAAACTGAGCTATCTTTTTAGAGCCAAGAAATATTTTACTCCGACTCAACTTCTTCTCCTGTATAAATCCCAAATTAGATCCGCGCTCGAATATTGCTTTCATGTTTGGAGATCTGCTCCTAAACATACCCTCGACTTACTTGAGATCAAACAGAGACGAGCGATCCGCCTGGTCGCTGATATTATCACGGAGATTCGTGGTATTGTTCCGCGAAATTCGGTTTATATGCTCTCCACAAGACAATCCGACAGATCGCACCAATTTGCGGTTCGTCTTCCGACGGCGGGAACATCTAAAATCGTTCCGTTACATGGCGGGAAATGTGTGGAATTCCCGCCCCTCGTGAATTTTTCCGGAGAGTTACAACCTGCAACTGTTCAAAAAGAACTGCAACAGTTATTTTGTTGCATCTCGGAGCTCTATAGGTTCGCTTCTCCTGAGAGAAGTATAATAAAGAAAAAAAAGTATAAGTACTTCAAGTATTCCTTGAATTAAGCTAATAAATGGGGTGGTAGCCCCACTAAACTAAACTTTTCAGCAATTTCGTCCTCTAAACGCACCAATAATGCCATGTAATATTCGCTGTTGAGGGTTTTTCCGTTTTTATGGTAGTCAATAAAATATTATGCCCTGCGGATCCCAAAGTGCAGAGATCATAACCCTGCCGGCAGACTGTTGTGTCTTCGAATGCTTCGGATGGCTTTTACCGGATGGGTGGTAGCCCCACTAAATTAAACTTTTCAGCGATTTCGTCCTTTAAAAGCTCCAATAATGCCATTTAATTTTCGCTGTCGAGGCCGGCAGACTGTTGTGTCTTCGGATGCTTCCGTTTAGCTGATTGCTGATTTGATTGCGGAGTGAAATGGTGAATACATGTTTCATCCATTGTCACATAGTGACGCACAAAATCCTTTTTATTCCGAGCAAACAATCTGAAGCAGGGCCCTGAACCATCGACGCGTTGTTGTTTTTGTTCCGTTGTGAGACCCATTTGGAAATAAGATTTTTCATGTCCAAATTTAGATGCAAAATAGTGAAGTAATTGATATGTTCATGATCTCAACTATCTGGCCCATTTTCAGTTTTCGATCTCCCATCACGATTTTCAAGACTTGGTTAATGTTTTCTTGAGTCACTGCTTCATTTGGACGACCAGAGCATTCAGCATCATTTGTGCCCGTACGACCACATTTTAAATCAGCATACCACCGACAAATGGTCGGTTTCGAAGAAGCAGAGTCGAGATAACATTTTTTAAGGTGGGGCTGAACGCGAACGGTATATTTCCCATTAAAAAGCAATGTTGTATCAACACACGAAACTCGGCGTTTTTCCATTACGTTCAATATTGTAAAACTAAGGTCACTTAAATTATTATAACTTAGTATGTCATAGTCCACATTGATAAACTAAAAGACCTGGGCAAAAGGGCTGAATGTCAAGACGAACTAACGAATAGATTTAGCATTCTAGAGAATGTGAGCAGTGAGGAAGAGGAAACTATTAGTGTAGACACAAAATGGACATCGATCAGAGACACAATCAAACAAACAGCCCAAAACGTATTAGGATTTAAGAAAACAATTAAGTCCAAACCTTGGTTTGACGATGTGTGCAGAGCGAAGAGCGAAGAACGTAAACGCCTCAGAGTGATCCGCTTAGAAAAATATAATGAAGTCAACGCAGAAAGATACGCGACGATTCGGAGAGTGACAATGAGACTTTTCAAACGAAAAAAACGGGAATGGGAGAAAACTGGGATCGAAAAAATCCTAGAAAATTCTAGAGTAAAGAACATCAGAGCTATATATGCCGCCATAAATTCGATTAGAAATGGCTACCGATGGAGAGCCAAAATAATTCGAGATGCAAACGGCTGTCTGGTCACAGAAACAAACAACGATAGGACCGTGCGTAGAATTCTTGACGGTAAACCAACGGGAAAGAGACCGGTAGGACGGCCGCGACGGAGATGGGAGGACAATGTAAGGTTTGACCTTGAGGAGATCGGATCAGATGGTCGGGCGTGGAAGGAGAATGCACCGGACAGGGAACGATGGCGGAGGGCAGTAAATAATAATATAATAAAGTATGTCATAGTCCGACTGTTAAGAAATTTTGACACATCATTCGAAAGAAAAAGAAAACCATAAAGATTTTTCATCACAAGCGCCATCTCTGAGTTTGTTTCGGGACTTACTGATGTGTTACAACTGTTACACCATCGAAATTTCTAAATGTATGGTTTTGTTTTTGGAAGTCATAGCCCAGCCGCTAGTTTCAAATAGTTCTAAATGGATATTTTTCGCACGATCTCTCGTAGTGAATATCTTTGATGTACTATACTATAAATCTTTTGGAAGAAGGAAAACATCACCAAGTCTAGTGGCAAGTAACATAATTTTAATCCTTATATAAACAAATTTGAGGCTTTAGTAAGAAGAAGTTTCAGCTGTGATCGCAGCAGACTAAAATCATTATAATCGAAGTAATTTTAAATAGTTTTATAATTCCAATAATAGGGCAGTCTCCGAATTAATCGGCCTGACACATAGTTGGCGGTATTCATTTCATTTTTCAAACATCTTTTTATTTTCTTTTTATCTTCTTAGTTTCTAAATTAAAGGCTAGACAAAAAATGCTTAAATTCTAGCTTAATTATCTTATATAATAACTTACTGGTCCTTCGCAGCCGCTCTAAGCTAAACATTACTTAATATTTGTATAATTTACTTATAATTATTTGAAAGACAAAGAAAAATTTTAAAAACTTTGTCAATTTTTTTTTGTTTTTTTTTTCTTAAATTTAAACTTACTTAACTTACCAATTTTTTTTTTTTTTTTTTTTAATTTTTAATTTTATGTAAAAGCACTTAACTTAACTTAACTTAAATCTTATACTACCCTAATTCTAGAAAAGCTAAGTGTATGTAAGCTAGCTGATGATAGTGTGATTCTATACCGACTTTGGTATCCAGGTCTTTATATGCCATTCAACCACCAGAACTGTTGACGCTGTCTAATACTATCGTCCCGGTCTCTGTGGAAGATAGCCCACTGAAACGCAGGAGCTCTTCTTCGGCGCGCATTACTTCCCGGTCGTAGCACAATCGCCCGTCTACGGATGATCTACTTACATGATAGATCAGCGGAATTCCGGATCTATCCTGTATAAGCCCTTTCATGTCCTAATCAAGGAACGCCTCTGGTGGAACAAAACCGTTGCGACGCACGTTCTCAAAGTACAGAGTAGTTGGATAATAAGCCCCGAAAGTTACGTCATTGGATGAGATTACTGCTCTCGCAATATGTCCTCTGATTAATTTAATCATAAAATTATCCACCCTATTTATGCAGGCTTCATTATATAAAGTCTCATTTGAGTAGTACTTTTTGTATTCCGATTCCGGTGTTCGATATAATCTGAGACAGGTTCTGAGAGACTTCCTTTCGAACACCCGAATCTTTTCCATCGAATTTGGACCTATGTTAAACCTTACTGGTCAACCATATATGAGCATTGGCCTGATTAGCCTCATGTAGCATATGACTTTTACCCTGCTGTCAAGTTGGCTACTGTGAAATAGCCTCCTTGTCATAGCAAACGTTTTTCTAGCCTTGACCAGAGCAGCCTCTACATGTCTGTTGAAATACAGATATTGATCTAGCCAGATGCCAGGTATTTAACTAAACTCTTGGTTTCCAGTTTATCTCCATGCGGTCCCACGATAACTAGCTTTCGCCAGTTTTTCCTTGTGTCGTTCGTGGCTTTATATAATGGAGTTCTAAATAGGATGACTTCACATTTCTGTAAGTTGATCTTAAGTTTCCGGTCATCGCAATAGCGCTGCACTTTGCTGAAGTCTCGCTGTATTAAACTATTTATGA
Organism: Microdon myrmicae; assembly: GCA_963931805.1. Taxonomy (NCBI): domain Eukaryota; kingdom Metazoa; phylum Arthropoda; class Insecta; order Diptera; family Syrphidae; genus Microdon; species Microdon myrmicae. The sequence continues at coordinate 3,332,591 of OZ007497.1, read as the reverse complement.
TCTCAACTTTCGGAGCTGTTCTGTAAATTATGAGATCGTCTGCGTACGCAGTAGCCTGCGGAAGTGCATCTAATAAGTCGCTAATGTAAATGTTAAAAAGAATCGGAGAAAGTACCGCTCCCTGTTGCAAGCCATTCTTGATATTATAGGTTTTATTACAGGTCACATTACCATTTTTAACCACGAACCTCCTGTCCCTTAACATATCGTAAAGTACATATAGTAGAGCCTTATGTATGCCGTGTCTGATCAGCTTGTAATATAACCCTTCGATCCAGACAGTATCAAAGGCTTTTTCCAAGTCGATCAGACAGGCACCTGTGCATTGGTTCCTACATTTATTCCATTGTATGTCGGAGACCAGTTTAGCTGCGGCATGTGTGGTTTCATGACCCGCCCTAAAGCCAAACTGGTTATTTGGAATAATGCTGTTGTCGTCTACCCATTTTACCAGAGCTTTGTTAATGGTTTTTTCAAATACTTTACTAATGCTTGGGAGTAAACTTATCGAACGCATGTTCATTGGGTTTGTACAGTCTTTGCCCTTTTTTGCGATGGGCTTAATGATAGCCGTTTTCCAACGCGCGGGATAATATGCATTATTCAACGCGTTGTTAAACAGGACCGTGTATATATCTATTGCCTTTGGGGGCAAGTTCTTGAGTACGATGTTAGATACTCCATCTATTCCCACTGACTTTTTGCTTCTTTATGAGTCGAAGATACTCTGGATTCCTTCCCTTGTGTTTAAAATGCTTTTAGCCCCACCATTGACATTAATGTCAATTGACAGATTATCGTCACTGAATTCGGTAAAACCCGGATTCTCCGATTGCCAAAGTGAAATTTCATTTCGGAGGTCCAGGTGATTAAGTAGAATTCTCTCCTCCAGGTCGTGATTTCGGTGAATGCTTTCATTCACCATGTACATTTCCCGAAAGTCAGCTCCCACAGCGTTCACCTTTTCCAAAGATCTTCGATCAGGAAGAGCTCACTATTAAGGATCGTTTTCTCTGTATCTATGCCAATGTTGGTTAGCAGCTGCTTGTTTACCTCAGCACGTGGAATTTGGAGACACTGATTCTCGTTTGTATGCGATTGCGGTCTACGCACCTGAGGAGCACCAACATAACCTATTTATAGGGGAGCTCGAGACACTCTTTCGATGCTTACATTTGCACCTGGACAAAAACTACTTTATCCTAGGGGGAGTTATCAACGCCCAGCATAGAAATTGGGGAAGTTATATATAATGCCCCTCGATAGTATAGTGGTTAGTATACCCGCCTGTCACGCGGGAGACCGGGGTTCGATTCCCCGTCGGGGAGCCTCTGGCACAAGACTAATGACCTTGCCCAGAAAAAATAAATCATTATGGAAAATTTAGCAAGCCTCAGGACTTGCTAAATAAGGCCAAGACCGGTTCCCGGTTGTAGTGCCCATGATGATGATGATGATGATTCTCGTTTTCATTATTTCTCCTGAATATTTTATTTATTTGTTGGAACATATTCGGGTTATTCGTTTTTATAGCTCGAATTCTGTTGTTCCAATACAAATTTGTTGCTAATCTATAATTAGCTTTAAGTAATTGTTGGAGGTTTTTTAATTGAGATTTCAGTGATATTATCTCCTGGTCTTGTCTGTCTGTAAACTGTCTGTGTAATTGTTTTAATTTCGGTAGCAGTCTGCTCTTTTTCTTGTGGAGTGCGTTTATTGTTGCGTTTCTGTACATGTTAATGTGATCTGTAACTGTTGTTTTGGGAATTGTTTTGTCCATTGTTCGTTTTACGGTTTCGTCCATTTGTTGGATGTATTTGTCGATTTCGACATTTGTCAGGTTTCTGTTTACTGGCAGATTAAAGTCATTCGAACGAAGTTCTCTTGTTAATGATCTGTTGAACCGCGGCCTTCGCATTGCCCCGTAGGTATAGGGTTGCGGGATCACGATCTAGATCTGCGAGCTCGTTCGGAAGCTCTATTAGGGCCGTGAATGCACAGTGGTCACTGTCGTATTCAATTGTCCGTAAACAGTTTGTGTTTCGTCTGTTGGTGTTACGTAATTTCAGTCGTGAGTCGATTAGCAAGATATCTAAGAAAGATCTACCTCTGGGGAACGATGGATATTCCGTAGCTAGCAGGTCAGTTCTATATTCAATATGAAACTGATCTAACCAACCAGCCAACTGATTTCCTCTGGCATTATATATATCATCATCATCATCGGCACTACAACCGAGAACTCGTCTTGGCCTTATTTAACAATCCTGAGCCTTGTTAAATTTTCCATAAGGATTTGTCTTTTTTTTTCGGGCAAGGTCATTAGTCTTGCGCCAGAGGCTCCCCGGCGGGGAATCGAACCCCGGTATCCCGCGTGACAGGCGGGTATACTAACCACTATACTATCGAGGGACATTATATATAACTTCCCCAATTTCTATGCTTGGCGTTCATATCTCCCTCTAGGATAAGGTAGTTTTTGTCCAGGTGCAAATGTAAGCATCGAAAGAGTGTCTTGAGCTCCGCTATAAATAGGTTATGTTGGTGCTCCTCATCTGCGTAGACCGCAATCGCATACAAACGCCTTGCTTGCTGAAGGGGTATGCGCACGATACAGGCTTCCAGCACCCGGAACCTGCGCACTTCTCCACTATATATTACTTTATGATTGATCCCTTTTCTAATAAAGATTGCGAGAAGTCTCTGCCTTTTTTTAATTTGTCCCATGTGACGATGTGATGATCCAAGACTGTAATTTTTCTTAGACCACCAATTCTACTGCTGGGTGTTAATTGAACCGAAAAGAAGGGTAGCTTGCGGTTTTCCCTTCTTGCCTTGGATGTGGTGAATGGTTTTACCGCGGTAAACTCGAGATCTTCGTGCTTCAACTTTTGAATCATTTCGTGCAGAGCCTCCGGTTCCATTTAAGGGTCGACACCCTTTAATAGAACCGTTACGCTCTTCGTTTGTTTCGGCGTGAACGAGTAAAATTCCGCAGTGATTCTTTTGAAGACCTCTTTAATTTTGTCGTCATCTGCCACCGTATATGTTTGAATGGCATGCCTGTTACCTGCCAGTCTTTTAACTACAGAATTGTTTCCTATGGCTAGGTTACAAAGACATACCAATTCCTTACAGTCAACATCTATGGTGTTGATTGGTGGCATCTTTATTTTTCCGCTGTTATTGTTGCTTTGCTGCTGCTGTGTTGCTTGCTGTTGCGTTGACCGCTTTTGTGTTGATAGTTGCTATCGAAGTTGATGTTGCTGTTGGCCGACTTTTGGCTTTGACTTTTGTAGTTGTTGCGGGTTTTGTTCTTGTTCGAGCGCCGCTATTTTTTTCTTCCGGCGCCTCTCTTGTAATCGGGCTCTTGCCATCGCAAGTTTCGCCTCCACTTCACTTATCTCTTCCTCTTCATCCTCAGACTCTGAGGATGCAAGAGAAGCGAATGAATTATTTGCCCCATATATGTTAAAGTTGGAGGGGTAGGGGAGCTCACTGTCGTCCGCCAATTGTTGATCTTTTATCCATTGTCAATTTCGCGGTTTTGCTTCGCGTCACAATGGAGTTTTTCGGAGCACCTTTCGCGTTATTTAATGCACTGAGAGAAACTGGTTTGTCACTTTTAACTTTCGTTTTTGTTGTTTTATTGATTTATTGTACTCTATGTTTATTGTAATTTGTGTTTATATTTATCTTTAAAACTCAGTTCAGACATTCACTGAATACATAATTGTGCACGGTACTGTATCTTGATTTATTGAAATAACTTTTATTTAATGTGTTCTATTTGTTAACACTGGGTTGTCCGTTTGACGGCATTTCTAAACTTGAGGTACATATGTCTTTTGCGCAAGGGATGTTTATAAATTTTTTAACAAATGAAGGCGTTAAATCCTCGGAAAGTTTTGTTCGATTGAAGGCACAGCTTGGTGATGGAACACTGTGATAGTTGGCGGTATTTATCACAATATATGAATACCGACTTCTTTACCATAGAACATAGCAGTGACCTTAGAAAGATTAAGTTTCAAGTTTGAAGACGCTACGTTGTTTATTAATTGTTTGACAGCCAACAATTGGTCATCGTTATGTGATTAAATACTTTCATTTGAAGGGACTTGGTGCAACCAATATCAAAGTCGAGCTAGATTCTACTTTGGGGGACTCTGCATGTTTAAGTGATGGTGTACGAGCTGCGAAGACGAAATAAGCGGTTGACCAAATAAGATGAAAAGAATCCACAAAATGGTATAGCATGACAGTCGAATAAAAGTGCGCGAGTTAGCAGAAATGGTAAGCATTTCAAAAAGTGCTGTACATCGCATAGTGTCGCGTTTGCTCACAATCGAACAAAAACAGCGCGGTGAGGATGTTTCAACCGAGTGTTTGGCTATGTTCCGCCACAACAAAGCTAAATTTTTGCATCTATTCATAGCCGCAAAGACGGTTTCATCTGCAGGCAAGGTTATGGCCTCGGTTTTTTGGCATGCGCGTGGTATATTATTAATTACCTTGAAAAAGGAAAAACCATCAACTGTGAGAATTATGCGAACTTATTACAGCGTTTGAGTGATGAAATTAGAGAAAAAGGCTATATTTGCCGAAAAAAGGGTGTTGTTGCATCACAACAATGTGCCCTATTCGCCAGATTTAGGACCCTCGGACTTTTTTCCTTTCAAAACTTGAAGAAATGACTCGGTGAAGAGGTGATCTCTGTAGTAGATGGCTATTTTGAGGAGCTCGGCGTTTCTTACTATAAACCGAATATCGAAGCTATTGAACATCACTGGCAAAAGTCTATCGAGCTAAAAGGAGCCTATCTTGAGAAATAAATAAAGTTTTTGGCAAATATTTTGTTTCCTTTGTCAGCCCGATTAATTCTGAGACAGCCCTCGTATCAAAGGGAGTTTCCATCAAATGTGGATAGTTTGATTATTTATAAAATGTGTTACATTTCAAACAAATAAAAATATAAATAAGAAATCAACTGAATGAAGGTATAATATTTATCGTCACATTGAATGCTTAATTGTACTCAAGCACATAGAAAAATAGAAGGTGTCAGAATCATATTATTCCAAATTTAAAGAAAATATAATAACAATTTTTTCATCGTTAGAAAAAAACATAACATCCGTGATTCCCTTAACAAATAAACACCAACGCATAGACCAGGCATACGACATTCGCTCGGACTGTCTTTCTAGTCATGGTCAATGGGTCATTTAAATTTGATCAGGGAGGTCCTTAAGACTATCGATATTTTGGCAGGCAAACATGTAGATTCTTCAAGAATAAATAAGGCTTTGGCGAAATATGATTCGGATGTATTATCTAATCCGGGAGTAAATATGACAAACAATATGTTGCGCATTGATCCCTAAAAATCATTAATTCATTTAGTGTTTCTACTTTCTAGATAAGCTGCAGTTAAAAACATGAGCGATTGGGGTGAAATGCTACCAGTAAATAACCGTGTTATGCTTGCAACATACGACAACAATTACTCATGCACCAAAGTCGTACGATCAAAAGGCTATAGCGTGAAGCTTTCCCTTTATAATATTCACCCCTCCCATGTCTGTCTTCATATGAGTATAGCTGGGAGGCGCCTTGATATAGGAACTGTGGCGGTTCCGCCAAACCCCATGGTACACTTACCTAAAAACCCCCATAACCTTATCCCAAGTCGCATACATTTTTGCTAATGCAATCGCATTAGGCACCTGAAAATGCTTCACACATTAATTAGATCAAAGCTATAAACGTAAAGTCCCTGTAAAGAAAACTTACCTTTTCATGCATCTCATCGCATACAATTTTCCGTAAGATTTCTTTCCTTGCTTATTTGGAATTCCAAACCAATTTGGCACCTTCGGTACAAGACAATTCCTGTAAACAAAATGATTCGGTTTGCATACAATGTAACCGTCATGACAGGGACCATAAATATTGCGCCGTCTATTTTCCAACTTCGCCATGTGTACGATAAGGTTCTTTACGTACACATTGGCCGGCGACCTCTTTCTCCCAGCAATAAAATTCTCTAACTTGCACCATGTGCAACCAGAAGAACGCTGTTCCTACATAGGTTTCCTGCGATACCATAAACAATTCATATCGTTTGTGGTATCCGGAAAACATTTTTTTCATTTGCTATTGTTTTAGCCGACCCTCATTACCGAACGATGCATAAGCAAACCAATTAACATCCGACGAGTTCGGTTTTATTTTCTTTACCGAAATCGTATCCTATGAATGCACATTATGCCCTTTCTTTGTTCTAGGTTCGTTCTCATCCATGAAAGAACCATGCACACACATCACTGCACTAAAGAGTGCATTTCTGTGGCGGTCACACCCTTAAGAGAATCGTTTTTCTCTCTCTTCCCTTTTCTTAACCCTAACCTAGGATGGAATTCATGTCAGAGTTCTATCCTCGGTGAGTCGTTTTTGCATCCACTGACCGCCACGGTGACGCGGCTATAGTCGAGTGCTGGTTTGTCGATTAAAGTTATAAAAAAAAACCAATCTCGTATTAATAATTAGCTTCTCGGAGTATAAGATCGCTAACATATTTAATAATGTTTTGGAACAAAAATAACGATTGTGAAATATGAGAACCTTTAGTAATAAATAAAAGTTCGTGTCAATTATAGAGACAAACTTGAGTGTTTTATTTTCTCCTCTCTTCCGGTGGGCGGCGTGTTGTCGAGGTTTGTGTTAGTGCTTTCCCTTTGATGTCAGCGGCGGAACTTTAGTGACAATTCATAATTGGAGGAGGAAGTGAACCAAGTACCCATGCTGGTACATACTCCCTCCCCACTAACTATTTTTTTTTTCGTTTTTTGCTGGAAAGTTGATACAAATTGTGGCTATAAAACAACGAAACTACTGCTATAAAACATTTTATTTTAAATTCACAAATATTTGGTTATCATCGCCATCAGTGGCAACCCTTAATAGTGAGAATCATCACGTAAGGAAGATTAAGTTGACCAGGCACGTAGCGATAACAGGTACCTTCAGAATCGCCCATAGAATTCTTAACGAATGACCAACGGGAAGAGATCGATGGGAAGGCCTCGCCGAGAATGGAAGGACAATGTCAGTCGTGAACTCAATAGAAACTTATGAAGGTTTCTAGCTTGCCATGTTCAAAAATTAAAGGTTGTTGCTCTTGTGCACCGGTGCAGAAGTCTCTAAATTTACTATAATATTTGAAGACTTTTTTTTCGCATCAGAATTGCGTTTTAAGAAAACTTTAAGATTCTAAAAACGTTGGCGACCACCCAAGTCTACCGGAGACATAAGGTCGTCGCTTCTCACTCGATGAGGCAGGGCAGCATACGCACAAACATAAACGCCATCTAAAATTAATTACTTGCATCCGTTGTGTTCTCGGCTTCAACAATCTTGCAGACAATTCGCGTTTCAACCCCCAGCCATCGGTCATTTATCATCTAAATATCAGAGGCCACGTCCCTGCCTGCATAAAAGTCTCACATAAACCCCCAACCAAATTTAATTAACAAAAAACCCCAAATTCCCTCAGAATTGCAAAATGCCAACATTAATCAAGGCAGGCGCTCGTCCATCCATTCTACGAGATGAACTGTGTGAACATTTCGCTAAAGTCTCACCTCATCACATTGTCGTCTTTGGGTGCGCGCCAAGTGACTAACTAAGTCCAAACCACACAAGTATCTTTGAAGTAGCACTGCGAATGCCAAACACATCGCACCTTTAGTCACCTTTGCTGTACCTGTTATGGCCCAAGAGAGCTTTCCCCGTAGGCATTCTAGTCTTAAAAATAGAGTCCTTGCATGGCGGCAAGCGTTGATGTGACAACATGAACAGATCTTCTGAGGTTAGACGACGGCCTGCGGCGATCCGCTCGATACACAATCCCAGTGATGCACATTTTTGATCATTCTCTCTGCGGATCGCGAAGCTGGCTTGCTCTCTCCTCCTTTAATTCTGCCATAAATCACTGAAAGCAGCGAGAGTTTGTCTTAATTAACGCGAACGCTTCAATGGGAATGAAATGTGGTCTTGTCGGCGGTGCAAAGTGCGATCACACGAGGTGACACTTGTTCCAATTAATAGCATCGCGTACACGCCGATGGAGTGGAGGACCAAAAATCATACCACCACATTCCGTTTGATATATTGGGACCCTGCTTTGTCTGGACCACACAGCTTCCGTTCACATATTTTCAGAGGTTCTCACCCGAATGTGTACTTAAAGTCATTACAGTGTCAGATGGGGAAAAATTCGGATGTTATGGGGCAGACATCTCAGTTTACTTTTCAGCGAAGATTGACAGCATTGAGAACACCCAAGCAGTTCTACGGTGATCAAGACGAAGGCAAGGCGCTGATAGCGATATAATTGGTTGAAGGCGATGATAGAGACCTCGTGTCAAATGCAATTCAATTGGCTTCTCGCCAGTACTAAGCCCCACATTCGATTGATCGGCATTTCCGATGTTCCGTGGATTCGCTTTCAAGTGGCTAATCTGATTTGAACGGTTGAATGCGGCCGTTTTACGGGGAATGTGTTCTGTAATTTTAAGAGAACCTTTTACAAAGTACTGGCTGGTAGTCATTCGCGGTCTGACTAAGAGACTAAAGGTTATTGATATCAAATTACAGGCAGGAACATGCTCTAAGTTGGGAATGAGACTACCCAAGTGGGACTGTTCTATTTACTGATTTGCGCCGCATTTTTAAATAGCACATCTATAACATAAAACGCCACTTTATTTATATATAAAAAAGCAAAAAATTCATGAAGGGTGCGAACTTCTACTAACTCCAATCTCTGTAACTTGCTCAATTTGCGAACATGGTTGCAATGAATTTCTCATTAAACTAACAGTTCAACCAACGTACAACATTCCTATGTTGCAACCTTCGTATAAACTCAGCAAGAAAATCGTCTATGCCATTCCGCCAACGTATGCGTGGTTTCTCCTCCGGTATCGTCCACTATGTATTCTTCTGTAAAAGACGCATAAGTCACCTTTATTTAATCACGCCACTTACCGTTCATAACAAAAGAAGATATTGGATCGGAAAGATCTTATTGTACAATGATATAACATCCCGTTATATTTTGATATACATGTACATTTCGTATAATCCCCAAACTACTTAGTTGTCTACATATCAGTCGAACATACGCATAATTTCGCATGAATTCACTGTTTCTCGTCCTGGAAATCGGAAGCGGAAGGTGGTAAAAGTTAAAGAATTGAGGACGGTGGATTTTGGAATTTTTTTACATATTGCTAAGTGATGTGGTGCATAGGAATACATGATTCATCTGCGTGCTGTAGGAGGAAAAATGTAATAAGAAGCTCGCCTGTTAGTCGAGGATAAACGTTGTGAAGTTCTGTTAAAAAACAGGGTGAGGTCAAAGTCAGAATTAATACCTTTGTGTGTATTTACATTTTATATATATTTTTTATTTATTTTTTCTCTTAACTTTTTGACGTACTTGCTATGCAACAAAGAGGGGGATGGGAGCGAAAACACAAAACACTGTCACTGATTGCTTTTAACCAGGTGAAGGCCAGGACGATCCTTGTCCCTGTTCAATCCAAGTTGACATGCAGTCTCCACGTGACACCCCTGGATAGCTACTTTGGCACCCGCCAAGTAGTGAACCAATACATGCAGCGATATCCTGCGAAAGGTTGGGGTTGGTGCAAGGCTAATAACCTTGCCCGTATAAACAAATTATTATGTAAAATTTGTCAAGCCTCGGATATGGACCGGATACACGACGACGACCACGGAAACGAAAATGGCTAAACGATTTAGGAATTGTCTCATGGAACGTCCCCTAACTATTCAGGGCTCGAGCTGCACAGCAGCTAGCCGATGCCCTGTCCGAATATAAGGCTGACATAACAGCATTACAAGAAATAAGATGGACGGGGAGTGGTGTTGTTCAAAGAAACGAGTGTGACATTTATCACAGCTGTCATGCAAAACACTATGTGCTCGGGGTAGGCTTTCTAGTCAGCCAAAAACTGACGCATGCCATTATCGGCTTTAGTGCAATAAACGAAAGGCTATGCGCTCTTCGCGTGTGAGGCAACTTTAAGAATATAAGCGTCATAAACATTCACGAACCTAAGATGAGTCCCCTTACGACGAAAAAGAAGAATACTATGAGAACGTCGAACGGGCCTCAATGCTACCCAAGATGCGATACGAAAATCGTTCTTGGTGATTTGAATGCCAAAATAGGTCGATAACCAGTAATGATAATGGACTACGAGTCGTTGCGAGTACCAGGTTTCCGCGTAAAGATATTCACAAAGCCACCTGGGTATCAACTGATGGAGCCATTCGCAAACAAATTGACCACGTGTTGATAGATCGCCGCCATCCTCAAACCTGATGACGGTACGAACGTACCGAGGTGCCAGCGTAGACTCGGATCACTATCGTGTTGGTATAGTGTTCAGAGCGCGGATTGCATTACGGAGACGTATAGCATACGCGGGTCATGTTGGATCAACGCGGCTGCCTTACGCAATGAGAACACCAGCAAGACCATTGGTCATGCGTTAAGACCCACCCTCGAAGAGCTCGACGGAGGGAGAGTAAGTCCTGGGGCCAGAATGTCGGGCGTCGAAGAGAGATGCACACGCCTTAAGAATACTTAAGAGTACATCTTAGGCAGTAGTCGTAGAGATCGGAGCAACTGGTTTGTTGACGAATGGAAACAACCGATGGACTCCACAGACAACAGAAAAGTGCCTGGGAAAAACTCTAGTCTGTGAAATAGAGAAAAGCAGGGGCACCAGGCGCGGAAGTTCTACCAAATAATCCGCAGTATGACGCAGTATTCACCACACTGCACTTACTGCAAGGATAAAGAGGGTAATCTGATCACCGATCCCAAAGGCATTCTGGAGCGATGGGAAGCGCACTTCAATGAATTGGTAATGGTCAGCTCACAGAAGAATTGGAGGCTCCACCAATGCAAAATCAAAACCAAATGCTACCGCCACCAAGCATTAAGGAAAGAGTAAATGCCATACGACAGCTTAAATCAAATAAAGCCCCGGAACTGATGGCATACCAGTTGAGCTGATCAAACAAGGAGGGACAGCAGTACATCACGCAATTCATGAGATCGTGGTGCACGTATGGGAGCAAGAGGGGATGCCCGAAGATTGGCCTGGTGGAATAAATTGCCCCATACATAAGAAGGGAGATATCACAGTGTGCGGCAACTATAGGGGTATAACATTGCTGAGTACCACCTATAAGATACTCTCCACTATCCTACAAAATCGGATAGCCCCATACGCTAAATTCATCATTGGTTAATATTATTGTTGCTTCATCGCAGGCAAATCAGTGATTGATCAGATATTCACGCTTAGCCAGGTGATGGAAAAATGTCTAGAATTTAAGATTCCATTATATCGTCTATTCACAGACTTTAAGGCCGCCTACGACAGCATAGCCCGGGTAGAAATACATAATGCCGTAAGAGAGTTCTGCAGTCCAAACAAATTGATACGACTTTGTAAGTTGACCATGACCAACGTAACTAGTCAAATAAAAATAACGGGATTGCTGTCCAAACCAATAAACATTTTTAATGAACTGGGACAAGGGGACGGTCTGGCCTGCCTCCTCTTCAACCTGGCGTTGGAGAAAGCAATCCGTGACTCTGGCGTTATAACTAGAGGGACTATTGTGATCTAGTCCAGCCAGATACTTGCCTACGCAGATGACATCGACATCATCGGTATATCCGAATCGCCTATACATCATTTCTTCACACAGATCGAGCAGGCGGCACAAAAACTGGGACTGCACATTAATTAGGGGAAAACTAAGTACGTGGTGGCAACTTCTGCAAAGAGAAGACCTAACGTTGGTCAAACTATCAGGGTAGTGGAACACGAATTTGAAGTAGTGCAATCAATAGTATCAGCCGATAACAATATGGAAGAAATGTATGGATCCGAGACATGAGTGCTCAATAAACGGCACTCTGAACTCTTAGTCGCGTCCGAGAGGAAGGTCTTAAGGAGAATTGTTGGCCCCATATGTGAGGGTGGACGATTTCGGAGACGCTACAACCATGAGTTGTACGCGATCTACCTTGAAGTTAATGTTGTAAGAAAAATCAAGCTCAGTAGACTCCGGTGGGTGGGACACCTAGCTCGAATGAGCGAAGAGGAGCCTGGCCGAGTATCCTTTGTGGCAGGCTGTATGGAAGGAGACAGCGCGGCAGAGCTTGCCTACGATGGAGGGATGGTATAGACCAGGACGCCCAGAGCCTGGGAGTGCCAAACCGGATGACATCGGCCCGAAATCGGGAACGGTGGAGAGATTTGTTAAATAAGGCCAAGACCGGATCCTGGTTGTAGTGCCGATGATGATGATGATGATGATGATGATGATGATGATGATGATGATGATGATGATGATGATGATGATGATGATGATGATGATGATGATGATGATGATGATGATGATGATGATGGTGATGATGATGATTATGATGATTATGATGATGATGATGATGATGATGATGATGATGATGATGATGATGATTATGATGATTATGATGATGATGATGATGACGATGATGATGATGATGATGATGATGATGCTATACAACAAGTGCTTGAACTCTAGCTTATCCATATTAAATCATAACTTACTGGTCCCAAACGTATACTCTTAGCCAGGGGTGGCCAACGTTTATGGAAGCAAGGGCGCACTTAAAAATGAACGTGGAGGGTGGAATAATATGTAATGCGGGCACAACAATATGTAATACAATTTTTATACGTTTATTGTTAAAGTTATTTTTTCGTACATGGCAAAATAATTAGCAGTAATAAAATAAATATATACAGGATGCCGTTAACAATTTATTGAATTCCATGAAATAATAATTTTTTCGTAGTGGAATTAAGTACCTATACTTTATTCTATATAGAGTTATTTAATGTCAATAAGTAATTACGTGAAGATTTCAATTAATAAATAAGTAATTACAAGAAACCGGTTGTAGTACCATTGATGATGATAATTACAAGAAAATTTTGCATAAAAACTGGAATTTCATGATTGGAATATGTTAAAATAAGAAAATAATTTTAATTTATCGGGAATCGTGCGGTAGGTGCATAATTACTCGCTTAAACACAAGGTCATAAATTATTGCTTTTCGGCCTCTTTTTTACCTATAAACAAATTTATTGTTTATTTATTAAAACAAAGAAATTTTGGAATGTAAAATATTTGCCTTTTTTTTGTGTTAATTTTCCCTTTTAGTTTGCTTCTTTTTAGTTATTTGTTGTATTTATTAGTTCTTTCCATGATACTACAGATATAATTGATATATTTTCAACGTCTTTAAACATGTACTTAAAATTATGTCTAGATTTGTAATTATTTGTTTAATATGGTTTCAAAATAATGTTAAGCTTATTTTTGTGTTACAGTCCTTAATGTGTGCGTGTTTACATATTTAGATCAAATGTGAACGATGAATAAAAAGAATAACAATTTATTCTTACATATTACTATTGTATCCTCTTAAGGATTAAAACGAAAATTATAATGAACGATATACTAAGTTTTTAAAAGGTAATATAAGGGACAATTAAAATATTATCCTTTTCCTCGGTTCGCGGTCCTAATTTTTTTAATATATATTTTTTTTTATTTTTCATGTTTTATATACCTATTTTATCTATATGAATTAATTTTAATTACTAATCTACTTACATATGTTCTCATTTTAACAGTTTTGTGTGTTTTTTATTTTATATTATATTTATTTGGATATATTGGTATATATTAAAATTTTTTATGTATTCGATATAATTTACAACATACAAACTAATTAAATTTGAAAATTTATATATTATATATATATATATATATATATATATATATATATATACATATATATATATATATATATATATATATATATATACATATATGTATATATATATTCTTTTTTTTACATATGTAATGAAGCCTACATAAATAGAATGGATAATTTTCTGCTCAAGTCAAGAGGACATTTTGCGAGAGCAGTAATCTCATCCAATGACTAATGACGTAACTTTCGGGGCTTATTCTCCAACTACTATGTACTTTGAGAACGCGCGTCGGAACGGCTTTGTTCCACCAGAGGCGTTCCTTGAACTGGACATGAATGGGCTTATATAGGATGGTTCGGGAATTAGGCTGATCTATCATATAAGTAGATCGCCCGTAGACGGGCGATTGTACTACGGTCGGGAAGTCACGCGCACAGCAGTAGGGCTATCTCCCCCAGAGACCGGGACGATAATATTAAACATCAACCGTTTTTTTTTTGTTTTATATCCACATTTATTTAACAATTCAATTACATATTTTACTTAACACTAAATGTTAACTTTTATTTTACTAATATCATTTTTACATTAACTTACTGGCTCTTCGCAAGCACTCTAAATTATGCATTGTCATTTTCAGCGTACAATAACTGTTTTATAACATGTCACAATAATTGATATGTTTTCTTTATAAAATGTATTCTATTTTTTTCTATATCATGTATTATTTATAATTTTTTTTTTTAATTACATATGGGGGTTGACAAGCAAAATAAAATATCAAAATACGAAACAAAACGGACAAACATAAACGAGGAATGCAAATAAAAATAAAAAATAAAAAATTAACATTAACTTAAAAACAAATATAAAAATAATAGGGAATTGAGAATAGGGGGGAGGAGAGTGGTGCGCCAGGGGGGCATACTATGTTTGGGGACGTGTAGTCCTTTCTTCATCACTGATCCACCACCAGTTGGGATGGGTTCGATCTTTTATTGATTTATCTCTTTCACCGGTCACCAGACTAAAACGCAGGCGATCTGGAAAATTAGAGATATCGTTATCGTGGAGAATTCGTTTATCCCTGGCACCACGGAAAGCGTGGTAAATAATAGAGACTCCACGTTTGTCTTGGATAAGTCCTTTTTTATCCAGGAAAGGGAGCGCTTCTGGGGGAATGAACCCATTCTGGAGAGTACTCTCCATATATATATCATTGTGATAGAATGCTCCCGAAAAGAGATCATTTTCACTGCACATTGCCCAAGTTGTGTGACCACGAATAATTTTGATAATGAAGTTATCTATTCTGTTTAGTCCTGATTTGTCATACAGGACTTTATTGGGATAGTATTTCTTATACTGCGACTCTGGGCTTTTATACTGTGACGCATATGACAATCAGTACTGGAATCTTCGAGAAAGTCCGAAACAAAGTACTAGATTATTTTAGGAAATACTGGAAAACTGGAATAGAACATTCAAGACTATGGAACGGACGGAAACGATACACCAAATCAGAATGAGGAAAAACGGTATAAATAAGTTATAAGGAGAAAGTGAAGCACGTGAAAGTGTGTTGTGACGATGTCAGATCGACATTTGGAGGATCTTCGCGTTCCTGAGTTGAAGAAGGAACTTGAGGACCGGAATCTGGATAGCAGAGGACAGAAGCAAATTCTTCGACAGCGTCTGCAAGCAGCAATGGAGAAAGAGGGTATTGATGTCGACACAGATGTTTTTGCGATTGCGCCAGACTGCCCGGATGGAGAGGAAACAGCGAGTCAAGATGGTGCCAATGTTACGGAGAAGAGTTCGCCACAGTTGGACATTTCGGAGATGTTCAGGATGATGATGATAAAACTCGACACCGTAAATTCACAATTCGACGCCCAAAATACAAAGTTGAATGCCCAAACGCAGTGGATGAAATGTAATTTTCAACACTTTAAGGCAGAAATTCAAAACGAAGTAGAAAATCTGGATCTAAAAGTCACCGATGAAATAACGCGAATCGAAAAGAGACTTGAATGTGTTGAGAGACATAAGACATCGCCTAGCAATCAACATGACTACAAAGATACAAGGATGCAACCGCCAACCTTCGATGGAACGGGACCCTTCTCCGTATTTATACGTCAGTTTGACGCCGCGGCCAATTATAATAAGAGGTCGGATGAGCAAAAGTCAATATCACTAATCTTGTCGCTCCGCGGGGCGGCTGCAGAATTGCTACAAACCATACCAGCAGAGAAGCAAACAGATTTCGAAGCGATAAGAGACGGCCTTGAAGCTAGGTATGGCGACAACCACATGCAGCAAGTCTACCGCATGCAACTGCGTAGCAGAACGCAGAAACCTGGAGAAAATCTTCAACAGTTGCAGGCAGACATTGAACTATTGGCAAACTTGACTTATACAAATATGACTAAAGAATTTCTGAACGAGGTAGCAATGGATGCATTTATAAACGCGCTCCAAGATCGGGACTTGCAACAGGCCGTTCGTTTGGCGGGAAAGAAGACGATTCATGAAATACTGGCGTTCGCATTGGCATATGAATCTGCTAAACTGGCTATCAGGAGTACATATAGAGCCCGAGAAATGTCCATCCAGGAACGTTCCTGCCAAAGAATCGGGCATGTACAACGGAGAACCCCGAGACCTGTTATGAAGTGCTGGACATGCGGCGGAGTCGGCCACATCTCTGTTGACTGTAGGAAACGTCGACGAATGAATGAAACATCGAGTGAGAATTGTTGTTCATGCGCTTGTCATAAGAGGAGACTATCAACGGAACAACCTGAGGTGAAGAAAACATTGTACCTGTCAGAGTACTAAATGCGGCCGAAGAGCCGGTCGCAATAAGAAAAGGAGAGTTAACCACAGAATGTGCATCCGTATCAATGATAAGCTCAATTCAGCAAGGGAAGGTGCATAATAACGCTGATGTTCTATCAAGAAGACGATGTAAGCCAGATTTTAAATATTGTCATAAAGCGGAAGAGAAAGAAGAGGTGTACGACCTGTGAAATGTACACGTAGAAGTACAAGATGGGTGGACGAGTGATGCCATACGCGCAGCTCAACTTCAGGATGAAGATATGTCGCTAATTCTGGAATACAAAGAAAAGAACGAGCGGCCAACTTGGAACAATATTTCCAACAAGAATGGAACATTTAAGGCATATTGGGCACAATGGAATTCCATGCTGGTGGAAGATGGTATTCTTAAGCGTAAATGGGAAGGCTCGGACGGAAAATCCCATCGAATGCAGAGTCTAGTCCCACCAACAAAAGTGAAAGATGTTCTAACAGAAATGCACGACGGGGCCTCCGGTGGACATTTGGGAGTTAATAAGACACTTTCAAAACTACGATCTCTTTTTTACTGGCTTCACATGAGAGATGACGTCGAGTCTTGGTGTAGGAAGTGCACAACTTGCACTGCGACCAAAGGACCAACGGCAAAACCAAGGAGCGCTATGAAGCAGTACAACGTGGGTGCCCCTTTCGAGCGAATTGCGATTGACATCTCAGGACCATTCCCAAAAACAAACGAAAACAACAAATACATGTTAGTTATCATGGATTACTTCAGCAAGTGGGTAGAAGTCCTTCCAATTCCAAACCAAGAAGCAACAACCGTCATTGAGCAGCTAATCAATAATTGGATCAGCAGATATGGAGTTCCCTGTGAGCTTCATTCCGATCAAGGCCGAAATTTCGAATCACAGATATTTCAAGGCATCTGTGCGGCACTGGGCCTAAGGAAAACCAGGACCACACCCTTACATCCACAGTCAGACGGAATGGTCGAAAGGTTCAACCGAACAATGAAAGAGTACTTATCGAAGGTCGTTAGTGATCACCAAAGAGATTGGGACAAATATGTACAAACCTTTCTCATGAGCTATAAATCGGCTAATCACGATACGACAGGCCATTCTCCAGCAAGAATTATATTTGGACGGGAGATACGATTACCAGCCGATCTGCGATTCGGAATACATCCAGACGCCATAGACAAGACCGAAGACTACGTAGCCAAATGGAGAAATCGCCTCGATGAGATTCATCATTTGGTTCGAAAGCAAATCAAGGTATCCAGTGACAGGATGAAAACCATGTACAACCTTCGAGCCAACACATCCGGATTTAATGCAGGCGATAACGTGTGGTTTTATAACCCTCATCGGCAAAAAGGAAGGTCTCCGAATTTGCAGCAACATTGGGAAGGACCGTATAAGATTCTCACAAGAATTAACGACGTTGTCTATAGGATTCAGCGAAGACCGAACGCCAAGATGAAAGTGGTACATCGTGACCGTCTGGCGAATTTTGTTAACCCAGGAGATCAGTGAACTTAGTTCGGGACGAACTAATCTAGGCGGAGGGTAGTGTGACGCATATGACAATCAGTACTGGAATCTACGAAAAAGTCCGAAACAAAGTACTAGATTATTTTAGGAAGTACTGGAAAACTGGAATAGAACATTCAAGACTATGGAACGGACGGAAACGATACACCAAATCAGAATGAGGAAAAACGGTATAAATAAGTTATAAGGAGAAAGTGAAGTACGCGATAAGTGCGGAAGTAATAAGTAATGAGTACTCGTAAGAAGTAAGCAGTAAAATACGCGATAAGTAAGGAAGCGATAAGTGAAGAAATCGTTGTGTACGGTAAAAGTAACGGTTGAGATTAACGGACTAATAAAGTGCTATATTAATTCAAAATCGATATAACGGCTCTTATTTATTCAAAATAATTAATCCAGCGAACCATTAAGCTCGCTATAATACATTCCGAGGCGAGAACGCAAACACTGCCTCTCGAACACCCGAAACTTCTCCATGTAAAATGGGGATATGTTGTACCATACCGGGCAGCCATACACCAATATTAGTCGGATGAATGTTGAGTATAAAATTATTTTCACCTTGGGGTCCTAGAGTACTACTACGGAAGATTCTTCGTGTCATTGCATATGCGTTTTTAGCTGCTGCTGTATGCTTATCAAAGTAAAGATACTGATCAAGCCAGATTCCAAGGTAACTGACTACAGTTTTTACTTGTAGAGGAAAATTATTACTTCCTGCAATAGAAAATGTTTTCCACTACCGTTTTGTATCCCTCGATGCACTGGACAGCGGCGTTCTGAAAAGGATAGTCTCTGTTTTTTTGGAAATTTATTTGTAATTTCCAGTCGTCGCAAAAACGTTTGATTTTGTTGATTTCATTTTGCAGAAGTCTGTTGATGACATCAATCTTTTCTCCAGATCTATACATCACAATGTCGTCGGCATACGCAATTACATGGTTGAGAGAACCCACTAGATCACTAGTGTAAATGTTAAATAAAATGGGAGAATTCACTGCTACCCGTTGTAGACCGTTTTTGATGTGGAAAGTCTTGTCAGTGATTATATCTCCACATTTCACTACAAATTGTTTACCCATTATCATATCGTAGATAATCATCATCATCATCATCCTCGGCACTACAACCTGGAACCGGTCTTGGCCTTATTTAGCAAGTCCTGAGGCTTGTCAAACTTTCCATAATGATCTGTTTTTTCCGGGCAAGGTCATTAGTCTTGCGCCAGAGACTCCCCGACGGGGAATCGAACCCCGGTTTCCCGCGTGACAGGCGGGTATACTAACCAGTATACTATTGAGGAGCTATATCGTAGATAATGTATAATAAATATTCGGGCATACCTAGATTTGATAATTTATATAACAGCCCTTTTAAGCATACCGTGTCGAAGGCCTTTTCAAAGTCAACCAAACAGGCCCCTGTGCATTGTCGCTTCGCCTTGTTCCACTATATGTCGGAAACAAGTTTTGTCGCTGCATGAACTGTGTCATGTTGCGATCGGAAACTAAACTGGTTGTTCGGAATAATACCATTTTCCTCACACCAGTAAGTCAATGCTTTATTTATAATTTTCTCGAATACCTTGCTGATGTTCGGAAGCAAACTAATCGAGCGAAGATAGGCTGGATTGCTGCTGTCCTTGCCCTTTTCGGGGATGGGGTGGACTACTGCAGATTTCCATTGGATTAGATAATATGCATTGCTTAGAGCGTTATTGAACAAAATAGTGTAAACCTTCACTACTTCAAGAGGTAAATGCTTTAGAACAATGTTTGGAATACTATCTATTCCAGAAGATTTTTTGTTCTTAATCGATTTAAGAATGTTCGTCAGTTCATCCTTGTGTACAAATATGCTAGTGTTTAGATCTCTAAGTGGGGAATCCGCTCTATTATTTTCACTAAAGATAGTGAAACTTCGACTTAAGAGACGCCAATTGTTAAGTTCATTGCGTAGCGAAATATGTTTTTGGAGAGCCCTATTTTCTATATATCTATACACTGCTTCGAAACAAGCACCATTTGAGTTCGCCTTTTTTTGCGGGTCCTCGACTATTATGAACTCTTCGTTACAGTTTATGTGTTCCAGGGTAAGTCCTGCGTTCAGCAGAGTTTGACAATTCTCGGGAGTCCGCGGAACTCGCAGACATGGGATGTCATTAAAATCTTTCCTTCGAAAGACTTTATTTATTTGAGGGAACATATACGGTCCACTAGCGTTAATGGCTCGAATTCTGTTGTTCCAGTTTTCATTAATTACTGATCTGTAGTTGTCATGGATCAGTTTTTGAAGATTTTTAATTAGTGACTTAATTGTTTTTGTTTCCTGGCTATTTGGATCGCTGAATTGTCTGTAGAGCAGTTTTAACTTAGAGAGCAGAATACTCGTTTGCCTATACAGCTCGTCGATCGTTGCGTTTCTGTACCGGTTTGTATGGCTCTCGATGTGAGACACTTTTGGGATAGAACGATTCATTGTATCAGTAACAATGTTGTTCATCGTCGAAAGATAATGATCAATTTCGTCATTATGAAGATTTCTGTCAGTTGGTGGATCTATGCCATTGGAGCGTAATTCTCTTTTTATTATCCGATCAAAGCTCGACTAGTGTGCTTTTCCGAAATTAAAAGAATGTATCTGTTTGTACTGTTCAAGTAGTGAAGGTTCGTTTGGGACATATATTACAGCACCAAGCCGTAATTATCGCTATCGTATTCGATTGTACCAATCCAATTTCGAGTAGTTACATCCGTATCTAATAATTGTATTCGCTCGTCCAGCAACAGTAAATCCAAGAAGGAATTTCCTCTTGGGTATGACGGCGTACTTGTAGCGTATAATTCTAGTTTATGTTCGATAGCGTTTGTTTGCCACCAGTCGAACAACACATTGCCTCTTGTGTTTGTGATAAGGTTACCCCAAGTACTGTGCTTTCCGGCGCAAGACTAATGACCTCACCCGGAAAAAAACAAATCATTCTGGAAAATTTAACAAGCCTCAGGACTTGCTAAATAAGGCCAAGACCAGTTCCCGGTTGTAGTGCCGATGATGATGATGATGATGATGAAGTACTGTGCTTGGAATTGAGATCTCCCGCCATAAAGAAATAATTATTTTCCGAGTCTAACTTGAGACTTCGAAAAAGGGTATCAAGTTCATTGATAAACTGTAGTCACTGTGGAGATTCGGGAGCATGCGCAGAGATCACATATAGGTGCCTTTGACTTTTCAAAGGAATATCTATAACGCTGGCTTCTAGTACCTGGAACTTGTATACGTCTCTACTGTAGACGACTTTGTGTTGTAGACAATTTTTAACTAAGACAGCGACCCCGCCCCCCTGAGTGGAATTTGGACGATCTCGTCTAATTACTTTATAATTTGGGTACCCCAATTTGTGCCTTTGATTTAGCTTAGTTTCGCTAGCCACAAGCACATCTGGGCGTTCAGCTTCCAGCAGATTGCTGAGATCATTCCTTCTTTCCATGCGAATTAGTGAATTAACATTCACAGCAATAATTCTTAGGGTTAATTCAGCCGCAGTGAACGTTATGATTAGAGTGTGGGTTCGTCTGGAAACAGGGTCGAATAGATAGAATCTCAGTTCGAGCCACTTGTTTCATCAGTTTTTTTTCTATCATTTTGAATTTTTTATCAAACGCAGCAAACTGTCCTTGTATGGACAGTAATATTGCTGTTATATCAGTTTGTGCCCCTGGAGCAGGCGTTTTAATGATATTGCGTGATTGTTCTAAAATTGGTGATTTTTTTACACCAGTCATTTGTGCGTATGACACACTTGGTGCCACGAAGTTGTTGTAAGAACGAGTTTTCATCGTTTTCTCTTCTTCACCTTGCTTTTTTCTGGCTTCCAACTTTGATTTTAGTTGTTGGTACTTAGGGCAATCTCTAAAGTTAGCAGGATGACCTGAGTTGTTACAGAGGACACAGGATATTTCTTTCTTTATTTCTATCCGGGAGTTCTTTGGGCATTCTCCAATGATATGCTTATTTAGGCATTTGACGCATCTGAATTGCATATTGCAATTCGCTGCCACATGCCCGAAGCGTTGACAGCGCATACACTGCAATACACGGTCGGACTTCTTTATTCTCTCCCAACTTATTGTTTGGTGATTAATGTATTTAATATATCTAAGTCCATCAATTTTACTATTGGGGCTTAGCGACACAATCAAGAAAGGCAACTTACGGTTGCGATGTTTAGAATTCGTTGTAGAAAATGGTTTCACACCTGTACATTTCAAAGTATCGTTTTCGAAGCATTTTAGTTCTTCGAGCACCTTTTCGGGAGTAAAGGAAGGATCAACTCCTTTGAGGAGCATGGAGAGAGTTTTCTCCGATTTAGGGGTGTACATGTAGTACTCGCTTTTCGATTTCCCCAGTGCCGATTTTATTTTGCTATAGCCTTCTAAATCATCGCATGTTAAACTTATCTTAAAATTATTTATACGTTTTGTTTTAAAAGTTTTGCATGTCAACTAACCCAATTTTATGAGATCCTTTGTCTCCATGTAACTGATGTAGATAGGAGGTACTTTCTCCTTTTTTTGACTGGTACCTTCTACTGTTGGTGTGGTTTCTGCTGTTGATGTGGTTCCCGCTGTTGTTGTTGATGTGATTCCTGCTGTTGAGTTTCCTTATCTTGTCGTGTTTTCTTTGTCTTTGTGGGTTGCTGTTGTCTTTGTTCTTGCTGTTGTTGTTATACCAATTTCTTTTTTCTCTCGTTCTGGCTCAGATTGGTTTGTAGTTTAACAACTTCCTCCATTTGTTTATCCAGTTGTTGGTTTTTAAGACCAATCTCATGGATGAGTCTGTTGAGGACCCCAATCTGATTGCTGGCGTCTGCATTTGTTTCGCTGACAGCTAGTTCTTGGAATTGGTTTCAAGTCCCTGAGTATTGGGCACCATGGGTGGTGTCTTCGTCGTCACTGTTGACAATCAACGTGTCTGTATCCTTGTTGTCATTTGTTCTAAGACGTTTAGCCTTTAGAGTTACGTCTGTATTTTGCCTTCTCCCAAGCACCATTTTGGCATCCATTCGTTTTACGTCCATATTATGGACTCACTTTTTTTTATTGTTTTTTTTTTTTTTTATTGCGCGAGTGGCAAATAGATAATCACGTTCAGGAGTTTGTTTATTATATTGTGCACATACACAAACAGGAGCACTTCGTACGTCGCGTATCGGCACTAATTGTTTTTTTCATGTGTCCTTTGTATGCACACTGCTATTGTCTTTTTTCACAAATCAAAATGTATTGTCTTGTTCAAGTAATTGGTCTATCTGATTTCACTTTTAAGGCCTTTCCGTTGAAAGATTCGTTAACTCGCGTTTGTCGGTTGTCGATACGTCTACACCAGACGCCCGAGTACAACCGCACGGCTCGATGTCACATTAATTACTGAGAGTTGTGTGTGTTTGTGACATTGTGTGGACAAAGTTAATTAAATAAAGTGTTTAATAAAATTGACTGTATGATAAATCAGTGTTAAGTGTGAGCTATTGTGTAAGATTAAAAATTTACAATTCAACAAAGTGTGAAAGTTCAACAATAAAAACATTAAAATTAGAGTGTCCGTTTCATTCTAACGGAATTGATCGACTTAGGATGATTATTTGCCGAAGTGGCAAATAATCCTGCCGAAGTGTGTAAGCCACATAAGAAGTTCGGATGACAGAAGAAGGGTGTTAATACTTTTATTTAGGAATGCTTTCGTTTTCAGTAGTGGGGCTTAAAAATGGGAAATTTTTTTTTTACAGTAACGCACCCACAAAAAGGGCCTCTTCACACATTTTCCCGTGATACTCATCAAATAAACATAGTCATTCTTCAGCCGAACCACACGAATATGGAATGCTCTACCTGATCATGTGTTTCCTCGTCGTTGTAATGTCCAGGTAATAAAGACCAATATACATCGATACCTCCTTTCCTTATTAATTTCCCCCCGTACCGCTCAAACTGTGCTCTGATATTTGTGCGCACGTTAGTGTTAAAAAACTGCAGTCACATCTAGCTTCTTTAAATCGTTTCCGGGTTTCTTCAGTATTGTTTGACTTCTACAACGAAAATCTCAACTCATAGGTCTTAATGGCTTCTTTGCACCCGGAATCGAACCATCCACTCTTTCTTTTGGCTTTGATACTCTTTGCCCAGTGTGGAATAAAGGTTCGCATGTCAAATGTAATTTGATCAACTTATCTTCCCAAAAAGTTGTTTAGATTTGCCCAGCTGGTTTTCTCCTAGAACTATACTATTCTTTTGGGAGCTTTCTCGTTTAATTTAGCTGACACGACACAGTGGTCTGAAGTGCCACGGGCGAAGATACTTCAGATCCAGTGTGTTGGCGGAATGACCGTCTTGTCTGGTACCCATGTTGGGTCATTGACGAATTGAGTTAAATTGAATCAGCAATGAGCTGATGAACTGACCTTCAGATGTTGTGTGTCCGGAGTGGTGAATTGAAAACACCCGCAATAACGATTTCAGTGTGCGAATATAGGGTCAGGATCCTGTAGATAGAATCGGAGCAGAGTCCATATTGTGGCAATTCGTAGGGATGTGGTTAGACCACGATGTGGGAAGGACACAGGCACTAAGTTATATCCAAGTAGATTTAAATCGGAAATATTTATGTTAATTATTACCCGGGGTTTCGCTAAGAGTAATAATTGCTGGTTTTGGTTAGAAATGTGACCAGACAAGGAGGAGAAATTGCACCTTAGGCCGCGAATGTTAAAAAGTTCGACATGAAAAAAGAAAAAGATGCAAGGACGAGCGATGGATAAGCGAAAGCAAACACTTCAGGTGTTATGCCCCTTATGGAAACTATAATTCCCTCAATGGGGATATTTATGAAAAAGTGAAGTGTCATATTCTTTCTATTGGAGTTGATGCTGCTGTTTAGTTTGGTAAGTAATTTGCTTAAATGCATAAGTGTGTCAAGTGTATTCAAACGACGGAAAGTTGCATTACATATTATTTCCATCAATTCAAAGTAATGGATCGGCTTTTCAAGTTTTGTTAGCTTTACTTAGCACACTTTAAATGTTTGTTCCGACCTATGAAGGGATTTACCAGGAGCTCAGTAAACGCCATGCAGCTCAGGCAGGCCACTCGTTGTGACAAGCGCTTTAATGTGTAGTCAAAATCCATGATCGGACAGTTCTTATAGATTTATTACGTACTATCCTATAAAGACCATCTTCATGGAATTTACACATTTGCATTTTATTCTTATCAGAAGTCTATAATCTCCTCCACATTCCTCATAAATTCTAGCATATGCGTGATTGTGGTACACTTCGAGTTATTCTGTCCAATTTCCTACCAATCATCAAGACAATATAAGCCTCTGGTCGGTGTAAAGTTTAAGTGTAGATATCACCCGCGAATAAAGACAACGAACATGTATGGAATGTCAACTTTGGTTACTGCGATTACGTAATATTTTGGAGCTACAACACATTAGATCTACGTTATCCTAGATTCTAATGTCGAAGTGAATATTTATGTTACGGCCACAACCACCCATTCCATAAAACCTACCTCTTTGGAGTTAAGCTCCATCATTAATCGCGCATACAGTAAATATCGCGATATCAATTCAATATCAAACAAATTGAACTACACATTCAATTTGCCCATATTGAATTTAAGTTGAATCCAAGACGTGAAAGAACGAGCCATATGTCCAACACGCAGAATCCCCTGGATCCAAATCTGTGGTCCAGATGACCAACTTTCACGTAAAGTTGTTGAGAATCATAAATTGCACGCCTGCAATTTTATGATCCTTCAAAGGTCTGTTTACCCAAACCATTTCCCACAAGGAGCATCCTTGCCCATTCGCCTAGATGAAATCAACAGGCACCATAAAATGAACTGCACGTTCGCCTAAACAATAACAACATAGAGAATCACAAAGGTGCATTAGCACGATTCACTATTGATTTTCCTCTTTGTGCTAACGGTTTCCATTTTACTTGCCGTATGAAGGAGCCAGCTGTGAACAGATTTGCCGAAATAGATATAGTTAATAATACAACTTTGGCAATATGTGCAGAATACTTTGAAATTAATGCATAAAGCTATGCATGGCTACATGTCCATGAAATCGGGTTCCGCGTTCTGTAACGGATGATTCCAATACCACAAACCAAACTTAATCACTTTCTTCCCTAAGAAATGAGCTCCTTTTAGTGCCGCTGATTGGAACAATCGATAACTGGCCCTTAATGTTACATTTAGAAACACGAACCACCCTAGCAACATAATACCACTCGGTCCATTAATTTTTAATTTTCCAAGAAATTCGACAAATAAAATTTCTGATTTATTTCCAATTGCCGTGCAAGAGGCGTACGAATGGCAATGAAAAAAAATACCACTGCGTTCAAAGCGGTTGAAGAAGACAATAAGAAAACTCAGTCTCCTGTGTTTCATTTAATTTCGAGAGAACGCAGACCAATACCATACAATTCAATTAAATCCCGCGACAAATTGGCATTTTATGGTCCCTGGGCGTCTAGCACTTTCCACTACCAACCCAAATGATTACCCAATGCTTAAGATGTCACGTGCAATCCAGATTCGAATGCGAACCTGTAGGACACCCAGCACGTGTCAAGGATGACGAGATCATTCTATAAATCCGTACACGTTGCCGCATACATTGAGCACACGGACAACCCAAAACACTTCGTCCATGTGTCCTTTCCACCCAATACATCATTATTTGAAACTTACACCAAACAAACACCAATTATCCGATGATATCTACCCTTCGGTGTATTATTCCCATCCAGGTGGCATTGTCTAATCGGTTGTCGAAATTGTTGAACTAATTTTTCGACAAATTTCACCGGGATGCTCATAGATATGATCAACGCATTTGTGTCTAATTATTCAAGTTACCAATGTCATGTCAAAGATTATCGTGTGCAACGCACCCTCGTCCCATTCAGCTGATTTGCTTATAATTACTCGGTCCACACTTGAGTGTCTAGATAAATTGGAAATTATTGAAAACTAAAAACGCCGGCTATGAAACACCGTTCCTCCGTTGTACCATTAGCCATTACGAGGTCTGGTGGCAGCGGAAGTATTTTAGGTATTACAGGTGTCGCCGATAGCTAGGTGATATCTCTTGGAAAATTGATTCCGAAAGCAAACAAAGTGTTTTATAGTAATTAGCTGTGACCCTGGGGGACGATGATTAGTCGGAGGGACGTTTTGGGCAGTTGCCTGACAAAACACTTCAATTAGGGAACGGAATTCGAATAGGATCTGATTTTATACCATTATGGTGGTGAATTTTAATTGCTCTCGACCAGCATGAGGGAGTTCCTTCATTGATGGCATTTGTTCGGAGGTAATGGATGATGTCGTTAGAGAGGCCACTGTGGACGTCGGCATGGGGAAAGATGAGACTAATTTGTGTCTCACATCGAGCGCGAAGTTTCTGAAAATGACAAATTATGTGCCGGGAATAGGATTAACAAGTTATCTCGAAGAGAAAGATACTTAAATAACATAGAGCTTATGCTAACATATTTACATAATTTACACTACTGCATGCATATTGTAGTAAACAAACTTGTTTATCCAAACCTTGACCAATATATTTAAATAATGATTTATTTGTTCTTCATTGTGTGCTTAAAAAACGAAGGAAAAAACAAGGGCATTACAATCCAACCAGGCAGGTTGATATTAACTCCAAGTCCCGCAGTTGGTCAACATTTTATAAATAATTTAATATCTAATTGCCGCAATAGCCACATATAAACAGCAATCAAACGACATCCTAATCAATTGGGCTGGCTTAAAGCAAATGGATGTTCACAGCGATTAGCGGTCATTGGTAAAAAAAAGCGGTGAATGTGTTGCTAATGAGCAGGTGTATCTTATCTGAAAACATCTGAAGAAAATTGAATTACAGCTCGATCGCAAATTCTTCAGGTGCGGTCTGGTTGGTAAAGAAGGAATCGGAAAAAGGGATGCTGCTGGCCCGTTGGAGCGCTCTAGTTCGGCAAGGCGACGTCAAGGCAATAGAAAGTCTCACCACACCTAATGCGCAGAAGTGGGGGACAAGATCATGTTCGTAGACAAAGTTAGGACCTAGTGGACAATTCACTCATTTAATAGATTGGCTGATGTAATTGGTCCATTTACCGTATATTTGCTGCGATAATTTAACGCATTATTACATAATTTTTTTGTGTACAACAAATGCCATGACTAATTGAATTTTGAGGAACTCTTAAATGCCGAAGCATAGGTTAAGTGTAAATTAGAGGAGATGGGTGTATATTCTAATGATGGTATTCATGCGACTGGGTTTTCAGTGAAATAAACTGTTCGCTTTTGCATCCTATCAGTTGTGTAAGGCAATGTTTTAGAATTCAAGACATCTTGTAAATTGCAATTCACTCCATCAAAAAATAATTATTACTTCTTACAATATAGGGTTGTACCACATGAAATGTCCGATTTTCACTCTGTCCGAAATACGAAGTTCTCGAGTGAACACCTGTGCCAGAATGATACATTTTTT
Organism: Microdon myrmicae; assembly: GCA_963931805.1. Classification (NCBI taxonomy): domain Eukaryota; kingdom Metazoa; phylum Arthropoda; class Insecta; order Diptera; family Syrphidae; genus Microdon; species Microdon myrmicae. The sequence goes on along the minus strand of OZ007497.1, from coordinate 3,303,730 downwards.
TCTATAAAGTAAAGTGGTAGGTGTGCTTGACGTGTCAGCATTTTAGGGTTCGTTACAAATACAGTTATTCTTTTTCTAGGAATTGTTTACCATGCCAAATTCGAACCCTCTTCTTTTATGAATTTAAAATGGGACTTAATGCGTCATTGGCAATGAAAAACAGTAATGTATTACGTAGTAACTCCCTCAGCGCCTTTGTCCCAGCGAGAAAACATTAAACATCGGTTAACATATGAAACATTCAAACAATTTAAATAGAAAATACCTACATTACAAATAATTACCACATTTTCAAACTAGGCTTAAATACAAAACACAATGTAACAGGTCAATTGAAAAGTCACCGGCCTGACACAGATGGCGGCACTAGAATTAAATCCATATGATTTGTAGTTAGCCCTAAACTTCAAAAGACGCGTGTATAAGTTCGACAGATGTCGGCTCATTAGTTTGTCAATTATAGTATTTTGAGTGAAGCAACTTCTGTTATTGTGAAAAAAATTGATAAAAAGGAATTTCGCGTGTTGATAAAATATTGCTTTTTGAAGGGAAAAAATACAGTTGAAGCAAAAACTTGGCTTGATGACGAGTTTCCAGACACCGCCCCAGGAAAATCAACCATCAAGGATTGGTATGCTAAGTTTAGACGTGGTGAAATGAGCACCGAAGACGGTGAACGCAGTGGACGCCCAAAAGAGGTTGTTACCGACGAAAACATTAGAAAAATCCACAAAATGATTTTGAATGAAAGTAAATTGAAATTGAATGAAATAGCAGGCACTCTAAAGATATCATTTGGATTTGGAGATGATCAAGCGTAATAAACCCGAGTTTTTGCGTCGATATGTGACAACGGATGAAACATGGCTCCATCATTTCACTCCGAAGTCCAATCAACAGTCATCCGAGTGGACTGCACACGATGAACCCGCCCCAAAGCGTGGAAAAACGCAACAGTCGGCTGGCAAGGTTATGGCGTCTGTATTTTGGGATGCGCGCGGAATAATTTTCATTGACTATCTTGAAAAAGGAATGACCATCAACAGCGACTATTACACAGCGTTATTGGGCCGCTTGAAGGACGAAATCGCCGAAAAACGACCGCATTTGAAGAAAAAGAAAGTGCTGCTTCACCAAGACAATGCACTGTGTCACAAGTCAGTGAAAATGATGGCAAAAATCCATGAATTGGGCTTCGAATCGCTTCCGCATCCACCGTATTCTCCAGATCTGGCCCCCAGCGACTATTTCCTGTTCTCAGATCTCAGAAGAATGCTCGCTGGGAGGAAATTTGCGTCGAATAAAGAGGTGATCGCCGAAACTGAGCCCTATTTTGAGTTGCTTCACTCAAAATACTATAATTCACAAACTAATGAGCCGACATCTGTCAAATTTATACACGCGTCTTTTGAAGTTTAGGACTAACTACAAATCATATGGATTTAATTCTAGTGCCGCCATCTATGTGTCAGGCCGGGGACTTTTCAATTGACCTGTTACGCTTTGATTTACACATATAATATATCAAACATGAATTGCATCTCATTCATTTACAACATAAAATAAACATATTCATTTAAATAACGTACATTTCATATTTTAAACACACACCCAGTTTTTTCGGCGTTGACATCTTCGATTAGTTTTGAAGTTGATCGTAGTCAAGTTTCTTCGTTGGGACAACGGCACTGATGAACAAGGGAAACGAAGAGGAACAAGAACCATGTTTACAGTTTTGTTTTTGGTGTGAGAGATACAGTTTTGTCTTTTGCCGTTTTTGACGGTTTTTTGCTTATCCCTGCGTAGTTTTTTTAGTCATGGTGTCGTTTTTGTGGAGAGAGAGAGGGAAAAAAACTACGATGGTGTCTTTGTTGGTGCCAACCAATTTTTCAAGATCACAAACTTTCCAGCTATCAATTCAATCAATCATTTATATGTATAGAAATTGAGTAGTAAATTGTTCATGATAATTAAATTGATTAACAACCAACTATGGACCTGCTTTTATTATTATCGTAAGCCAGTGTGAAGATTATATGAAAGTGTATTTTACGAGCGACAGACGCTTCAAGACAATCAACACCCAAGTGAATCTAACAGTGAAAGGTGTGAGGCTCCGTAAGACAGTTACGCAAAATTGAAGGAGATTACTCCGGCAACAAATCGATCTGGGGGGCATACAATTTCGGTGCTGCTATTGTAAAACACCATGGATAAAGGTCGGCAGGGGGAGTCCGCTCTTACACGGAACCAAGGAGGGCCTACAAGAATCCACAGAGTTAAAATTAACAGTACCAACTTAATAATATATTCCCTTGCAGTTAGGAATCAGGAAACTAAATGGAATCACCGACATCGCAGCCTCCACCAGCAGAGGGGAATCGACATCATCACCGACACCACACCCACCATCGCCAGGAGTAGTCAGGGAGGATTCACCAGGCTATTTGTTGCTGACACCAGGTAGGGCCCACCTGATAAGCCCCCAAACCGTCAGTACCCCAAATTTCATATACATATTATAATTTTGTTTGTGGGATAACATCACAACAAATGACGCGTTTGAGGATGTAGCGGTAAAGGAACGCAATATACGACGTTGGTTTGGAAAGTTCCGTTCGGGAGATTTCAGCCTCGAAAATAAACCCCACGGGGACACGGAAACCTTAGTTGGCGACGAAAGTTTTAAGAGCAAAGGTGGATGCTGACCCAACGAAATCGGTGCGGGAGATTGCACGAGGCATGGGAGTATCCCCAAATGACAATAAGTCGACACCTTTCTCTCATAGGAAAGGTAAAGAAACTCGATAAGTGGGTACCCCATGAACTGAACGAGTCCGAAAAACAACGGCGCCTGGAAATCTGCGCATCGCTTAGATTAAGAAACTGAAGTGAACCGTTTTTGTATCGCATAGTCACCTGTGATGAAAAGTGGATTCTGTATGATAACCGTAAAAGACCTGGGCAGTGGTTGGATGCAGGTTAAAAGTCTTAACACACTCCCAAGCCCGATCTTCTCCCAATAAAGGTTATGATGACAATTTGGTGGACATCGAAAGGACCAATCCACTTTTCCTTTCTTCAACCAGGGGAAACGATAAACGTTATCAAATATTGTGAGTGAATCGATATATTCCATGCCAAATTGGCTGAAAAGCAACCTGCGCCGATCACTAGGCACGGTCCGATCCTTTTGCATGACAATGCTAGACCCCATACCTCATAAGTTGGGATTTGAAATTCTTCCCCTTCCACAGTACTCTGCAGACATTTCACCAACGGACTACCATTGGATTCATTTTGCCGGCAGAAGGTTTTCTGGAACCGAGCAGAGGTCATAAAAGCCCTTGAAGATTTCAGCACTTCTACGAAAAAGGAAGATTTGACCTTGTATCACGATTGAAGAATGTCATAGATGCCAAAAGATCCTATTTTGATTGAATAAAATTTTACGGAAAAATAATATTGGCTTTTAAATGTTTACTATAAAAATCGGACATTGCATGCGGTACAACTCAATATCTTTGAAGAAACTCCATAGATTTGGAGGCCCTTAAAATATGTGATCGTTTGTTCTAATTATAAATCTAATTAATCTGATCGCCAAGAAATGATAACTTTTAATATGCAAGCGTCGCTCATCGGCAGTGGCTCCATATTAGCTCTCTCTTTGACGACAATAGACAACAACACACTTGTTGAGGTCAGAATTCAATAAGTTGCTATGTGACTCAGTTTCGGTCCGTTCTTCACTGCTTTAAGGGAAAATACTGACCAGAGTTTTGTATTTCTCTCCTCGAACGTCAGAAACGCATTTCCAATAGCTCGCTTCAGGTGATGCTTCACGGACTTGATTCCTGCCTCCCACAAGCCACCAAAGTGGGGGGCTGCCGGGGGAATGAATGTCCAAGTGATGCCGTTGGTGGCCAACTCCGTCATGATCCGGTCCTGGGTAGCCTTCCGGTTTATGTGCTCATAAACTTCTCGCAGTTCTCGGCATGCCCCAACAAAATTGGTACCATTATCACTCCATAAAGTGTGACAAAAACCCCTACGCGCGAAAAATCTCCTTAATGCTGCCAGGAAAGCCTCGCTGGACAGCTCGCTAACCGCCTCGAGATGTATTGCCTTGGTTGCCAAGCACACGAAGAGACAGATGTAGCCTTTGACTCGCTTCGCGCCGCGTCCCTTCCATGTCTGAAGAGTGATAGGACCTCCATAATCGACGCCGGTGTTACTAAATGGCCGTGCGGGATTTATCCGGCTGGCTGGCAATGCGGCCATTTGTTGAGATAGCACCCGTCCCTTGTGACGAACGCAAACCGTGCATTCAGCGATGACCCTCCGGACAAGTCCTCGACTCCCTATGATCCAGTACCGGGAGTTCACCGCGGCGAGCAGTAACCGGCTTCCAGCGTGCATCAGTCTCCAGTGCAAATCCCTCACTATGATCTTTGCAAGGTGATGCTGCCGGTGTAAGATTGGTGGATGTCGGCGTTCGTATTCCATCCTTGCTGCCTCTAGTCTTCCGCTCACCCTGAGGATACCTTGGTCATCGATGAATGGGTCGAGCGCAACCAGTTCGCTTCGTCTTGATAATTGTTTCCCGGCTCTAATGGCCGCTAGGTCCGTCTCGAACGATTCGGTCTGAGCCGCTCGCAATATGATGCGTGTGGCCACCCTCACTTCGTCAGCATCGAGAACGCCCGACCGCCTTGCTGACCTGCCGCCCCCCTTGCAGCTACTGTTGTCGACGAACCGCTTCAGCCACGCTACTGTTCGTACCGTTCGAGTGAAGCTGGAGAATCTCCTTGTTATGGACAGCTCCTCTTGCTGGATTACGAAGCACGATTCCTTTCGCTCCTCGAGATCTACCGGCGTTCCGGTGTCCGCCTTTCGGACTTGGTAAGTGGGCGTCCGGGGCAACTTCAGCTCCTTGTCTCACAGAAAGGCGGGTCCTCGCCACCACAGATCTGCTCCGGCGAGCTCCTTTGCGCTAAGCCCCCTTGACAGGTAATCCGCTGGGTTTGATGCAGTCGGTACATGATGCCACTGGCCTCTTGGCAGCCTTTCCAAAATGTACGACATACGATTCGCGATGAATGTCTTCCACCGCCTGGGATGATCCGATAGCCATTGTAGAACTATAGTGGAATCGGTATATGCGAAGCATTGAACCTCGCTAAGTTGAAGCGCCCTCCTCACGAACGAAAACAGCCGAGCCAATAGATGGGCGCCACATAACTCGAGTCTTGGGAGGGACACCTGCTTAACTGGGGCTACCTTTGCCTTTGCCATGATGATACGCACCTGGGAAGCCCCGTCCTCCTCAAATCTGACGTAGAGGACCGCTCCATACGCCTTCTCGCTTGCGTCCGAAAATCCATGTAACTGAAGGGGCTTCGGATGTCCCAACCAACGTGGGATCTTCACCGACTCCAGCGCCGACAATCCCTCGAAGTACTCCTTGCACTCCCTCCGAATCTCTTCATCAATGGGGTCATCCCAATCGACACCTCTAAGCCCCAGTTTTTGCAATACCAGCTTGGCTGGCACCACCACTGGAGCGGCCAAGCCTAATGGATCATATAGCCTGGAGACGTGTGACAGGACCTTCCTCTTCGTGAGCGATGATACCTCCGGAATCTTCTGCACCTTGTAGCTCAAATAGTCTGCCCCGGGGTGCCAATTCACTCCCAGTAACTTCGTTCCCTCGCTCGTGATGAACTGGTACACTTCTTCAGAACCCGGTGACGCGGCGGACACCCAGTCCAGTAATTTGTGGCAATTTGATTTCCACTTGCGTAGCGGAAATCCGCCGCTCTTAAGAGCCTCCGTCAGTTGACCCACCAACCGGATTGCCTCCTCCACGGATTGCGCCCCAGATATACAATCATCCATGTAGAAGTCCTCTCTGATGATTCGCGCTACCGGCGGACACGATAGTTCGATCTCCTCGGCAATCTGGACCAAACAACGCGTTGCCAAAAATGGAGCAGACGCCGTTCCGTATGTTACGGTTAGCAGCTTGAACGTTTGGTACTCCTCCTCTGGGTTGTCTCGCCAAACAATTCTTTGGAAGTCGGTGTGACCAGGCTGGACTCGAATTTGGCGAAACATCTTGGCGATATCCGAAGCAAACGCTATGGGATACTTGCGAAACCGGATCAAGATTGAGATGAGGTCCGACTGCAAGGATGGTCCAACAATCAAGTGATCGTTAAGAGAAGTTCCATTACTGGTGACCCTAGAAGCATCGAACTCCACCCTGAGCTTGGTGGTTTCACTCTCGGCCTTAATTACTGCATGGTGGGGTAGATAGCAGCATTGGTTGTTTGGTAATTTTGAGTTTCCTTCGGTCAGCCGCTGCATGTGACCCATGTTCTGGTATTCCCTCATAAATTCGGCATACTGATGGCCTAGCTCCGGGTGTCGCCTGAATCGCCTCTCCATGGACAGAAGCCTTTGGATGGCGGCTTCCCTGGAATGTCCCAATGGCGGCGGGAAATGTTTGACCGGCATCTCCACGTCGAAGCGTCCCTCTGCTGAACGCTGGTGAGTTTCCGCAAAATGCGTCATTGCCCTCCTCTCTTCTTCTGTTAGGCGCTCTTTCATCTCTGGTACCTCCTCCATCTCCCAGAAGGCCCTCCGCTGCCCCTCTAATGGGTCGACCTGATGGGTGACAGTGCAGCAATGTTGTTCCTGATCGGGCAGAGTTGGTCCACTCCCTGCGATCACCCAGCCGAATATGGTGCTCTGCGCCATCATTTTACTGGCGGGATCCATCAGCCGTCCATCGCGCAAGACCTGGAAGATAGTGTCCGACCCCAGCAACAAGTCAATGGGTCTCAATTTGTAGAATAGCGGGTCGGCCAACGCCAGCGATGAAAAGCTTCTCCAGTCGTGTTCCAGTGACCTTGACGGCAGATCCGAAGTCAATCGCCCCAGCGCCAGTGCCGTTACCCGAACGCTTGTTTCCCCTATTCGGCCTTTCAGCAGCATCTCGATTTTTCCTCGGCTGACCTGTGGATTCGCCTCGCCTATGCCACTTATCTACACCTTCGCCTGCGTGCGTCGCAAGCCCAACTGCTGAACGAATGATTCCCGGACTAAGGATGTGGTCGAACCGGAGTCCAGAAGCACCCGACAAGGGATCAACTGGTTTCTGTCGCCCACCACAGTTACGATTGCCGTAGGCAGCAGTGAATCCTGGGCTTGTACTGTCGCGCAAGATCCCTCTGATGGTCCAGCCTCTGGTGATAACATCGGAACGTCTACCGGCTGATGCAGCAGAGAATTGTGCCGTCCGTTACACTCTCGACAGTTACCTCTCTCACATTTGTCAATGCTGTGGTCGGGGCTGAGGCAATTTCTGCATAGCTTGTGGCGGCGGACAAACTGATCTCGCTGTAGAGCTGAGAGATTCCTGAATGCACTGCATCGGAACAATGGATGCGGCTGCGCGCATCTGGGGCACTTAGCCGTCCCTGGTGATGTGATTGCCGAGTACGTCTTCTTGGATGGACCATCTGCTATACCTCTGTCCCGAACAAAGTGACCCTTTGAATTGCTCTTCGCTGTCGGAATGCTCTCTAGTTCGGTGAGTCGAGCTTCCAGGAATTCGGTCAGCTCCTCGAATGTCGGCATCTCGTTCCTGCTGGTTTCTCGAGCCCATAGCTGCCTAGTTTCACTATCGAGCTTCTCGACTGTAGTGAACACCAACCAACAACCCCAGTGCTCCACTGGTAGCTCCAATGCTCGCAAAGCCCGAACCTGCTCGAAGAGGCCGTTGATAAATCTGCGGAACTCCGTAGCACCTGGTGTTTGGATAGCTGCAATCGTCATTAGTGATCGCAGATGTGCCTCCACGATGATCTTCCTTTTGTCATACCGCGAGACCAGTGCAGCCCAAGCCTCCAGATAGTTTGCCGCCGTGACCGGAACATTGCGAACCAATGATAATGCGTCCGCTCTTAAGGAAGTCCGGAGAAATTGGAATTTCTCTACTGCTGATAACTGGGGGTTGTCGTGGATGAGTGGTTTGTACAAATCCCGGAACGTTACCCACTGCTTGTAGTCCCCATCGAAGGTAGGCACGTCGAAATGCCTCAGCTTGATCGGTCGGGTTGCCGTTCCAACGGTGGAATCTGTTGCTGTCAGGTCTGTTGACCGCGTAACCAATTGTTCCACCAAGCTGTTCATGAGCGTCTGGCTGGAATTTAGTGTGTCAAGCAACCTCTCCATTCCTGGTTGCTCCACTGTTAGCGTTGGAGTAGTTAACGGTCCCAGGGTGTCTCCTGAAGTATCCAATACGGTGGCGCCCGTGCTTGTTGACACGTTCAAACGCTGGGTGAGTCTGCCTTGCAGCGAAAAGTATCGTTCCTCGAAGGCTGCCCGCTCCTCGTTCTCCCTGTCGATGTCCAGGTCCGGATCGTTCTCCTCGATGCTTTCCTGGAGGCGCTCAAAGGATTTAAACGCGTCTTCCAGCTTGCTTAGTCTGCATGCGACTTCCTCTCTGGTCACTTCATTCGCCTTGGTCGCGAACTCCTCCAAACGCGTGAGGAATCCCTTAAGGACTCCTCGTCTTCGTTTGCTTGCCGGAACAGTCTGATCCGCCATTGCCTTGCTTGGCGAATCACTGGTAGCCATTGTGGTTCAGCTGCCTTCCTTTCGATGCTTGTGGATCGAAATTGCCACTAGCTACTTGAATCCGATGCTTGTGGATCGGCTGTAGATTACGCAACTGAGTGCGCTGCTGTTTGCTATTGGCTGGTTAGGCTGCACGACCGTCTGTCTGCTTGGTCGCAGAGGGTGTGCTTCAATGCGTTGTAGTTGAAACGCTTGGATCCCACGTTGCACAGCTTGTGTTGTCCAGTCGGCAGCTGCTGTGTTTCCCTCGATGACTTGATCGGGCTCGAAGGACCAAGTTGTAAACTCGATTTATTAATTCAAATTTATTTAAATATAACCAATCTATCCGTTAAATTTCTTATCAATATTGATGTGCAGCGTTTGGTCGCTTGACTTGTACTGATACCAACTCCACAACTACCGCTGCTTATATTCGCTTTTTTGTCTCCTTTCCCTCGTTCGCATGTTGTCACAGGAACAAGGAGCCAGAGTATAAATGTGCGATGCTCAGTGTGCCAGTCGGCAGTCGTGTGCTGCTAGTCGGCCGTCGTGTGCTGCTCCGTCTCCAACACCCATGATGTATCACAAAAGCGATTGATAAAGTTTGGGACCCAGCCTTGTTTTCGATTTCCTGTGGAGTTGACAAGGTACTGACTCAATGAATAAGAGATTACCCACAATCGAAGTGTTTCCAGGTGGTTCTAAATTTGTCTTCCATCAAATTAATACTGGTGCTGCGTACTTGCACCCGCTCTACTCCCCATTCTTATAAACAATCACTCGTTCATTACTCACAACTCACTTGCCGGTGGCAGCACCTTGAATATGGTCGACAAAGATTCTTCCGTTAATTATTAAGCAACAGTAGTGTTCCTGAACCTCAACTCTTTCCCAATAATTGCCTTCTGTATCCACCCCGGTTACCACTTCGATTTTTCAATTGGGAATCAAAGCCCACTTCCCATATAAATCACCATAAAGTGAAATGTATTCTCGCCTTAGTGAAATTACCTTAAATTGCTCTAAGACTTGCAACTTACATCTTCCATTTAAGTTTCTGACTATCCTTCATTTTCATTTCATTTTTGCAACATTTTTTATTTTCGTTTTATATTCTTAGATTCTAAATTATAGGCTAGACAAAAAATGCTTAAATTCTAGCTCAATTATGTTATATTATAACTTACTGGTTCTACGCAGACGCTCTAAGCCAAATATTACATGACTATTGTGTGGTTTGCCTTTCGGCGACAGAACTTCGTTTGTGGCTGTAGTTATGCATATTTGTGACAAAGAAAAATTAGATAAACTTTGGGCCGAATTTTTTTTTTGTTTTTTCTTAAAATTTGACATACTCCTACTTTTTTTTTTATTCTAGAAAAGCTAAGTCTATGTAAGCTAGCTGATGATAGTGTGATTCTATACCGACTTTGGTATCCAGGTATTTATATGCCATTCAACCACCAGAACTGTTGGCGCTGTCTAATACTATCGTCCCGGTCTCTGTGGGAGATAGGCCTACTGAAGCGCAGGAGCTCTTCTTCGGTGCGCGTTACTTCCCGGTCGTAGCACAATCTCCCGTCTACGGATGATCTACTTACATGATAGATCAGCGGAATTCCGGATCTATCCTGTATAAGCCCTTTCATGTCCAAGTCAAGGAACGCCTCTGGTGGAACAAAGCCGTTGCGACGCACGCTCTCATAGTACAGAGTGTTTGGATAATAGGCCCCGAAAATTAGGTCATTGGACGAGCTTATTGCTCTCGCAATATGTTCTCTGATTAATTTTATCATAAAATTATCCACCCTATTTATGTACGCTTCATTATATAAAGTCTCATTTGAATAATACTTTTTATAGCCCGATTCCGGTGTCCGATATAATTTGAGACAACTTCAGAGACACTTCCTTTCGAGCACCCGAATCTTTTCCATCAAATTTGGACCTATGTTAAACCTTACTGGTCAACCATATATGAGCATTGGCCTGATTAGCGTCATGTAGCATATGACTTTTACCCTGCTGTCAAGTTGGCTACTGTGAAATAGCCTCCTTGTCATAGCAAACGTTTTTCTAGCCTTGACCAGAGCAGCCTCTACATGTCTGTTGAAATACAGATATTGATCTAGCCAAAAGCCCAGGTATTTAACTAAACTCTTGGTTTCCAGTTTATCTCCATGCGGTCCCACGATAACTAGCTTTCGCCAGTTTTTCCTTGTGTCGTACGTGGCTTTATATAATGGAGTTCTAAATAGGATGTCTTCACATTTCTGGAAGTTGATCTTAAGTTTCCAGTCATCGCAATAGCGCTGCACTTTGTTGAAGTCTCGCTGTATTAACCTATTTATGATCTCAACTTTCGGAGCTGTTCTGTAAATTATGAGATCGTCTGTGTACGCAATAGCCTGCGGAAGTGCATCTAATAAGTCAGTAATGTAAATGTTAAAAAGAATCGGAGAGAGTACCGCGCCCTGTTGCAAGCCATTCTTGATATTATACGTTTTATTAGAGGTCACATTACCATTTTTAATCACGAACCTCCTGTCCTTTAACATATCGTAAGGTACATATAGTAGAACCTTATGTATGCCGTGTCTGATCAGCTTGTAATATAACCCTTCGATCCAGATGGTATCAAAGGCTTTTTCGAAGTCGATCAGACAGGCCCCTGTGCATTGGTTCCTACATTTATTCCATTGTATGTCGGAGACCAGCTTAGCTGCGGCATGTGTGGCTTCATGACCCGCCCTAAAGCCAAACTGGTTATTTGGAATAATGCTGTTGTCGTCTACCCATTTTACCAGAGCTTTGTTAATGGTTTTTTCAAATACTTTACTGATGCTTGGTAGTAAACTTATCGAACGCATGTTCATTGGGTTTGTGCAGTCTTTGCCCTTTTTTGCGATGGGCTGAATGATAGCGGTTTTCCAACGCGCGGGATAATATGCATTATTCAACGCGTTGTTAAACAGGACCGTGTATATATCTATTGCCTTTGGGGGCAGGTTCTTGAGTACGATGTTAGGTACTCCATCTATTCTGACTGACTTTTTGCTTCTTAATGAGTCGAAGATACTTTGGATTCCTTCCCTTGTTATTAGAAGGCAATTAGCCACTACACCATTGGCATTAATGTCAATTGACAGATTATCGTCACTGAATTCGGTAAAACCCAGATTCTCCGATTGCCAAAAGTGAAATTTCATTCCGGAGGTGCAGGTGATTGAGTAGAACTCTGTCCTCCAGGTCGTGATTTCGGCGAATGCTTTCATTCACCTTGTACATTTCCTGAAAGACAGCTCCCACAGCGTTCACCTTTTCCAAAGGATCTTCGATCACGAAGAGCTCACTATTGAGGATAGCGTTCTCTGCATCTATGCCAATGTTGGTTAGCAGCTGCTTGTTTACCTGAGTACGTGGGCTTTGGAGACACTGAATCTCATTTTGATTATTTCTCCTGAATATTTTATTTATTTGTGGGAACATATTCGGGTTATTAGTTTTTATAGCTCGAATTCTGTTGTTCCAATACAAATTTGTTGCTAATCTATAATTCATCATCATCATCATCATCATCGGCACTACAACCGGGAACCGGTCTTGGCCTTATTTCAAGTCCTGAGGCTTGTTAAATTTTCCATAATGATTTGTTTTTTCTGGGCAAGGTCATTAGTCTTGCGCCAAATCTATAATTAGCTTGAAGTAATTGTTGGAGGTTTTTTAATCGGGATTTCAGTGATATTATCTCCTGGTCTTGTCTGTCTGTAAACTGTCTGTGTAATTGTTTTAGTTTCGATAGCAGTCTGCTCTTTTTCTTGTGGAGTGCGTTTATTGTTGTGTTTCTGTACATGTTTATGTTATCTGTTACTGTTGTTTTGGGAATTGTTTTGTCCATTGTTCGTTTTACGGTTTCGTCCATTTGATGGATGTATTTGTCGATTTCGTCATTTGTCAGGTTTCTGTTTACTGGCAGATTAAAGTCATTCGAACGCAGTTCTCTTGTTAATGATCTGTTGAACCGCGGCCATCGCATTGCCCCGTAGTTATAGGGTTGCGGGATCACGAATTCCTCCAGTTTCCATTACTGCCGTGAATGCACAGTGGTCACTGTCGTATTCAATCGTCCGTAAACAGTTTCTGTTTCGTCTGTTGGTGTTAAGTAGTCTGAGTCGTGAGTCCATTAGCAAGATATCTAAGAACGATCTACCTCTAGGGAACGATAGATATTCCGTAGCAAGCGGGTCAGTTCTATATTCAATATGATACTGATCTAACCAGCCAGCCAACTGATTTCCTCTGGCATTAGATATATAATTTCCGCAATTTCTATGCTTGGCGTTCATATCTCCCCCTAGGATAAAGTAGTTTTTGTCCAGGTGCAAATGTAAGCATCGAAATTGTGTCTCGAGCTCCGCTATAAATAGGTTATGTTGGTGCTCCTCAGGTGCATAGATCGTAATCGCAAACAAACCTCTTCCTTGCTGAAGGGGTATGCGTACGATTCAGGCTTCCTACTTTATGATGGATTCCTTTACTAATAAAGATTGCGACACCCCCTCCTAGTGGAGTGGAGTTAGGTCGATCTTTTCGTATAATATCGGAGTTTTTATGTTCTATCTTGTGTCTCTGGTTTAACTTTGTTTCCCCCGCCAGAAGTACATCAGGTTGTTCCCCTTGCAGCAGGTTGAAAAGATTGGCTCTTCTCTCAGTTCTTATTAGTGAATTTACATTCACGACAAGAGCTTTTATTGATGTTTTGGTTAGAGGGTTTATATCGACTTTTTATTTAGACTGGGCAAGTGCGAGTAGATCTCGTTTATTTGAGTTTGCAGCTGTGTCAACTGTCTTTGCAGATTGAGCAGGACTGCGAGCACGTCTGCTTGCGGTGTTATTTCAGTCTGTGTGGGAGTATTTGTGGCTACCAGTGTTGTAGCCTGATTTGGTGTTCTCCCACTCGACGCAACTTGTGCGTACGACCGCTGCGATGTTTCGGGCCTTGTTGTTGTACGAGCTGGCTCTGTGTTTTTTTTTTTGCCGAGTCACACTTCTTGCCATTATTTCTCGGAATTTAGGACATCCTCGATAATTAGCGGGGTGTCCCTCATTCCGGCTTTGTCTTCTACCCTTTATTTTCCCAGCGGGCATTCTTCTGCCTTATGGTCCTTTCCGCATTTTACGCAACGGTACTGCATTTCACAGTTTGCCGCTGCGCGACCAAACCTTTGGCAGCGGACACATTGCAGGATATCTCTGCCTTTTTTTAATTTGTCCCATGTGACACTTTGATGATCCAAAACTGTAATCTTCCTTAGACCACCAATTCTACTGCTGGGTGTTAGTTGAACTAAAAAGAAGGGTAGCTTGCGGTTTTCCCTTCTTGCCCTAGTTGTGGTGAACGGTTTTACCGCGGTAAACTCGAGATCTTCGTGCTTCAACTTTTGAAGCATTTCGAGCAGAGCCTCCGGTTCCATTTCAGGGTCGACCCCCTTTAATAGAACCGTTACGCTCTTCGTTTGTTTCGGCGTGAACGAGTAGAATTCCGCGGTGGCTCTTTTTAATACTTCTTTAATTTTGTCGTCGTCTGCCACCGCATAGCTTTGAATGGCATGCCTGTTACCTGCCAGTCTTTTAACTACAGAATTGTTTCCTATAGCTAACTTGCGGAGACTTACCAATTCCTTACAGTCAACATCTATGGTGTTGATTGGTGGCATCTTTATTTTTCCGCTGTTATTGTTGCTTTGCTGCTGCTGTGTTGCTTGCTGTTTCGGTGGTCGATTTTGTGTTGGTAGTTGCTGTTGCTGTTGCTGTTGCTGTTGATGTTGATGTTGATGTTGATGTTGATGTTGATGTTGTTGCTGTTGGCCGACTTTTGGCTTCGGCATTTGTTGTTGTTGGGTGTTTTTTCCTGTTCGAGAGCTGCTGTTTTTTTCTTTCGGCGTCTCTCTTCCAATCGGGCTCTTGCCATCGCAAGTTTCGCCTCCAATTCACTTATCTCCTCTTCTTGATCCTCAGACTCTGAGGATGCAAGAGAAGCGAATAAATTATTTGCCCCATACATGTTAAAGTTGGAGGGGGAAGGGAGCTCAGTGTCCTCCTCCAATTGTTGATCTCTTTTATCCATTGTGAATTTCGCGGTTTGCAACCGGGATCCGGTCTTGGCCTTATTTAGCAAATCTGTCCACCGGTATTTGGTCCTAAGTTGTAAAATTGTTTATTGTATGGTGCATAAATGCGCATTTAGACTAAATGGGATTTTGGAGTTCGTCACTATATTATTAAATCCCGTGCTGTCGAATTCTTCACATTGTTTTTTTTTCTGTTTTTTTGTGCAAAATTGCAAAGCCCTAGTCGACCATGCTCGACGCCATTTGCGAAATAGAAGATCGGTTTTAGGTAGTCAAAAAATCGGTGATGAGGGTAAAAATACTGGGTAACAGCGGTTAACACACCTTTGAGGAAAAGATATAATGTCTTAAAGACCCCTGAATGGGAAATTCGTCCTCCAGAAAAATTGAATTTTGACAAAAGGCTGAATTACCAATTTCGGTCGAATGGTTGAAAGGTGTCTATTGGGGCAGCCTTGCTTTTACACAGATGGGATTTATTCACTTTGTGGTGATATGTGTTGCAAAGTTCCTTGAAAATCCTTCAATGTCGACGGTTCTTAGGTAAGATCGTATGTTTTAAGAAAAGGAAATTTTTTCCCACAATCCTTGATAGAAGAGAAGATGATTATCAAATCGAAGGGAACTTATGATATAGCTCAGGCAGTGTTTCAGCAAATGCAAAAAAACGCCTCTTCTTTATCATGATATAACAGCTGATTTAAGTATTTGTGAATGTTCGGCAACTCGGCGCCGTGGAACGGAACAAATTCAAAAGTTCGTTTGGAGCATGGAATGGCTTAGACGGTATTGTTGAGAGTGGAGAGGCCTACAAATTATGCAGCAAAATTAAATATTATCATTCTACTTGGAGAAAGATGATTCGATATTCGATAAAAAGGTCTGGTTATTTCTACCACTTGTGCGGTAATAATCATAAAACCTATTTTTTATCTCTTCATTGGTCATGGAAAAAACGGTGCGCATTGCAATCCTCTCTTTGTCTCTTCAATTAACTCTCAGTTTCCTCCATGTAAGCTCAACCCCTTTGCTCTAATTAGTTTTCTGCATTTCGAATCGAACCATAGGTTGGGTCTAATCTCACTCCATGTGGAACGAAGATTCTCACGTCACAATGTTGAGCAAACTACAATCACGGCCTCAATTTACATTGTGTTCGATACTGTTTGAATCATTTAGGGCAATTATGCAAGTCAAGGATATACCCAACGCAATGGTGGGATATATTGTAGTGCTACACGAAGCCCTACCATTTCCCTCCCCAATACATTTTGAACTTTTCCTTTCCTACGACCCAATTCATATCCATAATGGATACAAATCAATATCCCCATATCATCCATCCATATCCTCAAGTTTACTAAAATTCCGAAGTCGAATTACATGCGTGAACCAGACGTTCACGCATAGACTTGTGGGGGTCGTCAGGAGGTATTGTACCGGCAGGGGCACTCGGTTCACTCTCTTCTCACTTATGAGTCGTTCACCAGCGCACTGTCCACAGACTCAAGGAAAAATGAAACACACAAAATTTGCCATAAGGGTCTTTTTATTGTACAAGGTGAGACGAATATCGTTTTGATCTTCCTTTCTTCACTTAGATCTTACTATTAATGTTATTAAGTCGATTCTTATAAACTAGGCACAAGACGGAGCAAATATTGTTTGGTTTTTCCTTTCTTCACTTTGAACTTTATTAACGTTATTAGATTGATTGTTACAAACTAGGCACAAGATGAAACCGTGACTGCAGCAATAAAAGGGAAACGTTCGACTCGAGGTAGGCGTGCTTCGCGACGTTTCAAACTCGACTTAGGTTGGGGCTCGACTGCAGTGTGACTCCTGTGGTTGTGCACCGTTTGCCGGATGGATCTCGACTGTATATGTCCGGCCCCAGTGGCGGTTGAGTGTCGACTAACCCGGTGTGTGCGCTTTGGCGGTTGCGACTCGACTGGTTAATTCCTGGCGAGGAAAAGTTCGTCGCGTCGTGGCCGTGGAGAATGGCTAAAATCAATTTACTGCCATTTACTAGGAACTTTGAAAAGGGTTGCTATGCCTGTATAGGGCAGTTAGTTCCGCAGAATCATCGCCGTATAGGCTGAGTTGGATTCTTTGGTTGTGTGTACCGGGAAATTGGTTTCGGCGGCATAGCCAAATATGGTCAAGGGTCTTGATCGTTGCGATGGTCGTTTCGTGGAAAGGCGACGCATCATGCTGGTTACTTGCCAGTAAGAGGGAATTGGTGTGGTTCTTCATGGTTTAGGTGGAATGGAAACCGAAATGGTTTTCGGGGGAACTAAATGTTGCTTGGTTACAATTTAGGTAAGGTATTAACCGAAGTGGTTTTTGGAAAAATGTATGCGGCTCGATGTAGTTAGTGGAGATGGTGAGTATTCCGTTGTAAATTTGAATATGCGTTTATTACAGAATGTGATTTTCTGGGGAAATTAGAATTGCTTGGTCGCAAGCAAGGAATATGATTTAGGTAAAGAATTAACCGAAGCGGTTTGGGGAAATAGGTTTTTGGTAGGTTGGGGATGTATGCAATTGCAGTTTTGGGGACGGATGCTGTTGCATATTGATGTGTTTTTGCATGTTGGAAAATGGGTTACAGGTTAGGTTAGGGTGACGCGCTGTTAGCGGTCGGAATTGGTTGGCCTTATGGGTTGGTTCTCCATGTAGTATAGAGAACCCCCACAGACTCATTTCCTAATTTTTACCTAAGGTCATAAAATACCCGTCTGCATTTAAAAGGTCTTGCAGGAATGTGTTTTCACAAATTGCTATTTATTCCTTTTAACAAACTCCCGCAACACATTTCTAGTCCACTAACAGTAAATTTGGTCTAGACACCCTTTTTATTTTTCCGACAAAAACGCTAACAAATGAAACATTTGTCGTGCGTTAATATTTTGGGTCGGGCGCGAGGAAGCACAGGGTTTTGCGCGTTATATAGTACAATATCATATAATAAAGACCTATCATCTGAGTAAAACAAGACTGTTTTCTGAAGCCGGGATATCTTGTTTTCTTCACCAAACATAAGTCCAATTGGAAGATACGAATAACGTAGACAATCTGTCAAATGTCTACCCGGAATTTCCCAATAAAACAACAAATTTAAATAAATGATCAACATTTATTTTATCGCCTTCTAAGTAGGCACTTTCCGAGGCAATACACTTATGCCAACGTTTAATGCAATCACCCATACAAATTTTATAGGCCACAGCCGGGATCAATTTCTGCTCCATGTTTGATTTTTCTTTTATGGCTTCAATCGACTTGAAACGTGTTCTTCGAAGTTGAAATTTGAGTTTGGGAAATAGAAAAAAAGTTGTAGGGGCCATATTTGGTGAATTCGGTGTTTGTTCGATTGTATTGGTTGAGGTTTTAGTCAAAAAATACATTATCGTGGTTCAAAATCCAAGATTAGTCATTCCACAAGATTAGCCTCTATTGACGAAACCTCTTTCGCGAACCCTTCATAATCCCTAAGTAGTATTCCTTATTCCTGTTGAGGTATCATCAGTAAAATTGTAAAAAGGATGGCTTACCTCCTTTGGTGGGCGTTTTGATCGTTTCTGTGGACGTTCCTGCTGGGGGTGTGAGGGCTGCGTTAAGGATGTAATACTAGTTTCCCCGAGGAGCAAGTTCCTTCCGCTTGCTTGTTTCCGTAGTTAATCCACCATGGGGGTGGACTTCCTTGTTGGCAGTGGGGTCGACAGCCTCGGCCGCCTTGGAGGAATGGATCAACACTTGTTGATCGGTGAACGTACGCGCAATTATTTTTTATTTTACAAATGAAAGATATTTTGGGTTTATTTAATTTGCCTTAAACGATTTTACAATATTCGGCCGTAACTTCGACCTTCTTGATTTCGACTGATCTATTTTTCTGGCTTTCTGACCAGCGGTTCGCCCTTCGGAACTTGACTGATCACGAAATTGAAAATAATCGCCCTTTTATTCTTTTTTACGTTGAGAATTGTCAACTTTTTTAATGTTAAAATTCCAAGAAGCACACACAAGATTTTGTGTGCTTCAATTGGAATTGTGTTCTAGGAATTGATTAAAGGTTTAGTTGGGTAGGTTCCTGGAAGGGAAATCATGAAATGCGTTTTGAATTAAGCATTTCATGATGTCAGGATTTTAGGAATTGAATCAATGTGCGACGAATTAACTTTTGGTTTAATTCGTCGCTCATATGATTCAATATGGAATTTGGCTGTAAGTTAATGGGAAGTATTGGGGATTTGGATGGGATTGGCGATTTAGGATCGCTACATTCCTTATTATATAGGGCAAGGCTAATAACCTTGCGCGGAAAAACAAGTTATTATGGACAAATTAACAAGTCCCGAATAAGGACCGGATACCGGTGAAGAGATTTGCTAAATAAGGCCAAGATCGTATCCCGGTTGTAGTGCCGATTATGATGATGAGTATTCATTATTCACTGTTTGACCTTGGGGAAGGAATTCATAGTGCACCGCATCACCGCAATGAAACAGTGAGCTTAACCTTAATTTTTGATCGATTTTTTCGTTTTCCGCTCGTTTTGGTATCGTCATTCGCATGAGTGTTGACTTGTTTGCATATCATATCAATGTCTCGTCACCAGTTATGATGAGTTGCATAAAGGTAGAGTTACTGGCGACTCGACAGAGCACGTCTTCGACAACTGCTTTTCGATGATCTTTTTTTCAAAAAATTCTGCTCTTTTAGAACAAGTCTTGCTGCGAACCGTCTCATCCCGAAAATATCGACCAAAATATTACGAATTGGTTCGTGTGAAATGGTAAGCTCTTGTGCTAGCTCTCTCAAGCTATAACGACGATTTTTAGCACCAATTTCTTCGCCCTAGCGATGTTTTCCTCAGTCACAGCCGTTATTGGAGCGCTGGCGCGAGGCAAACCATTAACGTCTTGACGATCACTTTTGAATGCTTCATACCATTCATGCACTTGTGTTTCCGATAGATCTGAGTGGCTATAGGTTTTAGCCAACATTTCCAATGATTTGCACAAGAAATTCCATTGGAAGTATAAAATTCAATGCAAACTTTTTGCTCAACCAAAGTACCCATTATAGAAATCGAAACACGTATTTAAGGTGAACCAATAAAATCAGCATCTGTTCCCAAACTACTTGACAGATAGCCCTCAAACTTGACGTCATCATGGCTCACAGTAGTGCCAACTTGGTGGCAAAAAGAAATTTGACAATAGACTTACGCAGGACTTTCAAATTAGAAATTCCAAGTAAACATTTCACAGATAGTGTTTTAGAATTTTTACATAATAAATATAATGGGTTTTCGAATTCCAAGTACAAAAAATATAACTTTGTAATTTTGCAAGTTCTCAAACTTCAATGTTATTCAACCTGCGATTTGTTCAGTTAAAAATTTTCCATTTTAGAAAATGGATATGAAATCATAGGCTAAGGTTGTGACATATTAAAATGTTGTTAAAGTGTTCTTAGATGAACGGTGAACTCGACTACCAACGTTCTACGAGCAGATTATGGAACGCATAATTGGCTTTCTGACCGCCCAATCTCTAACACATTCAGAAAACTCGAAAAGATTGGATTTATTACGGATCTGCTAAGACATGTGCAATATATGAAGAAATAGATTAGTTATGAAATGACTGGGTCTTCTACATTGTGTTTTAGATCTGGACGGATAATCGTTCGACCGAGCTGCGCTGGAATTTTATAGCCCTCAACATGGAAAAAGGAAAGAGTACGTCGCTTCATGATTGTACCAGACGCTGTCCGTACAACCAAAACTCCATGGTAAATTGCGGGATTGCACTATCTTGTTGGAAAAAAACATTTATAACAGATCAATTTCATCCATTTGGGGCCATAAAAAATGAGTTAACATTGATCAATAACGCACGTTATTCACTGTTTCTGTGTCACTATTTACATTTTCAAAAAATAAGATACGATGAAACCAACATGCCGTAAACTACATCAAATAGTAACATTTTATGGATGCAAGGGCTCCCCTTGAACAGTTTTGTATTACTTTTACACCAAAAAATGACAAATTCCTTTATTTGCAAACCTGTTTAACCACAAATGAGATGAGTACGTTTTCCAATACTGGCAAGGATCTATTTCAAGTTGATCTAGGGCATAATCAGCAAACATACAACGCGTATGATGATCAAATCAGTAAACATTATCTTATAGGGATGTAAAATCGAAATATTTTCTCAAAACATGTCAAGTTGTCATCCTTGAAAGGTAAAGATCTTGAAAAAGTACATGAATCCTCTGTAATGTAGCCACTTACAGAGATAAAATTCTCTTGATTTCTTGCGTTCCGCTATCATACTGTTCTCCTAGAATTCTAGAATAGTGAAATATTAAATTTGTTTCAAAATTTCCAATAATTCGACAAATTGCAAGCACAGTTGGACCATTATGTGGGCTATTATTAGGAAGCCGATGGGGTTTATTGGAACCTGTATGGTGGTGTTCCAAACTATCTAAAACGTACAGTATGAAAGTGAATACATTCGACTTGTTGGAATAATGCCACGAACAAGTAGTTCGTTAAAACACAGGAAAAAAGATAAATCAGATGGGGTTGCTCCTAATAAACATCACTGATCCACATAATTAAATTACCTTCTGCTATTATTGTCAGTCTTTGTTCTCTATTAAACGTCTGCCTAGGCTACAGAATCAATAGCTCAAAAAACGCTTTCATCATGCCAAACAACACCGGCAATAAAATATCCATGTAACGAGCCTCAGCGGTGCCGTCACCTAAACAGCTTCAAATCGGTTTTATGGCGCGGCAGGTAGTTGTAAAGAGCATAGCGTTCTCTAAAATAAAATCAACAGTTCCTCACGAATGAGCTCAATAACGCAGAAAGGTGTTTTGTTAGGTGAAACACAACATTCAGACAGCCATTCGTCATTCGTTCACACACGCATAAATCACCCGAAAAAGAGCAAGACAACAGACACCCGAATCAAAAGGGGAAATATTTCAAAACTCATTATCATTTAACACCCGAAAAATCCTTTTCATCCCGAAAACCACCATCGCCAGCACCACACCACCACCATCGCCACTATCACCAATACCACTGCCATCACCACGCCATCACCACTACCATCGCCATCGAGATCAGCCCCAGCAGCCGCCACAAGCTCTTTAAAATTTCCAGTTACCCATAACAGAAGTGCCGCGCGGCTCCCTCCGCAGCCAACGAGAAAATCATTAACGCGCACAATTTTCTCACCCGAGCATGTGTTGAATATGTCACATCCACAACTTCGCACGTAGTACCCGGCGAGCGAACCAACTGGGAGGGTATTGAAACCCACTTCTTCCCGATGTAAAAAAGGATGAGCTGTAAAAAACCCACCAGAGACATTCTTTGACTCTCTGGTAAATAAGTAAACGGGACAGGTATACCATTCCCATCCTTACAGTTGCTCTCAGAAAAAAATAAAAGAAAAGCAACATGACAACCAAAGCTAAAAAAGAGAACTTCGAGGTCCTGATAGTTGACAAAACCAGTTGTGGCTCCTCCGCGACGGCTCCGACAACGATGATGGGTACATTTCAGTGCCGCTGCTACAGCAGCAGCCGTCGATTATTTAGCATAAAGTGGTCTCTCACCGCTACATAAACGTGACCAGTTTCAGCAATAAGCCTTCAGCGATGCCAACCACATGCCCCCACATTGGCTCCATGTCAGGCACACGGGCAAGAGGAAAACGCACTGCCAACAACAACACAATGACCAGCAACATCCTTTCTTCATCATTCGCAGCCATCGCTTAAACATCACCGGCATCCCCATCTCTCCTCCAGTGCGCCAGCACATACATCAATTAAGAACAAGAAAGGAGCAAGTCAGCCCAGCACACGAAGGACCCACACTCAATCTTCTTTTTGCACGAATTTATAATTTACCCATCTTTTGGTGCCCTGCTCCCCCACAGGCTGCTAAATTTGCAAACACCATCTTAGGTCCGCCCAGTTTTTCTATACGACTTCCCCTGAAAGAGCAACAGCAGCGGCACAACAACAGCGCTCTGTGCAATGCCATACCACTCGCCGCTTATTGCGCTATGTTCCCCTGCGAATGTCAGTCGGGTGTGCCACGCCCTCCCGACCAAAATGGCTGAAAGGTGATTTTTTCCACTTGCCCCGGCAGATACTCACCTCAGTATCTGCCCAACTCGCAAATACAATAGAACACACAACAGAGCCAAAGCCATTCATAGATACTGTTGTGCAGCGCTGTGCTGTGTGTCCGCCGGCCTGCCATCCGCCCACTCGCACTCCCACTCTCGCCATCTCTCCCATCTATTTATCTTTATAACCGTACAACTATCACATCTTGGTGTTGACAATTCTGAAATTTGTGGCTCATTCCGCTCGTTTTGCAAATCTGTTGGACCTGTGTGTGTGGGCGGGCCTTGTGTGCTTTATCTTTTGATACAATACACTGGCCCCAGACGTCTTTGGTGCGGCTCCTGCCTAACTGTATCTCAGGGCAGCCAACAAGGAATTTTTCGACAAATTTTTCGATCACCATGTTGTTCAAGAGATACTCCGATGACGGTGATTTAGAATAAATCTATCTGTTCCGACGATGTTCTCGATCCGGCGGGGTGGCGAACGACGGGTGATTAATTTGATTAGATACTTTTCGGGCTGCCGCAAGATAGAAAAATTATGCCGTGTGGCAAATGGTCGGCAGTGAAGTCGTTAAACTCACTGGCAATTAATCAAAACGTCGTTAGATACAGTTGAGGGTTGTATCTGTGCGAAGGTGGACTCGACAGTTCAAAGGACCCACCGCGGCCTGACAGTCAGTCGACCGCTGATTTGATTAGATGCGATTCGCAACAGGCAAATCGCTGAGTTACGACATCGATGTGTGGAAATGTTGAAGGCGTTTGATGGCCGTTAAGCAGATTGTTTAAGTGTCTAATGAACACGTCGTCTAATTAGCGAGACGCGTTGTTTGGCTCAACGACGCCTCCCCAGCACTTCTTCCCATCAATCTTTGACAGGCGCCTTGGTGGCAACTTTTATGGGGTTTTAAATATTTCTATTGCGAAAATGACTTCTGCGATTCGTGGAAGGTCTTTTCAATCAAGAGCTACCTACACTTGGCGACAAGTCTGCACCGATCGAGTATTCGACTCAAAGTTAGGGGGCAGATAAATAGGCAGAAAGACGGACGGTGTTAATGGAAGCGGATTTATGTGCTACATTGTCTTCGTCTACGACATTAGAATATCCAATGTATTTTAATGATTTAGTAGAACAGTTAAGAAGAGAATAGATGATGACGAAATATATATTAGCAGATTGTAACTTGTACGAGTACTATCACAGACAGTCTAACCGTAGACAATATATCCGGTGCGATGCAAGAAGCTCGCATACTTATAATTGTGAAGAAAAGAACCAGACGTAGCAGAGGGTTACATGGCAGATGGAACTGCTACAAGTTATATTAGTATATTAGCGCAGCTACATATAATTAAGTAACTAATGGTAACATAAAAATTAGCGACGTAACGGACACTAATATAAGAAATAGAATTGTTTAATAAACATACTTAGATATAAACGTCAAGTAAATTTGTCATTTGGAGTAGCTGGAATAGATAGTGGTACTGAAGTGACAGAGTCATTTAGAATTTCAACATCTCGTTACATAAAACATATTAATGTATAAAATAAGAATAGACAATATGGCATTGTGGGGGTATAAGTTGTGGCATCTACGAAAGACACTGGTTCACTTCACCCGCCAACAATTACGTCGTCAAAATTGTTCTTAAGAGAAAAGAGAAGACGAAAACACCGTTTTTATTTGTTGATATTATGTTCTTTATTTTTTTTTTGCACATTATCCAGGTTTGTATTTTTGTTTTTTTGTATAATGTTCCTTTTTATATTTGGTTATTTTAATTCTACACAAATTTGGTATTTCTTATCTGGTGAGCACATGCATTTAGTTGAACACCGTTTGGGTGTTGCCGAAATGTCTCGCACAGAAACAGCAATTTAGTGTCACTAAAACTTTTACTAATGAATTGTTTTAAACACACTCAGATATAATAATTACTGCCCGCCTGTTCGTTTACTCCGCTTGAAATTGAAGTGCAATGATCTCTGGGTGGATTTGGCTCTGGTGATATGTACAGATGCAACTCTGAGGCTGACTCAGCGACCTAATTAGGATATTGTGGTGATCTCAGAGTGCAATGGACTCTAAAAACGGGAAATGAGATGGGAATGGAAATTGGCTTGTAGCTATTCACCTGTATAAAGAGATCATTGATCCCCAGCGAATAGAGTGGCTGGCAGAAGTCGAAAGGACGCCGCTGATGCTTGGGAAATAACAGCATGAGAACCAGACTCGAAGATGCTGAATAACCCCAGCGATTTTGCAATGGTGCGACAACTTCGCCTGGTTAGACTTGGTTGTTGCTAACGAAAATGACGTTGCTGTACGGTAAGAATAGTGTTGCCGTATGGCAAGGAAAGACTAAATGCAATTGTGCATTAACTGAATAGATCAATGACTTCCGGCCATGCTTCTTTTACAGGTAAATAGGTTGGTAGGAGGAATTGGGGTTGAGGTGACGCGCTGTTAGCGGTCGAAATAGCGCTGAAATTGTGGGTTGGTTCTCCATGTAATATAGAGAACCCCCCCAGCATCACTTACAGACTTGGGCGGACGAACTTGCTGATTTATAAGAGTTACAAATAGGAATGCAGATTTAATTCAGTTACCACTGTCTTTGCCCAACATTTAGAGTTTATTTATTTAGTTTATTTATTTTATATAGTGTTAAAGATGATATCAGAAGGATGGCGTCAATTATTATCAATACACTAATCGAACTCAAAAATTTCGTTCAACTCTTTTCAATATATCGATGGATGTGTTGGCAACAGTCTTTCAGTAGAATCACCCGACAGAAATAGCCACCGCAAGTTCACCTCGCTAGGACATGAGAGGCAGTGAGAGTGTAGCGTTTCTAACAGTTACATACACAATACACAAGCAAATAGTGAAGAACACCGAACGAAAATCGAATAAGAAAATCCATCAGTGGAATATATTTGAGTTTAAAAATCGAATTCTAAACACGGCCAGTAGCCTGATGGATTGCGCTTTGCTTCCATTTGTGGTGATTCTAACTGTCATAGCGTCAGTTTGAATCACACGTTCTTCACTATCAATCCCAAACGCTATAAGAGAAGTACTAATATGAGGCTGTTAAAAACGTAACAAGTAGTAACTCTGCTAATAATAATAAAACCCATCTAAAAGCATCACGTAGTGACGTGCTACATAGAATGCAATTGGAGGTGGTTTTATATGTTACTATGAATCATCGTACAAATAGTAAAATTCAATAACACCGTCAGACCAGTTTTTATTATTTTGACACTAGGATATTCAAACTTTGTTTACGATAACTTTCTAATCCTATTCAGAAAAGCGAATGATATTGCAACATACGTACGAAACAATCATCGTCTAATTACGCAATAATAAATGGTTTTACGTCATCACTTCCTCGTTCGGCCCAGAGGAATTATAATCGTTATAATTTAATTATCTTTAAACTGTGCGGGTTCTTTAAAGCATTCCCAAAGAACCACCCATTTCTTTTAAATCAGCCTGCCTTCCCCTCACTCAACAAAGCCAATTCACTTACCTGCAATCGAGCACCGTAAGCTACCCTTCATTACATTTCACCTGGAAAGTAAACCCTCAGCAAGGCATGTATATCAATTAAATCATTCCGTTCATAATACATGAACCATATACCAACCCCATCGGTTCAGCTCGTCTGCAATCATGATTGATAAACACACGCCAATCTTTCAGCGTGTTCTTGTTCCACCAATCCGTTGGTCCATTAAAAAGACATGCTGGGCAACTAGCTTGCTTGCACATCTGCAAGCCAAATTTCCGATGATCGATCGCCTATGCCGATAACCGATCATCGAGTTGGAAACGATCATAATTGTTGTTTAAACAATCAAATCAACGGCCGGGTCCCACGATCGGTTTTCCCAAACCAAGCACACAGTAACCTCACTGTGTTTATTTTACCTACCATCCGTTGGTCCATGGCCACCCTGGGTAAGTCGTATGCTTGCACATCTGCAAGTCAAATTCCTCATGATCGGTCACCCATGCGACGAACGATCATCGAGTTTCACCAGACCCATGATTGTTATTTAAACAATCATATCAATGGCCATGCTCTATGATGCATCCTCTAAAACAAACATACAACCATCCATCCTGGTCCCTTGCCATCGTTGGCGAATTTTCTGTTGACTTAACGTCAACAGAAAAATCGATCCTCCATCGTTCACCATGGCAATAAAACCAGCCTCCGTTCGCGATCATCTATTTGATCAGCGGGGTATTTGGATTTCCCTATGTGCACCCTTCGCATCTTCTTTATCTTGGCTTCCAGCGAATGGGTTTTCATCCAGACCTGTACGGTCGCCACAGGGAAATTCTTTCAAAAAAACCCGAATTGATCCTTCATTGGTCATCACCAAGGAAAAGATCCGATTTGCTCCTCCCACATCGGTGGAAATTCACCACCAGTTGAGACTGGCCGAAGGATCGAGTCAATGTCTCAGGGAGTCAGAGTTTAACCGCTCAACCACGCACACGAGCTGAGAGTTGAGTCATTTCATCGTGTCGAGGTGTAACTTTACTTCGCCATAACAGCTGGCTAATTTCGTTCGTGGTATCCTTTTTTTTGGTATGGCATTTAATCCAAGAGTTAACCCAGGAAATATCACTACCGTGCGTGTATCAAGTTATGTGTACTTTTAAAAGGGAAAAACACAAAAACATTAAATCTTTGGAATAACAGTGTGGACAATTTTGTAGCAAGTAATGTAAACAAATGATCTACAAGTTGTATTGTCGAGTGTTGCAATTAGTATTACTGTAACCAATTTTAAATAACGAAACCTAATGAACGAGAATTCACCCGTGTCTTTTATTTGTTGCATAAGTGTGAAGAAGAGTTAACAACGTTTTCGTCGAAACTAGTGCCCGTGTTTAGGCATCTGCCATCAACCCCACAAAACTACCTGAACCAAAAAGAAAATATATATATATATATATATATATATATATATATATATATATATATACATATATATATATATATATATATATATATATATATATATATATATATAAAATCTATATGGGTCACCTTCCCCTTTCCTTTTTTATGTTAGGATTAATTTTTAAAATATTAGGTCTTTTATTGACAAAGTCAATAGAGACTAATGACCTGATACCGAACTTTGGGCTTTTATACTAAACATTTAAAGTAAGCGTTTCCAGAGTGTGAAACTAAATAGCCGAAAACTAAAATTTTACCAAAGTTAATCGTTACAGAACCACGTTTTCATTGAGCACCAGCACCAGCTGGCTCTGCCCGTTCCATCGTTTCGTCCGCTCTCTACCGTTCCGCACGTAAAGTGATCATAACGAAGTTACTGTGGTGGAAGTCGAGTGGCGATTCCAACACACACAAACACACGATCACCGTGAAAAACAGCACCGAGAAGCAAAATTGAAAAAATTACCAGTAGCCAGAAAAATACATCTCCGCAGCGTGGGGTGTATTATTGATAATATAATTAAATAAACACCATTACTATTATACTATTTATTGGCCTGTAGGAACCCGGAAGCTCATAACCTCACCGACTCGATTCCGCCTTTGTTCCCTGTCCTGTGCACTCTCCTTCCACGCTTGACTATCCGATCCGATCTCCTCAAGGTCAAACCTAACATATCTCCTCCCATCTCCGTCGCGGCCGTTCTGCCGGCCTCTTTCCCGTTGGTCTACCGTCAAAAATTCTACGCACGGTCCTATCGTTGCCCATTCGCGCCACATGTCCGGCCCATTTTAATCTTCGTAACTTGATTACTCTCACTATTGTAGGTTTGTGGTATAGCTCTTCCCATTTGTGGTTGTGGAGTTTCCTCCATTGTCCTGACTCCTCGTCATATTTACCGCCAAAGATACCCCTTAAAACTCTGTTCTCGAATACGTGAAATTTGTTTTCTTCCCGTTTTGTGAGAGCCCATGTTTCGCATCCATATAGAACAATCGGCATGATTATGGTTCTATAGACACCGAGCTATATGTTACGTGATAGCAGTCTGGGTTTCAGCAGTTTACTGACTGCGTGCCAACTCGCGTTGAAGGAATGCAGTCTCTTGTTAATTTCCTTCGACATTTCGTTATTGGCCGTCAGTATCGTTCCCAGATATTTAAATTCTTTCACTTTTTCAAATATCTTACTTCTGAGGTTTATATGCGTTCCCTCAGGTCTACCTGCTCTCGCCGTAATCATGTACTTTGTTTTGTCCTCATTTATTTTTAGGCCCACCTCTTCTGGCCCTTGCATGATGATTTCACACTTTTTACTTACAGTTTCTAGATTGTCACCCAGAACGGCGATGTTATCCGCATGTGAGAGCACTTGTGTGACCCCGTTCAGGCATGATCCGGCCATGTTGTCGTCTTGTACCTTTCTGATGACATACTCGAGCACAAGGTTAAAAAGACATGGTGAGAGGCCATCCTCCTGTTTTAGTCCGTCCCGGTTTTCCAATAGGTCTGAGAGGAGGTTTTCTCTTCTAACTCGCCCTTTGTTTTCGTTCATGCAAAATTGAATGAGGGCGGCAAATTTTTTCGGGATTCCCAGCTCAACTACAATATGGTAGAGTCTTTGTCTTGCGACTGAGTCGTATGCTTTTTTAAGTCAACGAACAGTTGGTCAACCGTCTCTCCGTATTCCCACTTCTTTTCCAGCATTTGTCTTATTGTGAGCATTTGGTCGCCTGTTGACTGGTTCCTATGGAATCCACATTGGTAGTCTCCCAGTATTTCTTCTGCGTACGGTGTGATTATCGCCAGTATGACATTTGTTAGCATTTGGTATGTGCTGGGAGCAACTGTATTCCTCTGTAGTTTTCGCAGTAAGATCTGTCGCCTTTTTTGAATATGGGGACTGCTGTTGAGGCTTTCCATTCTTCCGGAGCGACTTCCTTATACCATATTGTTTTGATGAGTTGGTGGATCTTTCGAGCGGTTGCCTCTCCTTCATGCTCCACAAGCTCTGCCGGTATGCAGTCGACTCCGGGAGCCTTGTTGTTTTTCAATCGATTTATTGCGTCTATAATTTCGTTGAAAGAGAGCTCTGGTATCTGAGGCTCGACTGTATGTACGTCTGGTGCGTTTATTTGCAGTTGATGGGTGCGCACATTGAGCATGTTTTCAAAGTGCTGCTTCCACCTTGTCACGATATTGTTTGTTTCTGTCACCAGACAGCCGTTTGTGTCTCGGATTATTTTGGCTCTACCTCGTTAGCCATTTCTAATTGAATTTATGCCAGTATACATACCTCTGATGTCCTTTGCCTTGACATTTTCTAGGATTTTTTCGATCCGATTCTTCTCCCATTCGTGTTTTTTGTGTTTGAAAAGTCTCATTGTCTCTTTCCGAATTGTCGCGTATCTTTCTGCGTTGACTTCTTCATATCTTTGTAAGTGGATCACTATGAAGCGTTTACGTTGTTCGATCTTCGCCCTGCACTCATCGTCAAACCAAGATTTACACTTAATTGTTTTCTTAAATCGTAATACCTGTTGGGCTGTTTGTTTGATTGTGTCTCTGATTGATGTCCATTTAGTGTCCACACTATTGACTTCCTCTTCCTCACTGCTCCCATTCTCTAGGATGCTAGTTAGTTCGTTAGTTCGTCTTGAAATTCAGCCCTTTTGCGTAGGTCTTTTAGTTTATCAATGTCGAACTTTTTGCTCGTCTCCCGTGGCTGCCCATCTGGGTTTACTGCGAGTTGACTCCTGATTTTGCCCATTGCTAGAAGATGATCGGAGTCGCAATCTGCTCCTCTATATGATGTTACGTCCAGGATATTCGAGTGGTGTCTTTTGTCTATGAGGAAGTGGTCTATTTGGTACTCCGGTAGTTCCACAGCTCTCTCGCTCTGTAACGGAACGAGTTCTGATGTAGTGATGTTCGCGCCGTCGGGAGATGAACCACAAACGGGTGCGATCCGTCGGATTGTCATGTGGAGCGCATATAAACAGAATTGCGTGGAACAATACCAAGAATCTCCGACGAACAGTACCCGTGATAATATCTGTAAAACAGACAGAGGTCGGCTACCCGCTTTCGATGTGATAGTGACTGTAGTCCCGACGTCAACACCGAGTCCCTGATCAGGCGGATCGCTCGTCTTTGTATGCTCTCAAGTAGGTCGAGGGTATGTTCAGGAGCCGAGCTCCAAACATGAGAGCAATATTCGAGCGCAGGTCTAATTTGGGATTTATATAGGAGAAGAAGTTGGGCCGGAGTAAAATATTTCTTGGCTCTAAAAAGATAGCTCTATTTTCCTGAGGCTGACCTGGCGATACTCGACACGTGTTTATGCCATGATACATTCACACAGACCGTGCCGCCGAGCAATTTCAAACTTTCCCCAGCCTCGAGGGCCCGGCCATTCATCATCAGCTGTGGAACCGATGATCCACTTTTCTTTGTGAATGTTGTATATTGTGTCTTCGTTGCATTGAAGTCCACGAGATTGGCCCTTCCCCACTGCATGACCCTATCTAGACCCCGATTCAGAGAGTCAATCTGTCTACATCTCAGCTGATGCGACGCAGATGCACCAATCGGCCGAACATTCGAAAAGGAGGAAACAAGCGTACATACATCCGCAAAACTGAACACTTTGTTATCCGTTGTCTCCAACAAATCATTTATGTGAAAACAAGGTTGGAACTAAAATAGAACCTTGAGGCACCCCTGAATTAAGAGGATACAGATCGGAACACTCGCCGTCTACAACAACCCGGATCGATTGATACTCGAGGAAGCTCTTCGTCCAGTCGCAAAGGTGCTGGGAAAGTTCCTATCAACGAAGTTTGCTCAGCAATGCTCCGTGCCACACGCTGTGAAAAGTCTTGTAGAAATCCAATGCGACCGCTCTTGACTCACCATGCCGATCAATCACAGATGTCCATATACCGGTTATATGGGTCAAAAGGTCTCCCGTGGACCGCCTGCCACGGAATCCGTATTAACGATCATTCAGAAGTCCGTTGCAAACCAAATACTTAATTAACTCGGCATTGATGACCGTTTCCATCACCTTAGATAAAATAGACAGTTATGCTATCGGCCTGCAATTTGGTGGGAGACATTTTTTTCCCCGTCTTTAGGATTGGCTGAACTCGAGCGATTTTCCAGCAGGCAGGAAAGGTCCTCCGTGCATGAGATAAGCGAAAGAGTCTGCCAGGAACCGGCGATAATTCTGGAGGGCAATTCTTATGGACTATTGCTGATATTCTGTCCGGGGCGGTTGCCTTCTTATAGTGCAGTCCACGTAGAATGCGTTCAAGCGTTGAATAGTACGCGGGCGAAACCTCACACCCCGCATCGACGACCGTATCGGTGCCATCGCAGGTGGCTCCAAAAGACCGGCATCGAGGTTTGAATTTGCGGAAAATAAATTCACGAACACATTAGCTTTATCTTTTAAATTTGTAACTAACGTACTGCTGCCCATTACTAACGAAAGGAAGAAGGAGGAAATGAAGTTACTGCTGACAGCCGTTGCGATTGACCAGAAATAACGCGAACGAGCCGGGCACTGAAGGAATTTATTGGTCACTCTGTCGTTGTAGGCCTTCTTCGCGGTATCAATCGCTTGGTTGCACGCGTTTCTTATTCCAACAAAATTCGTTCTGTTAACATGGATGGAATTGGAGCGCCATTGTTTAAAAGATCTATTTTTAGCCACTGCAATTTGCTCGCATTTTTTATCAAACAAAGGTTTATTAGATGAACTTCGTTTGATGGAATGCGGAATGTATTGGGTTGCACCACAGGAAATAACAAGTTCTCGAGTGAACATCTGCGCCAGAGTGTTAAATTGTCCTCTTTTATAAAGTAAAGTGGTACGTGTGCTTGACGTGTGAGAATTTTAGGGTGTGTTACAAGTTCAGTTATGGCACAAGGCTAATAACCTTGTCCGGAAAAACAAATGATTATGGAAAATTTAACAAACCTCATACTTGTTAAATAAGGCCAAGACCGGATCCCGGTTGTAGTGCCGATTATGATGATGATGACAAGTTCAGTTATTGGTTTTTTTTTTTTTTTGGAATTATTTACCATGCTGTCGGCAGTTCAAATTCGAACCCTCTTCCTTTATGAATTTAAAATGGGACATAATGCGTCATTGGTAATGAAAAACGTTAATGACGCATTTGAGGATGTAGCGGTAAGCGAACGCACCACACGACGTTGGTTTGGAAAGTTCAGTTCGGGAGAGTTCAGCATAGAAAATGAACCACGTGGTAAGCCGGAAACGTTAGTTGGACGACGATGTTTTAAGACCAAAGGTGGATGCGGACCCACGAAATCGGTGCGGGAGACTACACAAAGCATGGGAATATATCCAATGACAATAAGTCGACACCTTTCTGTCATAGGAAATGTAAGGAAACTCGTTAATACCCCATAAACTGAACGAGTCGTAAGAACTACGGCGCCTCGAAATCTGCGCATTACTTAGATTAAGAAACCAAACTGAACCGTTTTTGCACCGGATAGTCACCAGTGATGAAAAGTGGATTCTGCATGATAATCTTAAAAGACCTGGGCAGTGATTGGATGCTGGTGAAATACCAAAACAAGCCCCAAGCCCGATCTTCACCCAAAAAAGGTTATGGTGACAATTTGGTGGACATCGAAAGGACCAATCCAATGGTGGATAAACGCTATCAAATATTGTGACGAAATCGAAGTATTTCATGCCAAATTGGCTGAAAAGCAACCTGCGTTGGTCAATAGGCACGGCCCGATACTTTTGCATGACAATGCTAGACCCCATACGTCACAAGTAGCAGTGCAAAAACGGTTG
The DNA here is from genome assembly GCA_963931805.1 of Microdon myrmicae. Taxonomy (NCBI): domain Eukaryota; kingdom Metazoa; phylum Arthropoda; class Insecta; order Diptera; family Syrphidae; genus Microdon; species Microdon myrmicae. The sequence goes on along the minus strand of OZ007497.1, from coordinate 3,269,938 downwards.
CAGTTGGGATTTGAAATTCTTCCGCATCCATCGTACTCTTCTGACATTTCCCCAACGGACTACCATCTTTTCCGCAATCTGGATTCATTTTGCCAGCGAAGGTCTTCCGGAATCAAGCAGAGTGTCAGCACTTCTAGGAAAAAGCAAAATTTGACCTTGTATCACGTTGGAAGAATGTCAGAGATGCCACGGATCCTATTTTGAATGAATAAAAATTTACGGAAAAATAATATTGGCTTTTCAATGTTTACTTTAAATTCGGACATTTCACGTGGTACATTGAAGGAACTGTTAGAAAAAACATTATCAGTAAAATTGGAATAGGAAGCGTCTCCAATCAAATTGGTATCAAAATTCATTTATATAATTATAAAGTCGCACTGCACTAAATGCGTGCAAGACCGATAAACAATTTTATTGAAATGACTCTCCCCATACTAACTAAAATTTGGTCGTATTTGTACCGCACAATTTTACCACCTTTCCGTTTTACCATGTCCTTCGTCTTCTTTACAAGAGCGTGTTGATACAAATACCTGCACTCGAGCAGCTGCTTCCTTCGTTTCCACGTGGGAGCCCGATGCCAGTCGTTTGTTGCGTTGAGCTTATTTTTTTTCCCTTGCTCTTATTAATCGTTGCTTAATCGTTCGGTTGCTGAAGCCTATGCAAATAATCAGATTCTCACATAACATCTGACAGTGTCCTTACCTGGAAGTTCGATGGACAGAGCTTTCGAAAGGATCTTCTAGGCCGTCTTTAAGGCATCGGGTAAGTCGATGTTAGATAGCCCTGCAATTTCCAATGAGTTCTCCAGGAGGCTTGGTTATTGCCAGTTCAAATTGCTCTCCACAACATTGATTTTAGATTTTAATGCCACATTTTCGGTGCGTAACTCGCCTAGTTGTAACAATAACTATCTCCTCCAGTTGAAGTTGATAATGATTAACTAATAACATATATGTGATTCGGGGGACGTTCAACATCACTAAATGTATACTAGTGTCCCTCACGCCCGCATTTCCTTAGCCTCTTTTCTCCATATTTTTAAACATGTTGTTCCCGAAAGTACATTCACTCGATCCACTACATCAGTGAAAGCAAAATGTTCGCACTGGACATTTCAAAATAATTGGTGAGAGATTAGCGCTGAGTCGAAATGTTATTCCTATAAAGAAACCAATATTTTTTGACCACTTAAGGCCAAGTCCTGATTTTTATAAAACTTTTCTTGTCTAGTAGTCCCAATCCAATGCATAGCATTGATGAGACCAGCTCCGTTAATTTTTCTTATTTATTCGACCCTGATCGACTTTGGTCTTCACCCTGAAGCAGTATGGGTCGATACAGAAGATCCTCTTTTAATCGGTTATACTAATAGGCATTATCTAACCGAGAAGGTTTCAATGCATCCAAAATACCATATGCTTCCTGAGCTCTAAGGAAGGCCAATGGAGACCCAGTGTCGATGACAGACACTTGTACCATTTTGAACTTGACCTTTCAATTCGAATCAACTATACTCGTGACTGAACCAACCACATACTTTTAGCTGCGAAAGATGTAACGATTCTTTAAAAATATCTTACATCATCATCATCGGCACTACTACCGGTTCCGGTCTTGGCCTTATTTTGCAAGTCCCGAGGCTTGTCAAATTTTCCATAATTTATTTTTACAAGGTTATTACACTTGCGCCAAGAAATATCTTACACATAGTTTCTAAAGTACAAAAACGAACCCAACCAAAGTTGTTGTAGAATACAAATTTGTTCACAATAAATTTTCAAATTTTACTGGAGATTCAATGATAAGTACTATTTACATTTATTCTTCCGATGTTAACTTACTGGGCCCTCACAAACGCCCTAAATTGTGTATGTGTTTTCTGTAATGCCTTTCGGCGTGAAATAAGTTTTTCTTAAGTATTTTATAATGAAAATATGCAATCAATATATGGGAGGTATTCCTCTTGACACCTCTGCTTCGTTTATTTTTTTACAACCAAATTTAAGAACAAATTTAGTCATTAAAACCTAAGCGCTACGACCGTGCCTATCTTTTTTCTGTAGGTATATCTGGGTCGTTACTCAACTAAATTTTGTAAATTGCGTCGCACTTGTCTAGATATTTACTCGTAGTATCGGCCAATCCAAGAGTCTAATCCGGCTCCTCTACTAGGTGTTTCTTTGGTTTCTTTGGTTTAAAAAAAAGTAATTTTCTAGGGAAATTAATTTTTTTTTATTCAAAATATTGGCCATCGGGTTGCACTCATTACGCCCATGTTTCGGGTAATTTATGAATAGCATGCCAAAAAAGCTGCTTGATTTTCGCGGCAAACCATTCGTCGAGCATTTTTCCAACTTCCTCGAAATCGTTGAAGTGCTGCACTGCGAGCGCGTATCCCATTGATGCTAAGAGGTGATAGTCAGATGGCGCCAAGTGTAGGGAGTACGGCGATTGCAGAAGGATGTCCCATCCAAGCGATTTCAACGTGTCTTTCACTGTGCTGCGTACTTTTTGGTGGCGTCATCTTTTAGTTAAGCGTCTGCCGACTGTTTCTTGTGACACATGTAATGTTTCTGCTAATTGCCGTTAAGTTTGATTGGGGACATCATCCAATAACTCCTGCAATTGCTCGTTTTCACATGTTTGTGGTCTACCAGAGCGCTCACTGTCTTCCACATTCAAATCACCACTTTTAAATTGTCGAAACCATGTCTCACATGTTTTAATTGATGGAGCGTGTTCGCCATATGTTTCTAGTAGCAAACGTTGACTTTCAATAGCCTTTTGCTTTTGAATGAATAAGAAAAGCAATGCGTGCCGCAAATGTTCTTTTTCAGGCACAAAACTCGACATGATTACTGAACGATAAAACAAAGACCCTAGTTTTTGGCGGAGTCAACTTGTGTGTGTTTGTAGTCAAATCTCAGGCAAACAAGGTGACGTATGTGTAAAATTAATACGCTGCGTATTTTTCGGTGGCGTCATGTCTTACTTAAACCGGAAAAAATGTGTGCATACACCTAGTAAAAGAAAACTTCACATGAACAGATAAATATATAGAATCTTCGGTTCAACACCAGTGTGAAACGCTGTAGTCATTTATAAGCTTCCTCCTCCTTACGCTCTTGGGGTATTCATAACCAATCAATATTTTCTTTCCTGCTTCTATCTCTCCAATCACCCTCTCTGTAGTTTAACATTTAACAGTGCCGCAAATTTCTTTTTGTACCCATGTAAGAAGAAGTACGAGTTAAACATACGGATTCAACATTCATAGAATATCAATAAGAAAATGTATGCGACAATGAAGAAGAAATTAAGAGAGTTTATAATTATTTATATAAGATAATAAAAGATTAAAAAAAAACCTAGAACTATAGTAAGACATAAATCTGTGTTAATCTTGACAGAACCAAACTGACTATTGGCTATTATAACTGAGATATGGAGAACATAACCTGATATTTATTAAAGAAGTCAGGTACAAATAAAAGAAAAGTAATGACGCAATTTGTAAATAACAATAAAAGTACCTTTAAATTTGGTTTTTGGGATAACGTTACTCTTAAAAATCAGGTAAAATCAGGTCGCACCACCAAAATCGTACAAAAAGTTAAATGCGTAAAATGACATAAAAAGCGGTTCGTAAATAATTCGTATGTATTATATGAGAAAATCACCGAGTCCCTTGTAGAGAATCCCAAATTGCACCCAACTTAATTTAATGACATTCTTTATGTGCTGCCAAGTTATCTATCCAATTGTAGTTGTCCCAGATCGACGTGTGATGACTCACCTGTTAATAACAGTTAAAAACCACAAAGTCAACAGCTTGTTTTATGTTAAAACTTTCCCACAATTAAGGATATTAAGCTATTATCTTCAAATCACAATTCCCACCTTAACTATGACATTAAAAATCCGTTTTAATTGCCCGAAAATGAACTCAATCTCTTGTAAGGTCCTTAACACATTCGTGTGCCCCACATCGGCCTACATTCCTACAAACGCATTACCGCCACACGCATAAGTCGGGCACATCAGCCATTTTTAATTACCTGCCCACTATCAAACTAACCTCTACCTTACAGTGCTTTCCCCACGGGGAAAGGACAACGAGAACGACAATGACAGCGATACCGACACTGACAACGACAGCGTTTAACAGTTTCCACAAACCACCCCGCTATTACACAATCCACTAACTGACCACGCGCCCCTGAATTATTTACAACCATTCCGCCTGTAATAACAAACTGCATTATTTAAAATCCAACACAGAGAGAGGCCGCACCAGTGGGTGGAGACGGCAGCACATGCTACTCAGAATGTCCTACTGTCCTGTAAGTGTAACCAATCCGGCAATTAAGTGTAATGGCAAACAAACGAACCAGGCACTCAAGTCTTCGAACCCTCTACCCCCACACAACCGGCAACCATCGACCATCATCCCCAAATACCAGCCATACTACAACTAAACACAAACGGTTCTTTGATTAATTACACCCCGGCAACCAACTATAGAGGACGGAAAAATGTCTTCATTAGGATGCCTATGCGCCTGGGGGTGAGAGTCGCAACCAACGATAGGGAACGTTCGTACTCGATTAGGCTCGGCTGTAGCGACCTTTTTCTGAGCGACCGATTGATAGATTTTATAACAAATTACAATCGAATCAATTGGCGATTTATCAAAATCTCAGGGGATTCGAACGCGGCGGGAGCGGCCGAACCACGAAGACAGATGACCCGTTCTATGCGCTGTCAGACATTTCAAAATCGGCGCGGGTTGACGGGGCAACCTGATTGTACATCGTTTCCAGAAGTCAGAGGAACCATTGGTGGGCTTTTAGGGCACGGTGGGTCTAGGGGAAAGCGATAACTTCCGCATCTAGACACCTGGATGTGTGCACCTAAGTTGTACAGGACTATTTTAGGGTGGTTAGTTGCCGGCCGTTGGCTACAAGTCCACATGATAAGCACCTCGCGTAAATTCGGATACATGGACTTCCATGCACATATGTAAATTGAATTACAGAATCAATAGAATCAATCTAGGAAGGCGTCCAACAGAGGCCATCCGTAATGGACTGGCAGGATGGAGCAGGAAGGAAACGAAGTCGGTAAGGTGCGAGCTGCTTTGCTCGCGGAATATAACCAATTGATGGGCTCGCGATGGATTGTTGGAGTAGGTAGTGCAGGGACCTACATTTCAACTTTTGTGAAGGAGCCTAAGGAAATAGTGTTTGAGGAAACTCCGTTGCGGAGTATACTCGTAAGCTGAAGGAAGTGCTGAATATTTGGAGGGCCAATGAAAATTTGAAGGTAGGGAGTTAAATAAGTAATGGAATCACCCTCATGTGATCTTTGCTTGACTGATTATTAAAAGAGTTGCGCATTATCTTGGAAAATTGAAAACTGATAATATTTTTAACTCCGAAATTCTGATTAGATTAGCTGTATATCCGTGTATGCATCTTTTTTAGTTGAAATCAACATCTAACACAAATTTAATTTACACATTTTTTTAGGACTAAATTTCATGTAATGCCATTCTTTATGCAGTGTCTAGTTACTATCCATTTGTAGTCACCCCAGATCGACGTTAAAACAGTTAAAAACCACAAAGTCAACGCTGTTATGTTATGTTAAAACTTTCTCAAAATTAAGGATATTCTTGTATCTTATTTTGCAATTATATTTTTTCTTTTACTGTTGGCTATATTTGGGAACATAAAATGTTATATTTGTTACAAATCCATCACCAAAAGGGGCGCGATCGTACTCTTATTGCTTCATCTTGTTGGCTGTTCACATAATGTAATGCGAGAGATCTGGAACGTTGGAGATATCACTGTAGAATTCGAAAAGTGTGGTAAATAATAGGACCACCAGCTTGTCTTAGACCTTTTCCGCATAACAAAAGGAACGCTTCTGGTAGAATGATTTCGTGATGATGTTTGTTCCGAACTATGTGAGAAGATAATTCAGTTTTTTGATGTGGACTATGCGATATTCGACGCATATCTGGGATACGGCTTTAATAATTTGTTCTTGGTTTTTTCGATTCTCTTTTATGCTGCATTCTTCAGTCTGGTTAGCACGTTCGTGTGTATCTGTTGGAAACGTCATATAGTCTTTGTTGCACGAAATACGCAGTAGTGTTTGGAGTATTTTTTGTTTTAAGCATTTTGTTTTGTTTGTTCGTCTAAAATTATTACTAATTGCTATTTCGAGCAACATTTATTCCCATATTAGTTTTAAAAATTCATGTCAACATTATAAACTAATCAACATGAAAAAAATCATACTCGTTAATATTATGTGCAACGTATCGTAAACCCAAATATTTGAATCTATTTCAAAAACGAAATTTACAACAGCCAAGACTGCGTTTGTTATCCCTAAGTTATGTTAAACCAAAATCAATTTGTGGTACTTAAACAGATTGATAGTGATTAAGATAGATTTTCTTCATGTTTGTATTTAATAATACTAAACAATATTATATAATATTAACAACTACATTCGTTTCAAAGTTTTTTGTTTTTATTTTCAGTTGATTTTTAATTTAGCGTATAGAATTGTATATTTGTAATTACTTAATATATATATTTTCCGATAGGGGCGGCATGACCTTGCCGAGAACGAACGCGAAACCAATGCAGTTTGTTAGTTACTCTGTAGTTGTGAATCTTCTTTGCGGTCTCAATGGTTTGGTTGCCTGTGTTTCTGATTCTGACAAAGTTCGTTTTGCTGATTTCCGAAATGATTGTTTAAACGTCTTCTTTTCAGTCACCGTAATCTGTACGAAATTTTTACCATTTACCGAACCAATTTCATTTGATGCAATGTGAACTGTGAAGTTCCATACCGAGAGTAATAATTTCTATGATTGACTCTTTTTCTCAGTCGTTTAATATGTGTTATTATTAATTATAATATATTGGACTCACGGTTTCTTTTATTTTGGTGTGGGGTACCTCCTTAGATGATTTGCTCCTCTTGAAAGGGTCTGTTCTTCAGCCTCCCCCTACGTTTGTTTCTCATCGGATTCTCACTGCGTCGGGATCCTGCCGGTGTTTCCTGTTGCTTGGGAGTTTGGTTTGGTATCAAAAAAGGGAAAGGAGTGTCATGTCGATTTCGACTTTTTTTCTTTTACTTCTTGAATGGATCTCTTTTTATTATTTATGAAATAATCAACACTCGTCTTTTTTATTTTCTGTTCGACAAATTTAAGTAAACTTGAAAAATGCTCTCTGTTTTTGTTTAAGTCTTAAATAGTACTTAACAGGAAATATAAGTCCCTCAACTATACTCAATCACGGATGATCATCGACGACTGACTCAGATCCCAGACTGCAACCCTTCCCTTCTATGTTTTGCATGACATTCATCGTCTTGAGAAACCAATGACGAGGGTAAGCCCTTTAATTTCTAGAGCAAACTCTTCGGCCATACGTGAGCATGGCCTGATTTAGCCAAACACGAGTTCGTTGGCCCCGTTTCATACCGTATAGGTAGGATCACATCTTATTTAGGAAAACAGTATTTTTCTGCTTGCTTTTTCAACCGAATAAAGCCAAGAGGTATTTTTCTACTATTTTATTTCATTGTTATCTTTGATTTGATTATTTTATTCCGTGGTTATCTTTGTTTTGATTATCGTATGTGTAATTTATTGGCTCCTCGATAGTATAGTGGTTAGTATACCCGCCTGTCACGCGGGAGACCGGGGTTCGATTCCCCGCCGGGGAGCCTCTGGCGCAAGACTAATGACCTTGCCCGGAAAAAACAAATTATTATGGAAAATTTATCAAGCCTCAGGACTTGCTAAATAAGGCCAAGACCGGTTCCCGGCTGTAGTGCCGATGATGATGATGTGTAATTTATATGTCTTGTAAATTTTGCATATATATGTTCTTTGTTTATATATTATATATATATATATATATATATATATATATATATATATATATATATATATATATATATATATATATATATATATATATATATATACACTCCCCATCTCTAGGATGAGACCACAACTTTTGCAATTAATTTTCGGTCTTTACACCTGTTGGAAATTTTGTACCCGGAAACATATACTACCTGTGAATAGGTACGTATTTTCCCAAAAGATATTCATAAAATTAAAGGGTAATTAAGAAAGGACTGTTGGAATTTTCCTAGATCAAAAAATAAACTACTTAAAATGGTATAAAAAATTAATGAAATGTTTACATTTTATGGTTTTAAAGCAATAATTTATAACGTTTTTCTACATTAATAATCAGTATGTCGGCCGGTTTTGAATATGACCTCTATAAGACGGCTTGGAAAAGAATCATAGAGTGTTTTTAAATAGTCTAGGGAAATTTGGTCCCGGGAATCATGAATAACTCGATTAAGGTGTCCTTGTCTTTAAATTGTCTGTCGCTTTCATAAACTTTACGAGATAGCCGGCGAATAGGGCGGCCATGGTAATAGTTCCACGTCTTCAGATTGAATCGAACTCTAACAACCTTGGAAGTGTGGATTGTCATGTTAGAAAATCCAAGACAGCGGTTCGAAAATGTTTTTAATTTTTGGAAATGACCGTTCCAGCAAAAATTTGTAGTTGTTTCCGTTCATTGTTGTGGACAAAAACTCCAACTCGATTGTGCCATAGTAAGTAATAGCTCCCCACACAATGACACCTAATGTACGGCTGTGATGTCTTACCAAAATAAGCTCCTCCTTTCTCAGATCTTGGAAATAAAAACCATCGGAACCATCAATGTTAAACTTTTTTCACCCGAAAAGACGACGCGTTTCCATTCACTGGTCCCAGCGACATGGTCTCTTGTAAAATTCATTCGATGCTCTTTGTGTACTTGCATCAAAACAGATTTCTTTTTCAATTTTTTTCTCTTAATAATATCACTTTTTTTTATTATCCCTCAGACCGTTGCTATGCTGGCTGATACTCCGCTTTTGCCTCTTACTTTAATCGCTGGTAGAGTAGAATTTGGGGCAAGCCGTAGAATCAACCGCTTTTCACGTGATGTTGTTGCTTCAGATGTGCGTCCTTTTTGATTTCCCATATTTTTGTGGATCCGCAAGATAACTGTTTACAACAGTCTTACTTCTGTTAAGCCTCCTTGCTATTTCTCGACCTGAGCGTCCTAAATCCTTGAAAGCATCTATTTGTCCTCTTTCTGTCGCTGTCAACGTCTTTCCGGAACTCATTTGTGTTTCAAATTAAATAAAAACAGTTTTTTTCAAGACTTTTTTAAATATTCTAAACAAAAGTTTTAAAAAGGTTGCTGATGTGCACTCCTGCAACGAAATAATCGCAATAGCCTCATCCAAGTGACGCACATTTTTATACCCTTTTTAACTAGTTTATTATTTGATCTTGGGAAATTCCAAGTGTCGTTTCTTAATTACCCTTTAATTTTATGAATTTCTTTTGGGAAAATACGTACCTCTTCACAGGTAGTATATGTTTCCGGGTACAGAATTTCCCACAGGTATAAAGAGCGAAAATCAATTGCAAAATTTGTGGCCTCATCCTAGTGATTGGGAGTCTCTGTCACTAGTTTATGCATGAAGTTTCGTGACAATTCGCCCATTCCTTTACACAGTCTACAGTCGTTTAAGTGACGCTATTTTCGCCTTCGTAAAGAAAGCGGAGGTGGCTTTACAAATAAAATACAACCACTGTTGGTTTTGCAGTAATTAATTCTTAGAAAAATTTGTCGGAAGGCGGTCAGACACCTTAGCTTTCCTTTGTTCAGCGCCCTGAATTTCTTCCCTATAAGACACTTGTATTGTTTTAAAGTGCTAAAGATATTCTTTTTGAGGTCTGGAAATCGTAATTTTCGTTTAACCTCTACATACACCTGTAGGGGAAATTATTTAAATATGTTATCTATGCCTAAATTCCGTACCGCAGTCTATCGTGATTTCATTGCTGTGTTGTCAGGTCGATTGTTCAATGACCTACCTACATCAATCAGGGTACAAGTAAGAGCTGGTGCTTTTCTAAAAGGAGTGAAGATATGACTCTTCAGCGCGGACTATGCTGCTTTAGATTCCCGTATTTCTGGTATTCTGGTTTAATCATATTTTTTTATTTTTTTTATTAGACTTCTCTCGGGAAAGGCGAAACTATAGCGCCTACACGGCGCCCCGAGATGCCATCAAATAACTGTTGCAGTTCTTTTTGAACAGTTGCAGGTTGTAACGCTCCGGGAACACTCGCGTGGGAAGGGAGTTCCACAGCTTCCCCGCTCTGTAACGGAACGAGTTCTGATACAGGGATGTTCGCGCTGTCGGGAGATGAACCACAAACGGGTGCGATCCGTCGGATTGTCTTGTGGAGCGCATATAGACCGAATTTCGTGGAACAATGCCAAGAATCTCCGAAGAACAGCACCCGTGATATATCTGTAAAACAGACAGAGGTCGGCCACGCGCCTTCGATGTGATAGCGACTGTAGTCCCGACGTCAGCACCGAGTCCCCGATCAGGCGGATCGCTCGTCTTTGTACGCTCTCAAGTAGGTCGAGGGTATGTTTAGGAGCCGAGCTCCAAACATGAGAGCAATATTCGAGCGCGGGTCTAATTTGAGATTTATATAGGAGAAGAAGTTGGGCCGGAGTAAAGTATTTCTTGGCTCTAAAAAGATAACTCAGTTTTCCTGAGGCTGATCTGCCGATACCTGATACGTGTTTATGCCATGACACATTCCCACAGACCGTGACGCCCAGCAATTTCAAACTTTCCCCAGCCTCGAGGGCCCGGCCACTCATCGTCAGCTGTGGAACCGATGATCCAGTTTTCTTTGTGAATGTTGTATACTGGGTCTTCGTTGCGTTGAAGTCGACAAGATTGATCTTCCCCCATTGCAGGACTTTATCTAGATCCTGATTCAGAGAGTCAATCTGTCTACATCTCAGCTGGTGCGACGTAGTTTGTATCCTTTCATTTGCCTTCAACCGATGTAACATATTGTACTTATACCAATTTTGTTTTGTGTTCGAAATGAATTGTTTTTTGATCAAGTATTTTTGTTTTCCTTTAATATACTATATAATTAATTATCCGAATCTTCAATGTTCACCCCACCTTAAAATATATATTTTATATAGATCGTAGATATTATTATATATTTTACTTCTTTAACCATTGTGAAAAGACCTTTAACTCTGTTTTTTTTCTTTCATTGTATAAAAACACTAAATATCTTCTAGTCCCGCCGCTGCCACCAAATTTTGTAGTAATAGTAGTAGTGTTGTTATTACTTGTCGTACTACAAAGGTTCGTTTCCGTGCTTCTCGTATCAACGAGGAAGAGAAACGAACGATGGAATCCTGTGCGGATTCTGGATGATTTGTTGGTACTGTGGGTTTTGTTGATGTGCCGTCACAGGTTTACTTTTATCACCAACGCGTTCACTAAACACACCCGGAGAAAGACGGTATACTACATGGGCTAAAGAGTCCCGGGAGTTTGAGAGGTTTATTCAGTTTATGTATGAGGGTTGTGACATTACGTCCAATCCTTTACAAGCTACAGTCGTTTGAGTGACTCTACTTTCGCCTTCGCCCAAAAAAAAATGCAAACACAGGAATATCGCATCTTGATCAAACATTGTTTTTTGATGCGAAAAACTTCTGAACAATCATTGTAGTGGTTGCAAAAATGATGTCCTTCATCACCTTCGAGAACAACAGTTTATCGGTGGTTTAGTGAATTTAAAATGGGTCGTACAAGCACCGAAGACACACCTCGCTCTGGAAGGCCAAAAGAGGGTACGAATGGGGAATTCGTAAAGCAAATGCATCGAATGGTTTTAAGTGGTCGTAAAGTGAAGTGAATTGAACTACACGTTCAATTGCCCATATTGTATTTAATTTGAACCCAAGACGTGAAAGAACGAACCATTTGTTCAACACGCAGAATCCCCTGGATCCAAATATGTGGACCAGATGACCAACTTTCAAGTAAAGTTGTTGAGAATCATAAATTGCACGTCAGCAATTTTATGATCCCTTAAAGGTTTGTTTACCCAAACCATTTCCTACAGGAAACATTCTTGTCCATTCGCCTAGAACAAACAACTTGCGCCATAAAACGAATCGCACATTCGGTTTAGCGTCTAACAACATAGAGGATCAGAAATGTGCATTAGCACGATCCTCTGTTGATTTTTCCTTGATATGCGCGATATTTGGTGTATGCGCGATTAATGGTGGAGCTTAGCTCCAAAGAGTATTCAGGGGTGGAGGGTTTTGTGCGTAACATTGGACAAACTGAACGACGAACGAAAAAACAACCCAAATGACGAAGAAAAAAGTTCTGTACCATCACGATAACGCACTGTCGCACATGTTCTTGAAAGAGATGGCCAATATGGACCGATTACGATTTGAATTGGTTTCTCACCCACCGTATTCTTGTGACTTGGCCCCCAGTGACCATTACCTGTTTCCAGACCTCAAGCGGTGATTCCAGGGAAAGAGACTCAAATCGAATGAGGAAGTCGTCGTAGAACTGAAGCGTATTTTGAAGGGTTGGACATTTCGTACTATAAAAAGGGCATCGACGTGTTGGAAAAAAGGTATACCAAGAATGTGGTCCTCGAAGGCAGCTATGTTGAGGAATAAAAATAACTTTGCCCAAAAAACGTTTGTTTTCATTAAAAATGCCGGGACTTTTGCAGCCTAATTTTATAATTGATTGACTACTCAAAAAGAAAAAAAAATGCATTGGTGGAATTACTTTGTAACAGATGTAAGTGATTACACAAGCTATGTGAAGTAATGAATCGAGTTGTTACGATTTTATGGTTTACAAACTTGGCTCGGATGACAGATTTTTTTTTTTTAAAAAGGGGGTTTCCTTGATTCTTTTTCAGCACAAATATTTCTGGATTTATTAACTATTCAAAACAAACACTAACAGTTATCTATTATTATCTCGGGGCGCCCTGTCGGCTTAGTTTTTAGTTTAGTTTTAAACCACATTTATTTTCCTAATTCTTTTTACATGTATAATACTAGGGGTAAATGTTAAACCCTTTTCTACAATCACAGTCCTTAAATTAACTTACTGGCTCTATGCGAGCTCTCTAAATTACACATTACAACTTGATTTTTATATATGCCTTTCGGCGTACATCTTTTGTTTTTGTTTCTTATATATATATATATATATATATATATATATATATATATATATATATATATATATATATATATATATATATATATATATGAAATCAGTCATATATTAGAGGGACTCCTCGTTTACATCTATATGTATACATTATTATTACAATTTTTTTTTTTTTTTAAATTATAACAAACAACTCGCCCTGTATACATTATTCTATTTTCGATATATGTATGTATACTGTTAAAAATATTACAAAAAAACCTGCTTTCATCATAAATTTGATTATGTTCAAAAATTGAGTTTACAATTTGTTTTCCGAATCCGAAATATAACGATTTATTAGAGATATTCACTACTCAATATATCATAGCACCATTCAAAGTAATCTCACTCTAGACCAAATTGCGTTCTCATCCTATGGACTAGGAGTAATTGTGAACTATGTTACGGATTAACTGCCTTGGTTTAGATTAGATACTTAGAAAGGTGATGCTTTCTACCATTTCTCAAAAAAAAGAGGAAGGATTTTATTTAATAAAGAAATTGTTGAAAATGTTAGAAATAAATTAAGACATTTACGATAGTTAAAGAAAGTTACGGCTCAATAAATGGTTAGCTCTTGAAACTAAGTATAAGCTCTGTAATTGACAAACATTTTGATGTGTAGGCTTCTGTAAAATTGATTTTTATTCCAAATTCGACTGCAATCATTTTTGTATGATAGTGTTCTTCCTAATGAGCCTATTATATCGACATCTCTTGCTTCCAATACAAGTACATATGTTATAATATTATGTAATTTCTTTATTCACACAAGTACCAGGGAATATCTTCAGTCCAAATGCGTAACTAATCCTTAGATTTCTATTCATATGTCACTCATTTCAAGAACCGATTTTCCCAACAACTTCACGCCAATCAATCAACACTTGTGAGTCGAGGTCACGCACTTGTAATCATCACGATCACTTTCAATTTTCCCCACAAATCTTTCTCGACTTTTTCGACAGCCATACTTTTGAACCGTTTCTCTAATTATGATAGAGATTGTCCTCCCATCCTTCTGCTTGTTCACAAGTCAAACCGATACTCGGTCCTTTCGGAAAAGACGTCTCATATGTCGAATTCAATTTATGAAAAACCTCGCTAAACGAAAAAGAAGAAGAAAAAAAAGAGATAAAAAAATGGAAATTGAACTGAAACTATTTTCCTTCGGTTTTACGAGCCGCTAACTTGGTGTGAACATTTCCAAAAGGATACGCCATGGAAAATCCGAAATATTAAAATCGGGCGCCTGATGATGGGAAACTCAAACGGAAATACACAGACAGGCAAGGGGCAACCCTTTTTAAGTGGGCCGACCCGACGCCCGGTTATGCCTAAGGCGATAACGATGATGATGGTTTCGAAGTGTGATAATTCATCGATTTGCGTGTCCGGTGTATACATAGTTCAGGACTTAAGACATGCACACGTGGGCGGTTGTTTCGTCAGTTAACGAGACCTTTCGTTGCTCCTTTACGTTGATGTGGAAAAATTGAAAAGTACGTTGAAATATCCGAATTTGAAATAAATCATAACGTCCGGTATGTGACATATAAACGGCAATGTGTATTTGTATGTCCTGTGCGGAGAAATGGATCGCAATGTGTCGACGAAGTTATAGTTTTCCTTCTTCCCGGAGCTCGCTAAATGAATATGGTAAACGGAAATTGCTTTTGAAGGAAGAACCATTAAGCTCGTTTTCATTTTAGAAATATTTTAGCGAGATGCTGTATACGGGAAAATCTCTTAAACGTACTTCTTGGTGTTAGTATTTCCAATAATTCAGTTGAAAAACGATCAACTCTTCTACTTTATTTTCACAAATCTTTCCTAAGTCAAACAAAGAAGATAAATAATTAACGAAATAAAAAAGATAAAGTTTTCACTCCCTAGATCATTCTTGAAAAAAACAGCTTTTTACTTTACTGTGAGAATGTCAATTTTGTGATAAGTTTAAAACAAGTATTCTACATCTGGGACGGACTATTCCTATAAGTTGTCTCATAGTTGTAGCAAATGTGTAATGATATACTCCAAAACGACATCCAAAGAGCATTTGCTATACACAACTGGTATGATCACCTTTGCAATGCAGTAATTTTCACTTGAACTAAAAATTGGCCTATCCGTGCCCTGTGAGTAGGGCCTTAGAATATACTCAGAGCTAGGCCGGTATCTCAAAAAAGGCGACTATAGGCGGAGTGATAGGGGTCCCAACGCTTTGTAGCCTAGTGAAATACAACACCCTCAAGCTATAGGCTCCGTCAAAAGGTCGGAAGGAATCCTCTGCCGTCTTCCAGAGCAGATCGTTATGTCGGCCCGAGAAAAAGTTGATGTAGGTGGTATGTCGGTCCCAAGATGAGATACCACCCTATCACGTACTACGTTTCGCGATATGGTAGCGAAAAATCTTCGATTATGATGGCCCGGAAGGTAAAATATGTGGCCACCTCCTGAGATAGAGAATTCGGGAGGTAAACTAGTTGTTTATTTGGATCTCCGGGGGGAACTATCTGCAAATATTTTGAGAATAAACCAAATTGCAAATAACTTGTCTCCGCGTAATCGGGTCCTTTCGCAAAACATGGTCAGCGTTCAGCCAGTAACGAAATTTTGTCAGAGATCCAGACTTCACTAATGCGAATGTAAACGTCGTCCATCAATATTTTGGAAATAGTATAACCTGATATCCCAGCACTAATCGAGACCCTGGCTAATTCGTTAATAAAACTCGACATATTTTCGACGATTGCTTCTCTTCCTGGTGCCGAGTAAAGTGCTTTACTTATTCCTTCGGTTATGTATAGTTGTGCGTTGTGAGACAGGATTTTCTCAGTTCAATAATATGAATCCTAATTTCACATTTTTTTTCACATTTAACGAGGAATCATTTCTCTGGTTTAGTTTTTTTTTTGTATACAACGCCTACAGTAGCGCTGTTGTTTTTGTTATTGTTTTATTATATTATTATCATTATCTAATTTTTATTACCTCGGTTTCGTCGTGGTTTTTTGGGGAGGGAGCGGGTCGACGCATCAATTTCTTACCCCTCATGAAAATGGAGTTGCATTCTTTGAAGAGGAATGAACTCTTCTATGCTGTGTGCCAATAACCCGGTGCTCCATCTCGGGGTCTTCTACTTCAATAGTTTATGGTAGCTCTCATGGTTGTACACCGGTTCCGGAGGTTGTTTTATACTGGTTGGTACCTCCGGGGTGAAACCAAAGACGCAATCCATGCGCGTACGCTTGGTACCGTCGTATACATTGGTGCTGTACACGAATGTTGCCGTCCCCAGCTATTGATCCCATGACTGAGAGTTTCCAACTACAATACTGCGTAGGTAATCTACGAGTGGACGACCCTCATTCGATTGCGGATGGTACGCTGAGGTCTGAAGTTTCTTGATACGGAGCAGCTTGCACACGCTTTTAAACAAGCTGCCTAGGAAGTTGCTGGTCGGTGATCAGTTGCTTCGGGACATCATATCGAGCAACTATTTGGTCAAAGAATACTATGGCCACCGTTTCTGCCCCGCATCGGGTAACACGTAGCATTCTATATACTTAGACAAATTGTCCTGAAACGTGAGTATATATTGATTAACTGGTGGAAGTCGATCAAGAGTAGTACTATACTTTCTTAAAAGGCCTCTTTGCAATGTCAGTTATTACCATAGGCATACGTAGGTTTGGTGAAGATTTCATGGTTTGACATTTTTTGCATACTTTATGTCGCGCATCACGCTCTTCCGCTAGAAGTTCCTACGTATTTTACTATATGTTTTAATCACTGCTTGGTGTCCACCCAAAGGAAGATCATGGTAAGAACTGGATTTCGTCAGTGCTTGTTATCTCCATTCCTTTTTCCTTGCAGGAGGGAATGGGATCCTCGTACAGAGATGACTTGTCGTTCTTTGGACCTCCCCGAGTTCTTTCGCTTTCCCTTAGTTTCTCTGCTTGGGCGCATGTTACTACATTGCACCTTTGTAGAGTGGGAGACTCATCACAATTTTGTGGGATACGATTCAAAAGATCCTCATTGGTGTTATATTCACCGGGTTTTGTATTCGATTTGGTAATCGCAGCCCGATAACTTGTGGTGGAATCTAGTTAAACGTGAGGTGGGATCTTTCACGTTAAATATTCCCTTTAATGGCTTGTGGTCGACATATACGGTGAACTTACGCCCTTGCATATAACAACAGAAATCCTTAGCCGCCCACACAATGCCTAATAACTCCTCAATGGTAGAGTAATTCCTTTCCGCCTTATTCAACGTTCGGCTGGCATAAGCGGTCGGCTGATCTTTACCTATTTCGCCTTGTGAAAGGATGGCTCCCACTGCTTCATTTCTCGCTTCCGCCGTCAGATTAAAGGGTTTGGTGAAATCTGCACAGATTAGTAGTGGCGGCGAGACCAATAACTCCTTTACTTTATCTAAGGCCTGCTGGCATTTGTCTGACCACGTGAATTTAATGTCCTTCCTTAACAAGTTCGTTAAGGGGCGCACGATCCTCGCGAAATTTTCAACAAATTTCCGATAGTAGTTTGCCAGGCCTAGAAAAGATTGGACGTTAGTTACCGTCTTGGGAATGGGAATGACACTAGCGGTCGTGTCGAGATTTGGCATTACTCGTTTTTCGGAACAAACGTGTCCTAGGTATTCTAGTTCCTTTGTAGGAACTTGCATTTTTCCGGATGCAATATGAGGTTGTGGTATCTCATTTGTTCGAATACTCTCGGGAGTTTATCATTACGGTTTTCTAGGTTTTTTCCATATACGACAATGTCGTCCTGATAAACAAACCTATACCATGAAACCCGGTTAGGACATGGTTCATGAGTCCTCTGAAACGTAGCCGATGCTCCCTTTAGACCGAATGAGAGGACTCATCCTCCACGAAAAGATGTTGGATGAATTGGAGATGTTCCACTTTCGAACTGTTAATCTCGGATACGGGATTCCTCGATTCTTTATCCGAATCAATTCCCGTTAACGTATTTACTTGCTTACTGGTATGTATATTCTCCCGGTTTTCCAAAGGAAAGAAGGAATATTCCTTTGCTGGAAGTCATCCCACTTTGATCCAGTCGATGTTTTGAGGATAATCTATGATATTGAGTGCCTTAATATGGACACTCTTCGCCTTCTTCAAAATACAATTAAGTAGATAGATTCCCGATTTTACTTCCTCCCGCATTTTTATTATCTTTCGTAAACGCCCAGGTACTATGACCGATCTACTCAGAAATATTTCTACCTCCAAAGTCTGATGGTAGGCGTTCTACCGACTCTTTCCCATACTTCTTGTCCATCGGCTTTTGGGGTGTTGTCTTGTTGTTGGAGTAACTGGGTCCAAGCAAGTTTTCGCAGCCCTTCCCCTGCGTGTGTAGGGTTTCCGGCCGTTCCCATAATTTGCAAAATTAATGGAAAAACATAGAGGATTAATGATTGTTTGGGGGAATTCCAAACAATCTCCCGGTCCATTAACTTTACAATTCCTAGACAGAAAGTCGTTGTCTGCTGACAACCCCGGCAAGGAGTCTACTATCTGAAAGCTACAGGGGATTTCTTGATGTAATTTGAACTTCCCGGCAGCAATATGTAGACTTGCCGTTGCCAAAAAAACGTTTGGAGAGTAGTTGCTTTCTGGACATCCACTATATATTTTTGGTGGAGTGCCTTAAGCTGATCTCAGCGCCGGTGTCCACAATTAGGCGTCTCGTGTTTTTACAACCAATGTCCGTGGGAGTTGAATGTCGCGGTATCATCTCGCTTGAGTGGGCGGCGCAAGATATGTGCCTCGCAACTTCCTCAGGTGGGCGTGAGAGCTTCCGGGCGGGACACTCTGCTGTTGCGAGCTCCTTGACAGCGAGGGTGGTCCTTGACAGTTCCCTCTGGCCCTCTTCGATTTCGTAATGAAACCGCCAACTCTTTACTTCTTTAGTTGTCATTTTATTGTTTACGTTTGAAAATTACGACCAGCGGTTCGCTCTTTGGAATCTTGACTCCTCACGAAATTGAAAATTACCGCCCTTTTATGCTTTTTGTCGTTGAGATTTGTCAACGCTTTTAATGTAAGAATTCCAAGAAGCACACACAAGATTTTGTGTGCTTCAATTGGAATTGTATTCTGGGAATTGACTAAGGGTTTAGTTGGATAAGTTCCTGGAAGGGAAATCATGAAATGCGTTTTGAATTAAGCATTTCATAATGTCAGGATTTTAGGAATTGAATCAATGTGCGATGAATTAACTATTGGTTTAATTCGTCGCTCATATGATTCAATATGGAATTCGGATTTGGATTATGGGAGGTATTGGGGATTTGGATGGGATTATTGGTGAAATCGGGGATTTGGATGGGAGTAGTGATTTAGGATCGTTACATGAATAACTGGGGCTTTTGTTGGCAGAAACTGAGAGCAGTTTTTAACATTGTGCGGGTTTTCCGACCCGACCTTTCCCATTTTGCCTTCTGTCGACACACTGCTGTGGTGTGGGTGTATCGTCCACAAAACTTACACCGTTCATCACTCTTCTTTGATCGATCGCTCAACTTTGGAACCTCCGCGGAATCCGTGCTAGAAGATCTAGAGTGATTACGATTCGCCTGGCTTGACGGTGCTTTCGGCATTTCAAATCCGTGGTGATGATTTTGCTCTGATTTCGAACCAGAGAAGGTTCAGTACTGGCAGAGCTTATACGGCTCTGGTCTGTAGTGGCCTGTAGGTGTTGACCGCCTTGGCCGCGTGAATTTCTATGGCCCTTTGTTTTCTTCCTGTCTACCTCCTGCCACTCATAATTGACCTTGCAGGTCTATGAGTTTTGCCGTTGACGTGCGGACATGGCCACTTGGGTGCGTGTTAGGGTGCACGTCCTTGTTTTTTCCCACATCGCGTTATATCCGCACCTTTCCCACGTGTGGCCTTTACGTCCCCAAAGTTCCAAGTAACATTGAATGCTGTAAACTCTGTGGTTCGATGTCGCTAGTTTCTTTGGGGCAGAGGGTTGTTGTGGTCCTGAATGTGTTGTCTTCTGGGAATACCTCTTCTGATGTGGAGGTCCGGGATTGCGTTGCAGTGGTATGTTGTGTTCCCAAAAATCCTTAATATCATCTCCATACTGTCCAATCCTGGCAGAAAAGAGTGTTTCGTCTATTAAGGCCTCGTCATATAAGTGTCCCTTTCTGTTGCAAACACTCCAGGCTCGAAGGGCCGATCAAACATATCTCCACTAGCTTGAATCGCCTCGTTCACCGGCAGGTATTGCTTGTGAAGTGAGTCTTGTATAACCTGATTCTGATTTGTGGAAGGCGTTGTGGTATCAAATGGCCTTCCGTAAGGGTAAGACGAAACGTTGGCTGGTATATACATACGTGGGAACGGTGTATCTATATTGTACTTCCTGTGATATCAGTGGTGGATTTGGAAATGGGTTAGTATGTGCGTTGAAAGTCGAGTGGGTATTTTGTGGCGTCAATGTTGAATGACGAGGGTTGAAAACCGTTAAATCGCCCGCGTGATTTCCAACCCCGGCTGAATTTTTCAAGAGGAAGAGAGTCGCGTTGTATCATTTACACTTGGGACCGTTCCTTTTGGAGGAGCGTATTTATTATATCATCGAGAGGTCCATCCTCGAAAGGTAGTAAATGTTGGAAATGGTCCTGTCTGACACCTTCCATTATAACGGTCTTCTGCGGCTGAAAAGTGTTCCTTAGGAGACGTTCGAATTCTATGAAGGTCTCGAGTGTCGTCTCACTTATCATACGGTATGCCTCACCTCCCAACCTCGTGGGTAACCACCTAAAGAAGCTCTTTTGCTAAGCAGTTAAGACTCCTTCTACAACAATCTAAAACATTTATAATTCCATAACTGTGTTGGGGCCATCCTGTCCGGAGAATACTGGGATGATCGTTAAAGCAAACAGCTTGTCCACACCCAATATGGTCCTTGATGTTATTGTCTGATCAAGTATGACTCGACTCTCATGTGCCTGGAACACTTAGAGAAGGTAGCTGGTTTCCTGATATGCTTTTGGGTGATATGGCGTCTGGTTTGTTTTGTTTCAGCTGTTTCCTTGTTTTCATCTAAGGGAACACTATGTCCCAAGTTGAAAAGAGAAGAAAAACAACAAAAGAAACTAACGGTAAATTTTGGTCAAACTTCTGGCAATCATTGAAATTGTTGCAGAAGTGACATAACAGCATTACAAGAAACGAGTTGTACGGGGGATGGTGTAATTCAAAGTAACGAGTATGAAATTTATTACAGCTGTCATGCAAAACACCATGTGGTCGGGGCAGGGTTTCTAGTCAGCCAAAAACTGAAGCCTGCCATTATCGGCTTTAATGCAATAAACGGTAGGCTATGCACTCTTCGCGTGCGAGGCAAGTATAAGAAGACAAGCCTCATAAACGTTCACGGACCTACAGAGGAGTCCCCAGACGATGAAATGGAAGAATACTACGAGAACGACTAACGGGCCCTCAATGCCTACCCAAGGTACGGTGTGAAAATCGTTCTTGGTGATTTGAATATGAAAATAGGTCGGGAGCCGGTTTTTAGGCACTACGCAGTTTCCATACTTTGCATGAGAACATTAATGATAATGGACTAGGAGTCATCGAACTGGCAGCATCAAAAAACTTGGTCGTTGCAAGTACCAGGTTTCCGCGTAAAGATATACACAAAGCCACCTGGGTATCACCTGATGGATCCACTCGCAACCAGATTACCCACGTGTTGATAGATCCCCGTCACTCCTCGACCCTGATGATGGTGTGGGGTTAAAGTATGGTTGCCAACGTATGGCACAGGATTCACTGTAATCCCCAAAGATGATCCGTAGAAAATTATTCACCGTAAATCCAAAGGTAATAAAAGTTAAAATGCACTGGTGGTTCTTGGTGTTGTTTTTATTTTTATTCTTTTTAAAACAGGTTTAATACGTTATACAATAAGAAGAATTATTATTCACTAAACTTTCTTCAAGGACTCATGTTCAGTTATGTAAATGATTTCAAATAAATTTAGGATTAACTCTTGACTTTGAGTGTGCGCGCTCACGTTATTAGGAACTCGACTCATGTACACCGTTTGGTGGATGTTAAGTGACTCAGTTAAATAATCACGAAATTGATTTGGGCCTCGAACGTGGTGACCTACAGCGTCAGTGGTTGAGATGCGACTGGTTGAATTAGGGGTGCAATTCTGTATTTCATTTTACACATAGGACAACCAAAAGAGACCACGCCTCTGCTCTCTCATTGTCACGCTCGCCGAAGTGTGGTAACTTCGGTTAATTGATAATCGATGAACGTGGTAGAATGAGAGAACAGAAACTCGATGTACTGTGATCTCGAGGTAGCTTTGGTTGTGTGTGTTGGTATAAACTGCTGTTACTGACATGACCTACTGACCCAGTGTTACGGCTATGTTGTAGTCAGAGAGCATTGAACAATGGAAAGACAGAGGAAGACGTAGCTGGTGCTATTCACCTGCAAAAGAGATCATTGATCCCAAGCGAATGGGTGATCCGGTGAAAAGCTGAAGTGACGCCAAATTGGCTAGGGTAATTTATCATGAAAACTAATTAGATATTTTGATAAATTCCCCAGCGGTTTCGCTATGATGCGACGGCGTCGTTTGCTTCGACTTGTTGTTGCTATCCGACATGATATGATTTCCGATGGAAATCTCATGGGCTAGCAAAAATGGAATTGCCGTATGGCAAAAGGTAGCTGAAATCAATTCTGCATTATCTGGATAGAATAATGAATTCAGCTATGCTCTTTTACAGGTAAAATAGCCGAACGGTGGGTTAAGGGATAATGTGACGCGCTGTTAGTGGTCGAAATTAGTTATAGAATTGTGGGTTGGTTCTCCATATAATATAGAGAAACCCCACAATGGTACGAACGTACCGATTTATCAACGTCGACTCGGATCACTATCTTGTTGGTACAATTTTCCGAGCGTGGATTTTCTTACGGAGACGTATGTCATCCGCGGATCAGGTTCGAATCAAGACGGCTGCCTTACGCAACGAGAATACCAGTAAGACCTTTGGCCATGTGCTAGGACTCGCTCTCGGGGAACTCAATGGAGGGAGAGTAAGTCCTGGGGCCAGAAGAGAAATGGACATGCCTTGAGAATACTGTCATTAGTACTGCCAACTCCATCTTAGGCAGTAGTCGTAGAGATCGGAGCGACTGGTTTGATGATGAATGCAAACTACCGACTGCACGTAAGAATGCTGCATACCGGGCAATGCAGTAGTCTCATAGAAAGCGATCACGCGAGGAGATGTGCAAATAGTTCAGAAGAACTGAAGAAAGACTTCACAGATAAAAGGAAAGTGCCTAGAAAAAAAATTTAATATCCCATTATATCATCTATTTATAGACTTTAAGAATATGATGAAGTCAATGCAGAAAGATACGCGGCGATTCGGAAAGAGACAACGAGATTCTTCAAATGCAAAAAACGCGAATGGGAGAAGACTCGGATCGAAAAAAATCCTAGAAAATTCGAAAGCAAAGAACATCAGAGTATGTATGCCGACATAAATTCAATTAGAAATGGATACCAAGGGAGAGCCAAAATAATCCGAGACGCAAACGGCTGTCTGGACAGAAACAAACAATATCGTGACAAAATGGAAGCAGTACTTTGAAAACCTGCTCAATGTGCGCACCCATCAACCACAAATAAACGCACCAGACGTACATACAGTCGAGCCTCAAATCCCAGAGCCCTCTTTCAACGAAGTTGTAGACGCAATAAATCGATTGAAAAACTACAAAGCTCTCGGAGTCGACTGCATACCGGTAGAGCTTGAGAAGCATGAAGGAGAGGCAACCACTCGAAAGATCCACCAACTCATCCAAACAATATGGGATGAGGAAGTCACTCTGGAAGAATGGAATATCTCAATAGCCGTCCCCGTTTTCAAAAAAGGCGACAGATCTGACTGCGAAAAGTACAGGGGAATATCATTGCTCCCAACCGCATACAAAATACTAGCAAATATCATACTGGCGAGAATCACACCGTACACAGAAGAAATACTGGGAGACTACCAATACGGATTTCATAGAAACCGGTCAACAAGCGAGCAAATGTTAACAATAAGGCTACTACTGGAAAACAAGTGGGAATATGGAGAGATGGTTCACCAACTGTTCGTTGACTTCAAAAAAGCCTAGCGCTCAGTCGCA
The DNA here is from genome assembly GCA_963931805.1 of Microdon myrmicae. Lineage (NCBI taxonomy): Eukaryota > Metazoa > Arthropoda > Insecta > Diptera > Syrphidae > Microdon > Microdon myrmicae. Next base: position 3,245,493 of record OZ007497.1, on the reverse strand, counting down.
CGGCAAAGACTCTACCATATTGTAGTTGAGCTGCGAATCCCGAAAAAAATATGACGCCCTCATTCAAATTTCCATGAACGAAAACAAAGGGCGAGTTAGAAGAGAAAACCTCCTCTCAGACCTATTGGAAAACCGGGACGGACTAAAACAGGGGGATGGCCTCTCACCATGTCTTTTTAACCTTGTGCTCGAGTATGTCATCAGAAACGTATAAGACGACAACATGGCCGGATTATCCCTGAACGGGGTCACACAAGTCTTCGCATATGCGGATGACATTGCCGTTCTGGGCGATAATCTAGCAACTGTAAGTAAAAACTGTGAAATCATCATGCAAACGGCAGAAGAGGTGGGCCTAGAAATAAATGAAGACAAAACAAAACGCATGATTACGGCGAGAGCAGGTGGTTCTCAGAGAACAATTATAAACGGCAGAGGCAAGATAGTTAAAAAAGTTAAAGAATTTAAATATCTGGGAACGATACTGACGGCCAGTAACGAAATGTCGAAGGAAATTAACAAAAGACTACACCCGGCAACGCTAGTTGGCACGCAGTCAGTAAATTGGTGAAAACTAAACTGCTATCACGTAACATAAACCTCCGTGTCTATAGAACCATAATCATGCCGATTGTTCTATACGGATGCGAAACATGAGCTCTCACAAAACGAGAAGAAAACAAATTCCGCGCATTTGAGAATAAAGTTTTAAGGTAAATATGACGAGGAGGTAGGACAATAGAGGAAACTCCACAACCACGAATTGGAAAAGCTATACCGCAAACCTACAATAGTGAGAGTAATCAGGTCGCGAAGATTAAGATGGGCGGGACATGTAGCGCGAATGGGCAACAATAGGACCGTGCGTAGAATTTCTGACGGTATACCAAAGGGAAAGAGACCGACAGGACGCCGGGGACGGAGATGGGAGGACAATGTTAGGTTTGACCTTGACGAGATTGGATCGGCTGGTCAAGCGTAGAAGGAGAGTGCACAGGACAGGGAACGAAGGCGGTGTCGATTCGGTGAGGTCATAAGCTTCCGGGTTCCTTCAGGCCAATAAATTTTAAATAGTAATAGCCCAATTAAACTTACTTCACTAACTTAACCTATTTTCTTTTTTGTTTTTTAAATATAATTGTTAAGACTTACCTAACACTACCATAACCTAAGAAAAGCTATATATGTAAGCTTGCCATTGTTTTGAGATGTTATTTACTATGGTCATACAGGCTGACAGGTCTTTAGTTGACAATCAACCGCCAGAAGTGCTGGTGTTGTTTTTTAACTTTTCATTGATCTCTGGGAGATATCGCTGTACTGTACCGCAGTCGCTCATCATCTGTGTGTGCGACTGCTCGCCAATAATCTATCCGCTTATCTACAGGCTATCGTCGCACGTGGGAAACCAGCGGTATTCCGGGTTCGTCCTGGATGAAGCCAATCATATCAAGGCAACTAAATGCTCCCGGTGGAACAAATCCATTGCAGCAAACTCTCTCATAAAACATCATATTTGGGTAATAGGACCCGAAAATTAATTCGTTGAATGAACTCATTGCTCTCGCAACATGTCCTCTGATCAATTTGGTTATAAAATTATCTATCTTGTCTATGTTGGCTCCATTATATAATGCTTCATTGGAATAGGATTTTTGTGGTAGTCGGATTCTGGAGTCCGGTATAAACCTAGGGAAGTTCTGAGGCATTGCCTTTCGAAAACCCGAATCTTCTCCAATAGATGTGGACCTGATTGAACCACATTGGGAATCCATAGGTGATCAGTCACTTGAAGCTTTGTATTATTCGTAATTTAAGCAATCTAATGACCTGGTGTATGGGAATTTTGTTTTTCGTGATTCTCATACGTTTTGGGTTTATGCAGGCTTAAGAAACTTGCGACTATTTCATTTTTGCGTTTCTCATAAGTTTTAGGTTAAAAAAATATTCTTGAAGGTTTAAGCTATTTTCTTTTTGATAATGTTGTAGGTTTAAATGGTTTAAATGGGTTTTGTATTATTGTAACAGCAATTTTCATCACAAATATATGTACACATGGTATATCTATATGTAATACCTGCCGAGCTTTAATTCAGCAATTACTTAATCCGGAATAAGTTCAAAGCTTTTCCCCATATTTTCCAAAGTGTGACCACGAAAAATCAAACTGCTAAAGGGCGGGGTACCTAAGGCGCAATCTTCGTCGATAATTAAAATATATTTCCTGGCAGTTTTCGCGCTCGTGTGTTGAGTCGTCTCTCCTTGACCTGGCGCAGCGTTTGCATCTCTCGGGATTCGCTTTATTCAAACTTTATTAAATTATTTTTTTACTCTTGTTGCCGTTTATCTGCCCAGCATGATGTTAGTTTACCAGCCTGTCGAGTCCTTTGTGAACGCGAGGCGGTAGCATATCACCTGTCATTTGCATATTCCTCGACAGAATAGAAGAAAAAATATGGCCGCATAAATTATCTCCTTATGATCAGACTAACTTTCTACGCACACAGGGTGTGAAGAAATTAGACAAGCTGCAGATAGGGATCCTTTAGTAACTGCTTGCCGCCAGGCTACAATTCCTGATGATATCACATCCTAGAGATAAGGCAAGGGCATACCCAGAACACAACATGGGGCGGATAGAAATTGGTGAAAACGGGGGAGCTGAAGGAAAATTATTCCCGGCAACTCAATGTTCTGCTGATGGGTTTCCTCTGATAAGAATATAAATTCTATTTTTACCTTTTTTTCCGTTTTTTTTTTCATTCGTCTTTTGTTTGTATTTTTCTTTCTTTTTGACCGGCGACCGCCGCGGCGAGTGGACCGACTAATGATCCCACTTTTCTCTAAACAAATTGTTTTCTTGTAGTGCTCCCGTAGTAACGTCCAACATGGTTCTGCGGATAAGTAAACAGTGGGCAAACGAGCAAGCAGGACTTCTAATTTGATACCTGGCACTTAGGAGTCATGTTTGATACTTATCGTCGTGGTCAATGAATGTTAGGTCCTGCCTGTTGTTGTTATTGTGTCTCCTTTTTTGTAACCAGCGATTATTATCCTCTAATATGATGAGGGTGGAATGTGAAAAAGTGTCCGGATAAATAAAGTGTCCTTACTCGAAGGGAAGGGCGTCTTTATAATTTAATTTTGAATGCGAAATGGTTGACTTAATGAAGGTTATTTGGTGGCGAAGACGCTTCTATCGCAGTGACAACGATAAACAAATAGAAGGATGCAAGGGATAAAACGAAGTAGAAAATTTGTCAGTCAGATTATGAAGTGATTCAGAGGGGTACAAGTTACTGCACGTAATTACTTTGCTCAGAGACACAGATAGCAGAGGTAATGTGGGTAATAGTTGTTTTTATAATTCCAAATCACTTACGATAATTTTCCGGCGCCACGCACTCAATACACGTTTATTTTTTAAGGATGGTGGTATCAATAAACACATGGTTTTTTTACATTTCCTGCATTGTATCTGTTGCAACTGTCTTGTGATATTTATCAACAATAACTCGAACGTTTCGACCTAAAATGCAACAGCATGCTTTCTCAATTTCGCTGGATCAATTAAAAGCAAACATCTGACAGAAATTACATCGATAACAAAAAACATGTGTTGGGCATTTCTCAAAAATGTAGTGTTACGTTTAGGAGAGTGCCAGTAAAAAAGGAGTCACATTTCGTCAACATACATTTTATGAAACAAATACTAAAATATCATATTTTAAATTGATTCATTAAACGTATCCATTATTTTATTATAAAAAAAAAATTGTCAAAAAAAAATGCCGAACACCATTTCTAAATCAATCAAACTGAACTATTGGTTCCTGCATTGAGTTAATTGTATGTCAAAGACTATACTACGTTTCCTGACTTGCCTTAAAACTAACCTGTTGACTCGAGCGGAAAAATATATTATATTGCCCTCAAACCCTTGATACACGGCAGTAAAAGTACCAACCGCAGGTGCAACGAATTAGTGCCTCATTTTTTTCTGGAAAGATTGTGCGATCATTTCCCAGCATGCTGTTAAATATAATCGTATATATGCCCGTCATATTCGGGGGGAGGTGCCTAGGTTCGATGTGAGTAATCCGTCAATATACGAGGGTTGCCTCTTATGTTTCGGGATTTGGCAACCCTAGTGTTGCAATCCGGCAATTGACAGCTCTGTCGTAAAGTTGGACATTTTTGAGGTTATACGCACTCAGAACGTTTTGACATACGAGCGCTATTTGTGTTGTTTACAGTAACTTAAAAGATTCATCTCGGCCCAAAAATGGAATTAAATCGTCAACATTTTCGTGCGATTATTTTTTACAACTTTCGGCGTGGATTAACTCAGCAACAGTGCGTGGATGAACTTAATTCAATTTTTGGCGATGAAGCTCCATCAAGGACCAGTGTTTATCGATGGTATGGTGAATTCAATCGTGGTCGTAGTTCACTCCAAGATGAATTTCGTGAAGGTCGTCCAAAATCAGTTGTTGTTCCGAAAACCATTGATGCTGTGCGCGAACTGATATTGGAAGATCGTCATGAGACCTATCGTGAGATTGAGACAACCTTAGGCGTTGGTGGGACCAGCATACATTCAATATTGCATAAACATTTGACTGTCAAAAAAATTTGTTCGCGTAGGATCCCACACAATTTGTTAATCGCCCAAAAAAAGGCTCGTGTCAATTGGTCGAAGGAAATGCTCAAAAAATACGGTGGCGGTGCTTCGAAACACGTCTATGACATCGTGACAGGTGATGAATCGTGGATTTACGCGTATGAGCCCGAAAGTAAACAGCAGTCGACTGTCTGGGTGTTTCAAGATGAGCCAAATCCAACAAAAGTTGTTCGCGCACGAAGCACTTCCAAGCAAATGGTCGCCTGTTTTTTCGGAAAAACTGGACATGTCGCAACCGTACCACTAGAACAACGCAGAACAGTCAATTCTGAGTGGTACACAACCATTTGTTTGCCAGTTGTCTTCCAAGAAATCAGGAACACCAACCGCCGAAGACGGATCACTCTTCACCACGACAATGCGAGCTCTCACACATCGGCTGCGACAACTGCATTTTTGAGCACCCAAAACATCGATTTGATGGGTCATCCGCCGTATAGTCCTGACTTGGCGCCGAATGACTTCTTTTTATTCCCGTACGTAAAAAACAAACTGAGAGGTCAACGTTCTTCGACACCTGAAGAAGCGGTTGCTGCATTCAGAATGCATGTGTTGGAGATACCTCAATCAGAGTGGCAAAAGTGCTTCGACAATTGGTTCAAACGCATGCAAAAGTGTATAGATCTTCATGGGGAATATTTTGAAAAACAATAAAGTGATTTTCGATGATCAATATTTGTTTTTGTTCTCTAATCCCGAAATATAAAAGGCAACTCTCGTAGTAGCATCATTGAATTTGACATTGTCTGATTGCCATTTCGAAAGTGCAGGTAATGCAGTACAATTTTGCCATCCAATTCATTTTTCCTGGTATATTTCTTGGAATACAGCTCCATAAAATTCACTTTTTGCTGTATATCTTTTAGAAAGAGTTTATAATGTAGGCAGCGGTCTTGGCATCTTTTGTCAGTCCGAAGATAGATAGACAACCAATGAACTACTTGATCACGTCCCTTCGGACCAATGTCAAAATCGATTGGGAATAAGTTCCCCTTCTTTTCCTCTGGCGCTACTCGTAACCCCAAAACAAAGCCTGTGTTTTTGCGACTTTTTTTCCACGAATTAACCTCGCTAGTAGTAAGTCAACTTGTTTGCTTCTTTTATGCACAAAAATGGCTTCTCAAACAAGCCAAAAAAAAAAAAAAGCCTCCCGCAAAATTAATTTATCAATGGCCCAAATGTCCATGTTGTCCAACTAGATGGAAAAATCCATTAATACCGAGCTGGATAAATATTTAGAATACGATAGACTCCTAAATGATCGCTAATATGGATTCCGCAGATAACGATTCGTAGGAAACGTTTTGAGCTGTATGAGTGACATCTGATCAATTGCAATTGAAAAACGGGGCGAGTCGAGGTCAGTCGCATTAAACATCTCCGCGGGTATCGACCGTGTCTGCCCCATACCCTTACTAAGTAAACTTTGTGGGTATTTTTGTTATATATGTCTTTAGTGGTAAGGTGCCTCAGGGGCACAGGTTCAGCGCTATACCCTGTCGCTGCTTTTTGTTTGATTTTTGTTGGACATCCAGGCATAATTCCTTGCATCGCCTGTCGATCGGTTCAGCGGCAGGTATGCTTGAGACGATACAGAAAAGAAGAAGTATATCCTCGATGTCTGTGCGGCGGCACTCGACCGGAGATATGCGCGCCGAATTGATTCACGCTTGCATCGTGGTTGTTGGTGATGCAACCGAATAGCTTCCTTACGAAGATGATACGCTGTATGAAATCATGGCTTTAGTATTATTGATGGCGCCCCGCGGTGGTTCGTAAATGCATGAATACGATTTCTCTTTCAGGAAGTTTTCGAAGATGCATTGAATGCATCTTGTAGGGAAAACTCGTAAGGGTAGAAATGTCTGCATATAATTGCAGTGAATGGAAGATTCGATAACCCCACTTTCCAGGTAAGAAATGGCGCTCAGGTTTGAACTGCCACCATACTTGTTGCATCAGATGTTTTGTAGGCTTGGTGGGAATTTCGGATCGTAGATGAGGAGTTAAGCAGTGGCGTTTGCAAGAGCCGCCACGGTACCCCCCCCCCCCCCCCCCTCCCCCACAAGCCTCCGTCGTTAATCGTCTATCCGCCTGGCATCACGCTCAACAATTGAGGCAGCATCTTTGGAAGCGTAGGCGCAAGGAATCCGTACAGCAGCTGATTCGATTCTGTCGCTTCCGGCGCCCAGAGGTTCGGTTGACGGAAGGAGCACTGATGCTCGTTTTTGAAATTATTCCTGCTTACATGGCCAAACGGAAAACCTATAATCTACAGAAGATCATACTTATATACAACGGCTTTCAATTGATACGTTCAACTTACTTAACGTATATATCATCAAAGGAAATTACAATATTTTCCCACTTAATGTCGAAAAGATGTAAAATTCTAAGGAGCAGACAGGAAACTTTGCAACTGTATTCTGGATCGCTTAGCCCTTCTCATCAGATAAGATTAATTTTAGTTAATGATCATAAATAAGCTCTCATTTTACAGGAAACGGGATCAGCGTGAGAGTCTAGACCTAGGCTTTCCGTATTTATCTAATTTCAGGTGTCCTTGACCGACCAGGCAATACAGTCCATTGCACTATCGGCAGTGCGAGTTTTGCAGATCCGCTGAGAGCTAGCCGTCCGTCCAACTAACTCATAAAAGTCGTACTATTTTCAGCTGAAAATAGTAAGACTTATGTTATCTGTAAGAGACAATAGAGTGCAATGCGAAACTTTACGACCGTACAATGCGCGTATGGGAAGTGTTTCTACTGTTTATTATGCGAATATGTTGGCAAACGTCGATGAGAATGGGCGGTATTTACTCAGTGTATGTGTGGGGGTGAAGAAGTATTGTGCCGATCATGGGCACTAGTTCACTTTCTTCCCCACGATGTTGCTCAACGAATATCCAATAAAAGGCACTGGTATAATGTATTGTATAATGTTTTTTTTTTTTATTGTTAATTAAAGAAATTTTCTTGTTTGTATTTAATTTCACTTAACTATGGTCTTATTATTGAATATTGGTGAGGTTAATCCATACGAGCGTGCGATAATCCAAGTGGTGGAAACATGAACATCAGACAGTCTTTTGCTTTTCACTGAGATATTATTTTTCCTTGTTGTTTTATTTCATTTTATTCGACACGAGCTGGCTAAAGGAAGCCGAATTGAGTTTGGATATTTTAACAGCGGTGCACATTGTGAAAATCCGATTTCAGCAGAGAACTGATGGTAGTATTTGTGTAGTAACCGTAGTATCTTTCGCGTAGCTCCGTTTTTCTTTCAAAATACAGATGTCGTCTACGAATAATGAATTCTTATTCGATTTGGTTACGGGGGACTACTTCGCGCGAGTTAAGTAATCTAGACTGTTTCAATAAAATATATTTTATTTAATTAAATATTAAAGACTAAGATTACAAATCTTTTTGATAGTTCTATATCGAACTCTGGTAATTATTAACTAAACATTAATTTACATTAAAAATATATTTGTTTTAATTAATAGTACTAATAAATTGAAGAACTGCTACTTAAGAGAGATGCTCACTCGATCAGCTTCACCAAGAAAAGAGGAAATGGAATCGTTCTATCATTATTATCTGACTGTCGATTCGTTAAGATTATCTGAGGCGACATCTAGTAGTTTGGATGGTGATGTGCTTTCGTTATGTTGTATGGGATTAGACGATTCATCTTTTGGGTGTCAATAAATGATTACTGTTTGGATGATTCATATTTTTATATAATTCTATATATTCTATAGTCTTATAAGGATATGAATAAATGGGGCCTTAACTCGCGCGAGCGCGTGCATCCGTATGCACACGCTGCGGTCGTTGGCGTAACGACTTACTCCTGGTGAAGGTTGTTAATCGACTGCCTGGAAAAGGGATGAAGTTGGGTAATTTAAGTTTCGCACTTGACAACCAAAAGAGAACATACTTCTGCTCTCTCATTGCCACGTCCGTTGATGTGTGGTGGATAATTGGTTAATTGATAATGGACGAACATGGGAGAATGAGAGAACAGAAACACGGTGTATGATGATATCGGGGTGGATTTGGTTGTGTGTGCATGAATCAATGTAGTTCTGAGCGTCACCCCTTGACCTAATTCGGTGAATATGGTGATCTCAGAGTACATTGATCTGTACGAAGACAGAACTGTGAAAGAGAGGAAAATTAAGCTGGCGCTATTCACCTGCGAATGAAGTGTCTGGAGAAAGTAAAAAGGACGCCGACTTGGCTAGGGAAATCTGATCATGGGAACTATCTTAAATGCTTTGATAATTTCCCCAGCGGTCGCAAGATTAAGCAACCGCGTCGTTTCGTCAGACTATGCCGTTGCTAACCGACATGATGCGATTTCCTGTGGAAATCTTATGGGTTAGCGAAATGTGGTTGCCGTATGGCAAAAAGGTAGCTAAACTCAATTATGCATTATCTGCATAGGATAATGAGTTTAGCTATGCGTCCGTTTAACATGTTTTACAGGTGGAATAGCTCATAAGGGGAATGGGTAGAAATGACGCGCTGAAAGCGGTCGAAATAAGGTATGGAATTGTGGGTTGGTTCTCCATGTGGTATAGAGAACCCCTACATATGTATACGTTTTTTCCAGTTTCTTTGGTTTCTAGGGAAATTCGTTTTTTTTTGTTATTCAAAATATTGGCCATCGGCTTCTACCCATTTCGCCCATCTTTCAATTATGAATAGCAAACCTTGTCTTTCGTGGCAAACCATTCGTCAAGCCATTTTTTAACTTTCTCGAAATCACAGAAGTGCTGCTCTGCGAGCGCATGCCCCATTGATGCGAAGAGGTGATAGTCAGATGGCGCTAAATCTGGGGTGTACGGCGGGTGCAGAAGGATGTCCCATCCAAGGGTTTTCAAGTTGCCTTTCACTAGTTTTCCTGTGTGAGACGCATGTCTTCTGTTCCGTTCCGGTTGCCTTTCGATTAATGGGTGGTTTAAATTAACCATTTGTTGACGATAGCGTTTCTTATTAACGATTTCGCAAGGCTTCAAGAGTTCATAATACACAATACCGCTCTGATCCCACCAGACACAAAGCATGATCTTCTTTTCGAAGCGATTTGGCCCTGCTGTTGAAGGACCGGCTTCGCTAGGTGAATCCTAAGATTTTTTCCGCTTCGGGTTTTCAAAATAAATCCACTTTTCCTCACCCGTCATAAGTCGATGCAAAAATGATTTCCTTTGGTGGCGTTGAAGCAGCATTTCACAAGTTATTTTGTGATTTTCCATTTGACGTTTATTCAAATCGTGTGGGACCCATTTACCGAATTTATTGATCTTCCCCATTGCTCGTAAACGTCTGCTGATTGTTTCTTGTGACACATGTAATGCTTCTACTAATTGCCGTTTAGTTTGAGTTGGGTCATCATCCAATAACTCCTGCAATTGCTCGTCTTCACATTTTTGTGGTCTACCAGAGCGCTCACCGTCTTTCACGTTGAAATCACCACTTTTAAATTGTTGAAACCGGGTCTCACATGTTCTAATTGATGGAGCGTGTTCACCATATGTTTCTACCAGCAAACGATGACTTTAACAGCCTTTTTCTTTTGAATGAATAAGAAAAGCAATGCGTGTCGCAAATGTTCTTTTTCAGACACAAAACTCGGCATGATCACTGAACGATAAAACAAAGACCCTAGTTTTTGGTGGGATGAACTTGTGTGTGTTTGTTATTAAATCTCAGGCAAACAAGGTGACGTATGTGTAAAATTAATACGCTGCGCATTTTTTGCTGGCGCCATCTTTTAGTTAAACCGAAAAAAAGCTTATTATTACACCTGGTACGTCAAAATTACCTTCAACATGGAAATATGTAGGGCATATCCTGTTTTGATGTGAACTTGGCTACAGTACTAAGTATAACTTACGAATTATATCCTCAAGATTTCATTCTAAGAGCTTTCTATGGGGCATTATACATATTTGCTATAAAATGAAACACTGAGCGCACTAAACTTTCAAGCGAATCACTGTGATAAATATAATCTTGCCCTAAATCCGGATTGCATATGGCTCGAATTAATCGGCTGATTCCAAACTTCGTTAACCATAACGCATATAATTCTGACAGTGCTTCATTAGCGTTTTATGACAATCAATTGAAAGTGTCCGGTTTTAAAGTTTACAAGGTTATAAAAGCGCCAATGAATTTCCATCCCTATGGCGCATCTGTAGAACGGTTATCAGGTATTAGATGCGTGGGTAAGAGTGCTTTTAAATGTTCTGGATGATCGTTCGTGTTAATTAAGCGGCACATTAAATATCCTCTTTATTCTCATTCCGAACAATTTCTGCAAGCCGTTGGGTTAAGTCAACTATCCCAGTATTGGCCGATATCTTGAGGTGTAATTATACACGTTATTATAAGCATTGGGTAAATTCGATTTCATCTCCTGCGGCTCGTTGTAGCATTTGAAAGCGAGTTCAGATGAATACCGATCACGTCATTAACGATCCGAGTAATTGGATGGTAATTTCCAGCGGCCTCATTGCAGTGATGGTCAACTAAGGTAGGTCTGCCATAGAACGGTTTTCCTGTCGTGAGTAAGTTCGTCTTTTTTATACGCTGTTGACATCTGCCCGAAAAGGATACTACGACTATAATATATGATTAGGGATACGAAAGGAAGCACAATTATCGAGTGGACACAATTAATTGCATCGGTGGAACGTGTTGAAGGGTTAGCGGGGCATTCGCTTCTCTAATGATGACATTTAAATGACAAGCAAAGGGATAGGTCATAAATTCATGCCGGAATCAAACTTTCAATTACTTTCGCTATGCGTGAATGACTTCCTGGGAGAAAAGAAGACCTTTTGCAGTTAATGCTCTTGGCAGCCGTACGCTAGCGACTCTATCTAATTTTGCCCATTGATGTCTACTTAACACTCGCCCACACTTGAGACGCCATCGTGCGAATAGGTGAGGTTTTCTGTTTATTCTGTGTATCCGTTGGCCAATGCCGCTTAGGGCGATCAGGCCAATGCCAACAGTAAAAAAAACGCTTTCTGCTGCTCGATTGCTTCGTCGTCGCCAAGACGCGATGATCGATGCCTGCACGAGTGTGTTTAGAGGATCGAGATAATCGTGTTGGACGACATCAATCCTGGTCCTGGAGTGGTGTTATGGTGATTTACTCTCTAGGGGAGTCATCTAGGCGCACACAATGGAATAAGAAATGAGATCATCAAATGTAGCGGCTGCCGCTCTTGCTGCTCCTACGGTAAGGTGTCTGAAAGCGGGGCCGGCATCATGCTGAAGTTATTAATAATTGCACAGCCCGAGGGCTGCCGCTTTGGCAGATGCTGGCAATGGGGACGAAGGTGGTTCGTTGTCTTTCTATGAATACAAGTTTCATCAGATTCTGGATGTGGTGATTTGGTAATTGGATACTACATACGGGATGAAATGACGCGTTGGATAAGTCAAATATTTGCCTTTATCTGGTGACTTGTGCTGAAGGTGGAGTGAGCAAAATATTGCGAATCCTTTTTTTCTCAATGAATGTGTGGATACTATTACAGGCGTATGCATGGATGAAGGGTAGTGACTTCATTATTTCATGGCAAGTAAGAATGTGCTAGCATCTGAGCCCTATAAAGTGTTTGTTCACTTGACAATAAAGTAAATATGCGGTTACAAAAACTAATAAGAAATCTAGATAAGCAAATTTTCACAAGGGGAAGTAGATTATATTTAAATATGTTTCATCTATTCGTACTAATAGCCAACTGCTACTTGATTGCCTTTTCGCATTCGAATCATTTTTTCAAATGAGTGTGATCCTTCTCAGATGCAGTTATCTATCGTAACAGAATGTTTCTTCTTTTCACACTGTTTGCTGTAGAATCTCAAAGATATTCGATATCCACATCAATGGTATAATGCCAACTAATAATAGTTTTACAACTCGCGTACTTTGCATAAAACCAGCGATTGAATAATAACAGAAACTGAGACACATGCATTCCAATGTATTTCCTTTAGCTTACAGTGAAAGAAATTTTCTAAAATTCCGGCAGCCTCACCTCTAGGACGTAACTCATTTCCTAAGCATACATCATCGTACCTACACTGTTCGAGTTCATTAATTAGTCACTCTCCCCATCGACGATGTCACAATTAGAAGACCAGGCCATCCATCGTCTATCTATAGTCCTTTCTCACGCTCCAACCCATCCATACCAGCATTCCTCTCGTTTCTTCATTTCCATCTTATGGCTTGGTTCCGTTAGCATGAAGTTTATTTACTTTTCAAAAGTTTTGATTTATAAAATCATTCGAGAGCATAAGACCAAATGTAGATGACTGATTGGCACCTATTCTCAAACCAGACAGTCTTGGCGCTAATAGATTGCGAGAGGGGCGCTCCAGCTGACAAGTTGAATAAAAAAAGTGCCCCACAAAACCTCAGATACAATAGAAAACAACAACAAAGCAACAAATAAAAATGTTTTTTTTTTTAAATTATGATAATCATATCGCGTAGAGATGCGGATGAAAAATTCGTTCGGTAGTCCGGTTGACAGTAGGTAGTTGTTGTTCATCATAATTTTTCCAACTATCTTGATGAAACTGTTTAGACGACAGGGATGCGTGGGACTCGCGCATCATCGGTATCTAATTATCGAAAATAAGAGGTAAAACTAAGATTTTGATTGATTGTTTTTAGGGTTGAGATTGAGCTGAGCATCCAGATTGGACGAGTTGGCGCTGATTGGACCAGCGGCGACACTTGTGCGGTGGGATACGAATTTTTATGGTGAGGTGATCGTTACATGATCGTAGCGATCACTGATCGTGTATTGAAATGGAATTTCAGTTCAAAGGCTCGAGTGACAGTGGAACTAAACGGAAATTAATGAATCAGGATGATGAAAGGTTCGTTTTGGTGGTGCTTGAGGCGAAACAATGTCGAACTGTCAACGCAGTGTTAGGATCGTACTTTTGGGGTAACGATTGTTGGATTCTTGGAAGATGGAGATTTTTTGCTTGGAGCCTTCACTATGACACTGCATGTCGATTCATCAAAATGATCTATTAATGATGTCAGAGGGATAGACAGTGTTTCATGGGAATCGACAATGACGTGACGGGATAGCGTCTTCCAATGGGAAGTTGACCAATGCATTGATCCATTCATTTACTCATGTCCACAATATTAAATATTTTACTTACACTCTGGGTAAATCCATTGAAACCGGATCGCATTCATGATTTTATATAACCAACCACCTTAGATCAGAGATTATTATTCTTGTCGATTTTACTGTGATTCAAAAAGAAAAGACAAGGTTAGGAAGCTAGCGATGTTTACTATCAACTGGAATGTGGTTTAGTTTGTGGAGGAGGTTGCGCGCATTCCGGATAATCATGTCGATCAACACTTTGGGTCTTATTCTATCATCTAAACCAATCATCTATTTTGTATATACGTGCTTGGATAAAAACGACTACACAAATTCACGTATTAAACGATAACATCCTCTCATACTTAGCAACCGCAACAAGTATGGAAATACGGAGCTTTTAACTGGTATGGTTTGCAGACTTTCTTCGCGTCCTTTCACTCAGGGGCTTCCTTTAGAAATTCAATACGAGCATTAACTCGTGCAGATTCAGTCACTGAAGTCATTGCTCTGGGTATGGAACTTCAGGTTTAGAATTGTATCAAACGAAATTTTCTGTAAACTTCGATTTGATAAAACTATCGAAACCAACACCCGAAACATATTTTGTAGTGAGATCTGCTGAAAACAAAATCGCAAAGTGCGGGAAGATTTGTTACCAGTTGTGAAAATCGCATTTATATGGAGTTGACGATACACTAATACAATGGCTACGATGTTATGTATTTTTTAGAGTACACTTACCTTAAAGAGATTATTACTACAGGTATTCCCCGACTTACGACCGAGATAGGTTCCTGGTCATCGGTCGTAAGTCGATTAAGTCGTAAGTCGAATTTCATATAAAAAAAATTCCGACTTAGCTAATGTACTGAAATATGTATGTAAATCGAATTTTTTTACGAGTTGGTTAAGTATCTGGAGTGCAACGGTCTTCTGAATGATCGTCAATACGGATTCCGTGGCAGGCGGTCCACAGGAGACCTTTTGACACTTATAACCGATATATGGACATCTGCGATTGAACGGCGTGGTGAGTCAAGGGCGGTCGCATTGGATATCTCCAAGGCTTTTGACCGCGTCTGGCACGGGACATTGCTGAGCAAACTTCGTTCATATGGACTTTCCCAACAGCTTTGCGACTGGACGAGGAGCTTCCTCGAGAATCGATTGATCCGGGTTGTTGTGGACGGCGAGTGTTCGGATCTGTATCCTGTTAATTCGGGGGTGCCCCAGGGTTCTATTTTGGCTCCAACCTTGTTCTTGCTTCACATAAATGATTTTTTGGAGACAACGGATAACAAAGTGTTCAGTTTTGCGGATGATAGTACGCTTGCTTCCTCCTTTTCGAGTGATCGGCCGATTGGTGCATCTACGTCACACCAGCTGAGATGTAGACAGATTGAGTCTCTGAATCAGGATCTAGATAAAGTCCTGCAGTGGGGAAAGGCCAATCTTGTCGACTTCAACGCAACGAAGACCCAGTATACAACATTCACAAAGAAAACTGGATCATCGGTTCCACAGCTGATGATGAGTGGCCGGGCCCTCGAGGGTGGGGAAAGTTTGAAATTGCTCGGCGTCACGGTCTGTGGGAATGTATCATGGCATAAACACGTATCGGGTATCGCCAGATCAGCCTCAGGAAAACTGAGTTATCTTTTTAGAGCCAAGAAATACTTTACTCCGGCCCAACTTCTTCTCCTATATAAATCTCAAATTAGACCCGCGCTCGAATATTGCTCTCATGTTTGGAGCTCGGCTCCTAAACATACCCTCGACCTACTTGAGAGCGTACAAAGACGAGCGATCCGCCTGATCGAGGACTCGGTGCTGACGTCGGGACTACAGTCGCTATCACATCGAAGGCGCGTGGCCGACCTCTGTCTGTTTTACAGATATTATCACGGGTGCTGTTCTTCGGAGATTCTTGGTATTGTTCCACGCAATTCGGTTTATATGCGTTCCACAAGACAATCCGACGGATCGCACCCGTTTGTGGTTCATCTCGAGACGGCGCGAACATCCCTGCATCAGAACTCGTTCCGTTACAGAGCGGGGAGGCTGTGGAACTCCGTTCCCACGCGAGTGTTCCCGGAGCGTTACAACCTACAACTGTTCAAAAAGAACTGCAACAGTTATTTGATGGCATCTCGGGGCGCCCACTCGACGCTATAGGTTCGCCTTTCCCGAGAGAAGTCTAATAAAAAAAAATAAAAAAAAAATAAAAACACGACGTCTTTGTCATTTTCTCTTGCTGATCATGCTTCTTTTCCCAGGTCTTAAAAGTAGGCAACCGGTATGTGTTCATCGAAAAAACACTATAGTTATTATTTTCCAATTTTCATGCTTAAAATGATACAGTTTTCTATCGTTAATGTCCGACTTCATCTCGACATCGCATACGAAAGCTAGACAATGGATGAAATTTGTCTGAGCTTCAAAATGTTCTTAATCGGAACAACTAATATTGTTGTAGTTCTTATTGGCCTCGCTCCCAGGTAGCGTGGCTCCTTGTTCTGAAAAGGATGAGGGATCTCTTTAGACCACTCCTGAGGGGACCCGTTGCGGTCGCCATCGTGCTTTCTCAAACCTGAGGGAAGAATAGCGACCTGTGTTGGAGCAGCAAACGTTTTACAACAAACGCACAATTCCAAATAATAAAAACTATTTTAATTTCAAAAATCCACTTTTATTATATTGATTGTATAAAAACGATTCTCCTACACACCACCTCCAAGGACCTTGCTCTTTTGATGTTACTTAGATACTTTCTCAATACTTTCTGGATACTTTTTGCCCTATTCGTCTCCTGCAGCACTTCCGCCAGGGACCATGTATATTAATCAACTGCCTTCCGGAGATCGCGATGCATCTTCCTTTTAAATTGAAACAAATCGAGATTTGTATCTTGAAACGAACGTTTCAGATGGAAAATTTCGATTTCGATACATTGGGTGTGGTGTTCAATGTTTATTTAAGATAAGAATTCAGTTTTATGAATTCACACGAAACTATTGTGCATATGAGGATATGCATTAGAATTTCGGTTTTGTTTGTGTATAGGAAATTGAACATCAGGTTCAATTTTCCATGGGTTTGGTTTATTTTAGGGATTGGGTGTATGCGATAAACGAATATTTGATTCGTTTATCAGGGATTTTAATTTAATGGTGGCATGTGTTTGTGACTTTGGGTTTGAATTATGCCGTGGGGCAAATGCAAAGCAATAAACGAATATTTAATTCGTTTATTGCAAATTTTTGGATTTAGTTTAGATTTCGGTTTTGATGTAGGATTATGGGATTTGGATGTATGTGTGGGGGGAAAAAGGTGGTAGGGCTTTTCAGAGCACTACAATATTACTGATGGCACAAGGCTAATAACCTTGTGCCCGGAAAAACAAATTATTACGCTTTGCAAAAGCTTTTGTCTTCACAAAACGCATTCTATTTATCCAAGTAGTATCCTCTTTTGACCACATTCTGCCATTTTTCGGCCAAAACCTTTATGTCTTCATTGTGTAATTCCAGTGTTTTAATTTTGACAGAGCTACATAGGTGCCTCACGCAGTGTTCGTTCGATGGCAGTTTTATGCAAGAAAATATTGCATAGATTGGAACAATTGGTACTCTAGCACGACTACACAATCTTACAACATTTCTAGGGTCTCCCAATTTTTTCCGGATGATCAGCGACCTGCGTGACTTAGGGGTTTCAATCCGCAATCATTGTTGGTAGTAGAGATTCCAATCAAGCGTTCGGCGGTAGGCGTTGATAATGGATGTCCTCAATACAATTTCATGAAAGACAACAGTGACGGCTTTTCCACTATATGTTGAGGTTTATCCCTTTTCAACCAAACCGTTCCCATACATCATTATCCCATGTGTAGCATTTGTCATTACCAGTTGTCGTACACTTTAAAGCACGATTTAATTCGACTTCCAAAGATATTCGCAGCTGAAAATTCTGTCCAATAATTTTTTCCCCTCAGATTATGAGAAATCCAAATATCGAACTTCATTTAGTAACCAGCTTTATGCAAATGGTTCTCTGGCCGAGATTCGGTTACTTGACGATATTCAGTTACTTGGGGATGTGGTGATTACTCACAAATCGGTCCTCTTTAGCCCTATATCTAATGTCATGAAACTTTTCGGTGACTAGCGCTCTAGAGTGACGAGTATATTTTACATAGACATTTTCAGAGTGGAAGGGAACAAATCATTTATAATCACCACCATCATCATCATCATCGGCAGTTCAATCGTGATCCGGTCTTGGCCTTATTTAGCATGTCTCGAGGCTTGTTAAATTTTCCATAATAATTTATTTTTACGGGCAAGATTATTAGCCTTGCGCCATTTAATCACCATAAACAACACAAATCCATGCCGTACTCTTCCTTCCATCATATTAAAAATATTTCCGAAATTTTATTCCTGTTTGCTTTACAATAGCTTTTAACAGGACCATAATCTTAATAAAATTGTACCAAAAGTAAACTGAACAGTCTATCCATCAGAGGAAAGATTGCTAAGTACAGTTAACTGTTTCAAGGTTGTTCAATTTTGAAATCTAGCATAAGGATAACGCCAAATCCTTTTTAACCAAATTTAAATAGAACAATAAAATGTTCTCTGAAGACGAAAATTATATTTATATTTCATAAAAACTGTTACAGAACACAAAACAAAATAAAATTAATAAATAATTACCTAAATAGTTAATAAGAAAAAAATGGTTAAACAAATAATTATTAAAACATAATAATCTGAAGATCACACATCCAATTTTAGCTCATGTCAAATTGTAAGTGTATTTTCATAGGTTGGGTGTACTCGGATCCGACAAAGAACCGACATAAAAACACTTACGTTTTTCATATAACCACACCAATACTGGCCACTAAATAATGCAAAAATTAAATTTCATTAAATACATTTTATTTTAAGTATAATAATTATATTTATAATATCGCATTTATTCTCTAATGTTACCTTAGTTTCTGTTTGTTTATTTTAATGTTTTTCATTTAAATTATTTAGTTTTTCTTTAATTATTTATTTTTATTTATAATGTTTTATAATATCACTCATCCACTATTTATTGTTTATATTCACACAAAGACACAGTAAATATAATTTGTTGTTGCTGCTTTTACTTTTGCTACACTTATACGATGTATATATATATATATTTGTATGGATTTTTTTTTTTTTTTTTTTTATTTAACATACATTTTATAGTACTTTGCCGTAAATTAAGTAAATGTTTTGCTTTTTACTTCTGCATTGCATATAGTTAGACGAATTTTTAATAATTAGTTACATACACTTGAGTTTTGCAATTATTCATTACTCATTTATTGTTACTTTATACAACAAAACTAAACAATTAACTAATATCGTACAAAGAAATAATAATAATTTGTTTATACATAAAAAATAACAACTGCATAATTTAGGAACGGATTTCTTGTTTTTTCTGTCGTTTTTAATATATAGTAAAAATATAGAAAATTAAAATTAAAATATAACAATGTCCGTACAGAGAACAAACAAAAACCGAAGCGAATACATATTTGCACAATTTATTTACAATTTATTAACGGTTAATTTATGGATTTATTTACAATTGTTTGTTAGTTAATTTATGTTGTAACAATAATACTGATTTTTTTTCTCTTTTTGTTTTGTTTTGATTTTCAGCACACAGGACGAATAACATTTCGTGTAGGAGTATTGAGGCCATTGCCACGAATTTCATTATAACAAAAGCCTCAGATATTTTTGTTAGCTTTTTTTCTTTCTTTTCTTTATTTTGTTTTTCTTTTACACTAAAGCAATAAATAATAAATAAATTTCCTAAAGGGAAAGAACATGTACAAATATAAAGTGGTTAAACCAAAAGGGAGGAACACAACAATAGTTGTATCAAGACGTAAGTCACAGGTGATGCGGGGTTGGAAAGCAGCGACACAAAGTAAGGGATAATGGAAATGATATTTACACAAGCGACATCTAAGAATTAGTATTCACATACACGCATAGATTCAACCCACACGCAAGGTGTCCGCAGATTAATTAGGTGGACTTCTGGGAGTGGGAGGATGTTGTGGTATCTGATAGGGGCTGAACCGTTGGAAATGTTTTGCTCGCATATCGGGCGATGGCGAACCTGAGCTCGATGGTGTCGATGCTGGTGGTGGTGGTGGAGGAGTGCGTGCTGAGTTTGCAGCACTAGCACTAGCTAAGAAGCCGGCTTGAAGTTGAGGCCATTGCTGTTGCCATAAGCCTAGATTGAGAGCACCCAAAGTGGGTCGTTGATACATTTGCGGCAGGAGTAATTCTGTGTATGGAGATCTACCCCACATTTGTAAATGCTGCCGCGCCTTCTCCAGAATAGCCATGGATGCGGCATCTGCATCTTGCTGAGTAAACTGTTGCATTAGGGGATCTGGGAACAAACGCAGAGGAGCTCGCAGGTGCTGTTCCAGAAGCAGGGCGTCCATTGGGTCTCTGCAAGCCAAAAAACAAAACAAATACAGTAACTGAAAAACGTCGGTTTTGAGAACGAAGTGTATCTCAAATTTTCATTTAATATTTGGTATGAAGTGACCTAATCATATAACGGCGTTACACAATATAAGCATAAGTGACTATATCTTATTGTAGCGGTGCAGTTACAACTATAAAATGTTGAACTTCATTATTGGAACTATCAGCCCGAGTTACGATTGTGTATTATATAGTGGCCACAAAAGTATGAAGCAGAAACATTTCATTCTTTCCATTCTATTTTTAAACAAAGATACGACACTCAATCCTCCAATTCGTTGCGTGAACCCAAACGAAGAAGTAAAAAGAAGTCTCGATGCACTTATTTTAAAATACTAACAGTATTCTTTTTATGACATGAGCTACCAAGCTGTTGTTTATGTATTTTTTATTTATTTATTTTAATATTTTTGTAGTTTATAGCATAAGAATTCATCGTGGACAGATTTAGATATGTGGTTTATGTTGCTAAAATTGCAGCGTGTACTACGTCAATCAATATTTCTTAACACAAACAACATACACGGACAACTCATCAATTGTATAGAACAGCAAACCATTTCCTGGCCTGTGGAAAAAATGAGCACTATTTTTACCCTACACTATAACAGTGGCTTAGTTATTTTGCAATTATTGGTCAAATTCGTAATAGTGTTTTATCGCAAAATGTTCTTACGAAGGTATGTAATTAATCTCACGCACAGCTCCAACCTAGAGGGTCAGGTACTGGCTGAGCTCCTTGGATGCATGTACCAGAGTATTGAGGAGTTAGTGACTCATAGCGGCGATACTGTAGACGCATTAAAATTTTATTTCTCACTATCAAGACCTATTATTTTAATTTCAACTCTAGACTCTTTACGCTAGTCCTTTAAATGTATCTGCCATCTTGACTTCCGATGCCAACATTGGTTGAATGAGGTGAATCCATTCATTGTATGTTTTCCTATGAAGTCACTACCAATGAGACTCATAATGTCAATTTTAATATAATAGAACTTTTTCTTCTCACAAATTTTGGTGACTTCATAAATGGGTAAAATAAACATAATTGGTGTTTGGTCCAAGTGACCGTCATCAAATCGACACCGATCAGTGGCTTATCTGAACTCCACAGACAAATTTATTCGGAAACTTCATTAGAAAAAAAGTGTCAAACCAGCAACATTCGCACACGTAGAAAGAGAAAGAGAAGACCGGAAAACCTTGTGTTAAACAGGGTTAAATGTGTGAAAGAGTTACTTTAGGTGAAGGACAAAACTTCACTGATATGCAAAGTATGTCGTACCACAAGCAAGTCACATTTTTTGCAACTTTAAATACGTAGTCGTTCCAGTTGAAAATCGAGTTAAATATCAGGAATTAAAAGGTGCTAGAGTTATTATAAATAGACAAATCATCACAAGATTCGAATCTAACGATTTGAGGAAGAATAATATGACATAAAGTGTCTAATAGGAGAAGAATAGCCAACTTTCATTAACATAAAATTCAGTAGATGGACTGCGGTGCTCCAATACGAATGACACTGGAATTTCGAAAAATTAGAAAAACTCGCGCTACTGGTAAATTACAGAAGTGGAGAGTTTCGGCCAACTTAATGTGCAAAGCTGAAAGCGTTTAACCACAAACCGCCCTATGGAGAGAATTTGCTTTAGATCCAAGTCTACCTCCGATTTTAGTGCCATATAAATGAGTTCGCAAAGCATGCAATAACAAAAATCGGACGAGTATGCTCCGAAAAATTGGAGATAATATTTTTTTGATTTCTGCTCACATACAGAATATTGATCTTTATGCAAACGCCCACAACTTTAGAAATTTCGCTTCAGGATTTCAGCTTCAAATTCCCCAGTTGACGTGTTGTAGCATTGTTTAGTAGACTTAAATTAAATTGCAAGATAATGCCACGCTTCACATTGCAGTCAGTGTTTTGATTCGACAATCGTTCAGCGAAGCTTCCGTATTTTGAGTGAGAAGCCATTACAAATAGCAATGAGTAGTAACTTTACTGCACTTGAACTTACATTGAGCACATGTTTGCACTACCGTACCATCTGAGCACGGAAGTGTGTATGCACAATAATCAATTTATTAAATTCAAGAGATATTACACCCGTCGGTGACGATCTATACTATGGAAGACAACATACAACAAGTTTATAGCGCTTACGATAATGGTGGAGAACGTGTGATTCGGACTGACGCTAGACTCACCAAAAGATAGAACCAATGCTCATAAAACCACTGCCGCGTTTTCGATTGCGATTGTTATTCTCAAGTACACTAAACTGATGTGGAATTGCTATGATATATGGCTCTTACGGATATGGTTTGATTCTTTCGAATTTTGTTCCGGTGTTGTTGTTCTTCATTATTAGTTGTGTGTGTGTGTGTTTTTTTTTTTACACTAACGCCCGCACAAAAGGGGATTTTGAAGTACCCTTAAATGTCAGAGCACAGTTCGAGCGGATGGAGAGGAAGTGGATAAGGAAAGGAGGTGTCGATGTATATTGGTCTTGAATGTCTGGACATCACAACGGACAGGAAACACATGATAAGGCAGAACATTCCACATTCGTGTGGTTCGGCTAAAGAATGACTCTCTATGTTTATTTGTGCGCCTGAAGTCTACTTTCAACGTGAACTGATGCGCATTCACACATCGACGGGTATCGCGGGAAAAGGGGCGGAATACATTCAGCAAGTTCAGTTGAGCAACGACCGTGGTAATACCTATAGAAAAGAGATAGGCATGATACGCTGCGCATGTTTTAACGACGGAATTGATTGACTTACGGCTGAGTCCCCAATGAGTTTCACTGCTTGTGTTTGCATCCTGTCGAGCACGTGTAGTGCAGTTTTGGATGGGCCTGACCAAATATGGCAGTTGAACTCCATTTTTGGACGAATATACGCCTTGTAAATAGTGTGCATCTGTTAGAAACGTCACAAGTTATTGGTATGTGGCGCCAGTATGCAATAAGAACATGAAATTCAAATCACCAAGTTATACTATCTGATACCTGGTCACAGTGCTTCCAGGTCTAAAACATTTTAAAATGTTAAAAAACACAAATATTTTGCATTGATCACGATTCAATTCGTTTTTTTGACTTCAATAAATACATATACATAGGCTTTGCGCAGGCTGTTGGCCTAATGTCTAGTAAGTCGCAGTAGCATTGTATATTTGTCTCGAAATCGTCACAGAATAATTGTTTACGGAAGGCGCGCTGCACTCCTATGAACGACAAAAACTTCCACGTATTAGCGCATCTAACGTCCCAGCTAATGTCTGCGTACACCACAAACACAGTTAAGCCTTACCCTGTTTAATTCAAATATAGTGAGTTTTCAGTATTATGTATATTTTAAGAAAACCGAACAAAATTGCATTTAGCTCAAAAAAATATATTCATTAATAAACACTATGATGACGGAATCAAGCTCGGTAGACTCCGGTGGGCGGGACACCCAGCTCGAATGACGAAGAGGAGCCTGCCCGGAAAGTGTGGCAGGATGTATGGAAGGAAACAGCGCGGCAGACCTTGTCTGCGATGGAGGGACGGCGTAGACCAGGACGCCCAGAGCCTGTGAGTGCCAAACTGGATGACATCGGCTCGAAATCGGGACCGGTGGAGAGATTTGTTAATTAAGGCCAAGCCCGGATCCCGGTTGTAGTGACGATGATGGTGATGACGGAAATCATAAAACGGGAACGATTGCCTGGCTTCCTAAAATGTATAATACACGGCGATCTGAAAAGCAGCAGCTTCACAGTGCGCAAAGTGGTGTAGGGTATAAAATGTTAGGGAGGCATTCGCCGAGAAGCATACGTTTAAATAACATCTGTACTATTGGTTTGGATATGAAAGTGTTCACCTACTTAGAAGGTTTGCCATTGAGGATACTTGGCAATTCTCTTTGTATCGGTCATTTGAAGTATCTTGTGCTCGTTGGAATCCGGCTCATAGCCCAATAATTTAAAGAGGTTGTGACATGCAAAGAGGTGTAAATGTGGCAAATTGCGGAAACTGAAACTAATGTCAAGAGGAATGGGTCTTATTGTCATTGATTGTTTTTGTTGGTCATATTGAACACGTACGCATAACATAACATGTACGCGCACATAACATAAGGATAAAACTTAGGGGTAAATAAGAGTCTACTTAATAGGGTTCGGCACACCTTCATCCATGTCTTTTTTCTTCGTTTTAATTTATCTAATTTTTTTTTTTTTTTTTTTTTTTGGAAAAAATTCTTCACACAAAGTTTACGTCAAAAAACAAATCAAGATAAACCAAAATCGATGCCGTGAACAAACTAATAGTGAACTTTTTGTTCTTACTAGCAACATTCTGCCAATTTGCGGAACTTTATATTACGACTTTATGACAGACACTAAAGCTGTTGTTATCTTATTTTTAGCCAATTCGCACAATTAGTCAAGAATAAATAACCAATCTATTATTTAATAGAGTAACCATTAATTCAGCACGCACGCCACTGGTTCATTTGCAGCAGCATCTTGCAATAAATAAATATATAGATGCAGTTTATTGATACTCATCAGCCTCACTAGGCTACAAAATCATTCACCATGACTTTGATTCTGTAGAAAAATGGTTTCTAGTTCATCGCCTTTTTTGTATTTCATACAACACCGAGGCAATGGTCGTATATAGTGTTAGCATTTTTGGCGTCAGTCTAGCCAGTTGGACTTCTTACTTTATAGTACAGGTTTATGGTACATTTTTTTATATCCAGAGCACCCATGTGAACCGCGGAACATGTGAGAAGTTGAAGATATCAGTTTAAGATGCAAGTAACACGAATTATTAACACAAATAATTGAAGCTGTAATTCCAAAAATTATCACCAATTTGTTTTAAAGTTAAGACCTTTGAGTGCCAATATATCCCCATTTCTGAGTTATAACAAGAATTGAAAGCATTGATTGACTTCCTACACCTTTTATCAACGAATACTTTTATTTCTTTTTCTAATACCATCAATATCGGTGCGATTTTCACTCAGCGATTGGTAACTATTCTAAAGCCATTACATTCTCTAGAAGGTGCTAACTTCACACAGAAATATGTGCCTGCATATTTATGACTAACGACCCGTGAATGCCGTAAACGAAGAATTCTTAAATTGACTGGAGACCTGTCATCGATGGCCTGCAAGAGACTACACTCCTATTCACACATCTTGTGGCACATTTCTTCAGAACCACGCAACAAAGTAAGTTTCGAACCTGTATCGCTAAATACCTCGATAATCAGCTACTGCCAAACATTGATATCTTTTTTCATTGCTAATAAACATTTACAGCCTTATTGCTGTTGCCAGCATGCATGTTATGCTGCATCCTAAATATTGTTCTACTACTCGAACCCTATACGAGGAGGGCTCAAATTACAACTGAAATAATCCCTTTTAACGTCGTGTTCGTATACCCAATAAAACTGTGTAAAAAATCAAGGGAATGAAGGCGAAAATTACGAATAACGATAATAAAACAACAGCAAACGGCAACAAGAAGGAGAATAAGTTAAAACGAACTGTAAACGAACTAATTTACAAGTCGCTATACATTTCAACAGAGAGCCCCTTAAAAGTCCGGACGAGGAACTAACTACCAGATCAGAATACTGGTACGTGTATGCATGGTCATTCAATAACCTGACTTTGCAGTTTGCACTATTTGACACCGATGTATCTGTCCATACCTTTACCGACCTGTTACATATACACACTTGCTGGCCGACCAGCGAAAGATGATAATATAATGATCCAAGTTTTCGTGTTTCCCATCATCAAAGCTAAGCAAGCCGGTCTATAATTTGGGCGCATATCCCGAAAAAGGGGTTCGAGATACTTTCTGGGTTCCTTTCACCTTCTGCTTTGACCATTTTTTCCTACCACTTTATTGTACCTGTCTGTTTGGTCGAGTTGTAGTATTTGCAATATTTTTATGGCTCCTCACACCCAGTATGTCGGATGTCCGTATAGTCTGTTCGTATGGTGCAAATTTGCGAACGCACTTAAGCTAAGAATATCTACAGGTGTTCTACTCACCTATCGAAGTCTGTCAACCGAGACGAGTCTCTGAATCCTTTCGCAAAGGGATTTGAATCGATTTTCAGTTTGGTAATCAATTGATTTTGATACGCCGTTACAGCGGTGAACACAGTTTCTGGAAATACGAACGTTTTATGATCCAGTTCTTGTAGCTCTTTCGGTGACGTGGGCACACTCTGACCATGGCTAAGCCGAACTAGATGTATCCTTGGCTGGTAGCGATGCATTGAATTTAGGACGATCTGAAAATAGAATAGAGATTTCTCAAATTATTAATTCAATATTATATAGTACAAATAAATAAATAAAAAAAAACTCCGTTGATAGATCTCTTGGGAGCATGTAGACAAGGCGAATAACAAGAGGCTACCTCCTAAATCTCTTTTTAACAGAAAATGGGGTGGAAAATAGCCGTGTCGTCGAAACACAGGCAGGAGGCATTAACAATATATGCGACATTGTAGGATATCATATCTATGTGCAGTCATGCGCTGTAGCTGCCTTCGCAGGGATGAAGCTTCAAAAGAAGAAAACAAAATATCACACCACGGGGATGTTTTATAGAGCAAGATAGCGATTTTCCACTAACACAGGAACGGTAGTTGTAACAAGAACAACAAAGCACTGAAATAGAGAAGGAAAGTATGTGTTTCAAATGCCACTCGCTACCTGGGGCGATGTCTGCTGCATAATGGGAGGCAAAACAACATTTATATCCTGCCAAACGAGTTCATTCACTTCTAGTCGCACAGGGAAAGGTATTTACGTTCTAACATGAAAGTTTGATGAGCCAAGGTTAAATGGCGATGGCGGAAGATGAAGACTTGACGAGCCTTTTAAAAAAGTTCCCTAGAAATTCTTTTAAAAGAAACTTTAATTTAAAGGAACCACGAAAAAATCAGCATTTGATAAATATCATCTAACATTCAAACAAAGAAATAGCATTCCGACTTTAACGAAACATGTAATGACTGTTTTGAATCGCATTTACACTCGTTAATGTCGCCAAGTAGATGCTATTTATTAAAAACTTGATGTTTGATATCTAAACAACAACACCCTGTCGTATTTATTAGGCACTCGTCTTGAAAGGGACTGAAGAAGTAATATCATCAAGATAAGCAACATTGACGAATTGACATAATAAAATATATACTGGGAAGAAGTGAGTTTATCTCGGGTATCCTGATATATTAACTGTCTTTATATAATATTCAAACCCCTTTCAAATACAGCCCTGAAAAAACAGGTCGTCTCTTGAACCTCTTGAGATCAAGACAGGTTATGGAATATCTCACTGCTGTAATCTTCAAACTATACAAACTATGCAATTGTATCTCCGGCTTTGGCGCTAACAATATTTGTAAATATTGCTGTCTGCAAGTAGTAACATTAAGTTACTGTTGGCAAGTGAAGCAGAAACTGCCCTAAGGTTAGTAGTCCTTCTTTACTCGAAGAATAATCAGGTTTATACTTGCCCTTACCTTGTCTCTTCATTTTTAATTACCTATCCTAAATCACATTCAATATCTCATATAAATAGCGCATTTTTATGTTTATGTTTTTATTTTTATTTATTTTTTTATTTAGTAGGAGCTTCGGGTCCCATTTTTTTAGCGAATCAAACAACAGAGCATGTGAAATCCTATGTGAAAAATAAATCCGGAACACAAAATTTACTTATTGGAAAGTCCGTTTTTTCTTTCAAAAACAAGGAAATAAAATTTCTTCATTATATAGAAAATGTATTTATTTATTTATTACTATTTTTTACGAGAGCATTTTAAAACAGAAAGAAGGTAATCGTCAGTGCTTAAATTAAATATTCACAATTAAAAATATTATCAAATTGAGCGTAACACTTTGGTGCGCTTCGGCTGAAGAAACTGTTTATCGATACATCTGAAGTTGATTCATAACTTGAATCGGTTTGCTTCCTCGGATTGCTGCTTACCACAAGAAATCATTTGTGATAGAGAGTATTTATTCAATAAGTTTAATTGGGCAATGAACCTATTGAAAGATGTGCTCGTGGATCACCAATAATTTTTACTATTCGTTTTTATATCTTATCGCGCATGTGCCCATATATCGAAAGTGAATTCTATTTTCGCATATATACTTTACAAATTGTGGCCTGATTGGATACGGTGAAATATTTCTGATACAGGTACAAATTAGTTTGAGCATCACGAATTGAAAACTAATTGTGTTTTTTAAATCAAGTGCTGGTCATCGCCAATAGACTCTACCTTGGGCTTATTATTTGACTGCAAAATGCAATATTGGATTTTTGAGACTTCCTCTTCCCATCTGGTCGATGTTAGAATTTTGTAAAGCTCAAGCATGTCGCAGTGAGTAACATGAGTTAAACGAATTTTCTTTGACGAAGGAGCGTATTGGATAGCGAGTAATGGCCGATGGTCATTTATCCAAATAACGACGAGACTAGGTAATAGAGAAACACCATCACTCATTTGAGAGGAAGTGTATTATTCGTCACCTATAGCCACTTAAACGGAATTGCCAAAAGAGTCTGCCCTCGAAAGATGGAGCTTCAATTTCTGTAGTACGTAGTCAAACCACATACAGCAGGAGCCAGACTCGAATGCTTGTGAGAAAGTATCGAATGCCACAATCTTCCTTTCACCAAATTAGTACCGTCAACAAATCGTCTGTTGATTTCTTGCCCCGATCCTCATATTTTTGTTTACTTAGATGATCGTACTATCCAGATATTTCGGAACGTGAGAATCAACAAATGATTTTATAATAACCGATAGTTTGTTGAATATTTGCTTTCTTCTATATATAGAAATTGACTGATGGAATAACTTTTACTAGTGAATAGTTTTTTAGTAAATAAGAAATAGCATCTCTCCAGAAGTACAGAGTTTGGGAGTGCTCTCCTGTTTACATACTAGGACAACAAGTAGAATCGCTATCTATGGCATTAGTGACAGGACTGTAATGAACTATATCAACATATTGGGACGTATTCCTTCAGATAAACTAAAGAAAATTTAACGTAAAAGAAATAATACAGATAATCTCACAAAAATAACAAAAGCAGTACAGAATATGGTATATACTGATCGAGTCCATGTAAACATACTTTCAGGTGCATTGCGCTGTTTCGGAACAACTACTCAGCACAAAAATAATAAACGCTATCTTTTAGACCTCTACAATGACGTTACCTCCTAGTTTAAATAGCGAGATGAAGGATTCGTTAAAACCTACGCAAATATCAATACAATGGATAAAGCTAATGTCTTCGCGAATTTATTTTCCGCGAATTCAAACCTCGATCCCGGCCTTTTGGAGCCACCTGTGATCTCGCCGGTACGGTCTTCGATGCGGGATGTGAGATTTCGTCCACGCACTATTTTACGTGAACTGGATTGTAGGAAGGCAACTGGCCCGGACGGAATACCAGCAATAGTTCTTAAGAACTGTACTCCAGAATTATCGCCGGTTCTTGGCAGACTCTTCCGCTTATCTTATGCACGGAGGACCCTTCCTACCTGTTGGAAAATCGCTCGAGTTCATCCAATCCCAAAGACGGAAAAAAAGTGTCTCCCACAAAATTACCGTGACGGAAAAAGTCATCAATACAGCGTTAGTTAAGTATTTGGAGTGCAACGGACTTCTGAATGATCGTTAATACGGATTCCGTGGCAGGCGGTCCACGGGAGACCTTTTGACACTTATAACCGATATATGGACATCAGCGATTGAACGGCATGGTGAGTCAAGGGCGGTCGCATTGGATATCTCCAAGGTTTTTGACCGCGGGGCATTGCTGAGCAAACTTCGTTCATATGGACTTTCCCAACAGCTTTGCGACTGGACGAGGAGCTTCCTCGAGAATCGATCGATCCGGGTTGCTGTAGACGGCGAGTGTTCGGATCTGTATCCTGTTAATTCAGGGGTGCCCCAGGGTTCTATTTTGGCTCCAACCTTCTTCTTGCTTCACATAAATGATTTGTTGGAGACAACGGATATCAAAGTGTTCATTTTTGCGGATGATAGTACGCTTGCTTCCTCCTTTTCGAGTGTTCGGCCGATTGGTGCATCTGCGTCGCATCAGCTGAGATGTAGACAGATTGACTCTCTGAATTAGGATCTAGATAGGGTCCTGCAGTGGGGAAGGGCCAACCTCGTAGACTTCAATGCGGTTCCTCAGCTGATGATGAATGAACGGGCCCTAGAAACTGGGGAAAGTTTGAAATTGCTCGGCGTCACGGTCTGTGGGAAATGTATCACGGCATAAACACGTGTCGAGTATCGCCAGGTCAGCCTCAGGAAAACTGAGCTATCTTTTTAGAGCCAAGAAATATTTTACTCCGGCTCAACTTCTTCTCCTATATAAATCCCAAATTAGACCAGCGCTCGAATATTGCTCTCATGTTTGGAGCTTGGCTCCTAAACATACCCCCGACCTACTTGAGAGCATACAGAGACGAGCGATCCGCCCGATCGGGGACTACAGTCGCTATCACATCGAAGGCGCGTAGCCGACCTCTGTCTGTTTTACAGATATTATCACGGGTACTGTTCTTCGCAGGTTCTTGGTATTGTTCCACGCAATTCAGTTTATATGCGCTCCACAACACAATCCGACGGATCGCACCCGTTTGTGGTTCATCTCGAGACGGCGCATCAACATCCCTGCATCAGAACTCGTTCCGTTATAGAGCGGGGAAGCTGTAGAACTCCCTTCCCACGCGAGTGTTCCTGGAGCGTTATAACCTGCAACTGTTCAAAAAGAACTGCAACAGTTATTTGATGGCATCTCGGGGCGCCGTGTAGGCACTATAGTTTCGCCTCTCCCGAGAGAAGTCTAATAAATAATAAAAAAAAAAAAAAAAAAAAAAAAAAAAAAAAAAAAAAAAAAAAAAAAAAAAAAAAAAAACGAAGAAACGGAATAGCCCAAAAATCGCCAATTAGATATTGATCATTCTCTATCTTTTTACCATCAGTTCCAAATATATTCCAAAGTAAATCCCATTTTCGTTGCGAAGAGTGCCGCACAGATATGACCCGTGAACTGTGAACTAGTTAAAGATCCAGATACCAAGGGTGCAACGATTAAATGGAAAACACTCTGCTAGACTCCATGTATAATTGCTTGATGTATGCAATAATATCAACGGATTAAATTATATAAACGAATAACGGTATTACAACCAAAGAAGCACACAAAAGAAAAAGAAATATTCTGAAGATGGCTACACCGATTCCACACCAGAGTTGCAATTTGCAAGGGTATTGAGAGAAACATTCCGATTAGACGAAATTGAACATTGCTTTTCTGGCCCCAACACATACTTCGTTTTCCGAGGTAATAAAGAGATTCAAATTCACACTCTAAAAAGGTTAGGACCCAAGCATCGATGCATCAGGCCATAGCCGTGTGATTGCAACAATATTTGAATCGTCTGGTCTCTGGCAATGATGAATTTCGATCCTCTTGGGTATTGTGTCTTGCACTATGTCTGCATAATCTACTTGATTGATCACATTACTCCCTGTTTAGAAATTATGTTACAACAACTTTATACTGAACGACCGAGTGGGGAATTGGTAAGAACTTCTGGTTTACTATGGGAAAGATTTATAGTGTGAGTAGAGAATGTGGAGGTTCCGCCAAACCCCACGGTTCGCTTTCCTGAAAAACGCCCATAACTTTTACCCAATCTCATAATTTCACTAATGCGATCGCATTAGCATCTTAAATGCTCCAGGCATTAAAGAGATGAAATTATTAACCTAAAAGTCCCTGTAAAAGAAAACTTACCTTTCATGCATCTCTTCGCATATAATTTCCTGTAATATTTCTTTTCTACCTTTTCAGGAATCCCAAAAACTGTTCGGTACCTTCGGTTCCCAGGCAAATTTTAACTTTCCCACACCTGCACCGTAATCTCCACCCCGCATACCTGAAACATTTCCTTTTACAAGGTCATTTAATGCATACAACGCATTAGCAAAAAATTCCTAAAAATAATTCTTTGATGTGTATATGCACCATGAATACCAAATCATTCGGCACCTTTTGTTATCATTAAAATGCTATGTCGGACAGCGTGTTTTTATAGCGACCTGCGATTCGTTTGTACAATCGACAAACAATTCCCGCATCCCAATCATTATCATCAGAACCGAATCCTCTAGCATTTTCTAGTATAAACAAGAACTCGGTTCCTATACCAGTCAGAGATGCCATAAACCATATTCCTACGCATGTAAACATGCATAAGATCCAACTCATCGTTTTTTTCCCCCACTAACAAACAATCTTCAATTTATTTTTCAGCCGCAACTAATTACCCTGCATATACAAATGCAGGCAAGGGATTCGTTCTGCCACCAATCCCATTAGCACCTTTTTCTCAACGTCTATTATAGCGACGACGCACAGCACACAGTAAACATGACCCTCATTACCGAACGAAGCATTTGGTCGCTTCTTCCTTTGTCTTTGCCGCCCGCCTGCTTCGTTGTTCCATGGCCTTCGAGCACGTGTAAACAACATCGGATCTGAACGATCACACACACACCACCATGATTTCCATTACGAGATCTGGTTTGCTGTTCCACCAAGAGAGACTTTACGTTTCTCTTGTGGTAGGTAAAGCATTTCCCTAGTGGAGAGGAAGACTTTCTCTCTCAAGGAAAATGCACCCAAAAATGTCCCTTTTTAGCGAATCAGCCGCACGCACTGATTGTCGCTGAGTCCATTTTCATCAGCCGACCATCACGGTCGTTGCCGCTCCCGCTCCTCGTCGCGCGCCGAGGACGCAAACGTCTATCGCAAGTCGCGTAAGTAACAGTTGTCACCAAGTTGTGAAAAGTAATTTTTCTTGTGCCGGCAGCATAATGCCTTTAAAGTAGAGTACATTGTTTTACATTCTTTTGCGCCTGCGTGCCGTCATCAGTGTAATTAATATCAGTTCTATAAATCAAAAACACTAAGTACATAAACCTAAATAAAACCAATGTTAATAAAACAATAACCGTGTGTCTTATTTCTTGTGTTGGTGTTTCCGTGGCTTTGCGAAATCGGTTTGTGGCGATGCACTTGTTTTAATTCTTTCGGTGGACAGTGTACGGTGGAACTCTTAGTGAACGGGTGGGTGGGTAGTAGAACTCGCGTCCATGATGCCGCCACGACTCCCTACCCCACAAGAACACGTCGGATCACCAATTATAGGGTTTTGCCAAGTAGTGAAGAACGTGATTCGGTCCCACGCTATGAATAAATAAAGCTAATCACCATTCCAACGTGTATATAAGCATGTCTCAATCCACTACTCAAACTACATGATTGGTACGTGAATGCTCTTGTTTATGGCATTGATGACTTTTTTCGATTCCCTTAGGTGTTGTGTTCTCCACAACGCCTGCATCTCTATCCTAAAAGATATTGTACACCGTTGTGTACTTTTGGGAGTGAGCTATAAGCAGACAAGTTTGATGTGTATAAAGTATAAAATTCATGGTTACAAAAAGTCAATTCCTTTGTAACATACCTCGTATTGGGTCCAGATAATATAATCTATATGAGATATGCTCTTGAAAGCGCAGCCTTCTATAACTGAGTTTGAGAATGGAGTTCGAGATTCGACTGCGGTTATAGTCTCATAATTCCGGTAGTACGAGTAAATTAAAAAAAAATCACTTAGTGAAGTACAAGAAAATATTTCCGGAAGGTCAATCCCTGTTCTGTATTTAAAAGTACACATTAAAAGTATCCCAATAGCGAATGAGAGCGCTATATTTATGTAATAACCTGTTGCAAATAGGTAAATTTCAACAAGTCATTATGCACTTCAGACGACTTCATGTGTCTAAGAGAATTATAGTATCTCCAACATTTTCTGATTTCCACTCACCTGTCCGTTCTTGTCCATTTCGTTGTTAGTCAGCTTCACTTTCTCAAATGAAACAACCTGTTTGCGTAATGCCTCACAACTAATTGGACTATCCGGGTGGGCATACAACCTTGCCGGAGGTGGTGGATCAGCTTTACCAGCAACTAACCACGATGACCGATGATAGGCATAACGATACCGACGTGAATCAATCGATACAATATCCAGCAGAACCGCATATCTATCTGCTGGTTGTACTTGTCGCAGGGGTCCCGAAAAACTGATGCGCACCGTGGGGAACATTCGCCTGCAAATACAACGAAAACAAAAAAAGGTGAAATAAAATTAGAACCCAAAGCGACATTTAGTTAATGCTAAGCAACAACATTGTGTAATTAAAGTTGAAATTCTCCACGTAATAAATTACAAACGTGAACAATGCACGCACATTTCAAAGTGTTTCTCTTCCCTCGTGGTGACGGAGCTCTCTTCTAACAACTGGTATCTAGCCCCTGTACAAAATGGAATTAGTGTCATTTCTTCAGCACTTCCTTTCTCCTTCCTCCTTTTATTTTTTTGGGCAGCGAATAATAAAAACATAAATCGTCGAAATTCATGTAAATTAAGTTTCATCGCTCTAGCGTTCGTCCTTCGGCAGAGGTGTACAATGAGCACACAAACACACCCGTCCACACAAGTTAGTTCACTGGTACTCTGGCTGTTATATTGCAGATTAGGACTTCCTTCTTAACTGGTTTTTTTGTCGCACATACAACTTTACTGCTACCATCCGTTAGCACCCGTACAGGAGCTTATCATGTGTTCATCAAGTGAGGTTTATAAGCCACCAACATGCGAGTAGAATGCATACACCATCCATGACTTTCTCAGTGTGTGGGTGCTGTACTTGTATTCGGGAATAGTTTCCTTATTGATAGCAGTTCCGTGAATGATAAGATAATGAGACGAACAACTAGGAAACTCTTTTTCACGCCATACATACCTGTCGCGTCGCACTACGAATGCAAATCAATTGCAGTGTGTCTTCATTAGCATATGAAATTAACAGGCTATTGCGTTATCGCATCTGGATCACATCGCTCACACACATTCGCTCGCATGACGATGCTTTATTGAAACGACATCTTAATTAAATCTAAACGCACCTTTTACAACGATAACCGACCATAAAAATTATTTATATTCGTGTATCTTCTCTGCGCGACCATTCTTCTTATGACATTGTGTTCTTATTTATGGGAGATTGTACCTTGCACGACCGGCCAAGCATGTTCACCCCAAGAGAATGACCCATAAAACCGAGCCGAAGGTGACCGAAGAAGAAAAGAGTAAACTAAAAAAAAAAAAAACTAATATACAATAAAATAAAAATAATAAGAGAAACAGAATTATCATCTGTTCGGGTCGAGGGGGACGAACGGTCAAAATTATAGCCAGACAGATAACACTCATTGTTTTGTGTTAAGTATCTCAAAGTGCCTTCGGAACGATGCTCCGACGCAGGACGCATGTGTCGGCTGTTTTCTTTTACGTTTTGACCACCAAACTTGTCACAGAAATTTGCATTTTTGACTTATTGCTGCTCGGGAAGTGTGAAAAGTTTCTCTGACTTCATTAAATCAATAAAAATTATGATTTTGAGATAGTTCTGTTTATTTTCCAGAGTCTTTTGTCCAATTCAGAATTTACTCCTTTTTTGTTTCCATACTGAAACAGGTGACATCTTTGTGTTCATTAAGAATTATGAAAAACAGAAATTGTTATTAAATGAGTTTGTAACTCAGAACACTTTTCTATGTAACGTAGCCAAACTCTTCAATTATTGAATTTGTCTCGATGTCTTATGGCCCCGAGAGCTGCTGTATGAAATATGTTCACCTAGTAATTAAAGATAGTTAATTGCCTTAAGGGCGCGTGGGAGCGAACATACAGGGCAAAGTCTCTACTTTCAACCCGGCGAAGGCCAGGACGATCCTTGTCTCCGTTCAATCCAAGTTGACATGCAGTCTCCACCAGTCTCCGCATTCAGTGACATCCTGAGAAAGGTTGGCGCAAGGCTAATAACCTTGCCCGGAAAAACAAATTATTATGGACAATTTAACAAGTCTCGGATAAGGGCCGGATACCGGTGGAGAGACTTGCTAAATAAGGGCAAGACCGGATCCCGCTTGTAGTGCCGATGATGATAAAGAATTGCCTTAAAAACACCGTTCACCACATGCTTGAGCTTGCATATGCTACGAGGGCAGTCTGGTAAGTCAGTGACTTTTGGAATAGAAGTTTTTTTTTTTTGGCAAATTAGCAATTTATTTCTCAACACAGTATACCAGCGTTTTTCCAATTTTTTTTCCTTCCAAATAATTCCTTCGGACTCAAGGCCATCAAAATAAGCGTTAGTTTCTGTGATGACCCCTTCATTCGACAGAAATCTCCTACCGCCCAGCCATTTCTTCACGTTTGGAAAGAGGAAATAGTCGCAGCGGGCTAAAACTTCGAGAATATGCCTAATTGGATGGATTATGGATTATGCTGAATCAGGACACGAAATTCACTTTTTTCCATTTCCGTTAAAATTCACGAGGTTGTCTGTTTTCATTGGCTGTCAAACATAAACTAAATGGGGCTGTGGCGTTTCTAACAGATACACGCACAATATGAAAGCAAATAGTGAAGAACACCGAAAGGAAATTCGAATAAGCAAAGCATCAGAGCCGTATACCACAGCGATAACTATTCCACATCAGTTGAGTGTACTTGAGTTTGGAAATCAAATTCGTACACGCGGTAGTGGCCTGATGCGTTGAACTTTGGTGTTCTATCATTTAATGCTTCTAACTGTGATAGCGTCGGTTCAAATCACACGCTCTTCACTATTGTCGCAAAACGCTATAAGGCAGCTTGCTCAAACTTTGACAGCAGTCTATTTATAGATAATAATTGACGGGAATAGTGTTGCATTTAGAGTTAGTGCGGGGGAAATTCAGAAACTCACTGTATTATCAAACTACCCTCGTAGATGTGTAGCGTTCTACGAACGCACAATCCCGCGCAGGTAAGGTCCCTACCTTCAAGGAACTTACTTACCCGAGAACGTTGCACGCGCCCACAGACGCGTGTCCCAAAGTCCCACCATAGGGCCTGCAACTTGCAGCCAATGTTGAGACCGACACCAAAAAGCAAGAAACTGAACGTCCCCAAAGCTTTTAATGTCAAGCTCAACAATCATAGTTCATCATACCTGAAACCAAGGTTAAAATCATCCATGCATCCTAGCCCTAAAGGCAATTCACGAAAATACCATACATTCTGCCTGAACCCAGGAACACCCCACCGAACCGACAATTCCGAGTATCGATATAAAGAATTGCTATCACCAGCAAATTAGCCGACCAACGGATGCACGTGCGGGTAGTCTGCCACAAAGACCACCCAAATCTATCGTACAAACAAAGGAAACGGCAACCGCATGCAATAAAGCATATCGCTTATCCGCTGCCAAATTCTAGGCAACCGTAATTATCTCAACGAGATAATTCGGGAATATTTGAGGTTAAAACCAACCAAAGGAACTACTTCGATCCCACGGTTCCTTTCCAATTTCACACCATTAGAAGTATCTAATGGATTTCGGCGTGTAATTACAAAGTCAAACAAGACCCACGGACTGTACGTCCAAACAATCATCGAATATCTCCGGTCTGCGCGCCAGATGTGCTGTGCAATCAGAAGGCCACGGAAATGAGTTTCGATCACCACCACGGATGGTGATAAGGATGTATGTGACGAATGACTTTCTCCTTCTCAGGAATCTAGAAATTACCCCTGGGACGAATTAACATGCTGCTAACAGAGATTCGGAAATTCAGTTAGCAGGGCGAATAGGAAATTTTTCTGTACACATACAGATACGAGCTGTATTATATATTGTAAACCTTCTACAGAGTTATACTAATACTCGAAGCCATTAAAACTATTTAGTAGTTTACACATAGATCCGAATAAACGAAGCCTCGCGACCATAAGATAGAAACTACTACTCGAAGTGACAGTTTTAGTACATTTGGGGATTCTGGACTAAAAACTAAAGCTCTGTGCATTACTTAAATGATCTTTAAAATGGTTGCAGTTGAACTCATTAACGTCCTTGTTCTCTCGATGCAAAAATCTCACGAAATTTGAGTCCACGTCTCATTGACAGTTAACACAACACACTCCTTTCTTCATGTTACGCAACATACAATCGTCTTATTCGACGGTTTTTGAAAGAATATCGATAAAAATGACCTCCTATAAGTGGGCTGAAACGTCCCGGGATTTTTGAATAGATGGTGCCGCTAGAAAGTGAATATGACTCATTTCGAGACGCTCACTTGTCACTATTTATGTATGAAGTTTCGTGACATTTCGTCCATTTCTTTACAAGCTACAACTACTTGAGTGGCGATACTTTCGCTTTCGTAAACAAAAAATGCAAAAACTGGAATATCGCATCTTGATCAATTTTTTTTTTATGGGAAAAACTTCTGAACAAACATTGCAGTGGTTGCAGAAATGTTATCCCACATCTCCTTCGAGAACAATAGTTTATCGGTGGGTTAGTGACTTTAAAATGGGTCGTACAAACATTGAAGCCGCACCTTGCTATGGAATGCCAAAAGAGGCTACGAATGCGGAATTCGTAAAGCAAGTGCATCGAATCGTATTAAGTGATCGTAAAATGAAGTTCCTCGAGATAGCTGAGGCCATGGGCATTTTAAAAAAACTGGCGGGATACATTTTGCACAATCTTTTGGAGATGAAAAAGCTATCGACACAATGGGTGGTGCCTTGCTGAGCGTCGACTTAAAACAGCAGCGCGTTGATGATGGCCGGTTTGGCGTCCTTGCTACGTAACCGAGCGGACTTTTCTCATAGTGTTGTGACGGTGGATGAAACGTTGGTCCATTACCATACGCCTGGGTCCAGCAGGCAGTCTGCAGAGTGACTGGAAAGCCACGAAAGCCGACCAAAGCTGCCACAACGCCGACACTCGGCCGGGAAGGTTATGATCTCCGGTTTTTTGGTATGCGCATGGCATAATCTTTATCGATTACCTGCAGAAGGGAAGAACAGTAACAGGAGAGTATTATGGAACGTTATTGGGCAAACTGAACGACGAAATAAAAAAAACGGTCCCATATGGCGAAGAAAAAAGTTCTGTACCATCACGATAACGCACCGCCACACACGTCCTCGAAATCGATGACCAAATTCTGCAGATATAGCCGTATTCTCCAGACATAGCCCCCAGCGACTATTATATGTTCCCAAATCTCAAGCGTTGGCTAGCAGGGAAAGAGAATCAGACCGAATGAGGAAGTCGTCGCGGAAACCGAAGCGTATTTCGAAGGCTTGGTCATTTCGTACTACAGAAAGGGCATCGAAATGTTGGAAAATTGCTGTACCAAGTGTATCGCCCTCGAAGGCAACTATGTTGAGGGATAAAGATAACTTTGCCCAAAAACGCTTGTTTTCATTAAAAGGCCCGGGACTTTTCAGCCTATATATTTGGAATATGACTTTGTGGAAGATATCAGTGCGGTGAGGGCTATGGTAGATTAGCATATGATCGTCATTGCTGACGGTTTATCTTTAAACTTGTCCAGTTGTTTTAATAGCACGACTGTTTTCAAGCGTTTTTAACTTTAAGAAAATGATCGTCTTTAATAGTAAACGTTCTGATGATAGTTTGCCTGTATTTGTCTTTAACTGTGAAGGTCAAGAGGAACTTTTAATTTATTTTAATCCTTTGTTTTCTTCTTAATCCCATCTACGAATGTAATTTGAAAATTTTTTAAGATACCTACATCCCATTACCTTCTTCGTTTATTTAAAATTTAGGACATATGTATGCCCTTATTTATTACTTGGGATATGAACCTTCGTGGTCAACGACACCAAATATATTTTATATATCTTTACATTGTTTCCTAATATTTGTTTATTTTATAAGTGCTATTGTGGCGGTTTTTTTACTCTATAATTTCACTGGTTGCTTATGCATTTCAGGTTTTATGTATTTTTACATGTTTGCTTACAAATAATTTTGTCTGTAGATTTATTGCAAATTCATAAACTAGGGGAAATTCATTTACTGTAGGGAGCGGCCTCAATTATGGTCTTTTTTTATGTGTCCAAAACATGTAGAAAGGCGAACCTGTAACGCTGAGACTGCGCCTGATAATTGTTGGAGTCTAAGGCCAACGCTTTTTAAAACGTGCCACTTATAAGTGATTTATTTTTTGATATCAAATTAACTGAATCATTTGGTAGTTTTTTAATATATAAATAGGAATATATTAAAATATGTTTTAATTTAAAAAAAAATTAATTAATAGTTTTAATAAATAAAAATAATAATAAATGGAGTAAAAATATTAAATAAATAAATAAATGAATAAATAAACAAATACGAAAATCATAATTAAATACATAAATAATTAAGCAAATGAATTAATTAGTTATTTAATAGTAAAATAAATAAGTAAATAATAACTAAACTAACGAACAAACTAATTACTCAGTTAGGGAACTGTGGCGTTTCTAACAGATACACACACAATACAAAAGCAAATAGTGAAGAACACCGAACGAAAAGCGAATAAGAATATGCATCAAAGCCGTATACCATAGCGATAACATAACAATTCCACATCAGTTGAATGTACTTGAGTTTAAAAAAAATCGGATTCGTACGCACGGCCAGTAGCCTGATGTGTTACGCATTGGTTCAATTTTTGGTGATTCTAACTGTCATAGCGTCAGTTCGAATCACACATTCTTCACTACCATCCCAAACGCTATAGAACTACGTGACATTCTAGCTACTTAGCTAATTAAGCAGCTCAGTATAAGCAAAATCTTCCACCATTTTTATGAAGTAGGTTTTAATGGACCTTAGTAGAAACCTTTTTAAAGCAAGTTATCCTAAGATATCTTTTTTGCAACAAATTGAAGTTGCATTTTGATTTGCTAGTCTTAATATCTTTATAAGAACAAGAACGTCATTGTGTGTGTCATTAATTGAAGAAGAGTCGCGGATATTTTTTTTTCATACTACCCTCGTACAAGAGGGTTTTGTTGAGGCCCTGATACGTTAACAAGTTTAATTATTGGTGGGCTCGTTTATTTATTTGATTTTATTTATTTATTTACTAATTTAGTTACATCTTTAAGTAGTAAAGAGAGCTTATCAGTTATATAATTAATTATGTAGATAGTCGTTTGATTAACAAACTTGTTATTTAACTCTTTAGCTTACTACCTAGTTTATGTTTTATTACGCAAATGAATCTGCATAGTGCGGGGGATAGAGAAGAAAGACAATAAAGAAAGGAAGTGTTGATGCAGATCGTTCTTGAATGATTGAACCTAGTAATCGCGGGGAACTCACGACCAGTCAGAACAATTTCTTCTCATGTACAGTGTGACCCAACTTAAGCGAGCGCATCGGACAACACTGTAACCTTGATATTTTCTGTCTGACGGCTATCATAGAGCACTTCCCTGAAACTTCAGTTTTAGACGATTTTTGATATGAAACAACACACGCCAATCGTGCAGCTGAACCACTGCATATTGAACTTAACTTTACAATTGCGAAAATTCATCATGCTCGGTGGAAAAAAGAAAAAGAAAATACAGTGAAACACGCGCCTTCAAACCACACCATTAATTCTTTGGCTAGACGACTTTTGTCTCTGGTACCATTGCTAGTCTCAGCCGTCCAAATAGACTTCACCCGGGCCGATAGAGGACCCAATGAATGAACATTATGTCAGTCATGACGCTGCTCTCCTCAAGGGTTCTGAGGTTGATTACTATGACGCGGTTAATGTACGGGGGGAGGATTAAGGGGTTTTCCCATCCTAGCCCTCAAGTGAACCACAGGAAGCGACGTACGTTGAATACTTTCGATTCTACAGATATGGATCTTGTGATAAGGAGACTGTGGCGTCTCTAACAGATACACACACAATACAATAGTGAAGCACACCGAACGAAAATCGAATAAGAAAATACATCAGAGCCGTATACCATAGCGATAACAAAATAATTCACATCAGTGGAATATAGTTGAGTTTAAAAATCGAATTTTAAACACGGCCAGTAGCCTGATGGGTAACGCTTAGGTTCAATTTTTGGTGATTCTAACTGTCATAGCGTCAGTTCGAATCACACGTTCTTCACTATTATTTCAAACGCTATAATTGGTGACCCCGACGTGATCTGTACACGCAGCACACACTTTCCCGTAGTAAACAGAACTTCACACACGATCATGACTTCCGCATAGAGCACCAAGGCACACTCGCCTGCTCCAACGTTCTCTCGTTCACTCCGTCGTTCGCACCGAAGCTGATCGTAACGAAGTTACTGGGAAGGGAGTGGTGTGGCGACTCTAACAGATACACACACAATACAATAGTGAAGAACACCAAACGAAAATAAGAAAATACATCAGAGCCGTATACCATAGCGATAACAAAATAATTCACATCAGTGGAGTATACTTGAGTTTAAAAATCGAATTTTAAACACGGCCAGTAGCCTGATGGGTAACGCTTAGGTTCAATTTTTGGTGATTCTAACTGTCATAGCGTCAGTTTGTATCACACGTTCTTCACTATTTTTTCAAACGCTATAAGACTATACCTAGCTAGGAGACTATACTATAGGTGGGAGACTATACTATAGCTAGCATATTCAAGTAGTGGGCGGACGAGGGTAAGGTAAAGGGATCGAGTAACGTAAGGGTCGGAGAATTCCTTAGACCATCGTTTCACGAATCCGAGGGCCGAATTGCCTTTCCGAATCGTGTGATCAATGCGAACTAGGAAATTATGCTCCGTGTCGTTAAGGATCCCAAGATCTCGCATACATTGGACAATGGTCAGGGTTTGGTATAGGAACGTGAGGATGAGTGAAAACGCTTACGGGAAAAAGTCATAGATTGGAATTTGGCGATATTAAGTATAAAGCAATTTTTGTCACACCAAGTCGGGAAGCTGTCAATGTCAGATTGGAGCTGTGCAGAATCAAGAGGAGACTCGATGATCTTGTACAATGTGGTATCATCAGCGTATCGGGACTAGCTAGAATTATAATAATTTGAAGAGGATTCGATTGTGGGAATGCTTTACTGAGGTCGGTCGAGACCATATCTCGTAATTTAATACCTCGTAACCATGCTCTAGTGCTGAGAGTGTAAAAGAAG
This sequence comes from Microdon myrmicae, assembly GCA_963931805.1. Taxonomy (NCBI): domain Eukaryota; kingdom Metazoa; phylum Arthropoda; class Insecta; order Diptera; family Syrphidae; genus Microdon; species Microdon myrmicae. Next base: position 3,201,827 of record OZ007497.1, on the reverse strand, counting down.
TGAACTCAACAAAGTTGGTTGTAGTTAATCGCCCATTGAGAAAATCATGTTGCGCCTTGGTGAAATAAAAGGTTTGCAACGCAAACCAGGAGATTCGTATAGAATGCTTTCGAGATTCTTGGGTAAGTGGTGCGGTAGTTCGTGACATCGTTATTGAGGCCTTTCTTGTGGATGGGGGTGATGAAAGGAGTTTTCCAAATGTGGGGGAATACGCCTTGAGAGATTGAGAGATTGAAGATCAGTGAGAGGGGAGCAGAGAAAATGGATGAGCATTTCTTGAGGAGGATTGCAGAGATTCCATCAGGGCCCGGTGTAAGCTCGTCTTTGAGTTGCAATGGCTTGGATTCAATTAAGGTCGGATCAAAGGAGTTGTGGAGAAGGGGCCCGAGGGTGTCATTAGTGAATGTCTGATTGAAAGGAGTGGCGAAGAAGTTGGCAATAGTAACAGGATCAGATGAGGTATGAGAGTTTAAGGTATGGGATATGGGGTAGCCGTCGAATCTACGTTTATGATTGACGATCTGGAAAAAGGTTTTGGTGTCATTTTTGAGATTGGTCTGAGTTTTGGTAAGATAGTTGCAATAAAGGGTGTTGAAAAATTCCGTGAATTGGAGGTAACAGCTAAGAAAGTTGCGGTAGTCAGGTATAGTTCGATTCGGTGAGAAGATGACCCATAACTTATTCCTTTTATTACGCAGGGAGCGAATTGTGATTGTACGATGGAGGAGAAGAGGTTGATGTTCTTTGTCTAGAGTAGGGAACGAACAGGGAAATAGAGAAAAGATTTTCGGTATATAAGTGGGTGATGGCATCTTCAACGGATAGGTGATCATAGTTGAGCGTAATGACCTAGGTAGTCGTTGATGAGGCGTAGTGATGGGGAGGCCGGAAATTATTAACTATCGTTTAATCAACAAGCTAACGACCCTAGACGAGTTTAAGGACAAAATCCGCCAGGAAATAGTTACCATATCGGCCGAAACACTAGCTTATTTGATGGGAAATGCCGAAAAACTAGGACGTTTCACAAGTTCAAGCTCGAGGGGATCACGAGATATCGTATTTGAAAAGTGATGTGAACATTATTTAGTTTACTTGAACAGCAAACAAGCCTCTTTTTACTGAACAAAAGCACATTTGAAGAACGATTCTCAACATTGTGGGTGTCCAGTATACCTGAATGATCAATTTATGGCATCAATGATCTTTATTACAGCGATTTCAGGTGGTGCGAAAATTTCAATATTAGGTTTAGCTAATCACGCTCCGCTAGTATAACCTCAATTTTTCAATGCAGGTGCTAAAATTAAAATTAATTTTATTTCATACCACGACCATTTAACAACGTAATTAGTTCACTAAATTACCTCGAAAGCACGTACTTCAAATGATGCGCATTTCTCACGGTATGATAGAACAAAGTTTACTAGAGAATAAATAAATGTATTTCGAGAAATGCAAATTTCTAACTTTGTCTTAGGTCAAACTTAACGTGTTTAAGGCGCATGCCCATTCCCTTTAGGAAATCTTTTGCATTGCCGTTACTTTATGTAATTTCTCCAATGTAACTCAATTAGATCAAACCAGTGATGAACATTAATTTTACACCTCTTACAGTAATATGAACAAGCTAAAATCAAATACCTCCCCATGGTAATACTTGTTAGACAAAACACCAAATGTAGACCGGCGCTAGAGTTCAGGCGTGCTTAACGTTATGAAAACAATTGAATAATTTAAATCAATTTGAAAACGGAATCAGCTCCTCACGGAACGAGAAAGTGCAACACGAATAACTCCCGGAGACACTTAAGCTGTTTATTGCAAATTAATTGGTGAGCGCGGACTGAATCGCAGCACTTGAGTAGTTTCGAAACGGAGTTGCGAGTTCACTAGTTTTCTACTAAATTCAGTCATTATATTGTGGGGAAGTTATGAAAACTTCCTAGTGTGCTTTGCACTAAAGGCGTTTTGCATGATTGGGCTAACGCCGGTAGAAATTGAATTAGGTTTAGAAATGCAACAAGTGATCACTTCTAGAAGATGTACTTGATATTGGAAGGTGTTGTTACCCGCTAATATCAATACTATCAATATAATCCATTGTATCGGTGTGATTTTCGACAATAAGTCTGCGAATCAAAATTTTTTCAATACTTTTGTGTTGATATCTCAAATTCATTGATTTCACCAAAGTTGAGTGACTTCTGTGAACCTTTTACAGCGAAAGCCATAATGTGGTTGTAAAGGAAATTTTTTATATGCGGATAATTTAAGAGTTGGCGGTTAATCAGTAACTTCGTAACCTGAGAGTTGGTAGACCACGTATTTTGGGGATCAATTAAATACTCGCTGTCTGCCGACCGTATAGGAATTGGCCTGTTCATTAAGACAGATGAAAGACACTGCACTATGGCTTCATGAACGGAGAGAAACACTTCTTCAAATGGATGGAGATAATGCTTTTACACCAGTGCTTTTGTAAATGTTCAGCTCCGTGAGATTTGACAAATCATGGAAAAGTTTGAACTACCGCCGCCAGAACAGTACGACCGACTAAGTTCCATCCCACAAGGTTAAAATCGGGAATATTGGTATCAACGATTAGCTACTTTTCGCTTATGAATTTCATCAGACACAGTCCCCCGCTTGGTAGAAACCTTGACTTGGTTATATAAACCAGCGGCGATACAGGCGGTCGTAGAAAACGCGAAACAATATAAAATGGACATCGTCGCGTTTCAGGAAGTCCGACTTCCACATCAAGTCATCGAAACCAACGGGTTTACACTGGCGTGTGGAGTTACCGATACACATAACCTCGGAACCGGCTTCATCATAAGCAAGAAGATTACGCCCCATGTAAAAGATGTGAAATTTATTAATGACCGAATGTCTGTGCTAAAGATACAGGGCCCATGGTACAATTATGTATTTATAGGCCTAAACGACCCAACAGAATCTACGGACGACGAAACGAAGGACACGTTCTACGAGACCCTAGAGGAAGTATTCGATGGTATCTCATCATTCGATGTTAAAATCCTCCTCGGGGACTTCAATGCGAAAATTGCAAGGGAAGATATCTTCCAACCAACTATAGGTAGCGTACACGACGTTTCAAATGATAATGGAATTCGAATTATCACATTCGAAGCGTCAAAAGATCTGATAGTGAAAAGCACGATGTTCAAGCACAAGCAAATTCATAAAGTCAGATGGATATCACCCGACGGCGTAACGCGTAATCAAATAGACCACTTCCTTATAGACAAAAGACACCACTCGAACATCCTTGATGTAAGATCATATTGAGGAGCAGATTGCGACTCCGATCATCTTCTAGTGATGGGCAAAATTAAGAGTCGGCTCGCAGCAAACCCACACGGCAGTCACGGGAGACGAGCAAAAAGTTCGACTTTGATAAACTAAATGACCTGCGCAAAAGGGCTGAATATCAAGACGAACTAACGAAGAGAATTAGCATCCTAGAGAGTGGGAGTACTGAGGAAGATGAAGTCTATAGTGTGGACACTAAATAGACATCGATCAGAGACGCAATCAAACAAACAGCCCAAAAGGTATTAGGATTTAAGAAAACAATTAAGTCCAAACCTTGGTTTGACGATGAGTGCGGGGCGAAGATCGAAGAACGTAAACGCCTCAGAGTGATCCAATTAGAAGGATATGATAAAGTCGACGCAGAAAGATACGCGACAATTCGGGAAGAGACAATGAGACTTTTCAAACGCAAAAAAACTCGTTTTAAAACAAAAATGGGAGAAGACTCTTATCGAAAAAATCCTAGAAAATGCCAGAGCAAAGAACATCAGAGATATGTATGCGGGCATAAATTCGATTAGAAATGGATACCGATGGAGAGCCAAAATAATTCGAGACGCAATCGGCTCTCTGGTCACAGAAACAAACAATAACGTGACAATATGGAAGCAATACAATCTGCTCAATGTGCGCACCCGGAAACCATAAATACGCACCAGAGGGACATACAGCCGAGCCTCAGATCCCAGAACGCTCTTTCATCGCAGTGGTAGACACAACATATCGAATGAAAAACAACAAAGCTCCCGGAGTCGATATGGAAGAGAGGCAACCGCTCGAAAGATCCACCAACTCATCCAAACTATATGGGATGATGTAGTCACTCCGGCAGAATGGAGAACCTCAATAGTCGTCCCCATATTCGAAAAAGGCGACAGATCTGACTGCGAAAGCTACACTATGACAAATGTCATACTGGCGAGAATCACACCGTACGCGGAAGATATACTGGGTGGGAATACGGAGAGACGGTTCACCAACTGTTCGTTGACTTCAAAAAAGCATACGACTCAGTCGCAAGGCAAAGACTCTACCATATTGTAGTTGAGCTGGGAATCCCGAAAAAATATGCCGCCCTCATTCAAATTTCCATGAACGAAAACAAAGGTCGAGTTAGAATAGAAAACCACCTCTCAGAACCATTTGAAATTCGGGAGGGACTAAAACAGGCAGATGGCCTCTCACCATGTCATTTTAACCTTGTGCTCGAGTATGTCACCAGAAAGGTTCAAGACGACAACATGACCGGATCATCCGTTAACGGGGTCACACAAGTGCTCGCATATGCGGATGACATTGCCGTTCTGGGAGATAATCTAGAAACTAGTAAGTAAAAACAGTGAAATCTTCATGCAAGGGCCAGAAGAGGTGGCCCTAGAAATAAACGAAGACAAAACGAAATATATGATTACGGCGAGAGCAGGTAACAGGGACCACATATAAACATCAGAGGCAAGATATTTGAAAAAGTGAAAGAATTTAAATATCTGGCAACGATACTGACGGCCAGTAACGAAATGTTTAAGGAAATCAACAAAAGACTGCATTCCCGCAACGATAGTTGGCACGCAGTCAGTAAACTGCTGAAATCTAAACTGCTATCACGTAACATAAAGCGCTGTGTCTATCATGCCGATTGCTCTATACGGAAGAAAACAAATTCCGCGTATTCGAGAATAAAGTTTTACGGGGTATCTTTGGAGGTAAATATGACGAGGGGCAGGAAAATGGAGGAAACTCCACAACCACCAATTGGAAGAGCTATACCGCAAACCTACAATAGTGAGAGTGATCAGATCGCGAAGATTAAGATGGGCCGGGCATGTGGCGCGAATCGGCAACGATAGGACCGTGCGTAGACTTCTTGACGGTAGACCAAGGGGAAAGAGAACGGGAGGACGACCGCGACGGAGTTGGGGCGGACAATGTTAGGTTTGACCTTGAGGAGATCGGATCGGCTGGTCAAGTGTGGAAGGAGAGTGCACAGCACAGGGAACGATGGCGGAATCGAGTCGGTGAGTTTATGAACTTCTGGGTTCCTACAGGCCAATAAATAGTAATAGTAGGTCAGACGGAGTAATCAACAGAAAGTTCCGAGTCATTTCAATGCTTGGAATAAAACTATAACACAGCCAGTGTGGCGAGTGGTTTGCAATGGGCAAGCGAAAGCGCTCGCTATATGTGCTGCTGTTTTACATCATTTACCTCACTCAATCCCTTCAGAAGGTAGTTTCACAACTGTTTACGAATATTACGCCTCTTCACCCCGTAAGTAAGCATAATTTTATTCAAATTGTTTTATACACTCCAGAGCTAAGACCTTTTTCTGTTTTAATATAAATCACGATACTACTTTTCAACACTCATTAAATACAATGGTACCCTGGATTTACACTAGGTGTTAATAATGGGTTTTCAAAAACGTACTTAAGTAACTACGATTATCAAAACTAAGCCCCATTTGGACAGAATACATTTCGGTGAACGAAATAATAAACAAACACAAATACATATCAAATTTAGTTAGTGGTCCTACGGATAAATAACGAAATCTTTGGTAGAAAAATAACTGTTCTCACCGAATAGAATAACTCGAAACAACATCGAATGCTCGAAGTAAATAATGCGATCAATAATTTTTCTTTTAGCCGAGGCTATAAAACACATACGTAATTCTAAAAACGTTGCTTCTGTACAGAATAACCTAATAATTAGTTAACCCATCGCAGCCCCCAGTTCACAATGGAGGCAAATAAAATTCCTTCAACAAACCCACTGCTGTTGTGCTGATGGCCTATTGATTTGCGGTGACCATTAGACGCGGAACAATAATTTCGTAGAACTCGAATCGGCAAATAAAGGTGTGCAAATAAATTGTCGCATTTGTGACTAAGTAAACAAGCGGAAGGGCAATAGATTCCAATGACGGACCTTACAAAGAAATGTATCTAACAATTAAATTTCTCTGTTTATGTAGCATATTTGATGGGGTCGGCCTTCCTGATCGATTGCCAAACCAGCCCGTGCATAATGTAGTGCGTTCATCTGTGCAGTGAGTCGAGCATACGATCCGTATTCAAATATTCACCACCTTTATCCTGTGAACGCTTAGCCTTCGTTCGTTTCCGGCCCCAATAAGAGGGCTGTGTCTTCCTCCTAGCACGTCCGCAACTAGCTTTCTGAATATTGCTGTGATGTAATGTTAACACGTTAGCACGATATTTGAATTATAATTTCTGCGTGCGCGTTGGCCTGTTTCTCCTTATTATTTACTGTTTTCGGTTTTTTTTTGTGTGATTCAACTAAATCGTGAAAAATGTGGAAGTATTAACAGCGACTTTTGAAACGCGGCGGGACGCCATAGCGGTTGAGCGAGAAAGGAGGTCGCTATGTTTCGACTGTTTCTGAAGGAACGGACTCAGTAGGGCATAACATAACCATATGCGGACTTGGTGGTCATAACTGGTAGGATTTTCCGAAGCACAAGTTGGACAGAGACGATGAATTGATTGCATGACTGCGTGGGAGAAATCGTAAATCATTTTTAGTAGGTAATTTACAACTATTCTTCGCCATTTATTTTTATGTCCTTTCGCTGACCAGCTAAGTTAGTTGCAAGACCGACTGTGCCAGGAATTGCTGCTGATGTGTATTTCGTTGGTGAGACATGTTATCGTTGGACAGGCTAACACTGGTGCTGACAAAGCCATATTAGATGACGGGAGCGGTTTGCAGGAACTTCATTCGGGGTAAATGAAGTTGTTTGTAGTGTCAATTTATCGAATATGCAGTCTAGTTGACAAGTATAGTGAGATTACTTCATGATCCAACAGTTTTTTCCTTTTCGACCAATAAAATGTATAGGTTTGGTGTAACGTGGCTAAGACTTAATATGAGACTGTATCAGACATGAAAGAAGAAAAGTTAAGGGGTTCAAATATAATTGGACATATGTTACATTTAGAGTCTTTGTATGACCCAAATACTTTGTGACCCTTTACAAACATGAATCAAAAAATCATGTGTGCACTACATGAATTTCAAAACTCCGTAGACGAGTTCGTTTGCTTTATTTGATGAAGGTTTGTGTAATAATTGATGTAGGTTTATATTGGGTGTACAAATAAGTTTTGAGGGTCCTACAATAGGTGGCATAAGTAGCATTAAATCGTATTGGACAATCTTGTAAGTATATTCATGTTACAACCTCATTATTTCCCTCTAAAAATTAGTATGTATCATTTCGCTGAAGTATAAGCCACATTCTCACTTTGTGATCTAACCATGTCGCCCTTTGTGCCAACAAAACACAATTTGAGGCAAGCGTTGCTTTTTTGTTTAAAGTTGAAGAAAAGTACGGTTGATTGTGCATCGAATGCTGCGTGAAGCATATGGGGTACATACTCGTTCAATTAAAACTTGTGAGTACTGGTTTTGGCGTTTTAAAAGTGAAGATTTTGACACCAGCGACAAAGAACGTGAGGGGAGGCCAGTGGAATTAAAAGACACTGAGCTGGAGGCGTTATTGGACCAATTTTCATGCCAAACTCAAGAGGTTCTAGCTGAAACCTTAAGAGTGACTCAACAAGCGATTTCAAACCATCTACTCTAGCCTAGCGATGCCATTACTGGGGAACGTTAGCACCAACAATTGACGCAATTGAGCCGAACATCGAAGCTCAAGAGCCTTAATTATATCAAAAGACATGACGTCACCTCTCAGCACGAAAACGCTCGGCCACACATTGCAAAAGTCGTCAATTATACCTGAAAGGGGGAAATCATAACTAACGATGGGCAATACTTTGAATAAGATACATTGTACCATTTCCTCTGAGTAAAGCTTCAAAGTTCCAAAAAAATATTAACAACAAATTAATTCAAGCACTTCCACCTGCTGCAAGTAACTATTTAACGTAAATTTGCTTGTCTTAAGAATTGTTATTTTCCGGACTGTTGGAAAACAGCAAAAGAAATACCTATCCCGAAACCCAGCAAACCGAAGAACAGCCCCGGAAGCTACAGACATATTAGTCTACTTAGCTGTCTGAGTAAGCTCTTAGAAAAAATCTTTAAGGAAAAGATTGATCGTTTTCTGGAAGCCAATAACATCTAACCAAACTTTCAGTTCGGTTTCCGTAGTGGTCACAGCACAATCCACCAAGTCTTGCGCATTAAAAACCACATAGCTGGTAAATTCATTGACAAGGAGTCAACGGGAATGGTTCTTCTAGACATCAAAAAGCCTTTGATACGGTATGGCACGATGCCTTGATTTATAAGCTACTAAAACTTAAGCTGCCAATACCGCTTATCAAAATTATCCAGAGCTTTCTTCGTTCGAGAAAATATGTTGTGAGTATAGGAACCGACATATCCTCTACTCGCCAAATCCACTATGGTGTACCCCAAGGCTCGGTCCTTGGTCCCATATTATTCACATTGTTTGTCGAGGATTTACCATGATACGGCCATTTGCTCTTCGGGTGCCTTATTCACTAATGTCTACAACTCTTTGCAAGCAGCTCTTGACAAACTAGCAGTATATTACAGGAAATGGAAAATAAAAATAAATGGTAATAAAACACAAGCTGTCTGGTTTTCGAGATGTAGGAAACTCTGCTACTTACCAAATGGCACTAAACTCAGTATGTATGCAGTTGCTATTGATTGGTCCGAAGACTGTAGATATCTAGGTATTATTCTAGATAAAAAACGTATCTTCCAAAAACACAGCGCTACCACAATTGACAACAAAGTCGTAAGAGTTCTGTATCCATTAGTGTGTAGAAAGTCAAAGCTTAGCCTCGAAAATAAAATTGTAATTTTTAAAACCATTTTTCAAGCTATACTCCTGTACGGCGCCCCTGTATGGTGTAATTGTGCTCGCACACACAAAATAAAACTGCAAAGGTGTCAAAATAAAAAGTTGAAAATGTTGCTGATTTTGCCATGGCATTATTCGACACATGAACTACATGAAAACGCTAACGTTAAACCGGTAGAGTTCGGTGGGGTTTCTTCAAGGCGCCGAAGAAGCACCCATCGCTTTAACCCCAACTAACCTTCCTCTTTCCATCCTACCCCATGGTACTTACCTGCAATTAAGCAGCATTAAGTTACCCTGCAAAAATCTTAAGTTCCTGTAAAACATCCCATGGCAAGATCATCACCTTGCCACAGCATCATCCACATCGCTGTATCCCTTAAAATATATTTGTTTCCTCTGGTCGGCACCCATGTCCATTGCCAACCATTAGGAAAACTTCCACGACCCCCGCGTCGGTATTAATACCAAACATCTTCACAGCAATCTAGCTGTGTTTGCTTTTCCCAAGCAACCTCTGATCCCACGATCATCCCTTACAAACCCATGACTAATGCAGCTGCAACCAATTACCTAGGATCGATCGCATAAGCGATAAACCAGCGATCCTAACGTATTTACAATAGCCAATTCAAACAAATGCGCATTTTTAGCGCTTGCCCTTTTCAGATACCATTTCGGTATATACAAAATACTTTCTATCGTTATGATAGAAATGTTAGGTCTACCCATGCTAATGTTTGGACAGCTGCATATTTTCCTTCTATTCGTTGTTCAATGCGCGTTTCGTTTGTCCTTTCTTCCAATAGGAAGACATTCGTTCCAATAGAAACGATATTGTGCAAGAACTTTCCAATGGGACGCGGATCGGCTCTCATTGGTCACTGCATGACGGAAGGGACGTTTCTCCTGCGATGGTGTGCGATGAAAACTCATCGCAATCACCAGAGGCTGGGTCAGCATCACCGGAGTCAGATTTCTACCGTTGTGCGGTTCGATTATCCCTTTAATACCAAAAATAAACCCGACATATTATATCTACGAAAGAAGGGTATTTGTGAAATATAGCCACAATTAAGTATACAAACTTCAGTGTGATCTAAAAGGATATGAACAAAGTACTGATTAAAAAATCCACTATAAAATAGTTGTCAGATTTCAAGAGTAAATTTAAGTGTTGCGGAAAATTAATAAAGAAGTTTTAAATGAACACAGTGCATTTTATTCGTTTGGTTTTTCTCGTGTGACAATTTTCTCTGCTATTCAGTGGGTGTTTATGTAACCTGCATCCGTGCTGATGCCAACATAAAAACAAACCCACAGTTCCTTATTGACAAAATCAATCGAAACTTCTTCGTCAATTGTTCTTTTTCTGACAATGTTCTCGTTTCCCGTCTTACGTTATCCTAAATCACTACATATGTACTCTGTCTATGAAAATTATATCGAGGTCATTATTACATAAAATACCCGGAAACCTGTGCAATATTAGTCTTAAGATTCAAATAAGGGTTTTTTCTTGTAGTTTTTCGTTAATTTATTATTTGTTATTCATTAAAATGGTGCTATTGTCATTATAGAGATTTAAGATTATAGTTGTAAAGGAATTGCTGTCCTAAACCTGTTAAATACTAGTTGTAAAATATACCACAAATGTAATTATCTACACAATAAAAATTGAATTGAATTGAACCCTGAAAGCTTATTTGTTCACCCAATATAAAACCACATAAAGCCTTACTGCCTGCTTTACTGATGGATGTCTCTAAAACAAACTATTTATTTACTATTTTAAGAAGTTGATACACTGCGGAACCGGATGTGAATGAATTTTAGTAAATGTTTTTCTAATGAGATAACCTTCAAGTTGATAGCTCCTCAATCTGAGAGTTATATGTATATAATATGCATATCAGATTCATAGGCGTGAGTGTTTTCAAAGGCATCAGATAATAAAAAAGTCTTAAGTTACTATATAAAGACTGAATGCTAAAATATTCCTAAACATTATTATACTTTTCCCTTATTAACTTTCAAGACCTAACAATTGTTTAGTCCATGTTCTATATTAAATGAAGTAATAGAAAAGTAATTAAAAAATTTAATGTTTATTTTTCATCTATACCTTTCAAATACCATGTGCTACGTATTTTCCAAACTTCATTGAAATCCTGCTTCCAGTTGTGAAGACATTACATATTTTCTAAAGTTTTTCTGTTTCGTACTTCACCAATTTTCACCCGCTAGATGTGTGAGTTGAGCTCACGTCGATGGTGTGTTAACTTAAAGATAGTTCGAAAATCGTGAAGTAGAACACATTAAATGTTTTATCTGCGCTTTCTTAGCTAGCACATATGAAACATATTAAGAGCAGCCTTTCTATTCGAAAAACTTAATGTTTTCAACAAATAAACTCTTGAAAAACACACACTGATGTACTATAGAGTGGCTCATTAAAAATAGGCGATCGTTCTCAGGATTAAGTACCCTTTTAAATATTTTAAAGACTTTATGCAAAAAATTGCTACTACAGGGATATCTTATTTGTTCTAATGGATGTTGGAGATGTATAATATTCAAGTCTTTCGATGAAATATAGCGAACATGCATCTAAGGAGCAGGGTTTTACTACTATACTCGAAAATTCGTACAACATATAAGGCTTCCCAATAGGGACAAATATCTTACAATTATATAAAAATATTTGAAGCACTTTTTTCTTATTTTAAAGGAAATTTATTTTAAAGCCAAACTATCATCATCATCATCGGCACTACAATCGGGAACCGTTCTTGGCCTTATTTAGCAAGTCATGAGGCTTGTTAAATTTTCCATGATAATTTCTTTTTCCGAGTAAGGTCATTAGTCTTGCACCAGAGGCTCCCCGGCGAGGAATCGAACCCCGGACTCCCGCGTGACAGGCGGGGATACTAACTACTATACTATCAAGGAGCCCAAAAAAATTAAACTATATTAAAGCCAAATGACAGTTAGTTGCTGTCAGGACGTTTTGAAATATTGTCCTCTTTAAGAAGTCCATTATTTAATTTTAAAAACAAATCGCCCTTATTGAAAAACTCTTTTCTACTGGCATATATATACGCATTATTTATTCTTTATTGTAATAATCTAAGCTGACGTTACCATTTTTATGGCCACAAGTTACCCATTTAATTCTTTTAATACGATGCAACTTCCAATGTGGGTATTCTTATGTATTGAAACGTCGCTCTAATAGTCCACAATTTTAAATTTGAAGGTTCGTTGTTACTAAGAATTATTTATTACGTTTTTTTTTATGGCATCATGTAGTTTCCCAAGTAAAAGCTGTGGAAACGGCAATTATAAATTTATATATCTTTTATTTTAATAATTATGCTCTACGTTTTTAGAGTTGAAAAGGCATATTCCGAACATTGAAAAAGCCATTCAAAGACAATTGCAACAAAGCTTGGGAAACATAACGTAAGAAACTGCCTAGCGCTCGACTTGTCGAAAATAACGGTTGAACACTGCCAAAGGCCCTCTTGGTTTATGCATGAGCGATAGAAGCTATTATAATTCTCTGTCAGTCCTTTTGGAGCTAATATGCAAAATAGGCTTAAAACGTTACCGGTCTACCAAACTCGCAACACGTGACCCATTTCGGTATTACAGCATGAATGTTATCAAAAGTTAACCCCAATTCTAAATATCACCCCCACTATGAATCACACAACTCCATTTCCCAAAACGTGTCAACATAATATCCTGACTATTAACATTATATTGACGACGGGTATCCTTTTCATTTGCTCTTATAATCACATTAATCGCTTTCCGCCGTCATCGCAAATACACTGCTTCTACCTAAGGTCCTTTATTATTCACATACATTCCTGAACTTGATTCCTTTATTCTCCCTTACCTTATACCTTCTTTGGAGAAGTTTTATTGGAATGCCCAAGTCGACATGCAAATCGCGCATTAGCGCTCACATTTTCTTCGGTACAACCTCAGCGGTCCTGCTGACTGCGCTGCCTTACAAATGGCAATGTATAGTAATTGTCCTTAGGATCCCATACATCGTACGACAACAATATGATGAAGAAAGCTATAGGAACAAAAATTAGCAAAGCACATGTCATCGCCACAACGATATTAATCTGCAAGGGCCTCGTCACTTTTGATGGAAATCGAGCTCACACGACCGACAGGCAGTGGTCTGATATCCAGGGGTTTATTTTCAAATTAAAATTCAATCTCCTGTTGCGAAAATGAGCGTTGCCAATTGCAAGTGCCAAAATATATATACACACACACACAATAGAAGTCATTCACAACGTTCTTGGAAATTCGCTGTATGTGTGAGGTCTCCCTCATATTCATACACCAGTTTTGAGGCCACAATCGATCAACCAACACAAATAACCTGACAACTGTGATGTAAAAAGGTCACCTAACTCTCCCACTGAGCAACAAGCTGTTTACATCTTCACCCCCAGACACCGAAGATGTATTATGCGGTGTCAAATGTGAACCCCGGGGTGGGGTAGGTTGCAAAGGTACACAAAAAATCGACTCAATGCGCATCGAATCCTATTATGTCACCTTAAAGAGGGAAAAGTGCCTTATTGCCAAAGGAAACACACAAATCGGTTGTGTACCGACATCCACGTCAAAGAGGATTAATTTTGTTTGCACACAAGTTAGACCATCCCTTCGTCCTATTTTTTGTCCTCATAAAACCAAGCTGGTCGACCAGCAGAGCTAATGACAAAAGCCTCCAACTGCCACAAGACGAAGGAGTTCACAAATTCCATTCACAGCATGATCCTGCTGCACCTCGATGACAGAACCAGAGAGCTGTTTGCAATGCGGGCGCTTGCGCGCCGTTCTGTCTTCGCCTCTCCTGAGATGTTCAGGTGCTTCACTATCGCGCGCACTCCACTTACAACTCCACTGGTCAAAAAGGAGTTCAAAGTAATGACCTGCATCGTCATAAATATGTCAAAAGACTAAAATTAACTCTGCGTGGCGCGAAGCAAAATACACATGTCCCAGTCGTCGTCGATCGGCTTTGGAGGCACACAAGTGTGTACATCGTTATACTGTCAGGATATTTGTTTATCACACTGGCCATAGTGAGAAATTACATGTCCTTTCGTAAATGAGTTTATATTAAAAATTTGAATCAATAAAGCGAAAAATTTTGGAAAGGTAATTCCCGCCGGGGGCCACCACTGACAGGCAAGGGTAGAGTACGGAGGTTTTGTGTGGTACGAAATGAGTATAAACTTCCCTGATTGCATGGGAACTGGTTGTCAATCCTGTCTATCACCGTACGTTTTATCTGTGCAGATTTATTGAATACCAAGGATTGTTCGTTGAGCACTTTTAGTTGCGTCTTTTTTGCGGCCGAAGGTGGAATGACTAACTAATATCGAGAGTGCGGAAAATTGAGCAAATGGTGCATGTCTACATGGAAAATATAGAAAGGATTTGTACGTAACACTGAAAATAGGCAATAGTTGTGTCAAAAGTAATAAGCTTTTTCGGTCGAAATGGACTTTATTTTTGTGCACTTCAAATGGTTCTTGTTGCATCTAATATAGATTGATTCACTTGGAGGTGTTTTTTCCAGTAGGGAATTTGTGATAGAATGGACTGCCAAACTGACAAACTTGTGATATTTTTGTTTGTCATTTTATGATAGAAAGACTACGCTTCTATAAATTATTTAGCTGTATTACCAAAACGTGCGTTCTATGAGGAATGTGCTCTGTGGGCTTAAAGGTTAGAGGAACTTAAGGTCCACAACCAATATGCAATGGAAAAAATTGAAACTCATTTTTTCTTATTGCATGAGACGCCATCAAATATACCACAAGCTGCATGTAGTGAAGAATAGTGGATGATACTTGGCGGTTTAATGACAGACGATTCACTCCATATGTTAGAAAACTTTCCAAACAAACTCTTCTAACTTAAGGTATCTCCTTAATTATGAATGCGTTCTATTCTTGCCGTGTTGGAAGACGGCGAGTGTAATAAATTATTTGGCCGAGCAATATGACTTCCTGTTGTATGTATGATTTTGCTACCGTTCTGTCAAATCCATTGCATGACATTCTTTAGCGCCATTTCCAGTTCTACCAGTGTGTATTTAGGTTTCCCTCGGTTTTGTCATTATCGTTTTCATTGACATTTCAGCATTATAAAGATCTTTCCAGTGTGTTTTCATTAGGATCAAGCAAAAGTTAAGGTTGATGCTCTGTCTATGAAGTCAATGTATTGCAAAATGGAATTTAAGGTATAGTTTTGATACGAGTATCTTCAGCTCCTCAATAGTATACTGGTTAGTATACCCGCCTGTCACACGGGAGACCGGGGTTCGATTCCCCGTCGGCGAGCCTCTGGCGCAAGACTAATGACCTTGCCCGGAAAAAACAAATCATTATGGGAAATTGAACAAGCCTCAGGACTTGCTAAATAAGGCCAAGACCGGTTCCAGGTTGTAGTGCCGATGATGATGATGATGATGATCTTCAAAAATAAGGACTGCTTTTGGTTCGATTGCGGTTGTTGACCATAGCATTTCACAGGTTATAATTCCAAGGCCTCAACGCATGAGACTGTGGCGTCTCTAACAGATACACACACAATTCACAAGCAAAAATAGTGAAGAACACCGAACGAAAATCGAATAAGAAAATACGTCAGAGCCGTATACCATAGCGATAACATAACAATTCAACATCAGTGGAGTATAGTCGAGTTTAAAAATAAAATTCTAAACACGGCCAGTAGCCTGATGGGTAACGCTTAGGTTCAATTTTTGGTGATTCAAACTGTCATAGCGTCAGTTCGAATCACACGTTCTTCTTCACTATTATTTCAAACGCTATAAGACCACGACCAGAGATGGGTGAGAATGTATGGCATATATACATATATATCTGATGAGTTATTTTATCGAATTTTACTTTGGTGCTGTGTCCTGCACTATGGTTGCGTTTTCGTGGGGTATGTCGTATTTATGTTGGACCCAGTACAAGATCTGTTCACTCTATTCTATAAGCGTGACACTTATGACGTTTTGATTTTCAAAAATTGTACGATAGGAAAGGATTTACCCATGTACATTAGTCTTGAATGTGCGGTAATTATTGTACAAGCGAAATACGTGATGAGACAAAACATTCCTCATTTATGTGGTTCGGATAAAGATTTATTGTCTATGTTTATCCTCACAACCGAAATCGACTTTCATAGTAAGCTGGTGTGCACTCTCTGATTGAAGGGTATTGCGGTAAAAGAATTGAAGAAGTGGATTGTGCAACATAGGCAGGATAGTAGCGCCTCGAATTCCAATATGTGCTCATTCCAATCAAGAGGTGAATTATTGTAATTCGATTGCCCTAAGTTAAAAGTTTGTTAATTGCAACAGTGCAAGCTTTGACGACCATAGGAAGCTTTTGGCTTTGGAGACAATGAATTCCCCTTGGTTGGTAGTTCTGAGGTCAGAAACCAATCGAGTATGTCGATATTGGTAAAACTAGTACGAGAAATTCAACTTTGTATCATCACTAATTTAAGTTGTAGGTAATGGATAAGGGATCGTTAATAAAAATAGTGGAAAAGTGTAGGAGAAAATGAACGTTTGAGGAATTCTCCCATGAAGAAAGAAAGCACGAGGGTACTGAAAAGTTTTCGACCTCAACATGAAGATAGCAACACTCGTCAATAAACGCTAGTGGATGTAGTTGTGCATCTCTTGACAGTTATTCACCAAAATGTCAGCCATTTTAGACGCGTAGTTTTTATTTGACAGTTGTTTGAGTGAGTCAAATGAAAATGGACAAGATTCAGTATCGAGCTGTCATTAAATTTTTGTTTTTGAAAGGTAATACGTCTACGCAAATTAAAGATAAATTGGACTCTGTGTATGGGGACTCTGCATCATTATTTACCACAATGCATTTTTGGGCAGCTGAATTTAAACATAGCCGTAAGAGCTTGGGATGGCGCAAGGCTAATAACCTTGCCCATAAAAATAAATTATTATGGAAAATTTAACAAGCCTCGAGACTTGCTAAATAAGGCCAAGACCGCATCCCGGTTGTAGCGTCGATGATGATGATGATGATGATGATGATGATGATGTGAGAACTTGGAAGACGATGAACGCTCGGGACGTCCAAAAACTGCAACAATTGACATCGCTAAAGTTCAGCAATGCTGCTAGACGACCGCCAAATTAAAGTGAGAGAGATAGCAGAGGCTATGGAAATGTCCAAAGAATGTGTTTGTCACATATTAAATCAATATTTAGGCATGAGAAAGCTGTCCGCGAGTTTGGTGCCGCGTTTGCTCACGTTAGACCAAAAAAGTGTTCAAACGAAAATTTCCAACGCTCTGTTTTGAGCAGTTTAGGCGCAATAAGTCAGAGTTTTAGCGCCGATTAATTACTGTCGATGAAACTTGGATACACCATTATACGGCCGAGACAAAAATACAGTCAAAAGAGTGGACTGCAAAGGGGGAATTGGCTCCAAAAAAGGCAAAAACTGTTTTCTCGGCTGGGAAAGTGACGGCGACTGTTTTTTGGGATAGTCTGGAGT
Source organism: Microdon myrmicae (assembly GCA_963931805.1). Lineage (NCBI taxonomy): Eukaryota > Metazoa > Arthropoda > Insecta > Diptera > Syrphidae > Microdon > Microdon myrmicae. Next base: position 3,184,055 of record OZ007497.1, on the reverse strand, counting down.
TATCTTAATCGATTATCTTCAAAAAGGAAAAATCATTACAGGAGCATACTACACATCATTACTTGACCAAGTGAAGGTAGAAATTGCGGAAAAACGGCCACATTTGCAGAAAAAGGAAATCATGTTTCACTGAGACAACGCGCCGTCTCACACGAAATGGCGAAAATAAACGAATAACGTTTTGAACTGCTTGGCCATCCGCCTTCCTCACCAGATCTACCGCCAAGCGACTTCTTTTTGTTCCTTAATCTAAAAATTGCGGACGGAGGACAGAGATTTTCGTCAAATGAGGAGGCAATCACCATCGTGAACAGAGACAAATGCCGAGTATTATTTGGACGAGTTAGAGAGATGGGGGCATCGCGGGGAGAAGTGTGTAGAGTTACAAGGAGACTATGTAGACAAATAAAAATAAATTTTAAGAAAAAATGTCTTGTATCTTTGTTAGATCGGAAACTTTTCAGTTCACCCATGTATCTTATCCGTTAATACTATGTCAACACCATAGGAAAATTATTTCGCTCTTTTCAGCAATACTGAACGACCACCTTGCTCTCATCGAAGCGCATTGTTTTCGCAATATTCGGTTGGTTCTTTTGGCGATCGAGCAACCAAATCAAAATATAGAGGAGAGCAACTAAGCTAACTCTCACGTTGTAGAAATCTGGACAAGTGTTTTCGAAAGGGAGTCCCGTGTCAGGTTCTTTAGCAAATTTCCACGTAATTTTTTCGTCTTTATTGGGGCTCGAAGTATATTGCTGAGCTGTTCAGATTTTCATGTCAGTTATGTGTCAATTGCCAAGCTTTGCGACATTACTCCCTTCAGATAAAAAAGGAGGAACTGAACTCACCATGCAATCAAGTCCTTCGAGGGCCAAGGTTTTGACACCGACGTCGTGTGCGTGCTACAACTTCTGGCATCTTCCAAAACTTTCTATAAAATTGGCCTGTTGTGGCTTATATCGTCATCGTCTTCTACTAGTTCGACAGTCTGTGTCTTGTAGTATTTTCCAGGAATTGGAATACTGAGGCTTGAGAATTACACGCTGTGGTTTATGGAATTTTCCAGGCGTTGACAGGGCTAATGCCTGACGCAAGACTAATGCCCTTGCCCGGAAAAAACAAATCATTATGGAAAATTTAACAAGCCTCAGGACTTGCTAAATAAGGCCAAGACCGGATCTCGGTTGTAGTGCCGATGAAGATGATGATGATGATGACAAGGCTTATGGTGTCTTCCAAGAATTGGTGTGCTTTGGTTTGTGGTGGAGAATTTAATTCTGAAACGTTAACACAGCGTTTCCGATTCGGACTAACTTAAAAAAAAATAGGCATTCAAGAAATTAATTGTACAATAGATTTATACCCCGATAATTGGTATAACCTAGCACATTATTATTTTACGTTAAGGTAGTGGGCCTATCGGTCGTATTTAGTATATTCGGACAAGCAGTACAGAACATAAAATTGTACAGTGATCTGTATTTATACCATAATTCATTTTTCGAACCCTCAAATGAATCTTTGAAAAATGTTTTACTTTGTTTTATTTGCAATTCTGTTATTAAGTTTATTTAATTTTTTTTGTTGCTTTCCTGATACTGTCTTTTCACTTAAATTTTAAAGCAGAAAGAGTTAAATAAACTTCTTAAAATTCCAGGTACACTTACCTTCCTGTCTTAGTGATTATCATTTCAGTACCAAGTTCATGGAACTTGTCCCACAGCTCCTTGGTCTCCAGATGACATTGTACTGGTTTTAAATCCTCGCAATTGCATGATCCAGTGATTTTTGGTTGCGGCTACAGTAATTAAACAGGCAAAATGGAAAGAAACCCATCAGCGATCATCTTACACATTCGTCGGTATATCGTTCTATACAAACCTGAGGTGGTTCTGGAGATAGGCGATCATCTTCCGTTGATGGACTCTGAGGTGATGCACGATTTTGTTGGCCTCGTGATGATCGCGATGGTGCCTCCGAATCACTACATTGCTCAACATCTACATCAACGTCATCATCAACTTCCGGAAAACGATCTACCGACAGGGGACCTGAAAGTATCGCAACATGATCGAATCACATATTTAATAATGTTACCCATGAATAGTCAAGAAATATCTCATCAGGGGAGGTCCGTTCACATAATTGCCCTAATTAAAATCCACCTTTCCAATGACAAACCCAAAATTAATTACACTTATAAATCGCGACTTTCGAATTGAAACCTTTCCAAACACCACAATAACCTACCAAATAGATTATACAACGATTAGTATTTAACATTTTCAATTAGATGCAATTTGATTGGCGCGTCTTTTGAATTATCATAATTTAAACGATTAGTCGTAGGGTCAATTTTCGCTTGCGCCCGTCCACCACCCACCGTGCACTGCGGTCATTCAAACCGAATTAAAAATTTTTAAGAGAACCTGCAACAACAATCCCCACGGTGGCGACAAAACACAAAAAACAAAAGTATCACGATATCAGGGTATAATCATCATCATCACAGTGATTATAGAGTGACTGCTCATATGACCAGCGGAAATTGATTTGACAAGGGGGGTTTGGTCTTTCGCAGGCACATTTGCATGCATACATTGTATGACATATCGATAACACATGGTATATTGTGGCGGATATAGTAAAGTATGTCATATTAAGTGACAATAGATACACAATCGCTAATAGTCAACAAGTGGCCGAGTAAGTTTTTATCGCCTTCAGATCGCAATAGAGGATACAATGTTGTGGAAGGATATTGTCAACTGACTACGGTAACTCTGCTATCTAGAAATCTAAGAGCTTCGAGCTAATAATTTGGAAACAGACACAAATCGACAAAAAAAAAGAAAAAAGAAATAAAGTAACGTGGAAAACAATGATAATCATTTTTTATATGTTATTTCTTTACGGTGCACTTGAATTAGATCTCAGACTAATATTGCATCAAAATATCTCGCTGCACTAAATACTTGAAATTGTATTAAGATCGGTGACCAGGTGTGATTATTTATTAATAAGTATTAGTTTCTACTTAAAAATTGTTATTAAGTACTAAGGTCGAGAAGCAGGAGAAGTTTCTCCATCTTATCGTGGCGGGAATAAGCGGGTTTTGTTAATATTTTTTTATTAACATGTCGAAATGATAAATTCTTCACTATTTTCATATATATCTTAAATTTAAAATCATGACATTACTCATTATAAGATGTTTACGGAAAAATATTTTCTTTCACTTCCTCAGTTTCAAAACGATTTCATCAGAGAAAGATCAGGATATTTTTTTGACCACTTGGTATAGAGTCTTTGAATTGGTGTAGGTTCCCATTCATTAAAATAAATAATATTCTAATAACTCTGTGGTATGACATAAGCCTGAAAATTATGTGTATCTAAAAGACAAGGAGAACAATGCTATTTAGGGTGTGCTCTTTAAGGGGGACATGCCATTTAGAATTTTCCAAAAATCGTTTTTTTTGTTTTACATATTTCGAAGGTATAATATATTGGCAGTATACTGGAAAAAGAAATCGGAATATTAAATACATAGCCGAGAGGCCCCAGACTGCGTTCCGTATACCATCGTACCAAAAAAATATATCCATTAGACGAAGAGATGAAACAATATATTTTACAGATCAATGAAGATTTATCCAAGGATAAGGCTTGGGTGATCATACTATAAGTGTTAAATTTTAACACGAAATTTTGACGATTAGCTCCAAAATACCTGCATTCTGAAATCATTTACTCGCTTGTATCTGAGCCTGTATTGGTGCTGGAGTATTTAATGGAGGCTACATCTCCATTCTAAGAGTTAAGAACGTGAAGAATATAACTGCTGGCACCTACTTCCAAATGACTCTCTCTGAGATAAAAGTAACTCATACAGCCCGAAAACACCAGCATTGTGATCTGGGCTTACTACCGCACCCAAAACCGGCCATGCATGATTTCTTTCCCACCATCCCTCCATCCAAGTAGTTAGAGAACATCTGAAATAACACTGTCCACACTATCTACGAAGACTTAGATACGCCCCCCCCCCCCCCCCCCCTTTTTTTTTTCTTTTCAGATATCTCGAGACCGAGTCCAACATCCTCACGCATGTGGGTGATTCTGGTTATCGCAAGATGAACAAAAGCCAGAGACAAGATGAAGGACACATCTGTCGTTGTCTCGCTAAAGTCGGGCTCCCGCAACCCCCCACCCCTCTTCCTTTTTTTTTAGTTTTTTTCGAGAACAACAGCAGATGGAAGATCACCAACGTCTCTAGGAAACTGAAGGTTTTTTATATACGTCTGGAATTGCCGAATAATTGGCAAGTTTCACAAACTAAAAGTGTTACCTTTCTGAAATTTAAAATGCGATTTTGTAAATTTTAAAAAGTTCTTGTGGTGTAACTCAAAATCAATCTGGTTGAAATTTTGAAGGTTTCTACCTATAACATTTTCGAAAGACTGTATTTAGGGTTTTAAGAATATCGCGTAAATAAATTATACATCATCATCGGCACCACAACCGGGAACCGGTCTTGGCCTTATTTAGCAAGTCCTGAGGCTTGTTAAATTTTCCATAATGATTTGTTTTTTCCGGGCAAGGTCATTAGTCTTGCTCCAGAGGCTCCCCGACAGGGAATCGAACCCCGGTCTCCCGTATTACAGGCGGGTATACTAACCACTATACTATCGAGGAGCCCAAAATAAATAATACAATAGGCTAAAAATTATCAGAAATATAGTCAAAATTTAAACTCTTGTGTTACAAGCCAACTTAATTACAAATTTTCTAATTTTTCTCTTTCATTGTATACGTTCCCCTTCCCCTTCATATGCGAATGCAGCACATTTCGATGTCATGCAAAAAGAATTACTCTACTAAAGGTCCACAGGCGATCTGATGGCGTACCTTACCGAAAAGTGAAGTCATTCCATCCACTACCTCTGTGAAAGCAAGGTAGCCGCATTGGATATTTCAAAAGCCTTCGACAGAGTTTGGCATCCATCCCTTTTGTCAAAGCTGCATTCCTATGGAGTAGACAATTCCCGGATCCAATGGATAAGAAACTATCTTTCTGGCCGCTCAATCCGAGTGGTTCTTGATGGTGCCAAATCTGTCTCCCATTAAATTAATGCAGGTGTTCCACAGGATTCGGTACCCTCACCCACTCTCTTCCTCATCTTTACAAATGATTTCCTGTCAATTACTTATAACCCAATTCAATCGTTTGGTGATGATAGCACATTGAATTTCTCATACTCCATTCAACATTCCCGACCAAACTCTTCGAACGTCAATACCAATCAGCAGGTTATGGTTAATGCACTGTATTCCGACCTCAACAAGATATATCAGTGGGGATTATCTAACCGAGTAGAATTCAATGCCCTAAAAACTCAATGCTGCCCCAAAGTAAATATACTGTCTATGAACGGCACTTGCATCGACGAAGCCAGGGAATTATCAATCCTCGGCACTCGTATTAATTCGACTCTTAACTGGAATGACCACATATTTGAAGCTGCGAAAAGTGCAGCCAAATGTATGGGGTTCCTTAAGAGATGCAAAAGATACTTCACTCCATCCAACCTGGCCACTCTATACAAGGCGTATATTCGTTCAAAAATGGAGTTCAACTCTCATATTTTGTCAGGCGCATCCAAAACTGCACTACACGTGCTCGACATGATGCAAAAACGAGCAGTGAAACTTATTGGGGACCCAGCCGTAAGTCGATCAATTCCGTCGTTAGAACACAGGCGCAAGGTATAAACTACTGTCGTTGCTCAACTGAACTTGCTGAATGTGTTCCGCCCCTGCAGACATTTTCTCGCGATACCCGTCAATGTGTGAATTTGCATCAGTTCACGTTGAAAGTGGACTTTAGGCGCACAAATAAACATAGAGTCATTCTTTAGCCGAACCACACGAATGTGGAATGTTCTGCCTGATCATGTGTTTCCTGGCCGTTGTGATGTCCAGACATTGAAGACCAATATACATCGACAGCTCCTTTTCTTACCCTCTTCCTCTCCATCCGCTCGCACTGTGCTCTGACATTTAAGGGTACTCCAAAATCTCCTTTTGTGCGCGCGTTAGTGTAAAAAAAAACTCGATAACGCCGAAATTTTTAAAATGATGGTGTTATAATGCATTCATAAAAAAAGATCGTTTCTCCTTAAAACCACATGTTGTTACGAGAAGTTTTGGGGTACCCTTAATATCAAAGCACAATGCCGGCCCAAAAAAAAAAAAACAATTGTACACATTTGTGTCCCTTGTTGTTGCCAGAAACAGATAGTGGATTTACTGTGCAACTACCACTACAGGCCAGAATTGTCACAAGTTGTGCATGCATTGTCACAACCTCCTAACCATGCCAGTCACTGTTATTGTCTTAACTTGTGTTAAAGAATATTCGAATCTGTCTTTGCCCATTGTTTGTTATTTTAACCCTTGCAAGTACAACCAGATCGGGATCAAGGATGAATATCTAGCAACCATTATACAATAGAATAGAATTTGTCTTACATATTGAATACACTCGACTCGTGAGTCATTTCTATGACAAGATGGACAGACTGTATCTGTATCCTTATTCGTCACTCGTAAGGTGTAACTTCTACCTGATATTAAGCATATGTCTTCATTTCACCTTAAAAGGCTTGTTTATGTCTAAAATGCCAAATTGAAATGTTACACTTTCGAGTTCTACTTGTTGCAGAGATTTGGAGTAGTACAATTTTTATTTTTTCTATTTTTTCTATCGGCTGTCTTATGAGAAATCACTGCAACTCCTTAGTCTCGTTAGTCTTTCTCGTTGATATTTACCACGAAGCGAGTTTAAAATGTCACAGGGCTGTTATTAAATGCGCGTTTCCTGTATTTAGGAAGAATGAAATCAGCCTTGTGGATTATAGGGCCTGCACTACTGTCACTAAACTGGATGAAGATCATGTTGCTTTATTATGTAGATAAGCTTAAATTACTACCGGTCTGTTAACCTTGGTTGGGAGTTGCATTTTGGGTGTCTGCTTTTTGTTTCGCTTGATTTTTTGTGATAAGACCCCCTGTTCTCCGCTGTACTTGTATACTCCTCTCCCTCATAACTTTACACAAACAATGGATGAACTGAAGAGATGTGCTTTTCATGACAAGCAGGTATAAAAAAAAAAGAATAATCTAATTATAACTCATCAATGTCGGATCATAATACGAGTAAGAGGATCCGCATAGAAGAGAAAAATATGCAGCCTAACATCATTGTTCGAGGTTATATAATGAATGAAAGATATTGATTAGAGAAGGGTGGATCTATATGTTGGAGAAGCGCTTATCTCAATATGACACCATCATATATTTTGTAAACTAATTCGCCTTAGCCGAAATTCAATTTCAATCCGGAAGTGGCCTCCAGTTGCGATGTGTAACCTTAAACTCCTCCATTTTATATTCATATTAATTAGTTGGTAATTGCTTGACCTCAAAAATAAGTTTCCTACCAACATAAACTCTGATCTGGAGCTTTTTAAATATTCTATGATTAATTAAGCTCCGGTACGGTCTGCTCTTTCCTTTATTATTTGTATTTGCATTTTTATAAGCTATCGTTACAGGTATAATGAAATATGACGATATAGGTATAATGAAATGTGACGAAAACAGTCGTAAATGATCTAACTAATTTCTTGGTTCTCCAAGGTGTAAGGAAGAGTGACCGGCAGCTTTCGTCTGTTTACATTTAATGTGCAATGATAGTTTGATCAAACTGTGGTTGTCCAAACTCTACCCTCTAGCCTATTTGTCTTTTGATGCACATATTGCTTTAGTTGTGTAAGGTTAAGCTTATTAAGGTCAAGTATTGCTCATACGTGCCTCTGGTGTTGTTTGGGATCGACTTGTCGTGCATCCTGGAGTATTCCAGAGCACATTTTTGACATATACTGATGATTCAAAACCCCAGCAATTAATTGGTGTATAACCTCCATTAGCGTGTCTTAAAGAAGGTCTGTTCGTTTTTTGAAACATAAAATGCCGGAGAAACCAAAACGTTCTCACTGAACACTCCTTACCTAAGTTCTGATTTCTAACGCAGCAATGATAACCAGAATATTTCCACGTCATAGGAAACACATTCCCAAGTGAATATAGCATGTAACATTTCCACCAACCCGTACTTTATTTAGCTGCAATTATTTTTATAATATCCGAAGTATTTTTCTAGTTCGGTTGACTATTAAAGTACAGTGCAAGCCGAAGAAAACCGGCAAGTGTATCAATGTATCAATGAAAGTTGTACTGATGTGAAAACGTTTTATCAAGCAAAACTCGATAGCTCGTGCGACTGTAGAGTAGCTCTCCGACTTATTCGTATCTCTCAAATGGACTGCTAAAGAAAATTGCTGATAAGAAGAAGGGTAATGCTTTCACCAAGTTCAGTTAAGCCAAACTTACATAAAGAATTTCTCTGTTGGTTTTTGTTTATTCTCAAGTAAATAGTTCTAAATTAAGTTACAGTTTCGGAGGAATATAGAACTTGAAGATTGTGGAAAGATTGGATGCGCCTCTTGAGAAACATAAACATTTTGCTGCACTTTTTGTAACTTTAAATTTGCGGGTGTTGCAATTAAAAATCGAGTTTATTTGTGTACTGAAAAATCAGCTCGTTGTTTTCGAGGACAGAAGTGCCGATCATCGACAATGAACCTGTGGCGGTCTACGAACCACACAACCCACTATAGGTTGAGATATCGTCGTTCCACCAAGGAACATACTCACCTATACCCAGATTACACCTGCCCACAGACACGTGTCCGCAAAAGTCCTTTCTGCCTGAAACAAAAGGTAACATTCCATATACCCAACTTTGAATTCAATGATCAAAACCGATCACAAACCATTGGTGTACGCCTTCCAGAAGAAAGCGGGAAACTCATCCCCTCGACAAGAACGGCACCTGGATTTCATCGGGCAATTTAGCACCCGAATCGAATACGTTCCAGGAACTCAGGACGTAATTGCAGACGCTTTTTCGCGTATCGATGCAATTAAACTCTGTGCGCAAATCGACGATGCCGACCCGGCACAAGCGCAACGAGAAGACCGTCAACTCGAGTCCCTGCTGAAAGCGGAGACAGCACTAAACATTCCATAATCCGGACCATCCGTCCGACTTAATTCGTCTGCCCACATACGGCCAAAGACATAAACAAATGGGCACGTAATTGTTTGCAATGTCAACGTGGCAAAGTCGATCGACACAAGGTGCTACAACCAGCACAGTGTACACATCGACATTGTGGGACCGCTTACATCGTCGAGAGGTTACATGTACCTCCTGACGATGATCGATCGTTTCACACGGTGGCCAGAAGCAGTGCCACTTCGAACAGTGACCACAGAGAATGTACCAAAAGCATTCCATACGACTTGGGTCACGCGTTTCGGCGTCCCGGCTACCCCCACAGCCGATCTTCTCGGTTGCCAACAAAGTCACACGACCGCGTATCACCCCCAGTCCAATGGGATGATAGAACGATTGCATCGCTCACTCAAAGCCTCACCGATGTGTCATGACGACAATCAATGGGTCGACGCCCTACAAACTGTCCTCTTAGGCTTGCGCACAAGCATTAAAGAGGACCTGTGAGCCTCAGCAGCAGATCTGACCTACGGAACCAATCTGCGCCTGCCAGGAGAATTCTTCGCCGATGGAGAACCCAAACTCGAACAGTTGCCAAACATGGAAAACCTACGCAAACTCATGCGAAAGGTCAAGGCAACACCGGTCGCCCGACACGGTTCCAAGAGGATATTTGTTCACCCAGAGATGGACAGCTGCACGCACGTCTTCATCAGGGTGGACAAAGTTAGGAAACTTCTAGAACCCCCTTACGAAGGACCATACAAAGTGCTGGCCGGAAAACACGACCGAGTTTTCTCCGTTGACATTGACGGAAAGCCGTACACCGTCAGTGTCGAAAGGCTGAAGCCGTGCTACTTGGAACAATCACCCGACGCGGTACCGGGAGAAGCATACCAGAAACCGGCGGTAGCAGCCGAAAGCTGCCCCGTATGCCATCCGCCACGCTTCTCCCAAACGCAGGGCACGGCAAGCACTGAGAACCCGACAACCCCTCACGAAATGGTTACACGCGAGGCTAAGGAAGTCCTACACGGACCCATAACGTGACAGCGCCCTCTCGATCAACGCGCCAGAGAAGACGCCGCGAGAATCCTCAACGTTCGGGAACCGGAAAATCCGCGGCCTGAAACCGCGCCCATTAGCGACCGCAAGAAGACGGTAAACGCGATTTCCTTCGCTCCTTTACCACCGAAGCACCGACCAAGATGGAAGGGAGCACGCCCTTAAACCCAGTTGTTTTCGCCCCCCAAGCCTACGTCACTGGGGGGGGGGGGGGGGGGGGGGGGGGGGGGGGGGGGGCTTACGAACCACACAACCCACTATAGGTTGAGTTATCGTCGTTCCACCAAGGAACATACTCACATATATCCAGACACGTTCCTCAAAATCCTTCCTTCCGCCTGAAACAAAGGTAACATACCGAATACCCCAACATTGAATTCAATAGTAAAAACCAACCGAACTTAACGTTCAAAATTTCCTAATATTGAATTCAATTCATCCATTCAATTCAAATCCATTTACGCAATTTCATCTAATCAATGCAATTCCCTAAAACCACAAACAGCATGATGCATATCTCTCATGTACGCAAATAGCAATTAGCACCTCTAATTCCTTGCAAGATCCCAAAACCGAAAAGGGCACGTGTCCAAACAAAGCCATTGCGGATTAACTAATTTAATTTTCCCATAGGGAAAAGCAAATATAATTATCGCAACCGAAGATAATTATTGTGGCCAAAAAGGGATCGCTAGGAATAATAAACCACACCAAGGATACACCGATCGATTCGACAGAAGGTGTGAACTCCGGGTTCCCAGGAAGATCTTTGGCCGCACAGGCAGCAACATCCGCGTCTGTGTGTGCGGGTGCAACCGCACATCTGGCCTGTGACAAAACAGGAAACCGCAGGACAAATAATAGTTGAAACAGAGTACAGTTAGAGAAACCGAACAAGGAGGTGATCCGTGAGGCAGACAGCCATTGAGAATCTAATCGGGGAGTTAAAGAAAATCCTCTAACGAGGGCAGAGTTAACATTCGCGGTGGAGGTATCGGAGTATTGTAAAAACGAAGAAGGTAGTCCAGAGTGTGTCAGCGCAAGTTCTCATGAAACAATTACTAATAAAGCGAGTTCGAAGTTAATAAAGAAACGAAATAAATCAGTGTAAAAGTAAGAACAAACCTAAATAAACCACAAAAAAATAAAGTAAAGTTCAGTGTTTTATTTGTGGCAGTGTTCTCCGTATTCCGTTCTCTTTTGTGTGAACAGTGTTCGGCGGAACACTTCCCCAAGAATATGCTAAGTGCCAAGACAAAAACCGCCAAAAACCTGTAGCGATTGCAACGATAGTGAATACCGTGTGCATTCGAACCGACGCTATGACGGTTAGAATCACTAAAATGTAACCAATGCTCAACACGCGTGTACGAATTCGATTTCTAAACTCAAGTACACTCAACTGATGTGGAATTGCTACGTTATTGCTTGGTATACGGCTGATGTTTTTTCTTATTCGATTTTCTTTCGGTGTTCTTCACTATTTGCTTTCATATTGTGTATGTATCTGTAAGAAATGCCACAAACCTATGTTGCGACACGAGACAGGAGTGCGTTTTGAATTCCAATCGCTTAGATAATTTCCACTGCAATATACAATACATATTCTTGATTTCGGGATTCTATGATTTCGGCATACCCTGAACCAGAAAACTAAAGAATTTACTCAAGTGTGTGCTAATAAGAACGAGAACGTCTTCAACGTACTCTTTGAAGCAAAAGAACGTATTCATCATCATCGGCACTACAACCAGGAACCGGTCTCGGCCTTATTTAGCAAGTCCTGAGGCTTGTTAAATTGTCTATAATGATTTATTTTTTCCGGGCAAGGTCATTAGTCTTGCGCCAGAGGCTCCCCGACGGGGAATCGAACCCCGGTCTCCCGCGTGACAGGCGAGTATACTAACCACTATACTATCGAGGAGGCAAAGGAACGTATTGGGTTGTGAATAATTTACAAGGAATAGAATGGGTGGCACTAAGGAGCCTTGAGAAACATCCCCATTAAATATCGACTTGTCTATTGAAAGAGCATATTATCAACACAATAAGAAAGCGATTTCTACAATAGGACTCATTAGCGACCATTGTCGAATACTTTCCAAATATCTTGTACACACCTCGGCTTTTATTAATGCATATATAGTGCCAGGTACGAAATTAAATAATCTGTAAGCCACTTGCTGCAAAATCACATCGACTATAGTATGCGTTCTCATATTTCGAAAAAACAGATTATTAATCAGGGCCACCATAATCTTTTGTAAAATGGAAGTTAGTACTGTATGTTGATTCGAAGGGGGCAGTTGGGCGACCAGTTTCCTATTTATTACTGTTAATTTGTGGCAAATTAAGAATCCAACAGCAAGCCCTATATATACTCTTTTATTCTGGGTGAGGTAAACGTTGAGTATGTAATATTTTGGTGTGAAACATGCGTACAAATGGGAGGTACACTTTAATGTCGTCGGAAGAAGGGAGGAGGAAAAAAAAGGAGATGTCAAATAGAAACTATTTAGCCAAACAAATTTGGAGCATCCTTCACAACATCATTAAGTAATGTTGCTCTAGAGCTGTGTATATCCAATCTGCAGTTAATGCAAACAAATGTTTTTATTATTAGAAAAATATCACAATATTTATAAAAATCCATGTTATAATGGAACTTCATTCTACAGATCAATCTGAAATTCCATTCCAGAGTGCTCTTATTTGTATGTCATATATGTGAATGCGTTTCAATGAAGACTAGACAACGGAGAATTAATACCAATGTATACCCGACCTTTTTTCCATCAGTAACCTCAATATACATTTACTTTTCCCTACAAGCGATATAGTTAAGGAAGTAATTGAAAGGCAAATGGAAGTAAATGGAAATCGATATCACGTGTAAAATGAGGGCCAGGTTCAAGGTGCTGTACAGCCTGCAGGTTATAACCTGAGGGCGTTTCGTCAATCCATTTATTCTTCGCCCCTAATTTGTCTATCAGTCTACTTGGGAGTGGGTCTACAGCATCTCATATTCCATCCAAAGAGTTGTTTATGGAAATTCGCGTTCGATGGATAAGCCCAATAAAAGTTTTACAAAACCATCAATTCATCTTGCATTCAACCGAAAACCACACTCGACTCATGCCATCAAGCAATGGCGCCATTTGTCACCTTTCCTATTGAGCACTAAACTCAACATCTACGTCCCTTCACCCAAAACGGTTGCGATTAATGATGTATTTTGACCATTGAACACTCACACCCTGTGATTCCTGATTGGTGTTCGATGTCACAACATCTCGAATGGGTGACTTCCTTGATTCGGTTTTACCCGACTGCGGAGCAAAGGAATTCAAAAGTATCTGTTTATGTTATCAATAAATCACTGAAATAACGCAGATTCTATGATACTCATCCATATGGTTTACAAATCCGATTAGCACGAGAACAAATTCGTCGTTTGCACGGAATGTGTGCAATCTTCAAGTGCGCATAATTTCCTGTAGTTGCTTTGTAAGCCGACTGTTGTAATGGTAAGCACAAGTATGGGCTTGGGAACGCATGGCTGACTTTTATACAAATTCTCGATTTATTTTATTAGGTAATTAAAAATTCAAAATTCAGCGTGAATTGATTGAATCATAATGCATGAGTGCGCCTGTTCATCGAGCAAAAGTAAAAGTCCATACATTTTTCAGCCAACGCGGCCACATGCTAACTTTCCCATGGCTAAACGAGTTTCCTTTAATTTTAACTCACCTGGACGTCAACACTTTGCACATCCGGTTCAATCGACGCGAAGCAAAAGACATATCCAGGGTCAGTTAGTAGCCAAAGTCTACTGCCGATGACCTATGAGACATGAGACGAACAATTCCTTAGCGCACGCATAAAAGCCAATAAGACTCCAGGGGGCGCTATGATATACATACGAGTACGTGATATGTGTGCACTTGCAGAAAAAGAATGCTAATTACAAATGTTGAATTAGTTACAGATACTCTTGGGTGCTGCTGCGTTTTTATATCAGCGACCATTGCACGCTGTGGCTTTGTTGGCCAGCGAACGGAGTGGATTGCACAAAACATCTAACGTACGGTAGCGGATTTCTATGTCACGGATACGAACGGTATAATTATCAATTGATTTTAATTACTGTTCGAGATACATTTTTACCACAAAACACTTATCGCTGTTCGTTTGTTGGACTGTTCTGGTCGTTCAGCTGGTTGATCGTTCAATTGCTGGCTAGGTCTGTTGGATGAAGACCGGGAATTCGTGTTACTAACTAAGGAACAAATTAATCGACGTAGTGGCGTTTGTTATGCAAATTCTAGCAATAAGAATGATAATCGAGTCATTTCGGCAATAATGATCGGGAAGATCGGTCGCAAGATAGCCGGCTCGGTCCAGTTCGGTTGTTGAGAATATTAACTATTGAAAGCTTAATGAGCTCGTAGTTACACGAGTGTCAGGTTACATTGCCTTTTAAATAAGATAAGATTAGAAGTCCGCCAAAGATGCTGACGGTTGCGACATGTCGGCATTATTAGATATCTCACGAAGATTTTATGGAAAAAATTAGCCGGTGAGCTAACTTAAACACACACACGTTTAATTAAGAGCCGACGGGCCATTGTGCGATGTTGTGCTACCTGGATTGTTCTTGGGTAGCTATTTAAAGTATTTATGATCGAAAGTAGATGATATTTCTTCTCATGGGAGTTGAACTTGAATAGAAAGGCAATCGTCTAATATGCTTCGCATGGAAATGTTATGTGAGAAACAAGAAGACCATATGGAGAATTTGTAGGATTTCCATAAGCAATGTGATTCGAAGAATTAGGCCGCTTTTGAAAGTGTCGACATAAGAACAGTGTTCGGCTGGTATAATAGATACAACGCTTATAACTTTTCAGACTGATCAATTTATGAGTTTTTTTTTGTAGAAGATAGCAGATAGGTCTTTTCCCACTCGAAACTGGACTTGCGCATAGTGTAACGAGCAGTACAATATACTGTGCCTTAATCAACTAAGTCAGAGTTTCGTTGCCAAATGGTTTAGTAAACGTACAAAACGGGTGTTTTTCAGTCTGTCTGCCTCAGCAGCTAAGAAAGTTAAAGCATATTCATGCTTTTTTCTTAACGGATGGGTACGTTCCTGCCAAATTGTAGTAGGTTGCGGATCTTAAAATTTGTTGCAAAAGGCCTATCAGTTTATCTTTAGATATATCAAAACAGTGCATCAATACCTATCCTATTTCACTTTCTCATATTTTCCCTGAATTAAAGAAAAAACGTACTCATGCGCACAAAATGAATCCAAAATGTCAAAGCATACAATAAACGGAAATAAATACGTATATTGATCCTGAAAGTGCGGGCTCCTCGATAGTATAGTGGTTAGTACACCCGCCTGTCACCCGGGAGACCGGGGTTCGATTCCCAGTCGGGGAGCCCTGGCGCAAGACTAATGACCTTGCCCAGAAAAAATAAATCGTTATAGAAAATTTAACAAGCCTCAGGACTTGCTAAATAAGGCCAAGACCGGTTCCCGGTTGTAGTGCCGATGATGATGATGATCCTGAAAGTAAGATACCGGAGCAAAATACTAATCCTGAAAGTAAGATACTGGAGCAAAACACTACGTATTGTACTTAGTTTTGCGCAGCGAGTAAGTTCTTAGAATATAATCCCAGCTAGGCCGTCTGATCCTAGAAGGCATCTAAAGGCAGACTGTTTGGTGGCGTCCCAACGCCATGTCACCCGGAGAAATATCACATCATCAAGCTATGCGCTCCGTGAAATGGTCATCTTTTACAGCTTGGCTGATGGACCCGTCCGACAATTTTTTTGGTTTAGATGGTAAAGGGGATACCATGCCGTCACATTGTACGTTCCGCGTATGTTCAGGAGAAATCTTCGACTATCCGGACGTTTGGCTGATGGCCTGGACTTATGTTGAGATAAGACATGATGGTACCTTCTAAAATAAAGAATTCCGGAGGTAAACTAGTTCTACATTCAGGTCTCCGGAGCAAATCAAGCAAATATTTTGATAAAAAACCGACCTATAACCAACTCGTCTCCGCGTTACGCCAACGTACAATTGGTAACAACATTTAGTAACATCTTAGGTATCAACTTCGCCAATACGGATGTAAAGACCCCAATATTTGCATATAGCGAAACCTGATATCCTAGCACTAATGGAGGGCCAGGTCGACGCATCAACTAACTCGACATATCTTTGTTGATCAGGATACTACTTTCACTCGAGATTAAGTTTTAAGGGCGTAGTCTTCTTCTTCATATGATCCGATTTGGCTTGCCAAAGGGAAGAGGATAGATGAAAATCGTGCTGAAGATTTCTGTCAAATTTCTTTGTTGTCTCGGCCGCTCTCCGAATGGCGATCGAACAGTAACACTGTTCGAACACCTTTCACTTACCGGCTGTATACAAATTTATCACCCAGCTTCGACGACTTTAACGTACACAACTCCAACTGGTTAGTACATTATAACAGAATCGAGGAGGTTGGGAGGCAAGTCGAAAAGTTAGATGTTGATCGCAATTTGTCTCAACGGGTGGAGGAGCTTACGCGAATGCCGGATAATTGAAGTGATTTTGAAAACACCCTGAATCTACTTCGGTCATTCGAGCCCAGCATTTATTCGGTGGGACCGACTGTGTCAGGAAGGAACTCAGACCATTGTTTGATATCGGATACGCAATCACTCAAATCTCAAATGAATAACCAACCAAAGTAGCCTCCCCAAGCATGGCGGTACAGGACTACTAACTGGGACGTCTCCGTACCCTTTCCGGGGTCAGAGGTTTGCTCTCTGCGAGGATAACGTCTACGCGGAGTCATTGACGGAAACTATTTCTCTTGGTATGGAACTACACATTGCACATTCCTTCAAACGAAATTCATCTTATAAACCTTAGTTTCATAAAAAATGCGAACAGATTACAGCTGCAAAATATAACACTTCTAAGCAATGGCGCTCTAATCCCACAGAAATCAATATTATGAATTTTGTTAGAATCAGAAACACGTGCAACCAGGCGATTGGTACCGCAATGAAGGTTCAGAATGCCAAAGTAACCAACAAACTGCTTGAGTGCCCAACTTCTTGCCAATAGCAAAGGCTATCAGTAATAACTTCGGTTCCCCCACATTTCCTCCGTTGGTAATAGGCAGCCGGGCACTAGTGACGGATTTAAAACAAAATGCCAAGGTGTTCAAGTATTGGTTTCCGCGAATTCAACCCTCGATACTGGTATTCTGGTACCCCCTATGATCGCCTCTGGCGCAAGACTAATAACCTTGCCCAGTAAAAAAAAAAAAAAATTATTATGGAAAATTTAACAAGCCTCAGGACGTGCTAAATAAGGCCAAGACCGGCTCCCGGCTGTAGCGGCGATGATGATGATGATGATCGCGTCGATACGACCTTCAATGCCAGATGTCAAGTTTCACCCACCTATTCAACAACTTCTCCGTAGGTCCGTTGAAATATTAGCAATGATTTCCGGAAAGCGAAATCCTTTCATATACTGCTTTGGTGAAAGCACGCTTGTCACACTGGATATGTCCAAAACCTTTGATAGAGATTGACACCCAGGCTTGTTATCGAAATTGCCATTCCCATGAAATTCACGTTAATCTAATTGAATAACTAACAGATTATCACTCCGGCTACTCCATCAGAATAGACAGTTCTGGAGGGTGTCAAAACTGTCCCACATTAAATTAATACTGCTGTTCCCAAGAAATTCTTATTCTCACCCACTTTGTTCCTAATTTTTATAAACTATGGTTTTCATTACTCACAACAAATTACTTATTGTGTTGAGCTTGTCATACTCAATTTAATAAGCTCGATCGACTTTATAGCGTTTGGGATTGATAGTGAAGAACGTGTGATTCGAACTGATGCTATGACAGTTAGAATCACCAAAAATTGAACCAAAGCGTAACACATCAGGCTACTGGCCGTGTTTAGAATTTGGTTTTTTTTTTAAACTCAAGTATATTCTACTGATATGAATTGTTATGTTATCGCTATAGCATACGGCTCTGATGCATTTTCTTATTCGATTTTCGTTCGGTGTTCTTCACTATTTGCTTGTGTATTGTGTGTGTATCTGTTAGAGACGCTACAACTTCTTCAACCCGCATAACGTCATTATCAAATACGTAGGGTATGCTCAAGTTATTGATCTCAAAAACATATATCCACGCTGTCTCTTGTCATCAAAAATGAGCTTTATCTCTATGGGTGTTACGACGCTCGTAGCCCAATTGGCCCTTAGAAATACACTCAACCTCTCCAAACATTTTTCAGCGATTCGATCTTCAAATCCACGGTTAAACATAGACAATCGTTCTTCAGCCGAACCATCAGAATATGAAATGTTCCGACTAATCGGGTATTTTCTTTTCATTGTAATAAGCAAATATTGAATATGAATAGACATAAACATTTTCTCTCCCTCTTCTTTCATTCTCACTGTGCTTTGAGAACCTCAAAACCCCTTTTGTGCGCGTATTTGTGTTAAAAAAAATAGAGATGAACATATAGCGAGATTAATACATATTTTACGTGGCCTACTAGGTGAAACAACAACAGTAAAATACGGGCCGGTAGGCCTACTGTATGGTATTTTGAAAGGAACTATGGCAAATATCACACTAGTAAGTAGAGATCCCTTTTATCCTTTGTTTTGGCTCTGCATGGTGGCGAAATTTCTCTCATACATGACAACTTCAGTTATGTAATTAAATTCCTTTAATTATAACCCCATATAATAATTAACATCTCGTATCTTCACATGTATGTCCTTCCCTTCCCTCCAAATCATCACTTTCCCATTACAATAGAATATTCCCATATACAATAGTTAAATAATTAAAACAAAGTAAAACACCTATTTAAAAACCGCAATCACACTGCGCATTGCCATATTCTCTCTATTAGCCATAGTCTCCCTATCAACCATAGCCCTCTATTAGCCAATTCCGTTTCCTAGAAATAACAATCGTGGAAGCCGAACAAAAAAGGATATGACAAAGAACGACACGAGATTTCCTTCTTGTGATTTTAGCAGTGAAAGCGTATGGTCGTCGCGGAGTCGTGTGTGCGTGCGAATTTCGTGCTATGTAAATTTGCATATTACATAATTTAAAATGTGTAAAATATTGCATGATTCTAAATAGTGTTAAGTATTGAATACTGGACTTACAAATGATTTAAATAGTTGTACACAATATTGAATAATTCTAATTGTGTTAAATATTGAATACTCGACTTGTAAACAATTTAAAGAATTATAAGTAATAAATAAATAGTTTTAAATGAGTTAAACATATTGACTAATCAAATGTGGTTGTGATTTGAATTTTAAACCTATTGTAAATCCTGGAACGGGCCTTAATGGAGAGCAGAGAGAGCCGCGTTGGGACCCAGGATGACACAAGATTAAAAAAAGGGGGTAAGTTTTGTGTATACCCAATAAAATACCAACCCTTGAATTCATTGTTAAAAAATCTTTAACACTTCTACTTATGAAATATACTCAGACCATGTCATCTAAGCGACATCGCGCGGGAATAGTCAGTTTGAAACCTATAGCTGAACCTCGTAGGAAATGCAAGTTCAGTTTGCATAGAGCCCAGAAAATAGAGAGAGGAAGATATAAAAAGACAGCTCAGTAAAGTCACCATAATGACGATATTGATATAAAAATGTATCGTATAGAGTACGTTGTAGGTGGTTGCAGTTTCCACTAGTTTGGGCTTTTTGAACCCAGATCTTTTGGAGCAAAAAAATGATAAAAATATACGAATTTTTAAGTCATCAGAATGGCATAGGGAACATCCATAGAATCGCCACGAGGAATCGGATTATGGTTATGGAATATTGCACGAGATTGTCACATGACAATCTGCTTGACAAAGAGTTTATACTTTAGAATTTTTTTGGTTGATAATGTCTCCGCAGCACCGGTGTTTTAAAGAAATACGATTGTGAAGACTAAGAACAGAATTTTCTTCTCGGCCACTATATGGGTGTTCAGAACCGGTATACGTCGGAACTTGTAATTTTCTTCGTTTTTTCTTCACTGGGGTTTCCTTCAATATCGTGGCGTTCTTAATATATGTATATACTGTTGTGCGATTGTTAGGGAAAATAAAAATCGATCTATGTTATTAGATTGTTCAAAGGCCTCCGAGGAGAGCATCCTCAAAAGCTCTTTTAAAGCCTTTGCAGCCATACTTGTACTTGAAAAATGGCGGCTTTTGTACCCCTTTTTGGCTTTAAGAAGGTTTTTATGTGTTTTCGGCTAGGAATTCATTGACAATGTATGCCGCGTGTTGCAATTTTTAATGATTACCGATATCTGGTCACTTTTTGGGATGTACCCCTTCCGTAGCTGCTTCAATAACGTTAAAATAGGCTGAGTGTGCATCATCACAACCCCCGTGTTAATAAGAGTGGCGAGAGGTTGTCGGAATCTCCTTCCAACTCTCACGAGTCCATATACAAATAGCCTATGCCATCGAAAATACGTTCTTTGTCGTTGTCAAACTGGTATATTTACGGCAGATTCCTCCCCCTTTCATGGGCATATCACACGATGGCACTAATGGCATGTGTTCACCTACAATTATAATAGTGTCAGTCTTTATTGAAAACCCCTCTCATATAAGTTGATGCTTGGAATTTTTGAATGGAAATTTGTCTCCCGGAATTGTGATGAGAGCAGTCTTCAAAAATTAATTTGATCCCGTTCTCATCCGTCCTAATAATCTCTGTAGCGCCTATGTATTACAAAAAACAAAAAAATTATAATAATATTTGGAAATAATAAATGTTGTTTTTGATGAATTTTTTTATAATAAAACTGGGGTCTACACCTAGCACAGACGTTTCTACGGAAACTACAAAGAAGACGAAAGCTCTGTTATAACTCGGTGTATCAAGAGAAATATTTTGAAGCAAAGCCCAATATCAAGATCTGGTATTTATTGATACGAAAAAGAAAAATGAATATAAGCGGAAAAAAAGGGTGTTTAGGTAAAAAAAAATCCATTATTTTACGTTTGTTTCAAGACTTCATTTAGCGTGCTTCCAATTATTCGATTTACCGTTTTCTTTTATAATGTGTTTCTGTTCTAAAAGAGACTTCATAATGCCTATCTTAGAGACGCTCACACGCTCACGCTCGTGACTACCGAAAAACTCTACCTAGTGATTTTCTTCTTTTGATACCAACTTCTTATGACTAAGAAAGTCTGGACCAAAGTCTGAAAGTCTGGTTCCAACCAAGCTCCTGGAGTTTCTGACGGGTTTTGGTCAATTCTGGCCGGTAAGGATCATTAGCCAGCTTCAAACGGCCCAACTGTTGGCGGTAGACTCAAATTGAGTATTTGGTCATATGGAAGTAGCGCATTACAGGCGATTTCTTTCTAGTCCCAATACATGCACAGGAAAACCTTACTGGCCGTTAGTTCTGGTTTGGCCACCGTTTGAGCAACTTCACCACCATCGTTTTTGTACAATATTGTCGTATGTGATCCAATTCGCATGCCCAGGCGCCATCCGTTTAAGAAATAAGTCGCTTTTGTTCCACTTGGCAAAGGCTTCGTGTGGCACCGGTTTCATGCAGATAGTTTAAAATTATTTTATGATAGATCTTTAACTCCTAAGTGATCGGCCCGCTTCGATCACTTCGCAGGCGAGCCTACCTGTAAAAGATGCATCTTTAACGATAATACCGGAACAGAAAAGACGAAACCAAATCACGCGTAATTGGATATATATTTTTACTTGGGACCATAAGCACAGTGGCGGGTCAAAATTATAATTCGTAACGTTAGAGAAATGAGCGAACTTAGAGAGTGAGAGAAGTGAGGTTAAACAATAGCCGCTTCAATGAATGCACACAATTTTCTTAAATATTCGGGGCATCGACATTCATCATTCAATTGGCTTCGGCCAGTCAACGTCGGAGGTAGATGTGTCATACTAACAAGCCAAAACACTATCTTATTTTATTAAAGCAGACTTGTAAAGTAACCGAATTTTAGTTACTTACATATTTTGTAACCTACAACTGACAACAAAACCGAACAATCCAAAAAGTATAAAGAATTGTATGTCGCTTCTCCAACGATCCCACGTGTTAAGTGTGTCAGTGACATCATAGATAAAGATGAGGTATATGAGGTCATTGATGCACTCAAACCAAAAAACGCTATCCGTTTCTGAACGCGGATAACCCCCAGGACGATAATGCAATTAATTGCACATTTCGGCATGACGATAAACCTCGGTACAATAAGTAATTGAAAACTAACTAGGTCAGTTCGCAACTGCGGATGTTGAACTGTGGCGCAAATCGATGAAGGCATATCGGCTGACACCGCAATTCAACGCAATTGCAAATTAAAATCGAAAATCAGAAATTAGGTCATTGCAAATGGAAATTGCATTATCGTCATCGGGAGGTGTTGGCCCCGAGGTGAGGAGAAATGGTAGGAAGAAGTTAGGAGTCAGTGAGAGGTTGATCGTGAAGATAGTCGAGTCGGAATTTGGTCGAAAAGGTTGGAGGTTGGTAGTGAAAGTAAGGAGTCCGGTTTTGATCGTTAGTTCTTGTGCAAAGTAAAGCTATCGAAAAAGTCCAGGAAGTAGAATTGTTAAAACAAAGTGAACGTTAAGTTATTGCTAGAACAGACTTGTAAAAACAAAGTGAATGTTAAGTTAATGCTAGAACAGAATTGTTAAAACGAAGTGAATGTTAAGTTAATGCTAATTAATAAAAACATACAAAATAAAAGTGGAAGAAAGTCAAGGAAAGATTCTGTGTTTGAATTTTGGTGTAAGAAGAAGATTTGGCTGCCGTTCCTTTGGCGTCGTGACTTTTGTTTCGTAGATTATTCAAAACCCATAACTCACGTCTGCACTTGTCTGATGAATACGTTATAAGGTATGTATTATTATAACTAGTGAACAAAAACGTTGATATATTTTTCCCTAAATCAATTTTTTTTTTGGTAAAAACTACGAATTATGGTAATTGGTTTGTAAAAATTTGAACATTAAATGGCTATTTCTAAAGAAAATTGTTCTGGACTTTACTTAGCAAATTTTCGAAGTACAATCAATATAATTAGTTGAACATATGGAGACACAAAATGGCTCGAATTTAAATATTCCTTACAGTATTCACTACCACAAAGATAACATCCTCGCCAATAGAATAGCCCTTCTTCAATTTTAGGCAGTCAGGATGTTTCTTGATGGTAACATTTCCAAAACTGGGTTGTTACTGGTACTCGAACGAGAGCCAGTCACAAGATGAATAGGGGAATCAAATTGTAGTCGAGGAATATACCGGTAGAAGTGCCATCATGATTTTCTACTGCTATCCACTGAAAAGTATCAGAAAAAAAGGTATAAGTTAATATGATTGCGGAGAAAAAATGTTTTCAAAGTTGTGTGAGCCTAATAACTCCACCTGTCCAAACGCATTGGTATCTAATCAAATATATTGTGGGAACCGGATTACGATTACCAACGGCTTAATGAACTGCTCATTTTCTCATGTTTGAATGAAGTGAGGGCAGAACCCCCAGTTTATTTCGCTTAGTATAAGTGGTATAAAGATATAAACTTATAAATAGACTTACGAACTAATTTAAAAACCAAGGCATGAGGGTTGCGAGTGGTGTATTAAGTTTATGTAACACACCGAGTTTGTATAACTATCAATTCTACAAACCAACAAAAATCCTCGGACGATAAAAGACTCCTCACTTTGGGGCAAGATATCATTGAGACATTTATCAGACAGTTTGTATTACCTAACTGTGAATTATAAAACGAATAAAACAATATTCATGCTTCTGTCAGTTGACTATGAATATAAATAATAAATTTAGACAATTGGCGTAGTGTCTCTCCCGTTTGTTTTATTAGAAAGATAAACGCAATTATAAAGACAAAGTGGTGTTCGTCTTGGATAACATTACCCATTGAGAATTCATTACAATGATCATGCACGCTAATAGAGTTTCAATTTGGCAGCAAAGTATTCTAGTATGATTAAATATATAAGGTAGACGGTTATATATATAAGGGACGCGGTTAGGGCTTATAATTTTTGAAATCTTTATACGTTTCTGCATTTGCTATGGAGAATAGAGTTTATAAAGCAAATGTCGAATTAAATAGAACGAAATTGTGAAAGTACGAAAGCCTTCGAACGCTACCTGAGATTTTAAAAGATAGCAGTTGAGTTGGTTCTGAACAGTTTCAAATTGCAAAGCACTCGAAAAACTCATATTAGAACGGTGTCCCACAGTTTTCTCTTCCTGCATATTTGAAATTCGAGCCTAGTATTAATTATGTTCACTTTGTCGTAGACGCATAATAATTACCTTCGTCTTTGTTTAGTAGAGCTTGTTTCTGGTTGTGCATGATTATTTGTTATTGAGATGGGCTTTTCTGATGAATATCAGAGATTTGCTTAGCCGCATAACACCTTGCTAAAATATATTATGGCAGGCACCTCTATCTATTCTGTTTTTAGCGTATGGTATGAGTCACAACTAGCAAAACTACAAAACCTACTTGGATGATGGGCACTATTCGTATAGAATTTTTATAGCAGTAACCTTATTCATCAGAATGAATCTGAGACGTGGACACTTGTAAAGATCCCGTCCTAACAATGATCGAGAAGGTGTTTCTAAGAAGAATTGTTGGCTGCATTTGTGAGGGAAGATGATTCCATAGATGCAACGTCGATAAGATTGATCGACTGTGTAATAAGCATGCATTAAAGAGATTTTTAGATACTCTTAGTATAAATGCCAAGTGCCTACGAAAGAAGGAGGGTTTAGGGAAAAGTAGTGGAAAGAGGAACTACCTCAGAAGGGTTGTCTTTAAATTATAAGACTTGGTACAATTTGTGTTTGAAAAACCATTCCAAATTTTCACCTTCCACTTACTTAGTGGTATTGTATTAATGATTTTTTTTAATAACATCCTTTATTGGATATGAATAGTACAATCTTAACAATTTAATTTAATACTAGGTTTAAATTGTACTTAATTTCGTTTAATTAAGTAGAGCGTGTAAGGGTTTACTGGACCAGTGTTCAGCTCCCAACTCGATTTTAGTATGTTAGATTTTAACATGTTAATTCATGAGGTTTCGTCCATTTTAGCCGTCTCAATTCGTTGGAATTAATGATTTGTGTGGCTATTTGTTATTGCGAAGGGCGTTTCTTGGTGGTGGACATTAGCAAATATATTTTATAATTTAAGCGTACTGGATCCAAGTACTCCCTTTTTTTTCCTATACGTTTTTCTGGGTTTACAATTTTCATTAGAACACTTCTACTATCGACTATTCCCTAAAAAAAACGAAATCAAGTTGAAATAGCGGCTGGTACAAATAATTTCTGTCGGATAAAATCGAATCTTGATTGTAAAGGCCAACCAACAAATGTCCGCGACCACAACATTTTTCTACTGTTTTTTTATTATCTAGTCGATTCCGATAGGGTACAAATACAAGTAAACTAAAAACTTCAAATTTTGTTTTTATTACAATAGAGAAAAAAAAGTGGAATGATAACCAATGGAAGATCAAATCTACACAAGAATAAGTCCAGATCCTATAGAAAACTTACGATATTACAGAAATAAGTAAAAAACATATAAACCGCTTCAATGGCACATTATTGTAACCATCTAATCATTTTAGTGATGGAGATTGAAATGGCACTCTTAATTTCAATTTTTGAAACCTGAACTTTGCTATTTTTATTTATGCACATCGTCTTATACCGAAAATACTAGAGTGGAAAATTGTTTAGTTTCTTATTTTATTTTTCCTTATATGAATATTACGAGACGATAAAACAAACCAATGGCAAAATGAATATTGCCACGAAGTTTCAGCGATAAATATTAAATTCATTAGATGATGACCACAATAGCACAGATTCGTCTGTTGAATCTGCATATTCAAATCGTCGGCGACAACTCGAAAATATCTATCGGCATGACCTTTCGGAAGGGTGCACTAAACAACGTATGAGTTGTCACTTTAACGTGAATATGTGCAGCTGAAGCGGGTAGAATCCTAATCTATATTTCACTCTGCGTACTATAGAATTTTCATTTCTATGTGTCAAAAAGTCCAATCAATGTCAAAAACGTAATACTCCATCGCCTCGCCATTTAATTATTCACTGGAGGGTATCCTCCTTCTCACGTGATTAATGGTGTACTACCTTGAGCATTTGCCTAATGTATAACTGAAAACATTTTTAAAGAAGTTTCCAATTTTGTCAACATTTTCACCTGCCATTCAGCACTATTTGAACGCGCAATTTTTTGAACTGGTGGTCTTTCCTTTGCGAGTAAATCGAATCCCTACTGGTGATAATGCTGGTTCGATAACTGAAACACTTGGAAAAAATGTGTAATAACCCACCCTATCCAATTTATTCATCATCATCATCATCATCATCGGCATTACAACCGGGATCCAGCCTTGGCCTTATTTAGGAAGTAAAATTTGTTAAATTTTCCAAAATAATTTGTTTTTCCGGGCAAGGTTATTAGCCTTGCGCCAATCCAATTTATTACCCAGAGATAAAACAGACCTTCTCGCTGTGAATTAAATACCCCATCCTGTTTTTGCCTATATATATGTCGTCAATCGGGAACCGAATGGTAAGGGCAGAAAACGTTTTTGAATAAGTTTCCGATTGTGTCCAGATTTATAATCCTCCAAATATCATTTTATTGCTCACGGAATAGGATCATAGTATGAACGATCATAAGTTGCCTTTAGAAGAAAATAACAAACAAATGTCAATCCTAAGAGATCAGTTAGGTGTAAACTTTTGAAAGAAGGTTCGACCTTGTCAAGACTTACAACTATCCCATTCAACTCACAACTATCCCATTCAACATTATAATGTGGGCGACCATGGTTTGTTTTTGCACGAAATTAACAACCAACTGTCAGTACTAAGAGGTCGAATACTAAACAACTCTAGAAACAAACTTCCGACTCATTTTTATCTCTCTTATAGCTGTGCAAGTAGGAACTCGACTCTGAAGTTGATTGCATTAAAAACATACTTGACCCATAGAATTTGCTCGTCATTTTGGATATGTGTAGCTTAGTCATTGCTGTTTTCATGGCTAAGTTTTAGTGGTTTACAACCTGTCATTCCGTGTTGAAAGAAGAAAAGAAAAAACTTTGTTCTTGTTATTGTTTTTACCTTATATCTAACTTAAATACTAAACTATCTATAGATTTTTTTTTTTTTTTTGTTTAACTTAACTCTATTCTAAACCTAACATCAAAACTAAATTTTCGAAATGCTAAATCTATGTAAGCTTTCCGTTGTTTGTCGGGTTTTTTTTTTAATTATTATTATTATTATTTCTTTAGTTTTATAAGGAAACAGGGTTTTAATTGCCACTCAGCCACCAAAATCTCTGGTGTTGCTTATTCGCGTCTTTTCGGTCTCTCTGTGCTACTGCCGTACTGAACTGCAGGCTCTCTTCATTAGTGTGCGCAACCTCTCGATTAAAACATATTCGTTTATCTATACCCGACCGACGCACGCGATAAATCAACGGTATAGCGGATTCATTTTGTATGAGGCCGTTCATGTCAAGACTAAGGAATGTTTCTGGTGGAATAAAGCCATTGCGACGTACCACCTCATAATACATATTGTTTGGGTAATATGCACCAAAAATCAAATCGTTCTGTGAGCTCATTGATCTCGCAATATGCCCTCGGATCAGCTTGATCATAAAGTTATCCACTCTGTTTATATTGGCCCCACTGTACAACGCTTCATTGGGATAATATTTTTTGTGATCGGATTCAGGAGTCCGATGTAACTTAAGGCACGTCCTGAGGCATTGCCTCTCAAAAATCCGAATCTTTTCCATTAAGCTAGGTCCCACATTAAACCACACTGGGCATCCATATATGATCATCGGTCTGATGAGAGCCATGTAGCATATAACTTTAACTCTGCTGTCAAGTTGACTACTATGAAACAGTCTTCTTGTCATAGCGTAAGCTTTCTTTGCCCTGGCTAGGGCAGCTTCCACATGTTTGTTAAAATATAGATACTGATCCAACCAGATGCCTAAGTATTTGACTACGGTTTTGGTTTCCAGTGTTTGTTGGTGTGGTCCCATAATAGCTATCCTTCGCCAGTTTATCCTGGTGTCTCTGGTAGCTTGAGCCAGTGGTGTTCTAAAGAGGATGGTTTCACACTTCTGGATATTGATTTTGAGTTTCCAGTTGTTGCAGTATCGCTGAACATCATTGAAATCCCCTTGTAATAATCCGTTAATGATTTCAATTTGTGGTGCTGTTCTATATATTATCAGATCGTCTGCATACGCAATAGCCAGATGAAGAGACCTTACCAGGTCGCTAGTGTAAATATTAAAAAGGATCGGAGATAACACCGCTCCCTGTTGCAGACCGTTTTCTATATTGTAAGTAATGTTGGAGGTCACATTGCCACTTTTGACGACGAATTTCCTTTCATTCAACATGTCGTATAGTATATACAGTAGTGGTCTATGAATGCCTAGTCTCATTAGCTTGTAATATAACCCTTCTAACCAAACGGTGTCGAAGGCCCTCTCCAAGTCAATCAAACAAGCACCTGTACACTGTTTCAGATTTTTATTCCACTGAATGTCTGAAACCAGTTTAGCTGCGGCATGTGTGGTTTCATGACCAGCTTTAAAACCAAACTGGTTATTTGGTTAATGTTATTGTCTTCAACCCATTTAAGTAGAGCCTTGTTTAGAACCTTCTCGAATACTTTACTGATACTCGGTAACAAACTGATCGATCGCAGATTTTTTGGGTTTGTTCTGTCTTTCCCTCTTTTTGGTAACGGTTGGATGATGGCCGTTTTCCAACGTACTGGATAGTGTGCGTTGTTCAGAGCGTTGTTAAACAAGACTGCATATATGTCCATTGCGATTTGAGGAAGATGTTTTAGTACGATATTGGGTACTCCATCGATTCCAACTGCTTTTTTGTTTCTTAATGATGCAAAGACGCCATGTATGTCTTGACTAGTGATCAAAAAGCTGTTAGCGCTGTCGACAGTGATCTCGGCGTTTGCCGTATTTTCATTACTGGATTCGTTAAAACCATGGTTTTCTAATCGCCACTGTGAAATATCATTTCGAAGATGACGATAATTCAGTAAAACTCTATCTTCCAAGCCATGGTTGCGACGAATTACTTCATTTGCCTTGTACAGTTCTTGAAAGACGGCCCCTACAACATTCACTTTTTCCAAGGGATCTTCAAACACAAAAACTTCGTCATTTAGTTGGTTTTCGTCAGTTCGTGGTATTTGGAGACACTGAATCTCGTTTTCATTACTCCGTCTAAATATTTTATTAATTTGCGGAAACATACTAGGGTTGTTGGATTTTACCGCCCGAACTTTGTTGTTCCAATACAAATTTGCTAATAGCCTATAGTTGGCTTTTATCAGCTGTTGGAGATTTTTTAATCTGGACTTCAGTGATATTATCTCCTGGTCGTGCATATCAATAAATCGTCTGTACCGTAGTTTTAGTTGAGATAGAAGTCTACTTTTTTTCTGTGGAGTGAGTTTATTGTGGCGTTTTGGTACATGTTCATGTTGTCCGTAGGTGTGGTTTTTGGTATTGTTTTGTCCATAGTTTGTTTTATGGTTTCGTCCATTTTTTGTATGTATTTGTCGATGTCATCGTTGGGTATGTTTCTGTTGGTAGGAGGGTTAATGTCTTTTAAGCGAATTTCTCTTGTTCAGGTTCTCGTGAAACGCGTCTATCGCATACCCCCATAGTTATAGGGTTGCGGTATCATACATTCACCGAGTTCCACAACTTCGCTTGGTGTTTTTATCACTATTGATAATGCACAATGGTCGCTGTCATACTCAATTGTGCGTAGGCAGTTTATATTTTGTCTGTTAGTATGTGTATGTTTAAGGCGTGTGTCCATAAGCATAATATCGAGGAACGAGCCCCCTCTGGGGAAAGAAGGATATTCTGTAGCTAGCAGGTCAGCCTTATATTCAATGTGATGTTGATCTAGCCAACTAGCTAGTTGATTTCCTCTCGTGTTGGATATGCTATTTCCCCAATTTGGGTGTTTAGCATTCAAATCGCCACCCACGATGTAATAGTTCTCTTCCGAGTAAAGTTGTAAGCATTGGAAAAGAGTCTCTAGCTCCTCTATAAATAGATTTTGTTGATGTGCTTCTGGTGCGTAGGCAGATCATACCGTGTTGTATAACAGATGGATGTCGATATGCAAAATTTACGCCACTGCATTCTATTCTGTTTTCAAATGAAGAACAATGCTGCTCAAGCTATAGAAATGATTAATTTTACTTTGGGTGAACGTTCTATGAGTCATTCATTAGTAAACAAATCGTTTGCAAGATTTCGTAAGTGGAATTTTTGTCTTGAGGATGCTCCACGTCCAGGTCCATTGAAAATATTTTACGACGAAGAACCTTATGTTTTACTGGATGGAAATACATGTCAAACTCAAGATGAGCTGGCAGATAAGTTAGGAGTTTCTCACCAAGCAATACCACTTCGATTGTATGGAATGGGAAAGATACAGAAAGAAGGAAAATGGGTTCCGCATAAACAAACGGAAGGAAACAAAAAACTAAGAGTTGACATTTTCATGAATTTGCTTTCTCGATACAAAGACAAGAAGTTGTTGCACAACATCGTTTTGGGTGATGAAAAGTGTATTTTGTACGACAATCCTAAACACAGAGAAGCATGAGTTCATCCAGACCAGCCACCAACACCAGTTGCAAAATCGAATATTCTGGTGGGATTGGAAAGGAATCATTTACTACGAGCTTCTGGAACCTGGTCAAACGGTTACAGCTGAACATTATCAGGCTCAATTGATCGAATTAAAAGATGCTACAGAAGAAAAAAGGCAATTTACGGATCAAGGAAGGCGCAAAGTGATCTTGCTGCATGACAATGCACATCCATATACAGCGAAACCAACCCAGGAACTTATCTTCTCCTTAGGCTGGGACGTTGTTCAGCATTGTTCATTGTTCTCCAGATTAGGCTCCATCTGATTACCACATATTCAGATCGATGTCATCTTGTTTGAAAGACCAGCGGTTTACAAAAGTTGAAGACGTACGAAAATGGCTCGATAACTATTTTGCTTGAACACCATCAAGTTTCTTTCGTGAAGGTATTCATCATCTACCTGACAAATGGCAAAATACTATAGGTAGCAATGGCGAATATTTCGATTATTAATCTTTGTATAAATATCTTTTCCAATAAAGTGGAATTTGACAAACAAAGGCCGAGTTTCCACGTGCACACCTATTAGGTTGAATGCTCAGATATTGCTTTGGCAGTTGCGTGGATCGCCAGTTAAGAATCGAATGGTGGTGCTACACACTACAAAAGGTTTTGAAGTGGTTTCTGATTTCACCAAAATCTGTAGTTCTCCAATCCAACATATATTTCTTATTCAGGAGAAACGCTAGTCTTCCCTCTCTGGATTAATGACAACTTTAGCTTTTATAATTATATAGGCCCTCAATAAACAGTAAGGAGTCGGTAACTAATTTTCCCATATATTCGACACAATTTACTAATTACGTGACACGATCTCTCTTTGAATAGACGACGACACCTTGCTTTTAAAACTACGGCAGTTATCGCCTTACAACCGAACGATACTTTTCGTTTCTGAACGAAGCTTTCGGCTTTGTCAAAATGGAGAGTCTCCCATTAAAATTATTGTGCCATTCACCGGACAGCATGGCACAATAATTCTGTTGTTGGCTCTGAATTCCCGGTGATACCATGTTGTAGGCGTCTCGACCATTATATGGCAATTGAGCGACAGTGCTGACGGATTGGTGACTAAATACCACCAGTGCTGGATTACCCATTAGGCCGGACTAGGCCATGGCCTGGGGCCCCTGGCGAGCAAGGGCCCCCAAGAAAAATTGTCATGATTGTTTTTAATTTGTTTTTAATTTTAATTAAATTTTTTTATATTTTTTGGAATTTTGTAAACAAAAATTTTTTTAAAGACAATTCATTTATCTTATGTAATTGATTATACAAATGTATTTTCAAACAAAAATATTTAAAAATCTTAATTGATTTATTCTTTTGATTGTTATTTTAAGCTACGATTTAAATTTCAAATCGCGCGCAAACTCGAGCTTGATGATATAAACAAAAACGATTC
The DNA here is from genome assembly GCA_963931805.1 of Microdon myrmicae. NCBI lineage: Eukaryota > Metazoa > Arthropoda > Insecta > Diptera > Syrphidae > Microdon > Microdon myrmicae. The sequence continues at coordinate 3,151,506 of OZ007497.1, read as the reverse complement.
ATTTCAGTGTTTTAAGCAAAACAAAACTATCTGTTGCTTTGTCGTTTGTCAAATTACATTTGTTCGTTGTTCTTAGAGAAAAAAAGAACGTTTTTTCAATTAGTGACGAATCTAGATGTTAATTAATGTGAAATTGTGGTATTGTGTGTAATGAACATATCAAAATTGAAACGCATCAAAAACGAGCAAAGAAGTGTTATGCGTCAAGAACGATTAGACATGCTAAGTCTGATGTCCATTGAATCGGACATTCTTCGTCAAATTGATATTGAAGAAATCATCAATGATTTTGTTGATCAAAAATGTAGAAAAAAAGTTTGTCGAGCGTCGCTTTCATCTTCCAAAGAGATGTCCAAAGATTATTTTATAATTCAATATACTGTTAATTATTTTTAATCAAAAAATATATAATTCAACTGAAAAAAATGATTTCCTTTATTTTATTGTAATTGAAAACCTTAAAATGATATGAATTAGTTGTTTAAATTATACAAATGCATCAATAACGATTCATTTTACGATTATTAAAAAAAAGAGGGCCCCAAAATTTGAATGGCCTAGGGCCCCCGATTGGCTTAATCCGGCAATGAATACCACCAATGTGGACAATATTTGCCATGAAATGTTTCATGCCACATAAGTTTGCTTTACATACCTTTTATGACACAATGACATTGACAATGATGATGGCACAGAAGCACTTAACTTAAAATCAAACCAACAACTGATTCATCATAAAGAGGATTAGTCACACGCAGATTGCAAGAATAACGACAAATAATCTAGTTCCTAGAATATGCTCGAAAAGCATGAGTTGAAATGTTTCCTAAGACAACGAACACCACTGAGTGGCAAAATGGTACTTTCAGAAACTTCGAATTGAGAATTCGAGCTACATATAGGGTGGCGCACAATTAATCAGCCAATTCTGTTTTTGAAGTGCTTTTTTACTAAATAATAGGCGTACAACTTTGCTTCCGCCGTTTTGCAATAGATGGCTGTAGCGGTAAGTGGTAGTTGAAGTAAATAGATCATAGATGTCATACAATAAGCTTAGGTTTTTGTAAACATAACGCCAGCGAAATATGAGTCGATTTGTGTCTGCATCATAAAGTTATTCTCGATTAAACATGTCAGCTTACGAGCCAAATTCTCGTCATTTGCGGGAGGTTTTAATTTTCTGCTTTAACATGAAGAAATCTGCGCGTGAGGCCCATCGAATGCTCTCAAATACCTATGGTGAGGCCGCTATTACTGAAAGAACGTGCCGAGAGCGGTTTCAACGCTTCAAGAACGGCGATTTTTTTACAATAAAGCCTCGTATTTCGGAAAAAAAACGGCGGAAGAAAAGTTGTACACCTAATAGTTGTTCGTTGTTTTTTTTCTTTATTTGTTAATATAATGGTTTCTTTTATTTTACATTAAAGTAAATTATCGCTAGATTTAAATTGAAGGACTTGTATTAGTATTTACAATAAAGCCTCGAATTTCGGAAAAAAACGGCGGAAGCAAAGTTGTACACCTAATAGAAAAAAATGATTTTGAGTCATAGAAATCTTTATTTGGACCTTTACAATTTTTTCTGTTAACCCCTTAATGCACATTTAAACGGTAAACGGTAAACGTTGCCCGTATATGTCACGGAGGTGTGCATTAAGCGGTTAAGTGAAAAACTTGGTATCCGTCAAGGGGCTGTCGACAGTGTTGATACATATTTGTCCCCGTTTTACCGTATTTTCCATGACTTTCTGCAAGATTTCCAGTGGTCACTGTTCGCATTCCAGTCGAATATTCTCCTTAAGCGCTGCGATTGTCTGAGGCTTGTTGACATAAACCCGCGACTTTAAGTAGCCCCAAAGAAAGAAGTCTGGGATGGTTAAATGGGGCGATCTTGCTGACCATGCCAAATCGCCAAAACGGGAGATTACACGCACCAGGAAACGCTTCCTTCACAATATCCATTTTGGCTCGTGCCCTTCTTGTTGAAACCACATACTCATCGAGTCCCGCTCATCCCATTCCGACAGTAAGAAGCCGTTCATCATAGCCCTACTGGCGAACGCTAGCCAGTAACAGTGACTGTATTGCCGATGGCGTTCTCAAAAAAATACGGCTCAATCACTCTTCCCGCGTGAACGCCACCCCACATAGCACCGGAGATGTGCAAAAACGAATACTGTAAGATCGTAACGTGACATACCGTGAGATTGGAGCAACCCTAGGTTCATCATTTAGCCGTGCAAAAGGTTTGTTCTCTTTGAATCTCAAATAATTTGATGACCCGACAAAAAAGTGCTCAGGTCAATTGGTGCAACCAAATGCTCAAAAAAAAAAAAATTGGATTGTAAGACGTGACCAATCATGGATCTATAGGTAAGAGCCGGAAAGTGAACAGCAGTCGACAATAGTACGGGCGCTTCAAGTTGGTAGTGCTTGAAGAACTCCTAACCAACTGATTTTTCGGAAACTCTAGTCACGGAAACAGGGCCTTTACGGGAACTCTATACGACCATTTCTGCATGGTACACAACCATTTATTCACCAGAAGTCTGGGGTACAATAACAAGATAAAAGCAATCGCCGTCGGATCATTTTTCATCAAGACAATACGAACTCTCACGCATCCGAACTAACAATCAAAACTCAAAATCGAATTAATGGTTCATCCAGCACACAGTGGTGATTTGGTCTCCAATGATTGAATTGAATTGAATTGTTTCCGAACGTCAACAAGAACTTGGCTGGACGACGATTTGCATCGGCAGAAGAAGCAATTGCTGCCTTCTCAAACTATGCTGCGGAGTTCAGCCAAGAGTGAAAAATTGCATTGACAAATGATTTGAACGCATGCAAAATATGGATAATGAAGGACAACATTTTGAAAAACGATAGTTATTAACAACGACAAGCTGCTGGATTTTTTTAATTACCCTCAAAATAAAAATAATGTCCCACGTATTTCTACTGTTGTGAAGGAGTCATCCATTAGGAAATTCAGTTCCCGAAATATCCTCTTTTTTAAAATAAGATCACTATAACATCGAGAAAGTATGTATTACTTTTATTTAACATAGATCTAGCACATTGTCCTACCAACTAACAGTATTCGCGTTTTTAATTAAGCCGGACATCATCATCATTATTGGCACCACAACCAGGATCCGGTCTTGGCCTTATTTAGCAAGTCTCGAGGCTTGTTACATTTTCCATAATAATTTATTTTTACTGGGCAAGGTTATTAGCCTTGCGCCATGAACCGGACATCGCGTACCTTTAATTACGAAACCGAATATAACTGTAACTTAGACAAGCTTCTAAATTTGCGACTGTTGCACATGACTGTGAGCGATCATAACTGTTTCAAATACAAGAAGACGATTAGACGAACTACACACAAGGATCTCTTAATAAGGCGATGGCCATACAACGTCCAGAGTTGGAGTCAATACCGGATCGGGTTTACAGAGCAACATAAAAAAGTAAAAATTCATTCAAGAAAATGCCCTTATAGTAATTAAAAAGGCAATGCAGTTGATGCAATGCAACGCACTGAACATTATCATACCGCCCACCGACTACAGTTCTGAAAGTTGCCTCCGTATGAAAGATACAACTACAAATTTGTGGTTTACTCTGCTACACAAAAATAACTTGTAAAATAAACCCACATCATTACCATTACCACATGATAAATGTGTCTTACACATTTTCAGACACTTCCCGACGGCTACACTGCAGATATTTCGCTTGGACCGCCCCCCCCCCACAAGAAGATATAAATAATAATCCATAAAAATTATTTAAGTAAATAATGCCCAAATTGCCTCGGGGATAGGTACTCACTCAAACTCCTTTCGGACGGTTCCCGGCTAGAGGCACCGCCTCGGGCCATAATCGCTGCTATTGAGAAATCCGTTGCGCCTTTTGATGCTGCCAAATTACCGTTACAATGATTTTGAGTGCCCAGAAGCATTTTTTGTTTTCAAACTTGTTTATCAAACAACTTCTTTCTCCGTTACTTTTTAACCAGCGCGCTCTCAACTCGCCGCACACTCAATAATCCAATCAATCTCTCAATCCTTCCCCGACCACATCCAACAGATGCACACCGTTATCATAAAAGATCCAACAAATGAACAGAAATAAAACGAACAACAAAATATTTCCTCCTGCGGCACGAATGCAAACCGCAAACAAATAAAACTAACGAGACTCGACGAAATTCTCAATACGATCTGACAGTGTGTCCTCGTACTAAGATGGACTCTTTACAAGGACGTGCATTTTCCGTCGCGATTAAGAGTCACGATCCGCGCGAAATAATTACCACAATATGTCCTTAGATGCAGTTTATAGCCGAAGGTGAACCGAAAAGCGACATCCGTGGCACTCTGGTAAATATATCACACTACGATGAAAGTATCTATGCATCTAACACTCGGTTTTGTTTTGTTGGTTATTGCGTTACTTTTTTTAAACTTCTGTTTCACGTCTACTAACCTCAGCTGTTTTTGTTTTTATTCGAAGCTTTAAAAACCATCCGGCCTACCAAAGTAGAAAACCCGTGCGTGTGCGAACCTTAAGGCAAACAGCACCGAACTGAAGACAAAACAAAGCCACGACCCAATCGTCACCACCATTCAAATTCATTCGCACACAGTGGGCAAAGTTGATTCCTGGGCTACACGTTGGGGTTGGACTGTAGAGCCACCGGCTAACCAGGTTCCCCAGTGGAATGAGTGAATGAGCGACTCAACGATCAGGCGAGTAAGAGCGAGATCGAGTGGAAAACAAACAATACACCGATAAGAAAACATGTCCAACAAGCCAAAGAACACAAAAGGAGTCTCTGATGGGTGAACGAAAGCAACAAACAGAACAAAAGAAAAAATCAACGAAAAGAAAAGAAAAGAAAACGCACAGAGGAGGGTGAAGTGTAACAACTCACACTAGATGACCAGTCTAATCGCAGCTGAATAGGCAGACAGAAGTGGTGCGTTGAAGCGAGAGGGAGAACGAAATAAAGAAGGGGAACATATGCTTCAGGGCTGCACCTTTGTTATTCCTGTCGCACTTATGCGATGAACTTACGCTGAGGAGGTAACTGCTAAGTATGGGAAAAATAAAAAGTATCTGGAATGCCATTTGGACATTTTGTTTTGCGGTAAACAAAGTTTGGTTGGCATTTACTTACGGCGAGAGAGGCCCGTCGGATTCCACCACGTTCCGCGAGCAAGGAAGGTAAATAAGCCTCTGCAACTGAGACCACGCCCACATGGGGGTTGAGTGTGCACCGGAGAGGATTTGACAACTGGCGTTTGAGGAGAATACAATGGCGTGGTGAGTGGAATATCTGTGGACTGCTAATGAACAGGACAAATTGCGTCAAAAACTATCTGTTGGCGGAATCTACCGGCGAACATTCAGTCCTGTGTATCCCTTTCATAGGACAATCGGATGCGCAGTAATTCGCGGAATAGTGTTGCGATTGAACGAAGGATGTGCGTTCGCTATGCACCTGTCGGTGGGTAGGTGCTTACAATTATGATTCTTAAATTAAAGGGGGTGGACTTAGGTGTTTGATTTATACACAAATCACAGCTAATGATAACTGTTGAGGACCTGGAGAAGTCTACCATATTTAGGGAATCCGCGCAAAAAATTAGTTGGAAATGATTTCGTTTCGTTTTTCATAATAATATACTTTAGTATATATATGAAAACCGTCATAGGTTGTTGTTATGATAACGGGCAAAAGATGTGGAAGCGAAATCCTGCGAACATCTTTTAATTGACGTATATACAATACATCCTTCAAAATGTTAGTTATATTTATATCAAAATATTTCTAATGCTATAATCAGTTTCTTATTAAAACAAAACAAAAACCTTTTTCAAAGGGATATAATATGAATTATATAAGTTTGTTTTTATAATAATGGTATAAGGTGTAAACATTTTACCGACACATAAAACTTTAAACATATGCGATTCTGCAATCAGGACGTAGTGTTGGCTGACATGTATGTGTACAATAAAGTCTGTAAGTTGTCAGTTGTAAATATAACGCCGGTAGACCTCACTTAATGAAATGACTTTTAATATTACACAAAATACTTTAATATAATTTCAGAGAGGCGACGGTGTCGATATACACTATCCCAATCGATGCACTCCGCACATGAGGTGGAAAGGAATTTCCCAGGCCAAGGATGTGGCTACTGTGAGCGTTGGTCAACATACTGGATCTCGCCCATTCATGGAATAAAAATTAAAGATGACGGTTTAGGAACTGATTTCACACAGCGATAGTCAAAAGGACTAAGTGAGGATAATGCGGCGTCTTATGTAAATGGAAAACAAAAATGTACACTGTAACTATTAGACAGATACGAGCATTGCCTGATTCTCACTGCTTTCTGAGTATGTTGTTTCTAATAATAAAATTAAATTATAAAATAACCTTTATTGTGATGGTGATAATTTTAATGTTGTATATTATAACACTCCGTGAAAGATAGTTTTGACTCAAGACAGTTTTCATTATATTTTGTAATGTTTGAATATCGAATTCTGTTAAGATCGAGGTGATTATTGTTGCTTTTAAGTGTCCGGGTTTAAGCAGTGATATAAAAAATACAATATACGACGGCTAATGGCGCACTCATAAAGATATTATAAATACTTCCTATCTTCTTATTCCTTTTATTGAACTCTATTCGAAGCGTGGCATATTCGTATTCGTTTTTTTTTTTCGTTATTGACGATATTAATCATCGTCCCCACCGGTGTGGAATTGTGGGTGGTATTTACCAGTGCGTTAGCACGGACGCGGGATAATTGAAATACCCCACAACTCTTACCACACGCTGCGAAAAAGAAACAAAGTGCACCCGAGAAAACAGAAAACAAATGATACACACTGAGTTTGTTTAATGTTAATGTTTTTTATTTCAGCAAAATTCTGTACAGTATGAATATATCTTGACGTTACTACAATTTACAAAACGGTAGCACTTGGGCACATGATTTACAAAGAGTGGTTTAAGGCACAAGCCTTCGTATAGAAACCTATCGACCTCCGTTAATTTCTGACTTTATTTTATCCACCGAACTACACAAGGCATTGTATTGTTTATTAACTATCCGGCATCCACGATAATTTATTTTATTATAGTTCACACGTACATTACCAAAGTTGAGTTTTTTTAATTCTCTATCTGTTTCGGATTTATAATTATATGCTCGGGGAGGATCTAGTACATCGTCTAGTACTCTCGCCGACAAACATATTCACCACACCTCGATGACAGTGCATGAACAACCGTCATCGCTAACTGTCATAGCTTACTGTTTTGGTAGAGGATCGATGTGCATTTTTGGATCAAGCTGTAGACAAAGAATTGAATTTTGCTTTCGCGCGCCACCATGTGGCTTTTGTATATAAAGAACACTTAAACATAGTCTTGTTAGTTAATCGTAACTCTCAATTATCGTGGCATATTTTTTAGTACCTTTTAATAAAAGTCTAGTATCATACAAAAAACAACAGTTCTTCGAACGATAAGATTGCGGTGATTGCATTTACGAGCTGCTAAACCGAACTCACCTGCCTTCGCTCAGTGATCATCCCAAAAACGGCGGCTTGAGATCTACAAAAAGGTATTGCTGTTCCGTTCATTTAAATACACATTTGGATTCAGGCATCGTTGGGTAGGACGCCATTGCGTCAATCCTCTTTTGGCATCAACGTGCTCATCATTAACGACTCCCCGACGACATTCCTCGTTCGGTGGAGCATCAAATAGGATCTCGGCTGACGACATTCCTCGTCAGGATCGAGATACACAACACTATCTATAGGTTAATATAAAGGCGCGGATATTATACTTGATAAGCAACGTCCCCGGTACGTGTGCTTGTTTCTCACTCACACGTCCACGACTGCGGCACGTGCGTGCAGTTGGGAGGTTAAAATCTGACTCTTGCGACGATTCTAGATGTTTCGCGCGGATATCACTATTCAAGATGCACACAAACAGGAAGAGGGCCTGTACAAGGGACGGACAGTATTTCATATATCGGCAGCAGTCGAATAAGGAAAAGCGACAACAAAAACTGACTAACGATATTTGAATTCAAATAGGTCAGCTGTGCAAATAGGTGGTCGCTCGTATGGCGGCCGAAAAAGGTTGCTATGTTTAAACTAGGGATTCGTTGATGCAGAATTAGGTTTCTGAGTATTATGTCAGCAGAAACGCTATTTCGGGGGTCAAACGCTAAGATACGCGTTTGTTTGCCCTAGCTAATGGTACGAGGGTTGTTTAGGAGAACTATACCGTGGGACCTGATCTGGTGATCAGGGTGATTACACAATGACGGTTGTGTATTTATCACGTCAATTGCGCATTGCATCCATAGCGAGTCAAGGGTCGAATTCCAGTGTGAATATTTACACTGGCAAAGAATTCGGCTCTTGGCAGTTAGGTGCGAGTTGCGCTATGCTTTGTATTAGTCAACATTGCTAGTTTGTTTAGGAAAAACAAACTATGATCACGTCCAATTCGATGCTAGTTTATCGCTTATGCAACCGATCAGGGATAATCGGCTGCAGCTGTATAAGCAAGCGATTTGCCATGGCGTGTCTTTTGGACCAACGGACTGTTGGAACAAGAACGCTCGGGAGGATTGGCCTGCGTTTGATGTGCATGTGGTCGCCCATAGTAACCGATCGGTTCATGACAGATGAACCGAGATGGTTTAATTGATACCATTTATTTGATGCCATAGTGAGATGGTAATCTTGCCGTGGACTTATGTTTCAGGTATGAAATTGTAGAGTAGACCTGTAGGTATTTAGTGCTAGAGGCGTCAGCATGGACGCAGGTTGAGCACAACACCACAGATTGTTCACTAAACACACGAGAGAAGACAGGTAAATGTCAGGAAGTAAAACACTGGTGAAGCCGTTTGGTTGTACATGGGTTCTTTATTGTTCTTGGCTACTTAACACTTTCGAGTTTAGTATAATACACTTCGTTTTAGGTTGGATCTGTCAGCAATGAGAGATTTGTTTTTTTTTTATAGATATTTTGTAACAATGTTTTTTTTTTACCACTGTCACAACCGATTTGCGTTTTAATCAAGTTAAGTGAACTGGAAAATTCAGCGCAGGTTGACGCGGCGAACAATCATAAACGGAAAACACTACACGGGCTTCTCACTAGAGGTGTATTTACACATCAATCGACCACATAAGGGTATCGTATTCTCCCGACTCTGATAGAGAAACGGCCTCGACATTCCCATGACACGTGCGCACACCACGAATAATGAAATCTGACTCCCTGAGGTTCGTCGAGTTCAACCTCCACCAGCCGCCATAAAGATGGATTCTTTCTATATCCCTTCAGGTCAATGTACTGGTGCACAAGTCGGAAAATCATTTATGATGGTGAGGGATTGACCTGCACATGTGCAGGTTTACGTCTCATTCAGGGGAACCATGGACCAGCGATTAGTAAACAAAACAAACGCAGTGAGGTACTGTGTGTTTGCTTTGGTTTGCTGGTTGGTCATCATAGGGAATGGCATGGGTAAGATTGTCTAAACAATGATCATATCCATGCCCAAATTCCATGATCGGTTGATAACCGATAAAAGGAAATTGATATTAGGGGCTGGAGGCGTCGTTGAGATAAGCGATGGTGAAAAATCGCCGAAGGAAGAAATAGGTTGTGTCGTAAATAAACAGAAACGCTATTTCGAGGGCCATAAATCTTTAATGACCTGCGCCTGAGAACGAAATAGGTTTTTGCTTTAAGATACACAAAAACGCTATTTCAAGGGTCACGATGATATGCACATCGTGTTTGTTTATTTAACAGGCCGGAGCATCGTTAGGCATGATCTGGGGTATGATTGTCTAACGTCAATCATATTAGTGCCCAAATCCCATGATCGGTAGATAACCGATAAGGGAAATTGGTCGCAAGTGTTGCGAACCTCGGGACTGGGGCAATAAATGGTTATGAACCCTAGCAAAACCCATCGGCCACAACTATGTCAACAATTACGCTAGCCAGCAAGTATTTATCTATTATAATTGCTGACAAGCCGAGCCGACGGAGATATGGTACGGTTCATATAATAATTCAATGTGATGCATGCCTTGATGACTTTCAGGTGTGATGCTGCTGGGGAGCTTACGCTGCCCCTAATTGCAGGTAAGTACTATGGGTTTGGAAGGTGGTTAATTTAAGAGGATGGGCGGTTCTTTGGGAATGTATTAAAGAACCGCCACAGACCTGTGTCCTGCTCGTATACAGGTGAGCTACTTATGGTTGGTGCAGGTATTTGTTGGGGACGGGGAGTTGGATTAGTACGGTGACTGGTTCTTCGGGAATGCTTAAAGAGCCCCCACAGAATAAGCATGAGCCTTTTTTATTTTATATATAACATATTTTTTTTTTTTTTGCGGAAGGCTAATAACCTTGCCCGGAAAAACTAATTATTAATTTAACAAATTTACTTGCTAAATAAGGCCAAGACCGGATCCCGGTTGTAGTGCCGATGATGATTATGTATGACGTCCAAAGACCTGGTAGTGAAAAGCACGATGTTCAACCACAAGCAAATCCATAAAGCCACATGGATATCACCCGGCGGCGTAACGCGTAACCAAATAGACCACTTCCTCATAGACAAAAGGCACCACTCGAATATTCTTCACGTAAGACCATATAGAGGAGCAGATTGCGACTCCGATCATCTTCTAGTGATGGGCAAAATCAGGAGCCGGCTCGCAGCAAACCCAGATGGCCAGTCATGGGAGACGAGCAAAAAGTTCGACATTGATAAACTAAAAGACCTGCGCAAAAGGGCGGAATATCAAGAGGAACTAACGAATAGATTTGCCATCCTAGAGAGTGGGAGTAGTGAGGAAGAGGGAGTCAATAGTGTGGACACTAAATGGACATCGACCAGAGACACAATCAAACAAACAGCCCAAAAGGTATTACGACTTTAGAAAACAATTAGGTCCAAACCTAAGTTTAACGATGAGTACAGGGCGAAGGTCGAAGAACGTAAACGCCTCAGAGTGATCCACTTAGAAAGATATGATAAAGTCAACGCAGAAAGATACACGACAATTCGGAAAGAGAGAACAAGACTTTTCAAACACAAAAAACGCGAATGGGAGAAGGACTAGGATCGAAAAAATCCTAGAAAATGCCAGAGCAAAGAATATCAGAGGTATGTATGGCGGCATAAATTCAATTAGAAACTGCCACCGAGGGAGAGCCAAAATAATCCGAGACATAAAGGGCTGTCTGGTGAAAGCAACAATATCGTGACAAGATGGAAGCAGTACTTTGAAAACCTGCTCAATGTGCGCACGCATCAACCACAAATAAACGCACCAGACGTACATACAGCCGAGTCTCTTTCGACGAAGTTGTAGATGCAATAAACCGATTGACAAAACAACAAGGCACCCGAAGTCGACTGCATACCGGCAGAGCTTGTGGAGCATGTAGGAGAGGCAACCGCTCGAAAGCTCCACCACCTCATCAAAACATATGGGATAAGGAAGTCACTCCGGAAGAATGGAAAACCTCAATAGTCTTCGCCATTTTCGCAAAAGGTGACATCTGACTGCGAAAATTACAGAGGAATATCATTGCTCCCAACCACATACCAAATACTAACAAATGTCATACTGGCGAGAACCACACCGTACGCAGAAGAAATACTGGTAGACTACCAATACGGATTACATAGGAACCGGCCAACAAGCGAATAAATGTTCACAATAGGGCAACTGCGGGAATACGCAGAAACGGTTCGCCAATTGTTCGTTGACTACAAAAAAGCCGACGACTCAGTCGTAAGACAAAGACTCTACCATATTGCAGTTAAGCTGGGAATCCCGAAAAAATATGCCGCCCTCATTCAAATCTGCATGAACGAAAACAAAGGGCGAGTTAAAATAGAAAACCACCTCAGAACCATTTGAAATCCGGGACGGACTAAAACAGGGCGATGGCCTCTCACCGTGTCTCTTTAAGGTTGTCTTCGAGTATGTCATCAGAAAGGTACAAGACGACAACATAGCAGGATCATCCCTGAACGGGGTCACACAAGTGCTAGTATATGCGGATGACATCGCCGTTCTGGGCGATAATCTAGAAACTGTAAGTAAAAACAGTGAAATCATCATGCACGCGACAGAAGAGGTGGGCCTAGAAATAAATGAAGACAAAACGAAATATATGATTATGGCGAGAGCAAGCGGTCCACAGGGAACACATATAAACGTCAGAGGCAAGATATTTGAAAAAGTTAAAAAATTTAAATAACTATACTGACTGCCAGTAACGAAATGTTGAAGGAAATTAACAAAAGACTGCATTCCGGCAACGCTAGTTGGCACGCAGTCAGTAAACTGCTGAAATCCAAACTGCTATCACGTAACATAAAGCTCCGTGTCTATAGAACCATAATCATGCCGATTGCTCTATACGGATGCGAAACAAGGGCTCTCACAAAACGGGAAGAAAACAAATTTCGCATATTCGAGAATAAAGTTTTAAGGGGTATCTTTGGCGGTAAATATGACGAGGAGGCAGGGGAATAGAGGAAACTCCACAGCCACGAATTGTAAGAGCTATACCGCAAACCTACGATGGTGAGAGTAATCAAGTCGCGAAGATTAAGATGGGCCGGCCATGTGGCGCGAATGGGCAACGATAGGACCGTGCGTAGAATTCTTGACGGTAGACCAACGGGAAAGAGACCGACAGGACGGCTGCGACGGAGACGGGAGAACAATGTTAGGTTTGACCTTGAGGAGATCGGATCGGCTGGTTAAGCGTGGAAGGAGAGTGCACAGAACGGGGAACGAAGGCGGAGTCGAGTCGGTGAGGTCATGAACTTCCGGGTTCCTACAGGCCAATAAATAATAAATAATCGACGCCCAAGGACAAGTCGTTCAGATGACAACATCTGTCCCGTTCGAGAGCTTATTGAAAGTGGTGGCAGCCTTTTGTCCAACCAACAAAAGCAGTTTTCTCATCTCACGTCTAGCCGCCAAAAACCGAATTCACCAGCATGTAAATATACACACAAAGAATTCGATCCTTTCCGCCGGCATAAATACCGTGCACAAGTAAGTATCTAAATTGCTTTTAGCACCAGTTTCCCTAATGGCATGCAGCCTATTTACACAGCTGAGTGCACATCTCCCACGATGCCCTTTGTTCCATCTCCGCTTTCCCGGTTTTGTTTACCCATATCCTCGGGGCAATGTAATCTCCGCGGGATCAACCACACACTCCCCAGAACCTACCCAGAGAGATCCTCTCCCCTTGGTCACCAAAGAGAAACTTCGATCCCTCTTAAGGACTAAACTCACCCCTAGCCGAGGGTTGACTCTGCACGAGTCAACGCCAATCGTATTATAGCTATGAAAGGAGTCAGTGGTCGTGATCGGAGTACAACACTTGTCGTTAAAACACAAAAAGAGATGTATTTATCAAATATAACCTGAAAGATATGTATATAAACTCAGTTCTTAGGTGCGATCAAATAATGAAATAAACAAAAAAACTGACCGTTAATTCACTGTAAAATAGTTAATCAATTTCAAGTGTGAATTTAAACATTACGGAAGTTTAATAAAGCCCAAAACGAAAGAAACAATGTGTAATCAATTTCAAGTATAAATTTAAATATTACGAGAACTTATTAAAGAAGTGTGGAAAACAATTATTCCCTTTGTCTTTAGTGGCGTAACGTGCGACTTGTGCCAAAAGAATCAGCTTACAATCAATGCAGTGAAGAACAAGCAGTCCGATGATCAATTACATCCCCATATTCACGTGGAATATTAGTGAACACGTGCCCGTGCTGACACAGCTACTAATATTACCCATATTCCCACGCTCGTGCACCACGATCTCATGAATTGCGTGATGTAACGCTGTCCCTCCTTGTTTGATCAGCTCAGCTGGTATGCCAACTGCTTCGGGGTCTTTATTTCATTTGAGCTGTCTTATGGCTTTTAACGTGGCGGCAACATTTGGTCTTGATTTTCAGTCGCTCCGATCTCTACGACTACTGCCTAAGATAAAGTTGGCAGTACTAACGACAGTATTCTTAAGGCGTGTCCATTTCTCCTCTACGCCCGGTATTCTGGCCCCAGGACTTACTCTCCCTCCGTCGAGCTCTCCGAGGGCGAATCCTAGCGCATGACCAAAGGTGTTACTGGTATTCTCATTGCGTAACACAGCCGTGTTGATTAGAACCTGATCCGCGGATGCAATACGTCTCCGTAAGACAATCCGCGCTTCGAAAACTATGCTAGCAAGATAGTGATCCGAGTCGACGTTGGCACCTCGGTACGTTCGTGCTGTCATCAGGATAGAGGAATGGCGGCGATCTATCAACACGTGGTCAATTTAGTTGCGAGTGGCTCCATAAGGTGCCACCCAGGTGGCTTTATGGATATCTTTACGCGGCAACCTGATACTCGTAACGAGCAAGTTCTTTGATTGGCAGCATCATTCGATGACTCGTAATCCATTGTCATTAGTGTTCTCATGCAAACTATGGGAGCCTGCATAGTGCCTGAAAACCGGCTCCCGATCTATTTTCGCATTCAAATCACCAAGAACGATTGTCACATCATATCTTGGGCAGCATTGAGGCCCCGTTCGACGTTCTCGTAATATTCTTCCTTTTCGTCATCAGGGGTCTCCTCTGTAGGTCCGTGAACGTTTATGAGGCTTATGTTCTTAAACTTGACTCACACGCAAAGAGTTCATCGCCTTTCGTTTATTGCATTAAAGCCGATAATGGCAGGCTTCAGTTTTTGGCTGACTAGAAAGCCTATCCCGAGCACATGGTGTTTTGCATGACAGCTGTAATAAATGTCATACTCGTTTCTTTGAATTATTTCTTGTAATGCTGTTATGTCAGCCTTACATTCGGACAGGACATCGGCTAGCTGCTGTGCAGCTCGAGCTCTGTATAGTGAGTGGACGTTCCATGAGAAAATTCTCGAATCGCTTAGCCGTTTTCGTTTCCGTGGTCGTCGTCGTGTATCCGGTTCATATCCGAGGCTTGTTGAATCTTCCATAATAGTTTGTTTTTCCGGGCAAGGATATAAGCCTTGCGCCAACCTTTCTCAGGCGGGTGCCAAAGTAGCTATCCAGGGGTGTCACGTGGAGACTGAATGTCAACTTGGATTGAACAGGGACAAGGATCGTCCTGGCCTTCGCCGGGTTGAAAGCAATCAGTAACTTTGCCCTGTATGTCGCCCCCGTCCCCCCAAAAGCATCAATACGTGTTGCAATAAACAAGCATCGCAAAAAAAAATTATTTAAAAAATTTTTTAAATTCCCGAGACCGGACAATAACCAGTGCTGTAAAGACTTTTACAGAAAGGGAATGTTTTGAAGATTAGAAAAAGACGTTGGCATAAGTATATTTTGTGATGTAGGATAATAAATAGATATTTTTTTTTAAATTTAGAATTGATCCTCCTTTTTGGACATACTGCGATAAAAACGTCATCAGATATATTCTGACGCGCAAGCTTTCTGTATAGGCCACAATTTTGCCGACGGTGCCAAGGTGCCTACAGATTCTCAATATAAGATTAATCCGAACTTTGTTTTGGAATAAATGTTCGAAAAAAAAAATGGAAGGTTCTCTAACGCCCAAGGTACTCTAAAAGTGAAGTTTGCACGACACCTGACATAGCCCCCCTAATGCCGCTAAACCGTTGGTAAGAGTATTCGAAAAACTCCTAATAGTAAGAATGGCGCTATCAAAAATCAACTCGATAGCAATCAACTTTGAAACCGATTTTTATAAAATTCCAAACAAACAGGCCGATGTGAAACTTGGAAATCTCTTACTATCTTACTAAATTCGAAAACACCAAAAGCTATGGAAATTCAGTATTACTTACACGTTGACGATATAGGAGATGCAATGAAACGGCATAACATCAGTTCTAAACGAAAACACCACCCAGCCTGGCTAACTTTAGGAAAAGTAACACATCGATTCAGGACAGGAAAGATTCTATCTCGATAATTCATACGAGTAGTCCATTAAAAACGAATGTTAAACATACTGATCTAGTTGATCTCCAATCGAACTGAACCTTACCTAGGATGTCATGGTACTTCCTTACGCACTCAAAGAAGTTGTCCTGACATTATGACATAGAAACTTCCGGGATTTCAAACGTCTTCACGCTTCCCAAATCATCTCATCGGATCACTGATGCCCTCTGTGTTGATCAACTTTCACCTTCGGAAAGGCCCTTGTACCCAGCACACAATATCATGTGTCTGTGGATGAATTCACATCCAATCGACCTTGAAATGCAATTTACAAAAAACAAGACAAGGTCCTGGATGCGTGTCATCTTTATTGACACTCTCCTTTCAAACAACAAGCTAGAGTAGAGAAAGGAAGAACAAATAAATAAATTATGATTGTCCTCTACTATGTGTACCTCTGCCGGCGGCTGCCGTCAAACAGCAAAAAGGACAATGACAATGCCGGACGCACTTCTCACAGTCACCGGAATGAGAAACAAAAACCGAAATTGCATGACGAAACGCGATCTCGGAAGAAACACATACGTATGTAACTTCTTATGGTATTCATCGCAACCAGATGACTCAATTGGTGGTCTAACGTATCAACCGCAGTCGCCTGTTCAGCGACAGGATCATGAAAATAAATAATAGAAAATTCAATCAGGACCCTATTGATACTATTCGCTTTTTTGTGTGCGTTCGATTCTAATTAAATGATCTTCCCGTGGAAACCGCATTACATCGGTGCCCTTCCGTAATATTGCCTTACGCAACAGCAGCAATAAAACGTGCATGTTATCCTTCCATCTGTGACCAATTGTTGTCCATTATAACAACAGAGGAGCCGAAACTAGATACGAATTGGCCATCCTTTAAGATTAAATCTTGATTTGGGGTTGGCAAAAAGCAAACGTCAGCTTGGCAAGTATCTCTATTAAGGATTGTAAATCCTTGATGATATAAATGTGAAGTAAGCTACGAAAGAACAACATTCCTGTTGTTGGCTATTAGATTCCATATGAAGATGCGACACGTGACGACGGTGAACTACGAGGATACCAAGCACGACAACAAATCCTTTCTATGCTCCGCATTGAAAACTACTCCAGCACACATGGTACGCTGCGTTTTGCATAATAAAATTGATATACCGTCGTCGCACTATCCCCTATGTTCCGGTGTGTTTCCTGCAGACAATAAAGGATAATGGGACTAAAACATCATTCCGTTTTTCTGGTTTCATTTTCTAAAAGGATTCTCGTATGCCAATATTGGGGCGAAGACTATGATCTTAACGCTCATCGGTAACAGAAGGAACCACTTGGACGAGCAATCAAACACACAAAGGACCGCAACGGCTAATTCCGACTTTGAAAGACGATACCCAGAGCAAAGCAAAAACAATGCAATAACAAAGGATAACAATGACTTTCTGACTTCTAGTAGTACCGCTCGCTTAAGTGCCTCTAGTATCCTTGCAGGCAGTGATTACCGTTTGGAATCTAATATTTTACTTTGTTTTGATGGCGGTTCGCCTCTTTGACATCGCTGTGGGTTGGATCCGTTCGGGTGGTCCATGTTTGTCACAGGATATGATGTGCAGCATATGGCCCAGAAAACTAGCAATCATGTCAGCACTTAACATAGGTATAGGTGCGACGAAAATCTCTCTCGGAGTAAATTGGGCACATCTAAAGGCATTGCATACGGATCTCGTCAACTTAAAGAGCTCCCACAGGTTACTGTTGATTTTAATTGCATGTCCTTGAAACGGCAGCCTAAGGACAAGGTGTCACCTCTTCTAAACATTTCTAAACTCATCACTTTGGCAGGGTATAAACGACCCCCAGCGCTTGACATTGGTTTAGCAGCATGATATTCAGTATTGATGGGATGCACACTCATAGCCGATGAGTCCTTGAGAGGACTTTAATTGGCAACTGAGTTGAAAGTCGGGGTAATTATTAGAAACTGTACAGCTGTAAATGTCACAGTGCTTAACTTCGTCAGAGAGGATGACAACGATGCACGTGGGCCGATTATTACCTATGACTAATTGCTCATAGATAATGATCGAAAGAAATGTTCTCGAATCGATGGTGTGCTAAGCGTCATTACATGAAGGTTGATGTCGTAATAAATGTAGAATCCCAATTATCATGTCCTTGACAATAGATGTGTAGGAATCTTTCATTGACCTCTGGAGAATGTAAATGTAAATTAATGTAGAAGATCTATTGTGATCGTAAACTGATTATATTTGTCATTAAATGAACCACACTTAGAGCCAATTCATTAAAAATTACAGATTTAATTGTTCGTGTCTAAAACTTCACGTTCATACATGGTTTCATTCTATTAATATATATACAATAGATGCCCCAACATTGATAGTAATACTATATCCGTGCTGTCATATCTGCAACATTTTAAACCAACGTCCTGTCGCTCGTGTTTTTAACTTGTTTTTTAACTAACATATAATATATCCGATTATCATATTTAATAAATAAAGTAAATACTATTTTCATTACTATTAAATAAAGTAAATATTATAATATAACAATTAAAGTATTATATAATATATTTAAACTTCAACAATCGTAACTAAATTACAGGAAATGCAAGTTAAAGTATTAGACTCTCATATGCTATATGTCTGTAATTGATTTCCATAAATGTAATACGGAAATGTGGACAAAATTTGTAAGTTTTAAACAATCTATTGCCAAAGTAAAAAAGCAACATTTAACTTAAAAAGGCCCTTGTCAGTGTGGGGGTTCTCTATACTACATGGAGAACCAACCCACAATGCCAACCACAATTTCCGCCTTATTTCGACCGCTTTCAGCGTGTCATACTAACACCTATCCCACCGTTCGGTATTCACCTGACAATCATTGATTTCCCAAGGGACGCATAGCTAAACTCATTATCCTATGCAGATAATGTATAATTGAGTTTAGCTACCCTTTGCCATACGGCAACTCTATCTTGTTAGCCCATGAGATTTCCATCGGAAATCACATCATGTCGGTTAGCAACAACAAGTCTAAACGAACGACGCTGTTGCATCATAGCAAAATCGCTGGGGTTATTTCAGCGTCTTAGAGTCTGGTTCTCACGCTGATTATTTCCCAAGCATTAGCGGCGTCCTATTGACTTTTCCCAGACCATCTATTCGCTTGGGATCAATGATCTCTTTTCGCAGGTGAATAGCACCGACGACATTTCCTCTCCTCCATAATTCTGGCTCCCTACGGTTCAACGCACTCTGAGATCACCACAGCCGTAACACTAGGGCAGTACGTCATTGCCAGAAACTGCATTTGATACCAGCACACACAACCGAATCCACCCCGAGATCATCGTAAATCGTGTTTCTGTTCTCTCATTCTCCCATGTTCGTCGACTATCGAATTGACCGATGTATTCACCACACATCGACGGGCGTGGCAATGAGAGAGCAGAAGGATGATCTCTAGTTGTTGTCCGGTGCAAAAGTAAATTACTCATCTTCATCCCTTTTTCAGTAAGTCAGATTTCAACCTGTAAAGCGCACACACGTGTCATCAGTGCGAGTCGTCCGTTAAGTTTTCCTTCGGTTATGAGTCAGTAAAGCGATCTTTCAGTGAGCTTAATTTATATGCAAGTATTAAAAATTCAATTGTTGTCCACCCAGTTCAAATAAAAGAACATTTAAACACGAAGACAGTGCACTCATTTTATAATCAAATATTCGAAATTCCATTGTGTCTACATCAAGTTAAATAAAAAGGAACCTATTAACAGGATAAACAACATCAGTGCGTTTTTATTCTCTTGTCTTGAATAATTTAAGACGGAGCAATCGGTGAGTGCAGTGAGGAAGAAAGTGAATCTGTGCCCATGATTGGCATAAAACTTCTTCACCCCCACATCAGTGAATATAAAAAGTATTTTAGTTTGCGTTAATTCTTTTACATAGGGAGAACACTTATTATTATTTATGATCTGAATCTGAGAAAAGATAATGAAATACCTGCTGTATAGTAGGGCGATATCTCACAGAGATCAAAGAGTTGTTAAGAAACAACGCCAGCAGTTCTGGTTGAATGATAATTAAAAACCTCTCAGCCGAACTAACATTTTAGCGTTTTGCGACGATAGAGAAGAACGTGTGATTCGAACTGACGCTATGACCAATGCTCAACACATCAGACCACTACCCTGTGTACGAATCCGATTTCTAAACTCAATTACACTCAACTGATGTGGAATTGCTATGTTTATTGCTTGGTATATGGCTGATGCCCTTTGCTTATTCGATTTTCGTTCGGTGTGTTCTTCACTATTTGCGCTTGTACTGTATGTGTATCTGTGGGGTTAAAGTTGGTACCAATGTATGGCACAGGATTCACTTAGTCCCCAACGATGTTGCTGCGCGAAATGATCGCCAGGTAATCCAAGGGAAAATAAATAAAAATTCACTGTGGTTCTTTTTTTTGGTTTAGGAGTTCTTTATTTTAATTTAATTTGGTTACGTTATCACTATTGCTAACACGTCTGTTAGTTGTTATACGTTCACAACTTTACGAAAGTACTTTCAAACATTAAATATGATCTAAGAAGATTATCTTAAGCGGCGAATAAATTTAGCCTCGAGCGGCGTGCCCTAACGCAATTGAGGTTGAGATGTGACTGCTATAAAATTCGCGAATTTACGGTGACGAACGGCGGCGCGACCTTCCGCTATGATAATTCAATAGTGACTTGTGGGGGTAGAAAGTACATGCCTAAACACGGGCACTTGGTTCACTTTCTTTCCACTTGTAGTTCCGCTGCAATCCAAGTCGCCAATTAACTTGTCCACAAAAATATACCCCAATGTCACGGGAAAAGTAAATGAAACGCTGGAGCACAGGAATGTTGTTTTGGTATTAATCCGTTTTTTTATTGTTCTGTCTTTCTAAACCTAACTTAAAACTTATGATAAGTGTGATTAAATTGAATTTATTAACTTCTATAATAGTGGTGAAACACTTCTTTTTCGTCACTGTGACCGCAGTAATTAAAATTTCGATTTAACGTATTACGTCACCATAGATTGTACATCGACTCCGAAGACGTGTGCTCCATTCGAGTGATGATCAGCGACAGATTTGAATTAAAGAAATTAATTTTTGGGCCCGAGCGGCGACATGACCAACCGCGATGATTATTGAATAGCGACTAACTCGAATCAGGGGTGAAATTCGTATTTCATTCCACACACAGGACAACCGAAAGAGACCACGCCTCTGCTCTCTCAACCTCACGCTCGCCGAAGTGTGGGTAACTTTTGTTAATTGTGTAATTGACGGACATGGAGAATAAGAGAACAGAAACATGATGTGCTGTGATCTCGGGGTAGCTTTGGTTGTGTGTGTTGGTATCAAATGCAGCTACTGACATGACCTTCTGACCCAGTGGTACGGCTATGGTGTAGTCAGAGAACATTGAACCGTGGAAAGACAGAATTTCAGAGGAGAGGAAAATTTAGGTGGTGGAATTCACCCGCAAAAGAGATCATTGATCCCAAGCGAATGGATGATCTGATGAAAAGCCGAAGTGACGCCAAATTGGCTAGGGTAATTTATCATGACAACTAATTAGATATTTTGATAAATTCCCCAGCCTTTTCGCTATGATGTGACGGCGTCGTTTGCTTCGACTTGTTATTGCTACCCGAAATGACTTTGAAATTTCCGGTGGAAATCTCCTGGGTTAATGCAATAGTGTTGCCATATCGCAAGAAAACACTGAATGCAATTGTGTATTAACCAAATAGATTAATGACTTCCGGCCAGTCTTCTTTTATGGATTTATCTATTGCAGGTGAAATAGCCGACGGTAGGAATTGGGATTGGGATGACGCGCTGTTAGCGGTCGAAATAAAGCGGACATTGGGGTTGGAATTGTGGGTTGGTTCTCCATATAATATAAAGAAACCCCACAGACTGATCGGAATTAGGGGTGAAATTCTGTATTTCTGGTGTTACACATCGATCCGCCAATGGTAATCATGCTCTCCCGTGTATTCCTCAATTTCCCCACACTCATCGAGATAGAAACGTACTTGTGTATTCGTTCGACGTCGATGGGCGTAACAAGGATGGAGAGATCAAAAGGAAAGCACAATAACCCAGGGTTGATCTGGCTTAGTGTGTGTGCATTAATTCCGTGTATGCAACTGGCCCAGTGACATAGTGATGATTATGGTAGGTTTCATAGGTCATCGAACTATGGAAAGACAGAATTTCAGAGGAGAGGAAAATTTAGCTGGTGGAATTCACCTGCAAAAGAGATCATTGATCCCAAGCGAATAGATGATCTGATGAAAAGCCGAAGTGACGCCAAATTGGCTAGGGTAATTTATTATGAAAACTCAAATGGTATCATATGTAGGTGACATCGCCGTTGAATAATAATAGGCGATAATCTAGAAACTGTAAGTAAAAACAGTGAAATCATCACACAAGTGGCAAAGGAGGTAGGTCTAGAAATAAATGAAAATTAAACAAAATATATGATTACGGCGATGGCAGGTGGACCTTAGGGAACGCACATAAACGTTAAGGGTAAGATATTCGAGAACGTTAAAGAGTTTAAATATTTGGGAACAACACTGACGTCCAGTAACGAAATGTCAAAGGAAATTAACAAAAGACTGCATTCCGGTAACGCTAGTTGGTGAGCTAAAATTTAAGCATTTTTCGTCTAGCAAGTAAGTTAAATCTAAGGGATAATAAAATGATATACATAAAATGAAAAAAAACCATTATAAATTCCAGCCTTATATGGGTGTCAAAAAAGCTTTATATGACGATATAAGGGCAGAATCGGTTCCTTTTCCAATGGTGTTTCCTACACTTTTGGTGTCCAAAGTGCGTACATCAACATGATTTACCATAATAAACATTTTACCAATTGGTAAAAATAGACGAATGCAATAAAATAACACTTGTTGACTCTCACAAAACTAACTGTCTAACGTTTGCTGATGTACCAGGCGCTCACAACTGACCACAAGTTCACCTATTCACTGGAGATTGTGGCATTTTAATTGATTTCCTATGAAGGTCTGGTCTAAATATGGGAATATGATCAATTGATCTCACTGGACGTAGTGCTGTTAACTTTCTAAGATGCATACGTCCGTTTCTTCCCTAATAAAAATTACTTTACCACTAGGGGGTGGTATATACTACTACACTATACTACAATATTTCTGAAAATCGTTGCTTTTCTTTGCTGATGTACCAGGCGCTCATACTTAAAATGGACTTTTAAATTAATTTCCAAAGAAAACGTGGGCTGTATTTGATTCCGGTCAACGCATTAGCTAAATATGAAAATTTGAACAACAGACCCCCTTGGTTATTTTTGGTGGAGAAGGTTCTGTACTACCGATCAGTAAATATATTTTCTAGAGGGGATCGCTGATTTGTTACGTTTTTGAACTTTGAAAATAGTTTCTTAATGTTTATTATTAACCATTAACTTAAAATTACATATCAATTGTCTGCAATCAATGAGCCTAGGAGTGTACTGATAATTAGCTTTTCAACCCATCACGTAGTTTGATTTTAGTTATATGCATATTTACAAGTTTGTTTTACATTTTCATATTTTCGGGATTACGATTTTCAAGTACTCTATATAGATCTGTGCTTTGAAATTAATTTTGCATAGTAAGTGTGATATTGAAGTTTTACCAGATTTGGGTATGTCTCTTTGAGTAGGTAAGGGTAAGGTAAGGGTTAGCGACGGAGCAGACCACAACTGCCGTTTGGCGGACCGAGGATCAGCTATTTATACCGATTGTTCTCTTTGTTCCTTTGATGAGCATGCGAATGGGGACACAAGGACACAAAAGAGAAGATAAGTGGCGGCAGTTGGGGAGTTGAGGAAACCCAAAGCGCAGAAGACGTGATCTGCGTTTACTACCGCACTAAAATCTACCGGCCTTGTATGATTTCATTCCCACCATCCCTCCATTCAAGTAGTTAGAGAACACTCGAACTAACCCTGTCCACACTATCCTTAGATACCCCCCCCCCCC
This sequence comes from Microdon myrmicae, assembly GCA_963931805.1. Lineage (NCBI taxonomy): Eukaryota > Metazoa > Arthropoda > Insecta > Diptera > Syrphidae > Microdon > Microdon myrmicae. The sequence continues at coordinate 3,127,302 of OZ007497.1, read as the reverse complement.
CCCTTTTTCTTTTTCAGATATCTTGAGACCGAGCCCAACATCCTCACGGATGTGGGTGATTCTAGTTATCGCAAGATGACCTGTAGACAGAGACAAGATAAAGGACACATTCGTCCTTGTCTCACCTAAGTTGGCCTCTCACCACACCCCTTTTTTTGAGTTGAGGAGACCTAAAGCGCAGAGTATCAGAGGTCAAAGACGTAATCTCCGTTTACTACCGCATTCGAGACCTACCGGTCTTGCATGATCTCTTTCCCACCATCCTTCCATCCAAGTAGTTAGAGAACACTCGAACTAACCCTGTCCACACTATCTTTAGATTGCCCAAATTAGAGGACGCAATTAAATCCTTTGAGCGCCTCCAGTAATGCATCGAGGTGATGGACCTGAAGTTGGAGGTCGGCAATGGGAATGAGGCACCAGCCATTGAAGGCCGATACTTTTCGTTACAAGGCAGGCTTACTCAGCGGTTAAACGTATCAGTGGACACAGGCGCCACCGCATTGGACACTTCAGGACATAAAGCGGGACCGGCAACTATTTCCACGTTAACAGCGAAGCAACCAGGAATGGAGAGGTTGTTTAATACGCTTAAATCCAACAAAACACCTTGGTGTAACAACTAGTTAGCCGGTCAACGGACCTGATAGCAATGGATTCAATAGGTGGAACGGTACGATAACCCCCAGTTATCAGCGGTGGAGAACTTCCAGTTTCTTCGGACTTCCTTGGGTTCAGACGCATTGTCATTGGTTCGCAATGATCCAGTAACGCGGCGAACTATCAAGAGGTTTGGGTTGTACTAGTCTCGCGGTACGATAAAAGGAAGATCGTCGTGGAGGCGCGTCTCCGATCACTCATGTCGATTCCAGCTATCCATACATCAAGTCCTGCGGAGTCCCGAAAATTATCAACCGCCTTTTCGAGCAGGTTCGGGGCTTGTGAGCATTGGCTGCCAGTGGAACGCTGGGGTTGTTGGCTGGTTTTCACTACAGTCGAGAAGCTCGATAGTGGAAGCATGGCATCAGCGAAGAACATTTCCAAGGGTCACTTTGTGCGGTAATTAAAAGGAGAAACCACTCTCAAAAAGTTCAACTGAGGATTAGAGGGTACAACAGAAGAGACAAAAAGTCGATCACAGTGACGATGCCAAACGGGAAATAGAGAAAGCATTGGGTAGATTCGAACATCTACAGAATACTGAAGGCCAACTAATTAATGGAAGAGGGGCGACCATAGAACAAAGTATCTGCGAACTTATGTATTGTCACAAGAAATATGAAGCGGCGTAAATTTTCCGAACCTCTCGCTTCCATCACCATTCCACAGAATCGTAAACTATGTTATTATAAGCTCATAAAGAATGAAACCGAACAGTTCGTTGGATACTATTCCGAAATCTAAATTATTGAAGTGCGGACACACCTTCATCATCAACATCGGCACTACAACCGGGAACCGGTCTTGGCCTTATTTAGCAAGTCCTGAGGCTTGTTAAAGTTTCCATAATGATTTGTTTTTTCCGGGCAAGGTCATTAGTCATACGCCAGAGGCTCCTCGACAGGGAATCGAACCCCGGTCTCCCGCGCGACAGGCAGGTATACTAACCACTATACTATCGAGGAGCACAACGCGGACACACCTTACCAACAATAATAAAGTCTTCTTTAAAATACAAGTCCATATCAAAAGAGGCCGTGGAAAACGTGTAGTATTATTTGATACACATATATATGGGTGGCCTGAAAAGTTTCCGGCCTAACAAACATACAGTGTAAAACTAACCGCCGACGAGTCAGCACGTGCGCCTCTGGCTCGTGATCCGTACCATCAGATCAATTGTGTAATCCGTTTAGGGTATCTTAAGTAAACACAAGATACCCTAATTGCACTATCAGTTAGCGCGTCAACTCTTCTGTGGCATCCGAAGTAAACAAACGGATCACCACAAACGCGTCCGAGTGTACTGCAGTAATATATATGGGATTCGCCCCATAGTGTGAAAATTGTGTGAAAGTGCACAGTGCGGAAAAACTCATATCCTTTCCTTTCCTTGTGTCTGTTTTCCTCTTTTTCGCACCTCTGTTGCGTCCCTCAGGCATCGATACTCACGATTGATTTATAATCTTTGGAGGGTTTTTTGTGTTTTGAGTGGCGTAATATTCGTCACGAAAGGGATGTGTAGTGGTTGATTTTGCTTATCTATCGCTGGGTCCAATTAGCATACTTTTCTGAGGCGGTATTGTTTTTCTGTATCAGGCCATTTCAATGGAACGGGAATTTCACGTCGATCTGTGTAACATTCGCGGCCTAAGATGCAATTCCTCTTCTGTGTCTGCCCATGTCGGTAACCAGAAACCAGCAATCCTTGCACTTAGCGAGACTCAGGCAATAACTAATACAGATATTTCCGATTTTACTATACTCAGTTATAACCTAGTGTCTTTGTTCTTTCCACATCGTGGTCTAGCTACATACATATGAAGTGATATTGCTTATCAGCTTCTGCCACAATATGGCGTCTGTCCCAATCCAGAATTTAATTTATGGTGGCTAAAACTTCACGTTCGTAAGCATATCATACATTACTGCTTTTTTTACAGAAGCCCTAATTTGGATAGAAACGCATCCTTTAACGAATTTGATGCTTTATCGGATTCCATCGATGATATCTTAACCCTATATGCCCATACTAAAATCGTTATTGCGGGTGATTTTAATGTGCATAACACTCAGTGGCTTCGTCACCCTGAACACACTACACCTGAGGGTCAGTATGTTCAGCTCTTTGCTGAGTCAAATAATTTGACTCAACTCGTCAATGAGCCAACATGGGTACCGGATATAGATGGCCATTCCGCCAACACACTGGACCTGTTTCTCACCTCCCACCCAGACAAATATACAATTGAAGTTTCTTCGCCTTGGGCGCTTCAGACCACTGTGTCGTACCAGCTAAATTTGCTCTAACCAACAGCAACGCTTACGAGAAAACTCCCAAAAGAACAGTATGGTTCTATGAGAAAGCCAACTGGAAAAGTCTGAACGACCTTTGGGGGAAGTTAAATTGGTCGTTATTTTTTCGCAATAATGATGTTGACTCTATAGCGAATGCATTGACGGGCACGATTCTGTTTGGCATGCGAACCTCTATTCCACACAGAGTAAAAAGCATCAAACACAAGAGAGGTGCAGAGAAGTCATTAAGGCTAAAGAGTTAAGCTTCCGGTTATATAAATCAAACAATACTGAGGAAAACCACAAAAGATTTAAGAGAGCCAGAAATGACTGGCATGCGCATATTCAACGCGCTAAGTTCTTGCATAACCAGAGCGTGAGACAAAAAATGCTACACTCTCCCTCAAGTAGTAGAAACTTCTGGACATTTATGAAGAACATCCAAAACTCGGTTTTCTCATCCATTCCATCGTTAATAGTCGATGAGAGACCAGTCACCAGTGCAATAGAGTAAGTGAATTTACTTGCTTCACATTTTGCTACCAACTCAACGCTGCCGGATACCACATCGGCTCCACCTCAGCTTGAGCAGAAGCAGCACACCATGTGCCAGATTCGCTCCCGAACACGTACTGTTGCACGCCCACTCAAGGGACTAAACGCAAAGAAATCCGCTGGTCCTGATGGCATTCCCTCAATTCTCTTAAAGAAATGTTCCTCTTCACTCTCTAAACCACTGCGGAAACTCTTCCATTTGCCTTACTCTACTGGCCGTTTCCCACATAGATCGAAGTTAGCGAACATTCAGCCAATTCCCAAAAAGGGTGACAAATCTCCCTCTCTTCTTATCGACACATATCACTAATTTCTATTCTCTTGAAGGTAATTGAATCACCGAATAACCGTCAACTTTCGAAATATCTGGAATCAAATGACCTCCTCAATGACCGTCAATATGGCTTTCGTAGCAACAGGTCCACAGGAGATTTGTTGGCGTACCTTGCCGAAAAGTGAAGCCATTCCATCCACTACTTCGGCGAAAGCAAGGTTGTTGCACTGGATATCTCGAAAGCCTTCGACAGAGTTTGGCATCCAGCCCTTTTATCAAAATTACATTCATATGGAGTGGACAATTCCCTAAACCAATGGATAAGAGACTATTTTTCTGGCCTTTCAATCCAAGTGGTTCTTGATAGTGTCAAATCTGTCTCCCATCAAATCAATGCAGGTGTCCCCCAAGGTTCTGTGCTCTCACCTACTCTCTTCCTCATCTTTATAAATGATCTCTTGTCCATTACCCACAACTCGATCCACTTGTTAGCCGATGATAGCACATTGAGTTTCTTATACTCATACCAACATTCCCGGCCAAACTCTTCGAACGACAATATCAATCAGCAGGTTATGCTTAATAGACTGAATTCCGATCTCGATAAGATATATCAATGGGGATTATCAAACCGGGTAGTGTTCAATGCCTTAAAAACTCAGTGCTGTCTCTTGTCGTCAAAGGCGAACCCCAAAGTAATAATGTCGATGAATGGCGCTTCCATTGACGAAGCCAAGGATCTATCAATCCTCGGCACTCGAATTAATTCGACTCTTAATTGAAGCGACCACATTTTTGACGCTGCGAAAAGTACAGCCAAATGTATGAGGTTCCTTAAGAGATGCAAAAGATATTTCACTCCATCCAACCTGACCATTATTTACAAGGCGTATATTCGTCGATAGTATAGCTGTTAGTATACCCGTCTGTCACTCGGGAGACCGGGGTTCGATTCCCCGTCGGGGAGCCTCTGGCGCAAGACTAATGACCTTGCCCGGAAAAAAAAAAAGCAAATCATTATGGGAAATTTAACAAGGCCAAGACCGGTTCCTGGTTGTAGTGCCGATGATGATGATGATATTCGTCCCAAAGTGGAGTTCAACTCCCATATTTGGTCAGTTTTATCCAAAACTGCACTACACGTGCTCGATAGGATGCAAAAACGAGCAGTGAAACTTATTGGGAACCCAGCTGTGAGTCGATCAATTCCGTCGTTAGAACATAGGCACAACGTATTGTGTCTATCTCTCTTCTTCCTATTCTCCTACTAGCCAATTCTGGCTGCTTTTGGTCAATCGCTAGTTTCAAACAGTCCCCTGGCGGACGGGCCGAATTTAGTGTTTGGCCATGGAAATAGCTAACTATAGAATGTTATTTCCCAATCCAAGTAAATGTGCAGCGAAATCTTATTGCCCGGTAGGTCTGGTTGGGCCACGGTTTAATTCGGTATATCGCATTTTGACTACGATCGTTTCCGCACTATATTGGTGTATTTGACTCATTTATCATCTTCATTTAAGGAACAGGTTACTTCCGTTCCGTTCGACCAAAGTTTCATCTGGCATACAAATTCGATTCATTTTGCTTTTTGCATTAATTCGTTTAGCCCCCAAATATCGAAGGCTATTTTTTTAATTCAGCTCCATAGAAATGGCTTTAAACAGTTTTCTGATCGATTTTTAGAACCCGGTGGATGTTACGTATTCTCACGTGCCTCTCTAGTTCGATCGTTTTCATGATTTTGTCGACATTTTCAATAACAGGATTATCTGTGCGAGGTGCTTTTCGAAAGGTGACTTTTCCAATGAGCACAAGTCGACATTTTTTGCCTAGAATATACTAAGGTACCCCAAATGCATCTTGCCTATTAAAAATTCGTACCTAATGTATATCACTTGCCTATCAACAATTCGACTGTACTCAGTGTGCTACTTCGAAAAAAAAATCCATAAATGCAAAAGGTCCCAAAGCAAATCCTCCATCTCGACATATAAACACTTTTCGAGATATGTAGTTAGCTACAGCTGGTCCCTCAAGCCTGTGGTTATTAAAAGCTGCGCGAGGAATAAAGATGATCCGTTTTAGCAAAGTAGAAGCAACCACCCACAGCGCCATTTTGAAATGCACACCCTGCTCAGTGACACCGTTCCAGCGGCAGCTACAGGATTCGAATACCAACAACCGGCTCATCGACACTTGACACTTTTCAATTTATGGCTCAATCAGTCGCCTGTGTTCTTATTTATTATTTAACCGAAACCAGCGTCTCCATTCATTTTATATAAAAAGAGAATGTTTGTTGTCCTCAGCAGATGAGACTACTACTCAATGCGCCGCAGATATCCCAGCGCAATACGAGAAGCAGGGTGGAATGCAAAGCGAAATCCGAGAATCGAATAAAGTTTTCAATTTACAACAGATCGGTCGGAAACAATGGCGTCCCCCTTCAATTCATAATTTGTCACCATTTTTAAAAATTCATCGCGCACACAAACAGAAAATGCCAACCGCAAATAAACGCGTTCCCGCATGCATAAATAAAAGTACCCCTCGAAAGGATACAGGACGACAAAATAAAGGAACACCAAACCGCCAATTGTACTTGTAGCCCCCCTCCTTTGAAGAAGTCCTTTCCAATACCACTGGCGCACACACATAACTCATCAAAGATGCATGTGCAGGGACACATCCAATGGCAACTAACCGCAAATAAGGATTTTACAATTTTCCATTTTCCATTCTTTTCGTGGCGCGCGGAAGCCGCAGTTGGATATGCAAATGAGCGGAACGGGCACCCTCCTTGAAACCCTGTTATTGTATTTACTCAAGGGTTAGCAAAGGAACATCTGAGACAGGAGCCGAGCGTGCAGGGACGCGCAGCTGACAACACCGGGCGAAGTGAGAAATTTCGAATTCAAATTCTCAAATTTTCCTCTATTCAAGGATTTGATGGAAGCAAAAAACGTTACCTTATCACTAACGCTAGTCTTTGTTGCTTGGTTGCGATATTCCCGTTGCACTCTGCAATTATTCTAACAATTTGCAGGAATAATAATAATAATAATAGCCCAATAGGCCGTGTGGGTGAAAGTGCTTAAGTGGCTGACAGTCGCCCCCAGTACTCCTTTCTGTTCTTTTGTTTTACTTCCCATGGGCGCTACGCTACATTCAAGGACCACACATACCAGCCTTTGTTCGATTAATTTCCAATCAAAATATTTTTCATTATTTTATGGGTTCCGGGCTCGTAAATTCTTCGCTCTCGACAGGACCTTTTGGCATGTTTTATCCCCTAGCTCGGGTGACGACTATTGTGTCCTTCACGGTGATTATGTGACATGTATTGTGCCCTGTAATGTGTCCTTAGCTGAGTTTACATTTGACTGTTAACGATCGCACTTGACGTGATGCAGGTTCTGGCCCGACGGGAGACATTCTGGTCGCGAGCGTAGGGTCTGATGATCACTTAACGATTTCTCACGCTTGTTTGTCCACAGGTCGGAGACAAGATTATAACTTCGGGAAGAAAAGAAAGGCGCAGCCAGAGAGGCTACGATAGAACGAGATGTAGGTAGTTGGGTGTGCCTGTATCAGACTTTGGTCATGATAGATCAATTCCTTATCGATATTGTCCTACAAGCATGGCCACATGCTGTGCGGGAGGTGAGCTGCAGAGACTGTGAATTACCTGCTGCTTTAGAATCAGACATTTCTAATTGCTGTTCGAGGATGTTTAGGGAAGAGATTTTGGGAAAATTTCTGAATACCGGTGAATGCAAGTCATTGAAATTGTCTTTTCCGCGCCCATTGTGTGCTGTACGATCAGACACAGTGTAGCCATTGTTCAGTTGATGGGTATACGTAGGCAGGGAATAATAGACTGTGAGTCGCCGGTGTAGTGATCGTGAATCACGCGGTTTAGGTGTTGATTTCCCTCGAAATGTGGACAATCAACTGTCGTCGTGGGATCAACCGATGTGCGTATCGGAGATACTTGCGATTAGACAAGTTCTTTTGTTTTCTTTTTTTGAGGTTCGTGGATATTTACAAAACTAAGAGTTTTGAAATTAATCGGAGAGTTGTTTTGGTTTGGTCAATGTAAATATAGATATGTGCGAAGAGAGGGTGTCTTGAATACTTAGCCTGCATTACGAAAAGGTGTTTTTATAAGTTTCCTTATTCATTTTTCGCTTAAGCCGGCTTTGTGTCAGCCATCAAGTGGTCATACATATATGCTAGACAAACTGTCTTCCGTGGTGAATTAAAAATCATTATAAGGCTTCTTAGTGACTTTTTTTTACTTAGGTCAGAAAAAAGACAACTGATTTGCTCCTAACAGTTACTGAAAAGGCGATATCTGACTTGAAAAAATATGGATAAATTGTAAAATTGATTTCCTTAAGGTTGAGCAAGAACACGTCTCAGGAGCTGAGAGGAAGGCTACGGGGCGCAGGAGACTTGTAAGTGAAATTATAGGAACGTATTTATTTCTGTAAAAATTATGGGATTAGGAATTAATTTCAGAAAGTGCTGCAATAGAAACCATTACTCTTCTCTTCGTCTATGATATATTATTGTATTCAAATGCGCTATTGTTGTGTTAGTTAACAACTTGATTATTCTTGCGAAATTGTCCCGCGTTAAGGAAAATGGAATTACGTTGAAGATGTTTTGAGCTTGGGTGTGCCGCAACTGGCAAGTGGAACCTTACCCCTCTTCTTCCGGTTTAGGAAATCAAATTGTACACTCTTAAGCAAACACCTTCGTTTCTTCGTCCCTTTATCATTTAAGGATTACACAAAATCACTTTTGTGCGTAAGCGGTACAATCAAATGTTTGGTAAGATGTTGACTTTTTTTTTCTGTTGCTGTTTAGTATATTAAAGTTCAGGAGATGATATATGTGTAAGGTTAAAATATTTATAGTCTTGTTATAGGTGTGTAAACCGTTGAATATTGTTATCAGGCATATTGTATAATACAGAATAATTTTATAACAGTTGAGGTACAGAGGTTACCCATTTAAATTTTTTTTTTGGTAAAGTTTCAAATACATCTGTTGGTCATAAATACCTTCATTGATTTAATCATAAGAGTTGTCTTCAATAAATAACGGGCATTTTTTTCTTAAAGAATTTTTTTTTAAATTAATCAATTTCATTATCTTCAAAGTAAATCCCTTCAGATATAACGCACACATTTCAATCTTTCCAATTTTGGAAACCGGAATCAACTGGAATTCTAGACTGTTTCTATCGCATCAATAGTGGTACGAGGGTTGCCTCTTACGTTTCGGGATTTGGCAACCCAAGTGTTGCAATCCGGCAATTGACAGCTCTGTCGTAAAGTTGGACATTTTTGAGGTTATACGCACTGAGAACGTTTTGACATACGAGCGCTATTTGTGTTGTTTACAGTAACTTAAAAGATTCATCTCGGCCCAAAAATGGAATTTTCGTGCAATTATTTTTTACAACTTTCGGCGTGGATTAACTCAGCAACAGTGCATGGATGAACTTAATTCAATTTTTGGCGATGAAGCTCCATCAAGGACCAGTGTTTATCGATGGTATGGTGAATTCAATCGTGGTCGTAGTTCACTCCAAGATGAATTTCGTGAAGGTCGTCCAAAATCAGTTGTTGTTCCGGAAACCATTGATGCTGTGCGCGAACTGATATTGGAAGATCGTCATGTGACCTATCGTGAGATTGAGACAACCTTAGGCGTTAGTGGGACCAGCATACATTCAATATTGCATAAACATTTGAGTGTCAAAAAACTTTGTTCGCGTTTGATCCCACACAATTTGTCAATCGCCCAAAAAAAGGCTCGTGTCAATTGGTCGAAAGAAATGCTCAAAAAATACGCCCGCGGTGCTTCGAAACACGTCGATGACATCGTGACAGGTGATGAATCGTGGATTTGCGCGTATGAGCCCGAAAGTAAACAGCAGTGGACTGTCTGGTTGTTCGCACACGAAGCACTTCCAAGCAAATGGTCGCCTGTTTTTTCGGAAAAACTGGACATGTCGCAACCGTACCACTAGAACAACGCAGAACAGCCAATTCTGAGTGGTACACAACCATTTGTTTGCCAGTTGTCTTCCAAGAAATCAGGAAAACCAACCGCCGAAGACGGATCACTCTTCACCACGACAATGCGAGCTCTCACACATCGGCTGCGACAACTGCATTTTTGAGCACCCAAAACATCGATTTGATGGGTCATCCGCCGTATAGTCCTGACTTGGCACCGAATAACTTCTTTTTATTCCCGTACGTAAAAAACAAACTGAGAGGTCAACGTTTTTCGACACCTGAAGAAGCGGTTGCTGCATTCAGAATGCATGTGTTGGAGATACACATCGGCTGCGACAACTGCATTTTTGAGCACCCAAAACATCGATTTGATGGGTCATCCGCCGTATAGTCCTGACTTGGCACCGAATGACTTCTTTTTATTCCCGTACGTAAAAAACAAACTGAGAGGTCAACGTTTTTCGACACCTGAAGAAGCGGTTGCTGCATTCAGAATGCATGTGTTGGAGATACCTCAATCAGAGTGGCAAAAGTGCTTCGACAATTGGTTCAAACGCATGCAAAAGTGTATAGATCTTCATGGGGAATATTTTGAAAAACAATAAAGTGATTTTCGATGATCAATATTTGTTTTTGTTCTCTAATCCCGAAATATAAAAGGCAACCCTCGTACAACATAGTCTATACGAATACGATGGATATAAGGTCCTGTTATTAAATTCCTCAAAAATTTCAACATGCTCCCTCAAAAAGTATCAAAAGATCTCTCGGCTGTTCGTCAATATATTTACCAGAAAATGACCTCTTCCAATAATGGCAAGATTTTTTGATCATAATCAGCCGTCTCTCCTACACCCCTCTAAGACTCTCAATACTCTCCACCTAACCATATGCTAAGTCCCTGCTCTAAAACGGAATCTATTCTATAAAATGCATATACCCTCCCTTTCGATATATATGCACTGACCGAAACCAACCCGTAGTATTCACAGTCAAGTACTATTCCCTTCCACCTTTAACGTTTTTCGTGATGACTGTGGTATATGCTTGGGTTCACCTTGCCGTGGTCCATCCAAAATAGGCTAGCCTCATCTTTTATTGCCATCTCTTCTTCTTCCAATCTAAGACCCAAAGTCTGTATACATCATTTGTTTCTATATACCACTTGCGTAACCTATCGTGTCATACGAACTTGCAATAGCAGCGGTTGATCACCTAACCCTAAACAATATCGTTGTTATTGGAAGTTGTCAGACGATCAATCTTTTTACACCTTACACCCCACTAGTTTCAAGGTATACTCTTTATAGAGGGTCCCATCACCTCAAGCCTCCATCAAATAAGTATCTATATGACCCAAATCATACGGAGAGGCAACTTGACCTTGTGTTTATAACGAACCCATATAATTCCTCAGTTGTCTTTAGTACTCACGCCCTCTCAACCGTCAACAGGTACTACTCCCGATTCTCGTATCTCTTTATCGTGACAGCTTAGCCTGACTCTCACCACCTCACGTCAAATTTACCTACAACGTCCATAAATCTAACTTTCTTAGCAGAATCACATTCTGCTTTGATCATCAAAAGGTAGAAGAAGATACCGCCACTCTCTATAAGGAAGTCTGCAATGCCATTTCCCTATATGTCCCTTATTGTCGACATAGGATATCAGTTTCATCGCCTCCATGGTTTAACCACAAACTTGGCACTCTTCGGAACAAGAGGAATAATTTGTGGAACATTTTCCTAAGAACACGTTCCTTTCTGGACTACTCCAACTATCTCGGTTCCTTTTATAAAATCACCGAGCATTATAACTCCCTCTACTACAATTTTGTCATAAAAACACAAAACTCTACTACAATTATCTAACAAACACAGAAGCAACCGACTCCCAAACTACTAACAATCTTTTCGCTTCTTTCCTCAAAATATCCTTCATGGACAACGTTTTCGAGCCTTACTCGTCTTGCTTCAAAGACCTGCCCGAATTCTCCCTTAGCCCCTTCATATCTCAACTTATTCAGCATCACTTAGTTGAAGCAAAATTAAACTTACTTAATACGAGTTCAGCCATGAATCTGATGGGCTTCTGGGTGTCCTTTCCAACAAAATATACCTCTTCTCTTACTCTCTCACTCTCAAACATGTATAAATGTAGGTGTCTTCCCAAGTATTTAGAAATCTTCTTTTGTCACCCCCATACGTTAAAAGGGGCGTAAAACGGTATTAGTAACTACCATCCCATCGCCAGACTGTCACATATTCCAAAACTCTTCGAAGGCATTCTCTACAACGAGTTCTGTTTGAAAGCAATCCGTGACTCTGGCGTTACAATTAGAGGGACTATTGTCACCAAGTCCACCCAGATACTTGCCTACGCAGATGACATCGACATCAACGGTAGATCCGATTCGGCTGAACAGGATTCCTTCTCCCAGATCGAGCAGACGGCACAAAACTGGGACTGCACATTAATGAGAGGAAGACTAAGTACATGGTGGCAACTTCTGCGAAGAGAAGACCTAACGTTGGTCAAACTATCAGGGTAAGGGAGCACGAATTTGAAGTAGTGCAATCCTTTAACTACCTTGGGTTAATAGCATCAGCCGATAACAATACGGAAAAGGGAATACGCGAACGGCTGATCAAATCCAACAAAGCTTACTATGGTCTATCAAGGCTCTTTAAATCCCGAAATTTATCCAGAACATCCAAGCTAGTACTGTACAAGACCATAGGCTTACCAGTGCTCATGTATGGATCCGAGACGTGGGTGCTCAATAAAAGGCACTCTGAAGACTTAGCCGCGTTCGAGAGGAAGGTCTTAAGGAGAATTGTTGGCCCCGTATGTGAGGGAGGACGATTCTGGAGACGCTACAACAATGAGTTGTACGCGATCTACCTTGAAGCTAATGTTGTAAAAAAAAAATTAAGCTCGGTAGACGCCGGTGCGTGGGACACCTAGGACGAATGAGCGCAGAGGAGTCTGTCTGGAAAGTTCCTTGTGGCAGGATGTATGGAAGGAGACAGCGCGGCAGACCTTGTCTGCGATGGAGGGATGGCGTAGACCGGGAGCCCCAGAGCCTGGGAGTGCCAAACTGGATGGCGTCGGCTCGAAATCGGGTTCCGGTTGTAGTGCCGATGATGATGATGATGATGATGATGATGATGATGATGATGATGATGATGATGATGATGATGATGATGATGATGATGATGATGATGATGATGATATTACCCCTTAAACCAAATTCGGCACAGTCTTTCTTTTAAGGCTCATATCCATCCATATCACGTAACTTTTTAGCAGATTGAGCTAAGTTCTTCCATTACAAAAATAGAAAACAAAAAATAACGAACTTTTTTTTTCACTCCATGTTGGAATTTGTTAATAAAATTACGATCAAGCCAAAGGAATAAATCATAACATTTACAGAAGTTATTCAAAATTACTATTTGCCAACCTATTAAAACAATATTTCCATGAGAGCCGTTTCGATATACTGCGTCTATTCAAGCAATATTACTATAGCTGCACCAACCTTTCCCTAATGTCTATCTTGTTTTTTACACTAACGCGCACTCAAAAGGGTATTTTAGAGCGCCCATAAAAATCAGAGCAGAGTGCGAGGGAAAGAAGGGAAGTGGATAGGGAAAGGAGGTTAAGACATTGGCCTTAAATGCCTGGACATTACCACGACGAGGAAACACATGATTAGGTAAGGCTTTCCACATTCGTGTGATTCGGCTAAAGAATAACTCTCTATGTTTATTTGTGCGCCTGAAGTTGACTTGCAACGTGAATTGATGCGCATTCTCAGATTAATGGGTATTGCGAGTAGATATCTGAAGAGGGGGAACACATTTAGCAAGTTCAGTTGAAGAACGACCGTAATAATACCAATAGAAAAGAGATAGGGATGATACGTTGCGCCTATTCGGTAATAAAACTTCGGGGTAGTGCATGACCATATTCTTTAAAGGTTATAGTGTGTGGAAGTTACCTTTTCAGCCACACTGTGGTTGCAGTTTTACTTGTGTTTTCATACCAGCTGTTATTTCGCCTCTGTTTTTTGTTATTTTTATTTTTTGTTGTTATTCCTTCCTCCGGGGTTCGATTCCCCGCCGGGGAGCCCCTGGCGCAAGACTAATGACATTGCCCGGAAAAAAACAAATCATTATGGAAAATTTAACAAGCCTCAGGACTTGCTAAATAAGGCCAAGACCGGTTCCCGGTTGTAGTGCCGATGATGATGATGATGATATGATGATGATGATTCCTTCATCCAGCTTAAGAGTGTTATTGAATTTTAATTACCTTACACTAGAACTTACTGTTCCTTCGTGGACGCTTTAAGCTAAACATAACTTGACTATTGTCGTGTATTTTGCCTTTCGGTGACAGAACTTTGTTTGGTTTTTTATTGTTTAAGGCGTGTTATCAGAAAGGTACAAGACGACAACATGACCGGATCATCCCTGAACGGGGTCACACAAGTGCTCGCGTATGCGGATGACATCGCCGTTCTGGGCGATAATCTCGAAACTATAAGTAAACACTGTGAAATCATCATGCAAACAGCAGAAGAGGTGGGCCTAGAAATAAACGAAGACAAAACAAAATACATGATTACGACGAGAGCAGGTGGACCTCAGAGAACACATATAAACGCCAGGGGCAAAATATTTGAAAATGTCAAAGAATTTAAATATCTGGGAACGATACTGACGACCAGAAACGAAACTTCAAAGGAAATTAACAAAAGACTACATTCCGGCAACGCTAGTTGGCATGCAGCCAGTAAACTATTAAAATCCAAACTGATATCACGTAATATAAAGCTCCGTGTCTATAGAACCATAATCATTCAGATTGCTCTATACGGATGCAAAATATGGGCTCTCACAAAACGGGAAGAGAACACGCGTATGCGAGAATAAAGTTTTAAGTTTTAAGGGGTATATTTGGCGGTAAATATGACGAGGAGTCAGGACAATGGAAGAAACTCCACAACCACGAATTGGAAGAGCTATACCGCAAACCTACAATAGTGAGAGTAATCAAGTCGCGAAGATTAAGATGGGCCGGACACGTAGCGCGAATGGGCAGCGATAGGACCGTGCATAGAATTCTTGACGGTAAACTAACGGGGAAGAGACCGACAGGACGGCCGCGACGGAGATGGGAGGACAATGTTAGATTGGACCTGGAGGAGATCGAACGTGGAAGGAGAGCGCACATGACAGGGAACAATGGCGGAACCGAGTCGGTGAGGTCATGAACTTCCGGGTTCTTACAGGCCAGTAAATAATAATAAAAAAATTGTTTAACGTGAGTATTTCAATAACAAAGAA
Source organism: Microdon myrmicae (assembly GCA_963931805.1). Taxonomy (NCBI): domain Eukaryota; kingdom Metazoa; phylum Arthropoda; class Insecta; order Diptera; family Syrphidae; genus Microdon; species Microdon myrmicae. The sequence continues at coordinate 3,112,117 of OZ007497.1, read as the reverse complement.
AAACTAAAAAAACGTTGTGCCAGTTTTGTTTTTTTAAACTTAAATTTCACTAACATCTAATTTTTTTTTAAATTGCTTAAAAGCCTTAACTCAACTTAACTTAAATCTTACTCTACCTTAATCCTAGAGAAAGTCAAGAGCCGGTTGCTACCTTACTATGTCACATCATCTCGAATGCATGATATGTCATTCGTTTTCATAGACTCTAAGCACCACTAACACTACTTTGACGAATTTTATTTTGGTCTTGATCGAATGCCAATGAAGTGCGTAACAAGGAAAATACAATGAACACTGGAGCGAATGCCGTCACTAATAAAGCACGGAAATTGTTTTTGAATTTTTATTTTATTTCCTAGCACAAATTGTTTTTATTGTTTCACAATAACGAATTCTTGATGAGGTGAATGTCACGAAAAATAATTCACTAGTCACTTAGAAATAGCATCTCATAGTTTTAAATAAGGCCTGGTCTTAAGGACATAATATCAGCAATGTTTTAGGAAAACACAAGTTATACAGTTAAAGGTTTTAACAAGGTTAAAGCACGCTAACGAAACACAAGCTCCTCCTCGAGTAGACTTCCTCGCAGTTCGACTGTCTATTTTCCACAAAATTCTGGTTCCCCATCGGCAAGGGAAATCTTCCCAGCGCATCTCTGCACAGAATTTCCCATCCTGTGTGCTAACAGAATTTCCCAAAGTATCTGTTAGCTGCATTACCCATAGTCTCTGTAAAAAAGGAGAAATCTTCCTCATGATCATTATCATCATTAGTTGCTGGTGGTCGGTATCTTGTCCCTTTGTCTGTTGATGGGATGCCGCCGCTTATTCTCCGATCATTCTTTGGTTTATTTGTAGTACACATCTGGCATGTGGACAAAGGATCGAATGCACTTCGGATGGGTACACGGACTATGGGATGTAAGGTTTTGTTTGCCTTTCTACTCATAAACATCTATCAGGGATAGTGTTTAGAGTTTATGGTTGCTCGACTACTAATCAGCTGCGCAACGATTCGTTTTGTTTGCGCAAGTGTGCCTTAGCATTCGAGTCATGCCAGGGGTTTAGGTGTTAATTTTCATTAGCCACCAGGATAGGCATCCGTTGTTCGGTTTATTTACCGACAATTGTATTTCGTGGGAAATATCGCGTTGATGCTTAGGATGGGTTATCGATTTACATGCGACGCTTTCCTGCATTAGCGCATTGTTTAGATGCGAACCTTTGCTGCCCTTTTGAAATTGTTCTTGCATACGATGTATGGATGTGTTGAACTCGATATTGGAAGGTTTCGAACGTTAAGTTTCTTGGTTTTTGATATCGGGTTCAACGTTGTTGCAATTTCATATAACCTTTGTTACAGGTATGGTAATGACTATTGGGACACGTGTCTGTGGGCATGTTGTGTTCTGTAGGGGTTAGTTTCAGGGCGCGAGTCTCCTGATCCTTAAAAGGACAAGGCGATCTCTTAAAACAGACCGCTCCTGAAATCTTGTCCTACAAGGGGTCGTAAACCGTGCTTCCTCTTATCCAGAGGGAAGAGTAACGTCCTTATGGTTTGGCCTCAGTCTTCGCAGTCCGCTGGTTTCCGTGGGAGCCAGGTGATACTCCAGATCTTCAGAAGTATTCTCTTTGAGGGAGTACCTATACTTTACTCACCAGAAAAATTAAAAGAAGGCTCGTTTTTCCTTTTAGTATTTTATTTAATTTGAACTTCGCCCTTCTCCAGGATATTTTCCTTCAGGGACAACGGACGATATTTAACTGCGGCCCGGAGATCACTATACTATTCCTTTATAAAGGAAAAGGAATCGAAAATTGTATCCCAAAGATACACATTTTCGTGCAACAATCTCGATTTTCAATACATTTCGTGCGATGCTCAATGTTTGTTTTAGATAAGATTCAGTTTTCTGAATCTTCATCAATCTATTTGCATGTGAGGATTTGAAATGGTATTTGGGTATTGTTTGCTTGTGGCAAATTCGAACATCTGGTGTGATTTGCCATGGATTTGGTTTGTTTAATTTTCTACGGAAATTACCAGATTGAAATGTATTTCTGGATTTTGAATTGAGATTATGCCGTGGGGCAAATGCAAAGCGATAAACGAATATTTTGATTCGTTTATTGCGAATTTTGGATTTGGTTTTGGTTTTTCAGGATTTTGATAGGATTTAATGTTTTGGTATCATATCATATCAAGGTACCGAAATGCCTCTGGTGGATCAAATCCATCGAGGCGAACTCTCTCATAAAACATCATCATCAGCATCGGCACTACAACCGGGATCCGGTGTAGGGCTTATTTAGCAAGTCTCTCCACCGCTATTCGGGCCTTATCAGAGACTTGTTAAATTGTCCATAATAATTTGTTTTTCCGGGCAAGGTTATTAGCCTTGCGCCGTTCATAAAACATTATATTTGGGTAATATGCCCCAAAAATTAAATCGTTGGATGGACTAATTGCTATCACAACATGACTTCTGATCAATTAGATCATAAAATTATCTATCCTGTTTATGTTGGCTCTATTGCATAAAGCTTCATTGGGATAGTATTTCTTGTCGTCGGATTCTGGAGTCCGGTATAAACCAAGGCAAATTTTGAGACATTGCCTTTCGAAAACCCGAATCTTCTCCATTAGATGTGGAGCTACCATACATTGAACCACATTGGGCATCCATAGGTGATCATAGGCCTCATGAGAGCCATGTACCATACGACTTTAACTCGATTGCCAAATTTGCTACTGTGAAATAGCCTTCTTGTCATTGCAAAAATTCTCTTTAGTGTGGCCAATGCAGCCTCGATGTGTATTTTAAAGTATAGGTATTGGTCCAGCCAAAAGCCCAGGTATTTGACTACATTTTTCGTCTCTATTATCTGCCCTAGGATAACGAATTTTCGCCAATTTTTCCAGGATAGTTTTACATTTCCGGACATTGATTTTGACTTTCCAATCGTCGCAGTAGCGCTGAACTTCGTTGACGTCCCGCTGCAATTGGCTGTTAATGATCTCGATATTCGGGGCCGATCTATAGATTATGAGATCGTCTGCATACGCAATGGCTTGACGAAGAGTGCCTATTAAATCGCTAGTGTATATGCTGAAAAGCATAGGAGATAGTACCGCTTCCTGTAGCAGGCCATTCTTTATTTTAAAAACAACGTTGGATGTCACGTTGCCGCTTTTGAGAATAAATTGTCTATCCTTTAACATGGTATAAAACATATAAGGTAAGGATTTATGAATGCCTAGTCTGGGTGGAAGAAGAGTGCACAGGCCAGGGAGCGATGGCACAGCCGAGTCGGTGAGGCCATGAACTTCCGGGGTCTTATAGGCCAATAAATAGTATAGTAGGCTGGGTAACTTGTAAAATCAGATTATTGCAACTCCCACTTAACTGTAATATGTCGCGAACTATCGCTCTCAAGGCATAAGTAACACACAATCGTCCACAACCATAAAAACAAAATACATTACTAGAGTAAGAGTCGCTTTTTTGAAATTTTCTGGTAATCTGCGAATTATGCCAACCTATGAGAAAATGACGTTATATTCTACAATCATTTCAAAATTAACACATTTCATACTCTCATATAACGTAGAACAAATGTAGGAAGTTATAGAGAATATATATCATGGGAAAATAAACCTCTCATAGATTTCAAATTACTCTCGCCCCAGTACGTCTTTTTTCCAACGGAGTTATCATAAACTAGCTATGGCTTCTCTTTACGTCAAACAATAATTGAAGACGAAACCAAAAATGAGAAAAACACCACATCACATTAGTGATCAAAGCTATAGAATATAGTAGAGGGCGTTACGAATTTAATTAACAAGGCGAGTTAACTAATGTTTCCTTTTCTGGCTTCGCTTTTCCAAAGTGTCTAAATAGGTGACTTTGTTTATGAATTAATTCTCACGTTTGCATCTTGATTTTGATTTGTTGTTTTGAAACTTAGCTTAGAACACTGATGACGGAAAATGTAAATTGTGTTGTCAAAGTGAAATCCAACTGTCTGTGGTTAATAATATTGAATATATAATCCGAAACAATTTTCGAAAAGGTTTGCGTTCATGTATTCATGTTCCGCTTAGTTTTGATGCACACGCGTCAAACCTCATGGAAGGCGTGGAGGGGCATAAATTTGAATGCCTAATGGAAAACGCATAAATATCCGTCAGATGACGGTTCGCAAGGGGCTATGGTTGATCATTAATATTGTTGTATACTTTGGATGCCGTGAGAACAAGCATCCGTTTATCGATTGTTAAAAACGACGAATCGACAAATGCTGAAGCAAACTTTGACATTTTGAAAACAGTTGCTGTATGAAGAAGATTGGTAGCACAAAAGATCCGATTTTACATCCAATTGTTTTGTATTTAATACGTAAATGTGCTTTAAGAAAACCATTGACGATAGCACATTATTATCTACTTTAGTTATTAAATTGCTTGTCAATTTTAGACCTGGTGCAGTGGATTCCATTCAATCATTTAAGATAGAAATAATATGTATTCAGAAATTCATTTCTAGTCCAATTGCAATTATTAAATTATTTTTTGACCACAATTTGTCGTACCACGACACATTCGTGAAAAAGTACTAGCGTGCATCTTGTGAATTAATAATACTTAAATTTATCATCCAAGTTCTTATATTAAATACAAATCACAATATATAAATAATTTTACGAGGAAGATGTGATCACAAAACTTAACACTGATCATTAGATATGTTAGATAACAGATATGTTATATAAGTAAGTTTAGTTACTCATGTTATATCAGGTGTACAAATAAGTTTCTATTTGGCAAAAGATGGCCACACCAGAAAATTATGTAGAAACTATCAGATGTGATAACAACATCTAATGACCTTGCCCAGAAAAAATAAATCATTATGGAAAATTTAACAAGCCTCAGGACTTGCTAAATAAGACCAAGACCGGCTCCCGGTTGTAGTGCCGTTGATGATGATGATAACAACATAACCTCAAAATATTAGTGACTTTGTATCAGCTTTACATAATTTTTTTCGTGCAAAAATGTCTAGTTTTGTGCCAAATAAGCGTCATTTGCGGGAACTTTCGATTTACTTTTTTAATTTGAAGAAATCTGCGGCTGAGGCGGATCGATTGCTCTGAGAAGCATATTGTGAGGTTACTTTAAGTGAGAGAAGTAGTCGTGAGTGGTTTCAAAAGTTAATAAACGGTGAGTTGGACGTGGAAGACAAAGAACGAAGTGGGGGGCCGAAAGTGTACGAAGACAAGGAATTGGAAGCGATATTGGAGGACGGTCCATCGGAAACGCAAAAAGAACTTCCACGATTAGATGTAACCCAAAAAGCAATTTCACATCGTTTAAAATCGTTAGGGAGGATTCAAAAACAAGATTTTTGCATCATATATCGGTTTTCCAATAGGGATTTGACAACTTTTTTTTATATAAAACGGAAACCATTTGAGATATTGTAGGCTTGAAGTACAATCAAAATATTTATGAATGGAACTCCACTTCGTTCATATGACCACCGCGGGCACGTTTGCAGCGGTCGATTCGTTGGACCCAATTTTCGATGACTCGGTCACACATTTCGGCCGTAACTGCCGCTATTTCGCGTTCGATGTTGGTTCTGAGCTCTTCCAACGTCGTTGCCTTGTTGGCATAGACCAATCACTTGACGTAGCCCCAAAGAAAATAGTCTAGGGGCGTTAAATCGCACGAACGAGGCGGCCAACCGACTGGCCCATTTCTTGAAATAACACACTCATCAAACTTACTCTTCAATAAATCGATTGTACCGTGCCCTGTGTGGCTTGTGGCACCGTCCTGCTGAAACCACATGTCGCCCAAGTCCATATCTTCCAATTCGGGCCAAAAATAATCGGTAATCATGGCGCGATAACGATGGCCATTTAGAGTAACGTGACGATCGTTATCGTAGACGAAAAAATATGGCCCACTGTCGCCGCCGGCATGCAAACCGCACCAAACAGTTATTTTTTGTGGATGAAGTGGTGATTCATGAAGCACATGTGGATTTTCACCCGACCAATAACGCACGTTTTGCTTATTGACGAACCCATTGAGCCAAAAATGAGCTTCGTCACTGAAGATGATTTTGCGATGACATTCATCATCTTGGCGCATCTTTTCCAGAGCCCAATCGGAGAACGTACGTCGCTTCAAATAGGCCATCGGCTTCAATTCTTGAGCCAGATTGATCTTGTATGGGTGTAAACCAAGATCCTTACGCAAAATTTGCCATAAAGTGGTCTTGGCGATTCCCAATTCTTGAGAACGGCGTAGAATTGACTGATTTGGATCGTTTGCTACGGACGCCTGAACGGCAGCGATATTTTCGACACTTCGACCAACCCGTTGTCTCACTGGCACGGCAACATCACATAACGAATATGTAGACTCAAAGTTTTGCACTAAACTTGTTATTGCCTGTCTACTAGGGCGAGAATTACGACCGAAAATTGGAGTTAACGCTCTTAAAGTTGCGGTCACCGACTCCAAATTTCGGTAGTAAATTTTTATAATTTGCAGACATTGTTCGTTCGTGTACTTAACTACATTAAACATTTTGAGTTTACTGAATAAATTGACAGTGACAGTTCGATGATTAGTGAAAGGGTGCGTTCACAAATTGAATTCAAAGTTGTCAAGTCCCTATTGGAAAACCCGATAGTCACTGGGGATGAAAAACGGATCCACTACGATAACCCAAAAGAAGAGAAAATCATGAAGACCACCTGGCCATGCTTTAACATCGACAGCAAAATCAAATATTCGTCGGAAAAAACTCATGCTGTGTATTTTGTGGGATCAGATTGGTGTCGGGTATTATGAATTGTTAAAATCGAGTGAAACCATCACTGGACTTCTCTACCGAACACAATTAACGAGACCGAACCAAGCACTCAAGGAAAAATGCGCCCATTACTACTCCAGACATGACAAAATTATTCTTCGACATGCTAATGCTCGTCCGCATGTTGCGGTGCCGGTGAAAAAATAATGGGGAAACACTTCATTGGGAAGTCCTACCCCACCCGCCGTATTCACCAGACACTGCCCCTTCTGATTATCACATATTTCGATCCATGGCACATAGTCTATCCGGGCAGCACTTTACAACATATGAAGATACCAAAAAATGGATCGATTCGTGGATATACTCAAAAGATGAAGAATTCTTCGGACGTCGAGAACACGTGGTCCATAATATGGACGTAAATCAAATGGATGCCAAAATGGTGCTTGGGAGAAGGCAAAATACAGACCTAAATCTAAAGGCTAAACGCCATAAAGCCACTAAAAACAAAGGATACATAGACGTTGAATGACAACAGCGACGACGAAGACAACGTCCATGGTGCCCAGTACTCAGGGGCTGGAAACCAATTCCAAGAACTAGCTGTCAGCGAAACAAATGCAGACGCCAGCAATCCGGTCGAGATCCTCCACAGACTCATCCATGAGATTAGTTTTAAAAAACATGAACTGGAAAAACAAATGGAGGAAGTTGTTAAACTTAAAAACAATTTGAGACAGAATGAGCGGAAAACGAAAATGGTACAACAACAACAGCAAGAACAAAGGCAACAGCAACCCACGAAGACAATGAAAACACGACAAGCTAAGGAAACTCAACAGCAGGAACCACATCAACAGCAGGAACCAAATCAGCAGGTGCCAGTCAAAAAAAGGAGGAAGTACCTCCTATCTACATTAGTTACATGGAAACAAAGGATCTCATAAAATCGGCTGAGTTGACATGCAAAACTGTTAAAATAAACCGGATAAATAATTTTAAGATAAGTTTAGCATGCGATGATTTAGAAGCCTATAGCAAAATCAAATCGGCATTGGGGAAATCGAAAAGCGAGTACTACATGTACACCCCTAAATCGGAGAAAACTGTCTCCATGCTTCTAAAAGGAGTTGGTCCTTCCTTTACTCCCGAAGAAGTGCTCGAAAAACTAAAAAGCTTCGAAAACGATACCTTGAAATTTACAGGTGTGAAACCATTTTCTACAGAAAATTCTAGAAATCGCAACCGTAAGTTGCCCTTCTTGATTGTGTCGCTAAGCCCCAATAGTAAAATTGATGGACTTATATATATTAAATACATCAATCACCAAACAATAAAGATGTCCGACCGTGTATTGCAGTGTATGCCCTGTCAACGCTTCGGCCATATGGCAGCGAATTGCAATATGCATTTCAGATGAGTCAAATGCCTTAATAAGCATATCATTGGAGAATACCCATTGGGCAAAGAACAGCTCCCGGATAGAAATAAACTGTCATGTGTCCTCTGTAACAGCTCAGGTCATCCTGCTAACTTTAGAGCTTGTCCTAAGTACCAGCAAATAAAATCAAAGTTGGAAGCCAGAAAGAAGCAAGTTGAAGACGAGAAACGGATGAAAACTCGCTCTTACAACAACTTCGTTGCACCAAATGTGTTATACGCTCATATGGCAGGTGGAGTAAAAAATGCACCAATCTTAGAACAATCACGCAATATCATTAAAACGCCTGCTCCAGAGGCACAAACTAACAGCTATATTACTTTCCATACAAGGACAGTTTGCTGCGTTTGATAAAAAATTCGAAATGATAAAAAAAAACTGATGGAACAAGTGGCTCGAACGGACATTATCTATTCGACCCTGTTTCCAGACGAACCCGCACTTTAATCATAACGTTCACTGCGGCTGAATTACCCCTAAGAATTATTGCTGTGAATGTTAATTCACTAATTCGCATGGAAAGAATGGATAATCTGAGCAATCTGCTGGAAGCTGAACGTCCAGAGGTGGTTTTGGCTAGCGAAACTAAGCTAAATCAAAGGCGCAAATTGGGCTACCCAATTAAAAAGCAATTAGACGAGATCGTCCAAATTCCACTCAGGGGGGCGGGGTCGCTGTTTTAGTTAAAAATGGTCTACAAGTAGCGATGTATTCAAGTTCCAGGTATTAGAAGCCTGCGTTATAGATATTCCTATACTTGAGGTCTCAAGTTAGACTCGGAAAATAATTATTTCTTTATAGCGGGAGATCTCAATTCCAAGCACGGTACTTGGGGTAACCTTATCACAAACACGAGAGGCAATGCGTTGTTTGACTGTTTGCCACCACCAAATGCAATCGAACATAAACTAGAAAAGTACGCCGTCATATCAAAGAGGAAATTCCTTCTTGGATTTACTGTTGCTCGACGAGCGAATACAATTCTTAGATACGGATCTAACTACGCGAAATTGTCTTCGTACAATCGAGTACGATAGCGATCATTACGGACTTGGTGCTGTAATACATATCCCAAACGAATATTTACTACTTGAACAGTACAAACAGACACATTTTTTTTAATTTCGGAAAAGCACACTGGTCGCGCTTTGATCGGATAATAAAAAAAGAATTAGGTTCCGATGGCATAGATCCACTAACTGACAGAAATCTTCATAATGACGAAATTGATCATTATCTTTCGACGATGAACAACATTGTTACTAATACAATAAATCGTTCTATCCCAAAAGTGCCTCACATGGAGAGCCATACAACGATCGACGAGCTGTATAGGCGAAAGAGTATTCTGCTCTCTAAGTTAAAACTGCTCTACAGACAGTTCAGCGATCCAAATAGCCAGGAAATAAAAACAATTAAGTCACCCATTAAAAATCTTCAAAAACTGATCCATGACAACTATAGATCAGTAATTAAGGAATACTGCAATAACAGAATTCAAACCATCAAAGCTAGTGGACCGAATATGTTCCCTCAAATAAATAAAGTCTTTCCAAGGAAAGATTATAATGATATTTCATGTCAGCGAGTTCCGCGGACTCCCGAGAATTATCAAACTCTGCTGAACGCAGGACTTACCCTGGAACACACTAACTCTAACGAAGAGTTTATAATAGTCGAGGAACCACAAAAAAAGCGAACTCAATTGGTGCTTGCTTCGAACCAGTGCATAGATTGAACGAATCGGCTCATTATAATCTTGACCCGGAAAATAGTGCTCTCCAAAAACATATTTCGCTATGCAATGAATTTAACAATTGGCGTCTCTTAAGTCGAAGTTTCACTATATTTAGTGAAAATAATAGAGCGGATTCCCCACTTAGAAATCTAAACACTAGCATATTTGTAAACAAGGATGAACTGACGGACATTCTTAGATCGATTAAGAACAAAAAATCTTCTGGAATAGATATGTTAGTATTCCAAACATTGTTCTAAAGCATTTACCTCTTGAAGTAGTAACGCTCTAAATAATTCATATTATCCAACGCAATGGAAATCTGCAGTAATCCATCCCATCCCCAAAAAGGGCAAGGTCAGGAGCAATCCAGCCAATCTTCGCTCGATTAGTTTACTTCCGAACATCAGCGAGGTATTCGAGAAAATTATAAATAGAGCGATGAATAGCTGGTGTGAGGAAAATGGCATTATTCTGAACAACTAGTTTGGTTTCCGATCGCAACATGACACAGTTCATGCTGCGACAAAACTTGTTTCCGACATAGAGAACACATGGAACAAGGCGAAGCGACAATGCACAGGAGTCTGTTTGGTTGACTTTGAAAAGGCTTTCGACACCATATGTTTAGAGGGGCTTGTATATAAGTTATCAAATCTATGTATGCCTGAATATTTATTATACATTATCGACGATATGATAATGGGTAAACAATTTGTGGTGAAATGTGGAGATATAATCGCTAACAAGACTTTCCACATCAAAAACGGCCTACAACAGGGAGCAGTGAATTCTCCCATTTTATTTAATATTTATACTAGTGATCTAGTGGATTTTCTCAACCATGCAATTGCGTACGCCGATGACACTGTGGTGTATAGATCTGGAGAAAAGATTGATGTCATCAACAGACGCCTGCAAGATGATTTCAACAAAATCAAACGTTTTTACGACGACTGGAAATTAGTAATCTTCCCCAACACCTTGGAATCTGGCTTGATCAGTATCTTTACATTGATAAGTATACAGCAGCTGCTCTTACAGCTTAGACAAATTGTCTTGAAACGTGAGTATATATTGATTACCTGTTGGAGTTCGATCAAGAGGACCCACTATAACCAAATGTACTTTTTTAAAAGGCCTCTTTGCAATGTCAGTTATTACCATGAGCATACGTAAGTTGGGTGAAAATTTCAAAAAGAGAAAGAGAGAGAGAGAGAGAGAGAGAGAGAGAAAGAGGGAAATAGATTAAAGCGAGAATTAAAATATTTAAGATATCAAAACCCAGAAAGTCGACATAGCACAGGAACAGAGATACAATTAAAAATATAGGATTTCCCAATAAGAACGAAATTATTTTAAAATTAAATAACATACAAAATATAGGAAATAAAAGCTTATATCTATTCTTTAATTTTAAAGATAAATTACATTACCAGCATTTTAAATATGGTTGTCATGACCCGTACTTGTGGGGAATGCCTTTACATAATTATAAAAATATATCATCCTTTTTGAGAACCCTTTAGATACACATGAACTTATCTCAGAAATTTGCTTCAGAAACAGAGGCAGAGACACCCTCAGACAAGATCCAGAGTAAGACGGCTCCTTGACGAAAAGACCCAGAGCTAGAGGGACCCAGATGTAGGAAACACAGAGGTCCAGAGGTAGAAAGAGGGACATAGAGGCTTAAGCACCGAAGTCGAAGACTGTCAAAATTACAATAAAGTTTAATGGCAATACAGGGAGATAGAGAACCATTGTAGATCAGTGATAAAGTGAGTCAGGTAAACATGAAACATAACATAATATAGACAAAAAAAGCCACTGAATTACAAGGATATAGAGATATAGCGAAATGGCAACAGAGAGAGAAAGGCACATAGAAAAAAAAACATACCTGTCTGGTAAAGGATAAGAGATGTGAAGGCAAGTAGATAGTGGACTAAAGAGAAAGAGACCGGGGACAGTAACCAGACAGAGAGACGTAAGATTCTTTAACTCCACTTGATCGATTGTTAGTTCCAAATCTAACACAGTCGTAGGCCAAGCTAATTAGATTCAGTAAGAATTGAAGTTTTTTGCAGTGTATAAATCGGAAAGCCTTAATTTAATTATTATAAGACTAGAGTTGTAGAATACAGAAAAGTGAAAATCAATACATTTTGCTTCTGCACGTTCGCATCAAGATGACACGGGATGAAACATACACTTCGCAACATTTCAAACCATCTCCGCATTCAAATGACAGTAGACCAATACTCAATTTGAACTTCATTGAGAAAATGTGAAAACAAAAATTTTCTATTCCTGAAATAAATCGGAGTAAAATTTTTTTTACCTTTGCTTCAATGGACTAAGCGAGTGGAAGAAAAGAAGATGTCTTTTGAATGTCTATAGATTTCAAGCACGAGGGGAGCATGCCTTGGCTTCGGCGCTCGTCTATTTTAACTGAAGAACGACCACTTATGGCTATCTAACTATCTAAAATCTGTCATCAGTGTGTATCGGTGTGCATGCTCCAATTGATGTCTGTCACCGGCGAATTTTTGGGGCTGCTTTGCAACTTCTGTTTATTTCTGGACTTTCCTGACAAATCTGTTAATTAACTGAAATTTGACAGACATAATACAGTAGTCTGTTAATTACGAGAGCGAGTGACCCATTTTCACATATGAGCTGAGTTAAGTTATTTAATTTGACAAATACTAATTAAAATCCTGTTATAAGATTGAGATAAAATCTCAGTCTTGTACTCATACATTACTATCCTGGTTCGACCTTCTGTATAAAATATAAAAGTGTATAAAAATAAAAAAAATAGTTACTGTTTAGAATTTCAAATTCGAAATTAACGGAATTTAACTGTGTGATTGACTGAATTTTTTGTAAAATTTCTTGCGTGATTGCTAGCAACAATTTTGGCCGCCGAAATTAGCAATCAACCGTTACCCAGCCATCTTCAACTGCCCACCGCCTCGTAAGAACCCCCTAAAAATGCGTTAACCATCATCAGGCGGAACAGATCACTCTACAACCCAATCTCGTGTATTAAATCTCTTAAAACAAAAAAACAAACAATCAGTCTCGTAGACGATTGAAATTTATTCATACAACATCGATCTACATACGTAGTACGTTTTCCTAATTAAGAGTTAGTGAAAAAAGTCTGTTATACAAATTAATAAGATCGTTATCTTAATGTGTGAAGACATTTATCGGAATAAGTAAATAAAGATATAAAAATTCATAGTGGACAGGAAGAATTAAATTCAAACGATACCCCTGTGAAAGCTGTATGCCGGGTGGACGCTTCGGCTATCTCTGCCTAGGCCAATCTAGGCTGCTGGCGGTTTTTAGGGAAGCGACGGATCAATGTGATAACCGGTTTCGTCTGGCAAATTTGATAGCGTTGGAGAATGTGGCACAAAAACTTGTTGAGTAAACGACAAGGAAAGAAATTGATGGAGATAACAGGCATAAACAAAGCCAAGCTACACCATATTAATCACCTTTAGTTGCTGAAAGTTAACGTTCCAATCGTTTTCAGAATTAACGTTCCAATCGTTTTCAGATGGCCTCGAAAAAACTTCTAGACTGAAACTTTGGCAACTAATATTGCAATTGGATATGAATATTGTCCACATTAATTCGATGAACAAATGTAAGTAGTCTCGAAATGAATGTATGCATTTTAATTGGGAAAGCCCCTGATTCTCGTTCTTCCTGTACATTTAATCGAACCATTTAGCCGAGTCGGAAATGAGCTATTTACTTCTTAGTTAAGACAGATCTCGCAGGTACAACCACTTCACTTAATTCGTAGAGACATGGCAAATTGTCACAGCAAACGATGATCTTCCAAGAGTTTCAAATGTAAATAAGTTAGTATCTTATTCAAGTAATTGTGTTATTAAATGGCAACATTGCACCGTAAACTATGTTATTAATATAATAGTAGAGGTAATAATTGATATAAAATTTAGATGTGTAGCAAAGTTTTGTGCTGAAGGTTTCTTAACCGTTGATGACCTCTGTACAGACGATGACTTCTTGATGATTTCATTTCATTTTCATTTTTACAACATTTTTTATTTCGTTTTATATTCTTATTTTCTAATTTATACGCTAGACAAAACATGCTTAAATTCTAGCTTAATTATCTTATATTATAACTTACTGGTCCTTCGCAGACGCTCTAAGCTAAACATTACTTAACAATTGTATAATTTGCCTTTCGGCGACAGAACTTTGTGGCAGTACTTAGGAATATTTGAAAGACACAGAAAAATTTGAAAAACTTTGTGTCGAATTTTTTTGTTGTTTTTTTTTCTTCAAATTTAACTTCCTTTTTTTTTTAATTTTATAATTTTATTTAAAAGCACTTAACTTAACTAAACTAAAATCTTATACTACCCTAATTCTAGAAAAGCTAAGTCTATGTAAGCGGGCTGATGATAGTGTGATTCTATACCGACATTGGTATCCAGGTCTTTATATGCCGTTCAACCACCAGAACTGTTGACGCTGTCCAATACTATCGTCCCGGTCTTTGTGGGAGATAGCCCTACTGAAGCGCAGGAGCTCTTCTTCGGTGCGCATTACTTCCCGGTCGCAGCACAATCGCCCGTCTACGGATGATCTGCTTACATGATAGATCAGCGAAATTCCGGATCTATCCTGTATAAGCCCATTCATGTCCAAATCAAGGAAAGCCTCTGGTGGAACAAAGCCGTTGCGACGCACGCTCTCATAGTACAGAGTGTTTGGATAATAAGCCCCGAAAATTAGGTCATTGGACGAGCTTATTGCTCTCGCAATATGTCCTCTGATTAATTTAATCATAAAATTATCCACCCTATTTATGTACTCTTCATTATATAAAGTCTCATTTGAGTAATACTTTTTATAGTCCGATTCCGGTGTCCGATATAATCTGAGACAACTTCTGAGACACTTCCTTTCAAACACCCGAATGTTTTCCATCAAATTTGGAACTATGTTGAACCATACTGGGCAACCATATATGAGCATTGGCCTGATTAGCGTCATGTAGCATATGACTTTTACCCTGCTGTCAAGTTGGCTACTGTGAAATAGCCTCCTTGTCATAGCAAAAAGTTTTCCTCGCTTTGAGCAAAGCAGCCTCTACATGTCTGTTGAAATACAGATATTGGTCTAGCCAGATGTCAAGGTATTTAACTAAACTCTTGGTTTCCAGTTTATCTCCATGCGGTCCCACGGTAACTAGCTTTCGCCAGTTTTTCCTTGTGTCGTTCGTGGCTTTATATAATGGAGTTCTAAATAGGATGACTTCACATTGCTGGAAGTTGATCTTAAGTTTCCAGTCATCGCAATAGCGCTGCACGTCGTTGAAGTCTCACTGTATTAAACTATTTATGATCTCAACTTTCGGAGCTGTTCTGTAAATAATGAGATCGTCTGCGTAGGCAATAGCCTGCGGAAGTGCATATAATAAGTCGCTAATGTAAATGTTAAGAAGAATTGGAGAGAGTACCGCGCCCTGTTGCAAACCATTCTTGATATTATACGTTTTATTAGAGATCACATTACCATTTTTGACCACGAACCTCCTGTGCTTTAACATATCGTAAAGTACATATAGTAAAGGCTTATGTATGTCATGTCTGACCAGTTTGTAATATAACCCTTCGATCCAGACGGTATCAAAGGCTTTTTCCAAGTCGATCAGACAGGCATCTGTGCATTGCTTCCTACATTTATTCCATTGTATGTCGGAGACCAGTTTAGCTGCGGCATGTGTGGTTTCATAACCCGCCTTAAAGCCAAACTGGTTATTTGGAATAATGTGGTTGTTGTCTACCCATTTTAGCAGAGCTTTGTTAATGGTTTTTTCAAATACTTTACTGATGCTTGGGAGTAAACTTATCGAACGCATGTTCATTGGGTTTGTAGAGTCCTTGCCCTTGTTTGGGATGGGCTGAATGCTAGCTGTTTTCCAACGCACGGGATAATATGCATTATTCAACGCGTTGTTAAACAGGACCGTGTATATATCTATTGCCTTTGGGGGCAGGTTCTTGAGTACGATGTTAGATACTCCATCTATTCCCACTAATTTTTTGCTTCTTAATGAGTCAAAGATACTCTGGATTCCTTCCCTAGCAATTAAAAGGCTATTAGCTTCACCATTGGCATTAATGTCAATTGACAGATTATCATCACCGAATTCGGTAAAACCCGGATTCTCCGATTGCCAAAGTGAAATTTCATTTCGGAGATGCAGGTGATTCACTAGAACTCTGTCCTCCAGGTCGTGATTTCGGTGAATGCTTTCATTCACCTTGTACATTTCCTGAAAGTCAGCTCCCACAGCGTTCACCTTTTCCAAAGGATCTTCGATCACGAAGACCTCACTATTGAGGATAGCTTTCTCTGTATCTATGCCAATGTTAGTTAGCAGCTGCTTGTTTACATCAGTATGTGGAATTTGGAGACACTGAATCTCGTTTTGATTATTTCTCCTGAATATTTTATTTATTTGTGGGAACATATTCGGGTTATTAGTTTTTATAGCCCGAATTCTGTTGTTCCAATACAAATTTGTTGCTAATCTATAATTAGCTTTAAGTAATTGTTGAGGTTTTTTTATCGGGATTTCAGTGATATTATCTCCTGGTCTTGTCTGTCTGTAAACTGTCTGTGTAATTGTTTTAGTTTCGATAGCAGTCTGCTCTTTTTCTTGTGGAGTGCGTTTATTGTTGCGTTTCTGTACATGTTAATGTGATCTGTAACTGTTGTTTTGGGGATTGTTTTGTCCATTGTTCGTTTTACGGTTTTGTCCATTGGTTGAATGTATTTGTCGATTTCGTGATTTGTCAGGTTTCTGTTTACTGGCAGATTAAAGTCATTCGAACGAAGTTCTCTTGTTAATGATCTGGTGAACCGCGGCCATTACGCCCGTGAATGCACAGTGGTCACTGTCGTATTCAATCGTCCGTAAACAGTTTCTGTTTTGTCTGTTAGTGTTAAGTAGTCTCAGTCATGAGTCAATTAGCAAGACATCTAAGAACGGTCTACCTCTCGGGAACGATGGATATTCCGTTGCTAGCAGGTCAGTTCTATATCCAATATGATACTGATTTAACCAGCCAGCCAACTGATTTCCTCTGGCATTAGATATATAATTTCCCCAATTTCTATGCTTGGCGTTCATATCTCCCCCTAGGATAAAGTAGTTTTTGTCCAGGTGCAAATGTAAGCATCGAAAGAGTGTCTCGAGCTCCGCTATAAATAGCTTATGTTGGTGCTCCTCAGGTGCATAGACCGCAATCGCATACAAACCCCTTCCTTGCACCCGGAACCAGCGCACTTCTTCACTATATATAACTTTATGATTGATCCCTTTTCTAATAAAGATTTATTTTTCCGCTGTTATTGTTGCTTTGCTGCTGCTGTGTTGCTTGCTGTTTCGTTGATCGATTTTGTGTTGGTAGTTGCTTTTGGCCGACTTTTGGCTTCGGCTTTTGTTGTTGTTGCGTGTTTATTTCTTGTTCGAGCGCCGCTATTTTTTTCTTTCGGCGTCTCTCTTGTAATCGGGCTCTTGCCACCACAAGTTTCGCCTCCAATTCACTTATCTCTTCCTCTTTATCCCAAGACTCTGAGGATGCAAGAGAAGCGAATGAATTATTTGCCCCATACATGTTGAAGTTGGAGGGGGAGGGGAGCTCACTGTCCTCCTCCATTTGCTGTTCGCTTTTCTCCATTGTTAATTTCGCGGTTTTACTTCGCGTCACAATGGAGTTTTTCGGCGTACCTTTTCGTTTTTGTCTTCCTCCGTGTTCATTCTGGTTCTTTCCACTTTGTTTTCATTAAAAAAAAATGAAGGCGAGCCGCTATGTGAACCACGACGCAACTCGATTTCTTCCGTAGGGTGTGCCGAACTCGCGTACCGTCGGGTAAGAGTCACTAAGCTTGCACTCGTGCCAAACGATGATTTAAAAATTACTTTCTTAATGAGCAATATATTGTTTGTTTTAATTTTCGCGTTTGCGACCGAAGTGTTATCTTTTTATTGTTTTTGTTTTTATTGCCTCGAACACTTTTTGCGCCTCCTCAACTGTTTTTGTATGCACTTCTTTTTGATTTTATTTAATGCACTGAGAGATAATGATTTGTCACGTTTAACTTTCGTTTTTGTTGTTTTATTGATTTACTGTATTCTATGTTTATTGTAATTTGTGTTTACACGAGTATTTATCTTTAAAACTCAGTACAAATATTCACTGAATACATAATTGTGCACGATACTGTTTCTTGATTTATTAATAACTTTTATTTAATGTGTTCTATTTGTTAACACTGGGTTGTACGTTTGACGGCATTTCTAAACTTGAACCAGGACTCTTATAGAATGGCAACTTGTAAATAACTGATCTTCTTGATGATTTACTTAATGTTGATGCCAGTTATGTGTGGAGATCACTGTTTCACGTTCTCGAGCTTCATTGAGTGTTAACTTTATTAATGCGTTTACATAATAAACAAAACCGAGAATTGTTCGAGTTGCGGACAAATTTGACTGGGATGAGTAAAATATACTTTTCACTGATTCATGGAATGCCCTTTTAAATTCGATTCGTTCTTTGCCTCTGCTGTTGTCAGTACATAAGAACAGTTCTTTGTTCTGATCTTTGCGTTTGTTATTCTTTGAGACTGAACACCCGAAGTTGTTCGCAGTTGATGTTGATGTTACGTAATAGAATGACCAGCGGCAGTTCATAATAGATTTTATTGCGACCCCCAAAACAATATATATATATATATATATTTATATATATATATATATATATATATAATATATATATAATATATATATATAATATATACATATATATATATAATATAGTGTTATATATATACGTATATATATATATATATATATATATATATATATATATATATATATATATAGTTTGCAAATCGGCAGATGTGTCTCGAGTTGCACGACGTGCTGTATTTATTTTTACCAAGTATCACAGGATATATATGGTAAAAACTTTATTTATTTCTCAACATGGTCTCCTTTTAGCTCGATATACTTGTCCCAGCGATGTTCAATAGTATCGATATATTGACTATAGTAAAAAAAATAGCCATCTACTGCAGACATAAACTCTTCATTGTTGGCAAATATTTTACCAACGTAGCCATTTCTTCAAGTTTGGAAAGAGAAAATAGTCCGAGCGTGTTTTCAAATCATTGATTCCGTTTTGACTGTTCCTTCGTCTCGGATGTCTAGTAATGGACCCATGCTTCAGCCATAGTTATGAATCGGCGTAAAAACTCGGGTTTGTTGGGGCGAAACAAGCATTCTATTGAAACATCCACACGACGCTATTTTTGTGCGATTGTGAGTAAACGCGGCACCCATCTTGCACACAGCTTTCTCATGTCCAAATGTTCAGTCAATATGTGATGTACAGCACTCTTTGAAATGTCTACTGTTTCTGCTAGCTAGTGCACTTTTATTCGGTGGTCATCCAAACCCGTTTTGTGGATTTGTTTTTTCTATTTCTGGAACAGTCACCTCCTTTGGTCGACCACTGCGGTGTTCGTCTTTGCAGCTCGTACGCCCTGATTTAATCTTTGCCACCCAATACTTCACTGATGTCAAACAAAGTAATAAACAACGTAGCGTCTTCAAACTTGAAGGTTGGTACTATCTACCACAGGTAATATATTTTAATAAATCCCGCCATCTATGTGTCAGACGAATTAATTCGGGCACTGCCCTCGTATTACATCGCCGAGGTCAAGGAACTATAAATCCTTGTCACTCGTATTAATTTGACTGTTATCATATTCGACCACATATTTGAAGCTGCGAAAGGGGAGCTCAAGAAATACCTCACTCCATACAACCTGGCCCCAATTTAGAAGGAGTTTTTTTGTCCTAAATTGCAATTGGTTTCCCGTAGTTGGTCAAAAGCATCCAAAACTGCGTCCTCGATGAGATGCAAAAACGAGCAGTGAAACTCATTGGGGAGCCAACTGTAAGTCGTCCAGTTTCTTAGTTAGAATATGGACCAAAATACATCTCGCCTTTATATAAATATTATCATGCTAGTTATTCAACTGAACTAAAGTACTCCTCGTCTTTAAATATTCTACCGTGGTATTCGTTGATCAGAGAGAACATCAGTTCATGTTGGAAATCAACTTCAGGCAAACAAATAAACCCTTTATCCGAACCACGCGAATGTAGAATGCCCTGTTTGATGATGTGTTTCCTCGTCGTTGTAATATCTAGGAAATTAATAGGGCTTTCTTCTTCGGCGGCTTTTTCAATAAAGAAAACAACAACAAAATACGAATACCCATAGAGTAAGCACATTTTAAGCTGGTATTTCTCGCCCATATTTCTGTGAAGCTAGAGAATACTAGGGGCGATGCTGTAACAGTTACTGACGAACACTTTGCGGGCATAGTGGAAAACTTTCTTGTGTCTGAAGTGGATAAATTAAACACACGTTTTTCCATGCATAATGTTAAAAGTCATGCATTCGATCAATAAGAGGGGGTGGGAGCGAACATACGGGGCCAAGACTCTGCTTTCAACCCGGCGAAGGCCAGGACGGTCCTTGTCCCTGTTCACTCCAAGTTGACATGCAGTCTCCATGTGACATCCCTGAATAGCTACTTTGGCAGCCGCTAAGTAGTGAACCAATGCTTGTTGCGACATCCTGAGAAAGGTTGGCGCAGGGCTAATAACACTGCCCGGAAAAACGAATTATTATGGACAATTTAACAAGTCTCGGATATGGACAGGATACCGGTGGAGAGACTTGCCAAATAAGGCCAAGACCGGATCTCAGTTGTAGTGCCGATGATGATGATGATGATGATACATCGACACATCCTATCCTTACGTTCTATCACTTCTTCCATTCGCCTCAAAATTCTCTTTTGTACGCGCGTTAGTTAAAAAAATAAAAAAATAAATAAATAAATGAATAAATATATAAATAAGCAAAAGAACAAGTATTTAGGAGGAGTTTTACTAATCAGAGCAGTTTCATGCAAAACCAGCTACTTCTTTTTCACACGAACAGCATACACTTTAAATAGAGTGGCTGGTCCTGTGCTTCCATTCTAAGACATCCCATTAGCACACACTCTCTCCTCTCCCCTCTCCCGTACCACATCGTAAAATGTCAGAGGTTTTTATTTATCATTTCTTGCGATGTGAATAAATTATTTAAACTTAAATTTAATAGCATTATCTTTGTGGTAACCTAACAATCAAAACACGTATATTTTGGTTTGGCTTGACGTAAAATTACCAAGGGTACCCATCACAGAACAACAACAAAATTCGCATGAAACAACGGGTCAACCTTTCGTTACCGCATTTGGCCACGAGAAGATATAAAATACATGATTAATTTAAAATCCCCCTTTCTGTTCGATTTCCATCTCACGATGTTCGAGCAATAACAAGGGATCTCTATAGTACTTTTCTCTTCTTCAAAACCACCCACTTACAATACCTTACCCATCGTTAAACATGTCTTCTTCCGAAGCATATTCGTATCTACAACTCATTTCCCTTATCTATTTCCACCCACCATACCACCGTAGCTATATGCCCACGCACCCACATATCATACGTACAATAGGAACTTAAAAATGGAAACGTTTCAAATTTAACTGCCGTTACGACCTCTTTCCGGGCTGCGTTCCGCGTCTTATCGTCTGCCTAGATCTGTCAGCCGCATCCTAACCCGTACGTCGCCTAACGGGAGCAACAAAACCGATTTTACAATTTTAATACGCAATAAAAAACCTACAACACAAGGACGTTATTTTACTTTTTATGATTTATAACTTTACAGTCGCATTTAACAATTTAGCCGTAACGATCGGAATTTTTGAATCGTCGTCGCGTTGTCCGCCTTTGTGCTGTACATCCGCGAGCACCGGGACAAGGTCACGAAAAGGATAGCACACGACAGGACCGAGTGATACGAGCCAATTGGATGGGACGATAGAAAATTATTACAAACAAAGGACGAATAAATAAGGGTAAGAATGTGACATAGTGTGACACGCACCAAATCCTTTTACCAGGATCATTGGCGAGAAGTTTGCGAGGGTAATTAAAGTGCACATACCGAAGGCAAGTGCGTTCAAGAGTGAGTGAGACTGTATGTTCAAGATATAAGGCGAACGCAATCACAAAGACGGATCGAACAGGATTCATTGCTCATTGTGGGCATATCTAAACGTCCTATACAAACAAACAGCAGCAGGATACCGTGTCACTTGTTTTCTTTTTAAAATCGCATAACAAAGACCATACAAATCGCATTAAAACTGCGAGGAGGAAAGGACAAGCCAACTGCTGCAGCAGCAGGATGAAGTCAAACGCAAAAAGAAAGAAATACAATTTGAGGAATTGTCACAACACATAAACGATTGACTGGCGGCGAGAGAAGGACGTAACTAACAAATTGGACATCAATAGAAGGACGAAATAGATGGAAGCGGCTAGTAGTGATTTGGCAGCAAATTTAGTGATACCGGAAAACTCCGGCACAGCAATTAGAAGACGATGTCCTTTTTGAAATGCACTGATAGGGTAGCCTACTCGACGTGGGCGAACTTCCGATTAGAGCAATGAAAACCTTTTTGATGGGGAAGGTCAATCGTGTGGCTCAAGCAATTGTAGAACGAAGGGGCTATCAAAAAGTGGATTCTGCAGGTTTTAATTCAAAACTCGATGCAGAAGAATTTGAAAAATGTCCATCAAACTGCCATAGGGTATGTGACAACGATCCACATCCGATTCGAGTGGTTTTATGTTGTACAACTCTGGGTATCATTCATCATTCCTCACTTTAATCCTGCGTAGGCAGACCTCACCAAACGGGCACATGCCAATATTGCAGAATCAAAATCCTATTCCCGTGCTCGGCACAACAATTTGCTAGTATCTCCCTGCCGCCTACCATTCGGGGATGAATCGATGTTTTTGGTTTAGAATAATTTAGCGTTTTTTTCTTAACTGCCCCTGTTAGAATTTGAAATTGTCACGGTTGGATTGGCGATGCAAATGGAATTTTATTCCGGCAGCAGTTAGATAGATAGACAAATTGTTTTTCACCAAATGTAGATATTTATATGAATCTGTTGGTTGCTCGAGCTAGCTTTAACAGATTTGAGTGAAGTTATATATTACTGTGGTTTGCCACATAACGCACAACTTTCAAGGTATAGAGGTCTATATTACAGTCATACACAATTAGGATTGGTCCAAAGTTACTTATGAACATTGCGGTTCGGATATTTTGCTTTTAGCTTAGTAATTAAACTAATATTATATGGATGTGTACGATCTCCCTTCCCCATCTTTCATGCTATAATAGTCTTAAAGATTTACTAAATCGTGCGACAAGCGCAGTTTTTTCCCATTATGGATGGTATACTATGTAGGAAAGTTGGTTTTGTGGCAATTTTATTCTTCCTAATTATTCGTCAGTTTGTTCGATTTCGTTGCCTTTTATTCCTCTTAGAGTTGTAGTGATCCTAAATCACTACTCTCACCCACGTACCTATAATCCCAATCCAAGTGAATCATATGAGCGACAGGTTAAACCAAAAGTTAGTTTGCCGCACATTGATTCAATTCCCGAATACCTTACCCTTACTCATAATTCCAATTGAATCATATGCGCCATAGATTTAAACGACAAGTTAATTTGTTGCTCATTGATTCAATTTCCAAGTACCTTACATCCTAATCCAATTGAATCATATGCATGACAAAATTAAACGAAAGTCTATTTGTCGTGCATTGATTCAATTCTCTATAACTATTGAAATTATGAAATGCGTAATACTAAATGCATTTCACGATTTCTCCTTCCGGGAATTTGTTCAAATAAAATTCGTATACGCTTCCGGGAATCCTATTACAATTGAAGCACACAAAATTTTGTTTGGGCGTCTTGGAATTTTTAAGTAACAAATCTCTGTTGCCACAGAATATAAAGGGAAGTGCATTTTGGATTCGAGATCAGTACTGAATACTGGCCTCAGTAAAACGGTGTGTAATATAATCTACCAGTTCGTTTTAAACAGAACCTTCCAAGTTCGAGTGAATGGAAAGCTTTCCCGAACTTTCAACGCCGCCGCAGGCGTACCACAGGGCTCCATTCTAGGCCCCATCTTATTTAATATCTACACCTCAGATATTCCTCGCCCTGTGGATGGTAGAGTAAACCAGATTTGCTATGCGGATGACGTCCTAGTGTACACGTCATCTAAAAGCCCAAAACTCGCAACAAACCGACTCAACCATCATCTGGACGAACTGTATCAGTATTACAGTCGGTGGAAAATTCGACTTAACCCATCTAAAGCAGTAGCTATAATTCTGAGTAGTAAACACTCCCAACCTACTTCTCGATATTCACAGAATATTCGAATAAAAATGGGAGATACTACGATTAGACCACAGGACAGGATGAAATATCTTGGGGTCATTTATACCCCAAAAATGAATTTCACCAAACATGTGACCCACATTCTCCAAAGGGGCCTCGGTCGGTCTAAGCAACTGCACAACATCTTCAAGTGGAGCAACAAAGTTGACACCAAAGTTAAGCTTCTCTGCTATAAGCAGCTAATCCGATCTGGAATATCGTACGCCTTTCCCATATGGTCCTGCATATCTTCGGCCCAAATGGAAAGACTTCGGGTTTTCGAAAGGAAACTCCTCAGAAGATGCACCAATCATTCTAGAAGGCCTGACGGTCATCATTACCCCAACTCTCACCTATACGAAGGCGCCTCCATTACCCCTATCGACGAGGACTTGCTTCAATTAGCATATAAGTATCTCGAAAACATTCAGAACAGCGAGAACCTACTTGTACGGGACTCTTGCGTTCTTGGCCCTTCTCTCTCTCGATCTCTTCGGATCAAACCCCCACAATTTCTTCTTCAGTACAAAACTGAAGAAAGCACCCTTCCCAACAACATTCCCCTCTATAATAGAGGATTCCTGGACCCATCCCATAGGGTCTACAATTAACAAACCAAACACACGAACGCACAGTACAAGACGGCACAAACACAAACATACACACCGACCAAAGAGCAGATTATCAGACGCCAAAGACGTGATCTGCGTTTACTACCGCACCCAAGACCCACCGGTCTTGTAAGATTTCTTTCCCATCATCCCGCTATAAAAGTAGTTAGAGAACACTTGGACTAATACTGTCCACACTATCCTTGGATACCCCCCCTTTTTTCTTCTCTTTTCAGATGCCGCGAGACCGAGCCCAATATCCTCACGGATGTGGGTGATTCTGGTTATCGCAAGATGACCAGAAGTCAGAGACAAGATGAAGGACACATATGTCCTGTCTCGCCAAATTCGGCCTTCTCGCCACATTTTTTTTTTTTTTTTGATTCGAGATCAGTTGGGATCCAGAGGTCAAGGCGACGGCCAAAATAAAAATCAAACTAATGAAATAAATAAAACATAAATAAATAAATAATAAATAATCGCTTTTCAATATTGGACCCTTGAAAACAAGGAAGACCATTGAGGTAAGAAAATCAATTTAATAAAATATAACCCTACAGAGTATTGAAATGTAATCCGATTTTAGGACCTATTTATCAATTTATCTATATATTATTAATAATTACATACCGGTTCATAAACTCAACTTGAAAAGGACGACTAGATATAGGTGAAGGTTTTTGGTGTAGACCTTGGTGTTTTTCTGTAGATATTGAGGTTATCTGTGTTTATCAGTGGACATACACAATATTGTACCTCTCGTTGTCACATAGGAATCACAGACCACTCTCCTCTACCATTTGCTTAAGAGGAGGAAATTCCATTGTCGAAAACCATTACTGATGTTCAAAGGTTTGAAACTAATTCTGGATAATTTCACATAGTTTGTCACACTCAAATTTGTTATGGTTCTCGAAGTCCTCATAACAATTCTGCTCTGGTAATACTCTTTATTTATGGTTGTTCCAAAATATGTGTAATCTTCTAAAGACATCACGTGTCTGAGTCTATGGCATGTACAATTCACAAAGTTGTAGAGTATCTCACAACACTAGACATCCGTACTAAAACAAACCCCTGTATCTCTTAGCACTCTCTCGCGGGACTGAGTTTGGGTTTTCTTTCGTGGGGCTGATTAGCTCTTTAGGCTAATCTTGTGATTTTTGCGACTTTTTGTCTTGCTCTTTTGACTCCTCGCAAGTTATTCTGTACTAGGGTTACCAGAATACAGATATCGGCCCATCACTCCTCTCACCTCACCATATAGTTAAAGAGGTGCCTTGGCCTCGGGAAGTTGTTTCTCTATTGAGCAAGGCGGGCATGCAAAAAATTGCATAAATTGCAGCATCTTCCGCTCGCTCTTGAAATTGCGGACAGAGAGGTGAACGATCGAGTTCAAAATGGTTTAGGTATTTTTGATACGCACCCTGCCCTGACAAGAACTGGGTGAGGTAGTAATTGCAGTTCCCGTGTGAGTGCTGTATCCAATTTTCGACAAATGGAATGAGTTTAAAAGGCCATCTGTCTTTTGAGCTCGTGTTCCATCTGGCCTGCCATAAAGCAATAAAAGCTTCACTTTCGTCTAGCTTTATCGTTGCCATTTGGCAAGTACTTCACTTCTTGTGGCTCTTCTTTTATAGATCCAAAGCATCACCTTAGCTAGGATGTCTCTGGTATAGGGAGTAGTCCGGTTATAACAAATGCTGCTTTGTTGGAGATCGTCCTGAAACTGCATGTAATCTTTAATGCACAAAGTTAGTGTGTTGCTCTCATAATTTTTTTTGCATTTGTTCTGTTTGTATAGCTTCTACCCACACTGGCACGGCACATGCTACTACGGCTGTTACCACCCTTGACAGGATAATTCTCTTACTATATCCTGTTCCATCGATGTTTGGCAATATATCGAATAGTGTTGCCTGTATGCCTGTGGCTTTCTTACTTGTGTAATATTTACCTCAACACAGTCGCCGTGCTCCCTCACAATTGAGGAAAGACCGTTGTGTGTTGAGAGTTTTTTGTTTCAATTATAAAAACTACCTTTTGATATTTTTGTTTTTGTGTTGTACTTTATTTTGGAGTCAGCGCTCCGGTGCTCTTTGCAATACTGATCGTTATCTCAAAAAAAAAAAAAATATTGTGGCGAGGAGGCCGAATTTAGCGTGACAAGGACATATGTGTCCTTCATCTTGTCTCTGACTTCTGGTCATCTTGCGATAACCAGAATCACCCACATCGTTATCTCAAGTTTGTTCTTTTCTTAAATACTAAAATTTTGAAACACACGTAAGTTAGTCATATTTGAGCAGCTGCTTGGGTTGCTCGTGGGGATCGTTTAGATTCATGGTTACCTGCTTTGATATCAGTTTTGCTGATGGCATTCTAGTTTGTTTTTTTTTTTTTTTTTTTTTTTTTATATTAGACTTCTCTCGGGAGAGGCGAACCTATAGCGCCGAGTGGGCGCCCCGAGATGCCATCAAATAACTGTTACAGTTCTTTTTGAACAGTTGCAGGTTGTAACGCTCCGGGAACACTCGGGTGGGAAGGGAGTTCCACAGCTTCCCCGCTCTGTAACGGAACGAGTTCTGATACAGGGATGTTCGCGCTGTCGGGAGATGAACCACAAAAATGTTACCGAACAGCTGCCATGGTTTTGGTTACTGTTGACATTGCTCGTGGGAATCGATTAGATTTATTTGAATATGAGGATATGGGTTTGATTAGGATTAGAATATGGTGGGAGTGTGTGTGGGTTTGATTATTGAAGGTAGGGTTTTCTGGAGCACTACCCTCGCCTACTTTAGGTAACACTTAAATCCGAGTCTATTGTTGAGAGCGATTCTCAAGTACTAAACCACCGTCTTTGATCGTATATTTTTGATCTGCAAGTTAGCATATTCCACACGCTTTCGACTAGTTATTGGTTTATTAGTTCTAACCCGGTGGATTGTAACCAGTCTTTAATTAGCCGAATTGGGCCATTAGTGACCGCTTCTACCTCGTTTATATGTTTACTACTATTACTATTTATTGGCCTGTAGGAACCCCGAAGTGCATGACCTCGCCGACCACACTCCGCCATCGTTCACTGTCTTGTGCGCTTTCCCTCTACGCTTGACCATGCGATCGGATCTCCTGAAGGTCAAACCTAACATTGACGTCCCGCTTCTTAAACTAAATTTATTTTTATATCAAATTTTATCCTTAAGCTTATCTTTCTACATTGCAAATGTATCTTTCTCACAATGGATATTATATTGCAATTTGCTTAATTACCTTTTTCGTGATTCCACAAA
Source organism: Microdon myrmicae (assembly GCA_963931805.1). NCBI lineage: Eukaryota > Metazoa > Arthropoda > Insecta > Diptera > Syrphidae > Microdon > Microdon myrmicae. Next base: position 3,083,716 of record OZ007497.1, on the reverse strand, counting down.
GTCTTGTTAATTACCTTTTAATTAGTTCTTAATAGATTGTGTTTCCATCTAGAGAAATTAGGTATTGTCGTAACATATGTTGCGATGGACATTACTTTGCAATTTGCTTATTTTATATTTTAATGTTTCTATTTATAGGAAATGTGTAATTAGGTTACACATTTCGATAGATGGGATAGATAGCTTTTCTAGAATTAGGGTAGTATAAGATTTGAGTTAAGTTTTTTTTAAATAAAATTTAAAAAAAAATGAAATTTTAAGATAAATCTAAAAAAAATTTGACACAAAGTTTTTCGAATTTTTGTTTGTTACAAATATTCATAACTTAAGCCACAAACAAAGGTCTGTCGCCGAAAGGCAAATTACACAATAGTCATGTAACGTTTAGCTTACAGCGTCAGCGTAGGACCAGCACGTTATACTATAAGATAATTAAGCTAGAATTTAAGCAGTTTTTGTCTAGCCTATAATTTATAATCTAAGCATATAAAACGAAAATACAAAATGTTGCAAAAATGACTGGAATGAGAGTTTCCGCACATCTCTTCAAGAGAATTCGGGGAATGTGATCAGGACCAGTGGATTTGTTTACGTTTAGCTCCATGAGTACGCGTTCGGAAGTGAATCTGGCTCATGGTGTGCTGCTTATGCTCAAGTTAAGGCGGAACTGATATGATATCAGGCAGCGCTGCGTTGGCTGCAAAATGTGGAGCAAGTAGATTCGCTTTCTCTATTTCACTGCTGACTGGTCTGCCATCGACTATAAGCGAAGGAATGGATGAGGGGACCGAGTTCTGGATGTTTTTCATAAATGCCCAGAAGTTTCTACTACCTGTGGGAGGGTGTACTACTTTTTTGGTTCAATCTCTGATCATGCAAGAACTTTGCGCGTTGAGTATTTTCTAGCTCTCGGGTTTTCCTCAGTTTTGTTTGATTTATACAACCAGAAGCTTAAACCTTTAGCCGTGTCCGCAATAATGTCCAGATCGTTATTGAGGGAAGCCTTTCTTTTGGGAGTTTTCTCGTTAACGTTGCCGTTAGTTAGAGCAAACTTAGCTGACTCGACACAGTGGTCTGGAGTCCCACTGGCGAATAAACTTGAGGTCCAATGTGTTGGCGGAGTAACCGTCTGTGTCTGGTACCCATGTTGGATCATTGACGAGTTGAGTTAAATTGAATCAGCAATGAGCTGGACAAGCAGACCTTCAGGTGTTGTGTGTCCGGAGTGGGGAAGCCACTGAAAGGGTATGCACATTGATATCACCTGGAGTAATGAGTTTAATGTGCAGATACAGGATCAAGATTCTATCAATAGAATAAAATAGACCATCAAATTCGTGAAAAGCAGATTTTCTATTCAAGTTCGGGCTTCTAATGTATGATATGGTTATGATTATGAAGTTATAGCCACGAGAAATTAAATTTTGGTTTGGAGCAGAGCCCATATTGCGGTGATAAGCAATATCCCTTCGTATGTAGGTGACTGGCCCAAGATGTGAAAAGAACAGAGGTATTAAGTTATAACCAGATAGAGTAAAATCGCAAATAGCTGTATCAGTTATTACTAGGGTTTCGGTAAGTGCAAGGATTGCTGGTTTCTGGTTGGAAACATGGGTAGTCACAGATGCATATTAGGCCGCGAATGTTACAGAGATCAACGCCAAATTCCACTTCAATTAAAAATGGACCGTCACAAAAAATCAATACCGCATTTATACTTCAGGGACGTGATATAGGTGTAAAAAAACAGGAAAAACAGACGCAGGGAAAGGAAAGAGAAGGAAATTTTCGCGTTCTGTAAACTTTCACACAATTTTCACACTTTTCACTGCACTTGGACGCATGTGTGGAGATCGGTTTGTTTACTTCGAATCCCACAGATAACACTTTACACTGCATTCGGACACGTCTGTGAAGATCGGTTTGTTTACTTCTGATCCCGCGGAAGATTTGTCGTGCAAATCGACATTGAAATTGGGTATCTTGTATTTCTTTATGATACCCAAAGCGGCTGCACAATTGTCTCGTCGGCGTTTAGACTAGGAATCATCTTGTGAATGTCTTTGTCACGCTCACGATGTCGTGTAAAATAGTAGCTACTGGGTTTTCGGATTTCACAATCTTGGCATCTTCATTCGCTAATTATGGATAATCTTAATCATCATCATCATCGGCACTACAACCGGGATCCAGTCTTGGCCTTATTTAACAAATCTCTCCACCGGTCCTGATTTCGAGTCGATGTCATCCAGTTTGGCACTCCCAGGCTCTAAGCATCCATCTCTACACCATCCCCCCATCGCAGACAAGGTCTGGTGCGTTGTCCCCTTCCATACATCCTACCACAAAGGATTTTCCGGGCAGGCTCCTCTTCGCTCATTCGAGTTAGGTGTCCCGCCCACCGGAGTCTACGGAGCTTGATTTTTCTTACAACATTAGCTTCAAGGTAGATTGCGTACAACTCATGGTTGTAGCGTCTCCGGAATCGTCCTCCCTCACATACGGGGCCAACAATTCTCCTTAAGACCTTCGTCTCGAACGCAGCTAAGAGCTCAGAGTGCCTTTTATTGAACACCAAGGTCTCGGATCCATACATGAGTACTGGTAAGACCATGGTCTTGTACAGTAGTAGCTTGGATGTTCTGGATAAATTTCGGGATTAAAAAACTTTGATAGACGATAGTAGGCTTTGTTGGATTTGATCAGCCGTTCGCGTATTTCTTCTTGCATATTGTTATCGGCTGATACTATTGGCCCAAGGTAGTTAAAGGATTGCACTACTCCAAATTCGTGCTCCACTACCCTGATGGTTTGACCAATGTTAGCTCTTCTCTTCGCAGATGTTGCCACCATGTACTTAGCTTTTCCCTCATTAATGTGCAGTCCCAGTTTTCGTGCCGCCTGCTCCCTTCTTATGTATGGGGAAATTATACCACGACGCCAATCTTCTGGCATCTCCTCTTGCTCCCATACGTGCACCACGATCTCATGAATTGCGTGATGTAACACTGTCCCTCCTTGTTTCATCAGCTCAGCTGGTATACCATCAGCTCCAGGGGCTTTATTTGATTTGAGCTGTTTTATGGCTTTTAATGTTTCCTCAATACTTGGTTACGGCAACATTTGCTTTTGACTTTGCATTGGTGAAGCCTCCAATTCTTCTGTGAGCTGACTATTTAGCAATTCATTGAAGTGCACTTCTCATCGCTCTAGAATGCCTTAAGGATCGATGATCAGATTACCCTCTTTATCCTTGCAGTAAGTGCAGCGTGGTGTGTACCGCGTCATACTGCGAATTATTTGGTAGAACTTCCGCGCCTGGTGCGGACCCCGGTCTCTATTTTTCTCTATTTCACAGACAAGGTTTTTTTCTCAGACACTTTTCTGTTGTCTGTGAAGTCTTTTTTCAGATCTTCTGAGCTCTTCGTATTTCTCCTCGCGCACCCGCGTCCTATAAGACTGCTGCATTGGCCGGTATGCAGCATTCTTACGTTCAGTCGCTAGTTTGGCTTCATCTCCGATCTCTACGACTACTGCCTAAGATGGAGTTGGCAGTACTAATGACAGTATTCTTAAAGCGTGTCCATTTCTCTTCTACGCCCGGCAATCTGGTCCCGGGACTTGCTCTCCCTCCATCGACTTCTTCGAGGGGGAGTCTTTACGCATGACCAAAGGTGTTACTGGTATTCTCATTGCGTAAGGCAGCCGTGTTGTTTCGAACCTGATCCGCGGATGCAATACGTCTCCGCAAGGTAATCCGCGCTCGGAAAACTGTTCCAACAAGATAGTGATCCGAGTCGACGTTGGCACCTCGGTACGTTCAGGCTCGAGGAGTGGTGGCGATCTATCAACACGTGAACAACAAAAAAAAAAAAAACGTGATCAATTTGGTTGCGAGTGGTTCCACCAGGTGATACCCAGGTGGCTTTGTGGATATCTTTATGCGGAAACCTGGTACTTGCAACGACCAAGTTTTTTGATGCTGGACTCGTAGTCCATTGTCATTAGTGTTCTCATGCAAACTATGGGAACCTGTGTAGTGCCTGAAAACCAGCTCCCGACCAATGTTTGCATTCAAATCACCAAGAACGATTTTCACATCGTATCTTGGGCAGCACTGAGGGCCCGTTCGACGTTCTCGTAGTATTCTTCTTTTTCGTCGTAAGGGGACTCCTCTGTAGGTTCGTGAACGTTTATGAGGCTTATGTTCTTCAAGTTGCCTCGCACGCTCAGAGTACATGGCCTTTCATTTATTGCATTAAAGCCGAAGATGGCAGGCTTCAGTTTTTGGCTGACTAGAAAGCCTACCCCGAACACATGGTGTTTTGCATGACAGCTGTAATAAATTTCATACTCGTTTCTTTGAATAACACCACTCCCCGTCCATCTAATTTCTTGTAATGCTGCTATGCCTTATATTGGGACAGGGGATCGGCTAGCTGCTGTGCAGCTCGAGCTCTGTATAGTGAGCGGACGTTCCATGAGAAAATACTCAAATCGTTTAGCCATTTTCGTTTCCATGGTCGTCGTCGTGTATCCGGTCCATATCCGATGCTTGTTAAATTTGCCATAATAATTCATTTTTACGGGCCTGGTTATTAGCCTTGCGCCAACCTTTCTCAGGATGTCGCCGCATGCATTGGTTCACTACTTGGCGGGTGCCACAGTAGCTATCCAGGGGTGTCACGTGGAGACTGCATGTCAACTTGGATTAAACAGGGACGAGGATCGTCCTGGCCTTCGCCGGGTTGAAAGCAATCAGTAACTTTGCCCTGTATGTTCGCACCCATCCCCCCGGATAATTTTAATAGCTTCCCCTATATTGGCATTAAATCTGTGTCATTAATACTTGTGCACGAAATTCAACAAACGCCTTGAAAAAATCCCTGTTATTCTAAATATTTTCCCACAAATTTCATGTGCTGAACGGGTGACACACACCAAGTGACTACTACTGAAATTAAAAAAATATTGCTAAATTTTGAATAAATTGAGTCACATAGAAATATCTTGTTATCGTGGCTCTTCGAGTGAAATCTCTCTTCCAAAACTCACAAAATAGTATCATCATCATCATCGGCACTACAACCGGGATCCGGTCTTGGCCTTATTTAACAAGTATGAGGCTTGTTAAATTTTCCATAACAATTTGTTTTTCTGGGCAAGGTTATTAGCCTTGCGCCAAACACAAAATAGTATAAACATATAAAATTCGTAAGTTTAAATATTCCACCCCTTTAATGCCACTTCTATCTATCAGGCCATAACGAAATTCAGTAAATTAGTTCTTTACGATTCAAGAAACAATGTCGTGTTTACCCGGGTTATTCGGAATTTCAGTGGAACTGTCTTTCACATGAGGGAACGTCCGATACTTTTCAAGAATAATAATTGGAGGCATTATTGAACTAAGATGAATGCCAAACGCAAGAAAAATTTGCTGTTGCATCAGGACTGACTCAAGAAACCAATTAATTGCCCCTTAAAACCACGGGAATAATCTAAAAAGAGTCACCCATGTATTGAAACAGCACGTCCATTTTTCACTTATAGAATATAGAAATTTTGAAAACTTCTGAGACGCTTCCCAAACTTGTGCTTCCTAAGGATTATATCGCAAACATATACTGCATTTGTTCATGTATAAGACATGTAAGACGGATTGATCTCGAGACATACTCAAGACAATCTTCTTGTCAGTTTACACTCACGTGCTTTGTTTCCTGTAATTTTTTTACATATTATATTATCGAAGGTCAATCTCCCTTGGAGCGTATCGTCAACAATATCCCATTCGAAGAATCAAAATCATGTAGACACATCACCGCCCTGCAATGAACTAATTGAAAATACATAACACCACCCCCACAACCAGATAACCAGGTTTCAACTAGCCACACCGCCTTCAATGAAATGCAACTGTCACTCGATTTTTTGCCATTTCTGCAATGAGAGCAAAACTCTCGACTCCTTCCTAGATAGGTATCGGCCATTATGCATTCTCAAATAGGCGCCTGTGGTCGATTGAGCACGCTAATAGTCCACGCTTGGACAACCCGACCAAAATAAACATGTACTCGGTCCCGTCGCATGTGCGTCGATCCGCATGCCCTTTGCGCTTGTTGCATGCACCGCATACTCGACGGGAAAATAAGAGGCATGCATTAGGCATAGTTGTTGTTAGAAGGCCTCTTCGTAAGAATTCAAGAACCGCCCTCCTAATAACGGCTGCAGTATCATGAATCGGCTGTCATGAACGGGCGACATTCCCAGTGTTGTAAAACGTTGAGAAACAACCAACAAATGGTTGGTCACTCACCAGCGGTCATTGGAGAACGAAGGGTTGCATACGGATGGTTTCGTGTTTACGACGTGACATGGAACCCAGCCAGTGCCCGCACCGCTCCCAATTCACCTGCAGCTCTAAACACACTTGCACATACACTAGCCATTATTAGCGTAATTATTCGGGGCGGTACTGAGGGTCCGCACTTGATAGCATCATCGTGCAAGCCACAATGAAGCTCTAAACCTTCACAAATTCACGCAAACTTGTGTGATAGATTTTCGCTTTCGCCTCGCAAGAGGGATGCACCGTCGTTATGCGGCGATTGTAAAAACAACGACGCCTTATCGGACTGCAATTAAACAGGTTGCATGATCTGCAATTATAACGAGAATATAAAAAAACAAAAAGAGGAGGAAATAGAGGAATGCCAGCAGCTCTGTCGGGTAACGACTACCCTGAAAATTGATGTGAGCCACGCAAAACTACCCGGAGAATAGTACGCCATTTCTTCATCTTCAATCTGCCATACCTTTGGGTCGCCACTTCGCCCCCCACTGAGAGGGTGACTTCAGCCTGCTGCTGTAGTGGGTGGCAGCGAAATGGGCCGTCGAGGTGGTGCGGGGGAATTCAACTTCTTCAGCAATCCTTGGCATCTGGCGTTTGATGGGATTCGCTTAAATCTCCCCACTGTGGGTTTCGGGGATTTTGATTTGATTAGGTTACAGATCTAGCGGTCCTGTGTACGCGAACACAAGCTGCTGCTCATGCTGCTGTGGCGTTGAAGGGATATGAAAGGATATGGAATCCGTTTTAATGAAGTTGTTTCCGAGGAGACGAATCGTTGGTTGAAATTGAAATTGAGTTCCATAATGAAAATCTGAATGACTGATTAAATGTGTCGTTGTCGTTCTCGTTGTCGTTGTCGTTTTTGGTGTTGGCGCTGGAGGTGATGCTGGTGTTGGCGTTGGCGTTCCCCAAGCGTCGGTGGAAGTCGTTAGACAATGTGGTTTGTTGGCAACATATGGAGTGTTATTGGCGGTGGTGATGTACTATGAATTGCGGCGCCTTGGGAAAATTCTGACGGCATGCGAAGGGTTCGGGTTACGGTGGAAGTTTTTAGCAACCGAAAGGTTTATTTTAGGAAAATGTGGTTTAGGGAGGGTGGTATTTGAGATATGGCAAATAAACTTTCGTCACAGAGTCTCTGGTGATCGTTTAGCTTCCTTTCAACGGAGGATGAACTGTTAACTTGTATCTCGCCTCACTACACGGATTAGTTACAGAATTTTGAAATGCAACAGAACTTCAATGGAATCGTGGCCCATAGCATGGTGTTTACAATCACTTGAAAAAAAAAAAACGTTATTAAATAAGTACAAATTTAAATCAAATACCAAATATAATTTTACAATATTGTTTCAAAACTTCAATGCTCAACACCAACACTCTAAATGAAAAAATAAAAGTTAATTTTTGTTAATAATTTTCGGCAAACAATGAATGGTTTGAAAACTATACAAACACAAGAACAAATGAAACTCGTTTCTGGTATATATGTTTGTTTTAAAATGAATAGTTTTCTGAACGCTTTCTATTTGATTTTTTTTTATCTTTTATTTATTTATTATTCTTATTATTTTTTTTTTTTACATTTTCAGTGTGTTGTTGATTTTTGCGTTTTTGTATTATAAGTAAGCAACATTAAGTACATAAATAAAAGGAAAATACAAAACTGAAGTAAAGCACTCTTTTTAGTTTGAAATACGCATTTTATTTTACAAAAAATTTGCAGTTTGTACTGAAGACGAAATGCTAAGCCTATTTACATTTATTCTTCTTGTATTAACTTACTGCACTCCGAATTGTACAATGTCTTTTTGTTTTGTTTTCCCTTTCGTCGTAGAATAATTTCTTGAATACCATATAATGTTATCATTGTGTTCTCTTTTACATCTCTTTAATTTTTTTAATAATTTTTTATAAGTAAAGTAGGCAATAAGGACGAAATTCGAAAAAAGATAGTAAACCGGAAAACGTTCAGCCTTTTAAGAAATTAAAAAAAGGACACGAAAAGTCATTATCGTCAGGTCAGTAGATGGTTTGACAATTACTTTTTTCACATTTGTCACGTGCGCAAATGGTCGTTAAATCTTACACAATATGATGCGTTCGAGAAAATAATATCGGGGAGCACGTTTTTTTTGTCTCTTGCTTTAGTCTGACAATCATAGATTAACTGTATGCCTTTTTTGGATAAGGCTCTTGTCATCCAAGAAATGTTTCGGGAGAGGAATCGGTCCTGAAGAGTATGCCTCAGATAGACTTCTGCAACACGAGTTGAATAGAAACATCGGTTATTGGGATGAATGGAAATTAAAGATTTAGAAAACAAAGACTATCGTTTTCAGAAAGCTCCTGTCCAGGGCATTGAGGGATGCAAAAGGGAATTAGAAAAAAAATTTCCATTGTAGGAATCTTCAACTAGAAGTAAAAACAATGGTGTCTGGCTTGATCAGTACTTTTACTTTGATAAGAACATAGCAGCTGCCCTTACTGCAACTAAAAACGCATATGTTATGACAAGAAGTCTCTTCCGTAGTAGTCTTCTAGCTCCCAAAGTCAAAATAATTTTATACTCGGCATTCATCTGACCCGCACTGGTGTATGGCGGCCCGATATGGTATAACATATCCCCATTCTACATGAAGAAGATTCGGGTGCTCGAGGGGCAAGTTTGCGTTCCTTTTTTGAAATGTATAGAACCCGTGTGTTGCTTCTGTGATGTGGAGTGTGGACTATAATGCTGGTACGCAATTTGGTAGAGGATACAGTAACTCTTTTCGCACTGAAGCACTGAATAGCCCAAGAATAAATTTCCTTTAAATTCATTGTTATTGTCCTTTTTTATGTTGTGTAGAATTTCTTTATTGACTTCAGAACATATGGACAATCCCTTAATTTGCTAAGGTTATAATTTCTTAAACATTTCAATATAATATTTCGTTTTAAGATAATAAAATGTAAGTCCAACGTTTATGCCCATTTGGCGGTGTGTTATTTAAACTCCAACGTTTCGATGCATACTCTTTACTCACTGTTTCCCTTGTGTGATGTGGATTTCCTGATAAGATAATTATGTTTGAATGTTTCTTCTGTAAATCCTAAATTACCCACGACGACTTTTCTTCTTTTCTTCTTATCTCACTTTTGATTTTGTTATACTTTGTGTTGTGTCCAGTTAATATATATGTGTTACACTAACCGCATTACGTTCCACAAATGGCGTCAGGTAGCTTGACAGTTGTATAGTGTTTGAAATAATAGTGAAGAAGAACGTGTGATTCGAACTGACGCTATGACAGTTTGAATCACAAAAAATTGAACCTAAGCGTTACCCATCAGGCTACTGGCCGATTTTAGAATTTGATTTTTAAACTCGACTATACTCCACTGATGTGAATTGTTATGTTATCGCTATTGTATACGGCTCTGATGTATTTTCTTATTCGATTTTCGTTCGGTGTTCTTCACTATTTTGCTTGTGAATTGTGTGTGTATCTGTTAGATACGCCACAGTTGACCGCCACTGCTTTAACATCCTTCTCCACATTGTTGTTCTCCAATATGAACTACAGTGAGCAGCTAAATGAATCAACTGCATGTGAAACAATATCAAACGCTGCATCGCCGCATGACCGTTCATTCGGAAATGGAACAAGAATTACCGGCGAATCACAAACCTCGTTACTATCACTTGTCTTCTCATCGTCGACATCGTTATCTTCATTTCCGCCGCAGCAGTAATCTACATCTATATCGACATTATCGGTGACATCCTTGTCGGTAGTCGTCACACGTCTTGTTCAGAAGCTCCAGCGACGACCAGAACCACCATTTCGTCATGCCGCTGCAATCACCGCATTTTTTCTGAGTGCGTACACAGAACCAATTTACAGATCACCATCAAACGTTGCAGGTTACGTATGCCATCACTGTAACTACAAAACAGTGCATTAACAGTATCCAACGCAAATCTGCAAGGTTCGGGGTGCAGTTTGAGCAGCATCATCTCTACACAGATAGAAGAAGAAGTATAGTACGGCCTGCAACTCCAGCTGCCCTGCACTTCATCCATCGACGTAGAACCACTGTGGGGGTTCTCTACACCACATGGAAAACCAACCCACAATTCCAACCGTTAACAGCGCGTCACCTTACCTCAACCTGTAACCCAACTCCCCATGCAAAATCCGCGATACCATACATTCCTAACTTCGCAATAACTACATTTCAAAACCTTCAACAGAATATAATTCAACAGAATATATTCTAATCATCCCCGCATTTATTTCCCCAAAATCGCTTCGGTCAATTCTATTCCCTCCTTGCGACCAAGCAATCCTAATTTCCCCGGAAACCCATAAGCCATAATAAAATGCATATTCCAACCTACAACGGAATACCAATCATCTCCCCCATTACATCACCCCACATACATTTTCCCAAAATTGCTTAGGTCAACTCTCTACTCAAGTTATATCTTCTCATCGCAACCAAGCAATCCTAATTTCCCGGAAATTAGGATTGCTTGGTTGCTGTAACGAAACGCATATTCGATCCAAAACGGAACATCAACCATCGCCACCAATTATACTAAGCCGCGTACATTTCCCCGAAATTACTTCGGTTAATATTTTACCTAAATGATGTTCCTTGCTTGCACCCAAGTAATTCCAATTTCCCCCGAAAATGCATGCCCATACTTGCTCGCGTTCCCAAAGCCAATTTCCCGGTACACCCAACCAACGAATCCAACACAGCTTGTATGGCGAGAATTCGCTGGAACTGGATTCTTATGCGAGCGTGGGGGTTTCTCTATACTACACTGAGAACCACCCACCATTTCCGGCTAATCCCATCCAATTTCGACCGCCTTACAGCGCGTCAAACCAAACCCCATTCCCCCCTACTTACCTGTTCACCTGTAAAGCATGTTACCACCAAGGACACATAGCTAAACTCATTGTTCTATGGGTCTAATGCTCACTCAGTCTCTGTGATGGGTCTCGGTAGGGTGTCCTTCCGACACGGATTCACCGAGACGTACCCAAGACTCCGTACCGGCTCGTCCAAGCTTGTTCGCTTGCGTCCTGCAGTTCGGCGCAAAACCCACGGTTCACCTTCGTCGTCCTGTTTCCACTCAATAAACCAACTTAACTAGAGTATTTTAGTTCAAACATAGGTTATTTCTGATGATAATTCCGTTTGTATTTCCACGGTAATTAGTAATTGCTATTTCTGATATTTAAATCTATCTTATTGGACCTAATGTAAACGTATTTCGGTACTTTAATGTACAATATTTAATAACTTTATTGTGCACTGTATCTAAGGACTTAAACGTAACAGTATTTGATAACTTTATTGTACACGGTATTTAAGGACTTAAATGTATCACTATTTAATAATTTTATTGTGCGCTGTATTTAAGGACTCAAATGTAACACTATTTAATAATTTTATTGCGCACCGTATTTAAGGAATTAAATGTAACAGCATCGAATAACTTTATTGTGCACTGTATTTAAGGAATTAAATGTAACGGTATCGAATAACTTAATTGTGCACTGTATCTAAGGACTTAAACGTAACAGTATTTGATAACTTTATTGTGCACTGTATTTAAGGCATTAAAAGTAACAGTATTTGATAACTTATTGTACACGGTATTTAAGGACTTAAATGTAACAGTATTTGATAACTTTATTGTGCACTGTATTTAAGGAATTAAATGTAACAGTATCGAATAACTTTATTGGGCACTGTATCTAAGGACTTAAACGTAACAGTATTTAATAATTTTATTGGGCACTATATTTAAGGATTTAAGTGAAACAGTAGTTAATAATTTTGTTGTGCACCGTATTTAAGGAATTAAAAGTAACAGTATTTGATAACTTATTGTACACGGTATTTAAGGACTTAAATGTAACAGTATTTGATAACTTATTGTACACGGTATTTAAGGACTTAAATGTAACAGTATTTGATAACTTTATTGTGCACTGTATTTAAGGAATTAAATGTAACAGTATCGAATAACTTTATTGGGCACTGTATCTAAGGACTTAAACGTAACAGTATTTAATAACTTTATTGTGCTCTGTATTTAAGGATTTAAGTGAAACAGTAGTTAATAATTTTGTTGTGCACCGTATTTAAGGAATTAAATGTAACAGTATCGAATAACTTTATTGTGCACTGTATTTAAGGAATTAAATGTAACGGTATCGAATAACTTAATTGTGCACTGTATTTAAGGACGCAAACGTAACAGTATTTGATAACTTATTGTACATGGTATTTAAGGACTTAAATGTAATAGTATTTGATAACTTATTGTACACGGTATTTAAGGACTTAAATGTAACAGTATTTGATAACTTTATTGTGCACTATATTTAAGGAATTAAATGTAACGGTATCGAATAACTTAATTGTGCACTGTATTTAAGGACTCAAATGTAACAGCATCGAATAACTTTATCGTACACGGAAGATGGAATTCGTGCCACTGTGCTTAAGCACTAGCTTTATTTTCCATTGGTTGCGCAGCACGTATTTTAATTCAATATAATTGAAACTACAGTTTTTACCATAAGATGGAATTTTTTGTCACTGTGGTCAAGCACTAGCTTTATTTTTTTATTGGTCGCGCGGTACGTATTTTACTTCAATATAATTGAAACTTCAGTGTTTACCAGAAGATGGAACTTTTATCACTGTCGTCAAACACTAGCTTTATTTTCGATTGGTCGCGCGGTACGTATTTTACTTCAATATAATTGAAACTACAATGTTTACCAGAAGATGGAACTTTTATCACTCTCGTCAAGCACTAGCTTTATTTTCGATTGGTCGCGCGGTACGTATTTTACTTCAATATAATTGAAGCTACGGTGTTCACAGTAAGATGGAACTTCTTAAATCCTTTTCGGTTGGCAGCTAATTCTCTACTACCCTGGGTGTGCTCATGTACCTTAGGGGTTTGTTTAAAACACCAACACAGCGACAACCCTCTCTCCGTGAATCAATTCATGCGGAGTCCGTTTCCATGAAGCTGTCTCTCACACAGCCACGGGTGTGATCGCACCATTGCACCGGCTGTGCAATTCATCGCAAGGGTCGTCATCCATGTAGGTCACTATACCGTACCCTTGCCTGTGTGTACATTTATTCGTTATGTGAACAGTGGTGGGCGCTATTGTGTGTGGTTCGATCATTGGTACATATTCATACAGGGATCGCCCGTATTGCTCATACGTGCTACTTGATGCAGTTACCAGGCATGCGTTGTATCTCTCGTATTTGTATTGGTTGAGATGTGTCCTTTTAAGGGCATGCGTTGTAGGTTTCGTTTCTTGCGCGCCTGCCTGGTAATTCTGGGAATTAGTCGCAGGCTTGAGCAACCGCATAATGTGTTGGATGGCTATTCTGCTATATCAGATCGTTGGTTGGTGTTTTTACCAGCTCAATGTGCAGGTGTCCCATGTTTGCTTACGACATAGAGTTTCATGCTTCTGCAACTATGTTGCGCTTGGTTTTCATGTCGTGCTTTTAGATCATTTAAGTATTTCCATGTTAGGGCATGCCTGCTATTGCTGATACACTTTTCGTATCAGTAGACATTGTGGTTTTTAGAAATGCCAATGCAGGTAAGTACACGATTTATCGGAGCCGAACGCTTATGAAAAGGGGGTTACATGGCGGTAGATAAGCAGGTAAGTAGTGGCGTTCGCTAGAGCCGCCACAGTTCCATGCAGACAATGCATGAATGAGTTTAGCTTCCCTTTTTTGCCATACGGCAACTCTAGTTCATGTCGATTAGCGACAACCAGATCCAGCCGGACGAAGTTGTCGCATCATGGCAGAACCGCTGGAGAAAATTATCAAAACATTCGATTGAATCACGTGATAATATTTCCTTAGCGTTACTTTGTCTTTTCCCAGTTCCTCCATCCGCTGGGGATCAAACATCTCTTTTCTCAGGTGAATAGCTTAAAACACAGTTACCTCTCCTCCGCATTTCTTCCTTTCTATAGCAGTACGCCTCCGGGATAACCACCACACCACACTACCCCAGTGTGGAACACCTTGGAGGCCACATTACCACACGCGCACTAAGCCAGATCAACCCCGAGTTATTGCGCTCCTCGCTTTGTGTTTTTCGTCCACTCTACGCACAGCGGCGTGCAACGAATACGCCAGCGCTTATCCACCCCGATGCGCATGGGGAAATGAAGAGCGCACAAGAGAGAGCGCAATCACATCGGCTGGCTAGTGGGCAGAAAAAAAAAAAAAAATTTCCTTTTTTTTTACTCTTCGTCCCCTTTTGAACCAGGTCTTGCTTTAACTATCCGTTCGCGCACATGTGCCGTGTCATTGCGTGTGAGAGCAAACTTGTGAGAAAACCGTCGCTTAGTTAACGTCAATTCAAACATCCACATAATTTATTTCGCATTGTTCATATTCGAACTCGAACGTAACATAGGATATTGTGCAAATGAATAAGTAAAACTTATCGTAAGCAAACAAATAATAGTACGCAAAAGCAAAATAATATACAACCTACGTCCAAAATTGAAGTGTTTTATTTGGTTTTGTTTGGTGTTCCTTTTTTACCCTTCCGTCCTAAATAGAATAATAGTTAAATCATTTTATCTTGTCCTTACGGCAACGAAACGAATTTAATATAAATTCTACTTCAAACAAGTCAACTGTTATTGTGAGACATATTCGCTAACCTAATCAGACATCCGTAGCCCCCAAGACATCGAAGAAACACTTAAGTATTCCGTGGAGGTCTTACTGAATCCGCGCCCGTGCAGGTGCAAGAGATAACAACCCCCACACGAGCAAAGCAACTCTTCTCGAAATTCCTCGGAAGTGACAGTAAGTTTATTTCCGGTATGAAATTTTTTTCCATTTCATTAGTCAGTCTTCATCTAACCGCCATCAAGTGCGCATTCCCCCCTGTTATTACCAGTTAGAGAGTGGGGATTTAACCGCCACCGGGCCCGGTCGATATAGCCAAATATCATTCGTTGCGGAGTGTATAGCGTCGAGAGTGAAGAGCCGTGGCCGATTCCCAAGCCGGAAACAGATTATGAACGAACATTAATCTCTTCGGGTCGCGTTTAGTGGATATAGTCGCTTTTGAATAATAACTGAATCGCGGAGGACAGGTTGTGATCACCGAACTACGGTCGATTGTAGTTGTAATTATAGTTACATATATACAATAACATGTTACGAGTAGAGACACATGTAAACAAATAGAGAAAATACAAACATAAGGCAGAGAACGAGGAATAATTACTTAATTACTTAAGGATTAAAACTAATGTTTAACAAAGAACAAATTAAGAGACTTTTATTTAATGCAAGTGAAGGATATACGCACACAGTGATAACCAAGGCACCTCGATTGTGTATAACTTACAACTAACCCTGTGGAAAATTGTATGACAAAATGAATAAATAATAAATATAGTTTTGTGTTTGAAAAAAAAGCAAAGAACAACGTCGCCCCGGATTTCTGTCGGTGGGTGGGAGTGAACCCCGCGCCATACGTTGGCGCCAAGACTTCCACCCCCAAACCACCTCCTCCGTCGAAAAGAGAGTGGTGATGAATATCGAAAGAAGCAGCAGTCTCCATATTATCCATCCACCTACTCCACACAAAGGCCCCGCTTTCTGCCATTACACAATACATTTAATTCCAGATAGGGAATATTGAGAACACCGTTCTTGCTCGGGGAGAATGTTGCACTTGCAACTAAGGATGACAATAATGTATTCATTACGATGCATCTCTGTATAACACGTCATGCTTATCTTGTGTCACAACAAGTAGTATTGTTCTCTTGATCTGTCGCACTTTTCTTGTGTCATAACAAAACGCAGTAGAACTAAATTGCTGTTAATTCTAGGGTTGTGACACAAGATAAGCATGAAGTGTTATACAAGAATGCATTGTAATCAATTCATTATTGTCACCCCTAGTTGCAACTGTAACACCCAGGATCAGAGCATAAGAAATTTTACCCCAAAAATATCCTGCATGACAAATCAGGTCTAAACCGGATAGATAATTTCATTATCTAGATTATTCGTGGTCACACTGCAACGGCAATGTGCAGTGAAAATCATATTATCTCGAGAGCATTCTATTTCAACGATATGTATATGGAGAGTTATACGCTGATAACATATTATATTGTGATGCATATCGTATGACAATCAGTACTAGAATATTCTAGAGAGTCCGAAACAGAGTACTAGAATATTCTATAAAGTAATGGCAAATTGGAGACCGTGAACAGTAGAACATTCAAGACTATGGAACGGACGGAAACGAAACGCCGAAGCAGAATAGGGAAACGGTATAAATACGTCGCACACAGATCATGGAGACGAGTAAGAAGTAGAAAGTGAAGCAAGCGATGTGTGGAAGTAAGAAGTAATAAGTAGAAAGTAATAAGTAAGAAAGTGAAGCAAGCGATAAGTAAGCAGTGAAGAAGTAAAAGATGGGATAAGTACGGAAGCAATAAGTCAAGAAATCGTTATGTACAGTAAAAGTAACGGTTGTGATTAACGGACTAATAAAGTGTTATATTAATTCAAAATCTATTTAAGGGCTCTTATTTATTTTAAATAATTAATCCAATGAAACCTAAGCCTGCTACAATTGGTGTCAGAAGTGGGATTAATTAATGTTTAAGTGAATAAGTGTGTGAAAGTGTGTTGTGACGATGTCAGATCGTCATCTGGAGGAGGGAGCTTCGGGACCGGGGTCTGGATAGTAGAGGACAGAAGCAAATTCTTCGACAGCGTCTGCAAGCAGCATTGGAGGAAGAGGGCATTGATGTCGACACATATGTTTTTACTATTGGGCCAGACTGTCCGGATGGAGAAGAAACAGCGAGTCAAGATGGTGCCAATGTAACGGAGAAGAGTTCGCCACCGTTGGACATTTCGGAGATGTTCAGGATGATGATGGAAAAATTGGACGCGCGAGCTGCAGAGTTTAAGGCAAAATTAGATGCGCGAGCTTCAGACGTTAATGCAAAATTGGACGCGCGAGCTGCAAAATTGGATGCGCGAGCTGCAGAGGTTAATGCAAAATTGGATGCCCAAAGGCAGTGTATGAAAGAATTCTGGGACTCGGAAGTGGAAGAATCTGAGGATGAGGAGGCACATGAAAGGAAGAAACTCAGGAAGAGCAAAGCTATGGCCGACAGCAGTGAGGAAGATGAGGGAGATGACGATGATGTGTTACGTGAAGATCTGAAGGATCTCATCGATGATAACCCGATTGAAGAGGACGGCAGTGATGGTGAAGACACTGATGCTTCAGGCGGTTTCCCGAAACGGATTTACAATGATGAGGACGAGTTGGACGACCGACTGGCAGACGACGACTGTGACCTTATTGAAGAGAATCTTGGTTTGAAAGTCGAACGCAGAAAGCGTTCCAAGCGTCTGCATTGTACACAGGACAAAGAAAGTGATGGAGAGGAACAGCACGTCGATAAAAATTCAGCACGTGAGGCTATAGCCGAACAGCTATTCGACGACGAAGACGATATTGAACGCCGCTCTGAACGTAGTCACAGGGAAACTGAGGCGGCAAAACATTTCAATGATGATGAGGAATCGGATTCTGATGCTGAGGATTTTATTGTAGACGACGAAGGAAGGCCAATTGCTGAGAAGAAGAAGAAAAGACGACTTCTAGTCACTGACGCGTCATTGCAAGAAGGTCAGGACAGTTTTGGTGTAGATTTCGACTATGAGGATTTCACTAATTATGACGAAGACGGATATGAACCCGAATACGAACCTAGTGAGTTGGAAAGTGGTCACTTTACGGATTTGGACAATGAAATCAGTAAAACGGATATTCCTGAGCGTATGCAATTGCGTGAAGATCCGGTTACGCCTGTTCCAGAGGGACTCAATGAACTACGAGATGAAGCTGAATGGATTTACAAACAGGCGTTTTGTAAATCAACTGTTTCCGAACAAGAGAAATCAACGGATGTTGGAGGTCGAGACCGCTATTGTAAGCCACCACATACCGGGGGAATGATCAAGCAAGCCCTGGATTGTAGGGGTAATCAACGGCTAGAGGTGCCGTTCATTGCGTTCTACGGAGAAGAACACGTGAAACCAGGATTAATGTGCGACGATCAATGGAAAGTCTATTACTACGACGCACGCTGGTGTTTACTGTCAGCCAAAGAACAAACCGCTCCAGTTATTTGAAAAGATGCGGAACTACCAGTTGGATATGCTTATGAAATCGACAGATGCTCCAATACCAGCTGATATGCGTGTGATTAAAGATGAAGATCTAGATCGCTTACGTGATGTGCAAACGGAATTCCGTCGTCAGGAAAAGGAAGAATGGCGACAAGCTAGAGCTGACCCGAAAAGGAGAGTAGTAGAAAATTTGGAAGAAGGTCAAGAACTTCCACCGCCGAACGCCAAGATGAAAGTTGTACATCGTGACCGACTGGCAACTTTGGTTAACGCAGAGGACCAATGAACTTAGTTCGGGACAAACTAATCTAGGCGGACGGTAGTAGTAATAGTAGTATGACGCATATGACAATCAGTACTAGAATATTCTAGAGAGTCCGAAACAGAGTACTAGAATATTCTATAAGGTAATGGAAAATTGGAGACCGTGAACAGTAGAACATTCAAGACTATGGAACGGACGGAAACGAAACGGCGAATCAGAATAAGGAAACGGTATAAATACGTCGCACACAGATCATGGAGACGAGTAAGAAGTAGAAAGTGAAGCAAGCGATAAGGAAGCAGTGAAGAACTAAAAGACGGGATAAGTACAGAAGCAATAAGTCAAGAAATCGTTGTGTACGGTAAAAGTTATGGTTGTGATTAACGGACTAATAAAGTGTTATATTAATTCAAAATCTATTTAAGGGCTCTTATTTATTTTAAATAATTAATCCAACGCAACCTAAGCTTGCTACAATATGTTAATTAAGAAGTTGCCGAAAGGCAAAACAAAAATATTTTACAATTTAGAGTGTTTGTGAAGACTCAGTAAGTAAATATAAAAACAATAATTGTAAATATGATTTGGCACTTAAGTAAAATCTGTAAATTTATTATGTAATAAATATGTACTATAGACTAAAAAAAAACAGACTAATAAAAGGACGAATACCGATGAGATTAAATTTTCAAAGTATTTATTACGCTATTTTGTGACTGGTATTTAAGAATACTCGAGGTATTTTGATTTTTTATTAGTAAATAATTTCTGATTAAAAACGAAAAAAAAACGCAATCAATAGTTATGATAAAAATAAATCCATTACTTTTTCATGAAATTGAAGGCTTTATTTAGCAAAGATAGAATGATCCGAGTTGGGTCAAATATGAACCGATTTTTCGATAACTTGTCATTTCGAAGGTAATTTCATTATGCCTCTCTCATGGGAACCATCCTCCTTACTGGTAGAAAAACTGGGACAGTCGATTTTCGCAAGCCTCTTTTTCACCAGCAAAATCATTCGCCATAGACAGTAACAGGTGGCAATCACTTGGCGTCAGATCCGTACTATAAGCCGGAGGAATAAGAACCTCACAACCATGCTCCCGGAGCTTCTGGCGGGTCACTATCGATATGTGTGGTCTGCGATGGCAATTCCTCTGCTATTGGCTAAGGCTGGCCGCCTTTGGGCGATTCCTTGCTTCAGACGGTTCAATTGTTGATAGTAAACGTCCTAATTAAGAGTTTGACCGTAGGGAAGCAGCTCATAGTAGATGATTCCTGGCCAACCCCACCAAACACACAGCAAAACCTTCTTGACCATCAATCTTGGCTTGGGCACCGTTTGCACCGGCTTAGGGCGATTCGACCACTACCAGGTTCGCTTGTCGTTGTTATAGGTGACCCACTTTTCATCGCCAGTCCCCTTCCGCTTCAGAAAAGGAGTCGATTTTGTTGCGATTCAACAGCGATTCGCAGATGGAAATTCGTCCATGGGGTTTTTTTGCGTTAACTCGTGTGGCACCCATACCTCGAGTTTCGTTTTATATCCAACCTTATTCAAGTGGTTCCATCGTTTTTTGTGCATCGTTTAGTTTTTTGTCACATTTTACATGACTCGAAGATTTCTATGATTTTATCCACATTTTCGACAATTGGCCTTAGTTTAGTTTAGTTTATCTTCCAAAGCATGGTGCATCTTTCACCTCCAAATTACCTGAACGGAATCGATGAAACCAAAATTGCGCATGACTGGCTGTTATAGTATCAAAACCAGAAACACTATTCATATTTTCAGCCAAATGGCTTGCGTTTTCGTCTTTATCGAAGAAAAACTGTAAAATATGGCATATTTTTTGTTTTTTGGTGTCCATATCGGACACGCAGTCAAACAAAACTGAGTCTAAACACAAAATCACAAAACTGTCTGGAAAGTTATTTTAGTACGAAATCTTACTTTTCTAACGCCCTCAACGTAACCCGATCGTAACCCGATCACTAGAAGGGAAGATAATTAAATATACAACGCGAGATACGGATTGCTAAAGACATCTATTGGAAAAATAATGGACATCCTTCTAATATATTAATATACTAATTTTGTGAGAATTTCAAAACAGGACAACTTTGGGTTTTCCTTTAGAGAGGTTTCCGGCTTACAGATCTTCTATTTTGACTTGATGTCTCCCTGCTCAAATGCAAATAGCTTGTTTTAAACTATTGGCGTGTACCACATAAAATGTCCGATTGTATAGCAAAACTTTAAAAACCAATACTATTTTTCCGTACATTTTTATTCAATTAAAATAGGATACGTTGCATCTATGACATTCTTCTAACGTGATACAAGGTCAAATATTCCTTTTTCATAGAAGTGCTGACTTTTTGAGACAATAAAATCTTCAAAGACTTTTATGACCTCTGCTCGGTTTCGGAAGACCATCTGCCGGCAAAATGAAAACAGATTGCGGAAAAGATGGTAGTCCATTGGGAAAATGTCAGGAGAGTACGGTGAATGTGCTAGAATTTCAAATCCCATTTCCAACAGCTTTTGCACCGTTACTTGTGAGGTATGGGGACTAGCATTGTCATGCAAAAGGATCGGGCCGTGCCTATTGACCAACGCAAGTTGCTTTTCAGCCAATTTGACATGCAATATGTCGATTTCCTGACAATATTTGATGGCGTTTATCGTTTTTCCTGGTTGAAGTAATGAAAAATGGATTGGTCCTCTCGATGCCCACCAAATTGTCACCATAACCTTTTTTGGGTGAAGGTCGGGCTTGGGGATGTGTTTTAGTTTTACACCTGCATCCAACCACTGCCCAGGTCTTTTACGGTTACCATGCAAAATCCACTTTTCATCACAGGTCCCTATCCGGTGCAAACACGGTTTAGTTCGGTTTCTTAACCTAAGCGATGCGCAGATTTCTATGCGCTGTCGTTTTTGGGACTCGTTCAGTTCATGGGGTACCCAGTTATCGAGTTTCTTCTCCTTTCCTATGAGAGAAAGGTGTCGATTTATTGTCATTGGGGATATTCCCATGCTTTGTGCAATCTTCCGCACCGATTTCGTTGGGTCCGCATCCACCGTTGTTCTTAAAACATCGTCGTCAACTAACGTTTCCGACTTACACGTGGTTAATTTTCGAGTCTGAACTCCCGCAAACGGAACTTTCCAAACCAACATCGTATACTGCGTTCGTTTACCGCTACATCCTCAAATGCGTCATTAATGTTTTTCATTGCGAATGATGCATTATGTCCCATTTTAAATTCATAAAGGAAGAGGGTTCGAATTTGAACTGCAGACAGCATGGTAAACAATTCATAGGAAAAAAATTAACTCTACCCTATAATTCTCACACGTCAAGCACACGTTTCACTTTAATTTATAAAATAAGAAAACAACGTTCTGACACAGATGTTCACTCAAGAACTTCTTATTTTCGACTGAGCGAAAATCATTTCCATTATCACATTTCATGTGGTACAACCCAATAGTTAAAAGTACTGCAACACAACGGAGAATAGTGCTGTTATATTGTTTATGACACCGATTGATGTGCTTTCTTTGAACTCGTTATAAATTATCAATATAGTTAATTGTAGTGTTAGTGGTAGATGTCAATATATTATGACTATTGCAAATGTATTCGATAGTATACTGGTTAGTATACCCGCCTGTCACGCGGGAGACCGGGGTTCGATGCCTCGTCGGGGAGCCTTTGGCGCAAGACTAATGACCTTGCCCGAAAAAAAAAAACAAATCATCATGGAAAATTTAACAAGCCTCAGGACTTGCTAAATAAGGTCAAGACCGGTTCACGGTTGTAGTGCCGATGATGATGATTGCAAATGTAAGGCGCCTAATACGCAAAAAAAAAATATTTCCCCAGGGGCAAGGTTTATGAAAAAAAGAAAAAAATTAAAATCAATTAATGAGTATTTAAATTTAGAAAAAAACGATGTTGGCAAATGCAATAAAACGATCAAAGTTGTGCATCAGGACCATACATTACATCCCTTAGTTTTAAGCAGTAATTTAAGAATTCCTTCTGCATACTGGGTGTAACACCCCTGGACAAGCGTTGGAGAAATGTCTGGAATTTAAGAATCCAGAATCCATCTATTTGTAGACTTTAAGGCCGCCTACGACAGCATAGCCAGAGTAGAACTATATAATGCCATGAGAGAGTTCGGCATTCCAAACAAATTGATACGATTTTGTAGGTTGACCATGACCAACGTAATTAGTCAAGTAAAAATAGCGGGATTTCTGTCCAAACCAATAAACATCTGAAATGGGCTCCGACAAAGGGACGGTCTGGCCTGCCTTCTCTTCAACCTGGCGTTGGAGAAAGCAATTCGGGACTCTGGCGTTACAATTAGAGGGACTATTGTCACCAAGTCCAACCATATACTTGCCTACGTAGATGACATCGACATCGTCGGTAAACTCCTTCACCCTTATTGAACAGGCAGCACAAATACTGGCACTGCACATTAACGAGGGGAAAACTAAGTACATGGTGGTAACTTCTGCGAAGATAAGACCTAACGTTTGTCAAACTATCAGGGTAGTGGAGAACGAATTTGAAGTATTGCAATCCTTTAACTACCTTGGGTCATTAGTATCAGCCGATAAAAATATGGAAGAAGAAATACGCGAACGGCTGATTAAATCCAACAAACCCTACTATGATCTATCAAGGCTCTTTAAATCCCGAAATTTATCCGAACATCTACGCTACTACTGTACAAGACCATTGTCTTACCAGTACTCATGTATGGATCCGAGACCTGGGTGCTCAATAAAAGGCACTCTGAGCTCTTAGCTGCGTTCGAAAGGAATGCCTTAAGGAGAATTGTTGACCCCGTATGTGAGGGCGGACGATTCCGGAGACGCTACAACCATGAGTTGTACGCGATCTACCTTGAAGCTAATGTTGTAAGAAAAATTAAGCTCGGTAGACTCCGGTGGGCGGGACGCCTAACTCGAATGAGCGCAGAGGAGCCTGCCTGGAAAGTCCTTTGTGGTAGGATGTATGGAAAGGGACAGCGCGGCAACTTTGTCTGCGATGGAGGGATGGCGTAGACCAGGACGCCCAGAGCCTGGAGTGCCAAACTAGATGACATCGGCTCGAAATCAGGACCGGTGGAGAGACTTACTAAATAAGGCCAAGACTGGATCCCGGTTGTAGTGCCGATGATGATGATGATGAAAAAGAACTAAAAACGCATTCCCTTGTGTATGCCAATGACATTTTGAAGAGGAAGTGCACCAGCGAAATCTATCAGTTGTAAAGTGACATCGACATGACAAAGGTGGTGTGAACTCTTAGCGGATAGGCACAGCACACCAGATCGAAATGTATTCTGGTAAAAATGGATCACCATTTAGTGCAAACATGTTGTCAATTGATAATCACCATATCGTACATCGGACCAGAGGCATTTTTCAAGTTTGAAGTATATGCAAGTAATAACCTGTGTTTTAGATCATAAATGCGTATGGATACGGATGTTATTTCTTTCCATCCAAAGTAAAACAATTTATCTTCAACATTACAAACGATTGTCAATCCGGTCTTATCTTTGGGACTTGGAACAATAGATCACATTTTTACAATTGGACAAGTGATGGAAAAATGACTAAAGTTTTACACCAATATGCCACTATTTCGTCGATTTTTGAACCATCTAAAATATCATAGTCGAAATATATCTGAACTAAGCCGTGAACTAGTTCGATATAATAGAAAATGTGTTGTAGTTATGTAGATTGATCATTACTAATGTGGAAACCTAAGTGGACATTTTTGAAACCCTTCAAACCTTTCAGGGTTTTTGATCTGTGTCTTTATCATCCTGGCATTGGAAACGGTCTTCATCGTTCTGGTGTGAGAGTTAAAAAATTGTATAAATCCTCCAATCCATTCATTGGAGGAATATTAAAATGTATATAATAAAGGTTCATACAGATCGGAGACACGGTTGGGGTCGACCTGTTAATTATTGAAGTCGAAATATAGTGAATGGTCTCTCCAATTGCTTATGGATCTAAGAATGGTATCCCATTCAAGGTGGTGGAACAGAAATGTGTAATTATGGTTTCCTTTACTCAACAGTAAAGCACACTTCGGTCAAATTTCAAACATATCGATAACAATCAAGTACCTGTTGGATTGGGTTTTTCAAAAGGAATATAACAGTTTCGTATTTAAATAAGACAACGAATAATTGGGAAACCGGGCTGAAATTTATTCCAATTCAGTCTCAGACATATTAGTCAGAATACTGCCAATTTAGATTTTGATAATGTTGCTGATCTCCTCTATCGTTATTCGCTTGTTGGCATTGTAGGGGACGAAGTATGTTGCACCGGCGTACGGCGCTGATTCACTTCACTCCCTATCACTAATCGAAAGTTCTGCCGCAGCAATAGTGTCCACCGAAGACATATGACAAGAAAACAAAACTTCACAACACAGGAAACAAGTTAAGTGAAACACAGGAGAATAAGATGAAACGCCGATCGTTTTGGTAGTTCACAAGTTCCTTTATTTGAATCATGGTTTTTTATTGTACACTAAAGATCGTTCCACTGGGCTATTTCTAATTAACTGTTATTTAGTTGGATAGTGATTCAATTGGTGTTAATTTTTTTACTTGAAATTTACACATTAAAGATTAACATAATTAATCGACTATTGTACTTTGGCGAATATAGTTCGTTACAATCTTAAACAGGTGTCCTTATTAATATTTCACACGGAGCCCGTTATTGACATGCTCTTCCTTAACAACACTAGGCGCGACTTCAGATATCAACCGGTAGATACGTTAAATTATACGTTAAATAATACGTTAAACTCCGACTCGTTAAAAAGGGAAATATTAGTGCGCCTCTCCGCAGCGCTACGGAGAGCGGGAGCGACACGACCGTGGTGGTCTGCTGATGAAAATGGACTCAGCAATAAACGGCTCGTGGTGAGCCGACTCGCTCATGGGGTGAGTTTTCCCGGGAGAGAAAGTGTTTCTCTCGTGGTTAAAACAAGGAAGAAACACTTGGCAATGTATGTGTATGAGTGAGTGAAGATCACATTGGTTTTTTCATACACAAGGCCATGAGAACGAATCTGAAACAAAGAAAGGGAAAATGTGCATTCATTAGATGCGAGTTCGGGAAAGCAAACAAACCGAATCTCCTTGGACGACAATTTGTTTTCTGTTTGCTCTTGCCGATGCTGATGAGAAGCAGATCCCGAAATATGAAAAGACAAAGGGAACGTTTGGGTCTTTGTCTGAGATGTGCATTGCGGCTAAATAAATAGGCGGCAATGCAATGTGGAAATGTGATAATGGGTTTTAGCTAGATTACCGTGAATTGGTGTTTATTGCATCGTTGCCAAGCGTAAGTATACCATACCTATTTGCATTTGCTTATGGCGTAGGGTTTAATTGGTGCCAAGAGACGCGATATGCGTATATTTGTTTTGGTCCCTTGGGTGTAGATCGTCAGCCAATGTGTATGTATGGTAATTTATGATACACTTGGTGAGGACAGGAAATAGGCGACCCAATGGTCCCTGTTATGATGGTTACATTGTATGTAAACCAAATCATCTTGTTTTCAGGAATTCGTCTAGGGGGAAATGCACTTGGTGAGATTGGGATTCCTGATAAGTTAGGAAAGGATTCTTACAGGGAATTGTATGCGAAGAAATGCATGAAAGGTAAGAAATCTTTTACAGGTAGTTTTCATCATCATCATCATCATCGGCACTACAACCGGGAACCGGTCTTGGCCTTATTTAGCAAGTCCTGAGGCTTGTTAAATTTTCCATAATGATTTGTTTTTTCCGGGCAAGGTCATTAGTCTTGCGCCAGAACAGGTAGTTTTAGGTTATATAAATTGGATCTATTTGGTGCGTGAAGCATTTAAGGTGCTAATGCGGTTGCATTAGCGAAAACTTATGTCAATTGGGATGTAGTTATGCGGGTTTTTCAGGTAAGTGGGCCGTGGGGTTTGGCGGAACCGCCACGGCATAAACCCACGACTTAACGTAACCCCATAAAAAGAAATCTAAATATTTTCATTTGTGAGGTGGCCATTCAACCTCCCCTTTAACAGATCGATTGCTTGACCAGTTGTGTGGCATGCGGCTGGTATAAAGGCCATCCACGTATGGCAAAAATAGTCTTCCAATAGGGCTCGATAGCGAACTCCATGGACCGTAACATGGCGGCCATCTTCATCGGTAAAAAAATACGGTCCAATCACACTTTCGGCATGAAATCCGCACCCCACGGTTAGTCTTTGTGACGTATCTTGAAAAACATGCGGGTTTGTTTCTGTCTAATAACGCATATTTTGCTTATTGACACAGCTGCTAAGCCGAAAATGATTTTTCGATGAAATTCCGAATGCTCTTCAAACTTTTGTAGAACCCAACCGAAAAAGTTTCGGCGCGAGTAAACGCCTGATTCATCATCATAACTTAAACATCACATAATCAATGTATCTCGGCTTTTAGATCAATCGATAAAACCCGACATGCATACGCTACAATATAATTATATTTTAAATACCTTTCTCTTAATTACCTATTAATACACAGGTAGATATTTTGTAACTATGTGAGGTACACTTTGTTTTGTATAAAATAAAATATTAGATCTTAAGTAAAAATAAAAAATAAAGACAGTTTTAGAATTGATTCCAGAAGGAAAAGTTCTAGTTTCAGTAAAGAAAATAATATTTTCTAAAAGTAAACGGTAAACGTTAACTCGCGTCAAATTATCAAGAGCCTTCAATTCTAGAGTTAATTTGATTTCGTAAGATCAAATCGACACAATATGGTTCGAGAGATTCCCAAATCCTGTGAACGGCATGGAATCGACTGATTTAAATAAATAACCTCTTAGCAGTGTTTACAAGAAAACTCTTTTCGGAAATGTCACAAAACATTTGATGATCGTGTGAAAAAAGATTGAATCCAATAAACTCCATTGGAATGCGCATAAACTCCAGAGGAAGTGGCTAGGAAAATTCTCTGTGGCATCAAAGTAGTAAATCTGGCGAAGGCTACTTTCTCTCTTAGCCATAAGCCGGTTAAAATCGGGTTCAAATCGCGAGTGTTGGAAGACATAACAAATAGAGATCGAGACCGGTTCCCTGTTGTCGAACATATAAGTAAACGGGTAAGGCCTGTGGGGAAGAAGTATGTACCGGACACGGGCACTCGATTCACTTCCCTCCCCATCATCCACTGAACGAAAGTTCCGTCGCAAATTATCCACAAACGAAAGAAATAAATACAGCCAGGAACAGCAGGACGGAAAATTAAATGCACGGAAATGAAACCCACTGCATGACTATTGTGACGAATGTTCTTTTATTTTTAGTTTGGTTCTTATTTTATAACTACACATGGGTCTTTGATTTGTTTTTACATTAACTTCACCGGTGACTTAAATTTACACGATTGTATTCAAACACTAGAACAGTTACTTTGGATCGAATATCTTTTGCTAATTACTTGCTCGGACTCACTACGTGTTCGCGTCTCGCAGCGCTACGGAGCGCGGGAATGGCACGACCGGCGTGGTCGGCGGATGTAATTGGACTCCACCGAGGGTTGGAATCTGGATCTTGATTCACCCTCGATTCGGTGGTGGTGGATATGTTACGTGCGGCTTCCGCCATCCCCATCGTTGGTTTTGTTTTAAATATAATATAATAGTAGATGGTAAGGTGGTGAAAAAACACACGATCCACATGTTGAATGTACGAACATACTTTTGTTCGATTGTGGATCGTCTGGAAGCTGGATTCCTTTTCGGAGTGGATGGAGATTGAGAGGAAGAAAGGGTTTTTAGTGTGCTTAGCTGAGCAAAGAGCAACAAGTTTTGGTTCCGTTTTGGAATGGCAAGGGAAAGAGGAGACGATGAGTGACGGTTGCGGTAAACAGTCTTACCGTTTTTTTTTCGGCATCTGGCCTGATTTTGTAAAAGTACAATTTAGTGGAACTTTATGTAGTAATAAACTTATCATGTACTTAAAATTTGTACATACAGAACGTCGTTGTATGTTTCGTAATTTTGGCGAAGTGAATGTAACAATAAGAGACTTCTAAATACACTAAATTATCCTGTTTGTGAGATGTTGCTGGGGAAGGACGATCGTACTGGCTCTGTGGAAATGCTTAACTCGAAAATTGGGAAACAGTGACCATTTTCCGTATTTATGCATGCATCTATATATTCATATATGTAACTCAATCAACGAAGCCGAAGGATATTCAAAACTAGCCTAGAAACACCAGCCACCGAAACTGGATGGAAGAACACTTATCGGATTCCTAAGATCTGTAGATCAATTTGCCAACTTAGTTTTACACCGGACCATAGAGAGCATTCA
Source organism: Microdon myrmicae (assembly GCA_963931805.1). Taxonomy (NCBI): domain Eukaryota; kingdom Metazoa; phylum Arthropoda; class Insecta; order Diptera; family Syrphidae; genus Microdon; species Microdon myrmicae. The sequence continues at coordinate 3,054,409 of OZ007497.1, read as the reverse complement.
TGTCGGAAACGAATGTGGAGACATCCCCAGAGGAGTGTTTTTGATTCGTGGAGAGAAAGTAGTGCTTCTAGGCGAAACTGACCGAGAAAGGGAGTCCAAGCTGCCGCTAAAAGGAATATCGACAGACGAAATACTAGATGCCCAACGCAGAGAGCAGGAACAATGACAGGTAAGCCATTTTACATATCAAAATTTCTGTGGCGGAATATGTCACAGATATCCTCTCCGCTACTTACCACAAGAGAGACGTAAAGTCTCTCTCTGTGGAACAGGAAATCAGATCTCGTAATTAAGATCATGGTGGTACACATGTATGTGTGTACATTGGTTCATTCATGGGACAAAGCCATGAGAACGAAACTGAAACAAAGAAAGGGCATAATGTGCATCCATGAGATGTGAGTTCGGGTAAGCAAACAAGCTGAATCTCATTAGATGCTAATTGGGTTTGTGTTTGCTTATGTGAGAAGGTCAGGAATATGTAAGACAAAGAGAATTTATGATCTGAGAGTTCAACTGAGTAAACACATTGCAACTCATTAGATGGTAGATACATTTGGAATATTTGAATGGTTTGAATTATTTGCCGTATCGCCAGAATGCCTGCTGAAGGACAGCGTTCTTTTGTTTGTACATGGTACATGCTAGGGATTAGTTTCAGCGTCTATTGCGCTAATTGTATGCAGCTGCGTTGGACTGTTTATCGTTGGCTAAAAGGGTCGCCAACCAATGTGTATGTAGGTAAATTGATTGTACACATGTTGAGGGTGGGAATAGCCAACTCAAGGTTAAGATTCCCTGATTATGCGGTTGCATTATATGTGAACCGATGAATTTTCTTTCAGGGAATTTATGATAAGTTTGGAGAGAATTCTTATAGGGAATTTTTAATTCGAATTAATGAATGAAGGTAAGAATTCTTTTCCAGAAGCTTTTAGCTAAATACATTTGGTCATTTGTTGCGTGAAGCATTTACAGGTGCTTAATGCGATTGCATTACCAGAAAATTATAATGGCTGGGTTGTAGTTATGGGGGTTCTTCGGGTAAGTGTACAGTGGGGTTTGGCCTTTTACACAGGCCTTTTAGAGTATTGCAACTGGCAGTGACTTTTGAAAGTTACTACTAGGATTTGGTGTCCAAATGGCATCAGCAATTTAACGATGATGTCATGACAAAAGTAGTGTAAAAACAAATTCATATTATAATTGTTTGCGTGGATTCAAGACTTATCAACGCGTATAAGGAAAACAAGAAAAAAGAAATAGCAGGTCTATATTATCAGTATCCCCCAAAAGAAACCCCGTACTTTTATGGTTTATCCCCGCTTTGGTTAATGATGGTGATGATGATGAATGGGATTGTACAAGGTACGTTTTTGCCACTATATGCGTTTATAAACAATTTTTCCATCACTGTGAGTGATTCTCTCGTTTTTTGTTTATTTTCATTTAATATCGGGAAAATGTCGTGCACATCGCTTGCAGAAACTCTGTGTAAAGTGATGATTCCTTTAAAGTGCACTTTTCCTAGATGTTTCTCACGCCTTACTCCCGTCCGTTGCCAACGAGTTTCATAGCCTTTGCCACTCTAATTCACGCCGCGAACATCATTTATTTAAGCAATATTAAACCAAGTTTTCGCTTTGAACCTGGTTTATCTAAAAGATCTTCCTCTCATTGGCTTTCTCACCTTAAGCAGATACTGCCTCCATGCCGGCCGGTCGGCAAGTCCAATAATAACAATGTTCGTCCATCCGACGGACACCGGCGTATACCAACATCCTTGAAGCTGGAGGCGCTCATAGTGGGCCAAATTAAGGTTTCATTCAAATTGGAAGAGGATCAGCCACTCTGCAGCCGGTATGCATTGGAACGGCATGCACTTCATCCCACCTCGGCTCTGTATCTGCCGCCATAGTGCGCAACTTCAAAGTCCTGCAGACCATAATTGCCAGCAGTCATAATCCAGCGCAACCAGCATCGACTTGGACATGGACAATCCATGGCTCTCTCACTCTCGCTCCGTGTTCAATGGCCGATGGAACAATAGTCAATAAAACACTCTGGAAATCATGCTTATCGCATTGATTTATGGATTTTTAATGCGTTCCTTATCACAGGCGGTCAATCGACGGCGGCGATAGCCTGCGAAAAGTTTCGCATCGGAGGAGTGGGTTGGCATACGAGGGAATCTCTCGCGATTCACATACACTCTTACGAGCACAGAGCACTTATCCGCTGAATCTATTTCGGGTCCTGCGATGGGTGTGGAGTATTTTTCTTATTAATAATCCACATTAACAGCGTCCTGAGGCTGTACATGAAGGGACTGGAAGGTAGAAACGGAAGAATAGATAAGGGGTTGGTTTATCGGAGGAGTGCCTCTTGAGTTCTAAAGGGACTTGTGTATCCCTTTGGTAGTGTTGCTTTTGTTTTGATTTATTGTGGGGATGGAAGAGTTCTCGAGGCTCCTATGAAATGGAGCACGTGGTCTGCATGTCTTCCTGGCACTTGGAGTATATATGTTTCAAATGTATTCACATTCCGGATGCTCATCCGGGTTTTTTATCGGCATTCTGACAAAAATTAGATTCATTTCCGCTTATCTGTGAAAAGCGAAAGCACCTAACAGACGCCAACGGATGAGTTCATTTTTGAGCGCTCTTGAACGTTGGAATGTGTTCCATGAAACTCGTTAAAAATCCATAATCTCGCCACTTGAAGAGGACTACTCCCGATTTCGGAAGAACAATTAATTTCTTTGGAAGGCTAATAGCTCACGAGTCAAGTGCGTCGGCTGTGGCACCCCACGTATCTGAGCGTTAGGGATTGGCGAAAGGCGTGGGCCACCAATCTGCGCTGGATATGCGTCGATAAATTTATGAGTTTTTAATGAAATTAATAATCTTCAACCGATAACTACCAAAGATGCCACATGTCTCAAGTAATGGGTTGGAAGACAGTCTCTTTGATGTCGTGCCCGAAGGGGATGATTGAGTTTGGTTGTAGTACAGTCAGGTGACTGGATTGGCGTTACTATAAGCAGCAGCGTGTATAATTGAGTTTTTAATTTGCTGATAAGCCAGGCAATTTAATTTGTTGGTGAGATTGATGCCAGAATTCTACACTGCAACGGCGCTTTCTATTGGGTTGGTGGGTGCAACCGAGTTAAAGGCTTTTGATGTTGCAAGGTGCTCTAGATCGCTTTATCGTTGGGTATGTTGAAAATATGAAAGGATGGCACTTAGGAGACGGCAGAGATCGCCATATGTAATGGATTTACAAATTGGTTTGGAATCTAAATGGGCTGAGTGAGGATATGAGTGCAATTAATAAATTCTGTCTAGGCATCTTTCTCAATAAATTGACTTCGCTACTATTTGGGTTGAAAAACAAGCATTCGATGTTACAAATCGCTTTTCATATTAAGACCGGGGAATGTTGCCCCCTTAAAAAAGGGGGAGGTACATAAATTATACGAGCACCAAAAGTGGAGATTTCAGAGAACTTGTATTCCGCATTTTCGCTTATCTACTCACTGAAATTTCTTTCCTTCTTTTTTTTTTTATATTTCACTCAATTAAAACCTACATACTTCGGTTTACGAAACTTTAAAACTAAAAGAGAATTCTCTATATTAAGGCAAATGTTTTGTACAAGACTTGATCTATAATTGTGTGGGGTGTGTTGAGCCTTAGAATATAATCACAGCCTTATGGTAAAGCCGCTAAAAGCCGATTGGTAAGTGAGGTTCCAACACTCTGCAGTCCAATGAAACACCAGTTCATCAAGCTTTAGGCTCCGTGATATGTTCCGGAGAAATTTCTGGCTATATTTCGGAGTTTGAATTTTAAGGCGGTCCCAAGGTGAGATATGACTGACACGATGCTGCCCCTATCCACTTCATTTATGCTTCATTATGAATCAGTCAAAATTATACTACCCCGCAAATCAACTTATATTATTTGTTTCTACATCACGCTATTCCAGCCCATCGAAACGTACGAACTCGCCCTCAACGCAATTGACCACATAATTGAGTTGAGTGATAGCCAGGATGGGGGGATGGGAGCGAACATACAGGGCAAAGTCACTGACTTTTTTTTCAACCCGGCGAAGGCCAGGACGATCCTCAATTCAAGTTGACATGCAGTCTCCACGTGACACCCTTGGCAGCCGTCAAGTAGTGAACCAATGTATGTAGCGATATCCCAAGAAAGGTTGGGGCAAGCTAATAACCTTGCCCGGAAAAACAAACTATTATGGAAGATTAAACAAGCTTCGGATCTTGCTGAATAAGGCCAAATCGGATCTCGGTTGTAGTGCCGATGATGATGATGATAGCCAGGATGAGATCATCGTTTTCGGAGATTTCAACTTGCCACTGTTAAAATGGACATTATCCACCGGGCATTCTTTCTACATTTCCTATCCCGCTTCGACTAAGAAATGTCTATTAATTGATCGGCTAGCTGATTCTACCCTCTGCCAAGTTAGCAACGTTTTAAATTTCATGGGCAGGCAGCTAGACCTTATCTTTTTAACCGATTCCATCAATTATTTAAACAACTAAATTAAATAAACTAAGCTAAATATGAAGGATGAGAAAGGCAGGAGCATTGCAACTAGTCCTAAGAGTCAAGCAATTTTCAAGGACGTGTAACCCCTCTTTGTAACACACTCACCACCAATTGGGATGGGATCAGCGTCTTTTAGAGATATCGCTATCATGGAGATTGGACAAGACGTAAACTACTGCTTCGTATGCAATTTGCGTTATGCCAACACGTCCTGCGTAATGCACTCTGCCCGTTCTGTCAACACGTACGCACTTGCACCAATAGCTGCGTCTTGTGGTGGGCCGTGGGTATGATCAGGAAGACAGGTTTCTGGTGACGTGTACAAAATGTTGTCTGCTGGCTGAACAATAAATGTGTTGGAAAGCTCCTGGCGTCAGCAACACTCTTGCCTGAAACTAATAAATATTGGCAAGAAGAAAGGAAATGAATACCTCGATTCACGGTCCAGTAGAATGTTCTGGTCGAATCTTCAATGAAACTAGCTTGGTTTTAGTTAATTGATTAGAACTTTTATTTAAGGATGGTTTTGATTCAGCTTGATTATCCAACAAAAACGACCTACACTCCAGCAAGGTTTTACGTAGAAGCAATAATAATTTGTTTTCTGTCACCTTGACAACCAGAACAACAAACATGTCCGCTAGTTGCTGACAGTTGCTATTTGGTTGCGAGAGTTGCGTTCAATTGCGATATCGCTGGTTGCATCTAGTGAATCCGCAACAACTGTACTTGGACTGAAATCTATCACCATAAACAAATAATTATTTTCCGAGTCTAACTTGAGACTTCGGAATGGAGTATCAAGTTCATTGATTAATTGGATACGTTTCGGAAGCATAAACAGAGAGTACAAGTATATGCCTTTGACTTTTCAAAGGAATATCTATAATACAGGTTTCCAGCACCTGGAACGTGTGTACATGTTGGTTTAATGTTGTTTCGCTTGCCAAAAGTAAATCTGGCCTTTCGGCTTCTAGCAGATTGTTCAGATTATATCTTCCTTCCATTCGAATGAGTGAACTAACATTCACAGCAATAATTATAAAGGTTAATTCAGGCGAAGAGTACATTGTGTTTGTGGTGTTGAGTCATCTGGATACAGTGTCAAATGGATAGTATCCACAGGCGGCCCTGTTCTGTCAGTTAATTTTTGATTTTTTTTTTTACAAGCGCGAAAAACTGTGCTTGTATGGACACTAAATTTGCTGTTATCTCTTTTTGTGACGTTGATCTTAGTTGTTGGTACTTAGGCAACCTCTAAAGTTAACAGGGTGACCTGCCGCCAATGGACAGTATCTATACTATCTATCGTCCCATATAATTCTAGCCACTCATCGTGTTCTCCCTCCTCGCAAACTGCTACGCACTATCCAAACTTATATACAGAAAGATATATGTAAATATTCGTCTCTTTCTAGCGTATCTCTACGACAAACCTGATTCTGTCTGATATGAAAGCAAAACCAAAACTAGTGTCAAACTCTCTATTCATCAGGAAGGTTTACCCACTGACGTCCTCAGTCTCCACAAGCTATTCGTAAAATTCCACGAAATTTTCAATTTATCCCCTCATAAAGTGTCGAATAACCTTAAAGTTTTCGCCCACTTCGTTCACTCCGGGTCCTTATTACATCTTCAACCTAGTAAAGCCGACCTGCACCAGTTTTTTCATTCCTAAACTCCTACATCCCCTACTCCCTCACAAAACCTACAGTATAGCTCCACTTACCCTCTATTATCAGAATGTAAGAAGTATTCGCTTCGGCGCAAGGCTAATAACCTTGCCCGTAAAAATAAATTATTATGAAAAATTTAACAAACCTCGAGACTTGCTAAATAAGGCAAAGACCGGCTCCCGCTTGTAGTGCCGATGATAATGATGAAGAAGTATTCTCTCCAAGACCCAATCCGTTCTGAAAAACTTCCACATCCTACTTGTTGACATTTTCGCTTTAAGTGAAACGAACTTAATCTCCAGCATTTATAACCCGGAATTGTTTCCCTTCACGTTCAATATCTTCCGCGATAACCCCCCCAATCATGGGCCTCAGTGCTCATCGTTGCCCATAACAGCCTCGAGTCATCACTTAGCGCTTTCCCTAGCGCCTCTAAGCTGGACTTTGTGACTTCCAAAATCACTCTTCCTCTGAAATCAATCTTAGTCATGTGCTGGTATATCTTGCCATCCCAGCCTATTGAAGTTTATGAGGTAGCCCTTAACGCTATCGACACAATAATCGAGCTAAGTAATTGCGAGGACGACATCACCATTTTCGGAGATTAAACCTTCCACAACTCAATTGGGCTTTATCTGACGACCATTCACACTTCATCTCGCACCCCACCTCGGCCAAGGTGTGTCTCTTTATTGATCGACTAGATGATTCTTGTCCCTGTCAGATTAGCAACGTTCGACACCTCTTGGGTAGGCAGCTTTCCCTTATCCTTACAACAGACCCTATCAATACATCTGTGTCACCCGGCTCCTTCGTCCTTACAACTGTAGACCCCCCCCCCCCCCCCGCCCCCACCCTTCTCGTGACCCTGTTCCGAGTCCACTCGTCACCGCCCGTCCCTCCTTCCAATCACTACGCATACGATTTCTATAAAGCTAACTTTCGCCTCATCAATGCCTTTCGTTCAACTACGATCATCTATCCGTTAAAGATGCCATCACCCACTTCTATACCGAAATCCCTTACTCTATTTACCTGTTCGTTCCCTACTCTAGGCAAGGAATATCAAACTCTTTCCTCCATGGTACAATCACAAGCTTCGTTCCCTGCGTAACAAAAGGAATAAGTTATGGGTCATCTTCTCTCGGAATTGAACTATACTTGACTACTCCAAGTTTCTAGGCTGTTATCTTCAATTCACGGAACTTTCCAACACGCTTTATCGCAACTATCTTACCAAAACTCAGACCAATCTCAAAAATGGCCCCAAAACAATCTTCCAGTTCGTCAATCATAAACGTTGATTCGACGGTTAGCACGCTTATCTTAAACTCTCATATCTCACCTGATCCTGTTACTATTGCTAATATCTTCACTTCAAAAAGTCATTGACTAATGACTCCTTTGTTCGTGACCGGGCATAGCTCAGCTACCTACCTATCTTTTCCCTCGGGCCCCTTCTTCACAACTCCTTTGATCCATCCTTAATTTAATCTAGGCTACTGCAACCCAAAGATGGCTTTACACAGGGACCTGATGGTATCCCTGCAATGCTCGTCAAGAAATGTTCATCCATACTCTTGTGGGGATGTCGGTGGGCGACAGTGAACCCTGTGCCGTACGTCGGCACACCCTACTTCGTACCTCACACTCTCTGCTCCCCTCTCACTGATCTTCAATCTCTCACCCTCTCAAGGCGTAATCCCGACACATTTGGAAAACCTCCTTCAACATCCCTATCCACAAGAAGGTTCCCAAAAACGATGTTGCGAATTACCACCCTATCGCCAAACTGTCCCACTAACCCAAGGTTCTCGAAAGCATTCTATACGAATCTCTTAGTGTCCGTTGCAAATATTTTATTTCACCAAGGCAACATGGTTTTCTCAATGGGCGATCAACTACAACCAATCTTGTTGAGTTCACTTCCTTTACACTCTCAGCACTAGAGCACAGTAACGAGGCCGACCTCAGTAAAGCATTCGACAAAATCTCCCACAATCTCATCATCATCATCGGCACTACAACCGGAATCCAGTTTTGGCCTTATTTAACAAATCTCTCCACCGGTACCGATTTCGAGCCGATGTCATCCAGTTTGGCAATCCCAGGCTCTGGGCGTCTGGTCTACGCCACCCCTCCATCGCAGACAAGGTCTGCCGCGCTGTCTCCTTCCATACATCTTGCTACAAAGGACTTTCCGGGCAGGCTCCTCTTCGCTCATTCGAGCTAGGTGTCCCGCCCATCGGAGTTTACCGAGCTTGATTTTTCTTGCAACATTACTTTCAAGTTAGATTGCGTACAACTCATGGTTGTAGCGTCTCCGGAATCGTCTTCCCTTACATGCGGGGCCAACGATTCTCCTTAAGACCTTCCTCTCGAACGCGGCTAAGAGTTCAGAGTGCCTTTTATTGAGTAGACCATAGTAGGCTTTGTTCGATTTGATCAGCCGTTCGCGTATTTCTTCGAATTCGTGGTTGTGCAGTTTCCTCCATTGTCCTGCCTCCTCGTCATCGTGAGAGTAAGAGAGTATCAAGTCGCGAAGATTAAGATGGGGCGGACACATGGCGCGAATGGGCAACGATAGGATCTTGCATAGAATTCTTGACGGTAGACCAACGGGAAAGAGACCGACAGGACGGCCGCGACGGAGATGGGAGGACTATGTTAGGTTGGACCTAAGGGAACAATGGCGGAGTCGAGTCGGTGAGGTCATGAACTTTCGGGTTCCTACAGGCCAATAAATAGAATAGAATATTCGCGTATTTCTTCTTCCATATTGTTATCGGCTGATACTATTGACCCAAGGTAGTTAAAGGTTTGCACTACTTCAAATTCACGCTCAACTACGCTGATAGGTTGATAGTTTGACCAACGTTAGGTCTTCTCTTCGCAGAAGTTGCCACAATGTACTTAGTTTTCCCCTCATTAATGTGCAGTCCCAGTTTTTGTGCCGCCTGTTCGACCTGGGTGAAGGAGTCCTGTACACCCGAATCGGATATACCGATGATGTCGATGCCATCTGCGCAGGCAAGTATCTGGCTGGACTTAATGACAATAGTCCCTCTAGCTGTAACCCCGAGTCACGGATTGCTTTCTCTAACGTCAGGTTGAAGAGGAGGGAGGTCAGACCCTCCCCTTGTGGGAGTCAATTAAAGATGTTTATTGGTTTGGACAACAATCCCGCTACTTTTACTTGACTAGTTACGTTTGTCGTGGTCAACCTACAAAGTCGTATCAATTAGATCAATCTTAAGACGTCTCCATTTATCTTCTACGCCCGGCATTCTGGCCCCAGGACTTACGATCTCTCCGTCGAGCTCTGCGAGGGCGAGTCTTAGCGCATGACCAAAGGTGTTACTGGTATTCCCATTGCGTAGGGCAGCCGTTTTGATTCGATGTCGGTAATGGTAAGGATAAATAGGAGGGGTCCCAAATGACTTCCCTGGGAACCCCTGACGTGGGAAGAAAAGGATTGGAAAGGGAAGATCTAAATCTGACACGGTGGGTTCGAGCTTGCTGATAGGAAGATAACTACTAAATCAATAGGGGTTCGAAACCAAAGGAGGGCAGCTTAAAAAGTACAAGATTATGGGAGATTTTGTCAAAGACTTTGCTGAAATCGGTGGTGATTACATCGACTTCGTTGCCATTTTCTAAGACATGGAGAATATGGGATGAGAACTCAACTAGATTGGTGGTGGTCGACCTACCTGAAAGAAAAACCATGCTGGTTGGGTGAGCTGATGGATTTACATCGGAAAGATAACGCGTTGTAAAGAATCCCTGCGAGCAGTTTAGAGATGTTAGAGTTTGGCGATAGAACGTTAGCTGCTTATATCGTTTTAGTTCCCTTTTTATGTATGGGGGTGGCATAGGAGGATTTCCAAATACTAGGGAGGACAGCTTGTGTATGGGATAGATTGAAGATCTTTGATAGCGGAAGAGAGAGAGAAGAGGAACATTTTTTTTAAAAAGGACAGCCAGAAGCCCATCAGGTCCGGGGCAGATCTTTAAGTAAGTTTAATTTTTGCTCAACTAGGTGATGGTGAAAAATTTGATATATGAAGGGGCCAAGGGAGAATTCAGGCAGGTCTTTGAAGTAAGACGGGTTAGACTCGAAGGAAATATCCGTGAAGGATTTTTTGAAAAAAGAAGCGAATAGATTGGCAATAGTTTGGAGGTAGGTTGAAGTAATCGTGTCATGGGAAAGGGAGTTAGGATAGGCGTCGGATTTCCGTTTGTAATTTATAAAATGGAAAAAAGATTTGAGGTCGTTGAATCAAGTTGGATTGTGTTTTTGAGAGGTAGTTGGAGTAGATAGAGTTGTAGAGCTCGGTAAATTTATAAAACGAATCGAGATAGTTGGAGTAGTCTTGGGAGGAACGCATTTTAAGGAAACTGTTCCACAGGTTATTTCCTAGATATAGGGGCAGGGTATGGTGTGGGGCCAGCAGTTTCGATATGATTAAACGGGGCTTTATTGAGGGCGGATGAGGAAGGGGTTTAGAGTGAAGGCGGCTATAGCAGTCGGAGTTAGGGAGAGGAGTTAGATTATGGTTTGGTTTATGATAGGAGTTTTTGGGTCGGTCATCTTTTGTTTGGGGTGGGGTGTACGGGATTTGTGGGGAGCGGGTGCCTAAGCACTGGCTGGGGCGGGTTATAATTGGACGGGGGGGGGGGGGGGTGACAAGGAAATGAATTGGTATTGGGGGCAGAATTACGAGGAGGGGCCCGCTAAGATCACGTACTAAGGATTTAGGAATGGGAGCGTGGAATTTGGTTGATCGGTTGGGGTTGCTGTTACACATTGACAACCTGCCGATCAGTTTGAGAGCCCCTTTCTTCCGGTTTGGCCACTTATCTTCTTCTTCGTACACGAAGGTGAGTCCTTTGAACCACCTTGCCGCACTGCTGAGCTTGTTGGGTATTCCTGTAGTAGCGTGGTCTGCTGGGCTCTCTTCTGTCGGCACCCATCTCCAATCCTGCGGTCCTGTCAGGTCTTCGATTTCCGAGTGACGTCTAACGAGCAATTCATTCTCGTCTTTCTTTGTCCTGTCGTAGTTGACAAATCTCATTGGAACGCTGTTCCTGGCCTTACACCCGTGCAAGACGCACCCCAAACTGGTTAGTGAAGCACCTGGTTCACTGCTTCTCCCTTTCCTTAGCCTCCTTGTAACTATCAGGCGCCAGTTGTCCTGACCGATAAGTAATTTAGGCTCTTACTGGGTGTAGGTCAACTGGTCTCCGAGGTCTCGTAGGTGCTTGCACTCTTCAATGGTCTCTTTCCTCACCCCCTGCCTGGAAAGTTTAAAATTGGGAATGGTTTTTACTTTGATCAAACTTCCAATTCAGCTATGAGCTCCCTTGATTCGCACTTGGACGCTTTGTGAGTCGTTCTCCCTGACGCCGAGTTCACCGACTGTCTCCAGAGCGAGCGCTTCCGTTCTGCCTCTGACACCGATCCTTTCGGGGATTGACGACTACAGCAACGAAATGGTGGATCCCCCATCAAGCAGAGCCAATACCCAAACAATAATTAGCTCGAGATCGTTGTTCGACGGAGAGATGTTATGGCGTGACCTTCCTTCTCTTCTTGGTGCCATCCTCGGTGAAAGCTCGACTCGGTGGAGGATGGCGTGGTGTCCCCTTCCGCACTTATTACACTGTGGTGCCTTGAAATCCGATCTTCGGTGTTTGGAGCGAAGGCATTTAAAGCAAAGCCTTGCCTTTTTCGCCAGATTCCATTCCTCGCCAGTACTAACCCCCTAAAACATGGGTCACCTGGAGACGTCGTGTTCTTTGTGAGCAAACTGGAGAGTCTGATTTGCTTACGTTCCTAGGTGCACCACTTTCTCGAACGGCATCGATTGCTCTCCTTCCCGAGTCGCACCCTCCGCGGGATTATGGACGCTGATGGTAGCCTCCCCTCGGCTCTCAAGATACTTCGAATGGCGTGAAATCACCACACATGTCTGCCTCCACTCTCACGAAGTCACTGAAAATCCTCAGTTCCGTCTGGTCCACCCCTCGATGGCTGTGATGATACATGAACCACCTGTACCTCATGGATGACGGCATCTTGGCAGCCAGTTCCTTTACCGTCTCAGGTGAGCTCAAATATTGCCCCTTGCCAGCGTCCTGATGGCGGCCACGGAGTTCGTCACAAGGCCGGCAAAGAATGCAAGCTCGTTCGGGTCCTCTGTGACGCAAGGCAGGACCTTCAATTTCGTTAGCTTCGCCAGGGTTAACGCCCCCGGTCTTCTAAAGCGAGTCTCCAGTCCCCTCATTACCTTTTGTGGATCCTCGGTAATAAATAGAAGACTTCTAACGGTTTCTCTCTCCGAAGACGCGCCAAGTTCTGCGCGTGTGTGAATCCGACGGCCGTATTTTCGAACGATCTCCCGAAAGCCAGCCACTCCTTGCTGCCGCCGTCGAAATGGGGTAACTCGATCATTTGCCTCGAGATAATTGCTCCGGGGGTGCTCGCGAGAGCCTGGTTATGGCTTGGGCCATATCCTGGATGTCACTCCTTTCTCTCCAAGCTGTGGGGACCTGTCCCCGTGAATTAGCCCCGCTCGCCTTTACTCGGGCAGCCTCGTTAGATTGCCCCATGGATCGCAAGGGCTCTGCTAGTACTCATCCTCGGAACTTGCCCCACCAATTCGAGTCGCGCGCGTAGCCCTTTCGCCTTCACCTCGGTGATTTATAGCACTCGCCTTCCAGCCTTGCCCCGATCTCGGCCCTCCTCGGTGACCTCATCAAGGTGCCTCTTGAGGCTATGCCTCGTACTTCGTGCCGCGCTTCGACCCTCGCACGGGCGCCCCGGGTCCTGCCCCCGACGCCGTTGGCCCCCTGGTACCCCGCTTTATACGTTGGGTCGACCCCCCGTTCGGTGGTGTTGGGTTCAGAGTGACTCTCCTTCGCCTCGGTCACGTGTGCTAATTCCCTTCTTCTGGCGAGTGGTCTGACAGGTTCGCCGTAATCTTCCCCAAGCCGTGTGGGAGACTCTTCTCCTGTGGCCCACTGTAGCCCACTCCACGTTGAGTAAACAGCCCACTCGTAGAGGATGGCAGCATCCTTCTCGCTTGAGCCGATCTCGTTACCGACGTCTCAACTTCCTTCTCTCTGAGTGGACTGTATTCCGGCGACGGCCGACTCAACGATTTATTTGGTTAACGTACCGTACTTCCAGAACCGGACTCTGCTCTGGACGAAGGGCGTTGTTGTCTTTCCCAGTACGATCGTGCTCCTATAGTCACATCTTTATTACCGGCTATGCACTGATTTTTATTGTAGCCTAATGGAGCGCACCACAGTAAATCATGTGCGCCAAAACTGTTGCTTATATCTTTACAACTCGGAAGTTCACGTGGCAGCTCGCTGATCAAAAAAAAAAAAAAAAAAAAAATGGGTGGCGAGAGGGCCGACTTTGGCGAGACAAGGACAAATGTGTCCTTCATCTTGTCTCTGGCTTCTGGTCATCTTGCGATAACCAGAATCACCCACATCCGTGAGGATGTTGGGCTCGGTCTCGAGATATCTGAAAAAGGGAAGGGGGGGGGGGGGTATCTAAGGATAGTGTGGACAGGGTTAGTTCGGATGTTCTCTAAGTACTTGGATGGAGGGATAGTGGGAAAGAAACCGTACAAGACCGGTAGGTCTTGCGTGCGGTAGTAAACGCAGATCACGTCTTTGGCGTCTGATAATCTGCGCTTTGGTCGGTGTGTGTGTGTGTGTGTGTGTGCTTGTGCTCTCTTGTACTGTGCGTGCGTGTTTGTAGTGTGTCAGCAGTAGACCCTATGGGATGGGTCCAGGAATCCTCTATTATAGAGGAGAATGTTGTTGGGAAGGGTGATTTCTTCAGTTTTGTACTGAAGAAGAAATTGTGGTGTTCTGATCCGAAGAGATTGAGAGAGAGAAGGGTCAAGAAAGCAAGATTGCCGTACAAGTGGGTTCTCGCTGTTCTGCATGGTTTCGAGGTACTTATATGCTAGTTCTAGTAAGTACTCGTCGATAGGGACAATCGAGGCACCTTCATATAGGTGAGAGTTCGGGTAGTGGCGGCCGCCAGGCCTTCTAAAGTGGTTGATGCATCTTCTGAGGAGCTTTCTTTCGAAAACTCGAAGTCTTTCCATTTGGGCCGAAGATATGGAGGACCATATGGGGAAGGCGTACGATATTCCAGATCGGATTAGCTGCTTATAGCAGAGAAGCTTAACTTTGGTGTCAACTTTGTTGGTGCACTTCAAGATGTTGTGCAGTTCCTTAGGCCGACCGAGGCCCCTTTGGAGAATGTGGGTCACATGTTTGATGAAATTCATTTTTGGGGTATAGATGACCCCAAGATATTTCGTCCTATACTGTGGTCTAATCGTAGTACCTCCCATTTGTATTCGGATATTCTGTGAATATACTCCTAGCTGATCTGCCGATGTGCCCCCTTATATAGGACCGCAACCGTCCTCTCGTTCGCTCGTTTCCTGGGTGCTGCTTTCCTTAGTGGCTTCCTGGAATCGTTGCGCCGCTGATCGTTGTTTCCCAGGAACTTGTGTGCTGGCGCTTGCCTTGCCTTTCCTGGGAATTCGTGTCGACGTGATGCATCGCCAACAATAACATATACAATAACAGAACGAATCAGCCTCAGCAGAAGTAACAAAAACTTTCGCCGCACAAACCCCTATCGGATAACCGTAAGTGCCCCTTCTCTTACTCATATTTCTGCAACAAATTTTCGTGCAACAATGTTCGAATGGTGTTGCTGGTCGATCATCATTCGGAAAGCGCTATAGAAAACAAGCAAACTGACAGGAAAACGAGAATGTATTGAGACAGTTGACGATACAACCTCCTGCTAGAATATTGGGCTCCGCTATTTGCAAACATCGGGCTTTGATCTCCCATGGAAATACATGTAGGATGTTTCCTCTGGGATAGTCCTCCGGAGATTCGAATGGGAATATGCATATGCTTTATCCCAACTTCAGTCCGAGCCTTCTGCCACACGTCCGAAACATAGTCGAAGATTTCTCCCGACCATGTGGTGGTACGTACAATGTAATGGGGTGGTATCTCACTTTTAGACCGACTTACCACATATACGGTCACCCGGACTGCGAAAGATGGCCAAAGATTTCTTTTTTCCATTTCACGTAACTTATAGCTATGTTACCGGGGATGGAGTTTTGGGGGTGTTGTGATATTGTTTCTTTAGTTTTCTATCAAAGTTTTGAACGATAAATGTACACAAATAAACTTAATTGAAAATATTATACGAGGGCAGTTTGATAAATCAGTGACTTTTTGAATAAAAGATTTTTTTTATTCGGCAAATAAGCATTTTATTTCTCAACATGGTCTATTTTTAGCTCGATACATTTAGTCCAGCGTTTTTCCAATTTTTTATTCCTTACAAATAATAGGTTTCAAGGCCCCCAAAAGAGGCGTTAGTTTCTGTGATTACCCATTTATTCAGGTTTGGAAACAGGAAACAGTCGCAGGTGACTAAATGTGGAAACAGTCTGGAGAATATGCTGGGTGGGGTGGCATTATGCTTAATCAGCACACGAAAATTACTTTTTTCCATTTTCGTTAAAAACTAAATAGACAGTAGTCAATTTCTAGATGGCAGTTGACGGGAGAAGTGTTGCATTTAAAGTTACTGCGCGGGAGATTCAAAAAGCCACTGACTTGCTAAACTACCCTCGTATTGTCTCATTCCTATCTATGCTTGTCTAATCTTTTAAAATTATGGAAAGTTAAGGGCTTTCCTTTCAGGCAGTTTCGTTCCAACAAAACCTGGAATGTCGTTACTTGACTTAACGCCAAATTTCCTTTCTTGAAAAATATGAGACGTGTTGTATGAAATAAACTCCTGACTTAACTAAAATACTATAAACACTCAACTCAGTAGCAAATCTGATACAGTTATGCCAAATCCAATTTCAATCCATGTCATTAGGCTCCCAGACGAAACACTATATTGGTTGTCGATCAACTTATCTTACAAGGGTTCATAGCAAAAACAAAAATCCTTTTTAGTTTTTTTTTGCCTCTATTTATTCAAGAAAATAACTCATCATAAAGAAAACATCAAAATAATAAATCGACAAAATCTCCTAGAAGGCACAGCCAACGGCTTGAATCCTTACCTCAGTAAATTCAAGTTGTGACAACCGCAACAAACAAACGCTTTGTATGTACGTCAAAACGCTAGGAGCATGCCAACAGGCTGGCGGATCATTAATCGAACGCCACGGGACAAATCTTCTTAGATCACTTGGCAATAAGTCCGATTTAACGATTCCAAAGGACATTCGAAGACTCCAATAAATTATGCCGTTGCTGGGTGACCATTAATCGAATTCTTAAGCTGCTCAATGAACATCCGACATTTCCTTGAAGGCGTACAACATAACACTCGGACAACGCCCACATCTCGCACCGAAAAGAAACAAGCACAAATATCACACCGGGTCTTCACACCTGACCGCACCGGCTGAGTACAATTCTGTCGTTTGTGAATCATGTTGTGTGCACCTCGACTGTGTGTATTTTTGCCAGGACCCCCTGGAGAGGTGTCACTAATATTTTGGCAAACATCCCGACAAAATACACTCCCGGTGACCATTGATTGTGTTGCTTTTTGTGTTGTTCTGGTGAACGCCTCTTCAGACCTATTCGATGCTCTCACACAATAAAGTACTAGAAAGGATTATTTTGCAAACAAGCGTCTCGATTTCAAAAGGGTGCTCCGGTGCCTGGCCATTTACTTAACGTTATTAATTGAATTCCATGTGCTCGATAACCTCAGGGGTGCGATTACTGGCCCTAGCTAACCGAACCAACGGTAGCCGAGTCCTATTTTGTTCGATTTTATTGCGATTACTTTGCAATCGAAGGCGTCCCTGGAGACATAGCTCCTTGTTCGGCATCTTTGAGAGAATCTTTCTGCTAATATTTTCCTCCAGGGGCCGATTGCTCTGGACAATAGACAATGCCGAAACGAAAGAGCGCACTAGACCGCTACCGCAGAAGCCTTTAATTTGTGCCGCACCGATTCAGCACAAGTCGTCCCAGGCTCCTTTTTACGGTTTCCTTCACTGTAATTTGCATAAATCCACAAAAGAGCGTACCACCAGCAGTGTACCATGGCGGCATCACCACCACTGCAAATCCCTCTCAGGACTAATTTCCAATTTTCTGATTTCTCTAGGTCTAGTGCCGCACACCATTTCACAGCAGTGCGACCTCCACCCTCCGTCTTCGGCCTGCTGTCGACATCTGTCGGTGGCAAGTCGCATTCGCCACGAACCGACCCACAGTATTTGCATAGGCAAATTAGTTTACGGTCTGCTGATGCTGATGTGTCGCAATCGTCTTCATCATAGCGACTGTCTCGAGGAGTTGCTTTCCGAACGGATCTGATGAAGTCACAATTTGAATCGGGGCACGACCCGACTCCTCCCTCCAATCGTCGCGTCGGGATTTAATGTGCATTTATCAAACTGACGCAGTACTTTCGCAGGGGCGACTTTCAAAAAGTTATTTAAATTCACCAACCGCCTGCTATTGTTGTGTCTAGCTAGACAAACACCGCGCGGACAGGGCGTTCCATCTGATTTGCATATGAATTCCGGGAACAATGGCAGACGATTTCAGAAATTTATCGGGCCCCGGATTTCGTACCGTGATTTGTGTGCGGATGAGAAAATGAGGTGGGAAATAATAGATGGTTACGGCAATTGCCGAACGGTTAACTCCAAAACAATTATGACAGATGAATCGGTTAGAGAGTTGACGTGAAGTGCAAACAAATAGGTGACGAGACAGCAATAAGGACGAGTTAGGGTTTGGATTGACTATTTGTCTTTCTATCACATCCACAATGTCGCACTGAACCGGTGTTTAGCAGAAAATGTGTTACATTATTAAATAATGGTGGAGCTAAGCAGCTTTGTGGTTTTAGTTGTAAATTGGGATGTAATTGGGAATTCCATTGGAACGTCAGAGATTTCAGTTCTTTTTTGCATCTTCTCAACTGGTCAGTTGCTGTCCACAAGCTGGTAGAATTCATTCGAACAACATAGGTCTTAAAAAGTAGATATAGGTTAGTAAAAATTCCTTTTTTTTTTGTAGTCTCGTGGCAGAAACTTCCTTATTAAAAAAAAATATATATACAAAAAGTATTGGATATATCATTATTTTTTTCCTTCACATGGAAGTCCATTTAAAGTTGTCTTCATAATGATATCTTGAAGGTGGCCCCCATGGAGAGTCGAAATCGGAAGTTTCCGAGTGTGTCTACGTTGCCAATAGCAAAACGACACGGGAAGTTTAGTATACACTAATGATTTAAGACAAGGGTGATCAACCTTTTTAATCAACGAGCCAATTTAAATTGTAAATTTTTTTTGGAGGGCCGCACGTAAAATAACACTTACATAATTTACAAAACTTTATTTACAATAATAATTAGAATAAAAAAATATAAAATTTACAAAATTGTAAAGATTTCATTTACAAATTTTAATGCAAAATAAAAACAAACAAGAAATGAACAGAAAAACGAACTTACTCGAAATTTTTAATGAGAAATTTGGCACTGTTTTTTCGATACAAGCTGATCAATATCAGCCGGAATCGATGAGGTAGCTACATGCACGCAGCTTTCTAATCGTGCATCACCCAGTCTTGATCGGTGATCATCCTTGATTAATTTCATGATTGAAAATAATTGTTCGCAAACATATGTACTTCCGAACAGAGACATCATTTGCCTTGCATTTTTCGTCAAAAGTGGAAATTTCTCAGGGCTCACATACGATTTATAAAAATGTTCGATGTTTACTGAGAAAAATACATTTTTTAATTCGGTATTATTCTGCATGTTAATCACTTCCATTTGAAAGTCTTCGGGAACTGTATCCAGATCGATATTAAACGGCGAGGAAAACAATTTCATGGACACCGTTGTCTTCTCAGCTTTGAACATTTGGAATCGTAATTGAAATTCGTTGATTAAAATGTCTATATGTTGTGCGTATTTTTGAGAAGTAGTAACGTTTTCTTTTTCTAAATGTGGAAAGTGAGACACATTATTCTGCAAAATATGTTGTTTCCACAATTTTAATTTGCCCTCAAAGCCCTGAATTTTATCATACAAATGGTTAATAAACTGTCCTTTGTCTTGAAGGTCCACATTAAGATGATTGAGATGCTGAGTCATGTCGATAAGAAACCCAAAATCACTCATCCATTCTTTATTACCAAAATGAGGAAACGCATATCCCTTCATATCCAGGAACAATTATATTTCGCTTTTTAAGTTGTATACTCTTTTTAGCATTGCACCTCTACTAAGCCAACGTACTTCGGTATTAAAAACTACCTCTCCATATTCAGTTTCTAGATCTTTCAGAAATCCTTTAAATTCACGGTAATTTAACGCGCACGACTTTATAAAATTGATTAGTTTAATTATTGATAGTGTGACATTTGGCAAACTCAAACTTTTCGCACACAAATTTTCCTGGTGAATTATGCAGTGGTTAACGAATATTTCCCTTCCTGTGACCTTAATGTCTTGAAATAGCTTTCCCGATACTCCTACCTCCATGCTCGACATCGCTCGTGATCCATCTGTCGATATACCAAAAATCTTTTCTAATAAGATACAAAAATTTTCAACACAGACTTTAGTTCATCGTACAAGTCTTTGCCGGTTGTAGTCGTAGTTGTATCGCTAATATCACAACTCTCATCAAGTGCCAAAGAACAGTATTCGAATTTTGCAATGCGTTCACGAAGCGTTGTTGCTATGCTCTCGGACAAGTCTTCAATTCTCCTTGCAATGGTGAATCTTGATAAACTAATGTATGAAATAATATTTATTTTATCAGGAAATGCAATTTCTGCAACAGCAGTCAGACATTCTTTTATCATCTCTCCATCCGCAAAGGGTTCCTTTTTTTTTGCTAGTATTTGACTGACAACAAAGCTAGCCTTTACTGCCGTATTTGATAAAATAGCTTGATTTTTAAAAATAGCCCGTTGTTTTCCCACGGTTTTCTCCATTTGTTTAAACTTATCTATCCTTAGTTGTCCTGTTAAGTTTTTATATTGTTGTTCATGTTTTGTATCGTAATGCCTTTTTATGTTATATTCTTTTAATGTCGACACAGTTGTGGCGGTTCCGCCAAACCCCACTGACTACTTACCTAAAGAACCCCCAGTCTGCATAAGGTTTCTGCTAATGCAATCGCATTAAGCACCTGTAAATGCTTCACGCAACAAAAAGATCAAATTTATTTAACTAAAAGTCCCTGTAAAAGAATTCTTACCTTTCATGCATCTCTTCGCATACAAATTCCCTACAAGAATTCTTTCCATTATACAGGAGCATAAAACCAAAACCTATTCGGTACCTTCCGTTGTCAGGCAAATTCCACCCTTCTCACACCTGCACCGCAATCTCCCCACAGCAAAAACATTTCCTTCCCAAGGATAATTAATGCTTTCAATGCATTACCTGGAAATGCCTGTAAAGAATTTTTTTCTACAAGGGCATTCATACATGTATCAATGCATATCTGCATTAGCGACCAAGAACCGAATTCCCAATTAGTGTAGATATTCACACTAGAGTTCGTCCCTGGCGTCGGCTTAGATGCCATGGACAATTGACACCGATGGTATACACAACGTCATTGTGTAACCATCTAAATTACTTTCCAAAGACTTGCAACTATTGATTCAGCTGCAAGCACTTCCTCGGAAATACTTCTTTGTTTGACTTCAAACAATCACCAACGTCGCGCTTAGCCGCCGGATTGGAATCAATAGCATAAACATATGCAAACAAAAGAATCCGATTCTCCCAGTCGGCAGAGATACGATATACGATCTCCATTATCGCAATCCCTTTTAGCATCTAATGAGTGGCTGCTATTTACTCAGCTGACCCTCATTACCGATTTCGTTTCGCTTTGACCTGCGAGCGTTAGCAAACAATCTGATGTCAACGATCGACTTCACGCACACCACTACAGGACCTCACCAGTGAGATCCTTTTTGCTCGTTTTCACCAGGAGAGGAGCACTTTCTCTCTCGGGGAAACTCACCCCATTAGCGAGTCGGCTCTGCACGAGCCGAATATCGCTGAGTCCTTTACCATCACCCAACCGAGCCGGTCGACCTGCCTCCCGCTCTCCGTCGCGCGGCGGAGAAGCCTAAACATCCTGAAGTCGAGTTTTGCATAAAGTTTTAGAATTGCGGAAGTGGAGTGTTGCAACCACTATTGTAAGTCTGTCGATATTTGTAGTTCGGGACAATCGTCTTCATGTACTTCAAATACTAATGTACTCTAAAATAACTTCAAGTTTAGAACTCAAGTGTTTTTCGTTATGGTGATTCAAAATTCTAAATCTCAAGTCATTGTTTTTTTTTGGTGAAGTTAAACTTTTGGTGTGGCAGTGTATCCTTCTGATGACGAATCGCATACACAACGTCGGGACCACAGTCGCTATCACATCGAAGACGCGTGGCCGACCTCTGTCTGTTCTACAGATATTATCACGGGTGCTGTTCTTCGGAGATTCTTGGCATTGTTCCACGCAATTCGGTCTATATGCGCTCCACAAGACAATCCGGCGGATCGCACCCGTTTGTGGTTCATCTCCCGACAGCGCGAACATCCCTGTATCAGAACTCGTTCCGTTACAGAGCGGGGAAGCTGTGGAACTCCCTTCCCACGCGAGTGTTCCCGGAGCGTTACAACCTGCAACTGTTCAAAAAGAACTGCAACAGTTATTTGATGGCATCTCGGGGCGCCCACTCGACGCTATAGGTTCGCCTCTCCCGAGAGAAGTCTAATAAAAAAAAAAAAAATACACAATATGATAGTCAAGTACATATAAATAACAGTTTAAATAAAGAGCTCTTTTTGAACAACATACACGAGTGTTTCCTTTCCCGGCTGCAGTTTCCTGAGTTCTTCCTTTTTCTAGACGAACAGTTTATTTTACGGCGGACCTTTGAGAACTTGTAGGGACGAGGTTGAACTCTGTTCTCATGTCGGCACCACGACTACGCCCCCCACACAGTCTCTGAGCATATTAATCATATCTCTAAAGAAAGTGAAAAGATAATCAAATTTCCACTTTTCTTGGAAATGACAGGACGCAGCCGCAACCTTTCGTTTTTTTGTTTGCTTTTCCGACATGCTAGTATGGGTTAAAAACTTAAAAGTTAAAAAAATGTACTTAATTTTTAATGAAAAAACTCTATTAGTAACTTCGGGTATTGTGATATGGTTGGGAAATGTGATATACCATCATATTTTCCGAAATAATCAATTCTCGACAAGAATTTTCTTGTCAATATGACGGCAATGGAAAAGAACACGTGCTGCAGTTTTAGGCGCTCATTGCGTTGTATGTCAGTGCATTGAAATTGTTTAAGATATACAGTCGACAGTTTTTTTGTGTGAGCTTTATGTTATATTTCAGCAAAAATTGGACCAAAATTAAAAACTGAAGTAATACATTTTGTTTGTGTGTGAATAGAGCTGACAGTATATTGGGAGAGTTTTTAATTCAGTGAAGTGCATTTTTAAAAAAAACTCTTGATTGTTTTAAAAGCCATATCACATTATCCGCCAATTTTAATAAGGGGGGTTACAGAGATTTTTTTAATTTGTTGTAAATAGCTGCAGATTGGCAGCGTTCTGAAACGAAATATAATTCGCAATGTATCAAAGAGCTATAATGAATAGTGCGGCAAAAGCTATGTAATAAAAATTACGAATAATTGTTAGAAAACAAATACCTATATCACAATACCCGAAGTTACCTACCTTTTTGACAATAATATTGCACTCACGCCTTTCAAGAATCACAAGAATTGCTAAAATGGCTAGTTAACAGCTTACCAGTCTGTGTGACAGAAGCAAACACAAACAAGCACGCAAGTCGCTGACAAGTAAGTAACTCGTCACAAAAAATTGCTTCTGTTTAGCATGTACTACCATTTTATTATAATTAATTTTATGATAATATATTGATGGGAGGAAGTCGATAAAATAAATTCTATTTTAGAAATGCTTAGCTGGTCTGTTTAATGGGCCGCAAGCGGCCCCCGGGCCGCGTCTTGATCATCCCTGATTTAAGACATTCCTATAAAAATAATCGCTGGTTGCTAAACCGTAACGAGGCAGGTTTTCGAGGAAACCTTTCACATTTCCATCGAATGTATTAATCACCGTTTTAGCTACAGACGATGAAGTGTTAGCAGCATACCACAAAGATAAATAGGTAGCGTACAATAGCTTTACCTTAAAGAAAACAAAGTCGGCGCCTAGGTGTACAGAATGCTACTTGTACAAAGAAGTAGTGAATCCCAAGTCCGTAATTCGCCAGAAAAGGGAATTACCTCCAGCTTTTGCTACGCGACAAAATCAAGCTTCTTACGTATAATTGACATTATCGCTAGTCATAATTTTGATATCAATATACAGTCCATGTCTACTGCAGACGTCATTGCAAGAGACCATTCCTTGCCTCAACACCTGAGTTTAAACTGAAACACAAAAAGGAAAAACATATGGCATATATATGAACCCAAATGTGAGACATGTTCTAGGTTCTTTCAGCGAGCTTCCACCACGTTTATAATCTAATCTTGAAATTGGCTTAATAACATCAATTTCACTCAATTTACTTTTCTAATCGCAAGCACACAATTCGGTTCTTTCAAGTATGGCGAACAAAAACGCATAAGAACGACACTGACACCGACTTCGTTGATGCCGTTGCGTCCCGCACCTTGCCAAACACTTCCTCATAAACCATCAGATCGTTCTCTTAAGCCCCAATGCACACAGAATCAATTTACGACCGACCTGTAATCATCGGCGTTATTGGGTTAGCGCTCAGCCCGAACCTCTAATTGTCCTAAATGCATCACTGCGGCAGGTCGATCATCAAATTGCACGTTGGTCGACCGCAAGCGCAGAAAATGCGATGTGGGATCGGCAGGATCATTTGTTTTGCTATTTTCTAGCCAGCAACACCCTCCCCGTCAATCGATGGAAACCCAATTTCAGGTGTGGACCTTTTGCTCCTCAATCTGATGTCAGTCTACGTGACTCTTAACGATGGCAGTCCGTGCCCTAACGAATTTGCAAACAATCTTCATTGGCGGTATCCTTTGAACGCGTCCACGCCGGGGGTAAGGTAAAGAAAAATTAGTTAATTACGGGGATCATGATGCAGGGATATTATATTGGAATATCATCCCTTAGATATGAATACGCATGGGACAGTCAGATAGTTGTTGGTATCCTCATCCTTCAGGGTGTGAATGTTCCTGTTGGTCATGATGCATGGTCAGCACGAACAGGCAATTGAGTCTAATATCCTGCAAAACGCTCATGCAGCCCATATAGTGATTTACAGGGGTGGATGAGGATGCGGGCCCACTAGACCAATCGAAATCACGGATTCCAGGAGCATGATTTCGCAAATGGTGTATTCGTTTGCTGCCCACATCCTGCGATGGCCACAGATTGGTTCAAAGTTTCAAGTCATCCTCACCAGCTTTACCAGTGCCCCGTGGGAAATCCAATAAACTTTTGGCCTTATCATGGACTTTCTTATTTTTTTGTTGTTGATATTCCTTTTTGTTTTGCCCTGTGTGTGTGTGTTATTTTTTTTTATGTTTCTTTTGTTACGTTTCCCCTTATTTTAGTTCGGTCTTTTATTGTGGTTTATTTTGAAAAGATACCCATCTCATCCTTACCACAATGTGCCCGTTTTCAATCGAATTTATGTAAATCCTTGGCCGGTGTCTTAATATTAAAAACGGAAAAACATGTCCTTCGGTTATTGGATTGGACACTCGGAATAGAAATGGTCGAATTATTACGATGACCAGTGCAACTTGAGTTGGCTGTCGTTTTTCTGCCCTTGTTTGTCTTGTCATTGTGTGCTCGGGGAGCCCGGGATGATGGAGATCCATTTTGCAAATGTAGCACAAATTGCTTCCAAGATGCTCTTCCACTCCATTTCTCGGGCCGTAGCTGATACGTTTCGATAGTATTTTCTTATTTATGCGTTTCATATGTCCGCAAGAAAATTACTTTTGAGTTGTTTTCCGTTTTTCTTGATTTGACTTAGGTCGGAGGATGACGGGCGGTAAGCAATGGGCGGAAAAGGAGGTGCAATGGCGAAAGTTGAAGTCCCTTTTTATGACAGATACCTGACCAGCCGACATTTAGAACATAAATCTGGAAGCTTTTCTTGTTCTTTGGTTATTTGGTTCGCTTCCATTATTTCTTTTCCGTTTTGTTGTTCTTATATCTACATTAATTTTATTGTGTAATTTTGGGTGAATTGGTAGAAGAATTTTGGGCCTGATAGATAAGTTGAGAAGACACAAGGGTTCATAGTAAGTACTTTGGGAAAATGGGGCACCCTGGCAAATAGTCCTAAAATTGAACAGGGGACAAGAAGATGGGGAGTGGACGGTCACAATCGTACAAATTGGATCTTACCGCATAAATATGTCGTCGGTGGAAGGAAGGAATTTAAATGGCATATTTGTGGAGGAAGGGATTAATGGTGGGAGAAGGGAGTGAAGTCTTGAGATTTAATTTGAAATTCCGGTATAAATTCGGAGAAAAATATTCAACTCCTAAAACATATAATAAAAAAACATAATTTCGGTCATATGAACAATGTACAGATAAAGTTACTTCGTTGGGACATTCCTACTCTAATGGAATTCATAAAAAGTCAAGTAGATGTGAAGCCCTATGAAGAAGAAAAACCGGATGTAACGTTTTGGGAATGGCTGATATATACTTTCAATATCAAGTTTGTTGAATTGGTGTTCCATCTAAATCCGCATCTTAGTACATAACATTAAAATCTGGGGGTACAAAATTTCAAAATCGAACAGGGTGAAAACGTTGCAGAGACCATGCAAGATATCATATAAAGCCGTTAATACCGTCAATTGACGATTTCGAAGTTTAAAGGCCGGAAGTTTGTTGAGGCCTATGCCCTGATCATATCCCATCCTTTTGATGACGTTGCCGGTCTGATTTCATTTTCCAAAAAAATAAAATCCTTGAATTATATTGACAATTTAGGAAACGAACGCAAGCATTAACAATATTACAATTTTTTAATTCTAATTTCCATAACGAAGTGGAATTGTATATTCAGAATAGTTTATTTACTTGAATGTATAAACTAGTTTTAGAGATGGAGGATTTGAATAATAAAGTTAATCTATTTAAAAAAAAACAGCGGAGGAACTGATTGTAAGTTTGAGACTACCGGCATTTTTACGCACGATCTTTTCATTTATTTTGTACTTATAGCACGCAAATTTTAATATCCTATGTCTCAAGTAACAGTAAACAGCACAGGCAAAAGAAAGAAATATTTTTCTGGGCCTACAATCACCAGGCATTCTAAACTATGGTACATTCTGTTTTTTGTTTCTCCTACACCGTGATTTGATAATTAATTATACCACTAATTTAAAAAAAAAAAAAAAAAAAGCGAACCGCTTGGTCGCGCTACACTCCGCTACAGCTTTGAAGGTTGACAAGCGACAACTCCCAGAGAGCGCCTTATTTAACACATTTCAGCTGTCTTCTATAGATATTGCATCAAAAGACTGTCCAAAGGAACTGTAACTCTCAATATATTAGTGCGATGGGTGCAACCGTTAGGATGAAGGCTGAGTCCACCGATGGGTGATAATGGTGATTCTCGCGCACCACTGTCCTGAGTGTGATGCAATTCAATTACGCCAGTGATTGCGTATTTCAATTCGGTTGGTCTTTGCACGAACAAGGCAGATGGAAGAAGAAAACGACTCGAGAAATTTACCCTTTAAAGAGATTGAGTTAGTTTATTGAACATTCAATAAATATGTTACCAACAACGACAATTCAACTTCTTGTTCCGTTTTACTCGTGATGACGATGCTTGCTCCGATGTAACGAGCCCGTTGAAGGTTGGTTGCAGACTGACTCAGTGGGCATAACTGCCAATTCAAAAAAGGGACGCTATGACCTCATCGTTGGTGACAATCGGGCAGCTGGTCCGTGACAGCTGCCGCGCAACTGGTATACACTGCGAATGTAGTAGATTTCTCCAGCACATCCCAGCACATCCAATTGCCAATCCGCAACAATAAGCCTGAAATAACTATTAATTGGTTAAGGTCCTTATTTAATTATTTTGTATTTTGAATTATTACATTATTTTACCACACTACATGTCGTCTGCGTATGCAATTGATATATACTAGATACTATTATATAGATACTATTATATGAATACTAGATCACTAGCGTAAATGTTAAACAAGAAAGGGTGAATTCACTGCTCCTTGCTTCAAAAAAGGCGACAGATCTGACTGAGTAAACTACAGAGGAATATCATTGCTCTCAACCACATACAAAATACTAAAGAATGTCATACTGGTGAGAATCACCCCGTGCGCAGAAGAAATACCGGGAGACTACCAGTGCGGATTCCGTCGGAACCGGTCAACGAGCGATCAAATGTTCACGGTAAGGCAATTGCTGGAACAGAAGTGGGAATACGGAGAGACGGTTCACCAACACACTTAAACGTCAGGGGCAAAAAATTTGAAAAAGTATTTAAATATCTGGGAATGATACTGACGGCCAGTAACGAAATGTCAAAGGAAATTAAAAAAAAACTGCATTCCGGAAACGTTAGTTGGCACGTAGTCAGTAAACTGTTGAATTCCAAACTACTATCATGTAATATAAAGCTCCGTGTTTACAGAATCATATATCATGCCGATTGCTCTGATACGGATACGAAACATGGAAAACAAATTCCGCGTATTTGAGAATAAAGTTTTAAGGAGTATCTGTGGTGGTAAATATGACGAGGAGGCAGAACAATGGAGGAAATCCATAACCACGAAATGGAAGAGCTATACCGCAGATCCGCAAACCTGCAATAGTGAGAATAATGAGGTCGCGAAGATTAAGATGGGCCGGGCATGTGGCAAGAATGGGCAACGAAAGGACCGTGCGTAGAACTCTTGACGGTAGACCAACGGCAAAGAGACTGATAAGACGATTGCGACGGAGATGAGAGGACAATGTTAGGTTACACCTTGAGGAAATCGGATTGGGTGGCCAAGCATGGAAGGAGAGTGCACAGGGCAGGGAACGATGGCGCAGCCGAGTCAGTGAGGTCATAAATTTCCGGGTTCCTATAGACCAATAAAGCTCCTCGATAGTATAGTGGTTAGTATACCCGCCTGGCACGTGGGAGACCGGGGTTCGATTCCCCGTCGGGGAGCCTCTGGCGCAAGACTAATGACCTTGCCCGAAAAAAAACAAATCATTATGGAAAATTTAACAAGCCTCAAGACTTGCTAAATAAGGCCAAGACCGGTCCTCGGTTGTTGTGCCGATGATGATGATGATAGACCAATAAATAGTAATACTAACAGACTTCCCCAAGAAGACTTGAATAGAATCAAACGTCTTTGCGACAACTGGAATTTAGACATCAATTCAAGAAAACAGGTACTATCCTTTTCGGAACGTCTCTGTCAATGACAGCAATGGATACAAAACAAAATTGGAAAATTTCATTGTAAGAAGTAATAACCTGCCACTACAAGTAAAAACGGTGGTTAGATACCTTGGTTTCTGGCCTGATCAGTATCTTTACTATGATAACCATCTAGCGGCTGCCCTTGGCGCAGCTAAAAACGTGTATGGTATGACAAGACGTCTCTTCCGTAGTAGTCTTCTGGAACCCAAAGACAAAATAACTTCATACTCGGCATTCATCCCACCACTACTGGTGTATACCTGCTTGGTATGGTATAACATATCCCCACTCTAAATGGAGAAGTTTCGGTTGTTCGAGAGGCAGTGTTTGGGTTCCTGCCGCGGAATGTATAGAATAAGAAATTTTACGACAAAAAGGTCTTATATGACAAATTAGGTCTAAAGAGGATATGTAGTGCTGCAAGAAGCCCTACCATTTCCTCCCATATTACATTTTTCTCCCACCTATAAGAAAATCCCTTTCATGTCCCCAACATAACATTGTCAAACCAAATCGAACTAGGCGTTCAAATTCTCATTTATTGAATTCAAATTCATTTATTCAATTCAATGCATTTGTTCGATTCTATTTCCTAAAATCAAACAGCATAATGCATTATTTTCCCGTGTATGCTAAAAGCAATAAACCTAAAAAACCTACAAGATCCAAAACCTAAAAGTGCACAAAGTAAATATCTATTCGATACGCCGGCACACAATTCTTACAATCATAAACATCCAAACGCATACCAGATGTTTTATGATTTGCTAATAGATACGGATTCCCAGATCCTAAACTAACAACCAATTTCCACGGATCTTGTGGCCAGATGGCTAACACAAAGAAAAACTCCAACAGAGGATCAAACGATAAGTGGCGATGCGTTTTGACCTTCGAAAGAAGATAAAGAAATGAGGATTTGAATTCTCGAAGTGAGAAGATGATTTGAATACACAGAGTTGGAAAAGTGACTTGACTGGGGTCGCTTGGAAGAGTCAGTCAGTAGCGCGCGTGAGGAGAAGACCTCCTCAAAAATAATATAAGTTTAATGAAAACTAAAAATAAATCAGTTTGTAAAAGAAGCAGAAGTGTTGTTTTTGTGACTGCTTAGCAGGAAGTTTCCACTGTTTACGTCGCTAGTGATTCGGTATTAAGGACAACAACGGTAGCCCACTCTTCCCGGGGAACCGGAAGCACGGTGATGCACCAAAAAATATTATAGATAGATAATGGCATTGTCAAGATTCTTCGTGGTCAAACTGCAAGAGCAATGTGCGGTGAAAATAATCTTATCTCTTATGCCTTATCCTAAGACAAACATGGAGTCAATATTATTTAGCGCGTTGTTGGTGATGCCAGTGATAAATGAATTTGCCGTGATAGAGATATGTCTAATGTTCCAGATCGCAGCCATTTTAGTGTGGTAATTAAAACAGAACGATCTCATCCCAACTGGTGGAAGAAAAGTGGTGAAGAAAGGACTTTACGTCCTGAAATCCGCCATCAAACGCCTTGGAGATATCCAATGGGACCTCCCTTGACTCACCATGCCACTCAATCGCAGATGTCCATATATCGGCTATACGGGTCAAAAAGTCGTCCGTGGACCTCCTGCCACGGAATTCGTATTGACGATTATTCAGAAGTTCGCTGCACTCCAAATACTTAATAAACTCGGCGTTGATGACCTTTTCTATCACCTTAGATAACATAAACAGTAATGCTTTCGGCCGGTAATATTGTGGGAGACACTTTGGCGGGTTTTTCCCTTTTAGTTGTATGTTGATATAATGTTCCGCCAAATACTGTCCCAAGCAAAACAGAATCAAACGAAACCAGAGCGAACGCTGTCACCAATCAAACACAGAGATATTAGTTCTTCGAATCTTTATTTTTCTTTATTAACACAAATTGTTTTGCTGTTTCACAATGCAAGTTACTGAGCTAAAGTTTTATTGTTTATGATGGTGTAATTGCCATTAAGAGCCAACGAAAGAAACACAAGTTACTGAGCTAAAGTTTATTGTTTACTGTTTTTCGAAGCACTTCGTTGCACCGCACGTACGTTCGACACTCGACGTTACTTTTCACTTTTCAAAACTTTCGCTGCGCGGATACCTCCTCGTCGGAATTCTCTAACCGTCCTCATTTCGAACTCCTCGGTGGGGTTCTCTCTGACGACCTGATTCGAAATTTTTATTAGACTATCCTTTGTTCTCGGTTTCCTGTTTTGTCACAGGCCAGATGTGCGATTGCACCCGCACTCACGCGAATGTTGCTGCCTGTGTGGCCGAAGATCTTCCTGGGAACCCAGAGTTCACACCTAATGTCAAATCGATCGGTGTATCTTTGGTGTGGTTTATTATTCCTAGCGATCCCTTTTTGGCCACAATAATTATCTCCGGTTGTGATAATTATATTTGCTTTTCCCTATGAGAACAGCATTTTAGTTAACTGCTGTTTCTCCGCAGTGGCTTTGTTTGGACACGTGCGCTTTTCGGTTTTGGATCTTGCAAGGGATTAGAGGTGCTAATTGCTATTAGCTACAAGAGGAGATATGCGTTATTCCGTTTGTTTTCAGAAAAATGCGTTTCATGGATGAATTGAATAAATGAATTGAATAGATGAATTGAATAGATGAATTGAATTCAATCTTAGGAAATTTTGAACGTTAAGTTCGATTGGTTTTACTATTGAATTCAATGTTGTTGTATGTAATGTTACCTTTTGTTTCAGGTATGTTCACCGGCTATTGGGACAGGTGTCTGTGGGCACGTATAATGGATAGAGATAAGTATTTTCCTTGGCGGAAAGGACATCTTAACCTATACTTGGTTGTGGTGGTTCGTACAACACTCTTTCCCCTTCTTTGGGATCGGCTGAACTCGATCGATTTTCCAGCGGGTAGGAAATGTCCTGCGTGCATAAAATAAGCGGAAGAGTCTGCCAAGAGCCGGGCACAGTTCTGGAGCACAGTTGGCTACTGCTGGTCCGGACGGAATGAGCCGGTTGCCTTCCTACAGTCCAGTCGACGTAGAATGCGTTGAATAGTACGCGGGCCGAACCTCAGACCCCACATCAGAGACCTCACCGGCGCGATCACAGGTGCTTCCAAAAGACCGGCATCGAGGTTTGAAGTCGCGAAAAATATATTCGCGAACACACCAGCTTTATAATTTGAATTTGTGACTAGTGTCCTACAGTCGGTCACTAACGGAGGAAAAGAGGAGGAAGCGAAGTTACTGCTGACTGCCCTTGCCATTGTCCAGAAGGGACGCGAACCAGTTGGGCACTGAACGAGTTTATTGGTCACTCTGTCGCTGTAGGCATTCTTCGCGGTATCAATCGCCTGGTTGCACGCATTTCTGATTCTAACAAAATTCCTTCTTTTAACCTCAGTGGGAGTGGAGCGCCATTACTTAAAGCTCTATTTTTTGCCGGTCTAATCTGCTCGCATTTTTTAACAAACCAAGACTTATCAAATGAATTTCATTTGATGGAATGCGGGGTGTAGATCTCCATTCCGAGAAGAATAATCTCTATGACCACCTCCGTGCATGCGTTAACATCGAAGTCTCCAAAGCACACATTCGACCACGGAAAGGATGCGAAGAGATCTCGCAAATCGTCCCAGTTAGCAGCCCCATACCTCCATACATATCGAAGCTGGTTAGCTCGGTTATTCGCTTGAAATTCAAGTGGTTGCGCGACCGATACCAAGCAGTGATCGAAGTTTCCCAGTGGCACAGAAACCTCCACCACGGTATAAATACTCGGTTCGGATGTCAAAAACAGATCCAGGGTGTTCGTATATTCACCTCGGGCATCCGGCACTCGCGTGGGTTCCTCTACAAGTTGAGACAAATTGTGGCTAACACCGAGCATCTCCTCCAGCCTCCCAGCCTCGTCGGTTCTGTTAGAATTTAACAACTAGTCGGAATTGTGAACATTAAAATCGCCAAGGAAGTCAATTTCAAACCGGGTGGTTGATCTGTAATAAGACGACGGTACGCGATGGATGTTCGAGAAATGTCGCGTACCGTTTTGTGACAAATCAGGAAAAACTTGATGACTTAAAGACGAAGTGGATTAATGAAATATACACATGAATGTGCTGTTAAGCACGAAAAAAGCCTGGATAGTCATGCCCGCCTAGAAGGTGTTCAGCTCTAGATTATCACCCACGAATTGAAAAGGCTGAAACGGACGAAGTAATACAATATATCCAAATCTACTTGGGAGCTGAAAGCTGGTTCAGTAAACCCTCACACGTTTTACGTAACTACTACAAACTAAATTAAGTTCACTTCATATGTACGAGTGGTATTAAAATAACTTGATAAGATTATACTAACCTTTTTTATTATATTTTTTATTATTTACTGGCCTGTAGGAACCCGGAAGTTCATGACCTCACCGACTCGGCTCCGCCATTGTTCCCTGTCCTGTGCGCTCTCCTTCCACGTTCGACCATCCGATCCGATCTCCTCGAGGTCCAATCTAACATTGTCCTCCCATCTCCGTCGCGGCCGTCCTGTCGGTCTCTTCCCCGTTAGTTTACCGTCAAGAATTCTATGCACGGTCCTATCATCGCCCATTCGCGCTACGTGTCTTAATC
This sequence comes from Microdon myrmicae, assembly GCA_963931805.1. Classification (NCBI taxonomy): domain Eukaryota; kingdom Metazoa; phylum Arthropoda; class Insecta; order Diptera; family Syrphidae; genus Microdon; species Microdon myrmicae. The sequence continues at coordinate 3,020,913 of OZ007497.1, read as the reverse complement.
TTCGCGACTTGATTACTCTCACTATTGTATGTTTGCGGTATAGCTCTTCCAATTCGTGGTTCTGGAGTTTCCTCCATTGCCCTGCCTCCTCGTCATATTTACCGCCAAATATACCCATTAAAACTTTATTCTCGAATACGCGGAATTTGTTCTCTTCCCGTTTTGTGAGAGCCCATGTTTCGCATCCGTATAGAGCAATCAGCATGATTATGGTTCTATAGACACGGAGCTTTATGTTCTTATAATTAATTATTTTAATTCTTGTAATTAATTATACTATTCTTATAATTCATTATACTATTCTTATAATTAATTATCATATTCTTATAATTAATTATAACATTCTTATAATTAATTAAACTATTCTTATAATTAATTATTATATTCTTATAATTAATTATACTATTCTTATAATTAATTATTATATTCTTATAATTAATTATACTATTCATATCCATAAATATTGTTATTAAAAAAATCATATACAATATATTAAACAATAAAAATTTAAGACCACAATGAATAAATGAAATATTAAAATAAATAATAAAATATATGAAATAAAATGATTAAATAGAAATTTAAGGGTGGGAAAGGGGAAGATTGCGCCTGAAGGATATACTGTATTGTTCAAGTACCGTCTCTGCGCTGTTCCTGCAAAAGTCTTGGCAAGTGCGGAATTTAAATTCATTCCAACTTTTATGTATCCTACATAAATCGTAATATTAGTAGTTTATTTTGGGCCAGTAGTGTTAAAGCCAATAATTAAACTTTCAGACAATTATTTTTATTTTGAGCTTGCGTGTAAATATGTTCCCCATACAAGACCCAGTTAAGATACGACGTAGGTGAAGTCATTATCCTTTGAAGAGCGAAAAATATGTTAAAGTGAAGTGTTACTGCCTATCATAGTCCGTAAAGAGATTTAATTACATTCCCACAAAAATATATTTTAGATCTTCTGCTCACCGATTTTATTAAACTATTTGCCTATCGATATTGAGTTAAACTTCAACTCTTTTTTTTGTATTTCTCTCTTTTGCAGCAGTAGCTCGCTTAAAGGAATGTGCGAGATAATTACAATTAAATTACCCTGAAATATCTTGAACTGCAAAACTTCCTATTTTCTTGGCGGCAGTTCTATCATTTTCTAATAATTCAAACACGAGTTCTTCGCCCAGTCTGATCACCATTGAGCTAGCGTCCAATTAAGACATCAGACTACACACCAACCAATAACCGACAAACTGCCGCCTTCTTATGGGTAAACTGTGTGCTTTAACACTTCAAAAAGAAATCAACAAAACTGTTTCGCGATCCCGGCGCTAAAGAAAAAAAATCGTCTCTTCCTTTGCACATCTATTACAAGTGAGAGTCGACATCGTCTATGTAAAAAGCTGTTTGGATAGCAACAACAATAAGAGCAAGAACAACATCAAGGATCTAAATTGCTACATTCGAATGCTGAGCATAGAACTATCGGAATCAACATCAAACGGCGTACCACATAAAAACAAAACGATTGCAATATACCCGATACGAAACGCTGCGATGACTGGAGTATAACCGTCAGCAACAGCAACAACTACACACCTGCGTGGCCCCTTCGACCGCGGGCTGTATTCAATCAGCCTCCAATTTATTAAGTCCCTCATTTCCAAGACGACTCCTGTAGACGTTTGTTCCATCCGATACCTTTTTTAATGCGTTTCGTTGTGAGGTCATAGTTAGTTTTTTACGACAGCTAAGACACCATCACAGAATCCGCTTGCAGCGTCGGTAACTAGTAGTCGGCGGTATTCGGTAGCCTACCAAAATTAATGACGGGCAAATAAAAGCTCCAGCACCGTACAACTTCAATAGAGAAGCTCATAAATCCGCTCAGGATTCCACATGTTGAACACGACCCCAAAACCCACCGTTGGGAAAGCATCTTAACGATTCGTCTGACCGACTTCAAGGCATTTAACTCTAGGTTAGAACTGCCGCAAATGATTAATATGTCATACCCATCCATTTCCGATGTATGTGTGAATGAAATTCTACACCAAAGCGTGTCTTGCAGTAGCAGGATGCGGAAGCGTATTATTTAATCGCCAGTATTAGTATTTATCGGTTAATTGCGCTCGCCTAGGTCTTGGCATTCAGCCACTGAAACGCGGTAGTTATCATAATCCGATGACTAATAGTTATGACACCTGCTAATCAACAGCCTGTTTACGAGACGACAATCGGGTCAGTAATTGACCAGCAGATCAGCATTCCCATGAAATTATATCGACAAAAGGCGCGTGGTGGCACTTTTTGCTCGATTATACTTCTGATGTAATGATTACACTTCCCGGGTAGTAAATACGAGAGTCACGTAAGCACCGAGGACAAGGGCGCAGTTATTTCAATGAAACGAGTTTGTCAGTGAAAATTGTAAGCACCGAAAATTGTGCGTTCGATCCGCACGTTGGATGTATAGCAGTAGCCTAACTTACCTTCCGTAAGAAAAAGTTCTATATTGACTAGGTGATCAGTTTCGCCAATTATAACATCGACATTCCCACCTTTATGCATGCGTTTTTTAACACAGAACGGGCGCATAAAACAGTTGTTGATATACTTTAATTATCAAATTGGCGCAGGACTAATGACCTTGCCCGGAAAAACCAAATCATTATGGAAAATTTAACAAGCCTCAGGACTTGCTAAATAAGGCCAAAGCCGGTTCCCGGTTGTAGTGCCGATGATGATGATGATGATGAATTATCAAAGCACATCGAGTGGAAGAAATGATAAGATGATAACGAAAGGATTATAGTGCATTCGTGTTGAACGCCGAGGAAAGATATGTTCCGTGAGACTGAGAGATTGTGAATTCAGTGGGACAGGTGCCCTAAGACCATTTATAGTAGTCGCTTCTACTAATTCGCAATGGCAGCATTCGTGGCTAACGTACAATTTATCTGCGCTACATGGCACTAGGACAACCCAAATTTTATCAGAGATGATACGTCTGTGACTTTTTGAATACAAGATTTTTTTATTTATCAACATAGTCTCCTTTTGGCTCGATACACTAGTCCAGCGTTTTTCCACTTTTTTTATTCCTTCCAAATAATAGGTTTCCTCAAGGGCCACAAAATAGGCGTTAGTTTCTGTAATGACTTCTACATTCGACTCAAATATCTTACGCCCAGCCATATATTCAGGTTTGGAAACAGTCGCAGGGGGCTAAATCTGGGGAATGTGCTGCACGGACTAACAGTTCGTAGCCCAATTTATGGAGCTTGGCTATGCTCAATCAGCATACGAAAATCAGTTTTTTCTATTTTCATTAAAATTCACGAGGTTCTCTGCTTTCAATGTCTGTCAAACACAAACTAAATGACGCAGGTTGCTCAAATTTTGACAGTAGTCTATTTATAGATAGTTGACGGGTATTGACAGTGTTGCAATTAGAGTTACTGCGCGGGAAATTCAGGACTCATCAAACTGGTTTCGTAGAAAACACAAGTTTTGAATCATAGTTCATATATTTTCTCATTCATTCATACAGTTCACCATCATCCTCGGCACTACAACTGGGATCTGGTCTTCATCATCATCATCGGCACTACAACCGGGATCTGGTCTTAGCCTTATGTAAAAAATCACTCCACCGGTCCCGATTTCGAGCCGATGTCAACCAGTTTGGCACTCCCAGGCTCTGGGCGTCCTGGTCTACGCCATCCCTCCATCGCAGACAAGGTCTGCCGCGATGTCTCCTTCCAAACATCCTGCCACAAAGGCCTTTCCGAGCAAGCTCCTCTTTGCTCATTCAAGCTAGGTGTCCTCCGCCCACCGGAATCTACCGACCTTGATTTTTCTTACAAAATTAGCTTCAAGGTAGATTGCGTACAACTCATGATTGTAGCGTCTCCGGAATCGTCCTCCCTCACATACGTGGCCAACAATTCTCCTTAAGACCTTCCTCTCGAACGCGGCTAAGAGTTCAGAGTGCCTTTTATTGAGCACCCAGGTCTCGGATCCATACATGAGTACTGGTAAGACCATTGACTTGTACAGTAGCAGCTTGGATGTTCTGGATAAATTTCGGGATTTAAAGAGCCTTGATAGACCATAGTAGGCTTTGCTGTATTTGATCAGCCTTAAACATACTTCTTCATCCATATTGTTATCGGCTGATATTATTGACCCAAGGTAGTTAAGAGATTGCACTACTTCAAATTCATGCTCCACTACCCTGATAGGTTGATAGTTTGACCAACCTTAGGTCTTCTCTTCGCAGAAGTTACCACCATGTACTTAGTTTTTCCCTCATTAATGTGCAGTCCCAGGTTTTGTGCCGCCTGTTCGACCTGGGTGAAGGAGTCCTGTACAGCCGAATCGGATATACCGATGATGTCGATACCATCTGCGTAGGCAAGTATCTGGCTGGACTTAGTGACAATAGTCCCTCTAGCTGTAACCCCAGAGTCACGGCTCACTTTCTCCAACGTCAGGTTGAAGAGGAGTGTTGGATATAAATAACCAACCAGGTCAACAATATGTTTCAGCCACAGTCCGCAGCGTCAAGTTGTTTTATAATATTTCAGGGCGACTGTCCGTAGTGTCCGTTTTATGATGTAAAGGATATTGAGAATATCGGGCGGCAAGTTCGCAGCACCTGCTTGTTGTATGTTCTGCTGTGTGTTGTCATGAGTCAGTTAGTATTTAAGGAGAAGCTTCTGTAAAGAACTCCGTAATCCCCAGTTGTGCCATATGTTGCACAAATTTTGCCGAACGTTTAGTGTGGTTGGTTAGATGTTGAATGCTAAATGTCGGAGGTTAACTGTCGAATGCCAAATGTTGGATGTTAAACGTTGAATGTTAAGTATTTAAGGTTAAATGTTGAACGTAAAATATTAGGTTAAATGTTAGAGATGGTGTGGGAGGAGGGTATGCGTGGCTGACACCGTAACAATGTAATTCAGCGGGAAGGTTAAACTGATCCCCCGTTACGTACTGTTCTCCCTTGTGTATACCGTTGTTGGTGTACGGTTGACCCGTTGGGTGCCGCAGTTATTTTAAGAATGGACTTGGGGGACTTATGCTTATCATGCAATATTCGTCCACCTGGCGAAAAAGGATTGATTGTTATATCTTACCAGGGTACTCCAACTTAGCCTGCCGAAGTGCCGTTGATCTCCTATCGTAACCGGTCCTCATCATCATCATCATCGACACTACAACCGGGAGCCGGTCTTGGCCTTATTTAGCAAGTCCTGAGGCTTGTTAAATTTTCCATAATGATTTGTTTTTTCTGGGCAAGGTCATTAGTCTTGCGCCAGAGTAACCGGTCCTCGGTAGCAGGAAAAACCTCCACCTCATGGGACCTCAAATTTAATAAAACAGCTGGTTGTCTTAATTTCGTTATAATTTATTCACTTCTCTGTTCCTTATTATGTTTGTGTTATTACAACTTAATTATGCAGTCCCCGAACGGACGAAAGGAAAAACAAAACAAGTTACATTCCGGACCGTGAAACGAAAACTGCACTATTCTTAAAAAGGTCGACGCAATCAAACAAAAAAACAAAGTTCGTCTCAACTTCTCCTCCAGTCGACGATACACCGTAACGCATTCCCTTCGTGGGACGAAAAATTAAAAAATACTTTTTACGAACAAAGAACAACGATTAAACAAATTCCACCCTCACTTCTGCGGCACTTTCTTTCTTCTTCAGTACTAATTCTACACTACTTCCCGTCAATTTTTTATCTTCCTCTCCCATCACCGTTTTTCGAGAATTCATCTTCGACGGCGGTCGACTTCGAAAACTAGCCAAAGCCACCACCGCCGAAAAGAAACTGGGTTTACACGCCGCCAGTATTTATTTATTATCATCATCATCGGCACTACAACCGGTAACCGGTCTTGGCCTTATTTAGCAAGTCCTGATGCTTGTTAAATTTTCCATAATGATTTGTTTTTTCCGGGCAAGGTCATCAGTCTTGCGCCAGAGGCTCCCCGGCGGGGAATCGAACCCCGGTCTCCCGGGTGACAGGCGGGTATACTAACCACTATACTATCGAGGAGCCATATTTTTATTTATTATATTCTGGTCAAAACAAAGGCGATGGGGAAGATACTTACGTAACAGAAGGCCGGCCAGACCATCCCCTTATCGGAGTCCATTAAAGATGTTTATTGGTTTGGACAACAATCCCGCTGCTTTTGCTTGACTAGTTACGTTTGTCGTGGTCACCTTCCAAAGTCGTATCAATTTGTTTGGAATGCCGAACTCTCTCATGGCATTATATATTTCTACCCTGGTTATGCTGTCGTAGGCGGCCGTAAAGTCTATAAATAGATGATATAATGGAATCTTAAATTCCAGACATTTTTCCTTCGCCTGCCTAAGGGTGAATATCTGATCAATTGCTGATTTGCGTGGGATGAAGCCACATTCATATTGACCAATGATGACTTTAGCATATGGGGCCATCCGATCTTGTAGGATAGAGGAGAGTATGTTATATGCGGTACTCAGCAATGTTATACCACTATAGTTGCTGCACACTGTGATATCTCCCTTCTTATGTATGGGGCAAATTATTCCACGACGCCAAATTTCGGGCATCTCCTCTTGCTCCCATACGTGCACTACGATCTCATGAATGTGTGATGTAAAGCTGTCTCTCCCTTTTGATCAACTCAGCTGGTATCCCATCAGATCCGGGACATTATTTGATTTGAGCTGTCTAATGGCTTTTGATGTTCCTCGGTCTCTACTTTTCTCTATTTCACAGACAAGATTTTTTTCCCAGGCACTTATCTTTTGTCTGTGAAGTCTTTTTTCAGTTCTTCTGAGCTCTTTGTATTTCTCCCCGCGTACCCGCGTACTATGAGACTGCTGCATTGTATGCAGCATTCTTACGTTCAGTCGCTAGTTTGCACTCATCATCAAACCGGTCGCTCCGATCTCTACGACTACTGCCTAAGATGGAGTTAGCAGTACTAGTGACAATATTCTTAAGGCGTGTCCATTTTTATTCTACGCCCGGCATTCTGACCCCTAGGACTTAATCTCCCTCTGTAAGCGTTTATTTCTAACTTCCTTTAAACACTATAAGTAAAACACTGTTTTGTTTTTATTTAAACTATATTAACTTTATTGTTATATGATCTGTTACACTTTGTTTATTTATTAATACACATATTACTTGGTCAGTTACACCGCCAACGATTACATAGGGATTATTTAAAATAGATCGATCTGGATTATTTAAACGAGTACACTACTTTATGTTTTGTATTGTCAAACTATTATCTTAAATCTAGCAACAATCACCACACACCGGAACGCTCCTCAAGTTGTTTTACACGAAATCATACTCTTAATCAAAAACTCAATATATCACAACTAGAAAGTAAGTCGATATCTTAAATCACCCGACACACGATTCGTCAACCTCGTTACTTGCTTCTTGCCAATTCTCAACCAACAACTCTCCTCTCGGTTCTCGACTCGCCCCAGAACCCAACTTAATTCTCGTCTCATTCTTTTCGTTAGCATCGAAATCTGGTTTCCTTCGGTAGATAAAAGGATATCTCATTTTTCTCATTTTTCTCGTAAAACTGTACCAACAAGATAGTGATCCGAGTCGACGTTGGCACCTCGGTACGTTCGTACCGTGATCAGGCTCGAGGAGTGGCGGCGATCTATCAAGAGGTGGTAAATTTGGTTGCGAGTGGCTCCATCAGGTGATATCCAGGTGACTTTGTGGATATCTTTACGCGGAAACCTGGTACTTGCAACGACCAAGTTTTTTGATGCTGCCAGTTCGATGACTCCTAGTCCATTGTTATTAGTATTCTCATGCAAACTATGGGAATCTGCGTAGTGTCTAAAAGCCCGCTCCCGACCTATTTTCCCATTCAAATCACCAAGGACGATTTTCACATCGTATCTTGGGCAGCATTTGGGGCCCGTTCGACGTTCTCGTAATATTCTTCCTTTTCGTTGCCAGGAGACTACTCTACGGATCCGCGAACGTTTATGAGGCTTATGTTCTTAAACTTACCTCGCACGCGCAGAGTGCATAGCCTTTCGTTTATTGCATTAAAGCCGATAACGGCAGGCTTCCGTTTTTGGCTGACTAGAAAGCCTACCCCGAACTCATGGTGTTTTGCATGACAGCTGTAATAAATGTCATACTCGTTTCTTTGAATTTCACCGCTCCCCATCCATCTTACTTCTTGTAATGCTGTTATGCCAGCCTTATATTCGGACAGGGCATCGGCTAGCTGCTGTGCAGCTCGAGCTCTGTATAGTGAGCGGAGGTTCCATGAAAAAATTCTTAAATCGGTTAGCCATTTTCGTTTCCGTGGTCGTCGTCGTGTATCCGGTCCATATCCGAGGCTTGTTAAATTTTTCATAATAATTTGTTTTTCCGGCCAAGGTTATTAGCCCTGCGCCAACCTTTCTCAGGATATCTCTGCATGCATTGGTTCACTACTTGGCGGGTACCAAAGAAGCTATCCAGGGGTGTCACGTGGAGACTGCATGTCAACTTGGATTGAACAGGGACAAAGATTGCCCTGGCCTTTGCCAGGTTGAAAGTAAGCATAGACTATGCCCTGTGTGGGCAAAATCCTTTTGAAATCGCAAAAGACGAAATCTGCATTAATTGCCAAACCCAACCCCCATCGACCCTGTGCGATTTCACCATTCTGGATGACGTTAAATTGTTATCCCAGCATAACAGACGCTGACGATCTCCATGGAATTGTACTGTTATCCATTCTGTACCTTAATGTATTAATAAATCTCTTGGCTATGGCCAAATTACGAAACTTAGGTTCATTCACTACCAACATACCGTACCGTGATTGATCTTCTCTGTCATATGAACTTTGTGCATCCAAACTGTTTCCACGATACGCATCAAGTAGTGCAAACTCTAGTATTCTTTGGCCTAGTAAAGAATCATTGTACATACTTCATTTCACTGTAAATATTCCGGATTTTTGTTATTTTAATGAAGTATTGACATTTATACACTGCCCCAATATTCAGACATTTTCTGCGCACCCATATTATTTATTCTCTTTTTCTTTCTTGATTTTTATTACAAGTATTGAGGTTAATGCAAATAGTATGCATAAATCAAAGGACATGGTATCAGATTTTGGCACTGCATTTATTCACGTGCAGCCAGCGTACAGCCTTTCCTTCCACTACAGAATTCATATTATGATTCCAAAAGCTCTACGATTACGACCAACCCAACATGCGCCTCCCCTGACTTCTAGTCACCGTACTCTGTAAAACGTCAACTCTACCGATGGCAAGTTCAATAGGGAAATCTTCCAAAGTGCAGTCCTTGTCCCTTGCATTGATCACCATTCTCGTCCTAGATTAAACGCAGTTACACGAGGGGGCGTGCCAGATCATCATCATCATCATTCAGTTCGATCACTTCTCGATGCCGACAAAGAAATTTCAGCGCAATGCGCTGCTGCGAAAAGGCGGATTGGTTGCAGGATAGCTCCCTTGCCGCCATCCGCGATCCGAACAATAAAAGAATGCGACTTTCTCACACACCACGATCAGCGTGAACCCGGGACCCAATCTGCAGAGTGCGCGATCACCAGACGATCTGTTTTTATTTTTGTGCATTGTGCTGCTTTTCGATCCTCTGTCCGTATCAAAGTGTGCAAATGATCAACACAGCTCCGCCCACCAATGCGTTAGGTTCAGCACAGCAGCGGTATGGAATAGGACGACAGGTCCTTAGTGCGGGATCATTACATGCTCGGGATAAACATAGGGGGCGCGGTAATGAAATCAAATTAAGCAAGTGTCTTGCCGATCACACCCCCGTCCGCTCACCTTGCTGATCATCGGCACGATGATTTCGGATGATGAAAATTCATTGATGCAATCTGACTGTGGTATGAATGAGGTGTTTTCTTGGTCGGCGGCCAATCTTTGATGTTTGATGGTTTTCGTGTTTAAAGGATGTTTTATTGTAGATCGTCGGCGATCCTACGCGTTTGAAGTGGTTCATTGCAAACATCGTTGTCGTAAAGTCAGACTCATATGCGGTGCGGACTGATTCGTGATGCTGTGCTAATAATTGGTTGATGGCACGGAGATTTTAGTAAGTTGATGTGTGTACCGCAAGACGGATAAACAGATGAGAAGCCTACGATCAGTGATATTGTGAAGCTGATGCCATTCATGTGGGGGATGTGGTTAATAGTACAGGCTGTGATGTGGTGAAGACTTGCGATTGGTATTTGGTAAACAAAATAGAAAGTTTAAATAGTCTCGCCGGATGTTACTGGTTTTAAGAGGAGTGTGATATCATCAAAGAAGTACACATATGTTCTGATGCGGTGTAATAAATGGATGGAATCTTGGATGTGTGCCATTTTATTATTGGGCTGGAAAACGGATACCGAAAGTTAATGGTCGTACCCCTTGTAGATCTCATCGCCGAATTGTCATCTCTCTCATATTTTTTTAAAGTGTTAGAGCTTCATTTACTATGCACTCAAATTCATGGGATTCATACAGCATGGGAACAATCAAAGTCCTATACAAAAGAAGTTTGCGTGTTGTAGCTGAACTTTGCTATCTGAAAAACGTTGGCAAACTCACCCCCACTTTTTTGACCCGTATTGGTTATTTTCGCATACCCGACTGCCATGTGCCCAGTTTAATGTTCATTAATTTTCCGAATCAGAGTTGCTGCGGCGCTCGATTTGAATGAAAGCATACGTTGATGCTCCGATTAGCAGGACTTCTCCAAGATTATCATCGCCTCCGTTTCGAGAAGTCTTTTGCCAATACTCCATTGAAGTGGAGGTCGATTTGTCCGACCTAATTTTTCTAACCCATTGAGAACTGTTCAAAAGTGTAGCTTTCCAACATCTGCACATGGCCCATCTGTGTTCGTATAGATCAATTCTGGTTATAAGGATTTAAAGTATGTGATGGGTGTTTGTATATATATTTTAGATACATGACTTTTGTCGCACTGCAGTGCAACTCACATGATCCAAATGTGGTAATGTTATACATCATTTGAAAGATGAGAGCTTTCGTTTGAGCACAATTTATACAACTTTTGTTTTAATTAATGAAAAAGGAAAAATGTCGCCTTCTCCCTATTGATATATGATATATGAGTTCCGGAAAGGGGTAAGGGCTAGTAATGGCGTGAAAATAACACAATGCCCAGATACCTTTATGTTCTTTTCACTGGTTCGAGTTTTTATGTTATTTAAAGTAAAGAGAAAAAACGACACTTTGTTTTACTTTTTAGTTCACTTTTTATTTCTTTTACTTATACTCTAATTTAGTTTACACTAGGGTTTTTTTTTTTTATTGTTTATTTTTTTTACACTAGGTTTTCTGTAAATTCATCATCATCATCATCGGCACTACAACCGGGAACCGATCTTGGCCTTATTTTGCAAGTCCTGAGGCTTGTTAAATTTTCCATAATGATTTATTTTTTCTGGGCAAGGTCATTAGTCTTGCGCCAGGGGCTCCCCGACGGGGAATCGAACCCCGGTCTCCCGGGTGACAGGTGGGTATACTGTAAATTAGTTTTCCTTTATTATCCATACTTTTTGTTCCCTTTTTTGAAAAATACTTTTACAACCATCAACCACCATACACTTGCTTTCGCAAACTTTATTCGACTAACCTCTGACCCACTCCTACCCAACAACAGGTACTCGCCCCACGATCGCCCACTTCCGATCGCACACTCATCCTTATTTTCCCACTGCCCCGCCCATTAAAGGTGAATACAATTTTGCGAATTTACTGAAAAGTCAATGAAGCCAGGGACAATGAGAAAATTGCAAAGAAGAGCATGGTGATTTAGGGGTTGAATTGGTTTCGCTTGCAACGAAAAGCGAAACCAGAAGGGTGACCGCATGACCCCGTTTCATGCCTGGATTGTTCTCAGAATGCAGAACCAGAAGCGCTTCAAGAAGGGAAAATGGAAAGGGTTGAATAGGATACTCATGCATACTTTTCATCTGACATTGAATTTGTTCCCAAGCGAATGCTTGTACTCTTTGGTACAGGGACGAGGTGGTACCGTTTGAGTTCATTTTTGCATTGGAATGTGGAAAAGGGATTAGGTGATAGACGAAACTGTTTCGCTATGTAGAAACAGCTTCGTCCACCCATGCTTTGCTGTTGCTAATCAGCGTGAAGGTTTAATTTTAGGTAGGAAAATCTGATATGGGGAGCTCAGGGAATGGCGTTTCTCTTTGAAAAACGAAATCCAATCAGTTTAATGCTTCGGGGGGGTTTTAATTATGTAACATTACTTAAAATTATTTATATTGTCATTTACAGAGTAATAACCTAATAACCTTGCCCGTAAAAATAAAAAGCCTCGAGACTTGGTAAATAAGGCCAAGACCGGAACCTAGTTGTGGTGCGGATGATGATGATGATTTACAGATTGCAGTTAAAATCATTCAATATGTAATTTACAATCTTTAATCATTAACTTATTAACAAAAACAATTTCATTCAGTTGTTTAAAATGTTAATCAACATTATTAAAAATGAATAAATTCTCTCTATTCTATTCTATATTTGTTTCTCTTTTTTTCATCTTTTTTTTCTAGCACGACTTTCTCCATTTCTTCAAAGAAACAACAGCAGCAGCAACCGAGTGAACAACAACACTTACAATCACCACCCAACAGGAAAAAGAAGGTCCCTACAATTATAGTTAGCCTCATGGTGGATAGAGATATTATTCAACTTGGCAAATTAACTTCCAACACTTTTATAGGAAAAGCTATACGACTACTATACATACACCACACTATCAGAAAAAAACTAGAATCAAAGCTGGAAGACAGAAAGAAGCAAGTTAAAGAAGAAAAACGAATGAAAACTCGAATGGAACAACAGAATTCAAGTCATTAAAACTAGTGGACCGAATATGTTCCGATAAATACCATATATAAAGTATTTGGAAATATTACACATATATATATATATATATATATATATATATATATATATATATATATATATATATATATATATATATATATATATATATATATATATATATATATATATATATATATATATATATATATATATATATATATATATATATATATACCATATGACATACCATGTCTACGAGTTCCGCGGACTGCTGAGACTTGTCAAACACTGCTGAACGCAGGACTTCCACTGGAGCACATCAACTCGAACGAAGAGCTAAAAATAGTTGAGCATCCACAAGACAAATGTAACTCCATTGGTACCTGTTTCGAACGCATCTGTTTATTCTAACCAAGAGCTCGAGACAAGGGCTCTCCAAAATCGTATTTCTCTTCACAATGAGCATAACAATTGGCATCTCGAAAACAGAAGTTTTGTGGGGGTAGAAGTATGATGCCAACGTATGGCACAGGATTCACTTAAAATCCCCCGGCACTTGTTACTCCGAAGGAAATGGAAAACACCTTTTTATTTATTTAAATTTATTTCACTTTGGGTAATTATATTGTCTTTGTGTTGGCGATTTATTTTAATTTAAATTAATTTTGTAATTTTTGTTTTAGAAATGGTGCCTTTTGATTTTTATTAATTTTGTAGTTTGTGCCCGAGAGACAGCGTGTCCGATCGTAATGGAGATGGGATAGTGACTGAAGGAATTAGGGTGGAAATTCATATTTCTTTCTACACACAGGACAACCAAAAGAGACCACGCCTCTACTCTCTCAACCTCACGCCCGTCAAAGTATGAGTAACTTTTGTTAATAGGGTAATTGACGGACATGAAGAATGTGAGAACAGAAAACATGATATGCTGTGATCTCGGGGTAGCTTTCGTTGTGTGTGTTGGTATCAGATGCAGCTACTGACATGACCTGATGACCCAGTGGTACGGCTATGGTGTAGTCGGAGCATATTGAACCGTGGAAAGAAATACGAATGAGAGGGAAACCTAGCGGATGTTACTCCCCTGGAAAGAGAGATCATTGATCCCAAGCGAATGGATGATCTGAGGGAAAGTCGATAGGACGCCGCTGATGTTTGGGAAACAATTCGCGTGAGAACCAGACTCTAAGACGCTGAAATTACCGCAGCTATTTTGCTATGATGCAACAGCGTCGTTCTTTTAGACTTGTTGTTGCTAACCGACATTATGAGAGTTCCGATGGGAAACTCATGGTTAGCAAGAATGGAGTTGCCGTATGACATTTATGTAGCTAAACTCAATTATGCATTATCTGCAAAGGATGATGAGTTTAGCTATACGTCCGTTTGAAATGTTTTACAGGGGAATACATATAAAGGAAATTGGTAAGTATGACGCGCTGAAAGCGGTCGAAATTAGGTAGAAATGTTGGTTGGAATTGTGGGTTGTTTCTCATGTAGAATAGAGAAACCCCCCACAGTTTCACTACAGTTAACGAAGACAATAGAATACAAGTATATCTGTGCACACGGATGAACCTACGGGTATCGCAAGACTAGGACAATCCAGATAATCTTCGCTCGATTAGCTTGATTCCAAACATCAGCAAGGCATTCGATATAATTATAAATAAAGCATTGATAAACGGCTGTGATTAACGCAAACGTTTGGTTTTAGATCGCAACACCATACAGTTTCTGCCGCGATGAAACTTGTTTCAGATGTACAAGACAAGACGAAGATGCACAAGGGCATGTTTGGTTGACTATGGAAAGGCTTTCGACACCGTATGGTTCGAAGGACTTGTATATACGTTACCAAATCTAGGTATGAATATTTGTTATACATTATCTACGATATGATAATGGGTGAGCAGTTTATGGTGAAATGTGGAGACATAATCTCTTTCCCTTTCATATCAAGAACGGTTTGCAGCAGGGACCAGTGAATTCGCCCATTTTGTTTAATATGTACTCTAGTGATCTAGAGAATTCTCTCAAACCATGCCATTGTATACGCCGACGAGATTGCGGTGTATAGGTCTGGAGAGAAGATTGATGCCATCAACAGACTTCTGCAAGATGACTTCAATAGAATCGACGGTTTTTGTGACAACTGGAAATTAGAGATCAAAACCCCGAAAACAGAAACTATCCTTTTCAGAACGGCCCTGTCCATAGTATCGAGGGATACAAAACGGAATTGGAAAAAATGTCGATTCTAGAAAGTAACAATCTTCCCCACTACAAGTAAAAACTTGTAGATATCTTCGTATTTGGCTTGATCAAAATCTTTACTTTGATAAGCATACAGCAGCTGCCCTTTCTGCAGCTAAAAATGCATATGCTATGACAAGAAGTCTCTTTCGTAATAATCTTTCGGATCCCAAGTTCAAATTAATTTCATACACGGCATTCATCCGACCAGTATTGGTATATCATATCCCCATTCTACATGGAAAAGTTTCGGGTGTTCTATAGGCAATGTTTGTGTTCCTGCCTTGGAATGTACAGAACCCCAGAGTCGCAACATAAGAAATTCTACGCCAATAAAGTCTTATATGACAAATCAGGACTAAATAGGATAGATAACTTAATAATCAAAATTATCTCTGGTCACACTGAAACGGCAATGAGCAGTGAAAATAATATTATCTCCGGAGCATTCTATCGAAAATTTACAAATTATTTCGGAAAAAAAGGTAAACTTCAATCTAGTTGTTGTACTGTTTTTTTTTTTTTTAAATATATATATATTTTTTTTTTTCTTTAACTATGTATATAACTATTTTTTTTTAAATGTTTTTTATATATATATATATATATTTTTTTTTTATATATATATATATTTTTTTTTTTTTTTTACCTATATTATAAATAAAAATAAAAATTAAAAGAATTAACTTATATAAGGAAGTAGAAAGGAGAAAAAAGAACTACAGATATGAAAACAGAAAGAAAAGTAGAAAAAGTGTTTAAGCCATTATATTTAACGGGGACCTATAGTCCTGCCTTCGGCATTAAGCCCACCACCAAGAAGGGTGAAAGACACATGTCTATTTAATTTATCTCGTTCGCCAATTGCTGTGGTAAAATGTAACCAGTCTACGTAGTTGGACATGTTGTTAACATGCGGTATTTGTTTGTCCCCAGCTCCACGGAAATCGTGGTATATGATAGGGACTGCAGAACTGTTTTGTATAAAGGCTTCTGGGTCTAATAGAACAAATGCTTCGGGGGGAATGAATCCGTTTTGGGGAGTATTCTCCAGGTATGCATCGTTAGGATAGAAAGATAGAGATCAACTTGTTAGCATTGGTCGTTGCTTTTGCAATGTGGAAGTGTATACTTTTTATTATGAAGTTATCTATCCTGTTTAAGCTTGCCATGTTATATAGGTCCTTATTAGGATAATACTTTGGATACTGCGATTCTGGCGTTCTGTAAATTCGGAGACAGAAACGCAGACATTGTCTTTCAAATATACACGGTTTTTTCATATAGTAAGGGGCTATATTAAATCATACCGGGCAACCGTACCCGATTATAGGTCGTGTGAGTGAGGTGTATGACACAATTGCGACTTTAGAGTCAAGAAGACTATTGCGGAATAGTCGGCTGGTCATACCATAAGAAGTTTTAGCCCTAGAGAGAGCCATCACTATGTGTTTAGCAAAATTTAGAAACTGGTCGAGCTAAATGCACAGATACTTTACTACGTCTCTCACTGCTAAAGGCAGATTGTTTTGTCCAGTAATGGAAAACTTTTTCCATTTTTTTTTATATCAGCCGATGCGGCGCTTAAGGGTGTTCTGAATAGGATAGTTACACTTCTTGGAAGTTAATTTGCAACTTCCAATTATTACATTAATTTTCGATTCTGTTGAGATCATCTTGTAAAAGTCTGTTAATGATTTCAATTTTTCTACCCATTCTGTGCACAACTATATCATCAGCATACCCAATAGCATACCCACTAGATCTCAAGTGTATATGTTAAAAAGGATGGGAGAATTAACTGCGCCCTGTTGTATGCCATTTCTTATGAAGGAAGTGTGGGGGGCGAAGTATTGTACCGGACACGGGCACTCGATTCACTTCACTCCCCATCACCAATCGAATGTTCAGACGCGGGAAAGTAAGCTAGAAAAGCACAAACCGAACTCGACGACGCAACGTTCACACCAGGAGTAAGTAAGAACACAAGTTGTCCTTAATTAATTTTTAATTTATTTCACTTTCATTAATGAATTTTGCTCTTTGCCATTATTAATTATGTTAGTGTTTTTATACTTTATTTGAACTTATTAAATTGATTTTCATAAAACACTTCTTTTCACGACCCGCCTTCAGGTATTTTCGCGTCCTCGGCGCGCGACGAGGAGCGGGAGCGGCAACGACCATGGCGGTCGGCGGGTGGAAATGGACTCAGCGTTGCTCTGCTCGATGTAGAGCCGCTTCGCAACCGGGGATGAGTTTTCTCGAGAGAGAAAGTGTTTTTCTCGTGGCAAAAACAAGGAAGAAAGACTTGGCAATGTATGTGTATGTGTGAGTGAAGATCACATTGGTTTTTTCATACACAAGGCCATGGGAACGAATCTGAGACAAAGAAAGAGAAAATATGCATTCATTAGATGCGAGTTCGGGAAAGCAAACAAACCGAATCTCCTTGGATGATAATTGGTTTTCTGTTTGCTCTGGCCGCTGCTGATGAGAAGCAGATCCCGAAATATGAAAAGACAAAGGGAAGTTTGGATCTTTGTCTGAGATGTGCATTTTGGCTAAATAAATAGGCGACAATGCAATGTGGAAATGTGCTAATGGGTTTTAGCTAGATTACCGGGAAATGGTGTTTATGGCATCGCTCGTAAGGGTAGAGTATTGAATTCCTATTTGCATTTGTTTATGCTGTAGGATTGATTGGTGCCAAGAGACGCAAGATGCGTATATTTGGTTTGGTTTCTTGGGTGTAGGTCGCCAGCCAATGTCTACGATAAGAGATTTATCATACACATGGCGAAGCCGAAAAATAGACAGCGCAACGTTTATGGTCCTGGTGAAGGTTACATAGTATGTAATCCAAATCCTTTGTTATTAGGAATTTGTCTAGGGGAATTTGCCTGGCACCGAAGGTGCCAAATTGGTTTGAAACTCCTGATAAGTTGAGCAAGAAATCTTACGGGGAATTGTAGGCGAAGGGATGCGTGAAAGGTAAGTTTTTCTTTTACAGGGACTTTTAGATTAAAGATTTGATTGCTTAATGCGTGGAGCATTTAAGATGTTGATGCGATTGCATTAGTGAAATTATGAGATTGGGTGGTATTTATGGGGGTTTTTCAGGAAAGCGAACCGTGGGGTTTGGCAGAACCGCCACAGAAATCTTGTTGGAAAATATGTCGCCACATTTTACGACGAATTGTTTTCAAATTACCATGTCATATACAATAAATAGTATGTTTGCAGGTATGCCCAGGCTGGTTAAGTTATAAATAAGACCTTCTAACCAAACGGTGTCGAAGACTTTTTCAAAATCAACCAAACATGCCCCTGTGCATTGCCGTTTTCCTTTGTTCCATTGTATATCGGAAACCAGTTTTGACGCGGCATAGATACTGTCATGCCGAGTCCAAATACCATTGCTATCCGGATTAATTTTGTTATCCTGCGACCAATTAATAATGATTTATTTATTAGTTTTTCAAACACTTTGCTGATGTTCGGAAGTAAACTAATAGGTCGAAGATTAGCCGGGTTGCTACTATCTTTTCCGCGTTTTGGAATGGGGAGGGCTACTGCTGTTCTCCAGAGGATTGGATAATATGCATTGTAGAGCGCGTTATTGCACAGTGTCGTATAAATATTTATGGCTTTCGACGGTAAATGTTTGAGTCATATGTTTGGAATTCCATCAATTCCAGGAGATTTCTTATTTTTAAGTGACTTCAAAATAGATGAGAGTTTGTCCTTCTCTACAAATAAACGCTTGCCTTGATATGCAATGGTATAATGTGCGACACTATAGATTGTAAAACTATGAATTGTGTTGCGAGGTGAAATGTGGTTTTGCAGTGGTCTTTGTTCTAGATCATGATTGGGGTAATAGGATTCGTTCATTCTGTGGCAGGAATGCTCTGTATCCTGACGTGAAGTTTTAGGGCGATTTGTGATTTAGTTTGCAGGAGGTATGCGTTCGCTGGAATCTACTTCAATTGTCATCGGGAGTTCTTTATTACGTCTCCTATCCACTGAAAACGGATGCCTCGAAATGGTGATATGACTTTTGGAAAGATAAAAAGTCAGCCGGAGTCATATCAGGTTAATACGGTGGTTGTTCGATGATATTTTTTGGGTTTTTAGCCAGAAATTCAGTCACAATGATAGCGTTGTGAAATAATACGTTATCGTGGTTTTTTATGAATTTTCTCTCCCAACTGCCCATATAATATCCTTCATTTACCGTCTGACCTCTTGGCAAGAACTCTGAGTGCACAACAGCAAGATAATCAAGGAAAACAGTCAACATTACATTATGATTACTACATATTATTACTTATTATTATTACCGTACCCAGAACGCTAACGAAAGTTTTAATGTAATAGTTTAATGATTGTCTCCAAAACACCTGGATTCTGGTTTGAAAAGTGTTCAAATCACAGCGTACGTCGCTGCTTGGATATTTAGTGAAGGATACACATCCATTCTTAAAGATGTAATTATTGGCCAACCTATGCCAACGTTTTCGCCGAAAACACTGATGAGGCGCGAATAACTCGGTAGAACCAAAGGAGTTTTGGGGGTAGAAGTTAGTGTGCCAATACACAGGCACTCGGTACACTTAAATCCCCCGACACTTGTTACTCCGAACGCACGTTGCCGAAAGAGGAGAAATAAAAGGCACTGGTTTAGTTTTTGTTGTGTAAATGTCTTCCTTCCTTTATTTTACACTAAGTTCTTCTTTCGCACGAAACTATCCAGCGGAAACGCATTCGGTATTTCGCTTATATTTGTTGCCACTGGATTCACTTACAAGGTCGCTCTAAAACTATATTTACATTTATTGTTTCGTTTAGACGTACTGAACACTTAAAATTTAATTGATAAACCACGAAATTATATTGTTACAATTGATAAACCACGCTAAATGACTCGTGCACTCCTGGTGCTAGACGTAATCGGCTTCTCTCCGCAAGTGGTAGTTATCGACTCCTAAAAAATCCGTGAAATTATGTTTTTCTTCAGAGCGGCGGCGTGACCGACCGCGGTTGTGGTTGAGTAATTACTGACTGGGATTAGGGATAAAGCTGGGATTGTTTGATTTGCACACCAGGCAACCAGTCGAGATCGTCTTTACGTTTTTGCTCTCTCATGTTTCCCGCCCATCGAGGTGTGGTGAACGCTTCGGTTAATTCGATAGTCAACGGACAAGCGAGAACGAGAGAACTGGAATACAATGTGCAATGATCCCGGGGTGAATTTGGTTTTTGTGTGCACGTATCAATGCGGCTCTGAGGATAACCCACTGACCTAATTCGGTGAATATGGTGATCTCAGAGTGCATTGAACTGTAGGGAGACAGAATTGTGAAGGAGAGGAAAATGTAGCTGGTGCTATCCACCTGCGAAAAGAGATCATTGACCCCCAGCGAATGGAGGACTGGGTAAGTGAATAGGACGCCGAATTGGCTAGGGAAATCTTATCGTGGGAACTAAATTAAATACTTTGATATTTTCCCCAGCGATTGCACGATTATGCAAACGCGTCGTTTGATCGGACTATGCCGTTGCTAACCGACACGAAATGCGATTTTTGGTGGAAATCTTACGGGTTAGCGAAATGGAGTTGCCGTAGGGCAAAAAGGTAGCTAAATTCAATTATGCATTATCTGCATAGAATAATGAGTTTTGCTATGCATCCTTTTGGAAAACATGTTTATGCAGGTAGAATAGCTTGTAAGGGAAATAAGGGTTGTTATGACACGCTGAAAGCTTTCGAATAAGGTTGAAATTGTGGGTTGGTTCCCCGTGTATTATAGAGAACCCCCACAGAGTCTTTCCGAGTCAAAAGCAGCTCCTACAGCCCAAAACCAGCAGCAGCTTGAGGAAACCCAGCTTTTCGAGGAAGCAAAAGATCTTTTATATCTACCTGGCGTCGTTCGCCATCGTTAAGTCACTAAAACTAATCGTTTTTTTTTTGTACTGAAACTTTAAACGCGATTATCTCGAAACTGTATTTTTAAAAACTGCTCGTACTGTAACTCAAAGAGTTATTGTTCGATTTGGCTGCGACTTTGTTAGCCTTTTCTCTATATCATTATCGAAAGGATGTACCTAACATTTTAAATATTTCTTGTAAATAAACTACTTTTGTGGGATGATAAATGTCGAAAAAATTGTACAAAATTTGAACATTCTATTAAAGAGCGTACTTAGTTTTTAGTTGTCTACCTTTTTATCATTTTATAGAAACTTTCTATTTTTTGTTTCAGATCAATAGAAAAAGAGTGACATGTTCAAATAAAATAATGTTAAAAGCCCAAAATTGAATTAAAAAACCAGAAAAGAAAAAATTACTCATTTTGAGGCATCTAAAGAATTTTTGCACCCTTAAAACCAATGTACATCTCTCCCTATTCACTAACTCTTTTGTTCTGACATTTAAGGGTACTTCAAAATTGCCTTTTGTGCGCGTGTTAGTGGAAAAAAAATATAATAAAATATTATATTTCATTGTCATCGCTCGTCTACGCATTCTTAAAACACTTTGGCAATTATAACATTTGGAATTACACTTTTTTCAATAACTGTTTGTAGTTCCTGTGAAGAAATGTTGATACCAATCCGTGAGAGTAAGAGAGGAAAATGGGTTTGAAGACGCTTAAGTGAAAATAAATAATTATAGTATATATTGGGTGCGCAACTAACTACAATTAGTTACAAAATTTGTATTTGGTTAATTATTCCGAAAATTGGTCATTAAATTATTTGTAAAGAGCGGGTCAGAATTGATTTAGTGTATTTGAATCTACTCTACAAATAAAAATGACCAAAGATGTTATTCCTGTTTCTCTGGACACACCATTACTAGCGTCGGAGAGGGTCTAAAATACTCCACCCTCTTCGGTAACATATATGACAATCCTCGCGAAATGTTATTGGGTTGTATCAGATATCGGTAACATAATTTCTCCAGCGGCAGCCTGACGCGGGTCCATCTCTTAATTTTAAATTATGTTTATCAAAGCACAATAATCTGAGAGCGATCGTAAAATGCTAATTCCCCGAACGGACGCGCCTACTCGTGGAGTAAAGTCTTAAAAAGAGTCGTAAACTATGAACTCGGTCTTTCCCCCCCTCAGTCACCATGATGATTAAGTTCATCATCTGCGAGGTACAGTCGACTGACAGGAAAACAGAAGAAGAGAAATACCGCCTGAACAAAAAGAACATTAAATAAAAATGAATCCACGTTATTAAAGGATTTGCGGACCCCATCGCTCTAGTAGCACTTTGTCAATTTTTTTATGGATCAAGCAGATTGTCTATCGTTGCATCGTTAGAAAAATACGAGATAGTATTCCCTTGATCCAGCTCATTGTCCTTTTGCAGTTTTCTTTTTTCTTCGCTCCTTCTCTAGTATCACCTCGTGTATATAATCTAAGCCCAGGTGATGCTAGCTTATGGCAAAAAATGGTGAATCTATCTGTGTGTCCCATCCGCGGTAAGACACTTTCATTGTTGTGTCCTCGTCGTCGTCAGATTTGCAGCCATTTTGCGGTTGAAATCCTCACGTTTCTTTCAATTATCCTGTGGTGCTCCTTTTCCGGGAGATAAATTTTTTATGACACTAAACAAATCCTCGTCGGTGAAATAGATACCAATACGGTTGCGTCCCACGTTGGGGTGGTATTTGTTTTGCATTATATTGTAATCCGCATCTATTTAAAGATAATTGAAGAAATCCAGCCCAGGATTGGTTGTTGTTGTGAAGATGAGAAACCACATAAAATTCCCGTAGTCATTTTGTGGGTGGCAGTTGTTTGTTTTATTATTATTATTTATTTTTTTCGTTTTCTTTGCCTTACACCAGGACTTGATTGAGATGACATAATACGCCTTATTCGAACGTGAGTGGGGTGAGATAAAAACCTGAGCTTGAGGAAACTAAGGAAATAAGAATCAAAGAAAAAAAAGAGAAGAACAGAGAAAGAAAAAACAATACTAAAGAAGGACATGAAAAGGTTCCAGCGGAAGGAATTATCATTATTGGAGTTTAATTAAATATCGTTCTTCTTGGCAAGCGAAACCATCTAGAAAGCCATCGGAGATATGGAGGGATGTAATGAAAGAAATTTTGGTCTCAGGTGCACGTCGTGCGGTTGATCCTTTTATAGCTCAGAAGATGGATGAAAGGGTAGTTGGTCAATCTCGTTGAGTATATTGGAAGTATACATCTCATCTGTGTAGCTATGTCCTTAAATGGTGACTTAGGTACATCTTGGTGAGCAACAAACGTGTGCAAGCCAGTGACGTCCATAAAGATGTGGGGTTACAATGATACTTTAGTGTTTACGGCATCAAATAAAATGCGACGAAAAAAGGATATAACTGGCATGTAATCGGCTACCGAGGGTGTGACGCCTGGACCCTTCTGTTGCGCATAAATCTTACGAACAAAATGTTCATCAGAGAGGCTTATTTTAAGTGCCCGTCCCCGGTCGAAGTGGATAATGAAACTAATTAAACTGCAAGAACTAAGCACAGGCTGGGGAAGCACTTTACGTGTGGAAGTCTAAGAAATTTTGCCCGGGTTCACCTAATTGATCTAGCGCCCCGAGAACAGCGATTAACAATTTATAACTCATTTTTCCTTTTGAAGTAAATTTGAGATTTCTATTCGGTATCGTACGTTTCCTAACAACTGCCAACAAATGAATCCACGCAAGTGCTTGTATTATATAAGGTGGAGTACGCAATTCTGAGCATACATCTTTTTATTCCTTTGATATACCCTCATATAAGGTCGTTGTTAAAACTTAGAGACTTAATGAGTTAAGGTTAATAACACATTTATTTCGATTGTCACCAGTTACTCACTGGAAGTCATTTCATTTTCCAGTAGGAAATACGAAACTTCCTATTAGTCGGGTAGGTATGGTAGATTCAATCACCTACGCACATCCAACCGCGAACTCTGATGTCACGTTATTGAGAAACTATTGCGTCGTGAAGCAGCGGCGTAGAGGTAGTTTCTTTGCAACTGATCGCGTATCAGTTGTGCTAAAGATATTCATGTAGTTGATTCTAGATCTTGGTATTACAACTAACTAAAGGTAATTAAAGTCAATAGCAACTGAGTTTGACCAATCAGTTTCGTGTTTCATATTCGATTCGAAAATGTAACAGTTACTTACGTGTCTGAAGAGGAGTTTACGAGTTCAGCGAACTTCGGCACCCACGCACTTCGGAGGCACTTATCCTCTATTCCGGGAATCTACGGACACGACTTCCAACTGGGTTTGTAGATTGAGTCATTACCTTCCGAAACAATCATTAATCGGTCAGACTCATGAAGAAATGTGTGTTAAGCCGATTTACCCTGTCTACGCCCTTCATTCGACCGAAAGGACCTCACAAGTGGAAGAAATTTAGGGAATTACAACAGGAAAAGGATCACGAAAGAAGGTACACAGAAAAATCCTCAAAGTAAGCCAACTGTAACCAGGAATTTCTTGGCGATCGTTCTTAATCCGCAATATATTGTAGGAATACACACGCACACACATGAGACAGAATTAGTTGTAATGGAGTCGAAATACGATATCCGAACGCCTTTATGACATTTTGGCAACACCTTCCTTGAGTGATGTGATGGTAGTGGACCTCCTGCGTTGTCCTTGTTTCATTCTCATATGGTGGCAATCTATGTCATACAAGAATTTGAATAAAATCGTAAGGACATTACATGCCATCCATCTATCACCAACCCGGTGGTTGCTATTGGCCCTTGTGCACATATAACAACAACAGGAATCCATTCATCCACAACAATGCAATTCAATGAAGGATCATTTCAATATGTTTTGACTCCAAGAATGATTGATATCCGATGCCGCAGAATCTAGCACACAAGGCGAGCCAATTAAGTGCCCTTTCTGGTTTGCCTCGAACACCTCAAATCTGCTCTCACTTTGTTGCCCAAACAGTGGCAGATGCTAACGAATTCAATTCGAATTTGGAGCATGTTGGTGTGCAATTCGACACGCTAGATGTTGGAAAAGGATACGAATAATAGTCGGCAGTTACCTGGATTTATGGGCAATGTGATCTGGATGATGAGCTCATTTGGTTTTGGTGTGTGATTTTATAAGTGCAGCACAGACATGTCGACGCAATGAGAAGGATGTCTTATATTGCACAATAAGGAAGTCACACGAGGATGTGAAATACTCTGCACAATAGCAAGTTGATAATACGAGAGCAGTCTGCAGTTGGTATCATAGATAAAGAGGAAATACATCACGCCGGTGCGGTTTCGTATTTGGGGTGCGAGTGATATATGGCAACCTATTGAAGCACTCAGAAATGCTGACTGTTTAAGGACTTCAGAATAATCTAACAGCGGATCACTATTTATGACCAAAGAGCTTTACTACCACGTCTTCGTGGTGTTAAAAATGAGTTTTGATTCCAGTCTTTTGATTGTTTGCAAAACATTTAATTGAATGAGTGACAAGATTCGGTTTTTAGAAGTTTAACAGTTGTTGAGTGATAACATAAAAGAAAGAATTAAAAGAAAACATTAACAGCATGACAAGTCTCAGCTGCCATCTCTAAACATGCAACTAGACAAATCGAAAAAAAAAATTTTTTTTTGTTGGTTTAAAAAAAAATGTTATTTATGTTTTCATATTGGGGCTATATTTATTTGGTGAGGCCATTGCCGTAGGTGTCGACGACAATTCTATCGATTGAGTTACAATAAGACTTATGTTGACCAGAACAATATGTAGCTAATTAACAAGCTCATGGGACAAGTACATAACCACTTGGCAAGATAATTCCACATCGCAGAGCACAACATAAGCGCAATCATTGCAGAATACTGTTTCAAATACTTGAACGAGAGTTGATGACGACATCTCTTTGTGTAGGATTCGTTTTCGACCACTAGTTTGGACCACTTGTAGGTAAAATTTTCTGAAGGCAACGCCATATACCAGTGCACCAAACTGGGGGACCATCTACCCCTCTACTGTTTGAGATGTACTCTATTTAATTGTGTAATAAGATAACTATAACACCATACGGCCAGTCTTATACTCTGCAAATGGTTTTGATTTTTCACCATATATCAAAATTGAACCAGATTAGAAATCCACATAAACCCAATACTACCTAAATTGCAAGACTGACTTGACTTGTCTTCCAAAAAATAAGAAGGAAAATGTTAAAAATATATAAAAGAAAGTGCATGTTATAATTTGATCATTTCTTTATGGAACTATTTGTTTGATGGATGACAATTATTAATATAAACTCAAAGAAAAGCCTTGTTGCACCCAGGTTTCTATATCAGGTATCATGGTGTGGGTTCGTGGGGGTTCCACCAAACCCCACGGCCCACTTACCTGAAACCCCCCCATATCCGCAACTCAACTCTCATTGTCTCCCCAATGCAATCTTTTCCAAGGACATTAATGCATAAAAGCATTACATAAAATTCCTAAACAGAATTGCATCTACAAGAGCATTCATAGTCCAATGCATCACTAGAATTCGCAGGAAAACTATTCCGGCACCATTGTTTGCCAAGCAAATCTCCCTAGACGAATTCCTGTAAACAAAAGGATTTGAATTACATACAAAATAACCTTCAGCAGGGGCCATAAAAATTGCGCTGTCTATTCTTCAGCTTCGCCATGTGTATGATAAATTCTCTTAACGGACACATTGGCCGGCGACCTTTTCCTCCCAGCAATAATATACCAGCGGCTGCATTCAATTAGCACAATCGACCCTGAAATCCCTAAAAACAATTCTTTAACGTGCATATGCACCATAGATTCCCGGCCATTAGGCACCCATGTTCCACCAATGCAATTCCGCCGTACATGTGTCGCGGTTCTTTAATACATTCCCAAAGAACCGCCCATCCTCTAAAATTAACCACTTTCCAAACCCACCATACCTACCTGCAATTTTGGGGCAGCGTAAGCTACCCTTCATTCTCTTTCACCTGAAAGCAAAACCCCAGCAAGCATGCACATCAAACAAATTACTTCATTCATACATGGACCGTGCCAGACAATCGGCTCGGCTTGTCAGCAATTATAAAAGATAAATACTCGCTGGCTAGCGTAATTGTTGACATAGCCGTAGCCGGTATTCTTGCTACGGTTCATGAGTGAATATTGCCCAAATCCCAAGGGTCCCTTATCGGTTACCTACCGATCATGGGATTTGGGCACTAAGATGATTGACGTTAGACAATCATACGCCAGATCATGCCGAACGATGCTCCGGCCTGTTAAATAAACAAACACGATGTGCATATCATCTTGGTCCTTGAAATAGCGTTTTTGTGTATCTTAAAGCAAAAAACTATTTCATTCTCAGGCGCAGGTTATCAAAGATTTATGGCCCTCGAAATAGCGTTTCTGTTTATTTAAGGCACAGAAACCTATTTCTCTCTTCGGCGACTTCGCTATCGCATATCTCTATAATACCAATTCATTACACCAGCCCATGTTTATTTAGGGCATTTTCGTCGTTGCAACGTACTTGTCCTACACGGACACATATACAATCCTCCCACACCGATGTAATCCACACCGTTGAATCTGGCAGATATGGATAGTATCTTCCAGTCAGATGTCATCCGCTGTCGGGAATACACGCGTGTCAAGAGTCGAGTTCTCCTTTGCTCCCGGGTTGTACGAGTAGAGTGTGGATGCGAAAAAAACTTCAAGTTTCAATTTTTATTTCGTACTAGAGAATTCGCGAATAGCTTATTGTGCGATCGGGCTGTCACCAGACCCATGGATTATCGGTGTGAACGTGCTATCGGGAACTAAAGACTATGTGGACATACTGCGGACGTTCAATGTCAGTGAAGAAACATTCAAACCAAAAAGTCGCAGTGCTCTCGACAATTTCTAACATTATTGTGAATCACTTGTGTGAAATTGTAGTTTGAATTAAGTGAACTCAAATGTACTAGGCGCCTCAGTGCAATTAAGTCGGCTTTGTCAACGTAAAAAAATAAAAAAATAAATAAAGGAAGAAAACATTAACAACGCGTTTTAGTATTTTTGATATTTTTTTGCTTTCTTGTTATCCAGTGTTATTCAGTGGGTGTTTATCGAATCCGCTCCCGTGCAGGAGCACAGTTAAAACCCCCCACACATGTGCATACCACATGTCCCTGGCATTTCCATGGCCGCGGCAGCTCTTTGACCATCGGACTAAAGCGAATACTCGTATCCTACCCTAAGGTCATAAAACGAATTATCCTTGAATAACCGCATCGATGAACACGGTGATGTGTACGAACACACACATACACCACTGCGTCCCCGAGATCGTCTGCCATTGGTCACTGGTCAAAGGAAATTGCATTTCCTTTTCACCACACCACCAAAAACTCACCCCAAACGATAAAATATCGTTGCGTCGTATCCCAACCATCGCGCGCGCAGCATCTCTTCGTGATTGCAGAGTGCACACGAGAGTGTGCACTCCACTGAGTGTGGCAGCTTAAAAGTAAATTTACTACCCCTGAGTGTTAGTATGAATTGTGTGTGTCGAACAATTAAAGCCGAAATTAAAAATAACCTATTTTAATTAAAGTTTCGCAAGTAAACGAAGAATGTATTAGTGCTGATCAGAAATAAAGAAAGAAATTAACAACTTAAACCCTGCGTGTTTCATTTATCCTGTGTGCTTATTTGGTGAACGCAACTCGGCGATAGTTGCTCGGTACTTTCAATGACTCGAATTGTGTTTCTCCTTTCCATCATGAGCTGTTCAGGTGTCGTCGTTCTGCGAGAACAATCCATGGAAGTGCATGATGGCGAATCTTCGTACAACCTGTGCCAACGCCGGCACCAAGACGAAGATTTATGCCACAGGTTCATCTTCCTTTTGTGGAAGTATACCATCATCGTTGCCTTTCTCTTTGGTTCGAGATAACTTTTTATATCCGGCAACCTTATGCAAAGCAACGGTTTCCTTAACTGCAATTTTAAGTAGTTTCCTTTCAGTCATGCCATTTATGGCATCCTCGGACATCGTCCGGAAGGCGCAGCATGCGCTTAATAATGACAACCTATATGCTGAGTTCACTCCCCACATGTACGAGTTAGACTGTGCGGGTCCTCCCCATATATAAGCTCCATACATCATAATAGAGGTGTTGACGCCGGTCATCAACTTCCTCATCTTGGGCCGGGTTCCTTCAACATTGGGTAGCAGTCTCCCTAAAACATTCCATACTCTTCCCATTTTTTCACTCGTTTTCCGCAGGTGTTCCTTGAAGGTCAACCTGTTGCCGAGGATAACACCAAGATATTTTATAGGGCGCCTAGATCTGATGGTGTGTCCTTCTATTTCCAAATCAGGGTACGAGAGCAGTTTGACTTTTTGAATAAAAGATATATTTTTCGGCAAATAAGTATTTTATTCCGCAACATAGTCTCCTTTTAGCTCTGTACATTTAGTCATTTATGCTGCATAGGGTAGCAGTCCGTAGCCCAATTTATGTATTTTGCTTGATTATGCTGAATCAGCACACGAAATTCATTTTTTTACATTTTCGTTAAAATTTACGAGGTTGTCTGCTTTCAATGGTTGTCAAACACAAACTGAAGCAGACAGCTTTGACACTAGTCTATTTATAGATGGCAGTTGCCGGGAGCAGTGTTGTATTTAAAGTTAATGCGCGGGAAAATCAAAAAGTCACTGAGTTATCAAACTGCCCTCGTATTCAAATTTCGGCTGATTATTAAATAATTGTGGATTGTATAGGAACAAATATCGTCCAGGTCATCTGAATGTTTAGCAACCGCCACTGTCGCCAAATCATTAACATTTACCCAATGATTCTTACTCTTTCTGTTACACTCTGACATTCTGCGTTTTAACGATCAACCGGAAAGTGTTACCCCACCTGAGACCACTAACTGGTCATATCCCACGCCAACCTACCTCCTTAACCATCAATCCCTATATTGCCCAATTCACATTACATATTTAACTTATTATAATATTAAATACGTTAAGTTAGATTAAGTTAGTGTTAAGCTAAGTATTAGACTAGATTAAATAAAAAAAATCCTGGTTTTCTGACCTTTTCCAAGAATATTGTCAATATTAACACCCATAATACTCAAATAGTTATTCACACATTCAGTTATGTGTTTAAAAAAAGTGTATGTACACATGTAAACCTTCGGCGCAAGGCTAATAACAAGGCTCGACACTTGCTAAATAAGGCCAAGACCGCATCCCGGTTGTAGTGCCGATGATAATGATGATACATGTAAACAATTGTCTCACTATAATTATAAGTTAGCTGTAGTACTTAATTTAAAAATTGATTATTGGTCAAATAAACACAGTATGTTAAAAAAAAAGACTGAGTACACCATCATACATACAGACCTCTGGGGAATATCATCATCGGCACTACAACCGGGATCCGGTCTTGGCCTTATTTAACAAGTCTGAGGCTTGTTCAATTTAACATAATAATTTGTTTTCCCGGGCAAGGTTATTAGCCTTGCGCTACCTCTGGGGAACACCCGTTGTTATTTTATATTCGTGTAGTCCCTCATCGGTGTCAGAGAGCAGTGTTAGATCTGATAGATAGATTGCTATTGTACGCACCAAGTAGGGTTTCGTGGCTACGAGCCTGGAAAAGCCACAATTCGTGATCGAACAAACAGCGGACATTCGATAAATACCACAGACGATAATCACAGTACCAAATTGACCACCAGCCGATGTAGACGTGTTGACAAACGATAGTTATTAAATTATTATTTTTAAATTAAATCGCGTTGCATATCATATGGGTTTGCTTGGATTTCTCTGCACCCAAAATAATTTAAAAACAATTAGTGCCGATACGCCACATACGAAGTGTTCCTGTTTGTGTATGTGCACAGCATAATAAATAAACTCTTGAACGTGATTTTCTATATCATTCGCGCAATAAGAAAAAAGAAAAGGTGAGAACACGTGGCCCATAATATGAACGTAAATCAAACGGATGTCAAAATGGTGCTTCGGAGAAGGCAAAATACAGACCTAAAGCTGAAGGCTAAACGCCTTAAAACCAATAAAAACAAGGATACTGACACGCTGACTGTCAACAGCGACGGCGAAGACAACCCCCATGGTGCCCAGTACTCATGGGATGGAAACCTATTCGAAGAACTAGCTGTCAGCGAAGCAAATGCAGACGCCGGCAATCAGGTTGAGGTCCCCAACAGACTCATCCATGAGATTAGTCTTAAAAAACACGAACTGGATAAACAAATGGAGGAAGTTGTTAAACTAAAAAACAATTTGAGCCATAATGAGAGGAAAGCGAATATGGTAGAACAACAGCAGCAAGAACAAAGACAACAGCAACCCACGAAGAAAAAGGATACACGACAAGCTAAGGAAACTCAACAGCAGGAATCATATCAACAACAACAGCAGGAACCATCTCAGCAGTTGCCAGTCAAAAAAAAGGAGAAAGTACCTCCTATCTACATCAGTTACATGGAGACAAAGGGTCTCATAAAATTGGGTGAGGTGACATGCAAAACTTTTAAGACAAAACGGATAAATAATTTTAAGATAAGTTTAACATGCGATGATTTAGAAAACTATCGCAAATTACATCGGCATTGGGGAAATCGAAAAGCGAGGACTACACGTACACCCCTAAATCGGAGAAAACTGTCTCCATGCTCCTCAAAGGAGTTGATCCTTCCTTTACTCCCGAAAAGGTGCTCGAAGAACTAAATAGCTTCAAAAATGATACCATGAAATTTACAGGTGTGAAACTATTTTCTACAGCAAATTCTAGAAATCGCAACCGTAAGTTGCCTTTCTTCAATGTGTCGCTTAGCGCCAATAGTAAAATTGATGGACTTAGATATATTAAATACATTAATCACCAAACAATAAGTTGGGAGAGAATAAAGAAGTCCGATCGCGTATTGCAGTGTATGCGCTGTCAACGCTTCGGCCATAAGGCAGCGAATTGCAATATGCATTTCAGATGCGTCAAATGCCT
The DNA here is from genome assembly GCA_963931805.1 of Microdon myrmicae. Lineage (NCBI taxonomy): Eukaryota > Metazoa > Arthropoda > Insecta > Diptera > Syrphidae > Microdon > Microdon myrmicae. The sequence goes on along the minus strand of OZ007497.1, from coordinate 2,988,663 downwards.
AAACAAACATAACATTGGAGAATGTCCATTGGGCAAAGAAGTAAAACTAGAGGTTGCCCTAAGTACCAACAACTAAAATCAAAGTTGGAAGCCAGGAAGAAGCGAGCTGAAGAAGAGAAACGGATGAAAACTCGCTCTTACAACAACTTCGTGGCACCAAGTGTGTTATACGCCCAAATGGCAGGTGGAGTAAAAAATGCACCAATCTTAGAACAATCACGCCTGCTCCAGAGGCACAAACTGATATAACAGCTGTATTACTGTCCATACAAGGACAGTTTGCTGAGTTTGATAAATAATTCAAAAAGATCGAAAAAAAAAAAACAAACTGAAGGAACAAGTGTAGGTATTTTATACGTTGGCATCAGCAAGGATGCGATTTTTGCAAAAACACCACAGATTGTTCGCTATAACTCCACCGACAAAACAACAACTCACCAAAATTGTCTATCAAAAGGAACGCAAGCACCAAGAACACAATAAATAAAACGACCGAGTTAATTTTAATGTTACTTTATTTTTGTCCACGAGTTCACAAGTTGTTACACGGATGGTTGAATCTTTAGGGTTTATTAAACATTAATTATGACACATTACAATCACTCTTAATTAGATACTTAAGTGAGATTTTGCGCGAAATTGACAAGTGTTTAATACGACAAACTATCGTTTGAAAATGAACATTTGTCGCGGAGGACAAAAAGAACAGCGTGGATTATAATACAACTCAAAAGTAGTTGCGTCTACTTCCGGTGATAAATTGGGCTCTGTAGCCAAAATCTGCCTTGGGTATATGTGCACGCGGCGGTGGTTAAGATCTGACTCCTAGTAAATTCGTCCTCAACATTCCTTGAAGCTACGACTCTGAGACGCTGATCAGTCAACGAGCCAATCCGATCGCTTCATTGGTGGTAACCCAAAGCCCATCGAACCGGAAACTCCCACAATGGAATTACTCCGGCAGCCGTACAGGCTAGGAAGGCACGCCCACTCGCCGGAAGCAATGCCTATTGGAAATCTGGTGGTGTACCAGAAAAATTCAAATACACATCTGTGTAAATAAAGGGACGGGTATTGAGACTGGCAGAAAATGCAGTCATAAATCATGAGAATGGTTTTCCCATGATGGTGATAAAATATCGATCGAAACACGAGGCTGCCTGAGAGCATGATTATTTCAGACGGTAGTGGGTAAATATGGTGCCGATAGTGGAGAGAATGTTGTCCTCTGTTTATGTTTGGCAGACAGAAGTACGAATAAGGAAATAATGCGGCTACGGAATTGGCTCCTCTGTGATGTGAAATTCACAGAAGGTCGCTCGCCATGGGACCTAAGCCGGAAAGGTTTATTGTTTAGGTTTTATGATCCCGCTCGGTATTTCGAATTGCAGGGCTATTAGTAGTCTGGGTTGCAGATGTGCAAGCCAGCAAATAGCCCGGCATATATTTATGGACGCGGTGTTTGTATACCGTTTGTTCTGCTGAACAATAACATTCTGTCAGTCGATGTATCGAGTGAGTGTTATTTTGAATGGTGCCCGATCGGTTGTGGGTAGCCAATAATGGCTACACTGAATATCGTCGATAGGACGATCAGCCGATAGGTCTGCAGTTAAACGGTAAAAATGACACGCCGGGTGTAGAGGAAAAGCTCCGCGGCTATGATGGGATATTCATGTCGGTTATCCCTAGAGATAACCGAATTTTTTTCAGCGATTAGGTCGGGAATTAATGCTATGGCAAGGTTGTGTAATGTTGCCAGAGATTCGACTTACGGGTATGGGGTTTATAGATTTTAATGGGGCTAAAATGATGCGAGGCTCTTCGGGCCCTGAAAAGCCACACTTCACTCCCTCCCCAGTGACGTAGTCACGAAATAGATAAGGGAGGCTGAGAGGAGGTTTGCTGAGTGAGGGCGCGCGCTCGGGCGCGAGTGCGGGGAGGTTGTGCGGCCGGGTGGTAGTCGTGTTTGCGGATGGGGGCTGTTCTGGGGCGGAAGCTTCCAGAGAGCAGGGCTTAAGTCTCTCGGCGCTGACCGTGGATCGTTTACCTCTTATATCGATCTCGAAGACGCGGTCGCTGATGCGGCGGAGACTTTGAATGGGCCATCATAGGGGGGGTCGAGGGGTTTTTTGACCTTATCCACTCTGACAAAGACGTGCGTGCAGCTATGCAGTTCAGGGTGGACGAACAGTTTTTGGAGCCATGCCTGGCTACTGGGGTTGCCCTAACCTTACGTAGCAGGTCACGGAGATGTCCCAATCCATGAAGTTGGTCATGCGGTGTTTCGCCGTCCGGGAAAAGTTCTCCTGGAAGAAAGAGGTTGGTACCGTAGGTAAGCTCTGCTGCCGAAGCACCTAGGTCCTCTTTAATACATGTCCTCAGGCCGAGGAGGACGGTGGGAAGGGCGTTGAACCATTGGGTGTCGTTATGACACGTAAGTGAGGCTTTTAGAGATCTATGCCAGCGCTCTATCATCCCATTGGATTGCGGGTGGTAGGCGGTGGTACGACTTCTTTGGCAGCCAAGGAGATTTGTTAGCTGCTTGAATATTGTTGCCTCAAATTGTGGACCTCGGTCCGAAATTAAGGTGGTTGGTACACCGAAGCGTGTGACCCAAGTTGAATAAAAAGCCTTGGCGACTGATTCGGCAGTAACTGGCCGGAAAGGTGCCGCCTCTGGCCATCGCGTTCAGCGATCCATCATAGTGAGGATATATGAGAATCCTCTTGATAGAATAAGCGGTCCCACTATCTCTATATGGACAAGGGCAAAGCGTGCCGTGAGAAGCTTGAATTGTGCTGGCTCCAGTATGTTATGTCGCGCTATTTTGCAGCGTTGGCACTGGAGGCAAGCACGGGCCCAACCGGTGAGGTCTTTGTTCATCCGGGGCCAAATGAATTTGCGACGGACTGCAGCGGCTGCTGCTCGGCCGCTGGGGTGGACTGGGTTGTGGTAAACCTGGAACACGCCCTTACGAAGTTTCTCGGGAATGTAAGGTTTAGCGGTTCCAGTAGAGATATCACACCAAATTTCGCCCAAAGTGTCGCGGAGAGTGATTTTCCTTAGCTCTAGTGCCGTTTCCGCAGTTAGGAGGGACTTAAGCTGTTCGTCCTTCTGTTGAGCTAGGGCAAGGTCAGTGTTGTTCAAGGCGGTACGCAAGTGAATCGTATCGATTCGAGAAAGGGCGTCCGCCGTGACGTTCTGCTCACCGGATATGTGTTTGATCTCCGTAGTATATTGCCCGATGAGTTCTAATTGACGCTCTTGTCGGGGGGAGACGTTTCCCGACTTCTTCCGGAACGCGTAGGCCAGCGGCTTGTGGTCTGTTAAAATAGAAAGCGAACATCCTTCTGTCATGTGACGGAAGTATTTAACAGCGCTGTAGATCGCGAGTAATTCGCGGTCGTAGGCGCTGTAACGTCGCTCAGTAGGACTCAGTTTCCTGGAAAAGAAACCGAGTGGTTCCTGTTCGAGGACAGCTCCGATTGCGGTGTCCGATGCGTCGCATTGGATGGAAAGTGCCGCTCCCTCGAGGGGGTATCGGAGTAAGGTGGCATTTGCGAATTGTTCTTTGGACAGTTGGAATGCTCGATCAGAGACTTCTGACCAAGTGATTGAGCGCTTATCATTGCGCTTAGCTCCTTTCAAGAATTCATTTAGGGGAGCTTGAATTTGGGCAGCGTTCTTCAGCGTTGGACGATAGAAGTTAAGCATGCCCAGAAATCGACGGAGCTCACTCACGTTAGTAGGACGGGGATACTTCATGAGGGCCTCCACACGGTCTGGTACTGGGCGAATGCCCTGGTTGTCAACGACGTAACCCAGATAGGTGATTTGCTCCTTGGCGTATTGACACTTATCTGGGTTGATGACAAGACCGAATTCGCGGAGGCGCTCGAGGACCTGACGTAAGTGGCGTTTATGTTCGGCATGGTCTTTGGAGGCGATGAGGATGTCATCGAGGTACGCATGGCAGCAATTGAGACCACGTAAAGCCGTGTCAATATAACGCTGGGATGTCTGTGCGGCATTCCTGAGGCCGAAAGTCATCACTTTGAACTCGAAGAGTCCAAAAGGTGTGATGAATGCGATCTTGGGGATGTCTTTTGGTGCCACCGGGATTTGGTGGTAAGCCCTGGTGAGATCCAGGGTAGTAAAAACATTGCAAGCTCGCAGTTTATACGAAATATCGTAGAGGTGTGCAATGGGGTATATGTCCGGGACAGTCGCTGCGTTCAACAGCATGTAATCACCGCATGGGCGCCACTCACTGGAACGTTTCTTCATTAAGTGGAGTGGGCTTGCCCATGGGCTGTTCTGGTGACCAATGGGGCTGCTGTTAGAGTACGTTCTGGATAGTTAAAGGTGAGGTGGGGCTCTACTTGCCCATTTGTTATTTTGTTAAAAATTTAGCACCGGTCACTGTCTTTTTCATGTTTAGATGCACCCTTGTTCGAAAGGTTGCGCATTTTTGCGGTCAACAATTTTAATTAGTTGCGTTAAGGTTTGTGTACCTTGTCGCGGTCACCAATGTGGGCGTTTATTGGTCTTTGGGATATTGGTCTTTTTATTATCCCGCTCATTATGTCCTTTTGCAGGGCTATTGGAAATCTGGCTTGCATGTGGCATGTATTTTTGGACGCTAATGGGCATGGAGACTGGTGGATGTGTAACCTTTTATTCTGCTCAAGGTAACATTTCATCGGTCGATGCCTCGGCTGTGTGGTATTTTGAAAGACATTCGATCGGTTGCAGCTAGTCAACGGTGGCTCCTCTGAATGTCGTCGATAGAACGATCGGCCGATGGGTCTGTAGTTACGAGGTAAGAATACAATGCCGAAAGTGGAGAAAAGGCTCCTCGGCTATGATGGGATATTCATGTCGGTTATCCCTAGAGATAACCGAATTGTTTTTAGCGTTTAGGTCGGGAATTAATGCCATGGCAAGGTTGTGTAATCTTGCCAAGGATTCGACTTACGGGTATGGGGTTTATAGATTTTAATGGGGCTAAAATGATGCGAGGCTCTTCGGGCCCTGAAAATCCCCACACAAGTGGCTCGAACGGACATTGTCTATTCGACCCTCTTTCCAGATGAACCCGCACTTTAATCATAACGTTCACTGCGGCTGAATTAACCCTAAAAATTATTGCTGTGAATGTTAATTCACTTATCCGCATGGAAAGAAGGGATAATCTGAACAATCTGCTGGAACCTGAACGCCCAGATGTGATTTTGGCTAGCGAAACTAAGCTAAACCAAAGGTACAAACTGGGCTACCCAATTAAAAAGCAATTAGACGAGATCGTCCAAATTCCACTCAGGGAGGTGGGGTCGTTGTTTTAGTTAAAAATGGTCTACAACACAAAGTCGTTTAGAGTACAGATGTATACAAGTTCCAGATGCTAGAAGCCTGCGTTATAGATATTCCTTTGAAAAGTCAAAAGCATCTTTATGTGATCTCGGCTTATGCTTCCGAAGCTCCACAGTGTATACAATTTATCAATACACTTGATACCCTTTTTCGAAGTCTCAAGTTAGACTCGGAAAATAAATATTTCTTTATGGCGGGAGATCTTAATTCCAAGCACAGTGCTTGGAGTAACCTCATCACAAACACAAGAGGCAATGTGTTGTTCGACTGGTGACAAACAAATGAAATCGAACATAAACTAGAATTGTACGCTACAAGTACACCGTCATATCCAAGAGGAAATTCCTTCTTGGATTTACTCTTGCTGGACGAGCGAATACAATTATTAGATACGGATCTACGATAGCGACCATTACGGACTTGGTGCTGTAATACATTTTTTTATTTTTTTATTACACTTCTCTCGGGAGGGGCGAACCTATAGCGCCGAGCGGGCGCCCCGAGATGCCTCCAAATAACTGTTGCAGTTCTTTTTGAACAGTTGCAGGTTGTAACGCTCCGTGAACACTCGCGTGGGAAGGGAGTTCCACAGCCTCGCCGCTCTGTAACGGAACGAGCTCTGATGCAGGGATGTTCGCGCCGTCGGGAGATAAACCACAAATTGGTGCGATCTGTCATGTCCCAATCAAACACTCACTACTTCAGCAGTATAAACAGACACATTTTTTTAATTTCGAAAAAGCACACCGGTAGCGCTCTGATCGGATAATAAAAAAAGAATTACGCTCCAATGGCATAGATCCACCAACTGACAGAAATCTTCATAATGACGAAATTGATCATTATCTTTCGACGATGAACAACATTGTCACTAATACAATGAATCGTTCTACCCCAAAAGTGTCTCACATGGAGAGCCATACAAACCGATACAGAAACGAAACGATCGACGAGCTGTATAGGCAAAAGAGTATTCTGCTCTCTAAGTTAAAACTGCTCTACAGACAACTCAGAGAGTCTAACGAAAAGTTCAAGTTAAAAGTCGAGGATCCGCAAAGAAAAGCGAACTCAGTTGGTGCTTGTTTCGAAGCAGTGGGTAGATTGAACGAAGCGGGTCATTCTAATCTTGACCTGAAAAATAGTGCTCTCCAAAAACACATTTCGCTACGCAATGAACTTAACAATTGGCGTCTCTTAAGTCGAAGTTTTACTATCTTTAGTGAAAATAAGAGAGCGGATTCCCCACTTAGAAATCTAAACACTACTATATTTGTACACAAGGTTGAACTGACGGACGTTCTTAGGTCGATTAAGAGGAAAAAATCTTCTGGAATAGATAGTATTCCAAACATTGTTCTAAAGCATTTACCTCTGGAAGTAGTGAAGGTTTACACTATCTTGTTCAATAACGCTCTAAACAATGCATCCCATCCCCAAAAAGGGCAAGGACAGGCGCAATCCAGCCAATCTTCGCTCGATTAGTTTGGTTCCGAACATCAGCAAGGTATTCGAGAAAATTATAAATAAAGCATTGACTAACTGGTGTGAGGCAAATGGTATTATTTCGAACAACCAGTTTTGTTTCCGATCGCAACATGACACAGTTCAAGCTGCGACAAAACTTGTTTCCGACATACAGTGTCAACTTTTTGGTTGACTTTGAAAAGGCTTTCGACACCGTATGGTTAGGAGGGCTGGTATATAAGTTATCAAATCTAGGTATACCCGAATATTTATTATACGTTATCTACGATATAACAATGGGTAAACAATTTGTAGTGAAATGTGGAGATATAATCTCTAACAAGACTTTCCACATCAAAAAGGGCCTACATCAGGAAGCAGTGAATTCTCCCATTTTATTTAACATTTACACGAGTGGTCTAGTGGGTTCTCTCAACCATGCAATTGCGTGTGCCGACGACATTGTAGCGTATAGATCTAGAGAAAAGATTGATGTCATCAACAGACTTCAGCAAGATGATTTCAACAAAATTGAACGTTTTTGCGACGACTGGAAATTATAAATAAATTTCCAAAAAACAGAGACTATCCTTTTCAGAACGCTCATGTCCAGGGCATCAAGGGATATAAAACGGAATTGGCAAAAAGGCAGGAAGTAATAATCTTCCCCTACAAGTAAAAACTGTAGTCAGATACCTTGGTGTCTGGCTTGATCAGTATTTTTACTTTGATGAGCATACAGCAGCTGCTCTTACAACAGCTAAAAACGCATATGCAATGACACGAACTCTCTTCCGTGGTAGTTTTCTGGACCCCAAGATGAAAATAATTTCATACTCGGCATTCAGCCGACCAATATTGGTGTATGGCTGCCGGGTATGGTATAACATATCCCCATTCTACATGGAGAAGTTTCGGGTGTTCGAGGGGCAGTGTTTTCGTTCCTGCAGAGGAATGTTTAGAACCCCAGAGTCGCAGTATAAGAAATACTATTCCAATAAAGTCCTGTAAGACAAATCAAGACTAAACAGAATAGATAACTTCATTATCAAGATTATCCGTCGTCACACAACTAGGGCAATGTGCAATGAAAATGATCTCATATCGGAAGCACTCTATCCCAATGATATGTATATGGAGAGTACTCTTCAGAATGGGTTCATTCCCCCAGCAGCGTTCCCTTTCTTGGATAAAAAAGGAATTATCCAAAACAAACATGGGTCCCTATTATTTACCACACTTTCCGTGGTGCCAGGGATAAACGAATTCTTGATGATAATGATATCTCTAATATTCCCGATCGCCTGCGTTTTGTTATGTAATTAAATTCGTTTAATTATTACCCCCTATAATAATTAACATCTCGTGTCTGCACATCTATACCCTTCCCTTTTACAATAGAATATTCCCATATAAAATAGTTAAATAATTAAAATAAATTAAAACCCCTATTTAAAAACCAAAATCATACTGCACATAGCCATATTCTCCCTATTAGCCATAGTATCCCTATTAACCATAGTCTCCCTATTAGCCATAGTCTTCCTAATTCCGTTTCCTCAAAATAACAATCGTGGAAGTGGAACAAAAAAGGATATTACATAGAACGACACGAGATTTCCTTCTTGTGATTTAAGCATTCGACGCGTGCGGTTGTGTAGTTGTCAGAAAATTTATGGAAAAAATACGAGTGAGATATTAATCTGAAATAAATTAATTTGTATTGTGTAGCATTCCAGTTTCGTAGAAAATAGTTCAATAAATTGGAATTCGTGCACCTTCTCTGTATATTTTATTCATTTTAGAAATATCTTTCCGTTGCTAGACTGGCAGGCTTTACTCTAGAATTTTCGTAGAAAGAGATAATCCATACACTGCACTCAATAGCAAAGGTAATTTAATCGTGTACGGACTTTCCATTTACATAGTTTATTCTGGAAGTTCTTCGTTAGAAAGTGTGTGTGCAATATATAAAGACTCGGAATTGAGCGTAATAATCGCAAACATCATAGCGAAAAGTACGCGTGGAATGTATTAAAATTCTAACAAATAATAAATAATTAATTTACAAAGCCCGAAGCAAATAAAATAGTGAATTCCTCAAGAAGAATATCCAACATTCAAGTCAGTTAGGAGTAAGTTTGGTGGATACCCAATATAAAATAATTGTTAAATTATCCTTAACAGTTTTAGTGTGGTGATCGGTGGAAGTTGACATGCAGTCTCCACGTGACACCCCTGGATAGCTACTTTGGCACCCGCCAAGTAGTGAACCAATCCATGCAGTGACATCCTGAGAAAGGTTGGCGCTAGGCTAATAATCTTGCCCGAGAAAACAAATTATTATGGACAATTTAACAAGTCTCGGATATGGACCGGATACCGGTGGAGAGACTTGCTAAATAAGGCCAGGACCGGATCCCAGTTGCAGTGCCGATGATGATGATGATGATCGGTGAAAGAGATAAATCAATAAAAGGTTGATCCCATCCCAACTGGTGGTGGATCAGTGATGAAGAAAGGACTCTACATCCCCAAACATAGTATGTCTCTCAGGCTGTTGCAGTTCCGCAACATGTATTATATAATTTCACATTATACCATTACGGCAAAACACCATTGGCACTGAACGCTGCCAATGACAACTAGCAGATTTATCGGACTGATAACGAGCCCGTTATCAGAAAAACGACATGAAAGAGAACGAAGAATTATTGTTGATATAGTTGTTGTGTTCCGTTTTACTGTTTGACGTTCTGTTCAATAAAAACATGAATTGAAGTGCTTTCGGCACCTTACACTGTTCTTACGCAGTTTTTTAACGTTAAAATTAAGAGTTTTTAGACGGTGCTGTCAGCACCTGTTTTTTTGATTGTCCTAATTAAATCGTGAAATAAAGTTAAATTACAGTTAAAAAATTTTGTTTTAAACTATTTGCTATTACTGGGCTATAACGCCATACACGTTTTTGCTGTCTCGTCGAGGAATCTCTATGCAGAAACACAGGCGCACCTCTTTTCTTCCCCCTATCCCCAATTCGCAATTATTATTTTTTATTTTTATTTTTTATTTATATATGTAATTAAAAAAAATATTGTTATAATAAATAATACATGATATAGAAAGAATAGAATATTTATTAAAAAGAAAACGTATTGTTGGATTTTATTTAATCAATAAAATAAAGGAGTGGATAGTTACGAAACTAATAGGTGTCAGCAGTAGAGCTGAATGGAAGAGTAGAATCGATTCGCCGGGGATGGCACGTGGCTGGACGTCCGTACTCCGTGGCGGCTGGTAGAAGAAAGAGACTGTTGATGTGCACGTGCGTCATCAGGAAAGCTGTTTCAACTTGACGAAATACAAGCTGGTGGATGTTCGTTGAGTTTGACCAACTTCGTTGTCGCCGGTGGGCGCATCGGATGTACACTCATGGAGAATATTTTATGTCCAATACTTCCCCTCGATGAGCGCACCGGTGCCAAAAAGCTCACATCAGGTTTAGGAGGTCGGAGCACCTCTCGTGCTTCGGTTTGGATAGGGCCTTAGTGAGAATGTCTGCGGGCATTTGTTCCGTGGGCATGTATTCGACCGAGAGTGTTCCGCTGTCCACTGCTTCGCGGATAAAGTGATGTCGGACGTCGATGTGTTTGCTCCGGGAGTGGAATACGGGGTTCTCGGCCAGCTTCCGAGCACCGTTGTTGTCGTTGAACAGCGTCAGCTTGTCTGGTAAGGCGAATCCCAGTTGGGTGATCAGTCTTCGGAGATGTATGGCCTCTTTCGCCGCGTCGGATATGGCCATATACTCTGCTTCTGTGGATGATAGGGTGGTGGTCCTTTGCTTCTTGGATCCCCAAGAGACCGCTGTGCCGTAGAGTGAAAAGGCGTAGCCGGTGTATGATTTCCTGTCATCGGGGCAGTTAGCCCACTCGGCGTCGGCGTACCCTGTGTGGCTTTCACGGCCTTGAACGGTAAGCCCAATGTTGGGAGTGCCTTTGAGGTAGCGCAGTACACGTTTCGCGGCTTTCCAATGCTGTTAGTTGAAGTGGCTGTTGAATTGGCTGAGTCTGCTCACGGCGAAGGCTATGTCTGGTCTGGTGCATACGGCAAGATACATCAGGGATCCGATCAGCTCCCTATATGGCAAATTCTTGTCGGGTTCTTGTTTTCCTTTTAGGAGCTTTGTGCCGTTTTCCAATGGGTTGTGCTCACCGGTTTCGAGTCGCTCATTTTGAATCGCTCCAGAATCTCTAGTGTGTACTGCGTTTGAGTCATCCGTAGTTGCTTCTTTTCTCTTTGGAACTCGATTCCGAGACAGTGCTTGATTTCGCCGAGGTCCTTTATTCGGAATGTCTTCGATAACCGTTGCGTCAGTTTCTGTATCCTTGCTTTGCTTTGGGAGGAAACTAATATGTCGTCCACGTATATGGTGACGAGTAAAATTTCCTTTCCTTTTCCTTCGAAGAAAATGCACGGATCGGCTGTAGACTGCTTCAGGCCTAGTCCCGAAAGCTCGTGGCGTAGTTTCGTATGCCATTGTCGTCCTGCCTGGCGGAGTCCGTAGAGGGCTTTCTTTAGTAGGCATACTTTGTTTCCCTCGCGTATCTTTGTCAGCATTTGTCTGGCTTGACTTTGGGGACTTTCTTCGCTTCCTTCGGATTGAATCAGCTTCTCCAGGGCGGCTTCTGTGTGTTTCGGAATTCCCATGTAGATGGTTTCGTCGAGCTCGCCGTTTAAGTAAGCTGTTTCCACGTCCAGGTGGTGAATGCTCATATTGTGCTGAACAGCTAAGGCGGCTGTGACACGTATCGAGTTCATCCTGGCCACTGGTGCAAAGGTTTGATGGTAGTCGACGCCGGGAATCTGTGAGAATCCTTGGGCGACTATGCGTGCCTTTCTACGTTCCAATGTTCCATCGGGATTCGTCTTGTTACGCAAGACAAATCGGCTGCCGATGACTTTGCCGTTTTTCGGGCGTTCGACTAGGGCCCATGTGTCATTTCTGATGACGGCCTCAATTTCCTGCGCCATGGCCTTTGTCCACTCGTCGGTGTCGGGTCGAGTTATGGCCTCTTTGATGAGTACTTCTGCGGTTCCTGCTGCCTCGGAAGAAGTGTCTCTCGTTTGGAAGAGTTTTCGGGGTCTTCCCCTGATTCCGGTCCTTATTTTTCGTGGTCTGCCTGGTCCTTTGCGTATGTGTGCGATTGCTTCTTCTCTGGTTGGGGTTGTTGGCGGTTCGGCTTCTTCGTCGCACGTTTCGTCCGCGTTCTGGGTCGTTGTTGGTTTCCTCGGGTGTGATGAACTCGACCATGTTGTGCTCGGTTCCCATTTTATCGTTCGTGGAGCTGGGTTCGCGAAGGTTGGTCTTTCTGATGCTTTGTGTGAATACAACGCCTCTGGCGATTTCTATTCTGCGTTGGTCGAGAAGCCAGATCCTGTATCCTTTGGATTGATCGGAGTAGCCGACGAGTATCCCCTTCTAAAATTTTGGGTAGAACTTTCCTTTCCGTGGTCCTCGGAGCCGAAAGTAAACGGTATGTCCGAATTCGCGAAAATAGCCGACGGTAGGTTCGTTTCCGGTCCACACTTCGTGTGGGGTTTTGCCATTTAAGGCACTGGTGGGGCTTCGGTTCCTGATGTGGTTGGCCATATTGATGGCTTCACCCCAAAATCGTGAGTCCATATCGGCTTGAATGAGGAGACATCTGGCCATTTCCACCAGGGTTCGGTTCTTCCTCTCCGCTACTCCATTTTGTTGGGGGGGTATGAGTGACGGATTTATCGGAGTAGCCGACGAGTATCCCCTTCTAAAATTTTGGGTAGAACTTTCCTTTCCGTGGTCCTCGGAGCCGAGAGTAAACGGTATGTCCGAATTCGCGAAAATAGCCGACGGTAGGTTCGTTTCCGGTCCACACTTCGTGTGGGGTTTTGCCATTTAAGGCACTGGTGGGGCATCGGTTCCTGATGTGGTTGGCCATATTGATGGCTTCACCCCAAAATCGTGAGTCCATATCGGCTTGAATGAGGAGACATCTGGCCATTTCCACCAGGGTTCGGTTCTTCCTCTCCGCTACTCCATTTTGTTGGGGGGGGTATGAGTGACGGACAATTGATGTTTGATTCCGTTCTTCCGCAGGTACGAGGTGAACTTCTTGTTTGTATATTCGGTGCCGTTGTCGGACTGTATGCACTTGATCTTTCGGCCGGTTTGCTTTTCGGCGAAGGCTCTGAAGTCTCTGAAGGCATTTAAGACTTCTCTTTTGCTTTTGAGCCTGCGAACGTTGCACCACCTGGAGCAGTCGTCGATGAACGTGACGAAGTAGATGGATCCTCCTAGGGACTCGGTGTTCATCGGTCCGCATAAGTCGGAGTGGATTAAGTCCAGGATGCCTGTCTTTCTGTCGGATGATTTTGGGAATGGCAGTCTCGTTGTCTTCCCGAGGGCTCATAAGTCGCACATCGGATCCTGGATCGGATGCTCCATGGACATTCCCCGCATGCGGCCGTTTTTGTGGCTCGCAACCAAGTCCTTAATGTTTAAGTGTCCCATTCTGCGGTGCCATTTTTCCAGTTCGGGGGTACGGGAGTGTCCGGAGTCGGCAGGGGCAGCGGTGAGTGTTGGTGGCCTCTGAATCGCCTGAATGAAGTAAAGGTTATTTGTTCGAATGGCCTCGAGGATAGTGTGTCCCTTTTCGTTCGTGACCTTGGCGCCTCCCTTGTCGAAAGTGACTTTGAAGCCCTTGTCGGCGAGTTTGCTGACCGACATCAGGTTCATCCTTAAGTCCGGCACGTGTAAGGCGTTCGTCACGGTGATGTTTCGTCTGCCTCCTCTATGGACGGTGGCCATATTGATGTCGCCACGACCGGTGATGTTGGTTGAGGTGCAGTTGGCCAGGTTTAGCGTCGTGGGATGCTTCTGGTGGTATTTTTCGAAGGCGTGTTTGTCGCTCGACATGTGCGATGAGCTACCGCTGTCCAAACACCAGCCGCCGTCGATAGTTGATTTGGGGGAGTGCATCTCGTGCTGTGTTGAGCTTGTGAGAGGTAGGACGCTGATGCCGTTGTTCAGCAGCTTCCCCTCCTTTCCTAGCTTCTTGGATGTGGAGGGATCTTCCCTGATCCCGGATCGACATTCGGCTGCCTTGTGTCCGATCTTACCGCAATTGTAGCATTGGAAGGACGGTTTTCTTCGACTTCTGTTATTTCCTTGGTCCTTTCCTCTTTCGGTCCTTACGACGTTGTGCTTGGCGCCCATCGCGCCTTGTGTTTCGAGGTGCTCATTCGTGTGTCTGGCATCACTTTCTTCGATGATTTTGATGAAATGCCTCCGGAGATGGAAGTTCGTCCCGAGATTCAATGGCGCACCTGAAGTTTTCGAATTTCGGAGGGAGACTGTAAAGGAGCATGATGCAAAGCAGGTCCTTATTAATCACGATCTCCATGTCAAGGAGTTTGTCGACCGTATCGAAAAAACTTCTCAGGTGTTCTCGCACGTCGTCGCGGTCGCCCATGCGGTGCTGCGTGAGTCTCTTCAATGGACTGGCTTTCCTAGCTGGTTCTTTGGATTCGTATGTGGAAGTAAGATTATCCCATACGTCGCGCGAGGTTTCGCATCCCTTGATGCATTTTATCTCTGGTGGACTGATAGCTAGGTTGATGTCAGCTTTGGCCTTCCCGTCGCCCGTTTTCCACTTCTCGATGTTCACCTCCTCCACTCCCGTGGGTTCAGACTTGGGGAGTTCTCCGCTTATGTATCCCCACGCGTCATTCTTGATGAGGATTGCTTCCATCTGCAGCTTCCACGTGTCGAAGTTTACCTTTTTGAGGGGCTCGATGCTCGCGATGGATGGCGCCATTTTGGTGGGGGCTTCGAGTTCCTTCTTTTGGGCGTTCCTAATTAGTTCTCGATGGTAGGCGGGTGCCTGGGCCCATAACCTGTTGGTTTTTATTTAATCAATAAAATAAAGGAGTGGATAGTTACGAAAGTAATAGGGGTCAGCAGTAGAGCTGAATGGAAGAGTAGAATCGATTCGCCGGGGATGGCACGTGGCTGGACGTCCATACTCCGTGGCGGCTGGTAGAAGAAAGAGACTGTTGATGTGCACGTGCGTCATCAGGAAAGCTGTTTCAACTTGACGAAATACAAGATGGTGGATGTTCGTTGAGTTTGACCAACTTCGTTGTCGCCGGTGTGCGCATCGGATGTACACTCATGGAGAATATGTTATGTCCAATACGTATCAATTTATGTGACATGTTATAAAAACATTAGTTATTGTACGTCGAAAGGCATAAGAAAATTGATAATGTATAATTTAGAGCTCTTGCGAAGAGCCAGTAAGTTAATGTAAGAATCATATTTGTAAAATAGAAGTTAACATTTAGTCTTAAGTAAAATCTGTAATTGAATTGTTAAATAAATGTGGAGTTAAAACAAAACAAAAAATAATACTTTGAAAACCTGCTAATGAATTTTGTTTTTTAATTCTTTTATTAAATTAAATGAGCCAGTCAACCGGAAATGAATGCACCAGATGTGCATACAGCCAGGCCCCCCTTCAACGAAGTAGTGAAGGCAATAAATTGACTAAGAAACAAACCTCTTGGAGCCGATTGCATACCGACGGAACTTATGAAGCATGGAGGAGAAGCAAGGTATAAGACGACAACAAAGCCAGTTTATCCCTGAAGGATGCCATCCCTGGTTTGGTTGTAAGCGAAAGAACATCGGACCTAGAAATCAACCAAGACAAAACAAAATATATTGTCACGGCAAGGCTGGTGGGCATAAGGGGGACGCATAACCTCGGGGAAAAGATATTTGAAAACATTAAAGTTTAAATATTTAAAAACAATACCGACGTCTAGTAACGAAGTGTCACATGGTATAAAGAAAATTACGCATTCCAGTGACGCTAGTTGGACCTCTACCAGTTTTTGTATGTATAATACTATCACTAACTAACTTGAAGAATTTTATTTCACCATCTTATAGGGAATCTGTAAACGTATAGGCACTTGGATAACGCTTAGTGTTGGAAGACACCATCCCTTGGTCGTCGGATGTCTTATTCAGTGTTTGCGTTATCATTATGTATTTGCTGTTGTTGCAATTATATTAGATAAACTCTTCACTGACTTCACAATGCGCTTTTACAGGTAAAACTCATAGCCTCATGCCAGTCTTGTGGTGTTGCACAATCATATAAACTGATTTGCTTTTTAGAAAGATAATTCAGTCAGTAAAGCAAAATTACAACCCTAATTAACTTTACCTTCAAAACGCAAACACAACCCACTTACCTTTCCGGCAAAATGAGCTAATTATGTATGTGCATATAACAGATACTTTGATTAGATTACCACCCAACCTAAAACTATCACTGAACCACCACTTTAATTGATCATGATCGACTAAACTCATCATTAACAATATTAGTTGACGGGCAAAACCGTTCTTCCAATAGAATAGTTTGTCTCCCATAATCTCAATCAAAAGGCATTTATTTCTCCACCATTTTTCCCAGCCCTCTGTAATCTTACGCATATCTCCAACCTACATTCATCTCACATTTCCGGACAGACAAACCTAACTACCAAACCCATCTCTTCTCCGTAATATGAACTACAGATTTCACGTCATTTTTCAATACCACTCAGGCAAAATGAGAAACATTTCTGTCATAAGCACCAGCTCGTAGGATGTACAACTGTTTAACACCTTAGCTCATTTAACCCCAGAGGACACTTACAAGCCCACGACTGAGGTCGTCCATACTCGCTTCCGTTCAGCGCACATACACGAGCGCACCGTCAAGTTCTCATATGCAAATATCCGCGCCTCATTAGGCAATGAAATTGATCGGTGGCTCGACGTGTCATTTGGGTGGCCCTGGCGTGAATTTGTTAACTTCAACTTGACGCATAACAAAAAGTAAACCCACATCTCCGGAGGCGAAGGCGAGCTCCAAAACAAGCCGGATTATATGCCAGCCTATTATAATCCTTCGAGCGCGCTTCAACGTTTTGGCCTCTTGAGTCAACGAACCTGTTGCTACCGAGCGACCGTATCAATACGAACAACAAGTAAAGCTGCAAGTAAGCCTCCAGGTTGTGTCTGCAGACAACCATGGGCGCAATGGAACATGATGGATCAGTTGCCATTAACAAAAAGAAAAGAGCAACTCAAATCCTCGCCGATGACAAATGACGAGTGTACAAAAACCCAATCAAAAATCCCAACAAGCGAGCGCGGCCAACCGCGTGGAGCACAGCGCACCAACAACCTGACAAACATTCAGACAGATATTCAGACAGACAGACATACGGTAACCCGAATAAGGAGAGGGAATTAATCGTGAAATTATGACACCCGTGGCGGACGTGGTATCGGGCATCATTCAACATTCTGTAGTTTCGAAGAAATATCCAGGACAGGAATTGTGGCTAGTTACTCCCTTCCCACCGGTACCATTCTCAGCCGTGCTTATCACGTGCCCCAACACTTAGAGGGATCAGCTAAGTGACACCCATTTACGTATGGATGGATAAGGAAAAGAAATGGTATGAGGACGAAGACGACGGCGACGATGAGATGCCATGTCATCTATCTTGCTGGCCTTATATAAAGAACATAGCAGCCTAAGCAGCAACAAGAACAACTACACATCAACAATAGCAACAACAACGCGTCTAACAATCAGACATATAAAATCATTGAGATTTCGAAATCCTCGATTTCGATAGAAGCCTGCGCGTTGTGGGACTGTAAAATGCGCCGAATCATCATTGGGATCCTCATCGTTGTCGTCGTGATGATCACCAGTAACTACAGCGTGCCCGCGATCCGCGATGGGTTCCGATTTCGAGTAGAGTGGCGACTCTTTTGTTACGCTAAGCGTTTTTGTTGGCATCAACGTAATCACCTGGCACTTGGTCTCTTGATTAACCAGATTAGATCAAAAGGTGAGGTTTCCGAGAAACTCACTCCCGAGGTCGGGTCGCGTGATACGTATCACGGTGTATGTGCGCTCTCGAACATCCAGATGCCGAGTGAGCCATTTAGCATGAGTTGAGGACTTTTTGTTGTTTTGTTTTCGGGAATGTGCTGAGTCAATGGCTAACAATCGGACAAACTTGGATTTCAAAGCAATTGAGTAGAAAAACAAAGGAAGTGAAGAGTAAAAACAAACCACACCGGCATTTGGTGGTGCGGCTTTCAACGTTCTAGAAATTTGCGCATCATACGCTTAGAAATCCTTGGTGGCATCAGAGACAATCGTATCTACGTTAACATAGGGTTCTCCTTATAGAAAGAAGGGACGAGAGGGGGAGAGAGAGAGAAAAAGACCAAAATATGGACTAAGCTTGTTACGTGACCAAATTCTAGATGAATATAAATAATAGCGTTCCTAATAGGAGGTATGTCAGGTTTCCCGATAAGGACGATGTGTTTTTAAAATTAAACAAAATACAAAATATTTGAGATAAAAGCTAATTTTTGTTTTATTTTAAAGTATGACTATTTCAAAGTCAGACTCTACTAAAGACAATTGACAGGTAGTGACATTTCTACTATTTTAAATATGCCATAAAGTTTTAAGAACATGTCGTCTCTATTGGGTATCCCGTCATTTAATTTTAGAAACAAGGATGATTTGGCTACCCTTTACCTCTGTTATTCAGTTGAGATCTAATTGCGAAATTTCGTTCACTTATTTCTCTGTACTACAGTCATTTTGTCGCTGATACAGTAGGACCTGAAACCTTGGGTCATAATTATCCTGTTCCTCTAACCGGTTTTTCTAATTTGGCTTCCCATTTCTTAATCCCGCTTTTAAGGATCCTTAATCATCAAAGAATAAAATTTTACAAAAATCAAAGCCAACGGTGTGCGATGAATGTGTATTAGCTTTTTAAAGTCAAACTATACTAATGACAGGTAGTGTCGTTCTTATTGGGAAACCCTCTATTATTATTATTATTATTCTTTATTGGCCTGTAGGAACCCGGAAGTTCATGACATAACCGACTCGGCTTCGCTATCGTTCCCTGTCCTGGGCACTCTCCTTCCACGCTTGACCATTCGATCCGATCTCCTCAAGGTCAAACCTAACATTGTCCTCCCATCTCCGTCCGGCCGTCCTACCGGTCTGTTTCCCGTTGGTCTACCGTCAAGAATTCTATGCACGGTCCTATCGTTCCCCATTCGCGCCACGTGTCCGGCTCATCTTAATCTTCGCGACTTGATTACTCTCACTATTGTAGGTTTGCGATATAGCTCTTCCAATTCGTGGTTATGGAGTTTCCTCCATTGTCCTGCCTCCTCGTCATATTTACCTCCAAAGACGCCCCTCAAAACTTTATTCTCGAATACGCGGAATTTGTTTTCTTCCCGTTTTGTGAGAGCCCATGTTTCGCATCCATATAGAACAATCGGCATGATTATGGTTCTATAGACACGAAGCTTTATGTTACGTGATAGCAGTTTGGATTTCAGCAGTTTACTGACTGCGTGCCAACTAGCGTTGCCGGAATGCAGTCTGTTGTTAATTTCCTTCGACATTTCGTTACTGGCCGTCAGTATCGTTCCCAGATATTTAAATTATGATAAATTAAATGGTTCAAAGGCAAAAGACACAATTGCGTTACACACTAAATAAGACAGATTTGTAAGTGATAGAGACGGATCTGAAACGTTGCCAGGGCAATATAACAAAAATCTTAACGCGTAAGTAAAGACAATTGATACGCTAATTAAGCTTACGTTTTTCAGAAATGCATAGAGAACGAGATTACGACGATGGAGAATTGAAGGCATACCACTGCATTAATTATAAATGAACAGATACCATCAACAAGTTTGACGAATTTTGACATCTCAGCCAAATCGTCACTTTTAGTGGGTGCCATCGTTTTTTCACAATCACATATGCATTGCAGATCACCACATACATCAATTGTGTTTGTCATGTATCAGCCGTGCGAAAAATAAGTCAACTGAAGAAGAATACGTTTTTTAAATCTACTGATTGCGATGCCAGCGGTCAATCGGCACGTCGATAGGCTTAAAGTCTTGAACTGAACTTTATAAGAACGAAGGTGCAAGTCCAAGTACAAAATACGCCAAACATCAGAACGGCGAGGAATCAATATATTAAAGCCTCTGGGGGTGTTGCTACTAAGATAAATAAAATCGTGTAAGGACGGTTGTTTGGATTTGTTAAAAAAAATGACCTTTCGGTTTCTTGGTTTTTCCAGGTTTGTATCCTGTATCCTGAAACAGCATCTCTCCAGGATTCTTACCTTTGTCGATTTTTTTTTGTCTATGAGTGCCATACCTGGCGATTCAAAATACATATTAACATAGAACTTCATAATTACTTTTGTTTTGGAAGCGTTTGATAAGATCTTTTTATTATTTATGAAATATGCCAAGAGTATTAAATTTATTTCAACAAACTCAACAGATTTCAGAGAAACATCGTTGGTTTGTGGCGGTTCCGCCAAACCCCACTGTCTACTTACCGTAAAACCGCCATAACATTCAGCCAATTTCCTAACTTCACTAATACAATTGCATTAGTATTTGAAAATGCTTCACGCTTTATATAGATCAAATCTATAATCTTAAAGTCCTTGTAAAGAAAACTTACCTTTTCATTCACCTCTTCGCATACAATTTTTCGTAGATTTCTTGCTTTACTTATCTGGAATTCCAAACCAATTCGGCGCCTTCGGTACCAGACAAATTCCTGTAAACAAAATGATTAGGTTTGCATACAATGTAACCGTCGTGACAGGGACCATAAATATTGCGCCGTCTATTATCTTAGCCTCAATATGTGTACAAAAGCTATTTACACACACATCGCCTGGCGACCCCTTAGCCAGCGATAAATAGTTCAACGCAGATGCATGTAATTAGCACCACCCACGTTGAGACTAATGCCTTAGCGATGCACTAAGTGCAAACAAAGGAACACTGTCATATGGCAGGCATCTGGCGATACGGCAAACTATGATCGTATTCTCAGCATTTCCCTATTGACAGACAATCTTCAATTTTTTTGTCGCCACAAAGCGAATTACCCGACACATATAAAGACATTCAAGGGAGTCGTTTCTGCCACCGACCCAAGATACGATATCCAATTTCCATTGTCTAAAGTAATTGCATCCCATTAGCACATTTTTTTTTCCTAACGTCTATCATAGCGACGTTGCACAGCATAGACATAGATCATGAATCTCTTTTGTCTTTGTCGCCTGCCTGTTTCGTTGTTCGACTGCCTTCGAACCCATGTAAATAACATCGTTCTGTTCGATCGTGCACTCACACCACTGCACTGAAAGTGTGCATTTCTGTAGCGGCCACACCCTTAAGAGAAAAGTTTTTCTCTCTCTTCCCTTTTCTTAACCCTAACCTAGGATGGAATTCATGTCAGAGTTCTATCCTTGGGGAGTCAAATTCCACCCGCTGACCATCATGGTCACGCGATCTTCCGCTCTCCGCCGGCTGCGGAGATGCGTAATATACTCGGGGTCGTGTCGAAGTGTTTGCAACCTCCATGTCGAATACGAGTATTATTTGCGGCAGTCTTCGAAGATTGTGTTTTTTTTATTGACTTCATAATGTAACTTTCACGCAGTGCTACCGTAAAATTTTAGTATCCCATAAGAAAATGAAACGGAACAATAATCTATTAATTCAAACAAGTTATCCAACAATAGTGTTTCTCAATTAATATAAATATAAAACTAAACAAAAGGAGTACTGTGTTTAATTTTTCCGCGTGTCTTGGCGGCGTGTTTTATTGCTCCTGTGTGTGACGTTTCCCCTCGGTGAACTTGTAGCGTCCTACGAACGCACAATTCCGCCCAGGTAAGGTTCCAAACCTTCAAGGAACTGACTTACCTTATCCAGTACACTTGCCCACAGACACGTGTCCCCAAAGCTCATTAATCAGGCCTGTAACAAGGGCATAGGAAGCTGAAACAATGTTGAAACCGACATCAAAAAACAAGGAACTTAACGTTCAAAAACTTTCAGCATCGAGTCAACGCATCCATTCATAGTATGCAAAACAATTCCAGATTACAGGCCATAAATCTTCCATCCAAAGCATCTGCACGATGTACCAGGAATTGCATTTTCGGTAAATAAATAACAACGGATGCATACGCCGGCAGCTAAACGCAAGAAAGCATATCGCCTATCCGCGGCCAAAATTGTAAACAACCGAAATTATCGCAACAAGATAATTCGGAAGATTTACAAATCCAACGCCAACAAAGGAAGTACTCCGGTCCCACGATTCCTTTGTAAAAATTTCACACCCATTAGAAGGATCTAATAGATTTCGGTTGTGTTTACAAAAGGCAAACAACCACGGGCTGTACGCCCGAAAAATCATCTCGGCCTTCGCGCCAGATGTTCTGTGCAAACAGAAGGCCGTGAAAAAGGAAATGCTATCACCAACGAAGAATGTATGCAGGATGACTTTCCCTTTCTCAAAAAAAAAAAAAAAAAAAAAACTATGAAATATCCCCGGGGATACGATAAGATGCTGCTAACAGGAATCCGGAAATTCTGTTAGCAGGGGAACTAAGAAAATTTTTGGATAGAGTTACAGATACAATCCGTCTCAGAGAGATTTTGATCGTGAAGGAGGAGACAACGGAAAAACGTCGAGGAGCTAGATTACAGTATCCGATTGATAGTGGAATAGGATCCAAGAGTGTAACGTGTGTGTCGTGCGTGTATTTCGCTACTCTCTTTAATAGAATATAGTACGGGACCTTAACGAAGTAAGAAACATTAAAGAAATATAAAAGATTAAAAAATTAAAAAAGATTCAATCCGTGTTTTGGTTTCTTGTGTTTTTTTTTTCCTCTGGTGCGAACAGTGTTCGGCGGAACATTGTACCAACCCGAAGTTACTCAACATATAACCGCCAAAGTTAAATAATTTAATACCGCCAAAAACTATTTACTGCGGAACTTTCATCAAGTGAATGACGGGGATGCTAAGAGAATCAGCGCCGTGCGCCGGTGCACAAGGCTTCGCCCCCCACAGTTTCGAGTCAGATTTTTCAGTGTAAAACAGAGATAATTTTCATTGAGTGAGCGCTCCAATGATGACATCCACAACAGACCCAGTTTCCGCTAATTCGTTGACAGTGTTGAAAATTGTGCCGTCAGAAGGATAACTATTTTTTTTTTTTTTAGTTTAAAATACACACTTATTATACAATAAATGTACATCTTTTACTTAAGACTAAGTGACAAGTGCGATTTACATTTGTAAAAGGTTTGTTTTCTTTATTTATTCGAATAATGTTAACAAAAGGTCTTATATTTCTATTAATAACCCTGACGCTCACCTCGGGAAAAAGAGAGACCGAGTGCTCGCCATGTGCTCTTTTTATACTGCATACTTAACGAACAGTGAAGTTAGCGTTCGTTCAGTGCCCGAGAACACAAATAGGCGTCAGCCGCATCAGAGTCGGAGCTACACTGAACAGAATTGTTCTTCACCATTTCAAATTACGGCTATTGGTGAGAAAGGTGTATTACACCTTTATTCTTCTTACAGTCCCAATCATTAGGATGAGGCCACAAATTTTGCAATTTCTTTTCGCTCTTTATACCTGTTGGATATTTTGTACCCGGAAACATATACTATCTGTGAATAGGTAAGTATTTTCCCAAATGAAATTCATAAAATTAAAGGGTAATTAAGAAACCACCGTTGGAATTTCCCAATATCGAATAATAAACTACTTAAAAATGGTATAAAAACTGCGTCCTTGGATGAGGCCACATGCAAAATTTTAGAAAAGAAGGAAAAAATTAATGAAATGTTTACATTTATTTATAACGTTTTTCTACATCAATAATGAATATGGCCGTCAATTTGGGTTATGACCTCTACACCACGGTTTGGAAAATAATCATAGAGTGTTTTTAAATAGTCAGGGGAAATTTGGTCCAAGGAATCACGAATAGCTTTGATTAAGATGTCCTTGTCTTCAAATTGTCTGCCGCCTTCATAAACTTTGCGAGATAGCCATGACCAAACATTTTCGATTGTGTTTGAGTCGGCGAATAGGGCGGCCATGGCAAGAGATCCACGTCTTCTGATTGAATCCAACTTCTAACAACCCTGGAAGTGCGGATGGGGGCATTGTTTTGTTGTAAAATCCAAGACAGGGGCCCGAAAATGTTTTTAATTTTTGGAAATGACCGTTTCAGCAAACATTTGTAGTTGTTTTCGTTCATTGTTGTGTAAACGTTCACTACTTCAAGTAGAAATTGTTTTAGAACATTCTTTAGAATACTATGTACTCCAGAAAATTTCTTGGTCTTAACTGATTTAAAGATGTCCGTGGAAAGATAAACTGAAACTTCCCCGAGTTGAAAAATAAAACACACACTACTGCGCTTGACGTTATTCGATTTTCGATGCACATTCTACGCAGTGTAAAACCCGACTCCTGTCACTCAATGATTAACCTCGACTCCTTCGACTCCCGTGCGCACTCCGCTTAGGTTACAATTCGATTCCTCGATGCGCACTCCGCTGATGGTAACACTCGACTGGCTGACTCGTGCAGAGTCGACTCTCGGCTAGGGGTGAGTTTTGTCCTTTTAGAGAAAGCGAAGTTTCTCTTTGGGAGACCATGGTTCTCTCTGAGTAGGTACTCGCGAGGGTGCGGTTGATCCCGCGGAGATTACATTATTTACCCATGCAGAGAGGTCATGGGTAAACGAAACCGGGAAAAAGGAGATGGAATAAAGAGCATCTTGTGGTGATGTGCATGCGGCTGTGTAAATAGGCTGCATGCCATTAGGAAAACTGGTGCTAAAAGCAATTTAGATACACAATGGTGATTGTGCACGGTATCTATGCCGGCGGCAAGGATCGAATTCTTTTGTGTGCATATTTACATGCTGGCGAATTCGGTTTTTGACGGCGAGACGCGAGATGCAATAACTGCTTTGTCGGTTGGACAAAAGGCTGCCGTGAATGTGGATAAGCCGGGAAAATCTGCTGCCGCATTGTTTTTAAATTATTATACCTTAGTTTTTAAGTTTGTAGGTAAGTTTATATTTATATAATTTTTGTTATGAAATGAGGAATCTGACCTCGCCAAAATTAAATTCATGTACTACCTAAGCACACGTAGTACATACTTCATAATAACTCACTTATGGAACTGTAAATATCTGTTGTACTTATCTCACAAGATCCACAGAGGTAGCGCGACCACCCTGGGTCACCCCATTATGAAGTTTATGGAACTTTTGCATTCAATGGTAATTTAAGTCATCTTAAAACAAACCATCCACCCACGTATTTCCATCAATCTCTAAAGTTAGCAGGATGGCCTGTATTCTTACAGGATACGCGGAATAACTTATTCTTATCCGCGAGCTGTTTTTTGCCCAACAGGTATTCCCCAATACTATGATCGTTTAGATTTTTTGCACATCTAAATTTCATAGTGCAATGAGATGCCAGATGGCCGAAGCGTTGACAGCGCATTATTGCAATACTCCTTCGGACTTCTTTATTTTCTTCCATCTTATTGTTTGGTGATTTAGATATTTAATTTAGGTAAGCCCGTCAACTGTACTGTTGGGACTTAGAGATACAATAAAGAGAGGCAACTTGCGGTTGTGATTTCGAGAGCTTGCGATGGAAAACGGTTTTACACCAAACAATTTTACCCCGTCGGTTTCAACAGTTTCTAATTGTTCAAGTAATTCTTCGGGGTCAACTTCTTTTAGGAGCCTGGCTATCGTTTTCTCCAATTTTGTAGTGTACGTGTAATACTCCTTAGTTGCCCTACCCAAAGCAGACTTAATTTTGTGATAGTTATGTAAATCATCACACATAATACTGATTTTCCCATTTATTTTATTTTATTTATTTATTATCAATTAGTAATGTAAAATTACATATCAATAACTTAACCTAATGATCCTAGCAGCGGGGACTATTGGCTCTGTATTTATAACTTACAATTTAATCTTAATGCTATTTACAAATTTATTTACAATTTCTATGTTGTCGGTAGTGGGATCTGCTAGAATTGTATAAATATCTGTATTGCGAAATAGTTTGTCTTTCAAGGGTTTTAGGTGAGGACAGTCTTTCAAAATGTGAGTGATTGTAAGTGTTGTGTTGCATTTTGGGCAGGTTGGGGCTGTAGCTCGGTGGAGCAGGTGGAGGTGGGTAGCAGCTGTATGGCGTAATCGCAGCCTCACAAAGTTTGTGATTTTGGATTTGGACAAGTTAGTTGGGTAAGAAGGGTGAGTTTTGAAAGGGTTTACCATTTTATAGGCATGGTGGTGAGTATACCAATTTGTTTGGTTTATTTGTTTTTGTTGATTGCTGATAATTGACAGTAGATCGGCTCTTGTGTAGGTGTTGAATTTATGGACTGGAGCTCTTTTGGCTTTCTTGTTACCGCTGATGGCGACGTGACTGGTGTCGTAATCCAACGCCGTGCTTCCTCGACGCGACCGAGGGAAGAGCGTGGGAAGTCTTTTTTATTTAAATGAAAAACTTTTATTTTATTTATGTAAAACAAAACTTTTATTTTAAACACCAAATGTTTTAATACTTTTTGTTTTCTCTTATTTATTTCTTTTATTTTTAAACTAAAATTATTTCTCACACAAACTGATTATTTGTTATTTATTATTTCTTTTATCCAACCTTCCTTTTTGGAAGTGCAATTACGTCTACTTGTTATTTTTGATTTCGTATGAACGAAATGTGTTTGAGGAAAAAGGATATTAAAGGATATAGTCATTATATAAATTGTATTAATGTATATTATGGGATTTTAAGGTTAAATGGGTAAGTAAGGATTGAGGTAAGGATTTAGGGAAGACGGTAGGGCTGCGATCACTACATCCCACCCTTCTTCGAGAAAGAAAATTTTTCTTGAAGAGGATAATTTTCTTTGACTAGGTGAAGCGAATATAAAATTTGAGACCGTTTTGTCTTCTTTATTTAATATTAAACTATTACTGCCGATGATTTCGTTCATTTACAGTATTTGGGTTTCTTAATATTACCTAATATTATTATTTTACCATTTTCTATTTTACTATGGTTTATTTACAATATTGTTAGTAGTTTTGTTATTTCAAGTATTCACCATCATCATCATCATCGTCACTACAATCGGGAACCGGTCTTGGCCTTATTTAACAAGAACTGAGGCTTGTTAAATTTTCCATAATGATTTGTTTTTTCCGGGCAAGGTCATTAGTCTTGCGCCAGAGGCTCCCCGACGGGGAATCAAAACCCGGTCTCCCGGGTGACAGGCGGGTTTATAAGGTTTATTTACAATATTGTTTGTTATTTTGTTATTTCAAGTATTCAATAAGTTTAAATTTACAATATTTTTAAATTTTGTTATTTTGATTATTCTACTAAATTTAAATTACAAGATTTTTCCTAAGTTATATTACAATAATTTAAATTAATAATATTTTATTTTTCTAAAATGTATTAACACTATTAAAGTTTCCTATTTAAATATAAAGTTTATAGTTTAAAATATTTTCTATTACAATTTTCAATAAATATATTAAAAGAAAAAATGGTTTTTTTCTTTCTCTCTTTCTCACTTACTTTTTTTTTTTTTTCATTTAATTTATTCTTGTTTGCACTTTGGTTTTATTATTCATATGTTCATATACACATATTACGATAATAAAAGAAAAGCCATCTGTTTTTACTAAGATATATTACAGTTTTCTATTTTAATGTTTTTTTTTTTCTTCAAAGATATATTATATTAAAATTTTCTATATTAATAAGTTAAAGATATATTATATTAACACTATTTAAAGTTTTCTATTTTAATTTAAATTCCATAATTTAATAAATTTTCTTCTTCTTAAAGATATTAACGTTTTATAATTCTTTAAAGTTTCTAATAAGTTAAATTTCATTTTAGTGAATATATTAAAATTCTTTACCATTAAATAAAACTTTTTTTTTCTTTCTCTCTCTCTCTCACTTACTTTTTTTTTTTTCATTTGAATTATATTTTATATGTTCCTATTTATACATTTGGATAACAAAAGAAAAGCCATTGGTTTTATTTTAATTTTTTCTTTAAATTTATGGAAAATTCTCCATACTCTTTTGGGTTCTAATTTTAAAATGATTGTTAAAAATAGGTTAAAGAATAAAAGGAAGCGAATAGGTAAGACAATCGAATACTTTAAGTAGACAACTAGAAAATGATTGTTAATGTGGGGGTAAGATTTCCCTATTTGATTTTCTCGTTGTCCTATTATTTTAGGTTTAATGTAGTTATACCTGTTGTCTAGTATATTTAGGGTTTGGATATATAAAATATTTTTTTTTTTGTGTTCTGTGGAAACATCTTCATCAGTCTTACTTGCTGTTTGAATCTTTGTTTGTTCAGTCTTACTTGCTGTTGGAGCATTTAGTTCTTCAGTCTTATTTGCTGCTGAAACATTTTGTTCTTCAGTTTTTGCTGCTGAAATATTTTGTTCTTCCGTCTTTGTTGCTGAAATAATTTTTTCTTCAGTCTTTGCTGCTGAAATATTTTCTTCTTCAGTCTTAGCTGCTGATATATCTTTTTCTTCAGTCTTTGCTGCTGAAATATTTTCTTCTTCAGTCTTAGCTGCTGAAATATCTTTTTCTTCAGTCTTTGCTGCTGAAATATCTTTTTCTTCAGTCATTGCTGCTGAAATATCTTTTTCTTCAGTCCTTGTTGCTGAAATATATTTTTCTTCAGTCTTAGCTGCTGAAGTATTTTCATAAATTTTATTTTTATAATATTTATTGTCTTCGGTGTTTTGATTCGAATCTAACTGAGGATCTGAGCAAGTGGATCGTGATTCACATACTGACTCATTATGGGCTCGGTGCCCCGTTCATAGAGCTGTATGGCTTTCCTCGATGCTCACTATCATTGCCCGACGGCAATGACTCCATTTCCTCTGTATAACTCGAACGAATACTATAAATTGAAAAATTAGTGTGGTGTTCAGTATGATTCTTTTGGCGTCAGGCCTCATTTTCCGATTCTTGTACCAATTTTGTACTTGAAAATCGAACATTTTGGTAGTCTTGTTGCCTCGCAGTATTTGGTCTTAAACTTTCACCAAAACGATTGTTCGTATTATCTTTAAAGGGGTTCCGCGTTATACCTTGATGATAATTCGGAACTGAACCATTCCTTGATAGCCTCAATTTACAATCGTTTTGAGTGTGATTATTTTTCCCACAGTAGCTTCACACGATGTTTTGTATTTCCCTTTTTATGGGTTGCGAAAAACTCGGGATTTACATGTTTCGATAACATGTTTCCGGCGAGTGACTTAACTTACCGCAAGTTTGACAGACAATTTTAGTAGGATGAGTGAATCTGTTTGGAAATTTATTATAAGTTTGGGGAGTGTTGTCTATTCGTGCAGCATGAGCTTCCGCATGTGCTATCGATTGCTTTAAATTCGTCCCCCCATGGACTTTGGCAATTATTTTGAGTTGGTCATATTTCAGACCGTCCTCAAATATCTCTACCGCTAGTTTAGTATTCTCTGCAATTAGAAATTTCCTAACTACTTCGTCACAAGTCATGCTACATGTAGCGGAGTTCAATTTCCTCAGAGCTGTCCCGACTCTGTCTCCGAATTCTCGAATCGTTTCCCTAAACTGATGTTTTAGTGAAATTAACTCGTTATGTGCCACTGAACGAGACAGTTCTTCCTTATATTCCGATTCTAATATATCTTTTAAAGATTCCCAATTGGTTATTGTGCGATATTGAATTAAATAGAAGGCAGGGCCATCTAATCTATATTTAACTAATTCAAGAAATGTATGGAATATATTCGGGTCTGCGTCTTTTATGAAATTAAATAAAATATCTCCGCCTGAAATAAATTTATTTAATTCCGACGGCTTTCCATTGAAACTTGGAACAATTTTAAAAACATCTGAAATTCCAATCTTGAGAGGCATTTTGAGCGAATTCTGAACCAACGAATGCTGAGGTGAATTTTCCTGTAAACCGATTAGCGAATTCTGAACTAACTAATGTTGAGGTGGATTTTCCTGTAAACCGATTAGCGAATCCTGAACTAACGAATGCGGAGGTGGATGTTCCTGTTGTATTCCAGAATACTACCCTTTATTAAATTTAACACTGAATCTCCTTACACATCCTTAAAAACTTCCCTTAACATATATTACATTCTCACTTAATACATACCATTCATAAACATTCACAATATTGCCAGTTACAGCACATTTAATAACATGCCCCTTTTCATAACTTGCCCCTTTTTATTTCAAAACAGAGCACTTTGATTTTCGTTCAAATTTTATTCAATTTAAAAGTCACAGAAACTAAAGGAATACTTTGAGAAAATTTGTTTTGTTCATATTATAATTTACAGTAAATTAGAACACAATGTTCTATAAGTAGAGAAAAAATTCAATTGTAAAATCAGTTCAGTTCAGTTAGTTTGAGATTGTAAGTTGAGATTGGAAGCGAGTCAGTGGAGAAGAAACAGTTTTGAAATTAAATAGCTGAGTAAACAGTCAGCTGAGTTTTGAAAGTTAGTTTTGAGTTTGAATTCGGAAGCAGTTAAAATGGCTGGTAATATGAGCTCAGTGGAAAATACTTATTAAGAATAACCACTTAATCGGAAACAACGGGTTCAAATATCAAAGACCGATCTTTGATTAAATACTGGAAAGAAAGTTTGATTTGGAAAAGGCATTCTGGATATGCGTTATCTGATTCCAAAGACATCACAACAAATCTAGAATCAAGATATCTAATAAGATTGTTGCGCGTACAGAAGTTCCTTAAAAGAAGTAAAAGAAATAAATAAAAGGTCCCCGCTCTTCCCTCAACCGAGGAAGCACGGCGCCGGACGTCAACATTCCTGTAAACGCCTAGCTGCCTGTCTAGTGAAATAATGTCGCGTAATTTTGGGACTGTAGTAGCAAAAATGGGGTGAGTAAAAAGGGTACAAAACCGCTAGTAAGTGAAAAGAGTACAAACCGCTATATAGACTCGAGAATGTTTTCCACAAATTTCCAAAAAAAAATTTTTTTCTTTTATATTTTTTTTTCTTTTTATACCTTTTCTTAAACTTTATTAATAAAGTTTAGTGAGAGAGATAGGAAAAAAAAATTTAGTAATAATAAACATTTTCCTGTATTATATTATAAATATAGTGAAACTTTTAAATAATAAAAATTTCATAATATTATATTTTTTGTTAATTTTTATATTTTAAAATGAAGAAAATTTATTATATTTCACACCCGAAATCAAAAATAAAATTTATACATTTTGTTTCTATTTAAATTTATATATTTTGTTTCTAATTTTTAAATAAAGAAAAATTATTAAAAAA
The DNA here is from genome assembly GCA_963931805.1 of Microdon myrmicae. Classification (NCBI taxonomy): domain Eukaryota; kingdom Metazoa; phylum Arthropoda; class Insecta; order Diptera; family Syrphidae; genus Microdon; species Microdon myrmicae. Next base: position 2,957,388 of record OZ007497.1, on the reverse strand, counting down.
AAATTTGTTTTCTTTTATATTTTCCACTCTTTTTTTTTTTCTTGTTCTGTATGACTTACTATTTCTTAATTTTTGTTGATTGTAGTTATTTTTTCTTTTGTTGATTGTTTAAACATTTTTTTTTTCTGCCAGGTAGGCTTCCCGCTCTAGAGTTGGATATTACTCTAGTCTTTGCTGCTTATTTTATTTTATTTTTTCTATTTTTTATTTTAAATTTTTCTTCGGAAAAAAAAATTTTTTTTTCCTCACTTTTTGTTTTGTCCTTTTTTTTCTTATTGCTTTTCTGCTTCTTTTTTTTTATTATTTGTTTAAATTTTTTTTTCTCTTCCATTTTTTTTTCACACACCACCAAATGTTATTTTCGGTTTTTTTTCACTTTCTTTTATTTTTGAAAAGTTTATTTCTTTTTTTTCACTTTATTTAAATTTTGAATGTTTTTTTTCTTTTATTAAAAATGTTCACTGGTTTGTTCGAAGCATCAAATGTTCTAATTTTCTCTTTTTAAAAAAAATGTTTTTTCTTATATAATTTTTTTTTTTTTAACTTTTTTTTCCACACACAATGTTGTGAAGATCCATCGGTTGGATCCCATCAAATGTTACGAAAAGCACCGCTGTCACCATTTGTCGTAATCCAACGCCGTGCTTCCTCGACGCGACCGAGGGAAGAGCGTGGAAAGTCTTTTTTATTTAAATGAAAAGCTTTTATTTTATTTATGTAACACAAAACTTTTATTTTAAACACCAAATGTTTTAATACTTTTTGTTTTCTCTTATTTATTTCTTTTATTTTTAAACTAAAATTATTTCTCACACAAACTGATTATTTTTTATTTATTATTTCTTTTATCCGACCTTCCTTGTTGGAAGTGCAATTACGTCTGCTTGTTATTTTTGATTTCGTATGAACGAAATCAATCAGTTGCCCCTAGTTACCTCATGGGGGTGATTCTTGTTAACAGAAAAACTATTGCAAACTATGCAGCTGCTTAGGAACTCTTCGGATAACGGAAATTGTATGAACTGTTGTTATGAAATGGGTAGCTTGAAATTTGGTATGTGTATGTTATGTTGTGATATGCAAATTTGAGAATTAGGGATGATGACTGCATTTCTAATGTATAATTGAATTGATTAGTATTTAAATGTATGAACTATGGAAATTGAATTTATATGCAAATGTGTTTGAGAAAAAAGGATATTAAAGGATATAGTCATTATATAAATTGTATTAATGTATATTATGGGATTTTAGGGTTAAATGGGTAAGTAAGGATTGAGGTAAGGATTTAGGGAAGACGGTAGGGCTGCGAGCACTACACTGGGAGTCCACATTAGTTTTATTTTATTGCAGTATTTAATGATATTATTCCGAATATTAGAAATGATATCATCCGTGTTGTTGGTGTTTCTTATTGAGTTGAGTACCGACAGGCTGTCGGTGCAGATGACATATTTTTCTCTGTGGTTGGTGGCGAATGTTACGGCTTGTAAGATCGCGAAAGCTTCCGCCTTGAAAATGGAGCAAATTTCGGGTAATAGTCCGATTTTCTTTCCTGCACCTTCTTCGGATGTGACCGCAAAGGAAGTATAGTTGGTTGTTTTGGATCCATCTGTGTACAGAAAGCGCCAACCGTTGGATTTATATATTGAGGCGACTGACCAGAAAAGTGCACCGTATATTTCCTTGTTTGTGTTTGCTTTTTTAAATGATGAGAGTGTTGTAATGGTATTATTATTATTTAGAAGCCATGGCGGGTAAGTTGCGGAGTATTTGAAAGTTTGTTTAATATCCAATTCCAATTACTTGGCTTCATCTAAAATGCGGCTGATTGCAGATGGGATTCGGTTGGTGTTTTTGTATCCTATTGTTAGTTTGATGTCTTTGTCAATTATGGAATTTCGCGAAAACGCTAATTTAGCTATTAGTTTCAATGATATGATTTCCATCCGGTCCTCGTTGTTGGGAGCCCAGCTTCAGCCAGTATGTTTTTTATTGGTATCGTTCTGAATGCAAAGGTGCTTCTTCTAGCGGCTTGGTGATAGGTGGGTTTTATTATATTTAGAGTAGTTTTTGGACTATTACCATAGATATAGATCCCGTAGTCTATTTTACTTAAATTTAGAGCTTTAGTAATTTTACATAGAGTGTTAATGTGTACAGTACTTTTCATGTTGCCTAAGTATTTAATAATATTGAGGCTCGCTGCTAATTATACTTTGCGTTCTGAACAATGTTGTTTCCAGGTATACTTATTGTTAAATGTTATTCCTAGGATTTTGAGGTTGGGGACATTTTGGATTGTTTTGTTGTTTATGTTGAGGTGTATTTGGGGACAAAGTCGTCGTCGACACACATGAAATAATTTACATTTATCTACTGAGAGTTTGGCACCTGAAGAATTTGACCATTCTAAGATATCTTTCACTGTTTCAGTTAAAATGTTTTTGCAGAAAGTTAGATCACTGGATTTACTTAAGATGTATATATCATCGGCGTAAATGCAATGATCTATATGTTTCTGTTTGTGTATTATTGTACTTATGTCGTCAAAGGCGATCATAAATAGTACAACTGACAGTGGGGATCCTTGAGGGATTCCGTGGTGTAATGGAAATGTATTGGAGTAAACGTGGTTGACTTTACATTGGAATTTTCTATTGCTTAGAAATGATTTAACGTACCTATATATATTGTTGCCAATTCTCCATTTTAACAATTTATTAAGTACGGTGTGAGTGCCTATTCTGTCGAATGCTTTCTCAAAATCAAGAGAGAGTATTGTGACGTGATTTTTGGCGGATAGAGCCTTTGAGGTGTAGTGGTCAATGTGGAGTAAGGCGTCTGTGCAACCTCTGTTGGATTTGAAAGCTACTTGGTTGATGGATGTCAATTTCTTTGTTTCCATAAACCAGAGTAGACGTTTGGCTACGATTTTTTCTAATACCTTTGCCGGACAATGAATTAAGGATATGGGGCGGTAGCCCTCCACCGTATCTTTATCTTTGTTCGGTTTGGGAATAGGTATTAAGACCTCGGTTTTCCATATTTGTGGAATGTGTGATGTTTCAAGTATTTTATTGTATAACTTTATAATTCTGTGTTTTGCATAATGCGAAAGGTTTTTTAACATTGGGTAAGATATTCGATCTCTGCCTGGAGTTTTGCCCTTAGTTATACTAAGTGCTGACTCGAATTCGATAAATGAGATGGGTTGTTCAATGCGTAGAGCTGCAGAGTTAGGAGTTTCCAAAGATAGTGGATTGTTAACGGATTCAATTTTTTTACGATTGAATTCGGGGTGAAAATTATTGTTGCGTGAGGATTGCGACCAGGTTTTGGCAAAGAGTTGACTTATTTCCACTGTGTCTGAGATTGTAGTATTTTCGGAATTAAGGGATGAGATAATTGTCGGATTGTGATTACCACTTAAGCTGCGTATTTTATGCCATATTGTGGTTGTGGAGGATGTTGAATTGATTGAGGAAGTGAATTGAAGAAAGTTTTTTGCTTTACTTTCTTTCATCTTTCTACGAAATTGTGCATTCGCTTTTTTGTATGCAACACAATTAACCTGCGTTGGTCTTTTTTTTTAAATTCAGAGAGGGCTGACATTTTGCTTTTTCCGAGAAGCGTTAGGTCGGAGTTCCACCAAGGTACATGTTGCCTGGTTTCTGATTTGGTTGTGACATTTGTTTGGGGCATTGAGAGATTGGCAGCGGATCTAATTGCTTTACTGATTAGCGCCGCTTCGTGATTCGTGTCAGGTGTGGGGGAATTGCTTGAAAGAAATTCGTCAACTTTTCTTTCAAAAAGTGCCCAGTTGGCGGAATCGGTTTTGTATTTTGGAGATCTGTTGTGATGGGTTATCGGTTGCTGATTATTTATTATGCTTAAAACGGGGAAATGGTCACTATTGTAGAGGTCGTTTAGAACTTGCCATGAAGTTTTCGGAACCAATTCTGGGGAGCAACAAGTGATGTCTATATGAGTGGGGGTATTGTGGGTAGAAAGGTGAGTAGGTGAACAGTCATTCAGTAGGATCAGATTGGAGGTGAGGAGGAGGTTTTCAATTACTTCCCGTCTTTTGTTTGTGGAAGGTGAACCCCAGAGTGTACTCCAAGCATCTATGTCGCCTCCAAGTATTCTGGGCTCATTTGTTTGGTTGAGTAGAGCCTGAAGATCATTTTTATTTAATGGCTGATTTGGGGGGAGATATAAGGCAATGTAGGTGAAATTTAAAGGGTGTTGTATTTCTACAACGAGAGTTTGGATATTTGTAATGATGGGGAGGATTTTGTGCGAAGTACCTCTCTTGATTAGTAATCCTACTCCTTGCTTGTGTGATGTGTTTGCAGTTGAATTGTAGAAGTAGCCTACATAGGATTTAGGGATGAATGGTGTGGTGTTGACTGGACAATGTCTTTCTTGCAGTGATATTATATGTGGGTTATAGTCTTTAATTAGAATGTTTAGTTCGTCAAAGTTGTTGGTATAACCGTTCATGTTCCATTGTAGAATGGTGAATGGTTTTTGTTTTGGAGTGAGTTTTGGGCGTTTAGCCGTGCTAGTGTGCTTAGCTGATTTTGCAGAGGGATGGGGTTGTATATTCTTAAATGTATTAAGGTGTTGGAAGGTATGGTGGGCGAGATGTATGTTGTTAGGATCTAGACTCCGCTGTTCCGGATGGATTGAGTTCAAGTGTCCAACCTCAGGAACAGCAGAGTCAGGGGAATATAGTTGGTTGATAGTTTTATAGTTACATTGTAATATCATCATCTACTAAGGTGTGTACATTTTTATTAATATTTATATTAGTGAGAGACGGTTTACTTTTTACCTTTGATTTGGGTGAAGGGGTTGATAGTTTTATAGTTACATTGTAATATCATCATCTACTAAGGTGTGTACATTTTTATTAATATTTATATTAGTGAGAGACGGTTTACTTTTTACCTTTGATTTGGGTGAAGGGGTGCGTTGCGAATAGGTTGATAGTTTTATAGTTACATTGTAATATCATCATCTACTAAGGTGTGTACATTTTTATTAATATTTATATTAGTGAGAGACGGTTTACTTTTTACCTTTGATTTGGGTGAAGGGGTGCGTTGCGAATGGCTATTAGCAGAGCAGATTGTCGTGGTTTGTGGAATAGTTTCAGTTTGGTTGTTTGTTGGCGAACTTGTTTGTAGTTGCGAGGTTTCGAATGTGGTTAATTGAGTTGATGATGTTTGTTGAGTTGATGGCGTTAATTGAATTGATGGTGTTCGTTGGATTAGTGGTGTTATAGACGAAATTGGTTTGGTTGGGTTATGTGTTATTGACATTTTTGGCTTGTGGGGCAATGCAATTTGAATACTGTTGATTGTAGCAGATGAGGAGGAGCTGGTTGGAAGAGATTCCTTGGGTGTAGTTTTTTGTTTGTTTTGTTCCGTTGAGGGTCCTTGTAATTGATTTTAGTGTATCTGCGAAGCTTCCTGAAAGTTGATCAGGTTTGTGGATATTTTTTTCCTTATAAATTCGTTTAGCTTTGCCCATTGAACATTTGTTTGTGGTTTTTATTGTTAATATTTCTTTCGCTTGGATATACAAGGGACAGGTTTTATCCGCGGCCGAGTGAGGGAGCGAGCAGTTTGCGCACATAGTGCGACTGCAATTTACGGAGCTATGAGGTGGCAGATTACACTTTTCACACATTGTGGTATTAGTGCAGCGTTTTGTGGTATGGCCGAGTCGTTGGCAGTTGCGGTATCTCATGGGGTTGGGGATATATACGCTGACCTTAGCTTTATAAAAACCGATGTGAACCGCATTTGGTGGTTGGAATAGGTTAAAAGTACATAACATAAGTCCGGAGGGTCTTCGCACTTTACAGTCATCTACCTTGGTAAATTTGTACACATCTGTGACTTTTTAGGCTATTATTTCCGCTTCCGAGATGTTTATGAGACAAGGGGCGTACACTATGCCTTTGAATTCATTTAATTTTTCGTGTAATTTTACAGAAACGGGACACACGTTGCCAAAGTTTGTTATTTTAAGAAAACGGTTTGCGATTTTTTGAGAATTAGCTTTTACTAATAATTGTCTGTCTCGTAGAACCGTGATTTGTTCATAGTCTTTGCTAACATCGTCTATCACTTTTTTAATTAAAAATGGGCTTAGAGATGAAATAGGCTTACCACTCTCCTTGGATGATAATTAGAAATTTTGGATCTTTTGTATTGTTCATTGTTGGTAAGCTAGGAAAAAATGCCTCTGTTTTCATAAGTGTCCTTTTCATTTTGTTTGGTCGAATATATATATATATATATATATATAATATATCACTATTTGTATCTTCTGTAAGATCGCTAAACCGGTTACTATTCACATTTGGCTCGCAGGCCATTTCCTTGCAATTGTTTTACACTACTCTTTTGTCTTAGAAACACAGCACACTGCACAAGAAGGGTCTGGTCTGTTTGTTGTTTTTTGTTTTGGTTTTGTTTTTTGTTTTTTTTTTTCACTATCACACAAAGGGGATGTAATATAATTTTGTAACGTAGGACTGATGTTACACGTACTGAATACAATTCGCGACGATCTAAACTCGACGACGGTTGGAAAGGGAATGTGGATTTTCCCATTATTGATTCGTTTTTACTACGTCATTATTTTCTATGTGGCTCACAATGGTGGGATGTACTTTTTCCTACCTGTTGAATTGTTGTTTTTGTTGCTATTGGTTGACTGCTTGCTCTTTTTCCTGCTGTTGTTGTTGCTGTCGCTGTTTACATAGTTGAGTAGTAAATTGTAAAAGCCGCATATTTAATTCTCCATCTCCATTTTTTTTTATAAGCTCGCGATGGTGTTATCGTGCTGTTATTTTCTACTGGCTCCTTCACGGGCAGGTCTTTGTATTTGTTCCCTGATCCAGAATAGTGAGATCCACGGGGATACAAATTGACTTCACTACTTTCGCATATTTCATTGTATTCGGTGGGATCTCACTTGTGTCTTTTGGGCGTTAGATTCGGTTGAGGAATGAACCTTCTTCTTGGTTTCGTTTTAGATAAAACCCGACCTTCATTCATGGTCGGTGCCTCACTTTTTTTTATGGTTTTGCTCGGTTTTTTGTTTTGCTTCCTTGCTGTGTGATTTTGGGACAGAAACCCTGTATCCTCCTACGTGCTATCGATTGTGATATCTGTACCCTTATCTTCATTTGATTTTAATTGTTTTTCATTGACGAGCGACGGGCGATATTGTTCGTTCAATGGTCAGACAAATTATGACGGGTTAAGCGCAAAACGTGGCAGCGGCACGTGAACAAGTTTAACACGTTGTTTACTCAATGTAAAATATGAAACCGTATGGAATAAATCTCAAGTTAGATGACACTCAAGTTTGACAGCCATTAAAATAACAGAGCTTTATTGTCCGAACTACTTTTCCTCCTTGGAGTAACATAATTTCAAATATTTGATCGGTCAAATACAATGATCGCACGTCAGTCTCAATTTATTGAATTATCATAAAATGGGTGTCTGCAATCCATTTCCGTACATCCGCCCCGCACGCACTTAGTTATATACATGCACGTTGAAATCAGAAACATCGGTGAACACCTGGGTTCCATTGATTGCACGAATGGCTGGATAGGGTTTAGTTATATGGCCACAATTTGCAAGAAACCAAGACTGGTGCTATGGTGAAAATTGAACTCTCATGTTATTGTAACGTTGCAGAACAAAATGCCAACATCGTCTCCTGGTTGGATGCATGCTGAGATTCTCGATAGATGGGCGAAAGCGCCCGCTATGGGGCTATACTTTTATAGTTATTGCTGAAGCGAATTCCCACAGTAACTTGGGGCGCGTCGCAACTATGACGCCACTTTGCTACTACAAGCCCTCTCATGACAAGATCGAGCGATGTATGCGATTCGTAAAGACGCAGCATTCATATTGAATATATATACAAGAGCAGAGTGAACTTATGATTGGGCAGTCTGGGCAGTTCAGAGAACTTTTTTGCCTACGAATAACTTTTCCGTACTCTAGTAATAGACCCTGAAATTACTAGCGCGGATTTACGTTGCGCTTATCAATTTGTGCGCCGATAGTAGAACCCCAACTGAAGAAGGAGATCTCCACACCCAAGCATCCTATATGTGTTCTGTGCATCTTTTTTCCTCATTGTTCTAATAGAAAAATCTGAATGTTGACTTAATGAAGAGGATATGGATTATCGAATGAACTTTTTACTTGAATTCACTTGGGTTGTAAATAGAATGACCACACATATGAAAATGATATGAAATGTTTGTTTTCTTAAGACATGTAACAGGTATGTGCCAATCTGTCGTATACTGGTCAGAAGCCGTATCCTATCACATGACTTTATCTGCTCGATAGAATACTTAAATACTCTGTGGGATTATGAGAGGCATAACGGCGCAACTCGTTCAATTCCGCCATTGTATCAGCCGCGTAACATTTAGATTTTGTGAAAGTGTTATTGTCGGTGCAAGGTTAATAACCTTGCCCGGAAAAACAAATTATTATGGACAATTTAACAAGTCAAGGATAAGGACCGGATACCGCTGGAGAGACTTCCCAAAATAGGCCGAGACCGCATCCCGGTCGTAGTGCCGATGATGATGATGATGGTGATGATGATTATGAAATTGTTATTGTACTTGGGAGAACTTGATGAATATATCTAACTCTGCAAATATTTGCTCACAAAAAACTTTAATTAGACTTGCGAATAAAGTTTTTCTACATCGAATAATCTGCAAATGAATCCTGGGAGGTTTCTTAAGCTGAACCACATGAGCCTGAAACATTTTACGTACAGGTACAAACCGCATTTCACGTATAACAATTAATGTAATGTCTTGAAATATGTTGTAGGCTCGAATATTCTTCATATTCGGATAACCCTAATCTCTTAACATCTGCCAGTTAATCGCCTGTGATTGCCCAATTTCCTACTTCCAAATTGCCCACTTCAAACGTTTTATTGGACCCACGAGCTTTCACCGCTTCGATAGCGGCACCACATCTTTGCATAACGGGCGTGACATGCGTCACTAAACTACTAGGGTGTGCCCGGCCACGACTGTAATTGCCGCCACTAAAACTCAAATGACGAATTACAAGCCAACGCAAATTACAAAGCCTGCTAATGACTTGCGGATCACCCTGTAGCGACAAAATCCGCTCAGAAACTCCGCCAAAAACAATGCAATTCCTCTGCTCACCTAATAAACAGCTTGGGCGTCCCCTCGTGCCCGTGAGAGCGCTCGCTTTTATGTATTAATTCGATTCAAATTTGTAGCAATTACTCGGGCCGGCTTTATGGCATAATTAAGTTCAATTCGATCGAAGCAGCGAAGCGCATGCGCAACCTAACGCAACACGATATCATCAGCAATCACGTTTAAGTGACGCTTTGGGCCTCGCGAGCCGCATGTGATCCCCACAATTAGGCAACTTGTTCGCCCCGATTGCCATTCGCATGTAATTTCAGCACCAAACAAAAATTCTGTCTGCTTGCATTCCTGCGAGGATCCTAAATTAATTTGTTGCCCGGGTCGCTGCTGCCGCCCTTGCCGCTATAGGCGACGGTGCTTGGGACGCAGGTGGAAACTGTTCAGAGTGCGCAATAATTAACTGCCCGCGGCCGACTTAATTCGCTACTATTAACACGGACAATCTACCGACCGGACAAGATGCAGCTTCCCATTTGAATCGAACGCATTTGTAGAAAGAGAAGCGTCATGGTCACGGTGATGCGTGTGAATGAAGCTGTAAATGGGTTTATGAATCACGCCACTTCGTTCGGCAGGGTGGTCCGGGTGATCATTTTTCGTCACCCTCAAATTTGGACGCGGCGAAATTAACTCGCCCACGGTCGATAAATCACCACTGCAACTAGCGACCGCGACTCTCCCAACGCGACCACAACAAAATAAAGTAAAAAATCCCAGCGGAAGCTCATGCCCACAGTTAATTGAATTCAATTTTCGTAGAAACTCCCCACACCAGTCCATTGCCCAACTGTGGAAATTAGGAGAACCTCGGTGAAGTGGAAAAATGATTGGCAATCAATTAGAGGCAAGCAAAGGCGAGACAATGGAATTTGGTACCTGGGTACCTGGATGGCTAAACAAATTGCTCGGCAACAAACATATATTTTGACAGCCACCGTGTAAGTCGAATTCAATCTTCACGGATGCTGATGCCCTCCATCATGCACGGCGCGTTGCTAGATGATGTGTAACATGCCTCTGTTTCGATGCGCATCGGCGTTAGAGAGTTTCGGGGCACTTTGCTCGTTTTCCACCTGGACATAACCAATAAGCCCCCAGCGGGACTTCTCAAACATATGCTATCGCATGTTCGTTCTGATCCTGAGACCCGACGGATTAATCTCCGTCGGGGCCAGGCCTCATGTTAGTTCTTGGATTATTTTGGGTGAAAATATTAATTTCATCATCGGTGATCCCGGCATGTTCGTCGGACTTTAATCCAGGCTTACAGTGGATCTTGACAAATTGGGGTCATTTGTTGGGAGTCAAAATACGAGTGTCTTGAAGATAAGCATCGTTGAAATCCTTGATTAATTGCGGGCTGATGTGAATTGGCTGGCCACTAAGATCGATCATGCAGGTGATTTGTGGGGTTCTAAAGATCAGCTGACTCAAAGAAGGTGTACTCGATACTTTAGGAGTTTATTGTTGGGTTTAGCAGATGCATTAGGTTGCACCTAAAAGCCCATTATAGAAAAATTAGATCTTCACACATAAAATCAACATGACTTGCAACAAACAAGTGATGAAAGAAAAATTGTGGCGGTCCTTGTTTATTGATGCTGACGGGACTAAACATTACAAGCAATTTATAATCTGCCTCGGGGTCATATAGCCGACCCGCGTCTCAGAGAAAGTGCAAGTATAATTGAATCTCTTTTGCATTTAGATCTCTCTATTCCACGTTGTTTATAAACCCCCCTATGCTTTTTGCCTCTACAAAATGACTGAACGATTTTTAGCACACGAAACACAATAAAAAGTCGATCAACATTTGTTGTGCTTAATACAAGGCTACTTTATGAACCTCTTCGTTGCTTATCGCACGAAGTCTGTGTTTCAAATATTCGCACGAGAATGTAAACTTCCGATTTATTAAGTTGTTGAAAAACAACTTTCTCTGCCCTTTGATTCTTCGCCAATCGTTGAAAGTAGGCTAAACATCATTCAAAACTTTCTGAAGATACCTAATTTTTTCAAATATAAAATCTACGACCTGTTACGTAGGAATAAGGATTAAGGGAACCGTCCGGGAGTTATGAGACTTAAAAAACTACAATGTAAAGTGTTGTATAGTATTACCCAAAACCTAAAATTAGTAAGGCTCTTCGATGGAGACCTGTATACGTATGACGTAAAGTCATCACTAGTATGTTAGTGACCATTTATTACTAAAGTTTCTATTGACTGTGATGTCATTGGTTTTGAAGTTAGCACATACTTGCGGTAATTTAATTTTTAATGATAAACATTTACGTCAATTGATACGTCCGCTGTCCCAATATTTACCAAAGTGCCATGTCTCAGGGCTTACAACTTTTCTTTAAAAACTACCGATACGTGGATTTAACTAATGTACGAGGGCCGCGTGAAAAGTAATGCACACATGTTTGTGGAGCGCGAACAAAAATAAAATAGCAACATAGGGCAAAAAGTATATTAAAGTGCAATTTTTAAGCTTCCAAATCATGTATTTATTTCTCAACATAGTCACCTTTGAGACTAATCTCCCAACGTATAACAAGTTTTTTTATTCTATCCCTGAAAAATTTGTTAAATTTTTTTCGAATCCAGGACTTGACACCGGACCTCACCTCACATTCCGATAACCAGTGGGATCTCTTTTGAGTAGAGGAAAAAATTAAAATCTTATGGCCCGAGATCAGGGGAATAAGGAGGGTGCGGAATCAGTTCAAATTTCAAGTTTCGCAGAGCCTCATCAGTAGTGTTATGTGGACGACCGTCGTCATATTGCAAGATTATATGATATTCCAATGCGGTTTTGAGTGTGTTACACTTCGCTTTACACCCCTTCTCACTCATTATAATTAATCCTATCATCCTATGATTCCATCTATATGATCAATCCTCAAAATATTCTGCATACAATGCAATACTTGCCTTTCCCACAAGCAATACAATGCATAGAATTAAACTCCGCAAAGCCTTCTCCACGGGCAATTAATTCATATCGCATACATTGCGATGATTACCCATCCATACCCAAAGCCAGTTATCATATACCAGTCATACACTTGACCCACTCTCCAAGGCCACTGCATTCTGCTTCAGATTACAAAAATCAAGCAAGCGCCTGTCCACGGATCCACACGGTCTCATTTTACAAATACATATGTTTACAAGTGTGATACATGATATACGATCACGGGCGGCATCATCAAAGGCCACCGACGACGAAATAATTGAGCGGCGGAAAAGTGCTGGGTTCGACGAAGTAGCGAACCCAGCAGTGAGGCACAATTAATCGTATGATACGATTGGTACACGGGGCAATGTCCTACAATTGGTTCTCCGCATTGAAAGCAATTAAGTAGTTGCTCAATTCATTGCCGTTGCAGTTTTAGCAGGGCAAATTAAACAATTAATCAATATTGCGAATGGCTTATGACAGGCGAATAACCTCCGAATAGGTTACACGTTCCAGGTGAGGAAAATGCATCATCTGCATTAACTTACCAATAATTGGGTATAAAAAGAGGTGTGCAAATGAGTTGCGGCACAGTGTAAAGTAATAAACAAGAAGGCTGCAGCCATCCAAACTGTACAGCGGGTCTTCTTGCTTTTGATTGAAGTAGAGTTTGAAGTAGTAATCAGTAAAACTTCCAAAAAGCATACATTGTAACCAAAAAGTAAAAGTGTTAGTCGTAACTAAGTAATCTACAAATAAAAACCAACCAAAACCACTTCAGCTTACTTATTTCGTCTGGGAACCCGAATAGAAAGGGCGGATCGCCCCACAACTTACACTCTTCCACAGCGAAACCGCCTCCAGGAGACGAGGAATTAACAGGGGAATATCCTTAAATTAATAACCTCGGAGGAGTTTCCCCCGAGAGATAATATAAATATTAAGTGTTACAAGTGATTCGCCGGCCATTTGGAATCAAGTCGTTGACCAGTCTGTGGCGATGATTATCGTCTGTGGTAGTTATCGAACGTCCGCTGTGTGTTCGATCAGCAATTGTGGCTTTTCCAGGCTTGTAGCCACGAAATTTTATTGCCCATCGATTTACAGTAGACCTATCAACAGCATAGTCACCTTAAACATCCTTTAAACGAAGATGAATTTTGATAGGATATTTCTTCCAGTGTGGCGTACGGCTAATAATCTTTCCCGTAAAAATAAATTGTTATAGAAAATTCAACAAGCCTCGAGACTTGCTCAATAAGGCCAAGACCGGATCCCGGGTGTAGTGCTGATGACGATGATGATGCACTATTCCAGTAATTAAAAATTGGAAATCAACACGCTGTTTAAGTCGCGTTGACATAGCGGTAGCACACGCCGCCATACTTTCCGTCCTCGAAAAACACTGGATGAATGATGTCACTTTCGTTTGCCACTGTTGTATTCCAGAATACTACCCTTTATTAAATTTAACATTGAATCTCCTTACACATCCTTAAAAACTTCACTTAACATATATTACATTCTCACTTAATACATACCATTCATAAACATTCACAATATTGCCAGTTACAGCACATTTAATAACCTGCACCTTTTTATTCATTCAAAACATAGTAACCTTGATTTTCGTCCAAATTTGATTCATGTTAAAAGTCACAGAGAAAATCGAATAGTAAAAATCAGTTAGAGTTAGAATCAGTTCCGATCCAGTTTAGTTTTGAGAGTCGAGAAGAAAGAGTTTGAGTTCACAGTTTTGTGAAATAGATTAAAAGGTTTGAAATTAGAGAGTTTAAAACAGAGCTGTAAATAGAATAAGAATAGAATAAACCGAAAGAAGAAATAAAGAAATTTACAAAGAAGAAGAAAAACGAATTATTATTTATTCGAAAAAGAAGACATACAGGAGACGTCTTACCATCCTCTATTAAAGAAAAGGTCCACGCTCTTCCCTCGAAAGAGGAAGCACGGCGCCGGACGTCAACACTGGTGGCAGCGGTGGGATACCGATGATGATGATGATGACCATGAAGACTTAATTTTCTCTATTTGTGAATACGGATGTTATTTGCATGGAACGAATAAATAAGACTGGTGATATCCTCGAAGACTGGTGGGATGATCCAACCAAAGGATCCCATGAAGAAATAAAAACAAAATAAGAAGAAAAAATAAAACAAAAACAAAAAAAAAAAACAACACAAAAAAAGAAGAAAAAAAATTTTTGAAGAAAAAAAAAATTTTTTTGTTTCAAAAAAAAAAAAAAAAAAGAAAAAGAAAACACAAGGGAAACAACAAAGCTGAAGACAAGAATGAAAGAAACAAAAAACACAATGAGAAACTAAAACAGAATAAAACAACGAAAAACTAAAAACAGACATAAAACAACGAAAAAAAAGACCAGGATAATCAAATCAACTATAGGGCGTGAAGTCTGCCTGGCGGTAATAAAATAAGAATAAAATAAGAGAAAAATAAAAGGAGACACTAATTCAAGATACGAAATACTATCGGAATCCCGGAATCAAGACAGCTATCAACATTTAGTAGTAGTAAGAAATTTTTTTCAATATTTTGATTTTTCTCTCTTCCTTTTTTTGTAGGAATATTTTTCTTGGAATTTTCCTTTTTTCAAAAAAAAAAAAGTGTTTTCTCGATAGAAATTTTGAAAATTCTCTTTTCAGTTTTTTCGACGACATTTCCGTTTCTTTTCTTTCTCGTCGAAAATTTTCTTTCTTTTCAGTTTTGGGTCCAATTTATCATTATTTTCCTGCATATATATTGAATAAATAAATAAAGGCCTTTTCTTTTTTTCATAACCATATTTTAAGAATTGAATTTTCGCCATACAGTATTTTAAACTTTCACTATTACGAGTCCATATTACACGAGACAGGCGGCTAGGCAGGGGGAAGAACAAATCCACTATCAACCGATATACAATAAACCCCCTGAAATGGCTCTCTCTGTCGGAATTTCTGATGTTTTCAGAATCGTCCCTACCTTTGACGCGAAACCCTGCGACTTAGGTAAATTTATTTCCGGGGGAGACGTTTTATTTAGATCCATAAAGAAGGCAGACCCGGATATATACGAGACATTTTTAGAGCTAGTCAAAAATAGACTAGAGGGTCATGCTTACGATCTGATTAGGTATAGCCAAATCGCTAAGTGGGAGGATTTAAAAGAAAAATTAGAATCGGAATATAAAGAGGAGCAATCTCGGTCGACGGCACACAATGAGTTGATTTCTCTGAAACAACGCTACAGAGAAACCGTCCGGGAATACGGCGATAGAGTCGCGAATGCTCTAAGGACTCTAAACTCTGCCACGTGTGAAATAACAGCAGACGCGGTGGAAAAATTTCTGAAAATCGTTTTGGTGAAAATTCTAGGACCACCAATAGACAAAACGATCGGCAAAATGTTCACTTTTCTCGGGTGCAAGAGTCGGAAAACGAGGCCTGACGCCAACCAAAAATTTTGGAAGACAAACAAAATTTTTCTATTTACAGCATTAGATCTTTGGAAATAGATAACGACAAATTTAATGAAACTCCTACCCAAATTTACCTCGAGCCAGCTTATGATTATCCTAACCATATGAATACAAATATAAAAGGAGTTAAACCAAACCCTAAAATAATGACTCCGATTCAGACTGCAATTCTGAAAAATAATTCAGCAGTATTAAAGACTGATATCCTTAATATTTCAGCTATCCCAATTGATTACCCAGACACTTCAGCAACCAAGACTGAGAACTCAGCAGTAATAAAGACTGAAATCCCTAATATTTCGGCTATCCCTATAGACAACCCCATTTCAGCAACAAAGACTGAAAACTCAGCAGTATTAAAGACTGAAAATTCGGAAATTTCAGAAAATATACAACCAAAAATCCCTTATATTTCGGCTATCCCAATAGACAACCCCGGCACTTCAGCAACAAAGACTGAACATTCAGCAGTGTTAAAGACTGAAGATCTAAAAGTTGCCATTAAAATGAAAACCCAAGTCAGTTCTGCAGCTAACACTGATGAAGAAATCTTTTCAGCAGCAAAGACTGACGGATTAAATGTTTCTACAGCAGATATAACTGAAGAAATAGTTCAAACAGCAAATAGTACTGGGAACCAAGATGTTCTAACAGCTAATAAGTCTGAAGAACTATACGAATCAGTAAATGAGACTGAGAAACTAAACGATCCATCAGCAGTGAGTAAGACTGAAAAGGTAGACGTTCCGACAGCGGTTAAAGCTATGGACAATGACAACACTAAGCCGAAAACAATAAATATTTTAAACAACGAAAACAAACACAAACCCTTACTCATACACGAAATAATAAAAAATGAAAATAATAATTTAACTAAAATAGGTATTGTAAAGAATAACTATATAAACACATTACAAATTTTTTTTTTCAACAATAAAAATTTATTCGAATACAAAATACAAAAAAATAAAAAGTTACACCGTCATTTAAATTATTTAAGATCATTTTTCAAGAAGATTTTTGGTAATAATCATCTTTATTCAATCATCATAGTAATAGGCCCAAAAAGGTTTTGGAAAATTTTCCATAAATTTAAGGAAAAGATAAACACATAACAAATGGCCTTTGTTTATTATTCAATATATATGAAATAATCTAACAATTGTAGGAAATGACGGAAATGAAAAAAAAAAAAGTTAATCAGGGGGACGAAAGAAAGAAAATTTTAGAGTTAATATGTATAATGGAAATTTTAGAATTAATATATATATTCGAACGGAAATGAGAATTTTGAAATTATATAATATTAATATTATATAATTAATATAATAAGTAATAATAATTTTTGGATAAGAAAAGAAAAGGTTCCAAGGAGAAGTATTTAAATTTAGTTAATATACAATGTAAATAGACATAGTGATAAGAACTTTTTGAAATTTAAATATTGTAACCTTTGATTAATTCTGAAAACCATTGTAATTGAACGAAAATCCAAGCCTTTAATTAATCTTAATCTAACCTATAGTTACTAGAAAATTATTCTCTTCAAGGATAATTTTCTTTCTCGAAGAAGGGTGGGATGTTGTATTCCAGAATCATCATCATCATCGGCACTACAACCGGGCACCGGTCTTGGCCTTATTTGGCAAGTCCTGAGGCTTGTTAAATTTTCCATAATGATTTATTTTTTCTGGGCAAGGTCATTAGTCTTGCGCCAGAATTCTGTATATTCTTCCAGAATACTACCCTTTATTAAATTTAACACTGAATGTCCTTACACATCCTTAAAAACTTCACTTAACATATATTACATTCTCACTTAATACATACCATTCATAAACATTCACAATATTGCCAGTTACAGCACATTTAATAACCTGCACCTTTTTATTCATTCAAAACATAGTAACTTTGATTTTCGTCCAAATTTGATTCATGTTAAAAGTCACAGAGAAAATCGAATAGTAAAAATCAGTTAGAGTTAGAATCAGTTCCGATCCAGTTTAGTTTTGAGAGTCGAGAAGAAAGAGTTTGAGTTCACAGTTTTGTGAAATAGATTAAAAGGTTTGAAATTAGAGAGTTTAAAACAGAGCTGTAAATAGAATAAGAATAGAATAAACCGAAAGAAGAAATAAAGAAATTTACAAAGAAGAAGAAAAACGAATTATTATTTATTCGAAAAAGAAGACATACAGAAGACGTCTTACCATCCTCTATTAAAGAAAAGGTCCACGCTCTTCCCTCGAAAGAGAAAGCACGGCGCCGGACGTCAACACCACCAAGCGCGCCTCTGAAGGTTATTCCATTCACGTTCTGCAAGCAGGTGAGCATTATTTTTCAGCCCCCATAAATTGTATAGTGTTAGTTTCAACATTGTAGTATTTGATTTGAAATCTATTTATAAGTAAGCCATTTGCAGTTTTGCGACTCCCGTTGTTATATATATAAACCTGTTAATGTAGAACTTTAGAATGAAATAAAACATGACACAACATTAAATGAATAACGAAGCTAAGGGCGTAATGTAAGTGGTATAATGTCTATGGCCTTTCAGTATAAACTAGCGACTTTACATATTCGCCTGGAAAATAATATCGATGTATGATATTGTGGCGTTTCTAACAGATACACACACAATATACAAGCAAATAGTTAAGAACACCGAAATGAAAATCGAATAAGCAAAGCATCCGAGCCGTATACCATAGCGATAACATAACAATTCCAGATCAGTTGAGTGTACTTGAGTTTAAAAACTGAATTCGAACACGTGGCAGTGGCCTGATGTGTTAAGCATTCGTTCAATTTTTAGTGATTCTAACTGTCATAGTGTCGGTTCAAATCACACGTTCCTCACTATCGTCGCAAACGCCATAATATCATAAAATCGTGGCGGTGGTCACTGGACGTTCCTTCCAATAAATTAATTCACGCCAATGAATTGGGGAGTTAATCAATAATCATAGCACCCTCCAATTTTTTGCTCTATATAATCTTCGAAGATGTACGGGCCAAGAACTCCACAGCACCATAAAGCACAACAAACTGTAATTTTGTGGGGGTATATCAGTGTCTCAACAATAGCTTTCTTTCCCCAAATTCGACAATTCGACATAGTCATTCAGCTGATAATGAAGCTCATCGTTGAACAAACTTTTGAAATAAAAATGCAGGTGAACAGCAATCTTGTGTGTGATCCATTCAGAAAACACACGATGGGTACGATGGTCATGCACAATTCTAGTAGGAGTTGAATCTTGTAAACTCTTAAGTCAAGATCGTTTCATAAAATTTTCCATAAAGTTGATGAATAAAACTCCAATTTCTGTTGTTGCAATTTTTTGCAAGCAATTATAACTATTTGTAAATAAAAACATACTCACTTGGATGTGGTGCAGTTCCGCTCCTGAATGACTAGCACCTGATTCCAGGGGTAAGTAGTCCGGTCCGGCTCCTTTGGGAGTGGTGTAGTTATGTTCCTCTGGATGGGTCAGTCAGCGACGTTGATGGTGCGAAAGAGAGGTCACACAAATTCGTAGTAAAATTAGCAAAAATATTCTACAACACCAATTTATCCAAAAGAGACACTCTTTGAGTTTAAATCAAACTTCAACGTGATTAGTTTTAATCTAAAACAACACAACGAAAAGGCTGTATCTCCAATTTACAACTGAACTATGAAAGTGAGAATCGCTCATTCATGTCTTCTATGAGGATGCAATTTTGCCCCCCACTTTATCGTTTATCGATTCCTCGAAATTGGTTTGGCTCTCGCGGACCTGGTCCTTTCAGCGATTTCAGGTGTTCGGTACATAAGGTAACGGCAAATTAGTTGTGAAAGAGAAAAATTTAAAAGGCCCTCGTTAAGAGAATTTTGTAATTCGTTTTGATTTAAGATCTACGAAAATGCGAGATAGGGGATGAAAAGGGTGGAAAATGTTTGTATGTTATATACAATGGAAAATTTTGAGCATGGGAATTGTTTTTTGGGATAGGATTGTATTTTGTTATGGGAAAATATTTGAATTTGATAAATAGTGAGAATGAAAATGTTCTATTGAGGCGTGGGAAAATGTTGTTTCTTGTTCCACCCGGTGTGCAATTAGAAACTTGGCTTTTTTATCAAACTCTATTGGAAAATATACTTATACAAAGATTGATTGATATAGCTTGGTGAGAAACTCATAGCTGTTCTACAAGCTCTTCTTGAGTTCGACATGGGTTTTCATCCAGTAAAACTCAAAGTTCTTCATTATCAGACTTGTTTAATGCAGCGGGACGTGGAATGTCCTCAAGACTAAAATTTCCTTCACGACATCTTACAATCCAATTTTTTACAGTTGAATGACTCACAGAATGTTCACCCAAAGTCGAATTAATCAATTCCATAGCTTGAGCAGCATTTTTTTTTCATTTGAAAACAGAATAGAATGCAATGGCGTAAATGTTGCTTATCGACATCAATATCTTATACAGCTTAAACGGAATGACAGCTTGTAAAATACTGAAACTTAGTCATAAAAACAGCAATGACTAATGTACATATATCCAAAATGGCGAGCGAAATGGATGCGTTCAAGTATGTTTTTAATACAACCAACTTCAGAGCCGAGTTTCCTATTAAATTATCAACTTCCTGCTATCTTAATGCACACCCAAATAATGTCTAACTCGCCTCCAAGGACTATGATGAAAGTGGGATCAATCATGCGTATGTGGCTTCACGTTGGTACCAAACTTAATATCTGTACTACCAATTGGGTTGTCAATTGTGGAGATTCACCAATTTTCCTAAGTTATATCTAAATAGCCGCAGCTTGGTAGAAAACTTGACGTGGTGCGGGGTCCTAAATTACAATGAACCACCCAGGCTATGCTGACGGACGCATGTGCTTCCAGTAGGGTCACTCTTGTCAGATCTGCCACCCTTAAGCCGGAGCGTTACGAGTCACGGTGCTTATTTGACGGGTTGCTGCCAGGGGTATTCCGGCTGTATTGTAACGGCGCCTCTCTGACGTCTGGTCGGATCAGAGCAGTAACCAACTGGAAGCTGCAGGAAATCTCGTACTGTAACTTGAAATTCCCATGGCAGCATCCCCTCGATTTGCCTTTGCCGAAAAGCGTCTGGAGTGTCGTGGATTTTTGGGCATCCACAACATGTGTTGGGTGGAGTGTCTTCAGCTTTAAGAGGGTGAAGTCCTGTGTCCACGATTAAGCGCGAGTTATTTTTGTGTGGTGAATAATGCCAAAAATAATAAAAAAAAACTTTTCTTTTCGGGAGTCTGGCTCCTTTATTATTATTTATTCACTTAAAAAACGAATGTTACCTAGAACACCGTTCGATCCGCACTCTCCGGCTGGATAGGTTTAGATGATTATTTTTGTCTACAACTGTTGTTTATATACATTTCTTGTCTGCTTTGCAGATGTTCTTATCTTGCTAGGTTTCTGTTGCTGGTTTTGTATATTATTTATGGTTTTGTATTGTCTATGAATCAAGGTAATGTTGTCTATAGGTTTTGTATGTTGTAAGGGTCATGGGTTGGGATTGTGTTAACTCGCGTAGTGTTTCTAGGGCCAATGTCCAAAGGGAGCTGGGCATTCGGGACTTTGGGTGGCGAAATATGAGAACAGCTTTTGCTGAGTTCCGAGTTAAGTGCGGTTGGGTTGGAGTTTCCCGACCCGGCCTCTCGGACTTTTAGGACCACTCTCATTTTGCTTATTGTCGACACACTACCCCCGTGTGTGCGTGTCGATCGCGAAATTCCCACCGTTTTCCGCTCTTTCGCGAAGCATTGCTCTGCTTAGACCTTCGTAGACTCCGTGCTAGCAGAGCTAGAGCGGCTTTAGCCTGCTGTGAGCCGACGGTGCTGGAGTCAGTGCTTCCGGCTCGTGGAGCCCATATGTGGCTTCCGACTCATTGAGTCTGAGGGTTTCTTCCGACTTTTGGAGTCTGTGGGTAGTTTCCTGCTCGTGGAGCCAGTGGGCACACACTCCGCTTTTAAGCCTTAGTAGGAACAGAACTGGCAGAGCTAGAGCGGCTTTCGCCTGCCGTAGGCCGCCGGTGTTGTGGCCGGGGTATTTGGCGCTTACCGCCCTTGGTCGCACTTACTCTGTTCTGGTTTTGAGTCTTCGGGGACTCTGAATCAGCAGAAATATAGCTCCGAAGGCTTTGTGGCCGGGTTTCCGGTGTTTGTCGGTTTGTCTGTCGGGCTTGCTTCCGTGGCCCCTTGATTTTTTCTTGGCGACCTCCTACCGGCCATAATTCACCGTACAGCTCTGTGGGGTTTGGCGTTGACGTTCAGTCACGGCCATTGGTGTGTATGTTAGGGATGGTATTGTGTGGGTGTTTCGGATGCTATACACCCTTGGGTTTGATGTTGCTGGTTTCTTAGTTGCAGAGGGCTGGTGTGGTCCAGGGTGTGTTTTCATTTGGGACTCCCCTGCTGGTGTGGTGGAGGTCCGTGATTGCATTGTGGATGTACCTGGTAGGCACTCATATCGTACCCATACTGGCTGCAATCCGGGAAGAAGGGAGTATTTCGCCTTTTCAGACGCATATGCGGATGACATCGCCGTTTTGGGCAATAAACTAGAAACTGTGAAATCATCGTCCAAGCGGCAAAAGAGGTGGGTCTAGAAATAAATGAGAGTAAAACAAAATACATAATTATGGCGCGAGCAGAGGGACCTCGGGGAACACACAGAAAAGTCAGAGACAAGATATTTGAAAAAGTGAACGAATTTAAATATCTGGGAACAATACCGACGGCCAGTAACGAAATGTCGAAGGAAATTAACAAAAGACTGCATTCCGGTAACGCTAGTTGGCATGCAGTCAGTAAACTGCTGAAACCCAAACTGCTACCATGTAATATAAAGCACCGTGTCTATAGAACCATAACCATGCCGATTATTCTATACAGATGCGAAACATCGGCTGTCACAAAACGTGAAGAAAAAAATTCCGCGTATTCGAGAATAAAGTTTTAAGGGGTATCTTTGCTGGTAAATATGACGAGGAGGCAGGACAATGGAGGAAACTCCACAACCACGAATAGGAAGAACTATACCGCAAACCTAAAATAGTGAGACTGTGGCGTTGCTGACAGATACACACACAATACACAAGCAAATAGTGAAAAACACCGAACAAAAATCGAATAAGACAAAATGCATCAAAGCCGTATACCATAGCGATAACATAACAATTCGACATCAATTGAGTGTACTTGAGTTTAGAAAGCGAATTCGTACACACGGCGGTGGCCTGATGGGTTGCGCTTTGGTTCAATTTTTGGTGATTCTAACTGTCATAGTGTCGGATCAAATCACACGTTCTTCATTATCATCCCAAACGCTATAAGACTAATCAGGTCGCGAAGAACAAGACGGGCCGGACATGTAGCGCGAATGGGCAACGATAGGACAGTGCGCAGAATTCTTGACAGTAGACCAACGGGAAAGATACCGGCAGGACGGCCGCGATGGAGATGGGAGGACAATGTTAGGTTTGACATTGAGGAATGGAATCGGATGGTCAAGCGTGGAAGGAGAGTGTACAGCACAGGGAACCATGGCGGAGCCGAGTCGCTGAGGTCAAAAACTCCCGAGTTCATATAGGTGAATAAATAGTATAATATCGAAATAAGCGCACCATTCCATAATGATAGTGAACAAGTTATTCTAACGTGATGTGTGCTAATATTTTAGAACACTTGCAATGACAACTTTAAACAGAAACATTTTTGAAGTTGGGCATACTCAAGAGCTGTCAGACATAAAATCATGCATACGAGGGTTGCCTCTTATGTTTCGGGAGCTGGCTACCCTAGTGTTGCAATCCGGCAATTGACAGCTCTGTCGTAAAGTTGGACATTTTTGAGGTTATACGCACTCAGAACGTTTTGACATACGAGCGCTATTTGTGTTGTTTACAGTAACTTAAAAGATTCATCTCGGCCCAAAAATGGAATTAAATCGCCAACATTTTCGTGCGATTATTTTTTACAACTTTCGGCGTGGATTAACTCAGCAACAGTACATGGATGAACTTAATTCAATTTTTGGCGATGAAGCTCCATCAAGGACCAGTGTTTATCGATGGTATGGTGAATTCAATCGTGGTCGTAGTTCACTCCAAGATGAATTTCGTGAAGGTCGTCCAAAATCAGTTGTTGTTCCGAAAATCATTGATGCTGTGCGCGAACTGATATTGGAAAATCGTCATGTGACCTATCGTGAGATTGAGACAACCTTAGGCGTTAGTGGGCCAACATACATTCAATATTGCATAAACATTTGACTGTCAAAAAAATTTGTTCGCGTTGGGTCCCACACAGTTTGTCATTCGCCCAAAAAAAGGCTCGTGCCAATTGGTCGAAAGAAATGCTCAAAAAATACGGTCGCGGTGCTTCGAAACACGTCTATGACATCGTGACAGGTGATGAATCGTGGATTTACGCGTATGAGCCCGAAAGTAAACTGCAGTCGACTGTCTGGGTGTTTCAAGATGAGCCAAATCCAACAAAAGTTGTTCGCGCACAAAGCACTTCCAATTAAATGGTCGCCTGTTTTTTCGGAAAAACTGGACATGTCGTAACCGTACCACTAGAACAACGCAGAACAGTCAATTCTGAGTGGTACACAACCATTTGTTTGTCAGTTGTCTTCCAAGAAATCAGGAAAACCAACCGCAGAAGACAGATCACTCTTCACCACGACAATGCGAGCTCTCACACATCGGCTGCGACAACTGCAGTTTTGAGCACCCAAAACATCGATTTGATGGGTCATTCGCCGTATAGTACTGACTTGGCACCGAATGACTTCTTTTTATTCCCGTACGTAAAAAACAAACTGAGAGGTCAACGTTTTTCGACAGCTGAAGAAGCGGTTGCTGCATTCAGAATGCATGTGTTGGAGATACCTCAATCAGAGTGGCAAAAGTGCTTCGACAATTGGTTCAAACGCATGCAAAAGTGTATAGATCTTCATGGGGAATATTTTGAAAAACAATAAAGTGATTTGCGATGATCAAGATTTGTTTTTGTTCTCTAATCCCGAAATATAAAAGGCAAACCTCGTATTAGAGGAGCATGAGACACAGCACAAGCCAAAGGGGAATAAAATAAATTATATTAATATTAATAATCAGGACCAACGCTGGTGGGATAAATTGAGCGAGGACTGAACTATGGTTCCTGGAGCAATGCGCATCGAGAAAAAATCCATCTGAATTATTGTAGATTTGTGTATTGTTGACCTAGTCATATTAGGTAAGTCTTTAAAATGAACAGCAAAAGATATTTTGTTCTTATAACATATACAGTGTGCTTTTTATGTTTCAGGTTGGTTTTATTTATGTGACATTTAGATGACATTTATTGATATTGACCCTATAAGGAGGAGAAAACTACGTATTGAAAATATTTAAACATTTTTCTTAAATAATTGTTCAATGGTGACTTCGACGGCTTTGTCAATACGAAAACAGCCAAAAAACACGAATACCCTTCTATAGAGTAAGTACATGGTGCGCTTTTTAGGCTGGCGCTTCTCGCCCATATTTCTGTGAAGCTAGAGAATACTAGGGGCAATGCTGTAACAGTTACTGCCGAGCATTTTGCGGGCATAGTGGAAAACTTTCTTGCGTCCGAAGTGGATAATTTAAACATACCTTTTCCATGCATACTGTTAAAAGTCATGCACTCGATCAATAAAATATAAATTATATGACTATACCAGTTAAAAGCCGACCTGAAAGCACTCTTTATAAATAAACACTCACAAATACGTAGCATAAATAAAATTGTACACATACATGATAATTATTAACTTATAAGAGCTGATTTAATAACATTTTTCGATTTGTTTTAACTAAAAATAGCAAATGAAGAAATTGGAAGCTGTTAGGGGCATTATGTTATATGGTATAAAAGGAATTACATGGAGTTCCAAAAGGATACCTAATTAGATCACAATGAATAATTTTGCCAGTAAGGAATGGTACACTGAAGAACAAGTAGATCAATGTACATTTTCTGTACTTCAGTTTGACATTCGGAGATAGTAATTGGAACGAAAATAGAGGGTTGGTGTGCAGCGGACTACGTATCTTTTGGTCTACTTGGCAAATGTTCAACTGATATTTCATTATGTCGATAAATCACAAACTACAATCAAGTGTTTTTTCACGCCATCAACAGATCATTCACTTGATGTTTTTATATATCAATGCCTGCTTGGGGACTTTAAAATGCTTATCCTCCTAATGAATTAACGCATCCCTATGAGTTCCCCTCGAATTATCCACAGCCTAAAAACGGTCACACCTTCTCAATTTTCCTCCCTGAATCAGCATGAGCCTTCTGCCGTATCTCATATGATCCTTAACATGATCTGTGATTTACGTCAACTCTTGCATCCCCTGTACTCAACGACCCTTCTAAATGATTCGTGACAATAACAAGGGATGCAACAGTTCGAATACCAATGTTGCGGCTGCGTTACACGTTTTTGAACCTGGTATTTTGGTTTGTTTGTTTCCACTTTCCTTTATTCCAGCGGTTCGAGTTCAGATGAAATAATTTATGATCATCTTCACAAATCATTCCCAATAGAGGAGTTATATTGTCACTCCCTTCCAACCAACCCAAGTTGCAGTACACGTGACTCCTTGATGATACTCGTCTTATGACCGATGGGAAGAGGGCGATTGTACTCATTTAACGTAGCCAAGCGGGCAAATGTGCAAGTCACATTGAGGCCGGACTGAAAGGTGATATATACTGGAGTTTGATGTAAATAGCTGGGTAATTATTTGATTGTATTGTTATCAGAGCATCAGTATGTGAATTGTCGCCTGGTAGGCCAAGACAATAGAGCTCCATTGGTCTAGTTGAGTAATAATACCACAGGGAAAGGTGTTAAATTGACAAAATACACATCCGTTGTGGTATGATGCTGAGATGCATAATGGTTTTGGCCAGAGTAACAATGGAATATCTCGGGTGAACTGAGAAAAAACGTTGTCACCCGAGGTTTTGCTTTGTGTAGATTATTAATGTTTTCAATAATATTGAAGCAGCTTGAAAGTTGGTTGCCATAGGTAATTGTTGATGAGTGTCATTTTTATTTACTTTGAAACCATATTCTTTAGAAAGTTGTTCAGAGGTGTGTGAGATAAAACTAATAGTGGTTAAACGCCATCTGCCAAACTTGAATGGAGAGGAACGTTTAGTGGACTTTAAAGCACAAATATGATGCTGTAATGAATCGTTGTAAACCGTGTATGGCGGCAGATCTTGTTTTTTAATTATGTTTTTATTAAATGTATTTTTATATAGAGGGTTTTTCTTTAATTAAATTAATACTCATTCCATCACTCAAACATCGAGCATAGAAACGTGAACAAAATTGCGGACGAGTGACAAAGTGGGCATCGCCGCAAGTCGAACGATACTACCCTCTGCCGCACGTTTTATCAGTTTTTGAAGTAATCGACTTTAAAAACGTAAATCTGCCACCAGACATTCCTTATTTTTGTTTTTATATTTTCCATAAACTTTTTTTTATGCTAGGCATCACAACTGTATATCAGGTTGATATAGAGGGATAGATTAGATTTACTCCAGAACATCAACATGGTGTTTTATAAATATTAAATTGGTCCGACGATAATAAAATTATTCCGGATACTCAGTTTAGTTTTCGGGCTAGACATGGCACTATCCATACCGATATATACTATGGAACAAAGCAAAGCGGCAGTGCATTGGGCAGGTTTGGAGGAAGTTTTCCATCACTGGACAAAATGATCTGCCTTTGGCAGCATTTTGCTCGGCCAGTTCCTACATTTTGAGAAACACACAGTAACGAATCTGTGTAGGGCTGAAACTTCCTATGCCGATTATTCTGCAATAGTGGTTTTGACTTGAAACTTAAAATTATATCATACACGTCACTCATACGACTTATAATGGTATATGGTTGCCTGGTAATTTTTAACATAATCCCTTACTATATGGAAAAACTTCGTGTATTCGAAAGACAATGCTTTCGTACCTGTTCTTGAATGTACAGAACGTCAGAATCCCAGCAAACAAAGTATCCTAATAAAAACCTGTATAACAAAGCAGGCCTAGGCAGGATAGATAACTTCATACTTAAAAGAATACGGTTCCACATTACAAGACACCGACCAATGAGAACAATTTGTCTCAGGAGCTTTCTATCCCATGCATACCTCCCTGAAGCATTTGTCCTGTTAAACAAAAATGACATTACACAAAACAGTTATGGAGTCACTATCATATGCCAAGGCTAATGACCTTGCCCGAAAAAAAAATTATTATGCGCAATTTAACTAGCCTCAGGACTTGCTAAATAAGGCCAAGACCGGATCCCGGTTGTGGTGCCGATGATGATGATGATCATATGCCATGCTTCCTATGAAGCTAAGGACAAAAGAGTACTTCGTGATATCAACATATGTACACAGACTGCTTACGTTTTAGTACAGTAATTGGCAAACAAGATAATTTGAACAGACATATTTTTCAACCATGGTGGTGGCTTAATCCCGAGGATAGGACTACTACTCCCCCGTAGATATAATGCCTTATAGGCTTAACCACTTTCTCTCTTTCTTTCTTTCCTGTTTCTATCTTTCTAGTTATTTTTTCCTCTTTTTCCTCCTTTTACTGAAGTTGCTCTTTTTAACTTTAAGGCAAAAAAAAAAAGTATATATATTTATATATATATATATATATATATATATATATATATATATATAATCTGACGGATTTTTTCCGTGGTGCAATTAATAATAGAATTGTTTCTCTATAATAACAAAGTTTTTTATTAAAATATACAAAATTTACAATATTATAGCTTAAACTAATTACTATTCTTACCTATAACAACAAAGAAACAACATTCAATGTTATTACGAGGGTTGCCTCTTATGTTTCGGGATTTGGCAACCCTAGTGTTGCAATCCGGCAATTGACAGCTCTGTCGTAAAGTTGGACATTTTTGAGCTTATACGCACTCAGAACGTTTTGACATACGAGCGCTATTTGTGTTGTTTACAGTAACTTAAAAGATTCATCTCGGCCCAAAAATGGAATTAAATCGTCAACATTTTCGTGCGATTATTTTTTACAACTTTCGGCGTGGATTAACTCAGCAACAGTGCATGGATGAACTTAATTCAATTTTTGGCGATGAAGCTCCATCAAGGACCAGTGTTTATCGATGGTATGGTGAATTCAATCGTGGTCGTAGTTCACTCCAAGATGAATTTCGTGAAGGTCGTCCAAAATCAGTTGTTGTTCCGAAAACCATTGATGCTGTGCGCGAACTGATATTGGAAGATCGTCATGTGACCTATCGTGAGATTGAGACAACCTTAGGCGTTAGTGGGACCAGCATACACTCAATATTGCATAAACATTTGACTGTCAAAAAAATTTGTTCGCGTTGGATCCCACACAATTTGTCAATCGCCCAAAAAAAGGCTCGTGCCAATTGGTCGAAAGAAATGCTCAAAAAATACGGTCGCGGTGCTTCGAAACACGTCTATGACATCGTGACAGGTGATGAATCGTGGATTTACGCGTATGAGCCCGAAAGTAAACACCAGTCGACTGTCTGGGTGTTTCAAGATGAGCCAAATCCAACAAAAGTTGTTCGCGCACGACGCACTTCCAAGCAAATGGTCGCCTGTTTTTTCGAAAAAAACTGGACATGTCGCAACCGCACCACGAGAACAACGCAGAACAGTCAATTCTGAGTGGTACACAACCATTTGTTTGCCAGTTGTCTTCCAAGAAATCAGGAAAACCAACCGCCGAAGACGGATCACTCTTCACCACGACAATGCGAGCTCTCACACATCGGCTGCGACAACTGCATTTTTGAGCATCCAAAACATCGATTTGATGGGTCATCCGCCGTATAGTCCTGACTTGGCACCGAATGACTTCTTTTTATTCCCGTACGTAAAAAACAAACTGAGAGGTCAACGTTTTTCGACACCTGAAGAAGCGGTTGCTGCATTCAGAATGCATGTGTTGGAGATACCTCAATCAGAGTGGCAAAAGTGCTTCGACAATTGGTTCAAACGCATGCAAAAGTGTATAGATCTTCATGGGGGATATTTTGAAAAACAATAAAGTGATTTTCGATGATCAATATTTGTTTTTGTTCTCTAATCCCGAAATATAAAAGGCAAACCTCGTAATTCCACTTTTTGAAATGCAATTTCGCGAACACGTTTTTTCTTCTTAGTCTTTTACTGACATGTGACCTTTGTGGTTTACATGGAGTTTTTTTGTGGGTTTATATTACTGAGTTTAATTGTACGAGGTTTACATCATGGTTTACATAGTGGGTTTACATTACTAAATTTAATTATACTGGGGGTACTTTCCTTACATATATATATATACAGTTGTGACGAACTAATTAAGAACGATTTTAGCACCTCCTGGTAACACCGTTGCATCAATTGTGAGAGATGACAACCATCATGAAAAGCACCGCTATTCTTTCCTTCATCTCTATTCTCATGTAAAACAGCAATTACCAAAGTTATTGCACATGTACATTGGTTTAAATTGGTTCTTAAGTCAAATTTATCCTTTTTCAATTGGTGATATAATTAAGAACGATTTGTTTCTTTTTGTATAATTTCGTTTTAAACGTAAATATTTGTTGGTAAATATAATAATTTGTTTGTAAGTAAACGGAATTATAAGTTCTTGCTTTGTTTTAAGACATTTGAACGAGATATGAAAAAAATAAGCTGTACAAAAAGCATGAGAGAAGCGATAATAAATCTTCGAAACAACCAAAGGTTGTCGTATAAAGAAATTTCAAAAAAGCTTAATCCCTCTAAAACAATGGATGGACGGTTTTGTATGTAATTCGTAAGTGTTCCGCCGAACACTGTTCACACAAAGAAAACACCGAGATTTATTTTTAATGATTTCTATTTTTTTTATTGTTTATTTAATGCTGTTTTTATTAACAGATAAACTACGGTTAAGGAATGTTTGCTTAATTGATTCACATGACACATATTAATCCGGTCCTTTATTACACACGTTAAACTAGACAAACGACTGTGTGGTACTCGGAGTAGACTGTTCTAATCAATTTCCCTCTCCATTTCCAATTCTCTTCACCTCATTTGAAAAGGAGATTTTCCATCATAATAATTCTCATCCTCCTATCTGTAAAAGAAAATTTCCCATCTCGATTCTCATTTACAACTTCTTATCGGAATCTTGTTTCGAAGGATCAAGCGTACCGCCACTTATTTCTCTATCCTTTCACGGGGTTTGTTTTCGTTACCCATCTGGCTTAAGACAACTGAGTTTTCGTATGCTTCAGATGAGTAACAAAGGAACCGTGGAATTTGGATGCCGGTTTCTAGATCGTATTTCCTAGTCATAAAACATCTGCCGTGAGATGAGCGTTAAGATGTTTATGATTGCAAGAATTGTGTGTTGGCGGCGAATCGCTATGCCTTTGTTTGCACACGTCCGCTTCTTGGTTTTGGAATCTTGCAAGGAATTTATGGTGTTAATGGCTATTAGCTATATGAGGAGATATGCATTATTCTGTTTGATTTTTAAAAAATGCGTCCAATTGGATGAATTGGGTAAATGGGGGAATTGCATTAAATTGAATTGAATGGATGCATTGAATTCGATTGGTTTTGACCATTGAATTCAATGTTGGGTATATGGAATGTTACCTTTTGTTTCAGGCGGAAAGAAGGACTTTTTTGAGTTGCGTAGGTAGGTGTTCCATATTGGGCAACTGTTCGAGTGGGGGTTCTTCATCGGCGAAGAACTCTCCTGGGAGGCGCAGATTGGTTCCGTAGGTCACATCTGCTGCTGAGGCTCCCAGGTCCCCTTTTATGCTTGTGTGCAAGCCTAAGAGGACAGTTGGTAGGGCGTCGAGCCATTGATTGTCGGCATGACACATCAGTGGGGCTATAGGACATATTGTCCAGTCCTTCCAACAACCCCAGCAACTACCGTCCGATATCATTATTACACACATTAAGCAAGACACTGGTATGCACGATATATCGAAATCGCCTTTCATTAGCTAATGACAATGTTATTATCCCAAATTCCCAGTTTAGCTTTCGCTCACAACACTCCACCTATCATGCTCTGTTAAAACTAACGCACGTTGTCACAACTAATCTTCAAAACCAAATCCCGTCGGTCTGTATCTCTCTCGGCATATCTAAAGCATTCGACTGTATTTGGATCTCAGGACTGCTTTACAAGCTGCACTACATATTTGGATTAAACACCCACACCACCAAACTTCTCGGTTACTACCTCTCTGGTAGAAAGTTCATGGTCAAAATAAATTCTTCTCTGTCCCGATCGTATAATATAACCGCAGGGGTTCCGCAAGGCTCAATTCTTGAACCACTATTATACCTCTTCTATACTTCAGACCGCTGTTATACCTCTTCTATACTTCAGACAGCTGCCTCAATCACGCAATACCGTAATGTTGGATTACGCTGATGACACCATAGTCTACTCCAGCAGCAAGTTTGTAGGGGAAGCAAGAAACCGCTATAGCGTTTGCGATTATAGTGAAGAACATATGATTCGAACTGACGCCATGACAATTATTTTCACTAAGAATTGAACGAATGCTCAGCACATCAGTCCACCGCCGCGTGTATAAATGTGATTTCCAAACTAAAGTACACTCAACTCATGTTATGTTATCGCTATGGTATACGACTCTGATGCTTTGCTTATTCGAATTCCTTTCGGTGTTCTTCACTATTTGCTTGCATATGGAGATAACATTAACTATACGAGGGTGGCCTGAAGAAATTCTGACCCCACCGTGAAGATAGCAGCACTCGTCAATAAAATGTATTCGCCAAAATTGCAGCCATTTTGGACGCGCAGTTTTTAGTTAACAGTCGTTTAAGTGAGTCGATGTGAGTGTTTTTGTGAAAATGGACAAAATTGAGTATCGAGCTGTCATTAAAGTTTTGCTTTTGAAAGGCAATACGCCTACACAAATCAAAGATGAGTTGGACTCTGTGTATGGGGACTCTGTACCATCATTTACCACAGTGAAATTTTGGGCAGCTGCATTTAAACGCGGCCGTGAGAGCTTGAGAGGCGATGAACGTTCGGGCCGTCCAAAAACTGCAACAACTGACGAGAACATCGCTAAAGTTCACCAAATGGTGCTAGACGACCGCCGAATTATAGTAAGAAAGATAGCAGGGGCTATGAAAATGTCCAAAGAACGTGTTTGTCACATATTAAATCAAGATTTAGGTATGGGAAAGCTTTCCGCGCGTTGCGTGCTCACGTTAGACCAAAAACTTGTTCGAATGAACATTTTCAACGCTGTGTTGGCGCAGTTTAATAAATCCGAGTTTTGGCTCCGATTAATTACTGTCGATGAAACTTGGATACAACATTATACGCCCGAAACAAAAATACAGTCAAACAGCGGACTGCAAAGGGGAATCGGCTCCAAAAAAAAAAAAGGCAAAAACTGTTTTTTCGGCTGGGAAAGTGAAGACGATTGTTTTTTTGGGAATAGTCGTGGAGTTATCTTAATCGATTATCTTCAGAAAGGAAAAACCATTACAGGAGCATACTTACGCATTATTACGATGCCTTTGTATTTTTTTTTCCACGTTACGAGGGCGAGCTTCTATTCTATTTTGATCATGGCCAATAACTTCTTATTTACCAACAGAAACATTTCCATACGGATTGGCGTCAACAATTCTTTTATAGGTTTTCGAGTGCCTTTCGCCAATGTAATTGACTTATTTTACAATATGAAATGATTCGAAGCGCTGGAACATGTCAATGACGGCGTCGACGTCCATCTTGCCCGCTGGAACCTCATGATATGCTTGGCAATGCAATCATGGTCAGCAAAACCTTCTCCTCAGTGGTTGCCATGGCGAAAATCCGCGAATTACGGTTTGAACTGCTTGACCATCCATCTTACTCACCAGATCTAGCCCCAAGCGACTTCTTTCTGTTCTCTAATCTGCAAATTGCGGTCGGACGACAGAGATTTTCGTCATGTGAGGAGGAAATCACTTTCGTGAACAGTTATTTTGGAGAGAAAAACGCCGAGTACTATTTGGACGGGTTAGAGAGGTGGGAGCATTGCTGGGAAAAGTGTGTAGAGTTACAAGGAGACTATGTAGAAAAATGAAAATACATTTTAAGGAAAAATGTCTTGTATCTTTGTTAGGTCGGAAACATTTCAGTCCGCCTTCGTAGATAACGCTTGGGATAATTTTTGGTTGAAACACGACTACATATAAGATATTTACCTTCATCTTTACTTAGAAGTGTTGTACTCGAGTTGTGTAATGTTATTGGTTATTCCTAGTGAACATATCGGAGATACACCGGTTTTCTTACCATCCGACGTTCATACATTTTTTTTTACTTCCACATCTTCACCATCTCCATCCGCAATAATGTCCCCCTCTTGTCCTTTGATGATTTAGATAGTTATTATTAACTCAGTTTTGGTGTGCACATTTTAAAATGAAAATTATGACAGCTAACGACAAATGTAGCTTATTGCAAGAATGGAATCGGCCAACAAATCTTAAGGCAAGGTTTAAAAGGGCATAGTAGATCAGCTTTTAGTGAAGGAATTTCGTTAGTATTGTCAGTATCACTTCCATATTTCCCATTTGGTGGAAGTAATAATTGACAGTCCATAACCAACTTGAAATACAGCTGGAGGATGTACTCCATCAATAGTCTACCATTCATTGTAATTCCAGATGCACTCAATCAAAGAGCAGACAATTGACAACTGACATCTCTTTAAGTTAGATAGTAAAGCACTGTTATTGCGGTGACATACGCCTGAGGTAAACCCACCAACACCTGTCCTCAAGTGAAAGTTCATCGGATTCAAAGTAGTCATGCAGAAACCTTTGGCGAACGGTGACACTTTTCATGTATATTAGCCGCAAGCGTGTATCCAGCTTGCAACATACCTCAATGTAGTCTCTATCCACCCGCACCACAATTAACGACTCCGCAAGCAAACTACCTGGTCGGTACTCTTAAACAACTATATTAATTCGAGACTCTTACTCCAGTGGATGCACATTCCATTGCGTGGAGCTAGATACTTTGGAATGTTGCCTTGCAACTGAGTGGTTTCCGAACAGAGGATGGAAACCTCTATAGCCAGTTACGCTGCGTCGCCTCAATCAATCACTCCATCGTTTGAAGTGGATTATAAAATACCTAACAGTCGTGGGTACCGTCTACTGGATTATCCAAAGCTACTTACAGACAGAAACTCGTACATTGTCGTTTGGATTATGCAAAACGGCATTTACTTCTGGCTGCGGTGACCTGTAGCACCTCCCAACATCAGGCGCAGTCCCCACTTCGTAGTTAATGGTGTGAAAATGTTTCTGGGATCGGGTTCAAAGCCTCCTATCGTGGAGGGCACTTTCTGCCTACAAGAAGTCGTGACTGGATATTATGTCGGTTATCGCTTTCCCCTTCGGTGCGATGTCAACGCATTTGATGTTTACACAAGCGGCATTTTGACAGGCCTTACCTTCAGTAGAATCTTTTCAATTCGTGTCGATGTAATCGCCGATAAAGTTTTAAGATCCCTCAAATACATTTCCTTTCCTCTCCGACGCGGGTACCAATTCAACAATTGCTGACCTAATTCGTGGAAGAGTTTCACTTGAAATCAAACTCACAAAAGATGAACAAATCCTTTCAGAGACACAACAACACAAAATAATAATATGAAAAAACGTTGACGAACTATAGAAAAAAACTGAAAGACGGCGACGCATTTGGATCCACGAGCGCGTTGCGTTGTTTGGAATTATTTAACTTTGGCGAGTTGAAAGATCAAAGTTGATCGGCCGTGAGTCTCGTAATTTGTCAGAAGCGAAGAGGTGAGATACGAAGGGCGACGTGGTGGGTGAAGAAGAAATGGTAAGCGGATTAGAGAGACGTTTCGAAAGCGCGGTCTTGTAGATCGATTTGAGATGGAGTGATGATTGATATCGTTAATGAGCTATCACGGACAGATTTGCGTGTCAATCGCATGTCATGAGCCGGTAATCATGGGTCTTAGTTTGCTTGATAGCATGACAAATCACGATACCTGGTCAGCCTGTGGATAAAGCGACTTTTAGAAATCTTCTTAGGCGGCAGATGAAATTTTATCTCGGATTATTGGTAAATTTGCAATATTGCTAACTTTAACAGCTTTGACATTTATAATTCGAGCGCGTAAAAAGATGTTAATAAATGTTTCTGAATCATAGGAAGAATGTAGGAGATTATAAGCATGTTGATCGTTTGGGCTTTTTATGACAAAAGGAGGAAACTTTGAACTTCCGTAGATATAGGATTGTCAGAAAGGGTTAGCTATGCAAGACCGACCTCATTCTGATATCAACTTTTTTTTTTCATTAACGCCCGCATAAAAGGGGGCTTTGAAGTTCCCGTAAATGGCAGGGCACAGTGCAAGCAGAGGAAGCGGAAGCGGATAAGGAAAGGAGATATCGATGTACATTGTATTGATCTTAAATGCAAAACGACGACGAAACACATGATCAGATCAAGCGGTCCAGATTCGTGGGGTTTGCTAAAAAATGACTCTCTATATTTATTTGTGGGCCTCAAATTGACTTTCAACGTGAACCGATGGGCATTCGCACATTGACGGGTATCGCGGGAACATGTTTAGTTGTTCAGTTGAGCAACGACCGGGATTATACCTACAGAAAATAGACAGGAATATACGTTACGCGTATGTTCTAACGATGGAATTGAGAGACTTACGGGTCGCCCCACTGCTGGTTTTTGCATCGGATCGAGCACCTGTTTCGCAGTTTTAAATGCGTTGACCAAATATGGGAGTTGAACCCCATTTTGGGACGAATGTACGCCTCGTAAATAGTGGCCAGGTTGAATGGAATGAATGCATCTGGTTATATGCAATGGAAAGGAGATCATTTATAAAGATGAGAAGGAAGGCGGGTGAGAGTACAGAATGCTGGGGAAGACCTGCATTGATTTGATTGGAGCCAGATTTGACACAATCGAGAACTACTTGTATTGTACGGCCAGTAAGATAATCTCTTATCCATCGGATCAGTGAATTGTCCACTCCATAGGAATGCAATTTCGATAAAAGGATTAAATGCCAAATTCTGTGGAATGCTTTTGAAATATCCAATGGGACAACCTTGCTTTCACCGAGTTGGTGGATGGATTGGGTACACTTTTCAGTAAGGCACGCTATCAGATCTCCTGGGGACCTGTTGTCACGAATACTATATTGGCGGTCATTGAAAAGGTAATTTGATTCCAGATATTTCGAAAGTTGACGGTTAATGAGTGATTCCATTACCTTCGAGAGAATAGGAGTTAGTGCTATGTTTCGATAAGAAGAAAGGGATGATTTGTGGCTAGTTTGCGAATTGGCTAATTTTCGCTGACATCTACTTGGGAAACGGGCTGCATAGAGTTCGAACATATCTTGGCTGCTATTACACCTGGTTTTTCAAAAATAAGTTTATATATGATGCAGTAAACGGTTATCATGTGTTGTTGTGGGGGTGAAGAAATATAGTGCCGATCATGGGCACTAGTTCAATTTCTTCCCCACGATGTTGCTCGACGAATATCCAATAAAAGGCACTGGTATACTGCATTGTATAATGTTTTTTTTATTGTTAATTAAAGAAATTTTCTTGTTTGTATTTACATTCACTTAGCTATGGTCTTATTATTAAATATAGGTGAGGTTAATCCATACGCGCGTGCGATAATCCAAGTGGTGGAAACATGAACATCAGACCGTCTTTTGCTTTTCACTGAGATATTATTTTTCCTTGTTGTTTTATTTCATTTTATTCGACACGAGCTGGCTAAAGGAAGCCGAATTGAGTTTGGATATTTTAACAGCGGTGCACATTATGAAAATCCGATTTCAGCAGAAAACTGATGGTAGTATTTGTGGAGAAACCGTAGTATCTTTCGCGTAGCTCCTTTTTTCTTTCAAAAGACAAATGTCGTTTACGAATAATGAATTCTGATTCGATTGGGTAACGGGGAACTACTTCGCGCGCGAACGTGTGCACCCGCATGCACACGCTGCGGTCGTTGGCGTAACGACTTACTTCTGGTGAAGGTTGTTAATCGACTGGTTGGAAAAGAAATGAAGTTGGGTAATTTAATTTTCGCGGTTGACAACCAAAAGAGAACATACTTCTGTTCTCTCATTGCCATGTGTGGCGAATTACATCGGTTAATTCGATAATCGACGAACATGGGAGAATGAGAGAACAGAAACACGCTGTATGGTGATCTCGGGGTGGATTTGGTTTTGTGTGCATGAATCAATGTACTTTGAGGATAACCCATTGACCCAATTCGGTGAATATGGTGATCTCAGAGTACATTGATCTGTACGAAGGCAGAACTGTGAAGGAGAGGAAAATTACGCTAGTGTTATTCACCTGCGAAAAGAGAGCATTGATCCCCAGCGAATGAAATGTCTGTAGAAAGTGGAAAGGACGCTGACTTGGCTAGGGAAATCTGATCGTGGGAACTAAATTAAATGATTTGATAATTTCCCCAGCGGTCGCAAGGTTAAGCAATCGCGTCGTTGGATCAGACTATGCCGTTGCTAACCGACATGATGAGATTTCCTGTGAATGCTCTCTTTTTGCAGGTGAATAGCACCAGCTTAATTTTCCCCTCCTTCACAGTTCTGTCTTCGTACAGATCAATGTACACTGAGTTCACCATATTACGGAATTAGGTCAATGGGTTTCGCTCAGAACTACATTGATTCATGCACATACAACCAAATCCACCCCAAGATAATCAAACAGTGTGTTTCTGTTCTCTCATTCTCCCGCTTTCTTCGATCATCAATTTACCGATCTAACCTACCACACATCGACGAACGTGGCAATGAGAGAGTCTTTACTCAAACATCATCGTGGATGGTTATGTGGGGGTATAAGTTGGTACCAACGTATGGCACAGGATTCACTTGTATCCCCAACGATGTTGCTGCGTGAAAATGATCCTCAGGAAGTCCACGAGAAGAGATTAAATAAATGAGACTGCACCGAGGTTTAGTTGTAGATTAATTTTTTTTTATTCTTAATTGTCCTCAATTTATTTTGAATTTCTACTTTTGAAATGTTCCACGTAAATTGATATTTTTTATTTGGTACTTGACGCTCAAACACAAACGATCGAGGACCATACAAAATTTACACTTTTACTGTGTACACAGGGCGGTGGATATTTTAACTCGTTTAATGCATTATTTTCGCGACCCGAGCGACGTGACTTTGCACGGTAATGGTTGGATAATGACTGACTCAAATCAGGGGTGAAATTCGTATTTCATTCCACACACAGGACAACCAAAAGCTTTGGTTGGGTGTGTTGGTATCAAATGCAGCTACTGACATGACCTACTGACCCAGTGTTACGGCTGTGGTGTAGTCAGAGCGCATTGAACCATGTAAAGACAGAACTGCGAAGGAGAGGAGAACCTAGCTGGTGCTATTCACCTGCAAAAAGAGATCATTGATCCCAAGCGAATGGGTGATCTGGTAAAAGTCACTAGGACGCCGCGTCAGCTAGGGATATAATACCATGGGAAAAACTCTATGGAATGTTGGTAAATACCCAAGCCAGTGGATGATGATGCAACCGCGTCGATTGGTTTGACTTGGTTGTTGCTAACCAATACGAATGGAATTTCCGGTGGAAATCCCATGGTTAGAGCAATATTGTTGCCGTATGGCGAAGATAGTAGCTAAGCTCAATTATGCATTATCTGCATAGGATAATGAGTTTAGCTATGCGTCCTTGGGGAAATTATTCATATAAGGGAAATGGGTATGTATGACGCGCTGAAAGGGGTCGAAATAAGGTGGAAATTGTGGTTGAAATTGTGAGTTGATTCTCATATAGAATTGAGAAACCCCACAGCTACACCGCCAAGAATCGTCTTTCCACCACCGCCGTGTCCGCAGGCGAGTGCATCCGTAGGCTTCAATTGTATTTTTTTTTCAATCAGTAAACACTTCTACTAAGAAATTTTATTTATTAAATTATGACTGGACGCGGAAAAGAAGTGTTAGAATGAATTAAAACTAGTTCGATTTTAAATTACATCAATTCCAATTCCGTTCGGTCAGCAAGTTTTTATTGTCGGATTTTCATAATGTGCACCGCTGTTAAAATACCAAATGAAAGTGCTTAGGGTTTGTTAATCATTACAAATAAAGTGAATCTTCTTTTTAATGTTGTGTACCAGTGTTTGATCCCAAGTTATTCGACATTTTATTAAAAATCATATAAACCCATAACAGCCAGACACAAATAACTAATGGAACAAAGGATGAAATTGTGGAACGACAAAAAACTCGTTCAAAACGACCTCGAGACCTAAGAAGAGCCAACCAGCCAAGTGACCACGGCTCTACCAGGATATTCGTCAAGCAACATCGTTGGGGAAGAAGTGAACCGCGCGCCCGCGACAGGCGTAAATACTTCTCTCTTACCCCCCACAGTATAGAGAACCCCCACACTGTCTATTATGTTGGAGATATTTGCAACGGATGGTGTTAATACAGTTTTGACGGTACTGGAGTCATTCACACATATAGGTTATGCTCTCTGTGTGCAGGGATTGGAAGGGCGTGGTGTTTTTTGAGATTCAACCAAGGGATCGAATAATAAGTCTGGATGAGTACTGTCGATAATTGAACAATTTAAAGGAATCTGTCACCCAGCTTACTCGCCTGAGGTTGTGCCGTTTGTTGTTTTGCTCTTTTCAAAAGACCCTCATATAAATAAATGATTTTGAAAAACATACAAAAAATAGGCAATGACTTTTTACTCAACCCAATATATCAATGGGGTATACAATGAACATTTGTGTTGTTACTTTGGTAGTAAAACGTTCTTAAATAACGTTCTTATGTCCTGTTGTGCAGATAAAAACGAAAGATTCATTTTTAAATGCAGTTCATTATTTAAGCGGCTATTTTATTGAGTATAATTAATGTGGGACAGATGTTTTTCGAAGCAACCGGGATAAAGCGAGCAGTCCATGATTGAATTTTTTCAACTTCTATGTATGAATAGTAGTAGCAAGGGTCACGAACAAATCTAGACATCTAAATGTCGTATTATTTAGAGTCGCTTTTGAACACACGCTGATATGGGCAGTGACATATAAAAGCGCGTTTGCGCAAGCTTCCAAACGAGAAGCGCGACGATCATTCAAGTAAGTGGGTGTCGTACTGATTAAATATGTTCTTTATAGAATTACCAAAACTGTGGTTAAAAATTGTGTATAAACCTTTCCGTATAAATTTAGAAAAAAAAAGACGCATCATATATTTGTAATCGTTCTTCAGTCGAATAACACTCATCAATACTAAAATAATTAAAAACAATGGGTATTCGCATTACTTAAGGACTAGCTTGCACAACATGCTCTTTCGTATAGGCTCAAGAGGGTATTGGCTGATGTAATACATATTACCAAACTTATATCATTGAATTCACTTGACGTGGTTTTATGCCCCTTGTCATAGTCGGCTAATGTTAAACATCACTTAGGCAATTGCGGATAATAAGCCAAGACAATTTCACATCATCCTAGAGGTTAGATAGTTTTCCACGTTTCATGCTTTCTAAACACGTATTTAAGTGGCACTGTTTGACGCCGAGGTTTCCAACTGTGCCCCCTAAATCAAGCAATTAAAATGTTCAGCCCCAGAGACACAAAATACCCAACTCTTCCGCTCACAATTAAGTGCGACTGTTACAGTAATTAGCAAACT
This sequence comes from Microdon myrmicae, assembly GCA_963931805.1. NCBI lineage: Eukaryota > Metazoa > Arthropoda > Insecta > Diptera > Syrphidae > Microdon > Microdon myrmicae. The sequence continues at coordinate 2,915,729 of OZ007497.1, read as the reverse complement.
AAGCAGCGGTTGGCCATTGTGTCATCCAACGGAACTGCACCTAAATGTTAAGCTCACCTTACCACTTGCGAACGCTAATTAGACACACAAATAGATACTCCCACCAAAAGGTGTCCACCGTCAGAGAGGTCATTCAGATAATCGTCAGAAAATGCCGAAATAATTAAAGCGCAGCAATTAGTCGAAAACCAACAGTCGTGCACTCAAAAGTCAATTAGACGAACGAACATAATTGCTGGCGTTTATGTAAACTAAAAGTCAACGCGTCGGTTGGGTCGGTTGATCACTGATCGTAGATAAGATATCACCTCGAAATTGGTCCCTCTTGCTCAAGTCATGAATTATTTTAATCGCATCTATATCAGGCGCCAGAGGTGAGTCCGCAGCGAAGGAGGTCAAATATATATTTTTGGGAAAACAAACGGCTGCCTGATAATGGTGATCATCAGGGAAGACTACAATTGGGTGACTACGTGGGTTAATGATCGCCGATTGCAGGTGTACCTGTATTTGCTTGGATTGAGTTGAAGGTGTGATTCAGAGTGAATTTTATTGCACCTCTATAATTTGTATTTGCGATATGTGTTTTCAGGACCTGCTATTAAACCCTCTATTTTGTTCGATGATTTGAATGCATGATTGGATCCAACTCGTCTGTTGTTTTTCGCTGTTTCATATCTAATCCTCCATATTTACTTCGATTTAAACCCTGATGCAGATCCTCGAAACTTGATCATAAATAATAGGACTTTCCTTTGAACCTGGCACTACGGCACCGTATATTTAGAGCATTTATTAATGCTCAACTAAACTGAATAGATGCACAATCGATACTCGTTTTTAGTGGATCCGTGAAAAACATGGCAGTTGACCATTCATATGAGTTTAACTTGTTTGCGGGCAGGACCCTCATTTTATTTCGCTTAGCACAAGTGGTATAAACATATAAATAGATGTACCAACTAACTTAACCTTAAAGTATCGCAAAAACTGGGGAATGGGAAACTAAACAAAGATGTATAGACAATAGTATAAGTCGCAGGACGGGGAAGGGCGAGGTGTTAAGGATATATTAACAATTAATATTGGTTTTGGGTCACAAAACTTACCCCGGATTTGACTTGAGAGGAGCCTAGACTGATGTGGGCGACTTCTGCTTCTGCTGCAGATGGGAGTGGTATTATTGTTGTTTCACAATGAAAACTCTCCTTTTGTTTTCCTTTTTTTTCATTTACTTATTTCTGTTAATTATAAATTGTTTTTTCTTGTTCAATTTCATAATTTCTTTTTGAACAATTACTCTTCTTTCTATTCACAGATTCTTTTCTAAATTGAACAATTTCTTTTCTTTCTATTTTTCTTTCAATTTCACAATTACAATTTCTTTTCTAACTGGACTTTATAATATTTTGTTCATATTATTTTAATTTCTAACCACTCGCGTTGACTGTTGAAATCACAAGAAGGAAGTCTCGTGTCGTTCCATTCAATATCCTTTTAGGCGATTCTTATTTTGTGGAAACGGAATTAGGGAGAGTATGGCTATGTGCAGTATGTTAGTGATTTTGAAATAGGGGTTTTAATTTATTTTAATTATTTATCTATTAGTCAGGTGACAGAAACAAAAAATATCGTGACAAGATGGAAGCACTACTGTGAAAACCTGCTCAATGTGCGCATGCATCAACCACAAATAAACGCACCAGACGTACATACAGCCCAGCCCCAGATCCCAGAACCCTCTTTCCACGAAGTTGTAGACGCGATAAATCGACTGAAAAACAACAAGGCCCCCGGAATCGATTGCATTGCGGCAGAGCTTGTGAAACATGGAGGGGCAACCGCTCGAAAGATCCACCAACTGGTCAAAACAATATAGGACAAGGAAATCATTCCGGAAGAATGGAAAACCGCAATAGTCACCCCATTTTCAAAAAAGGCGACAGATCTGACTGCGAAAATTACAGAGGAATATCACTGCTCCCAATCACATACAAAATATTAACAAATGTCATACTGGCAAGAATCACACCGCACGCAGAAGAAATATTGGGAGACTACCAATGCGGATTCCGTAGGAACCGGTCAACAAGCGGCCAGATGTTCACAATAAGGCAACTGATGGAAAAGAAGTGGGAATACGGGGAGACGGTTCACCAACTGTTCGTGGACTTCAAAAAAGCCTACGACTCAGTCGCAAGGCAAAGACTCTACCATATTGTGGTTGAGTTGGGGATCCCGAAAAAATATGCCGCCCTCATTCAAATCGCATGAACGAAAATAAAGGGCGAGTTAGAATAGAAAACCACCTCTCAGTACCATTTGAAATCCGGGACGGACTAAAACAAGGGGATGGCCTCTCACCATGCCTTTTAACCTTGTCCTCGAGTATGTTATCAGAAAGGTACAAGACGACAACAAGGCCGGATCATCCCTGAACGGAGTCACACAAGTGCTCGCGTATGCGGATGACATCGCCGTTCTAGGCGATAATCTCGAAACTATAAGTAAAAACTGTGAAATCATCACGCAAGCAGCAGAAGAGGTGGGCTTAGAAATAAACGAAGACCAAACGAAATACATGATTACGAGGGAAGCAGGTGGACCTCAGAGAACACATATAAACGTCAGAAGTAAGATATTTGAAAAAGTTAAAGAATTTAAATATCTGGGAACGATACTGACGACCAGAAACGAAACGTCAAAGGAAATTAACAAAAGACTACATTCCGGCAACGCTAGTTGGCATGCAGCCAGTAAACTATTAAAATCCAAACTACTATCACGTAATATAAAGCTCCGTGTCTATAGAACCATAATCATGCCGATTGCTCTATACGGATGGGAAACATGGGCTCTCACAAAACGGAAAGAGAATAAATTCCGCGTATTCGAGAATAAAGTTTTAAGGGGTATATTTGGCGGTAAATATGACGAGGAGTCAGGACAATGGAGGAAACTTCACAACCACGAATTGCAAGAGCTATATCGCAAACCTACAATAGTGAGAATGATCAAGTCGCGAAGATTTAGATGGGCCGGACACGTAGCGCGAATGGGCGATGATAGGACCGTGCATAGAATTCTTGACGGTAAACTAACGGGGAAGAGACCGACAGGACGGCCGCGACGGAGATGGGAGGACAATGTTAGATTGGACCTCGAGGAGATCGGATCGGATGATCGAACGTGGAAGGAGGGCGCACAGGACAGGGAACAATGGCGGAGCCGAGTCGGTGAGGTCATGAACTTCCGGGTTCCTACAGGCCAGTAAATAATAATAATATATTTATCTATTGCATGTGGGAATATTCTATTGTATTTGTATGTGATGTGTTGAGATTGGTAAAGGATATTCAAGTGCCGACACGAGATTGCAATAGGGAGGGGGGGGGGGGGGGGGTGTTCATTAAATGAACTTAATTATATAACAGAGGGTGGGCCGGACGAAAGGGTGTGAGTATGCATGAGTTATGGTATTGGGTGTCTCTCAATACTGAAACATCCTCAAGAATTAAAACAAGTTTGTAATGCTCCTTTTCTGTAGCTGTCTTTCACTTTTTATTATTTAGATATATTGTACAAACATACTGTTACAAGTTTTTGTTCATAATAAGATATATATTGTGACGCATATAACAATCAGTACTGGAATCTTCGAGAAAGTCCGAAACGAAGTACTAGATTATTTTAGAAAGTACTGGAAAACTGGAATAGAAAAGTCGAGACTATGGAACGGAGGGAAACGAAACGTCAAATCAGAATGAAGAAACGGTATAAATACGTCGCACACAGATCATGGAGACAAGTAATAGGTAAAAAGTGAAGCAAGCGATTGCTAAGGAGTAAGAAGTAAAATACGCGATAAGTACGGAAGCGATAAGTGAACAAATCGTTGTTACGGTAAAAAGTAACGGTTGTTATTAACGGACAAATAAAGTGTCACATTAATTCAAAATCGATTTAACGGCTCTTATTTATTAAAAATAATTAATCCAGCGAACCCTAAGCTCGCTACAATATTATGCAAATTTGCTGTCACAGGTTTTTGTTCATGTCACTCTTATTATGTATATATATGTTACAAACTTTTTGTTACAGGCTCTTGTTCATGTCACTCCTAATACATATATATTATACAATCTTTTAGTTACAGATTTTTGTCCACGTTACTCTTATATGTATTAGTTTTAGTTACAGATTTTTGTCCAGGTTACTCTTATTATATATATTATACAAAATTTTAGTTATAAATTTTTGTTCACGTCACTCTTATTATATATATATAGATATATATATATATATATATATATATATATATATATATATTATACAAACTTTTAGTTACAGATTTTCAGTTCACAACACTCTTATTATATACGACATATATTATACAAACTTTTAGTTAGGGGTTTTTCTCTCTAAAATAAACATCCACTAAACTTTCTCGAAACCGATTCACTTTATCTTCTACTTTATCTTTTAACTTCTTGCGGACAGGACAAACTACCGATCACCTTCAAAACTCATTGATTCCCTATCTCCAACAACGGACTTTCTTTTCGGACACCACCGGTCCACCCTTCCAATTATCGACTCCTAATCAGACTGCCTCCAATTTTTCTTTTACCCCTTCTTGTTACCTTGGGGTCAACACGTCCCGAAAACGACAATGTAAATTCGCTCCCCATCGACCTACTTCCTGATTAGGAATTTCAATCTGCAATTGCGTTGAAATGCGACGTCAGCCGATATACCTCCATCGGTTTGCGTCCCAGTTCAACTTCCGCGATTGCAAAGTGACCCAATAAATTTTGATGTGCAATTACACAATTTCTATTTCAACGGTTGTGGCGAAATGTGGGGCAATTAATTGCATTATCGCTCTGGGGATCATATGTGTGTATACAGGGAACGGGTTGGGGTCAGGACGAGTAAGAGAGAAGACGACGTTTGAGAGGGGGAGAGAAAAGAAGGTGTGGTAACAGTTTGCCCACCGCAGCATTGGCGAAAGGGGTTCATTAGAGCCGTAAGTAAGATGGGTGGGCAAATAGAAGAGACGAGGGTTTCGCAGGTTTTGGGGGTTAGGGTAAAATGTGATGGAGGAGAGCATATCTGGGCAGTTGATTGAATCTAAGAGAAGACGGTTGATGAAGAGGACCTCGGCATGAATTCTGCGCTCTACAAGTGTGTTAAGGTTAATTAAAAGGCGACGGAATTGTATGGGTGTAGAATCAGAAGATTTTCCCAATTCAATCCTTGGAGAACAAAACGCGAAAAACTCCGTTACACGCTTTCGATCCTACGAATGCGCGTCGAGTAGTGAGGTGACTAGACCTGACTAGCATATTCAAAAAGGGGACGGACAAAGAATGTGTAGAGCGACCGGGAAACGTAGGGATTAGGGTATCCTTTCCACCAGCGTTTCACAAAACCAAGGGCAGAGTTGCCTTTGAGGATAATGTGATCAATATATGGGATGAAGTTAAGCTATCTATCACATAAGATACCAAGGTCACGCATCAATTGTAGAGGTGACATCTGTTGGTTGAGTAAGGAATAGGAATGTAGTGGGGAAGCAGGGAATTTACGGGAGAAGATGATTGAATGGCATTTAGCAATATGTATTTATATATGTTGTTTGGTATCAAGTTGAAAAGCTGTCGAAATCCATTTAGAGAAGCGAGGAGTGGAGAGAAGAGCGGATCGTGTTGAAGAGTTTAGTGTCGTCCGCATATAGAGAGATGGAGGAGTGCTTTATACTGGAGTCTATATCGTTTATAGTAAGAATAAATAGGACGGATCCAAGATGCCTGCACTGGGGAACCCGTGACGTGGGAAGAAAAGGATAGGAGAGGGTGTATCTAAATCTGAAACGGTAGGCTCGATCGGTAAGATAGGAAGAAATCTACTAAATGATTAGGGGTTCGAAACCAAGGGAGGACGGCTTAAAGAGAACGACATTGTGGGAGATTTTGTCGAAAGTCTTGCTGAAATCGGTTGTGATTATATCGGCTTCGTTGCCATTCTCTAAGACGCGGAGAGTGTGAGATGAAAACTCAACTAGACAACCAGGTGGGCAACCTACCCGCAAGGAAAACATGCTGGTTAGGTGTGATGATGGATTTGCAGCGGAAACAGAACTCGTTGTAAAGGATGCCTTCGAAGAGTTTTGGAATATGTGGCATGTAGTTACTAATATCGTTTTTAGGTACCTTTTATGTATGGGGGTGACAAAAGGAGATTTTCAAATACTTGGGAATACACCTTGTGTAAGAGATAGATTGAAGATCTTTGAGAGCGGGAGAGAAAGAGAAGAGGAACCATTTTTTTAAAAGGACAGTCGGAAGTTCATCGTGTTTAAGTAAGTTTAATTTTTTTTCAACTAGGTGATACTGAATTAGTTGTGCGATGAAGGGCCAAGGGAGAATTTGAGCAGCTCTTTAAAATAAAACGGGTTAGGTTCAATAGAGTTATCGGTGAAGGATTTTTCAAAGTAAGAAGCGAAAAGATTGGCATAGTAGTTGACGGATCGATTGAAGTGATCGTGTCATAGGAAAGGGAGTTGGGATAGGCGTCAGATTTACGTTTATAATTAATAACGTTTTGTGGTTTTGTGAGATAATTGTAGTAGAAGGAGTTGTAAGGCTCAGTGAATTAATAAAAGGATTCGAGATAGTAGTCCAGGGAAAAACGCGTTCTTATGAAGATGTTCTACACATTATTTCTCTTCTTCCGAAGTGTGCGGAATTTGCGGTTGTACCATAGAGGCCATGAAACCTATATCCTATGTCGAGAATAAGGGACATATCCGGAAACAGCATTGTACATTTCCTTATAGAAAGTACCAAAGTATGACCCTTAACTGAACATATATACAGGTGTTACCAATAACACTGATAAAAGTAAAAATATTTATGTTTTAACTAGAAGCAAAGATGGCTAAAAACCGGATGAGGCCAACTAATCGAGACAGGGGAAGATGAGTTGCTGCCGATGAATAAAACCTTAAGATAATATGTCTTATATCGAAAATTAAATCCACTCTAAGCAGTATCACACTTCTCTTGATTTTACTAGTTACCCTATACCGCACTACAGCGTGCTCAAACGTCCTGATGTGTTTTTTTCAGTCAGCATAACTGACCAACCAGTTCACATAAAGTGAATTACCCCATGTTATTGAGGGGCACCTACAAAAACGCATAAGCTGGCCATGAATTCTGGTCAGAGTTCAAGCACCCACAACTAAAAAAAACTCGACAATGGTACAAATAATAAATACATTTCTTGGGACTAAAATATGTTCCTTACGAACGTGATATACGCATTCCAAAGTAATCAACAGGAACCAGGGAGCACCCACAAATCGTATACAATCATAAAAAATTTTACACATAAGATGCTTGTAAAGGATATTTAAGTTAAATACAAAGATAGTGGGTTCTGATTGCAATGACCCATAAATCGAGAGTAAAAAAGATATTCAAATTACACGGTCGAAGATAAAAAGGCTCAGTTCAAACCGTTGACCGAACCACTTGTATGTTATACAACACAACAATAGATTCCTGTGTTAATAGTTCACTATTTTGTGCAAAGTTCGCTATTTTGCCTTTGATTGTAGGGTTATGAATGTTTAAAAATTCAGAATGTGAACTCAGGAATATTGATTTTATAAATTATATAATAATATGTAAAACTTAAAAATTTAAATGCGGCACAGCATCAAGCCGCCATACAATTTTTTTTTTTTTGGAATCCTTCAGCATTTTGTATTTTTATCTCATCAATGATGGAAATACGTCCTTCTTTCATAGTTTTATCAGTTTCAGGAATAAAAACAATTCACGGGGCCATGACTGGCGAGTACGGTGGCAAGACAAATTAAGGGATTTGTATTTTTTATCGATATGTTGTGTATATAATAATAATATAAGGGAAAATGAAAAATCGCCGAGCATATGAGAACACGTATAACATTTCAGTTGTCAAAAATAAACGAAACTTTTAAAATGGATGCAAATTTCAATATACGTCAAGAATATGTGTACTGTCAATAAATTCAAAGAACTTCTTCGAGCAGTGTTCAGTCGCAATTGTGCCAACAGGTCCTAGAAAAAAATGATGCCTCAGATGCATAGGTCATTTACAACTGATGGACATAAAGTTGATCACTGTCACCTTGACTGCAATTCGCCAAATACGAGTCATCTGTAGAATTGGTGGTAAAGCTTTAGGTCCACCTGACTATTGAGTAAGTAAACCAACTATCATCGAGTAGTCTCAACATCGGGCTGAGTTTTAAATTTGGAAAACCATATATTTCTAAGTATCAGCTGACCTCTAGTAGTTATTAATTCACGTCAAAGGATCAGGCTGAACCTTGAAAAGTGTCCTCAAGTGCATTCTTAGATCCAGAATATTTATTAAGATTCTGGTCACATGGCGCTCGCAATTAATTATATTCCATTGGCACTCCGACGCCTATACGTTAATCAAACCCATTCACTGCCATTAAGTATTAACAAGCAGTTCACTCGTAACTCTGTCAATTTTTCTGTAATCAAATTTATCTTCAACCCATCACGCAGTGAGCTCATTAATTCTCTCTCCGTCCTGATCGCATAGTCTCCAATATCAGATTTAACGTACGCACACGAACGCCCAGATCTTATGACGGCCATGTCTCCTGATGCATATCCATCAAATTATTCTCAAAAATCGTAATAATATCACACTCATGCCTTGAGTATGTATTTTCTTTTTTTAATCAGACAGAAACAAAGAGGTTCCTGCCAACCGCCATTCTGATTGATCCCGAGGGTCGTTGTGTCTGTGGAAAAGGGATTTGCCTACCGTACAAGTCAACCAAACACGATGTACCTCATAAATAATTTCAATTTTTCGAAACGAGTAAAAACTGCCAAACAAAACCAAAAACGAAGACAGAAAAGTAAAAGAGAAACCCCTATGGAGGGGGGAAAATCGCTTTCCTCCGATAAGCGGAAGGTGGCACCTCCACAGGGCAGTCGCGACTGGTAAAAGATACAAAATTCCGATCAAACTCTGACAGGACAGATAAAATATTGGCATACGGTTGCGGCTGTTGTGTAGTGGTGATGATGTTATTGCGAATGTTGCAGAGGTGTCCTGGTTGTTGGATGCTGCAAAAGGCTCCGGTCAGCAATGGTGATTTCACTCTTTTTCTCAGCGAAAGGTTTACGCTAGGAGGTAGGAACTAGGAGCGGCACTTGAGACCAACGTGTTGTCTGTAATCGGGAAACATTTCATAGTTAAAAACCTCGATATCTGGGAATTACAGAATTAATTGAATAAGGATATAGAGGCGGAAACGAGGGTGATATGTGGTCACTTGATACGACGTATTGTAGTAATTATTATAACATCTTTCTCAAGACAACGTAAATAACACGAACATACTTAAAACTGAACGGCTATTTGGCTTTATATATTAATTTATTGACTCCTTCGATCCGAACCGCGAAAATAAGAAATGAAATAATTATGTGAAACCACATTTTTAACAACAAATTAAATAGAAATTATCAACTAAACTTTTCTAATTTTTGGCATATGAGTATTTATTCAGCATTAAGAATCATTGAAACCCAACAGGTAACTATTTTCTAGTAAAAGTAATCAATAATCATCAACACCACTACTTTTAGATAAGTCTTAAGAAAAGCGAACACTGACTTTCGGAGTCATTGGTTAAAAACTTCATTTTTGATTTCACCCTGACCTGTCACTAATGCAAAAATCAAATCCAGTTTACTTTGTTTTTCTAATCTTGTGTAAATATAGCATGTAGGGTTTTCTCCCCAAGCAGAGGATTATCAACACAAGTTTCTCTCCACTCGTTTCCCCCATCAAACGCTATAAAAATAACGTAAAGTCGTTTTTAAAAACTAAAGCCAGAGCCAAACCAACCTGTACTCCGCATATTGCGAATAGTTTCAGGTGGTTAAAAACTTTCCCACACCATTAAACTTTGCTGTATTTGAGCAAACAAACTCTAATAGTAATAACTGACATGTTCCTCCTCCATCTTGATTATAAAGTTGGTTTAGGGCAATTTCAACAGACTATTGTACTGAAGCTCCTCAATAGTATACTGGTTAGTATACCCGCCTGTCATGCGGGAGACATTTATTATATGTTTTGTTTGTTCGATTTTCAGTTTCTTTGTTTTGACTGCCTTGTCTTTTTATTTATTTTTTTATTTTGGTCGACTATATCAAATAATATATATTCATTTGGCTTTGACTGTTTTATCGATGGCATTTATTTATAAATACTCTTTGTGTTTTAAACGCTCCCGGACTCACAAAAACAACTTTTTAATTTCATTCAATAAGCGAATTGCAAACACGCCCGACCTCGGTTAGTGTGTCCCTCATACTGCCCGAGTTAAATGCATTTTTAACATCTAGTGTCGCCACCGCGCAATATTTTTTTGTACCACCTAGCCATCGTGCTCCAGCTATCGCATTGCGAGCGATGTCACACACCAAAGATAGTGCCTTACCGGTTGATCTAACTTTCCGGAATCTGTACTGCCATTCAGACAGCCCCGATGTCCCCTCAGTGAGTTGTTCCAAGCGAGTGGCAATTACTCGCTCAAGCAGTTTTCCTGTCGTGTCCGACATGCACAACGGGCGATAAGACGACGGCGCCTCTGGATTCTTGACTCCTTTTGGTATAAGCACAAGCCGCTGTTTTTTCCATTGTTTGGGAAATTGTCCTGTTTGAAGGCAGGTTGTGAAGAGACTGCTGAAGACTTTTTTTGTTAAAGCAGTCTTCGCTACAGAGTTAGGAACACCATATAGTCCCAGGGTCTTGTTTTTTTAACAACCCTTGCAGCCAAGGGCACCTCTTCGGTGGTCACGGGAGGTATCTCTCCTTCAGTGATACTCCACTCTTCTTGCACTCTTAACACCCCGTCACGCTGGGGGAAGAGGACAGCAACGATTCTGGCGATGTCACTTTTACCTTTTTGCATTTGACTACTGTTGTTGTGTAGTCCCATGGTTTGTTATTTAATTCATCCCTTAAGGGACAGAACGCGTCATATTTACTTTTGCGGACCACATTTCTCAACTCCTTCCGTTTGTTGACGAATTCCGCATGCAACTGTGGGTATGTGTTACGGTTTCTTGCTCTTTATTGCAAGCGTCGTAACCTGTTGCACTTCGATCGCATATGGGAGATTTCTGAGTTCCACCAATACACTGGTCTGTTACCCACTGCTGCTTGTATTTGTCGTGGTATAGAAGCATCACATGCGGTAGTTAGCCACTTCATGACTTTTCCAGCCTGCCTTCGCATCGGCCTCTGCGTCAAACTGTCCGATTTGGTCTTCTAATATAATCGAGCAGTTCAGCATCGAGGTCCTTCTGTTTCCACCCTTTTTTCTGGGCTTTCTTCGCCAATTTAACAGTGATCGATCCCGTGTGGAAATATTTCGTACATCACGGCTTGATGGTCACTATGGGTGTGGGTGTCCAAAACTCGTCACTCCATACTTCTTCCCAACATGGAGCTGGTAAATGCGATGCCGATTTTGGACCGGCCTCTCTCGTTTATGAAGGTGTCATCAACACCATCATTAAGTAACACCACATCTAGGACTGCAAAGGCTTCAAGTACTGTATGCCTCTACTGTTGATCCTTGTGCTTCCCCATTCTACTGCCCAAGCGTTGAAATCTCCACAAACTATAAGGGGGCTCTTATCTCTAGCTTCTTGTGTTATCCTGTCCAAAAATATTATATTCACATAGCCTGTGTGCGTCAAACTTTAGATCCACTTTCGCTAACGCTCAACGTCACCTCATATCACCTCTTTACCAAAGGCTGACACAGATGTCTAAAAATATTGACAGCGTTACAGAGCTTTATGAAATTGTACGACGATCTTACATCCATAAGCAACGCGAATGTCTAGAAGTAGGTCTGTGGGGAGTTTCGTCTTATTACGTGTGCTGTTGTGGTGATGGTATATTATGTCCTGCGCTGGGTGCCACAGAGACACAGATTCCTTACAACTGTCACACGTAGTTGGAGCGAAACGACACCCCATCTAACTGTCGTCCCGTCGTAGTGTCGCTGGTTCTCACTGTAGAAATAAAAAAGGCTTGACTCACTCTTTGTCACAATTTTATTTAGATATAGTAAAGGTTCCGTTTCAAGATAATTACACTTATACTATATACATTAAAAGTGAGGGTCGCAACTAATACAGTTTGACTTTGGTACTAATAAACATTAGAATACTAAATAATACAGTTTGTTTCAATACACTTAAAGTACAAATTATAAGTCCAATTGGCAAATTAAAAATTCCACTTTGGAACGACACTGCTTATTCTATGAGTTAAACGTTGAAGCACTAAGTTGTACAGGTTGGTTTATATACACGTAAAATACAAATCAAAAGTCAAGTTGGCAAATTAAAATTCCACTTTGGAATGACATAGCTTATTGGTTCAATCTTGCCACTTGTTCAAAATTGGGACGCAACGAAACTCGATTCCCGCTCCAGGCACCGATTTACAGCTTGGAATTTAGACTTTACAACGCGAAGCTCTCTGCCTTCAATTATTGTTTTGCGCACTCTCCAACGGTTGGCACTCGACTGCTTATTTAACGTGGAGGACTCGACCTGCCTCCACGGAATCAGTGTTACGATTGGTGATTGTCACGAAAACGACAGAATAACAAATTTTATTCATCGCTTCAGTGACCGACAAGGGATGATTTCCTACGCATTTGGTTCCAGCGCAAAGGGCGCGAAACGTAAACGATGTTTGCCTCTGTTGCTCATTGTGTGTGTGTCCACAAGTATGCGGACCGTGGATCGACCAAATCCGCAAGGGGAACATTAGATGGCATGGTTGCAGCTGGTGCAACTATCCCGAAGTAGATATTTATGTGTTTACACGATCAGCAACTGCGTACAATTATGCTGATCGGGCACATCTTGGCGGCATCTCCAAGTAGTCGAATTCCGCTGGAAAAATTTCCATTTAGGAGAACTCGACTTCCTTGGGCGGTCAGCCGTATGCCATTATGTATTTCTCGATCGGTTGACCGACTGAAGTTGGCATTGGTAAAGCTAAAGGAAAAGAAGAAATATCTCCTGCACGTGTGCGGCAGACTCATTAGGAGATACTTCATCGGTATGGTTTGGGTAATGTTGGTTGCTTACTGGTGCAACCAAATTGCTTATAAGGAACATGTCTGTTTGGTGCTGAGGGATTTTGCATCAGCGAATATTATGGACTTACAGCATTTCAGGTATTTGTAGTGCAAACTATGGAAAGGTAAGTACATGCTTTCCAGGGTCTATGTGCTTTAGGAAACTGTTTCCTCAACATATGTTGTAAGGTAAGTAGTGGCGTTCAATGGAACTGCCACAATACTTGTTTTATAGCGTTTTTGGAAGCTCTAGGTTGGAAGTTTTCGAATGGTTAATGGGAAGGTGGGCAGTGGCGTTCAAAGGAACCGCCACAGGTCATGTGAGAAAGATTCACATTGACGAAGAAGTGTTTATATTGGTCTTTTAATTAATATGTCTTCTATGTTAATTGTGGCCGGTTGAGAGGAGTGGCAAATAATTTCATGGCTAATATTGTGCAAAATATAAAGTTGCATTCTAGGTGTGCAGGTGATTTTAAAGTTAATAGCTATGTGCTGAATAGAGTTTTGAAATTACATACAGGTTTCAGTCGCCTACTTAAGATAAATATTTAATTCAATATTCCCATGAAGCTATTAAGATATGGAACAGCTGTACCACAGCGAAAGCTGGGATGCATAAAGCATTGTCAGAAGGCTAAAAATTTATTATTTCGTGTCTCATATAAAAAAAAACAAGATATCACGATGTGTAGTAATTATCGTGCTATAATGTTTTGGATACAATAACTTTAAGGTTACTTTCCGCTATTCAGACATCGAAGAGACTCATATTGAAGCATGGAAAGATGTAACATTACTAATGGGGAATCATCAGCATTCAACTGTTGATCAAATCTTTAACCTTCGAATTACCAATGGGAACTGCCTGGAGTTTCGAAGTTTCAAATAATTATGTCGTATTTTTCTAAAACACCCACGACAAATCCATTATACTAAATAAATCTCAAATGAATATTTCGAAGGCAGAAGCATATTGACATAAAACTATGACATAGATAATTTGGAGCGACTACGCAAGAGGGTTAAGACTAATGGGATAAATCAAGAAATGATAAGCGCAACGATAATCAAACGTGTGAACGCATTTAACGGATTCTGAGAGAAATTTCTCTAAGGACGGATGTCAAACTCTGAATCCTCTTTAACTTGAGGCGAAGTACAACATTGTATAAATCCCTTCAAGTAATATGCTAAGCAATTGTCATCGACGAACTTAGGGAGAGGTACAAAAACTTTTCATTCAATTAGAGTAACTGGCCTGAATACTGGCGGTGCATAGTACTAAAAGCAAACTAAATTCATGTCAGTCAGAGAATAAATATATGTCCCACCTCAAGAGGATCATACATTTTAAGTAAGGGATACCTTCATCTGGTTTTGATCACTCACAATATAAATTCAGAGATATGATCACGGTTGCTCATAGTTTCGCCCTCAAGATTTTCCCAATTCCAATTATTATTCGATAATCTGCAAACTCATATTTACTTTAGTGCCACACGTATCCATTTTTGAAACCAAAATTTAAGTTCGCAATTCATCGTGTTCGACTCTCTTTAGAGAGAGCACACATTGGGGAGACGCTAGTACGTAGTTAGTGCTGTAAAAAACATAAGTTCGTTGGGATTCAGAGAGTAGGACACCTCACTCGTGTTCTTGATCTCTTGAACAGCTCCAGAAATCCATAGCGTAATAGCGCAATTAAAAGTCGATAGGTGAATTCATACAATGCTATCCTTGTTTTGAATTTCCTCGCTTGGATTGCATTCTCACTCAACCTAGCAGATAAGATCGTAAATAATATTCTGTAATAGAATGCCATCATTACATCATTGTCGCGCCGACTCGATCCTAGTCTACCAGGACCCAGAGATAAGAATAAAAAAAGGACACAATTCACACATTAAAAAATTACCTTATTAGCACTCGGCTTGAGTACTTTTTTTGAAATCCAGAGACTAACAGTTCAAACAAATACAAATAATGTATCGGTACATTGTAATCGCATCGCCGAAATTCATTCATTCATCGGACGTGACCCTTCCAGCCACATACGCAATGACGCGGGTGCATGTGAATTTCGATCATTAGCGTCCTGAATATGAATAAGTGAAGTGAAATTATGAAATAGACTATTAGCGTTGGGTATAGCAACTTAGAGTGGAAATTGCGAGTTATTGATATCCAATGTGGTGAATAAAGAAAAAAGTGTCCGTAGATTGTTTAATACGTTTTGGAATAAAATAACATTTCTTTTCTATTCGTTCACTTTGATTGTATCATATAATTAAGAATGATAAAAAAAAAACAGCCGCTTATTGAAACGTACGAAAAAACAATTTGGCATTGTTCAATTTGTTAAATGGAAACCCGATAACATTAAACGTTTTGCACGATGTATACCTTGCGATAATTTTTTTTTAACCAATTATCATAAAATATTAAGTTGAAAAGTTGCCAATTTGTTTCTGTTTTTTGAAACTCAAATTATCAACTCGCACGACCCGTTTTGAGTCGATTGATAACATAGAGAAAGCGCTAAGAGAACTAAAGGACATTCCAGGATATGCTTATAATATATAATTTATAAAAAAGATATGGCCAATTACCCATCATTGAAGAATCGTATCTCTTCAAATGGAACATATTCTGAAGGAGACATCTATTTTAATTAATTTTTGTGTGCCTTTTATCGAGATCCTCCCGGTTATGTTTTGACTGAATATATTTGTGGTGAATGCCATGAGGAAGACCATACATCTATTGGCCAGATGGCCTTAACCAGGACGACTATTGAGTTCGAGATCAAGACCTAGTCAAGTGGAATGATGAGAACGCAGTTAGAGAATCGAATAAGTCTCACAAACAACATTTGAATCAATTGCATAATATTCACGACTTCCAATTTTTTTATAATATCTCTGATTTCCA
Organism: Microdon myrmicae; assembly: GCA_963931805.1. Classification (NCBI taxonomy): domain Eukaryota; kingdom Metazoa; phylum Arthropoda; class Insecta; order Diptera; family Syrphidae; genus Microdon; species Microdon myrmicae. Next base: position 2,899,573 of record OZ007497.1, on the reverse strand, counting down.
AAGCACCTTCTCGACTAGTTTACTATTGTTATTCACTTGATTTGAAGAAATATCAATCTTCGTGGTTTTAAATTTTTCAACTCTTCCATTGTTGTATCAATTTTAACTGCTTCACACATTTCATTTGTTAATATTCTTCGCTGGCTTCTTAACATTTCCTTTAGTCCCCGTTCGTCCCTCGTGTTATCCCTTAACTTCAAGAATTTTTCATTTATGATATAATCTGTCCGTTAGATCAAAATGAGGCACCACAATGCCGCTCCAATCCAAATACTCAATGAAAAACTACAATTTGTAGACATCAATCCTTAATCAAACTACGACAACCGTGGAGCAGGAAGTCGTCACAGACTACACAACCAAAAGTGCACGTGAAATGCGTGAACAACAAACGATGCAATGTCACGCCATTTCCAACTGAACACTACACCGCCAGAAGACGGATGACCATGGCGACATGGTATGTAATCGGATTCCGTAACTGTGCTTTGTTTTTAATTAAAACGGACGGAGCCGAGTGCCTCCATGTGTGTCTGCCAAGAAGGATGTGCGCAAGATGCAGGTATACCAGAACAAATCCGGATTACTAGACAGAGCACATACAAGGAGAATCTAAACAACTGTAAAATGCTGCACTGACAGGATGAGCATTCAGAGCACCAACGAAGGATGCGAATGGTTCGAACAAGTGCAACAAGATGTATGGCTGTTCGTTATGGGAGTGAGAATCCTTCGGCAAACGATGCGTGAACTGGTTTCACCGGAGTACGGGCTCCCACAGGAACAAGAAAACATTTTTCATGGATATTACAAGTGGAAAACCGAGAGAAACGCGCAACAAGGGGTAAAGATACATAGCCCCACTTCACCACGACTCATTCCCACCCACTTCGGATATCAACTCCAATAACATCTTCATGGATGGCTCCAAGTTGCTGCCACCTCTTTCGCGCACCTCTAATTACGTGGGCCCACGCTCATTGTCGTACCCGTAACACCAAATGCCAATCAAAACTCCGAACAATATACCAACCCCAACGACCGGAGGAGAAGATGAGACAAGTTACAGCATTTTCAAAGCGGGCTTTGCTGCCAGTGCCTCGAAGCCACTTCAACGACTGGGCGGGCACCGCGACTTGGTAGCCGCGACAGACTCTCAATGCCGAAACCGGTTCATATTTGGACTTACCGTGAAACCAAGATGAAGTTTGGGGGCATAACCAACCAAAGCCGTTGTTGAGCTTACGTGGTGGAGACGGCAATAAGTCGTGTTTGTGGTGAACTGACTCCGCATTGGTGCGGCACTGGAACTGAGAAAGTGATTGGTGGGTGTTAAAATCCGCTTAAGGAGGCGACGATGGTTTAATGGAACCGAGCGAAAAAAGGGTGTTGCATCTGTTTTTGTGCTCCAATAATGGTTCGGCAAAAGTTAGAGTTCGGATAAAAGGGGATTAATGAGTTCTCTGTCATTCATATGTTAATTATGACTTTGTCGAAAAAGCGAAATGATCGCCTATTTGGAAGGAATGACAGATTGGGCCTTTTAAGGGAGTGATCAATTACAGACAATCTGACAGGAGCAAGGCAGACAAAACAAGTCAACGTAGGAGAATCAACTCATCATATAACTTAATTCGTAATTAAAGTGATGTTTGCTTGTCCTGTAAATGTGAATACCTGCATTTCAAATTCAGCATTTAATTCGTATGCGATTAAGAACAATAAGTTAAGGTAGGAAAATAAAAACTATAATGTCAAACTTGCGTTTTTAGCACACCACTTTTTAGTGAATTATATCGTGAAACATTTTTATAGAGTGATTAAGGAAGTACGGTTGCCCGGGATCTGTATTTTACAATTGCATGTGCACTCTAAAGCCAGAGTTCATTACAACAGAAAAGTCAAAGAACGATGTACGGGGCAAGGATGTTTCTTGGACAAAATATTTCTATACGAAACGCGTTTTTAGATGCCCTTAAATGTCATAGCTAGTTGCAAACAGACTAAGAGGAAGGGAGGATAGAAAAGAAAGTCTCGATGTCCATTGACGAATATTATCATATAATGCCACCGAAACACATTCATTCCCAGTGGACAACCGTACGTCTGAAATTCATTTTTAGTATGAACTGATTCGCACTCTTTGTTGTCGGGTATTGCGGGGAGAAATATGTATTCACCAGTTCAATTGAGATATATACGCGATAGTAACTATAGAAAAGGGAGAGGCAGGATACATTGGATCTGTTTTAATGATGGTATTGAATGACTTGTGCATGGGTGCCTAATGCCTTTTTGCATCGTGTGTGTTTTAATGCTCGTTTTTGCATCCTGTTTAGAGGCCCACTACATTTAAGACCGGTTTTATACTTTTCAACGATTATACAGTTTGTATATTGTGACCAGGTTGAATAAGATGAAATTTACTTGCATCATCTATGCCATTGATTTGACTTTGCAGATTTAAACATAGTATGCGGTCGTTTCAATAAGAATTGAATTAATTTGAGTGTCAGGGTTTGATAGTGATTGGTTGCGTTTTCAGTTTCGCCCGTTTATTGTCTATATGTCTACTCAGATATATAATGACCTTTAAACATTCAATCCGAAATTCAATGAGTTGAGTTGAGAATCATTATAATCATCGTCATATCGAAGACACGTGGTGGACCGTTGCATCTTGTATGTTTGAAATCCACAGTATTTGTTCATGAAATTCGCTTCATATGAGCGTCGCAAGCCCTCAGTTCCCATCAATTTTGTATCTGTTTCCCAACTCGCTCGTACTGTGTTCTGACATTTAAGGGCACTTCAAAACCCCCTTTAGTGCGCGCGTTAGTGTAAAAAACAAAAAAAAAACGGCATGTAATGTTCGTTTACTAAAACTAAAACTTTACTAAAAAGGGCAACTCTTTAGAACCGCCTTGCAACACGGGTAATTTCCAAACGTCCCAATCTGCAAATATTAAATAACAATACCGACAATTACCTAAGCACAGCCTGATCTCAGGGCTATAGAACCATCTCTCCTGAGAGGAGTATGAACAAAAACAAAAACCGTCAGTCATTTTCTGGTATAAAATTCAATTAAAGTAGATCAGTATCGAAGCTCACCTGTTATCTTGGCCGATTTTCAACTTCACAATCGTTTTTATTATGAGTTACAGTGGGAATGATCTTCGTCTTTAGATTTCACTTCCAAATAAAATTAAATGCCATTTACTTCATACCCTAACTTCCTTAGTAACAGTGATGGTCAAGATGAGAACTTCGATGAGCGTGATGACCACCATGTTTATATGTTGGATCGGAAGCTCTCGCGCTTTCTTATACGAGGGTGAATTAAATATAAACGGTAATTTTACTTTTTTGCTTAGCAACAAGTTGCGAGCTAGATAATATTGTGCGTAGCTGTTGTTTGATTTATGAAGAGTAGGGGAATCGGCTTGGTCACGGGTGTGCTCGACTTTGTAGTCCGTACAGCCATGAGCAAGCAAGAGGTACACAGGTATGTTGCGCAGCGGATTATTATACAATTTTTAACAAATGAAGGCGTTAAACCCTCGGAAATTGTTTCTCGATTGAAGGCACAGTTTGGTGATGATATACCGTCTCAGAATCTTGTGTATATATGGGACAGATAATTTAAAAATGGGCGAGAACGAATGGAAAACGAAAGTCATAATCGAGGCCCAAGCACAAGTCGTACAGATGACAACATCCGTGCTGTTCGAGATCTTAGTGAAAGTGATGGATTGAACGTGAATACCGACTTCTAATGACTTTTCTCCAACAGTTATGCGGCGAACTCGTACTTACTGACGTATCTGCTTACTTGCTTACTTATTTCTTTAGGGCAGGGATATATCTTTAAATTTTTACGTTAAAGTCATCATGTGGTTTCATCAGATATGGAAAAATGTCTGGAATGTAAATTCCCATTACATCATCTATTTATAGACTTTAAGGCCCCCTACGACTACATAGCCAGAATAGAACTATAAAATGCCATGAGAGAGTTCGACATTCCAAATAAATTGATACGACTTTGTAAGTTGACCATGACCAACGTAACTAGTGAAGTGAAAATAGTGGGATTGCTGTCCAAACAAATAAGCATCTTTAAAGCACTCCAACCCTGGCGTTGGAGAAAGCAATCCGTGACTCTGTTCTGGCCAGATACTTGCCTACGCAGATGAAATCGACATCATCAGTAGATTAGCCCTGTGAGTAGGGCGTTAGAATATACTCACAGCAAGGCCGGCTTGTCGTAAGAGGCGACTAAAGACCGAGTGGTAGGCGAGGTCCCAACGCCCTGTGCGCCCGGTGAAATACCACCCCATCAAGCTTTAGGCTCCGTGAAATGGTCGGGAGAAATCCCTGGCCATCTTTCGGGGCTTGGCTGATGGACCGTTTCGCGAAAAGCGTGCAACCAGGCCATTGATACCGCGAAGAAAGCTCACAACGACAGGGTGATCAATAAGCTCTTTCGGTGCCCAACTGGTTCGCGCTCCTTCTGGTCAATGGCAGAGGCTGTCAGTGGTAACTTCGCATCCTCCTCATTCTCTCCGTTAGTGACAGACAGCGGGATGTTAGTCACAAACTCAAAGGACAAAGCTCATGTATTCCCGAATTTATTTTCCACGAATTCAAACCTCGATCCCGGCCTTTAGGAGCCACATGTGATCTCGTCGGTACGGTCTTTGATGCGGGATGTGAGATTTCGTCCGCGCACTATTCAGCGCATTCTACGTGAATTCGATTGTAGGAAGGCAACCGGCCCGGACGGAATACCAGCAATAGTCCTTAAGAACTGTGCTCCAGAACTATAACCAGTTCTTTCCAGACTCTTCCACTTATCTGATCGGGAGACTCGGCGCTGACGTCGGGACTACAGTCGCTATCACATCGAAGGCGCGTAGCCGACCTCTGTTTGTTTTACAGATATTATCACGGGTACTGTTCTTCGAAAATTCGTGATATTGTTCCACGCAATTCAGTTTATGTGCGCTCCACAAGACAATCCGACGTGGTTCATCTCCCGACGGCGCGAACATCCTTCATCAGACCTCTTTTTCCGTTACAGAGCGGGGAAGCTGTGGAACTCCCTTCCAACGCTAGTGTTCCCGGAGCGTTACAACCTGAAACTGTTCAAAAAGAACTGCAACAGTTATTTGATGGCACCTCGGGACGCCCACTCAGTGCTATAGGTTCGCCTCTCCCGAGAGATTTCTAATAAAAAAAAAATAAAAGATCCGATTCGTCTGTACAGGAGTCTTTCACCCAGATCGAGCAGGCATCACAAAAACTGGGACTAAACATTAATGAGGGTAAAACTAAGTCCATGGTGGCAACTTCTGCGAAGAGAAGACCTAACCTTGATCAAACTATCAGAGTAGTAGAGTACGAATTTTAAGTAGTGCAATCCTTTAACTACTTTGGGTCAATAATAGTAACCGATAACAATATAAAAGAAGAAATACGCGACAAAGCCTACTGTAGTCTATCAAGGCTCTTACAATCCAAAAATGTATCCAGAAAATTCAAGCTACTACTGTACAAGATCATGGTCTTACCAGTACTCACATATGGATCCGAGATCTGGGTGCTTAAAATAAAGGCACTTTGAACTCTTAGCCGCGTTCGAGAGGAAGGTCTTAAGGAGAATTGTTGGCCCCGTTTCTGAGGGAGGAGAATTCCGTATACGTTACAGCCATGGGTTGTACGCGATTTACCTTGAGGCTAATGTTGTAAGAAGAATCAACTTCGGTAGACTCGGTGAGCGGGACACCTAACTCGAATGAGCGATAATTATGGAACGAGACAGCGCGGCAGATCTTGTCTGCGATGGAGGGATGGCCTAGATCGCGACGCCCCGATCCTGAGAGTCCGGTGCCAAACTGGATAACATCGGCTCGAAATCGGGACCGGTGGAGAGACTTGCTAAATAAGGTCAAGACCGGATCCTGGTTGTAGTGCGGATGATGATGATGACATTTTTTTAAGCAAGATGTGATGCAATCATATAGTAGCTTGTATTTATCTCAGCATTATAAAATGAGGGAGCTGTTAAAACAAATGGACGATTCAGACTAGTCTTGTCAACTTACAATAAAACTACACTTATTAGCATGATGGGTTACAACATCATGCAGTGATGACCTAGTATGAGAAGGAAGAATATATATCGTATTCCCTGATATAGCCTGTAATGCTCGATAAAAGAATAATTATAAAGAAAGAGACTTTAAACAAATCGAAAAAAGGATAACCGACATTCCATTTGTAGGATACAAAAGTAGTTGACATTTGTCAAGTTAAACTTGAGTTGATTTGGGGTTTTGGATAGAATTGTTGATTAACATCTTAATACTCTATATAAATAAAAATGAATGAATATACAGTGCTGTGAGAAATTATAGACTCGAACGTATATATTCTTGGAATGAGGAATAAACTTTTATGACTAATTATGTAACAAAATATTGTTAACCGATACCAGCTAAGGGAAAACCCTTTAATGGCCTAATTGCTTTTTTACCAGGAATAGCAATTAATTTTCTGAAAAAACCCCAATTCCGCATGTGAAAAAATATAAACTCAAGACATTTATATTTTAATTTTTTGTATAATAATTTATTTAATATGGAATGCTTTGTTCGTTATTTCTTATAATAGTTAGCTATCTTCGTGGTAGACTGGAAATAAGATTCTTTAAAGTGTTGGCCCGTATATTATTTCATGCTTCAACAATTCTTTCTTTGAGTTGTTCCACGTTTTGAATTTCTGGCTTCTCCTGGTCGTAAGCCGCCCTTGCCACGACCCCCCACATGTTCCCAATGGAATTTATGTCTGGGCTTAAAGCTGGCCACCTTAAAAGTTTAATTCCATGCACTTGAAACCACGCAGTTGTTGTTTGTGTTATATGGAATATGAAATATGACCTGTTGAAATATGACATTATAGCGTTTGAAATAATAGTGAAGAAGAACGTGTGATTCGAACTGACGCTATGACAGTTTGAATCACGAAAAAAATTGAACCTAAGCGTTACCCATCAGGCTACTGGCCGATTTTAGAATTTGATTTTCAAACTCGACTATACTCCACTGATGTGAATTGTTATATTATCGCTATGGTATACGGCTCTGATGAATTTTCTTATTCGATTTTCGTTCGGTGTCCTTCACTATTTTGCTTGTGAATTGTGTGTGTATCTGTTAGAGACGACACAACATCTTCGTCCTCTGTTAGGGATATTAAAGGCAAAGAATGCTCTTCCAAGATTTCTTGGTACTTTTTGGCGCCCATTCTTCCAGAAATTAAAACAATTTCTGTTTTCAGATTTCTACTGAAAGCTGCCCACACCATAACTCCTCCTCCTAAAGGCCTGCGTGATGAATGATTTTCCTTTCTTTTCTGAGATCATGCCACTAGTACTTGAAGCCATGGGGGGCGTCCAGATTAAGGTGAAGATGAAGATCACATGAGACCACATTTCACTGTGTTGGATGTGCGTTTCAACAAATTTAATGCGTCCTTCCTTATGTCGCTGTTTGAGTGGTGGTTTGCACAAGAACTTTCGATACTTCAAGTTGTTTGAGGCTATTGCCCATTTCATAATGAGGCTAGGCCAAATTAAAACGTCGAACCATTTGGGACGAAGAAAGTCCTGTTTTGGAACGTAGAACGGGTCGTTTTACCGTCGGCGAAAATTTTGTTGATCGCTTATTTCTTCGGCAATTTTCAATACCTGCTGTAGAAAGTACATTCCTATACCTTGAGAGCGATTTATTTCATTGGCAGTTTTGTCGCTGCGTCATTCCAATATTTTGTAATTCGACTATTCTTTGTTTTTCAATGTCCGTTAATTGTTTTCCACGTGGCATATTTAGAACTTTGAAAAAATTGACTGCGTAAAACAAAAATCTGTTTATTTTCACTCCAGAATGTCTGCACTGTTTTTAATAACTTTTGTTACACCAAACTATGCCATTATAACTAAGTCTGAGACCAAAAAAGACTTGACTTTATATTTTATAACAGGCGAAATTTGGGGTTTTTTTTAGAAAATTAGATACATTTCCTGGTAAAAAATCAATTAAACCTGTTTGTGTGTTTGTCTGTTTGTCTGTTTGCCTGTTTGCCTGTTTGTCTGTTTGTCTGTTTGTCTGTTTGTCTGTTTGTCTGTTTGTCTGTTTGTCTGTTTGTCTGTTTGTCTGTTTGTCTGTTTGTCTGTTTGTCTGTGTGTCTGTTTGTCTGTTTGTCTATTTGTCTGTTTGTCTGTTTGTCTGTTTGTCTGTTTGTCTGTTTGTCTGTTTGTCTGTTTGTCTGTTTGTCTGTTTGTCTGTTTGTCTGTTTGTCTGTTTGTCTGTTTGTCTGTTTGTCTGTTTGTCTGTTTGTCTGTTTGTCTGTTTGTCTGTTTGTCTGTTTGTCTGTTTGTCTGTTTGTCTGCTTGTCTGTTTGTCTGTTTGTCTGTTTGTCTGTTTGTCTGTTTGTCTGTTTGTCTGTTTGTCCGTTTGTCTGTTTGTCTGTTTGTCTGTTTGTCTGTTTGTCTGTTTGTCTGTTTGTCTGTTTGTCTGTTTGTCTGTTTGCCTGTTTGCCTGTTTGTCTGTTTGTCTGTTTGTCTGTTTGTCTGTTTGTCTGTTTGTCTGTTTGTCTGTTTGTCTGTTTGTCTGTTTGTCTGTTTGTCTATTTGTCTGTTTGTCTGTTTGTCTGTTTGTCTGTTTGTCTGTTTGTCTGTTTGTCTGTTTGTCTGTTTGTCTGTTTGTCTGTTTGTCTGTTTGTCTGTTTGTCTGTTTGTCTATTTGTCTATTTGTCTGTTTGTCTGTTTGTCTGTTTGTCTGTTTGTCTGTTTGTCTGTTTGTCTGTTTGTCTGTTTGTCTGTTTGTCTGTTTGTCTGTTTGTCTGTTTGTCTGTTTGTCTGTTTGTCTGTTTGTCTGTTTGTCTGTCTGTCTGTTTGCCTGTTTGTCTGTTTGTCTGTTTGTCTGTTTGTCTGTTTGTCTGTTTGTCTGTTTGTCTGTTTGTCTGTTTGTCTGTTTGTTATAGCAGAAGTAGAAAATCAAGCTAGATAAGATATTGCGTGATACTGATCTAGAATTTTAGGCAGAGTTGCTCTAGAAATTGCATCACACATCAATTGTGCACGTAGGGTCAACTGCCAATCTTGCTAACGGCAGTTCGGCACATTACTATGTCGTTGGTTATTTGTCCAAATGCCCAGCCTCCCTGCACCGAAGTACAACCACATCACGATATAGGTTCCGTTAAACGGCTGGAAGAAATCCTTGACCATTTTTCAGACATTGGCTGATGTATCCGGTTGAGAATGCACAGCCCCACAAAGTGTTGACTTATTGCTTGGTTTGCCTTTCTGAAAGAAGTTAAAAAAAACCTGTTTTTTTACGAAAGACAACTATTACATAAGTGAGTGGCCGTTAGTGTTTTTTTTTAACAATTGAAAATTTTGGCATTCCAGAACTACTCGTCCTGAGAGGAGATACCACAAATTTCCTTTTGTGTAGCGGAATGAGTTTTGGCATAAGCAGAAGCACATCCCCTTTCAGGATGAATTGGAAAGTTTAGGGGAGCTATGGGATTGCCTCTTAAGACATAAAGAAACCGAAGATCTTAAAAAGATGTATCGGAATTCTAAAGACCACTTTTCTTCCATGCGGTTAGGATGACAATGCCAGTGACTATAATTGTTTGACGTTTTGTAGGTCCATGTAAGTCAAGGGTGTCCTTACCAACATTCAAGTGGGGGTATAATTTTTTATCTGTAGAGAAGTAGTTGTATCGAACTAAAATACTAAAATACTCTAGCTAGCACGACCACCAGGATTTTATGATATTAATACTATACACAACATTGCTTACCACGACATTATAGAAATACGTGTTAAATGTATTCCCAACAACTGAAATCACCTAGAATCATCGATCGAATCTACGTAAGTATAATCGCACACATAATGCACTATTCTTACTAATTACGAATATCCGTGAATCAAAGTTGAATCGTTCGCCCTTAAAAAGCATCGTAAAAGGTCACGTAATTTTGAATAAGAAAAACATCAATGTAAACCAAGCAAATTTCTTAAAAGTACCGACACGGTTCAGGTTAGATGAATTCCTATTTTGAATTAAAAAAAATTATAATATTGAAGCAGAGATATAAAGCAGCAAGACCTGTTATATATTGATATAAGGATTACATATTTTCATTATATGTTAATTAAGAAAAGACATAACAAAAAATATCTATTATACGATTTAAAGTGCTTGTGAAAAGTCAGTAAGTTAATATAATAAAAGAAGTATAATTGTAAATAGGATCTTTAAATTAATTACGTAATAAATATGTAATCTAACCTAAACTAAAATAAAGAAATAATTTAATCAAAAAGGAGATAAAAAGGAAGTAAATATAGAAACAATGTATGATAGGTGACTCAATAGGTTCTTCAAGAAAGTGAGACAAGTGCTTACAATTTATTTTGTGCACACGTTTTGTGTAAAAAAGGCCTTTATCAGGAACGTGAAAACTACGGAAAACTATAAAACAATCATTTTCAGAATGTACAATCATAAGCTAAGAAGAAGAAGGGATTGATGACGGCCGAAGTCTATGTAACAATGAGCAACAGGATGAATAAAGTGTTCCTTCTCAAGCGTGATTAACTGATTCGAACTCAAATGTTATCATTCATATATCATGCCGAATCACATTGACAAGCCTGGGACAAAATTATTACTTAAATCGGGTAGCAATTGTACTATCGGTTCGGGCGCGAAGTCTTACCGTGGGATCCTAAACAAACAAACGGATCTTCACACACGCGTCCGAGTGCAGTGCAAAGTTTTCTGTGCGATCCTATGCAAATAAACGGATCTCCACATACGCGTCGTAGTGCTGTGAAAAGTGCGAGAATATACACGCGAGTGAAGCGCAGTGCGGGAAAACCTTCTACCCTTTTCATCCTTTGCCTGTTTTCCTTTTTTTCGCACCTCTGTTTACGTTCCTCAGGCATCGATACTCGCGATTGATTAATAATCTTTGGAGAGTTTTTTGTGCCTAAGTTGCATAATGTTCATCATGTGACCTGGATTTCAGCACGGCTCTTTTGGGGCACCTACTACAAGGGCATAACACCTGTAGTGGTTGCTTTCGCTTATCTACTTCTGGTCCTGAGTTGATTCCTTTCCCGAGGCGGTATTGGTTTTCTGTGTAGGGCCATTTCAATGGTGCAGAAATTTTGCGTTAATTTGTGTAACATTCGCGGCTTGAGATGCATTTTCTCTTCTGTGTCTGCCCATGTTTCTAACCAGAAACCAACTATCCTTGCAATTAGCGAAACCCAGGTAATTACTAATACAGATATTTCCGATTTTAATCTACCTGGATATAACTTAGTGCCTCTGTTCTTTCCACATCGTGGTATAGCCACATACATACGAAATGATATTGCTTATCAGCTTCTGCCACAATATGGGCTCCGTGCCAACCCAGAATTTAATTTCTCGTGGCTAAAACTTCACGTTCGTAAGCATATCATACATTACTGCTTTCTTTATAGAAGCCCAAACTTGGATAGAAACGCATCCATTAACGAATTTGATGCTCTGGCTGATTCTATCGATAGGATCTTGACCGTATATCCGCACACTGAAATTGTTATTGCGGGTGATTTTAATGTGCATAACTCTCAGTGGCTTCGTCACTCCGGACACATAACACCTGAAGATCAATATGTCCAGCTTTTTGCTGATTCAAATAGTTTAACTCAACTTGTCAATGAGCCAACACCGGTGCCAGACATATATGGTCATTTCGCCAACATACTGGACCTGTTTCTCCCCTCCCACTCAAACAAATATACAATTGAACTTTCTTTGCCCAGCCACTTCAGACCACTGTGTCATGTCCGCTAAATTTCCTCTAACTAGTAACGTTAATGAGAAAGCTCCCAAAAGAATAGTATGGTTCTATGAGAAAGCCAACTGGGAAGGTCTGAACGACTTTTTAGGGAGGCCATTAAGGCTAAAGAGTTGAACTTCCGGTTGTATAAATTAAACAACACTGAGGAAAACCGGAAAAGATTTAAGAGAGCTAGAAATGACTGCAATGCATATATTCAACGCGCCAAGTTCTTGCATGACCAGAGAGTGAGACAAAAAATACTACACTCTACCACAGGTAGTAGAAACTACTGGACATTTGTGAAGAACAACCAAAACTCAGTCTCTTAATCCATTCCATCGCTTATAGTCGATGATAAATCAGTCACAACTGCAATAGAGAAAGCGAATCTACTTGCTGCACGTTTTGTAGCCAACTCAACGCTGCCTGATGCTACATCCACCTCAACTTGAGCATAAGTAGCACACCATGAGCCAGATTCGCTTCCGAACGCGTACTGTTGCCCGCGCACTCAAAGACCTAAGCCCACACATATCCGCTGGTCCGGATTGCAGTCTCCCAATCCCCTTGAAGAGATGTTTCTGTTCACTCGCTAAACTACTACGGAAACTCTTCCATTTTCTTATTCTACTGGCCGTTTCCCAAACAGATGGAAGCCAGCGATCATTCAGCCAATTCCCAAAAAGGGGGACAAATCGTGTATCTCTTCTTATCGACCCATAATACTAACTTCTATTCTCTCGAAGGTAATGGAATCACTGATTAACTGTCAACTTTCGAAATATCTGGAATCCAATGACCTCCTCAGTGACCGCCAATCTGGCTTTCGTAGCAACAGGTCCACAGGAGATTTGATGCCGTACCTTACCGAAAAGTGGAGCCATTCCATCCACTACATCGGCAAAAGCAAGGTTGTTGCACTGGATATCTCGAAGGCCCTCGACAGAGTTTGGCATTCACCCCTTTTATCAAAATTACATTCATAAGGAGTGGACAAATCCCTGATCCAATGGATAAGAGACTATCTTTCTGGCCGTTCAATCCAGTTGTTTCTTAATGGTGTCAAATCTGCCTCCCATCAAATCAATGCAGGTGTCCCACAAGGCTCTGTACTCTCACCCACTCTCTTCCTCATCTTTATAAATGATCTCTTGTCCATTACCCACAACCCAATCCACTCGTTTGCTGATGATAGCACATTCAGTTACTCATACGAATATTCCCGGCCAAACTCTTCGAACACCAATACCAATCAGCAGATTATACTCAAGGCCCTGAATTCCGACCTCGACAAGATATATCAATGGATATTATCTAACCAAGTAGAGTTCGATGCCTTAAAAACCCACTGCTGTCTCTTGTCGTCAAAGGCGAGCCCCAAAGTAAAAATACTGTCTACGAAAGGCACTTGCATCGACGAAGCCAAGGAATTATCAATCCTCGGCACTCGAATTAATTCGACTCTTAACTGGAATGACCATAAATTTGAAGCTGCGAAAAGTGCAGTCAAATGTATGGGCTACCTTAAGAGATGCAAAAGATACTACACTCCACCCAACCTGGTCACTATTTACAAGGCGTATATTCGTCTACAAATGGAGTTCAACTCCCTTCAGTAGCTCTCAACTCAGGAGATAGTCAGAGGTTGATGAGAAATTTTAATTCTCATTAAACCTCATTCCAAGATGCGGCCAACTTCTTTTCTAATTACTTCTTTATTGATAGATATTTGAGGTCCAAAAATTTACACGATGAACAGAAAGGGAAAACCTAGAGAACTTTGAACTTTGCTTCATATTTAGCTTAGTTTAGTACTAATAATAGCTATGTATATATAATAGGCGAACGAACGGCCACCAATGAATGTAATGAGCTCCGGAGGCTAGACTTCAGATAATACAGCCTCTCCACATCCGAGAGCTCTTGGTGGTCCACCAATATCGTCTGAAACGGGTCCTTGAATGGTCGCCATTCCGAGTATCTGCCGGAGAATGTTGGCAGCTGCACTGGGGGCAGTTTGCGAGAGTGTGGTCGTCTGGCGGCGTCTGCTGGAGCCCTGGGCGTGATTTGGGAAGTCGATGGTGAGGGCGTGATGTGCTTCGGCGAACTTGGTGGCCTCGTCCAGATTCCTCAGCCGAATCGAGGAATCCCTCCACAACGTAGCGATGGCCGCTGGTCGTCTCTGGAGTTGCCAGGCGTATGATCTCCTCGTGCCGCTTCCGAATGTCCTGCCATCTGAGCAGGAGGTTGTGTTGGTGCGTTTCCACCGCGACCTGCGTTGGTGGCCTTCATGAGCTGCTCGGTCATGGTTCGTTCACCGGTATGCATTTTCACCCACTGGTCCTTATCCCCCACTTCACGCTCCCCTCGGTCTTCCTCTTCTTGGTGTTTCATTTCCGCTTGGCGTTCAGCATCTATTCTTGCCTGGCTTCGGCGTTCGGCCAATGCAGTCTCTGTACTCCTCGACTTCGTGGTCATCCCTTGTTCAAGTTAACTTCCTATCCTGTTTCCTCAATATCGTTATGGCGCGACCTGGCGGGCGGTGATCTGGATCCACGGTCTGGATCCATCTGGCTGTGCCGCGAACTGGGCGGCGATGGACGAGGTCCACGGTGGATCAGACTGGTTGTGCCGCGAACTGGCCGGCGATGGGATGGATCCACGCTGGATCCGACTGGTTGTGCCGCGAACTGGGCGGCGATGGACTGGATCCACGGTCTGGATCCGGCTCGAAGGACCAATATTATGGTGGCGAACGATCGGCCACCAATGAATGTAATGAACTCCAGCGACCAGGGGGGCGGCGTCGAGATTCGGGGATGATCTGGCAGCGCTTCTTGTCAGCTGTCCTTTGGTCCGTTGCCTAAATTCAACGAACTGTTTACACAATGAAGAAATCAAATTACCTATGGGCCACTGGGACGAAGGACACAGCAGTCAGAACCAAATCCACCGATGTCACTGTCAGACAAATAGCTTTGCTGTCCCTTTAGATAAGATTGAAAACGCACAATACTGTTCGAATATACTGGAAGAGTTCAAAACAACACTATTTATTTTATTTCAAGGCTAATTCGAGATATACTGTAAATCTAACGGATGGCCGACAGACTGCACTGTGCGGACGATGATGAACAATTAATTGAAAAGACGTTAGTCACACATTCAAAAATATGACAGTTCGCTGGCGATGAAGCACTGTCAGCTGGTTGCTGACGGGTGTATCATGTGTGGTGGTTGGGGAGTGTACTACATTCTCCCCGCTGTATTTAATTGCGAATCCGTAACAGTAACCATTGTGGCATCTCTAACAGATACACACAATTCACAAGCAAAATAGTGAAGGACACCGAACGAAAATCGAATAAGATAATACATCAGAACCGTATACCTAGCGATAACATAACAATTCACATCAGTGGAGTATAGTCGAGTTTAAAAATCAAATTCTAAACACGGTCAGTAGCCTGATGGGTAACGCTTAGGTTCAATTTTTTTCGTGATTCAAACTGTCATAGCGTCAGTTCGAATCACACGATCTTCTTCACTATTATTTCAAAAGCTATACCATCATTGGAAGTATGGCAGTTCAACAGATTACACACGCAATAGAATACCAAAAACGGATCAATACGAAATTAACAGAACGACATATCAGAGCATTAACATAGCATACCACAGTTTAAGTAGTGAGCTGAAAAGTCATCACCTTCACGCAACTCTGATTTGATACGATGTGTTTTAGTTTTAAATTTTTCATAGCATGGGCTCGAATCACGTTCTTTACAACTTCGTAAAGCCCTGCAATTGGTAACTCTTGGTGTGATTTGTATGCAATAAAACCCTTTATCGTAGTAAACTAGGACATTGATATGAGAAAGAACTGATTTACGCTCCGCCGATCCGCTGCTCCATCAATTTGCACGAGGTAATGGTACCATCGGTCTACAGAACTTGATCATAACTGCGGAGAGAGTACTGTGGCGTTTCCAACAGAATACACACACGCAACTACAATAAAGAAAATAACACCAACAGGCAATCAAAAAGGAATCGTATACTTCAACATTAATGTAGCAATCCACAGCTTAACTAGCGTGTACATGAAGATGTAATCTAAGCAAAATCGAAGGTTAAAAACTCAAGAAATCGTACGAAATGAAGAGGTTTTCAGTTAGTCGCATCATTAAGAATAATTCACGCTACCGGTGAATATCTTTCCTGTATGGATGATATGTTTTTGAAATTAAATGATGGGTTTCCCAACAGACACGATATACAATTAAAATGTCATTACAGGCGTTTTTTAAATGGATATGCCACTAGCTTGCATTTGCTTTAGGAGTCATAATTTTAAATTAGTTGTTCTTTAAAATAAAAATAAAAAAGTTTCGCTTTTATTTCACGCATTTTGTATTTCATTTGATTTTAAAAACGTATCGTCGTTATTGAAAAACGCAACGTGTTGTCCCTATCGAGAAACTCTGTATTTACCGTACATTGGAATAGCTGTTTAAGTACTACTTCTTCTATTTAACCATTTTAGAATAATAATACCCGTATCACCCTTGCCTAATCGTTTTACTGAAAAAAACCAAAAAATTAAAAGTTGTGCGAACAGAATTTGTCAATTAGTTGCTTCTAATTCAACAAAAAACGTTTATTTTCACTATGCAATCTAAAATTTAAATTTTATTCTGTAGAAGTATCGTATCAGCTTTTAAATGGAATTATCGTCCAAAATTCGTTACCCTATTCCACGGTGTCCCTGAACAGGTTACCATTTTCAAACAAGTCGCATTGTCCACCTACCCAATAACAATCTAAACAAAGTGCCTCTATCAAATTCAGTTAAAAATTCATTCACAAAATCCCACACAATAGTATATCTAAACGGTGCAACTTCTTCACTGGCCTGGCTCTAACTGAATGCCGACTTCCTGTGCTGAAGCGCCTTGTATCCGCTGCTTAGCATCACAACCGCATAAATTTCCACTCCAATAATTTAAACCCGTCGCGACGGCAACATAATTAACCGTCGAGCTATTGTTATCTGCGCACCGGTGCGCCACACCTGATGATCGTGGTATTCGTTGCAGTTATTTGTCAGGACAATGGCGAGGGACCACGCAATCGATACCCGTATCTGCATTGAAAGAAGGTAGTCAAGCGTCGATGACATTCCGTTGAAATCAATTACCACCCTGTAAAAGTGCAAAGGTACGCTTGTGGGCTGCACATTAAGTCACTGTATACGAACGTAGTTTACTATTGTGTGACATGTTAACTAATTCCGTCCACAACTGACTCATTAAACTGCACCCACAGTCCGCATGTGCGTAGGCTCTAGATCGCAAAAATCGTTTACAAATAATTGTCAATTTATGTCCACCAGGAGCATGGAGGTGGATCACACAAGGTTTAACCAAGTAATCAGAAGATACTCCAAATTGTTGGTAGGTTATCAAACCTTCTAGACTGTAACACATCTTCCTTTCCGGTCCAAGATGAAGTGTGATCCTATCCACTGGAGCACCATAAATTTGTCAGGTATATCCCTTCCAGGCATTGCGCGAGTAACACCTCAAAACGAGGTACGAGTAACACCATTCCGCCAATAACTTCTCCAGTCCGACATGTTTGTTCTGTCCATTCGATCCCCTCCGTCAGTGTTTCCCTTGAGAGTTTTACGATCGCGACAGACTCCCCAAAGTGTCAAATGGCCGGGTTATGGTCGTAAGCGGGCGATCATAAGGACCCTCACCGCGCCTCATTTGGTTTTTGATTTACAATTTCCGAGTTGGATGTAGCAGCGTGTCCGGCCTGGATTTCATTCATATCTGTGCAGTTCGGTTTGACACCGGCAGACCTCGTGGTGGCGTTCAAGCTCGTAATTTTTGAAATCCAATTTAGTCGGGTCAATGTATCGGTCAGCGCTTTAGAGACAGTGTTAGCTCAATTAAGCCCTTCAACCATTATGAGAATACCTCGAAAAAGGCTTTGTTATGTAAAACAGACGGCGACCAGGGGTCTGCGTTGCGTAGAAAGTTGACAATTGGTCGATGGACCAAGACAATCGCAGACGCAATGACTGCACGCTGCGACAGATTGTTGTTTCCTGGGATACTATTCGAACTTGTTGCACAGTTGTACATGTAATTCTTGAGTGAGGATATAAGACGCCATGGGTCATCAGACGAGCTGCGGGAGTTTGCGTGGATGTGTGAGAAAATCGGACAACGACGAAAGGTGCATGGAGACTAAATGTCTATTGAGCGGGCAAAGTGACAATGCATAATGCTGTGCATTGTAACCGTAACTGCAGCTTATCTTTGAGAAGCTTCGTTTTATTTACATAACGTTCAGCGAGACACAGTAGCAATTACAAATGAAACAAAAACACTAATGGCTTTTTGAAACGAATAGTGATAGGGAAGTGCCAATACTACATGAATCATTTTTGAACTACTGGTTTCAAAATAATTTTTGGGTTGGTCGCGTGGTATCCTACTCCTAGGAGGATTATAAGTAAGATTACGAGGGTTGCCTTTTATATTTCGGGATTAGAGAACAAAAACAAATACTGATCATCGAAAATCACTTTATTGTTTTTCAAAATATTCCCCATGAAGATCTATACACTTTTGCATGCGTTTGAACCAATTGTCGAAGCACTTTTGCCAGTCTGATTGAGGTATCTCCAACACATGCATTCTGAATGCAGCAACCGCTTCTTCAGGTGTCGAAAAACGTTGACCTCTCAGTTTGTTTTTTACGTACGGGAATAAAAAGAAGTCATTCGGTGCCAAGTCAGGACTATACGGCGGATGAGCCATCAAATCGATGTTTTGGCTGCTCAAAAATGCAGTTGTCGCAGCCGATGTGTGAGAGCTCGCATTGTCGTGGTGAAGAGTGATCCGTCTTCGGCGGTTGGTTTTCCTGATTTCTTGGAAGACAACTGGGAAACAAATGGTTGTGTACCACTCAGAATTGACTGTTCTGCGTTGTTCTAGTGGTACGGTTGCGACATGTCCAGTTTTTCCGAAAAAACAGGCGACCATTTGCTTGGAAGTGCTTCGTGCGCGAACAACTTTTGTTGGATTTGGCTCATCTTGAAACACCCAGACAGTCGACTGCTGTTTACTTTCGGGCTCATACGCGTAAATCCACGATTCATCACCTGTCACGATGTCATAGACGTGTTTCGAAGCACCACAACCGTATTTTTTGAGCATTTCTTTCGACCAATTGACACGAGCCTTTTTTTGGGCGATTGACAAATTGTTTGGGATCCAACGCGAACAAATTTTTTTGACAGTCAAATGTTTATGCAATATTGAATGTATGCTGGTCCCACTAACGCCTAAGGTTGTCTCAATCTCACGATAGGTCACATGACGATCTTCCAATATCAGTTCGCGCACAGCATCAATGGTTTTCGGAACAACAACTGATTTTGGACGACCTTCACGAAATTCATCTTGGAGTGAACTACGACCACGATTGAATTCCCCATACCATCGATAAACACTGGTCCTTGATGGAGCTTCATCGCCAAAAATTGAATTAAGTTCAAAACCAAATATAGATGTTAAGCACAAAAACAAATATAGATCCCGCTGAATTAAAAAAATAGCCTCGTAGATTACTTTTGTAGCTTATAAAAAGCTAACGTTTAATTTCGAAGAAAGATGAAGGACCGTAAAACATAAAATTTCTACATCACCTATCAACCCAAATCTGCCAATGCAGGCTGCTACAACAGCAACTGCATTCAAACAAAATGCGAAGAAAACAGTGCCATCTCTTCGCCAAAACCAGGACATAGTCCTCGAGCAACAATATTCAGCAGCTTCAGTATTCTCACACAGTATTCAATTAAGAAAGACTTAAATCCCTTTCTAACTGTATATCGTTTCAAGAGACTCTTTATAATTTCCAGCTCTAATAATAATTTCACCTGCCTGTCGAACGATCTGCTTCTATTATAGAATTTGAATTTGCACTTAGTGTAGCCAAACGCAACACCATAATGGGATATAGAATGTCTCATTCAATGTCAAAACATCTTCTCCATTAAGGAAAAATAAGGGTAATTCAAGTATAAATACAATTCAAGTATAACTACAATTCAAATATAACTACAATTCAAGTATAAATACAATTCATGTATAAATAAATAAAATTGTTGATAGCACATACATCTGAAAAAGTGCAGCTCTAATATCCCATTTTAAACCGAAGAAAGACGAAGCCACTTCGTTCTCTGGTCTCCGGCCGTCAACGCCTTCTCTTTTTCTAAATTTGTTTGTCCGGTATTTATTTGGAGAGTGTGAGTGCAATTTGAACATATTTTGTCTTCGTTCAGTCCACTGTTTTTAACAAAATATACTTTCTTTAGAGTGTGTGTTACTGACGGTTCTTCCGGTTCATCTTCTGAATGATTCACAGTGCAAAGCGGGATGATAACTTCCACAGGTGCCATCATATATGAAAGCTCTACTGATGGAAGAACTGTGTGATGAAATTCTGCACACTTCTTAAAAACAAGAGCCGTGCTTCCATGTCGCTAAAAAAAAACTTGAATCAAGGCTTTCTTGTTATCATTACTAGAGGTCTGCAATGAATATTTTGAAACCACTTCCCCAGACATTGAAATTATTTCGAGTACACAACTTGGGTGTTTGTTTCGTTTTGTTTTAAATCCACATTTAGATATTATAGAATATAATTACAAATTTGTTTACTTAGAACTAAATGTTATATGCTATTTTTCAAGTTTCGTTCTAATACAGTATTAACTTACTGATATTCAGAAGCACTCCAAATTATACAATATACGAGTACATATATTTTTTGCTTATGACTTTCGGCGGTCTTTTATTGGTTTATCTCTTTCCCTGATCACCATGCTAAAACGTAGGCGATCTGGGACATTAGAGATATCGCCATCATGGAGAAATTACCTATCCCAAGGCAGGAACACAAACACTGCCTCTCTGTAGTAATGGCCTTGGACTCAGGGATCGCGTCTCCTTGTCGTTAAAAGGACGAGGGATCTCCTAAGACCGCTCCTGAGAATGCTCGTTGCAGTCGCCGCCGAGCTTCCTAAAACCGGAGGGAAGAGTAGCGACCGATCGTAGTGGAAACTAACGCCGCTAATTCCGAATGCAACAGCCACCGACCTCCGCTGGGGTTGCTCGGCACAGCGATTGTTTTTGTGGATGGGCCACAGCTCTACTTATCAGTCGTCAGTCGTCATCCAAAACTCAGTAATTTAGTTAAAGTATTGTAGTTTTCCTTGAACTCTTTTATTTTTCTTTTGTAATGATGTGCTCCTGGGGTACATCCTCCAGGGAAAGTGAATCTAAAGATACTGGGCTCGCGATATCACAAGGCATCCCCTTTTAAACTAAAACAAATCGAGATTTTGTATCTAGAAATGAACGAATTTAATGCAATATCTCGATTTAGATACTTTGGCTGTTTTTTTTTTTTTTTTCGTTTCGGTAGGAAGGTGGAAATCTTCAAAAGATACCTCTGGACCGATCCAGAGACATACCTAGTGTTTGGGGCCTAGTGTTTCTTTTGGAGATAAGAATTCGGTTTGATGAATTCTCAGAAAATCTAGGATATGCAGTGCATGTGAGGGTATGCACTGGGATTCGGGTTTTGTTTACTTATGGTAATTGAACATCTGGTTCAATTTACCATGTGTTTGTTTTGTTTTGAGGCCATGGGAGTCTGTATGGAGTGATAAACGAATATTTGATTCCAGGAATTTTGTTTGATCGGGATAATGTATTTTTATGAATTTGGGTTTAGAGTTATCGGGAATTAGATACAAGGGCGATAAATGAATGTTGTATTCGTTTATTGCGAATTTAAGATAAGGTGTGGGGATTTGGATGTGTATGTGGGGAAAGGAAATCGTAGAGCATTCAGAGCACTACATCTCGAACATCCGAAATTTATCCGTGTAGAATGGGGATATGTGGTACTGTGGGGGTTCTCTATACCACATGGAGAACCAACCCACAATTCCCACCTAACTTCGACCGCTAACAGCGCGTCACCCTACCTTAACCTATAAACATGCAAAACCAAATCCCAATCTGCAAGCGCATCCAGCCCGAACTTGCAAGAATTCATCTCCCAATCTGCAACGAAAGGCATTTCAAAACTCCCAACAGAATACAATTCAATAGAATATATTCTAAATCATCTCTTACATCAGCACACATATCATTTTTCCCAAAATTGCTTCGGTCAATTCTCTACTTAATCCATATTCCCTCTTTTCGACCAAGCAATCTTAATTTCCCCGAAATTCATATGCCGTAACAAACGCATATTCAAATCCACAACGGAACATTAACCATCGACACCAACTATACCAAGCTGCATACATTTCCCCGAAATTACTTCGGTCAATATCTTACCCAAATGATATTCCTTGCTTGTACCCAAGCAATTCCAATTTCACCCGAAAATTCATGCCCATACTTACTCGTGTTCCCAAAGCCAATTTTCCCGTACACACAACCAACGAATCCAACTCAGCTTATACCGCGAGGATTCGCTAGAACTAAATGCAGGGATACCAACTCTTCCACTAAATTCTTAGTAAGTGGCAGTGAGTTTATGACGCCACTGCCACGACGCAATGAACTTTTGCTTTCATTAGTCAGTCATCATTCTACCATCGGCGCGCGCACATCGGTTTAAGACTCAGCCCCACGTAACGTGCATTCGGGGGGTGGGGGTGCGGACCCCCGAGTATACAATCAAGTCTATCGCGTCTCAGTCGAGTCGGGTCGGCCCGAACAAACTAAACAACTTATGAAAAACCCTAATTTTATTCAAAAACTGGTATCCGGTACAATCGTGTCATTTGAGTGCTTGTTAGTGGAATGGATATGTTTAATTTGCAGTGTACAAAAATCAAAACAATATTCGCCTCACCTTGTGTGATAAAAAGACCCTTACGGCCGGCCAACTCAGTGTGTTTCATTTTCTCTTGCGTCTGTGGACAGTTCGCTGGTGAACAACTCTCTAGTGGGGCGATAGTTAACTGGTGCCATACGTTGGTACATCTACATCGGTCCCCACAGTACCATACCCGGCAGCCATACACCAGTACTGGTCGGATGATGTCGAGTATAAAAAATTCTAGAAGAAGCTCTAGAGGACTACTACGGAAGAGACTTCTTGTCATAAGATATGTCCTTTTAGCTGTGATAAGGGTAGCTGCTACGTCCTTATCAAAGAAAAGATGCTGATCAACCCTGATATCAAGATATTTAACCACAGTTTTTACTTGTAGTAAATGACTATTCTCGATGCCCTGGATAGTTTCTGTTTTCTGAAAATTGGTCTTTAATTTCCAGTCGTCGCAAAAACATTTGATTCTGTTCGAGTCATCTTGCACCAGTACCGAATTGACCATC
This sequence comes from Microdon myrmicae, assembly GCA_963931805.1. NCBI lineage: Eukaryota > Metazoa > Arthropoda > Insecta > Diptera > Syrphidae > Microdon > Microdon myrmicae. Next base: position 2,876,200 of record OZ007497.1, on the reverse strand, counting down.
ACCCGGTAAAGAAGTGTCGACAACCGACAAAAGTTATTTAACAAATCTCACAACGGAACGGTCTTAAAAGTGAAGTCAGGTAGACCAAATACCCGAACAAGACAATAGATTCGATTTTCGTGCCGTGTTTTGCTTTGTGAAAAGTGACAACAAAAAAAGTGTGACCAAAGACCTAATTGTGTTGTGCGAACATTCGATGGAATGTTGAAGAAAAACAAATTGTCTGCACTAAGTGAAATAAGAACGCTAGTGTTTGCACTTGTTGTGTTAACGTGTGTGTCCTGCTGACTCCGACATGGGCAGTGAAGAGCGGATAAAAACAAAGAATAGGTTATTAAAAGACAAAATAAGCCTATTAAACCGTTCTTCATGCACCAATCCGAAATTAAAAGCGGCAAAAAAAAAAAAACACAGAGAGCGAAATAAATAACATAATGATTACTCGCAACAAAGCTGCAGATCTTATGTTAGAACAACAACAAATCAAGGCGGAGAATACATTCCCCTCTATTTCCAACTACAGCGGAAGAAAGAAAAAAGTTGAAGCGCTGGAACAACAAAAAAATCCGAAGCCAAAAGGATAATGGTTTTGTGATTAAAAGGCTGGGAGGCAATAGGCATGCCACTCACACATATAACGTTGGTGATCATATTAAAATTAAAAATGTTTTGAAAAGACCCAACGCGGAATTCCTTTCCTACACGCCAAAAGAACTTAAAATATTACAGTTCTATTAAAGGGCGTCGACACTGAAACTGAACCGAAGAACATTTTGAAAATGCTGCAAGCGCTAAAGTACACGATGACCTTGAATTTCGTATGGTCAAACCATTCACCATAGCTAAGTCTAAAAGGAAAAGCCGGAAGCTACACTTCTTCCTGGTACAGTTAACCCCAAATAGTAAAATTGGTAGTCTACGGAAAATAATAGTCCTGGACCACCAAAGTATAATATGGGACAAACTAAAAAAAAGGCAGAAACCATTTTGAACGCGTCCGCTGGCATTCAGCGGCGAACTGCGAAATGCACCATCGTTTCGTGAAATACGGTCAGGATCATAATGCAGAGGAGTGCGCTCTGGGTAAAGAGAGAGTGGGAGACAAAACCCTTTTAAAGTGTGCAGTATGTCGGAATGTGGGATACCCCGCTAACTACCGAGGTTGTTCTAAATATCGAGAAATAGCGTCGAGGGGGGTGACTCAGCAAAACTAAGTCAAATCACACAAGATCGATAACTGTTACCCCTCAGCGAACTTACGCACAAATAGCGAGAGGCGGTGGAACCCCAACACAAGCTTCAACACTGATACCCACAAATACTTCAGCACAGACTGAAACAACTTCACAAGCAGACTTGTTCACAATCTTGCTCAATCTACAGAGCCAGATAACACAGCTGCAAAGTCAAATAAACGAAATCTACTCGCACTTCCCCAGTCCCTACCACACGGGTACCGGCGCAACATGCGGTGCCTCCAGAAATAGTAACACCAGCAGATGTGCTCACAACCTTGTTCGCTATTCAGGCGCAGATGACACAAATGCAAAAACAAATAAAGGACCAGGACACTAGACTGGATCTATTCGCAGTTATCTAGCCAGCCGTCACTATAAACCCCCTAACCAAAAGAGCAATTAAAGCTCTTGTCGTGAATATAAATTCAAGTATAAGGACCAAGAAAAGAACCACCCTTTTTAACCTACTGCAAGACAAAAACCCTGATGTGCTTCTAGCTGGGGAAACTAAGTTAAACCAGAGTAATAAACTTTAGCACAAAAACCATGATATTATTCGAAGAGACCGACCCAATTCGTCACAAGGGGGAGGTGTCGCTACCTTTATTAGAAAAGGACAGACAATTTACTGACAGACACGACCAGAAGATAATATCACTGAAATCCTGATTAAAAAACTTCCAGAAATGTGGAGCTATTCTATTTGGAACCCCGCTCCATAAACCCATAAATGACATAAGAAAAAACTGACGAAAGTTAGTTATCGTGGGACCGCATGAACACAAAATGGAAACCAAAAGTGTGGTTAAATACCTTGGTATTTGGCTTGATCAGTACCTGTATTTTAACAGACATGTGGAGGCAGCTTCGGTCAAGGCCACAAAAAAATTTGCTATGACGAGGAGGCTATTTCACAGTAGCCAACTTGATAGCAGGGTAAAAGTTATATGCTATATGGCCCTAATCAGGCCCATGATTATATATGAATGCCCAGTGTGGTTCAACATAGGTCCAAATATGATGGAAAAGATCGGGTGTTCGAAAGAAAAGATCTTAGAACTTGTCTCAAATTATATCGAACACCGGAATCTGACTACAAAAGGTATTATCCAAATGAGACCTTATATAACGAAGCCTACATAAATAGGGAGGCTAATTTTATGATCAAATTAATCAGAGAACATATTGCGAGAGCCAACCTCAATGACCCAATTTTCGGAGGTTATTATACAAATACTTTGTATTTTGAGAGAGTCCGCCGTAATGGCTTTGTTCCATCAGAGGCGTTTCCCGAATTTGATATGAACGGTCTTATACACAATGAATGCGGAGTTCCGCTGATTTATCACGTAGGTAGACCTTCCGTAGACGGGCGATTGTGCTACGATTGAGAAGTCACGTGCACCGAAGAAGAGCCTTTGCGGTTCAATAGAGCTATTTCCCATAGAGACCGGGATGACATTATTGAACCGCATCAAACGTTTTGGTGGTTGAATGGCAAATAAAGACCTATGTACCAATGTCGATGAAGTAACTCCAACATCAACCAGCTTACACAGATTTAGCTTTTCTAGAATTAGGGTAGAGTAAGATTTAAGTTATATTAAATTAGGTTCTTAAGCAATTAAAAAAAAAATATATATATATATACATATATATATATATATATATATATATATATACATATCATCATCATCGATGTTACGTACGGCTTCCACCCCCCCCCCCCCCCTCATTTAGATGATTTTAGGTAATTTGGTTTTAATATAATTTGATGGTAAGGTGGTGCGAAAAGCGCACGATCCACATGTGAGTGTGCGGACATGCCCCTGTTCGAGTGTGGATCGTGTGCAAGTTCGAACTCTGTTTTCCGAGTGGATGTCGATGGAGAGGGAGAGAGGGAAACAACAAGAGGAGTTTTTGCAATTCCGTTTGTTTTGTTTTTGCCTGCTCGGTACTGTTTTTGAGTGCTGTTAGATAGAGTTCAGTTTTTGAGAAGTGAAAAAAGCAAGAAGGAGGAGAGTTTTCCCGTTCATTAACAAGAAGTAACTTTTTTTTTGGAAAAAGAAGAAGATTGTGAAGATAAGTTTTTGGAAATTAAACGTAAACCTAAAAGTTTGTTAAAACTAAAATTGGAAATTAAACGTAAAACTAAAAGTTGAAGTTGGAAATTAAAACTGAAAGTTTGTTAAAGTTAAAATTGGAAATAAAACGAAGAAAAAGAAAAAACTCTTTTCTTGTGTGGAGCGTCGTTTACTGACGCAAGTGTCCAAACTTGGATTGGCCAAATCTATCCATCGTAATTCCCTACAAAATCACCATCTGGCTGTGGCCGCCCTGTCCGTGGTAATGAAAAAGAACCAGGATTGAATCGGATGAAAGCTGCTGCACGGACCTCCAACTCTCCCCGGCAAAGTAGCAGAAAACGGCGGAAAAACCAGGTAACCAATTTTATATTCCACTATCCAAATTTTGTGTGGCTTTATGTGCCACAACTGGCGCTGCGGACAGGATTCGAGGAAGCCCGAGGTTGAAAACTCCTAAGTGCTCGAAAAGCCCGAATCCTGAAGGAACCTGGGACATATCAGAATCTGGCCAACTAAATTTAAGAACGTTTCAAAATTATGCACATTGTTGCTAACAACCACAGGAACGGTGGTCGAATAGCGGAATAACTTTGCACGGGCGCTGTGGATGATTTTTTTTGTTGGTGCTTTTCATCGTTTGCAGCTGTGAATTGTGATACAGTGGCTGCAGAGCAAGCATTAATTAGATGAAAAATTTACACAAAACTGGAATTATTTATATGTTAGATGTCAATTTCAAAGACTTGAATTTAAAACTTATATACGTACCATATTTCAATTACGAAGTCCTAAACTTAGAAATATATACTTAATATGTTACTGTCACCAGGTCGAAATTTTGAGCGATCCTAAATGCTTTAGTGAATCCAATTTGGTCAAATATTTTTTTTGTATTATTGAAAAACTTTATATTTTGAATTTCTGAGTTTACTTGAATACTCCGTTTTGTTAAGCTAAATGTACTCGATGTAATATTCTTGTTTTTGTTTCGAACTTTGTATATCCCACTGATTGTGAATTGGGTTGAAGTTTTTGATCATTTATTTCATTTATATGTTAATTTGGAATTCCAAGATTTTAAATTATTAGCCACACTTTTGTACGGGTATTCTTTCCTTCTTTTCTTCCTTTTTCAGCTGCGCGGTAGATTTTTTTTTTTTGCTGCGTTGCAGAATTACCTAAAGGTGTATATTGTTTTTATGCGCGACGAGAGGCGCGTTTGAAATTTTTTTTCCTTCTCTTTTTCTTTCCTTCCCCCTTTCTCTTTCTCTCCATTCTCGGGCGGTGTAGTGGTCGCTTGTGTTGTGCCGTCTTTCGTTCGTTCGTGGTGAGGAAGCGTGTTTATTGTTGTGTTTCGCATCCTTGCTGTTGATTAGTTCTGTCGACGGCGGAGTTGCTCTCTCTTCTCGGGATCCCGGGTGTTGTTTGGTATCGAGAAATGTTGAGTTTGGTTAGACGGCCTATAAATTCAGACGAGGCAGCGGCAAAGAGAAGGCCGAGAGGGCACCCCTGCCCGGGCGCGGCCCGAGGCATTTCCCGAGCCGCCGGGTGACGAGGTGGATCCGGAGGCATTCCACGATTCGCGAGACGAATTTGTGGACGAACGATCACCAACGCGCCCTCCTCCCACCGTTAGCAAACAGGCTGTTGAAAGCATGGGGAACACACCGATGCCCTCGTATTTTAAACTGGGCCCACAACCATGTCCTGTACGGACCATTTTGGGCACAGATAGGGTTTTCGACCTCGTGTCGAAGGCGGTCCCCATGTTTTCGGGACAGGAAGGTCCGGAGACAGCCGAGAGACTCTCCTTGTTTCTCAAGGGCTGCAGGAGGACCTTGGATGGTCTGGCGGTGGAGGAGGAACATACCTTCCTCCGGTGGCTACCCTCTAGGCTGAGCGGCGAGGCCTATCGAATGTTCGAGGAGAGGACACCCACGACCTTCTTCGAAGCGGAACAGCGTCTCAGGGAGGCCTTTGAACCCCGGGTGTCGTATGAGGAGTTGTGCGCGTAACTATCCAAACTGCGACAGCTTCCCTCCGAGGATGCCACGAGTTTCGTTTCCCGAGTGAAGCGGGCCGTGATACGGTGCGAGGAGGGCGCTGAGCGTTACTATGGTCGCCAGGGTAGGTCCGTCTTCGCAAGCCAGCTTGAGGGAATGGCCAAAGCGGTGTTGGTAAGGGGCTTAAGGGTGAAGGACTAAGGCACTTCCTCCTCACGTTGGGTGATGTCCCATTTCACAGTATGGTGGACCACCTGACCGGTTTCGAGCGAGCTAGTTGGGAAATGTTGCGCAAGATGACCCGTTTGTAGATGCGCGGCCCGGAATCGCCGATCGAACGTCGGAATCGTTGAATGTAGGACCGGGAAACTCCTCAACCTTTATAGATGGCCCTTTCTCCACGTTTAGGGATTGCACCGCGGCGCCGGTGCCGGCTTTATCGAATCTTGATCCCCGGGCGGTGTCATTCGTGTTGCCTGCCGAAGAGCCATATAGTCGTCGACGGGAGGAGGACAGTTGTATTTGGGAGCGGTCGTACGGGCCTCTTAGTTATTGAACAGATGCTGGTGCCTATGCCCCGGCCTCCTCTGGCGAGGGAGCATGGTCAAATACCGTGTTTTCCTCGAGCCGGAGTGGAGAGCCGCAAAGCTTGGCTCGGGGGGCGTATGGCCTCAGGATCGATCGGATCCGGACAATCCGTTCCGGGATCCGGTTGGTCGATCGCGCACCCCCTGGAATCCCAGACAATATGCAATGTTTGCAAGCTGAGAGGTCATGTGTACGACGAATGTCTGCAAAGACGAAATACTCCTTTCTGTCGCGAATGCTGGCGGTATGGCCACGATATAGTGGACTGCCCGGATCGTCCGACAAGGACGCGCGTACCCCAGACTCCATACAGGGGTAGAGGACAGCAGGGCGGATTCGCGCGGCATGGACCGCCCCATAAGCGACCGCAGTTTCAGAGAAGAGCCCTGCCGGAGCCGCAGCCCCCGTCTGCGGGTGGCGAGCCGGCGTCGTCGGACCCCAGAGTATTCAGCGTCCGGTGCTGCTGCGAGTTTTGTGGCCGTCAAGGTCATGACTTGCGCGGGTGCAAATATAGACAAAGGTGGGAGCAGCAACAGGGTTCCCAGGTTTCTCCCCGCAAGCGGCACGCCGGAGCAGCACCTGTTGCGGGCCAAGAGCGGGACACCCAGGTGGAGACTGGGGGGAGCGCGGGAAATAGGCGCGGAAAGCGTCGGAGACAGCGCCGACGCAATCGAGAAGGCGGTGGTAGTCGCGCGGTGGCTTCGGACTGCCGGGAGGTGAGTGGAGATAGTAGGCGACGGTCGCCCGTGTCGAGCGGTGGCGGTAAACGACACGACTCCATGGACTCGAAGTCCTCGAAAACGGATGCGAGGCATGATGCCGCATCGGGCAGCGCGGGGAACCGGAAATGGCGACCCCGGCGCATTGGGCCCAAAGTAGGCAGAAATAATACCTCCAGTTCCGCTAGTTCGGAGTCCAGTGCGACTCCCGAGCGGGACAATCCTGAACGGAGATCACCCTGTTGAAGCTGAAGGCACTCCATCCTAGATATGGCATGGATGTGCATAGATCTACAACGCTCCAAGCGCTGTTTGTCAAAGGCAAGTCGAGGGGATGCTGCACTGGGAATTTCAAGTTGCACCATGAGATTCCCTGCAGTTTCTAAATAGTGGACTCCTTGCCAGGTTTGGAGGAAAACGGATTGTTGGGGTACGACTTCCTGTCTCGGAATTGTAAGGTAGACGGGCCGGGTGGTTGTTTGGTTTTTCCCCGAACGGCCGTAAATCCCGTGCCATTCTCCATTCAATTTGTCACCTATTGGACGGGAAGGGTTGAACATGTGGCAGCCGAATGTGGAGACGTGCCAAAAGGACCTGTTAAGGTCGATACTGCGGCAGGTACTCGCCCGGAGACCCTACACATACAGGGGAGGGCTGCGAAAAGATGTTCAACCACGTGCTACCCACGTGGTCACCCGGATAAACCCCGAACACCGGACGTTGATAACATAGTTATAGACAACATTTTTATAAAAAACAAATAAGGAAAGGTTAAGCCTTCCTGAATCTTGGAGCCCCTGGTCCCAGCTGACCAGACGCTGGTTTCCCTCCGGAATCTTCGTCCTTGTAAAGGACCTTCGTCGAAGGACACCAAATAGAGAGTCTGACGAAAAAGTCTTTAAGGTCAGGCCTAATGCTGCAGGCGCATTCCCAGCGCAGACTGCAAGGGCAAACCCCAGTGCTGGGGGTTGGATCACTAATATGAAGTTGCGAAAGCGCACTATAATGTCGGGTGATGGTAGGTTTTGCCGTCGGAACGGGGCAACCCTCGCTCTGCCAACCCATGCACCGGGGCAAGTAAAGGAGTCCAAAAAATTGGAAGGAAAATATATATGAGCGGGACGATTTCGCCGGCCGGGTGACATTTTGGAGGTTAGACGAGAGGGGATCACCTCGCCTTAGCGCGGGGGTCCTAACCGGATCGTGTGGGCGGTCGAACTTTCGGTTGGATCATCGGTTTCAGTGTCGGGACCGCCGCGATAGATGGAAGTCTGTGTTGCTTGTTGTGTCCTGATCTTCGGGGAGTTCATGTTGGTGTTCCCCTATGAAATTATTGTTATTTACTTTTTACTAACACTAGCACATAAGTATTATTTATTTACTAACATTAACATTTAAGTGCTATTTATTTCTTACTAACACTAACAACTAGGTAGCCTAAAACTTACTAACCTTAACACTTAAGCATGTTGATTTATTTAGTTATTTGTTTTGTTGATTTTGTTAGTTATATATTTGTTTGCTCTCCGCCATCCACTCTCCGGCGTGACATTCCTCTCCTAAGAATGCCACGCAGTCTTGTGGGGGGGGGGTTAAGTACGGCTTCCACCACCCCCATCATTTAGTTGATTTTAGATAATTTGGTATTATTATAATTTGATGGTAAGGTGGTGGAAAAAGCGCACGATCCACATGTGAGTGTGCGGACATGGCCTTGTTCGAGTGTGGATCGTGTGCAAGTTCGAACTCTGTTTTCGGAGTGGATGTCGATGGAGAGGGAGAGAGGGAAACAACAAGAGGAGTTTTTGCAATTCCGTTTGTTTTGTTTTTGCCTGCAAGATACGGTATTGAAGGCAGTGAAGACAGAGTTCAGTTGCAGCCAGAAGAAAGGTAGAAGGGCAGAAGTAAATGATCCCGCTTTCTTTTTGAACAAAACTAAAGGTTAAAGTAAAAATTTAAAACTAAAGGTTAAAGTAAAAATTTAAAACTAAAGGTTAAAGCAAAAAAATTTCAAAAAAGGAAAAGCGAAAAGAATCTGTAACATTTGCCAAAGTGAAGCGTTGAAATAAAACGTAGAAGAAAAAAAAATAAAAGCTCGTTTTAGTGAACTCGTCAATTCGGGGAAACACATTAAATTCTCTCTAAAATCACCATCTAGCGGTGGCCGCCCTGGTCGTGTAAGGAAGAAGAACCAAGATGGTGGAGCAGCCTCTGAAGACGAAGAGGAATCCAAAGAGCTGGAGAAGGATTTATTTATTTGATGTCCAGATTGAATCGGATAAAAACGCTGCTGCACGGACCTTCAGCTCTCCCTAGAAAACAGCAGAAAACGGCAGGAAAACCAGGTAACCGATTTTATATTCAACTATCCAATTTTTTGTGGCTTTATACACCACATCGGTACTACAACCAGGAACCGGCCTTGGCCTTATTCAGCAAGTCCTGGGGCTTGTTAAATTTTCCATAATGATTTGTTTTTTCAGGGCAATGTCATTAGTCTTGCGTCAGAGGCTCCCCGACGGGGAATCGAGCACCGGTCTCCCGCGTGACAGGCGGGTATACTAACCACTATATTATCGAGGAGCATATATATATATATATATATATATATATATATATATATATATATATATATACATATATATAGATATAAGTTAATTTCAAGTTAAAAAAACACTAAACAACGTTTTGTTTTTAGTTTTTCTTTATTATTAAAATAAACAAGCAATAAACAAAAAAAAACAAACAAAGTTGTGTCGTCGAAAGGTGAATTGTGCAATAGACATATAAAGTTTAGCTTAGAGCGTTAACTCCAACATCAACCAGCTTACACAGATTTAGCTTTTCTAGAATTAGGGTAGAGTAAGATTTAAGTTATATTAAATAAGGTTCTTATGCAATTAAAAAAAAAACAAAAAAATATTTGTAAGTTAATAATAAGTTAAAAAAAAAACAAAATTGACACAACGTTTTTTTTAGTTTTCCTTTGTTAATAAAATAAACATAATTAAAAAGCAAGCAAAATTCTGTCGTCGAAAAGCAAATTGTATAATAGACATGTAAAGTTTACCTTAGAAGGTCTGTGTAGGACAGTAGGTTATAACATAAGATAAATAAGCTAGAATTTAAGCATTGTTTGTCTAGTCTGTAATTTAAAATCTAAGAAAAAAACGGAAATATAACAGGTTGAAAAAAAGTCATCTTTCAAAGTCAACCCAAGCAGGCCCCTGTGCACTGTCGCTTTGCCTTGTTCCTCTGTATGTCGGAAACAAGTTTTATTACGGCATGAACCGTGTCGTGTTACGATAATACCATTTTCATTAGACCAGTTTATCAATGCTTTATTTATAATTTTCTCAAATACCTGGCTAATGTTAGGAATCAACCTTTGCTCCTGTCCTTGCGGGGTTGGATAATATGCATTATTTAGAGCGTTGTTGAAGAACAAAAAACAGAGCATTTCTCCAGTGCTTCAAGAGTCAAGTGCTTTAGGACAATGCTTGGAATACTATCTTTTTCCTGTTCTTAATAGATCTAAGGATGTTTGTAAGTTCATGAATGTGCACGAACATACTCGCGTTTGGATTTTTAAGCGGAGAATCCGCTCTTTTGTTGTCACTAAATGTAGTGAAACTTCGACTTTCGAGATGCTAATTGTAAAGCTCATTGCGTATCGCAGTATGATTTTGGAGAGCCCTAGGTTCGAGGTCGCTGTTAAAATGAATGGATGCAATCTTTCCGTCCAAATACTTTATGTATCTGTGGGAACATGTTCGGTCCGCTGGCTTTAATGGCTTGAATTTCGTTGTTCAAGTCTTCATCAATTTCTGATCTATAACTGTCGCGGATCAGTTTTTGAAGATTTTTGATTAGTGACTTAATTTTCTTTATTACCCAAATTTTTTGATCGCTGAACTCTCTATGAGGTACGTCCAACTTGAAGAGTAGAATACTCTTTGGTATATAGAGTGCATCAATCCTTGGGGTTTCATGTAAACTAATTTAATTAATTTAATTAGCAGAATTACATACACATAATATATAAACAATATATAACTATAATATGTAGAATGAAACGTACTCACAGTTCTGATTGTTGTTGCTACTACAGTTGTTTTAATTAAAACACTTGTTCTCGGCTTTGCCATCTAGATGCCATAGTTACAATGAACAATCATGCGATCCAGATAATAATTATCGTCCATGCGCATCCACCGCTGAAATCGTCACAGGTTCTAAATGTCCCATCATATAATATTCTAATTTGCCACTTGTATTGACCGTTCATTCTAGTCGCACCGCGAATTTTAAAACACAAAAGCTTCTTTTTATTTTTTAATTATTTTATTTTTATATTACTCTTTATTAGATAGTCGAAAACGAAAAACAATCACACGAGAGTCAATAAACGACAGCTGATAATCGACTTCAAAATCACGATAGAGTCAATTTACAACAGAACAATGAGTCGCACACCGAGTTTAAATTAAGAGAGCCAATGTCCTTTTTATATGAAGACAACAAATTTGGTATTTGTATGTATAGGGCTTCTCTCGCGGCTTCAGTTAATGCCATGTACTCCGCCTCAGTGGACGAAAGCGCGACGGTGCGCTGTTTCCTCGGCTCCCAGCTGATGGCGGCACCGCTCAGGTTAAAGACGTATCCGATATACGACCTTCGATCTACGGGCACCCAGCCCAATCGGCGTCAACAAACCCTTCCAAGCTTTTTTCATGCTCTTCGTGTACGTGATTCCGAAGTCGGCGGTCCCCGTCAGATATCTCAGGACGCGTTTCGCCGCCTTCCATTGTGCCTCGCCGTGATAAGTGTTGAATTGACTGAGACAACTGACAATATGCGAAATGTCCGGTCTTGTGGCAATCGCTAAGTAATTCAGAGCTCCGACAAGCTCGCGATATGGCCGATTTCCTCCTGGTGATCCTTTTTCTTCAACGTCGTTTTCGTGCCTCGAACCCGATTCTACGGGAGTACCGACGGTGTTACAGTCCTCCATCCGAAATCGAGAGAGTAGTTCCCGAACGTAATTTGGTTGTGAAATGGTAATCTGATTTCTGCTCCTTGCGATTTCGATCCCCAAACAATAGCGAGCTGTTCCCAGATCACTCGCCTCGAATTCCTGCGACAAACCTTTTCGGACGAAATCAAGATCCTTCTGGTCTCGATAGAATATCAAAATGTCGTCAACGTAGACCAGTATTATCAGCGGTTCTCCCCCTCGTTTGAGGCGATAAACGCACGGATCCGCGCTCGTTGGTGTCGTGTTTAATTCTTCGAGTTTCCCATTCAGTTTCGTATGTCATTGCCGACCGGCCTGTTTAAGGCCGTACAAAGCCCTTTACAAACGACGAACCTTTTCGCCACCCTGAAGCTGTTTCAGCATTTCCTTGGCGCGGCTCTCGATATCGAATTTCCCTTGTGTCGCGACGATTTTCTTCAAACTTCCTGCGAGTAAATCGGGTAATTCCATGTATTTTTCCTCTTCGATCGTACCGTTTAGGTAGACGGTCTTGTTGTCCATCTGATGCACATTAAGGTCGTGCTTGACCACCAGTGCAAGTAGCACACGCATGGATCCCAGGCGAGCGACCGGAGCGTAGGTATCGTGAAAAACGATCCCGGGGCGCTGTGCGAACCCCCTCGCGACAAGTCGTGCTTTTCTTCTCTCGACCTTGCCGCCCGAATCGTACTTGTTCCTGAGAACCATTCGACATCCGACCACGTTGCGATTCTTGGGTCGATTCACGATCAGCCATGTATCGTTCTTGATTAAGCATATGACTTCTTCGACGATGGCGTCCAACCATTTTTCTTTGTCCGTTCCGTTCAATGCTTGCCGATACGGGACCTCCGAGTGAAGATTGGCTAAATTTGCCTTCAGGCCGTCCGAGATGTACGACTCCTCGTCGTCGAGAGTTCGGTCGATCTTATCCCCGCTCGATCCGCGAGGATCTTCGTCTTCTTGCATGATTCGATACAATTTTCGCGGGCGGGTCGTCCGGTGAGAATCTTCCTAGGTCTACCCGGAGCTCGTCTCTCGACTCGATGGCGCATCTGAAATTCTCGTAGCTCTCTGGAAGACTGTCTAAAAGCATGATCGATTGTAATTCAATGCTGACTTGTACGGATAATTCGGACATTTTGTCGACCATATAGGAGAATTCGTCGACGTGCCGTTGTACTTCTCCGCCTTCGTTGAGTCGATGATTCATTAGCCGTTTCCACAATGATGCCTTTTTCGCCGGTCCTTTCGATTCGAAAATTGCTTCCAGTTTAAACCAAATTTCGCGGGCTGTTTCGCAGTATCTAATTTGTCTGAGTTCGGCGTCGCCAACAGCGGGATACAAATCGGTTTTCGCCTTTTCGTCCTCGTCTTTCCACGCTTGCAAATTTTCGGCTGCCTTCGGTTTTTCACCGCTTGCGTGAGCCCACGTTTTGTTTTTTGTCATGAGTGCCCACATTCTTAGTCTCCAGGTATCATAATTTTCTCTGGTTAGCATTTGTATACGCATTATGTTCGTAGCTTGACCGTCCATTTTGTTTGCAGTGAGGTTATATTTCCGCGTGTATTTTCCACGTTGTCTTCTCGTCTTTTCGATTTTCAATTAGGAATGTCCAGACGATGTTTAAGTCTGGGCCCATAACCAGTTGTAGCAGGATATGAAATGAACGGGCGACTCCTCGTACGAAAGATATTATTTATTCAACGAAGCACTCGTGAACTTGGTTTTAACAAATGTGTATTAGTCTGACGCGGCAATATGAAAGAGACGCATGCAGCAAAAGGCGCGCTCGGTCTCGTATAACTGTCAGAAGTAGAGCGAGCGCATTAAGGCGTGAATTCATTTGCCTTTTACTCGTAACGCTCTGTCCGGTGCTACAATCACATAGAGCACGCAGCTTAGGGCGGATCCACAACAATAATTAATATTGTTAATTATGGAACATGTTCGTTCGGAACATGAATTACGGCGCCTATTCCGTAATAATCACTATCGTCCTCGATTGTACGAAGACAATTGCGAGTAGTTCAATCCGTACCTAGTAATTGTATTCGCTCATCCACCAAAAGCAAATCGAGGAAGGAATTTCCTATTGGATAAGACGGTGTAGTTGTAGCGAACAATTTTAGTTTATATTTGATGGCATTTGTCAAACAACGCATTTCCTCTTGTATTCGAGATAAAGTTACCCCAAGAAACGTGCTTGTCATTGAAATCCCCCACCAGAAAGATTTAATTATTTTTCGAGTGTAACTTGATACTTCGGAAAAGAGTATCAAGTACATTGATAAACTGTGTACACTAAGGAGATTCAGGATCATAAACAGAGATTACATATTGATGTCTTTGACTTTCCAGAGGAGTATCTGTTATGCAGGCTTCTAGAACCTGGAACTTGTGAACTCCTTACAACACCTACCATTTGAGCTAGTACATACTAGGTGCCCCGAGATTGTTGTAAGAATGAGTTTTCATTCGTTCCTCTTCTTCAACCTCCAACTTTGGGGTTAGTTGTCGATATTTAGGGCAACTTCTGAAGTTGGCAGGGTGACACAGGATCATTTATTTCCATCCGGGAGTTGATCTTTACCCAGTGGACATTCCCCAGCGATAGCTATTTAGGGATTTGACGCATCGACGCAACATGACAAAAACGTTGACACCGCCTGCATTGCAACACCCGGCCGAACTTCTTCTTTATTTTCTCCCAACTTTTTTTTTGTGACTAAAATATTTAGTATTCCTAAGTCCATCACTTTTATTATTAGGACTTAAAGATACAATGAAAAATTGTAAGTTATTGGTTTCCAAGCTTTTTAGCTCCTCGAGCGGTTCATCGGAAGCAAAGGAAGGATGAACTCCGTTTAGTAGGATAAAGACCGTTTTCTCCGATTTAGAGATGTACGTGCAGTAGTCGCTTTTCGCTTTACCCAGAGCAGATATAATCTCCTAAATCATCGCACTATTTAATTCATTAAATTATAATTTAGTTAATTAAGTTCCTCCATTTGCTTCTCTAGTACTTGTTTTTTTTTTTCTTCTCTATTTCAACAATGAGTTTATTGAGGACCTCACCAGCCTCGTTGGCGTATGTTTTTGTTTCAATAACCGTCAATTCTTTGAATTAGTGACACTTGTCTTGGAAGTTCGTCTGCGATTATGCCTTCTCCTTGTAACCTCTCTGTAATATATTTTATTTTCTTCCATATTATAGACCACTTGTTTTCACTTTATGTATAGATATGTATGTGTATCTATATATTCATCTTAATATTCCCTGCACTGCGTAACACTCAAACACGTAGGATAACAACATTCGACACGCACATATTCCCACTTAAATGTGATACCCTTTTTGTTTCTCCTTCACGTACCCAATGGATGGAATTTTCCCTGTTTTTACATCCGTCCGTTTATGTGCGCTGCTCACGGCGATTGCACTGTGACTGACACTACTAGGGTCTACTCATAGCTTGCAAACCAACACGAATATATCACCCGATATCCGTTAACCATACGGGTGTTCTGAACAAAACATATAGAGTAACATACTCTATTAATAATAAATGCATATTTACCAGGGTAGGCTGAAAAGTTTCCGACCTCAATGTGAAGATAGCAGCACTCCTCAATAAAAGCTAATGAATGTAGTTGTGCATCTTTTGACAGTTACTCACCAAAATTTCAGTCATTTTGGAGGCGTAGTTTTTAGTTAACAGTCGTTTCAGTGAGTCGATGGATGAGAGTGTTTTTGTGAAAATGGACAAAGTTGGATATCGAGCTGTCATTAAATTTTTGTTTTTGAAAGGCAATACGCCTACGCAAATCAAAGATGAGTTGAACTCTGTGTATGAGGACTCCGCTACATCATTTACCATCGTGAAATTTTGGGCAACTGTATTTAGACGGGCCCATGAGAGCTTGGGAGGCGATAAACGTCCGGGACATCCAAAAACTGCAACAACTGACGATAACATCGCTAAAGTTCAACAAATGGTGCTAGACGACCGCCGAATTAAAGTGAGAGAGATAACAGAGGCTATGGAAATGACAAAAGAACCTGCTTATCACATATCAAATCAAGATTTAGACATGAGAACGCTGTCCGTGCGTTGCGTGCCGCGGTTGTTCACGTTAGACCAAAAACGTGTTCGAGTCATCATTTCCAACGCCCTGTTGACGCAGTTTAGGCGCAATAAATCCGTTTTTGGCGCCGATAAATTACTGTCGATGAAGCTCGAATACACCATTATACGCCCGAAACAAAAATACAGTCAAAACAGTGGACTGCAAAGAGAGAATCGGCTCCAAAAAGCGCAAAAACTGTTTATTCGGCTGGGAAAGTGATGGGATAGTCATGGAGTTATCTTAATCGATTATCTTCAAAAAGGAAAACGCAAAACAGGAGCATACTACGCATCATTACTTGACTACCTGTGGGCAGAAATTGCGGAAAAGCTGGCACATTTGTAGAAAAAGAAAAACCTGTTTCATCAAGACAACGCACCGTTTCACACCCCAGCGGTTGACATGGCGAAAATCCACGAAGTACGGTTTGAACTGCTTGACCATCCGCTGTACTCATCAGATAGATATAGCCCCAAGCGACTTCTTTTTGCTCGCTAATCTAAAAATTGCGCTCGGAGAACAGAGATTTTCGCCATGACGATGCAATCACCCTCGTGAACAGTTATTTTGCAGAGAAAAATGCCGAGTACTATTTGGACGGGCTAGAGAAATGGGAGCATCGCTGGGAGAAGTAGAAAAATAAAAATAAATTAAAAAAAAAAATCTTGTATATTTGTTATGTCGGAAACTTTTCAGCCCACCCATGTATAAACGGGTACACATGAAAAACAAGTACTCATAAGGGAGTACAGGGGTCTCTTTCCTCTCTCTGGTCCTTACAGCAAACATTGGTTGCAGCAGTTCTTACCGTGAAGAACAGGAGACACCCCTTGTTCTTAATAGAACGGGTCTTTTTTGAGATCCTCCTGTCTTCCGTTGCAATTACCGCCATGTATCCTCTATCCAGAGGGAAGAATGATGATCGATGTTGAGAGAAAAAGAACTGTGTTAATTTATTTATTAATCCATTTTTTTTTAATCGGTGTTTCGCGCTCGAGTTAGCGTCGAACGTGAACTTGTAAAAGTGTCTTGCACGTTATGCTAACACGTACGCAGCGTCCACCAATAACTGCGTCTAGTGTTGAGATATATTGCCCGCTGCTGAACAAGAAGCTCCTGGTGTCAAAAACACTGATTCCTGAAAACAATGGCTTATTTAGTGGAAAGTGGACCGAATACCTTGGATGAACTCCAACAGAACGGCTTGGTCGACACTTCAGTGAAACGCGTTGAGTATTAGTGACTAACTTGCTTTATTTGCTTGATTAATTTATATTCCAACTATGAACTAAGTTGGGGGTCTATCTTGGATCAAAATTTACAAAGAAGTGACAGCTCATTTGAATATTATTGAATGTCAGCTGTTTTGCTATTTGTGTTGTCATGGCTGCATTCAGTAGTGCCTGCGCTGGCCGCATCCAGTGTTGCCATCGTGTGCTGCTCCGTCTCCAACAATCGGCTTGAATTGTTGATAAAACTTTTTTAAACCATTCACAGAAGGCGGATTCGGTTCATGGAAATGTTATGAATTATTGTTATGAATTTTAAGGGTATGGGAAGACTAGTGATTTGGGATCACTACTTAATTCGTTTTCTTCCAATTTTCTTCTGAGAATCTACAGAACTGCTTTTTTATTTTCACGTGTTTTTAACTGCAACTGAACTTCTGAACTTTTATAATGAAAACACTCGTTACCCTCAATGTACTCGGTGTACTCAGTATATTTCTTACAGCAAACAATGTATTTGATCTCCTCGCACCAAACCAATCCAAGTACTCACACACACGTAGATGAAACGAATAGACAATTTGTTTTGGTATTAGGAGATTGGATACTGTGCAGTATCCAAGTTTTGTATTAGAGTACTCACTCTTGGTGTACTCTAGTTTTTGAAACTGCAATGAATAGGCTACACTGAAAAACTATATTCAAATAGAGAGAGCAACTGAATACATTTATGCAGACCTCTATTCAACACCAGCCCACCTGAACCTGGGGCATTAGTGGATCCAATAGCTTCTATAGCATATTATATACATCTTGGTTCTTATATGCTACACTCTCTTTTCCAACATAAATGGATTTCTACAATACGCTTCTATCTACTTCATGCCGACCATTTTCATGATGATAGAAGATACATGACATATCCCCCATAGATGATAGCGAAATCACAAGGCCTGTTTTGACTGGAATAAGCTGAAATGTTAAGTAGGTTGTGCGCGGGAATGTGTGGCACGCAGTGAATGCTGTTTCCAATGTGCACAAACGTAGGCACATTGTTTTAGCGGCTCAAACTATGCCGTCTTTAAATTTCAGTTTTTTTTTATATTTTTGCCGTAAAATTGGTAGTCCTGTCTCTGAACAGTACCATCCGCAGTTTCTTGATAGTTTTGGAGCATGCATGAGTTAACTGCGAAAGTGAGAGCAAAGTTTATAAATTTGTGTCATTAAATTATTTCTGGGAATATTGGTCATCCGAAAGTCATACCATCGAAAATGTTCCCATCTTTATTTGTGAGTCTAACCCAGAGACGAAGGCACCGTCAGCAGTTAAAATCTGAAGAAGTAAAAATTTTATGAAAATCCGTACATAACGGTAGAACTCTATACCAAAAGCCGTTCACTCTTTTAGCTACGCAACCCTAGTTCCTCCCCTTAACCTGCAAACCGCACAAATCTTATCTGTTAGATTTCGCCTTGAAACTTCAGAACAGGCAATGGTCATCTAGCCTCCAATGTTGAGATAAAATTCTTATAGCGGACACGCACAATAAATGACCTCAAAATTATGACGTCTCTAAAAAGAAACTTTCACGTTTACAACTCGGTACTACCCAGTGTACGCTATCACATTGCAATGAGCTCTTAATTTCTCAAATAGCCACAAGAACTTTTAATAGCGTTTTGCACTCATACGGTAAATTAACTTCATTAACTACCTTTTTCAATTGTTCGACTGCTACTCGCATTTTGCAACACTCCATAACTCTAGTTGCTAATTACAACGCTTCTTCCAAGCTCCATTGTCTTCCCCGCTCCCGCCTGGTAGCAAATAAGTCAGTGACAAATGATGAGTGATCACCCGATAGCAGATAAACTATCCCATCATCCGTCAGAGCCAGTCACGATAACAGCCAGCGATACTTCCGTCACAGGGCTACCGTGGACTGCAGTGCAAAAATGCTGTACTTATCTAAAGATAACTCATTGTAAGTGATTGTATGAACTCCTCGGACGCGACTACACCTGCTACCGACTCGCGAAAACGTTTGTGTTCCTTGATGTGTCCGTATCCGTGTATATCAAGTGCTAATTACCTTCTCATAGTGAATATAGAAAGTTCCCGCTCGCGGATAGAGTCTGTAGAGCGCAGCAAATTGTCACGTACGATTCGCTGATCATTTATATTGTAGCTGTTTGTGTTTCAGTGGAACACATTTGGATAGACCGGCCCAAATGAGGCATCTAGCGGATATAGGCAGTGACACAGTAGAGACGTAAGCAGCACGTAAGGTTCATGACATATATCCATAGCAAATTACAAAAGTTGCATAATTATCCCTTTTGCAGGAGCTTGCATGCCAACACTATGAAACATAATGACGTGTGCGCCGGGCACTGATCCCCTTTTTATAGCAGTTTGATGTGCAAATGGAGTCGTTATGTGGTCTTAAGACAATAAGATATCTATTCCGGACTGTTTGAGGCGCATTTAGAGCAACAATTTGATGCGGACATCCTCTGATGATTTCTTTCGATTGCACAGTGGGTGCAATTGTTCGGGATGATGTTTAGCAGTGCAGTCTTGTTATAAAAGGCTTAGCCGTAAAGCGAGGTAATCCGAGGTTTAGGATTTATGAAGCGGAACTGGCTCATAAAAGCTGAATGTATGCTTACTGCTATTAAATTAACTTGCGTTCAGCTAATTTTCACACATAGGGTTGCGCGACAGGGATCAAGCGGCTTTAATGAATCCTATGTCAAAACATCACGACTAGTAAACGAATAGAAAAAAAGTCAACGTTCTGCGTACTTATGCAAATATCAAAACAAAGACTTCATACTAGAAATTGGAGTTTTGGAAAGAGAAAAACGTCAGACAGAGCCATATCAGGTGAATACGGTGATTGTTCGACGATATGTTTTGAGTTTTTGGCCAGAAATTCGTTCACAATTCCCTTAGTTTTCTTTCTACAGACCTGACTTTTTTCGACGAATTTAATTATCTACCATCCACAACCATCACAATTTAAAATTGGGATTCGCAACTACAAGATCTGGAGCTTGCGAATCCCGAATACTATCAACCAAGATGTATCGACCTAATACTCGACGTAAACATCTACGCCCACATAATCCAGTGGTGTTCGAAAAGGATCCAAAGAAGAGCCGATAGCACAGCAAACTTACTTAGGGTGGGCTATTTCTGATCCGTCACTAACAACACTTCCGTTGCCTTTCAAGACAACCCACTTTCGAAATTCCGATTGAAGTTACGTCGTCAGACTCCTACCCCTCAAGATTTGAGATTCCAGATCTCAGGCTTTAAAATTTCTTCATCGACTGCAAAACCGATTTCTACAAAGTGCTTCCTTTGACGCTGATATTTATCAAGGGATATGAAGACATGGGACACATGCGTCGTGCACATTCACCATCATTATCTAAGGAACAGGCTTTCTATCTGCCCCACCATGGAGTAGTACGTGAATCAAGCTCCATAACAAAATTACGTGTAGTTGTTTATTTAAAACACATCAAAGCACCCCGCTAAATACTCCCTGCATATGTATGCCTTAAGCTTCATTAGATCTCCCAGATGTACTAACGCGGTGACGTAGGGATCGATATGCCTTATCTTCCGACGTGGAAAATATGTTCAGGCAAATTCTTATCCACCCTGATGACTGAGAATTCCAATGAATACGGTGGTTTGACGATTCTCACCTTGTTGAATTTTGGCCAGAGTATGAATGAATGACTGGCGCAAGACTAATGACCTTGCCCGGAAAAACAAATCATTATGGAAAATTTAACAAGCCACAGGACTTGCTAAATAAGGCCAAGACCGGCTACCGGTTGTAGTGCCGATCATGATGATGATGAATGAATGAATGAATGAATGAATAAAGAACAGAACCCTCAGTTTATATCGCTTAGTATATGTGGTGTAAACATATAAACTTATAAATAGACTTACGAACTACCTTAAAAACTAAGGCATACGGGTTGGGGGTGGGGGACTAACTTTAAAGTAACGTAACTAAAAGTAGGTAAGTAAAAGTAGGCAGTGAGCTGGGTAGGGTCAGGGGGGGTAAAAGAAGAGACGGCGTTTGAGAGCAGGAGCGGTGAGATTGAAGACAAAGAAGGTGGGGTAAGAGTTTGCGCACCCCTTCATTTGCGAAATGGGTTCATTAGAGCCGTAAGACGTGTGATGGGCGGGAGTAACATATGGAACTAGTCGCGCTCCATATCTCGCCAATAAAGTTTTGCGTCAACTTGCAGAGGATGAAGGTCATTGCTATCCTGATGCAAAGGAAGTTATTGAGTAAAGCACTTAGATCTATGACATTTACGGCGGAGCAGAATCCATTGTAAATGGTAAGCAGAAAATTGAATAAATACTTAATTTCTTCAGGTAGGGTGGCTTTCCATTTCAAAAATGGACTCGCAATGACAAACGGCTTCTACAAGACATACCCCAGCAACAAAGAGCGGCATACGTGTGGGGGTTGAAGTATTGATGCCTGAGACGGCCACGGATTCACTTTATCCCCAACGAGGATCCGCCGAAAATTGTTTGCAAAGGTCATATCCAATCATCCATAAAAGAGTGAAAATAAACTGCTCTGTTGTTGTTATGTTCTTGACATTGTTTTTATTTATTTTTATTTTTAACTTAAAATTGTTTATAAATAAAATTCACAATCACTGACTACTTTAACGTATCTTTTGAATTTGATATCTTGTCATTATTAAAAACACGTGATTCTTCGCTGATGTACTCCTTCAAGATCCTTCGAAATTGTCTATATTGTTGCAACAATTTTTACTTCATTAAGATTCGACTTTACTGCCACGAGACAAAAAAGTAAAAAAAACTCAGTGGTTGAAATGTGACTTCGTTAACAGACGCGAAATAATGTTTAGCCTCGAGCGGCGTGACCTCCGGCGGTAGTGGTTGGATAGCGACTGGTTTGAATTGGGGATGAAGATGGGTAATTTAATTTTGCACACAGGACAACCAATAGAGATCACGCTTCTACTCTCTCATTGCCATGCCCGTCGAGGTGTGGTGAATACAGCGGTTAATTCGATAGCCGACGGACATGGGAGAATGAGAGAGCAGAAACACAAAGTACTATGATCTCGGGGTGGCTTTGGTTGTGTGTGCATGAATCAATGCAGTTCTGATGAGAACCCATTGACCTAATTCGGCGAATGTGGTGACCTCAGAGTGCATTGAACTGTGGGAAAGTAAAATTGAGAAGGAGAGGGAAATTTAGCTGCTGCTATTTACCTGCGAAAAGAAATCATTGATCCCAAGCAAATGAATGATCTGCGGAAAAGCCGAAGTGACGCCAAATTGGCTAGAGTAATTTACCATCAGAACTAATTAAATATTTTAATAAATTCCCCAGCGGTTGCATGAATATGCCGCAGTGTCGTCTGCTTCGACTTGTTGTTGCTAACCGACATGATGTGATTTCCGATGGAAATCTCATGGGATAGCAAAATGGAGTTGCCGTATGGCAAAAGGGTAGCTAAATTCAATTATGCATTATCTGCATAGGATAATGAGTTTAGCTATGCGTCCTTTGGGAAATCAATGATTCTCAGGTGAATACCAAGGGTGGGATAGGGGTTAGTATGACACGCTGAAAGCGGTCGAAATAAGGCGGAAATTGTGGTTGGAATTGTGGGTTGGTTGTCCATGTAATATAGAGCACCCATGTAATATAGAGCACCCCGACATACCCATCATCGCTATCTATGACGGATGGTCCCATTCATCGTACATTAGGTCTTAATTGGCAGCCTCAACAAGATCGATTCATTTTCATTGCGTACAAAACCATTAAACCTACACATACACAAAATGAGGAGTGCTATCCCCCATTGCAAAGCTCTACGATTCGCCCGGTTAGCTATCACCAGAAATAGTTCATGGAAAAATCGTCATGCAGGAACTCTAGGAAGCAAAAATCGCTTGGGATGAACCAATGCCTAGTACGTTTAAGGCAAGATTTAAAACCTATTTGCATCAACTACAATATTTATCACTAATTGGTGTACCAAGGTGGCTTGGATTATCACCAACAACGCAGTCTATAGATATTCGTGGATCCGCAGAGGCTTTCCAAGCGGCTTTGGGTGCAGTCATTTATCTAAGAGCAGTCTCAGAACTGAAGATCATCCAAGTCACTAATTTCAATCTAAATCTAAATTTGCACCTGTCGAAAGAATAACCAGATCAACAAAGAGAACAAAATCCATTTGAGTTGGTTAGCACCCGTTTTATCTAAAAAAAAAAAAACAACAACAGGAGGCAAATAGAACAACGTAAACGCATCAGAGTGATTCACTTAGAAAGATATAATGAAGTCAACGCAGAAAGATACGCGACGATTCGGAATGAGACCACGACATTTTTTAAACACAAAAATCGCGAATGGGAGACGACTCGGATCGAAAAATCCTTTGAAATCTGCTCAATGTGCATCCATCAACCGCAAATAAACGCGCCAGATGAACATACAGCCGATCCTCAGATCCCAGAGCCATCTTTCAACAACGTTGTAGACGCAATAAATCGATGGAAAAACAACAAGGGTCCCAGAGTCGACTGCATACCGGCAGAGCTATATGGAGGAGAAGCAACCGCTCGAAAAGTTCACCAACTAATTAAAACAATATGAGATAAGGAAGTTGTGACGGTTCCTCTGAACGCCACTACTTACCTTTTTGCAATTACCCCAAAAGTTCTCCTGTGGCGGCCCTACTAAACGGCACAACTTACCTTTTTATTAATTACGTAAAAACTTCCTCCTAAAACACCTAAAACCGTTACCATTCACCAATGCAATTGCATTAGCATCTTCAAACATTTTCCCCCAGGGGCATAGTTGCGTCCGTCGCATTATGTTCCTCAAAAACAGTGCGGTTACATCACCAAGTAACCGACATCAAACCCGAAGCATGTCAATGCTCATATCTCCCAATGTGTTTTGCCGCACACGTGCATGGCATCTTCCCATGTTTTATCTGCAAGCACATCAGCCGGTCAACCGACCGACACGACTGGCCGCCAAGGAAACCGAATTCTCCATCGTGTAAATACACACACGAGAGATCGACCCTTTGAGACGCCATCGATATGTGCACGATCGGCATAGATCCTGTACCCAGTTGCCCATCGTATAACATCCAAATTCCTGTCTGCGTGATGGCTTGCCCAGCCGCAACCACTTCTTTTGATATTTCTGCGGTTCGCGTACTCATGGACACGCAGCATGAGCGGCAGATATGATCATGGCGCTTGTGTGCGCAGCCTCGCTGGGACCAATGTGACGGAGATCTTTTCCCATTGGTCGCTGGATGAGGGAAGAAATTCAATTTTCTCTATTGCCCTCTGAGTCGAAATGTAACCACCAACCGGTGCGAGTCGATTTCATCCCCCATAGTGTATTCACGCGAGTGCGCAAAACTCTAGTAAGTCGAGCATCAATCAGTGGCAAGGAATCAGTCGTTATATTCAAAGGGGAAGTCTAATTGAGAATAAAAATTCAAATCCTTCCTTATGTTAAACGGTGCCGGGAGTGAGAACATCTTATTTTGTATATATAAATTGTATTCGAACCTTTCATTGATTGAACATTACATAGTATCACCTAGTGAAGAGAACATCGTATTTTGTATATATAAATTGTATTCGAACCTTTTATTGATTGAAAATTACATATTAACACCTAGTGAAATTGTATTCGAACCTTTCATTGATTGAAAATTAAATTGTAGCATCAAGTGAACGAAGTGAACATCTTATTCGTACATATAAATTGTATTCGAACCTTTCATTTAGTCACAATTAAATTGTATCAGCAAATGGTATTGTGGGGAGGAAGTATTGTGCCGAACACGGACACTCCGTTCACCTTCCTCCTCCATCATGAATGTTCCTCCGAGAAATACGCCGAACCAAAAGAACGAAACGCCGCCACGTTGGTCCACAACCGGGAGCAAAGAAAAACACAGAAATTGAAGCACAAGTTGTTCTGTTGTTCGTAATTAATTTTTATTTTATTTCGTTATTATCTTTAAAATTGTGAAGGATAATTCGTAATTTTACAGATTGAAGTCGTAAGTTAATCTAATTAGACAATGAAAATACGCCCACACGTCCACTGTAACGGACCGACGACTTGTATATCAAAACTTTACTCACGCGACTCGCGGTTGACTTTCGCGTCCCCGTGTGTACCGTGGTGGCCGGCGGATGCAATTAGACTCAGCGATAAACGGCTCGTGGTGAGCCGACTCGCTCATGGGGTGAGTTTTCCCGAGAGAGAAGGTTTTTCTCTTGTGATGAAAACAAGGAAGAAGGACTTGGTAATGTACGTATATGTGTGAGTGAAGATCACATTGGTTTTTCATACACAAGGCCATGGGAACGAATCTGAAAACAAGAAAAGGAATGATGTGCATCAACGAGATGTGTGTTCGGCTAAGTAAACAAGCCGAATCTCATTGGGTGCTAATTGGGGTTTCTGTTTGCTCACCGCCGCTAGTCATGAGAAACAGATCCAGAAATATGGGAAGGCAACGAGATCGGGTAGATCATTGTCTAAGCTATGCATTGCAGCTGTAATGATAGCCGCAATGCCCAGGCACATGGTGCTAATTGATTCTATCTTATTTATAGGGAATTAGTGTTTATTGCATCGCTGCCAAGGGTAAGTATACCATACCTATTTGGATTTGCTTATGCCGTAAGATTTAATTGGTGCCAAGAGACGCGAGATGCGTATATTTGTTTTGGTCCCTTGGGTGTGAGTCGGCGGCCAATGTGTTTGTAGGGTGATTTATCATACACTTGGTGAGGACGAGAAATAGGCGACGCAATGTTTATGGTCCCTGTTATGATGGTTACATTGTATGTAAACCAAATCATTTTGTTTTCAAGAATTCGTCTAGGGAGATTTGCATGGCGCCGAATTGGTTTTGGGATGCCTGATAAGTTCAGTAACGAAATGTCGAAGGAAATTAACAAGAGACTGCATTCCGGCAACGCGAGTTGGCACGCAGTCAGTAAACTGCTGAAATCCAGACTGCTATCACGTAACATAAAGCTCCGTGTCTATAGAACCATAATCATGCCAATTGTTCTATATGGATGCGAAACATGGGCTCTCACAAAACGGGAAGAAAACAAATTCCGTCTATTCGAGAATAAAGTTTTGAGAGGCATCTTTGGAGGTAAATATGACGAGGAGGCAGGACAATGGAGGAGACTCCATAACCACGAATTGGAAGAACTATATCGCAAACCTACAATAGTGAGAGTAATCAAGTCGCGAAGATTAAGATGGGCCGGACACGTGGCGCGAATGGGGAACGACAGGACCGTGCATAGAATTCTTGACGGTAGACCAACGGGAAAGAGACCGGTAGGACGGCCGCGACGGAGATGGGAGGACAATGTTAGGTTTGACCTTGAGGAGATCGGATCGAATGGTCAAGCGTGGAAGGAGAGTGCCCAGGACAGGGAAGGATGGCGAAGCCGAGTCGGTGAGGTCATGAACTTCCGGGTTCCTACAGGCCAATAAATAATAATAATAATAATAATGCCTGATAAGTTAGGAAAGAATTCTTACACGGAATTTGTATGCGAAGAGATGGATGAAAGGTAAGGATTCTTTACAGGGACTTTTAGATAATAGATTTGATCTATTTGATGTGTGAAGGATTTAAGGTGCTAATGCGATCGCATTAGCGAACTTAAGTAAGTTGGGTAGCAGTTATGGGAGTTTTTCAGGTAAGTGGGCCGTGGGCTATCACGTAATGTACGTATAAAGTCTTAAGGAGTATCTTTGGCGGTAACTATGACGAACAGGCAGGACAATGGAGGAAGCTCCACAATCACGAATTGGAAGGACTATACCACAAATCTACAATAGTGGCAGTAATCAGGTCGCGAAGATTAAGATGGGCCGGACATGTGGCGAGAATAAGTACGATAGGACCGTGTGTATAATTCTTCGCGGCAAGCCAACGGGAAAGAGACCGGCAGGTCGGCCGCGACGGAGATGGAAGGACAATGTTAGGTTTGACCTTAAGGAAATCGGATGGGATGGTCAAGTGTGGAAGGAGAGCGCACAGGACATGAAACGATGGGGCAGCCGAGTTGGTGCGGTCATGAACTTCCGGGTTCCTATAGGCCAATAAATAGTAATAGTAATGGGAATAATGCACATATTTGCCCTGTGTCCTTATACTATAGCTTTTTCACCGGTCAAACCGTGCTATGATATTCAAGGAAACATTCAAGGTGTGCACACGTTCGCGTTGGGATTTGGTGTATTTTGAAACTATACACAATTTTTCAAGGGTAAGTAATGGGTTTTTATTTGCCTGAGATGAAGTGGTATTGGTACTGGCATTTCTATGCATTCTTTGGTACTGCTGCATTATTCGGCAGTAATCATCTTGAGTTGATAGTGACATTGTCAGTTTAGTTTGATGACTATGTAGAACATCTCTATGTTTATTTTATTTGACCAACTTAAACCTCTAGTGACAGAGTTATCACAATAACACCTCAAATCGTTAATTAAGGGAATTAAAGGGTATTGTTTAATGAGTAGGTCAACTCCGTTTTTTTACGGGTTGTTTTAAGTATTCGTCTGCGTCTTTGGTTGATGTATTTTACTAGAGTTATGTGCTATTGTTAGTTATTGTGATGGGCTCCTCTGATAAGAAAAAAACGGTTAGCAAATGTTTAGAAGCAAAACATTATGGCACCCGCCCTTCTTTCAGCTCATTTTTCTACCACTTCTAATACTACTTCCTAGTATCTTCAATATACCTTCCACACATTTATGCCCATTTTGTACTTTATAATATTACCACGATATAAATCGTCCTTTTAAGGTGAACCTATTATTTAAAAAACAGAAAGAAAAATGATGGGCTAAGCTTACTATCTGTCGATAAACCCCAGGAAGGGATTCTGAGACTTCGCACATACTGCAGAAATAATTCTAATTGCAGTAACTATGAACACTAATCACGTATGTCTTAGAGTCACCACAGGGTGGAATTTATGGAGCAAAATCTCGCACCCTAATATTTTACATGGCATACATATCAATTCTCAACATTACAAAATATATAACTGCAATGCTATAATGTTATTTGTTCAATTAAAATTTATTCCGTCCCTCAAATTAAATTGTAATCCAAAGT
Source organism: Microdon myrmicae (assembly GCA_963931805.1). Taxonomy (NCBI): domain Eukaryota; kingdom Metazoa; phylum Arthropoda; class Insecta; order Diptera; family Syrphidae; genus Microdon; species Microdon myrmicae. Next base: position 2,847,946 of record OZ007497.1, on the reverse strand, counting down.
GTTATCAATAAATTGAATTTTCACTCACGGCCAAACGAAACATTGTCACTTGTTAGAAAATCTCCATCGCCTTCACATTCTACGAATCAAGCCTTGAGTTTCTTGCACTCCATCTATAACATCCGCTTTCTGTCTCATGTAAGACCTTAAAATTACCCCTTTGGCAACATTTTAATTAGCTCAATGTCACCAGATGCCGACTCAACAGCACAATGTGTGCCTATGCCCACTAGATCAAGAACCCGCTATTGACCCTCCTGCTATCCATCTACCTTTTAGTAATTATCCTCCCAACTTATCCACGATATGAATGCATTCGTGACAACAATTGCAGTCAATCATAATCCCATTCAAAAACGATTTATAAGTGAAAGTGTCTCTTTGTAGCCCTTTCTATCTATCGATCACTGTAGGGACAAATTGTTGTGTTATCTGAACAATAACGACCCAATGATCGATTAGAGCCGGCAATGGTTACTCATACATACAAGTTCACGGCACATTTCATTCCGACAATTGTGACGAATCAACAATGAAGAGGAGTACTTTGTGACCGCAAGATCAATCGATCTTGAGTCTACGCAGTGTGCGTGACGCGGCCGTTGGCGATATTACTCGGCCGATTAGCACAATCTCCGTAAACCTGGCGTCGAATTAGAGCTATCAAAACACAATTAAACGCCAAGAAAGCCATCGCCGAAAAGATACTTTGATCATGCCCTCTTCCGCTTATGTCCTTCGCGTTCATCCTCTGGCACGATCGGTGTAAAGTGTTTTGTTACTTCGATGATTGCCTGATCGCGATGGTGCAGTGGGCTAACTACATGCCTTGCAGCGGAAATTAACTCTACATCTCACCTCGTCACGCATTGCACTGATAGACTGATACAGCAGTGTGGCGGGAAGCTCACCCAATCGAATTGATATAATTCCGAAAGGACCCCGCGCCGGTTTCGCGCACTAAATTACAGGGCAACCAATTTATCTTTGATCGAAGTGGCAAAAGCCGCCAACAGTGCGCCAGTTACAGCTTTTCCTCTCCTCAGCTCGGCCTACGTTAATGGTAATGATGATGATGACGGGCCCCACCATGGTCCACACATGAACATACGATTATATGGCGATGATTTCGCCGAGCGATTGGTAACTAATTAAAGAAATTCCACGTGTATGTCTGAAACAGGCGCTGTACAACTGAGCGAGCAAATTGTGCGTAATAGTATCAAACTCTCATCTATTATTTTCTCGGGCCAGCAAGCTGACAAACAGCTGATTAGTTAGGAACACAGTTCCTCCGGATGGTTCCACATTTCCACGCGTATGAAGCGACAGCATTGATAAAGAGTAGTAACTAGTTTGTAGTGACTCAATTTCGGTAAGATAGTAAATCGGAGAGAGTCAATTTGGGTAGCTGCAGTCCAAGGAAGCAAACTTCAAAGGGTAATTGTCATGGGTATTTGTCAATTATTCACATTCATAGACGGAACTTCGCCTTTGCCTCCTTAATAAGACCGCCAGCCATAAAAGTCTCGTATTACCGGAATCCGGTAATAATTTTTATTAAATGGGGTGTGAATGCATAAATTGCTGTCATTCGATCCTGCAGGCTATTGCCACCGCATGCACTTGTTTAACCACGAAATTATCGCGCATCAGCTGCTCTTCAGAACTTGGTCATAAGAATGGCTAAGTACGTTTTAGCGAGATAATTAATCCAGTTTGAATGACCCTCTTAGTCGGACTTTTTCCTGACAGGAATTACGGAACGGATAAGAGATAATGGCAGTCTGATATTTATGCCCAAAAGGTGGCAAATTAAAATGTTGGGCGCGACGGCCGACACGCAGGTGTTGTCAGTTTGTCACTTCGGACCGTCAAAGGTGGATGGACCTTGGCGGAGGGCAAACCTCGCATGCATATCACCCTTCATTGATGACAAGTTTTAGACATGTTACTTGAACGTGATGAGTATGTCAGTGGGGTGAAAACAACTGAATGTCTAGAAATAGCGTGCAAAACATAGTTTGTCATAGTTTTCAAGCGAACATGTGTTGACGACTCTTCTCCGTTCTTCGTAAAGATAACGCGACTGAGGGAAGCCCAGTGTTGGGATCTTTAAGTACTCTCCAGTGCAACACACACAATAAAAATGTAATAGCAAGTCAAGTTATGAATATTAAACATTTAATGAAAACAAAAAAGAGATAAGATATCAAGTAGATGTATTGACTGTATACGAATGAGAATTGTAGAACGCAGTGAAAAGATACTTTATTGTAAGGAATTCTAATTTTCTAAGGTACTAAGCGGCAGACATATTTACTCAACAAACGAAACCCTCGTTAACCTTCTACAATTCTCTCCCAATAAAGAAAACGAATTACTTATTCAACGCTTCAACCAGGATCTAGTGGAGCTTTATTAAGTCGTTTCTTTTTTAGGGTTGCGTTGCTTATTCTTTCTTCAAGCTCGTCTTTCAATTTTTCCAATATCCCTGGGCATCGTATTTCGTACTCGAATAGCCAAATCTACATTAATCTGATCAATCAGCCTCTTAGGTAACATCCTGCCCTTTCATGGATTTCATGTACGGCCTTCGTCACCTCCATAGCACCCGCTACTGTCCCGAAACTCTGTAAATAATCATCCATATAATGGTTCCCGTGCACAGCCCATACTGTGGCTGAATGATGTTTCTCTGAATTCCGGAACAAGTTCTTTATTTGTTCTGTGTATATCCTCTTCAGTTCATCATCCTTATCAAGTCTCTTTTGCATATTCCCAAGTCGTCGGTAAACTTGATCGTAATTGTTAGGCAGAACTTCGTCTTCGCCCTTCCACAGCAGCCCAGTTTCGAATCTACCACATGGCAATCGTCTTAGAGTTTTTTCCAGTACCTCCAACGCTCTTCTATCTGCGTCATTGCTTGCGCCGTCCGCCTTGCGGGTTGCACTCCGATGGCTTTGATTTTGAAATACTGACGGACTAATGCTTCTGTGTCATCATCTACCATCCTGCTATCGTTCACAAATTTCACTGGCACATTGTCTCTACCTTCGCACCCGTAAATCACCCATCCTAAAGTAGTGCGCAAGACGAATGGTTCGGCGACTCTGCCCTTCCTCAGCTACCTGGTGACCCCAATTATCTTGGCCGAGGAGTAAAAGCGGGACATCTTTTCTGTAGGTCAGTTGTTGTTCAATTCTTTGCAAGTGCTTGCAATTTCTTATCGTGTCCCTTGTTACCTCTTGCTTGGGCACGTTCAAGTCGTGGATAGTTCTCACTTCAATCAATGTCTTTTCCCTTCGGTGGGTTCCCGTGATCTTCAACTGGATCCTCTGCGACTCGCCTTCCCTGATACATTGTCCGCCAACGGTCTTTAAAACGAGGGGTTCACGCTTGCCTTTTCTCCCAATCTTCTCGGCGACGGATGCATCCAGCAATAAAATGGTCGATCCTTCATCAAGGAGAGCTAACACTTTGGCTGATCCCTTTGGCCACACTTGCACCATCTTTAAATAAACCCTGCCGCTACCCAAGATATGGACGGAACTAACCATTTCTTCTCTTGCCTCAGTTTTCGGTTCGCCATTTGGATGAGCCGCGCTACGACACGACGAAGGCAAGTTCTTCTCGCATCGTTGTTGTTGAAGTACTGTAAAGAATCGTGTGATGCCACCTTGCACATCTTTCGGCTGTGATCTGCAAGTTGACCTCTGATGTTGGTGTCGCAGGTACTTGAAGCTGGGTCGTGCGTCTTTTGCCATTTTTCACCTATTCCACCATTCCCATGTCCCTTCTCACATACGGGATACATCAGTCTTTCATCTTCCAGAACCGATTCATCTCCTTGAACAGCGTGGACTGCTCCGCTCGACGAACCGCGTCTCACCTTAAGCGTCTGGGAGTTCTTCTTCGGTTCCCAAGACACTTCCGGTGCCGCGAAAGCTCCACAGATTCCCGCTTCCCCCTCCAAGAAACCGCTGAAAAGCGAGAGCTCAGGCTGTTCTTCCCCTCCGTGGCTATGATGGTACGAGAACCACCTGCACCTCATTGATGACGGCATCTTTGTGATCAATACCCTTATCGTTTCCCGTGAACTCTCATGTACTGTCTGCTTCCCAATGCACAAATGGTGGCCATGGAATTCTTTACCTGACTGGAAAATGCACACACGTCTATCGGGTCCTATACCATCCGGGGCAGGCTCTTTAGCTTTTTTAATTCACCCAAAACCAATGCACCCGGTATTCAGTTCTTGAAAGACGGCCCCTACAACATTCACTTTTTCCAAGGGATCTTCAAACACAAAAAGTTCAACATTTACGATGGCGTTGTTTGTGTCTATCCCTATATTTGTCAGCATTCGTTGGTTTTCATCAGTTCGTGGTATTTGGAGACACTGAATCTCGGTTTCATTACTCCGTCTAAATATTTTATTAATTTGGGGGAACATACTAGGGTTGTTGCTGAGGAGCCTCTGGCGCAAGACTAATGACCTTGCCCGGAAAAAACAAATCATTATGGAAAATTTAACAAGCATCAGGACTTGCTAAATAAGGCCAAGACCGGTTCCCGGTTGTAGTGCCGATGATGATGATGATGATGATACTAGGGTTGTTGGACTTTACCGCCCGAACTTTGTTGTTCCAATACAAATTTGCTAATAACCTATAGTTGGCTTTTATCAGCTGTTGGAGATTTTTTAATCTGGTCTTCAGTAATATTATCTCCTGGTCGTGTCTGTTAGTAAATCGTCTGTACCGTAGTTTTAGTTGAGATAGAAGTCTACTTTTTTTCTGTGGAGTGCGTTTATTGTGGCCTTTTGGTACATGATCATGTTGTCCGAAGGTGTGGTTTTTGGAATTGTATTGTCCATAGTTTGTTTTATGGTTTCGTCCATTTTTTGTATGTATTTGTCGTCATCGTTGGGCATGTTTTTGTGGGTAGGAGGGTTAATGTCTTTTAAGCGAATTTCTCTTGTTACGGTTCTCGTGAAACGCGTCCATCGCATGCCCCCACAGTTATTGGGTTGCGGTGTCATACATTGACTGAGTTCCACTACTTCGCTTGGTGCTTTTATCACGATTGATTTTTTTTTTTTTTTTTTTTTTTTTTTTATTAGACTTCTCTCGGGAGAGGCGAACCTATAGCGCCGAGTGGGCGCCCCGAGATGCCATCAAATAACTGTTGCAGTTCTTTTTGAACAGTTGCCGGTTGTAACGCACTCGCATGGGAAGGGAGTTCCACAGCTACCCCGCTCTGTAGCGGCACGAGTTCTGATGTAGGGATGTTCGCGCCGTCGGGAGATGAACCACAAACGGGTGCGATCCGTCGGATTGTCTTGTGGAGCGCATATAAGCCGAATTGCGCGGAACAATACCACGAATCTCCGAAGAACAGCACCCGTGATAATATCTGTAAAACAGACAGAAGTCGGCTACGCGCCTTCGATGTGATAGCGACTGTAGTCCCGACGTCAGCGCCGAGTCCCCGATCAGGCGGAACGCTCGTCTCTGTATGCTCTCAAGTAGGTCGAGGGTATGTTTAGGAGCCGAGCTCCAAACATGAGAGCAATATTCGAGCGCGGGTCTAATTTGGGATTTATATAGGAGGAGAAGTTGGGCAGCGGTAAAATATTTCTTGGCTCTAAAAAGATAACTCAGTTTTCCTGAGGCTGACCTGGCGATGTTCGACACGTGTTTATGCCATGATACATTCCCACAGACCGTGACGCCGAGCAATTTCAAACTTTCCCCAGCCTCGAGGTCCCGGTCATTCATCATCAGCTGTGGAACCGATGATCCACTTTTCTTTGTGAATGTTGTATACTGAGTCTTCGTTGCATTGAAGTCGACAAGATTGGCCTGTCCCCACTGCAGGACTTTATCCAGATCCCGATTCAGAGAATCAATCTGTCTACATCTCAGCTGGTGTGACGCAGATGCACCAATCGGCCGATCACTCGAAAAGGAGGAAACAGGCGTACTATCATCCGCAAAACTGAACACTTTGTTATCCGTTGTCTCCAACAAATCATTTATGTGAAGCAAGAACAAGGTTGGAGCCAAAATAGAACCTTGGGACACCCCCGAATTAACAGGATACAGATCCGAACACTCGCCGTCCACAACAACCCGGATCGATCGATTTTCAAGGAAACTTCTCGTCCAGTCGCAAAGCTGTTGGGAAAGTCCATATGAACGAAGTTTGCTCAGCAATGCCCCGTGCCAGACGCGGTCAAAAGCCTTGGAAATATCCAATGCGACGGCCCTTGACTTACCATGCCGTTCAATCGCAGATGTCCATATATCGGTTATAAGTGTCAAAAGGTCTCCTGTGGACCGCCTGCCACGGAATCCGTATTGACGATCATTCAGGAGTCCGTTGCACTCCAAATACTTTACCGAATCAGCATTGATGACTTTTTCCATCACCTTAGATAAAATAGAGAGTAATGCTATCGGACGGTAATTTTGTGGGAGACACTTTTTTCCCGTCTTTGGGATTGGCTGAACTCGAGCGATTTTCCAGCAGGCAGGAAAGGTCCTCTGTGCATAAGATAAGCGGAAGAGTCTGCCGAGAACCGGCGATAGTTCTGGAGCAGAGTTCTTAAGGACTATTGCTGGTATTCCGTCCGGGCCGGTTGCCTTCCTACAATCAAGTTCACGTAGAATGCGTTGAATAGTGCGCGGACGAAATCTCACATCCCGCATGGAAAACTGTACCGGCGAGATCACAGGTGGGTGCAAAAGGCCAGGATCGAGGTTTGAATTCGCCGAAAATAAATTTGCGAATACATTAGCTTTATCCCTTGAATTCGTGACTAACGTCCCGCTGTCTGTCACCAACGGAGGGAAAGAAGATGATGCAAAGTTACCGCTGACAGTTTTTGCCATTGACCAGAAGGAGCGCGAGCCAGTTGGGCACCGAAGGAGCTTATTGATCACCCTGTCGTTGTGAGCCTTCTTCGCGGTATCAATCGCCTGGTTGCACGCGTTTCTGATTCTGACAAAACTCGTTCTGTTAACATCGGTGGGATTGGAGCGCCATTGCTTAAAAGCTCTATTTTTTGCCGCTGTAATCAGCTCGCACTTTTTGTCAAACCAAGGTTTATCAGACGAACTTCGTTTGATGGAATGTGGAATATACATCTCCATCCCCAGAAGAATAATCTCTGATACCGACTCCGCGCATGCGTTAACATCGGAGTTTCCGAAGCACACCTCGGACCACGGAAAGGATGCGAAGAAGTCTCGCAAATCGTCCCAGTTAGCGGCCCCATACTTCCATACATGACGAAGCTTCCTAGGCCGGTTGCTTGCTTGGTATGCAAGAGCTTGCGCGACAGATACCAAGCAGTGATCTGAGTTTCCTAGTGGCGCAGAAACCTCTACGGTATAAATACTCGGTTCGGATGTCAAAAACAGATCCAGGGTGTTCGCATAATCGCCCCGGGCATCCGGCACTCGCGTTGGCTCCCCCACGAGTTGCGTCAAGTTGTGGCTTACAGCAAACATCTCCGCTAGCCTCGCAGCCTCGTCGGTTCTGTTAGAATGTAACAACCAGCCGGAATTATGCACATTAAAATCACCAAGGACAACAATTTCAGAAGCTGGGTGGTTGATCTGTATCCAGTCGACGGTATATGAAAGATGTTCGAAAAATGTCGCCGGTCGATCGTCATTCGGGGAACGGTAAAGACAACAAAGAAATTTAACGGAATTCCTCAGCACGACCCTCAACCATATGATGTCCATATTATTGGGTTCCAACCCCTCCATCCTCTGGCAAGCCAGATTGGACCGCGCGATGACGCAGACTCCGCCCTTAAAACGGAATCTCGAATGTAAGTCGTATCCTGAGCAACGAAGATATGTCGAATCAGTTGACGAACCGACCTGGGTCTCAGTTAGGGCAAGGATATCAGGTTTCGTTGTATGCAAATATTGGTGGACGGCGTTTACATTGGTATTGGTGAAACTGATGCCCTTGATGTTACAAAATGCAGTCGAGCGTGGGCCGAGCCTCGAGAGCGAGACCGGTTATGCGATGACGAATCTCTTAAAGTTCCATTATTTATCATGATATCTGCATAATGTTCCCCCTGACATAGTCCCCCCTGACATAGCCCCCCCCGGAGATACGAATGGGAGACTAGTTTACCTCCGGAATTCTTTATATCAGAACGTACCATCATGACTTATCCCCGTGTCAGTCCGGGCCATCAGCCACACATCCGAAACACCGTCGAAGATTTCTCTCGGCGATATCGCGGAATGTACAGCGTGACGGGGTGGTATCTCACCTTGGGACCGACTACCACCTAACCAACCTTTTCTCGAACCGGTCCATCAGCCAAGCCCCGAAAGATGGCCAGGGATTTCTCCCAACCATTTCACGGAGCCTATAGCTTGATGGGATGGTATTTCACCGGGCGCACAGGGCGTTGGGACCCCGGCTACCGCTCGGCCTTTAGTCGCCTCTTACGACAAGCTGGCCTAGCTGTGAGTATATTCTAACGCCCTACTCACAGGGCAATATTGCACAATGGTCGCTATCATACTCAATTGCGCGTAGGCAGTTTATATTTTGTCTGTTAGCATGTGTATGTTTAAGTCGTGTGTCAATAAGCATAATATCTAGGAGCGATCCCCCTCTGGGGAAGGAAGTATATTCTGTAGCTAGCAGGTCAGCCTTATATTCAATGTGATGTTGATCTAGCCAACCAGCTAGTTGATTTCCTCTTGTGTTGGACATGCTATTTCCCCAATCTGGGTGTTTAGCATACTAATCGCCACCTACGATGTAATAGTTCCCTTCCGAATGAAGTTGTAAGCATCGGAAAAGAGTCTCTAACTTCACTATAAATATATTTGGTCGATGTGCTTCTGGTGCGTAGCCAGATATTTACAGAGACATACATTCCCCTTCCTTGTCGAAGGGGTATTCGGATGACGCATGCTTCAAGCACCCGAAATCTGCGCATCTCACTGCTATATATTACCTGATGTCGAAGTCCTTTTTTAACAAAGATTCGCACCCCTCCTCCTTGTGTGGAATTGGGTCGGTCTCTTCGTATAATGTCGTAGTTTTTGTGACATAGTTTATGCGTCTGATTCAACGCAGTTTTGCCAGCCAGAAGCACGTTAGGACTTTCGTCTTGCAACAGTTTAAAGAGAGCGGCTCTTCTCACGATTCTGATAAGAGAATTTACATTCACGTCTAGAACCTTAATTGTGCTTTCTGTTTGGGGGTTTATATTGACGGCTGGCTAGATAACTGCGAATAGATCCAGTCTAGTGTCCTGGTCCTTTATTTGTTTTTGCATTTGTGTCATCTGCGCCTGAATAGCGAACAAGGTTGTGAGCACATCTGCTGGTGTTACTATTTCTGGAGGCACCGCATGTTGCGCCGGTACCCGTGTGGTAGGTTGTGGCGTATCTCTCCTACCAGCTGTTACTTGAGAGAACTGGGGTGTTTCGTTTAATGCTGATCGAGCTTGAACTATTGAGCGTTCTATTTTTCGTTGTTATTACTATTATTTATTGGCCTTTAGGAACTCGAAAGTTCATTACCTCACCCACTCGACACCGCCATCGATCCCTGCCCTGTGCCCTCTCCTTCCACGCTTGGCCATCTGATCCGATCTCCTCAAGGTCAAACCTAACATTGTCCTCCCATCTCCGTGGCGGCCGTCCTACCGGTCTCTTTCCCGTTGGTCTACCGTCAAGAACTCTACGCGCGGTCCTATCGTTTCCCATTCGCACCACATGTCTGGCCCATCATAATCTTCGCGACTTGATTACTCTCACGATTGTGGGCTTGCGGTATAGCTCTTCCACTTCGTGGTTGTGGAGTTTCCTCCGTTGTCCTTGCTCCTCGTCATATTTACCTCCAAAGATACGCCTTAATACTTTATTCTCGAATACGCGCAATTTGGTTTGTTCCCGCTTTGTGAAAGCCCATGTTTCGGATCCGTATAGAGCAATCGGCATGATTATTGATTTTTCGTTGTAGCGAAAACTTTTTTTCCTATATTTCGCGGAATTTAGGACAAACTCGATAATTAGCGGGGTGTCCCTCGCTCTTACAAACTGCACACTTTAGAAGATATCTGTCGTCTACCCTCTCTTTACCTAAGGTGCATTGTTTTGGGCTATGGTCCTGTCCGCATCTTACGCATCGATACTGCATTTCGCAGTTTGCTACTGAGTGCCCGAAGCTTTGGCAGCGAAGACACTGGATTATATCTCTGCCTTTTTTTCAACTTCTCCCATGTGACAATTTGATGGTTCAGGATAGTGGTTTTGCTAACTCCACCAATTTTGCTACCGGGGCCCAGGTGCACCACATAGAATGGTAGTTTACGATTCTCCTATCTAACCCTAGCTGTATTTAAAGGATAGACTCAATATCATTACAGTCAAGCTCTCGTAGCGTTTGTAATAGAACTTCTGGTTCTGTTTCAGGGTCGACGCCTTTTAGTAGAACCGTTATATTCTTTATTTCTTTCTTTATTTTTAGCACATTTTTCATTTTTTCAAAGTCCTCAACCGAATTTGTCTGTATGGCAAACCTGTCTGTCTTTTAATTGGAAAATCCTCCCCAACAGAAAGCCTACATAGGCTTGCCAGTTCGTTCCAATCCATATCTGTAATGTTGATGGGTAGCATCTTCGTTTTCCTTTGTGCTGCCTGTTGCTCTTGTTGTGGTTGTTGTTGCGTCATCTGTTGCGGTGGGCATTCTTTTTGTTGTTCACATTGTCGCTGTTTTTTCTGCTGCTGTTGTTTCACCATTAGCTGCTCCTTTTCGGCCAATTCCTTCCTTTTCGCGACGCTTCTCAGCTAATTGTGCCTTGCTTCAAGGTCGCTGATTTCCTCCTCCTCGTCTTCACTCTCAGGAGTCGCTAAATATGCAACCATGTTGTTTGTCACGTTGCCGTCTTTGTATGGAACCGGGGGGAATGTATTGTCCTTTTTGCCCCTTTTAGAGTGTCTGTTATTGTCTCGTTTGGCTTGTTGACTTTTGTTCTCGCTCGTATCAGTGGGGAGCTCGCAGGGCGTTTTATTAACGCGGACTTTGGTTTCACCTTTTTAATTTTTGCTTGTTCTCTGCCATTTTGGATTTTAACTTTTTTTTTGCTAAACACGTGCTCACATGCGCACTTAGGTAGTTAGTATTAACCTGTGTTTTTTGTTTTGACTGTTACACACACGTGGCTTCACTCTCTTTTATTTGATTTTATTTATTATTATATACTTTGCTTTCATTGTTTTTATTACTTTTGTCACAATTTGTTTATTTATTAATAGTTTTTATATATCAACCACTCGCGACTCACAGTAAACTTTTCATTTAACTCGATCGCCGAATTCAAAACCCTCGCGCAATCGGTCACTGTGTATCGTTGGATCAAAAAATTTTCCGTTTTGTATCCCTCGATGCCCTGCACAAGACCGCTCTGAAAAGCATAGTCTCTGTTTTCTGGAAATTGGTCTTTAACTTCCAGTCCTCGCAAAAACATTTGATTCTCTTGAAGTCATCTGGCAGATGTCCGTTGATGACATCAATATTTTCTGCATATCTGTACACCACAATGCCGTCGGGGTATCCAACGGCATGGTTGAGAGAACCCACTAGATCACTAGTGTAAGTGATAAATAAAATGGGCGATTTTACTGCTCGGCTGCAAGCCGTTTTTGATATGAAAGGTCTTGTTGGTGATTATGTCTCCACATTTCACCACAAACTGTTTACCCATTATCATATCGTAGATATCGCGAATATCTAGACTTACATACATGCCCTTCTAACCATACGAAAGTATAGTGTCGAAAGTCTTTTCAAAGGCAAACAAACAGGCTCCTGTGCATTGTCGCTTTACTTTGTTCCAGGGCAGTGCGACTTTTGAGATGCCAATTGTTAACTTCATTGCGTAGCGAAATATGGTTTTGGAGAGCCCTAGCTTCGAGGTCGGGGATAAAATGAATAGCTTTGGTCACTCTGCATCGAAACTGAGTTTTTTCTTTCTTTCTTTTCCGGATCCTGGACCAATATTAACTCTTCGTTGGAGTTGAGGTGTTCCAAGGTAAGTCTTGCATTCAGCAGTGTTTGACAATTCTCGGGAGTACGCGGAACTCGCAGACATGGAATGTCATTATAATCTTCCATTCTAAATACTTTATTTATTTGAGGGAACATATTCGGTTCACTAGCTTTAATGGGTTGAATTTTATTGCTCCAGCCTTCATTGATTGCTGATCTATAATTGCCACCGATCAGTTTTTAAAGATTTTTGATTACTGACTTAATTGTTTTTATTTCCTGGCTATTTGGATCGCTGAACTGGCTATAAAGCAGTTTCCGCTTGCAGAGCGGAATGCTCTTTGATGATGATATGATTGACGCTTTAGTCGTTGAGTTTCTTGTATGGCCCACGGTGTGGCCTACTTTTGGAATATAATGATTCATTGTATTAGTTACATTGTTATTCACTGTTTAAAGGAAATGAAAGGTTTCATCATTAGAAATGTTCTATTGGTCATTGGATGTCTACCACTGGAACGTAAATTTCTTTTTAATAGAGCGATCGAATCGCGACCAGTGTGCTTTTCGGATATCGAACGAATAGATCTGGTCATATTGCTCAAATATTGAGTATTCGTTTGGAATCACTGCTCCTAGACCGTAATGATCGCTATCGTAGTAGGCCAAGATCGTAGTACCCCCAATTTGTATTCGGATATTCTGTGAATATCGAGAACTAGGTTGGGAGTGTTTACTACTCAGAATTATAGCTACTGCTTTGGATACGGTTGAGTCGGTTTGTTGCGAGTTTTGGGCTTTTAGATGACGTGTACGCTAGGATGTCACCCGCATAGCATATCTGGTTTACTCTCCCGTCCACGGGACGAGGAATATCTGAGGTGTAGATATTAAATAAGTTGAGACCTAGAATGGAGCCCTGTGGTACGCCTGCAGCGGTGTTGAAAGTTAGGGATAGCTTTCCATTCACTCGAAATTGGAAGGTTCTGTTTAGAACGAACTGGTAGATGATACTACACAGCGTTCTACTTAGGCCAGTATTCAGTATCATCACGAATCCAAAATGTGCCGCCCTTTTATACTCTGTGGCGACAGACATTTGTTAAAAGTTTTACTTACAAATTCCAAGAAGCGCAAATAAGATTTTGTGTGTGCTTCAATTGGAATGGGATTCTGGGAACTGGGTGGGGATTTGGTTGAACAAATTCCCGGAAGGAGAAATTCTTAAATTCATTTAGAATTAGGCATTTCATAATGTTAAAGTTAATGGGAATTGAATCAATGTCCAACAAATGGACTTTCGGTTAAATTTGTCGTGCATACGATTGGGGAATATGATTGGGATTAAATGGTAGGACAATTGGGAATTGAATAAATGTGCGACAAATTAACTTTTGGTTTCATTTATCGCTCGTATGATTCACTATGGGAACAGGATTATAGGTAATTATTGTGGTTGGGTGGGAGTACCGATTTAGGATCACTACATTTGGTTTTGCACCAATGGAATGTATTTTTTAATGAGACCTAACTCCTGACAACTACGTAAACCCAATACTGGTTTGGCTTTCAAATCAGCAATAACAAAGCATACTTTCTTTGATACGCGACTATAGTAAGGAAGACTGTGTCCATTGAATTTAACCTATGACCACCGTAAGCTTCTAGACTTATATTTATGCTTAGCTTGAGATACTTCGTCCACGGTTCCTTTAATACCGCTTTCTTACATTGTCCTGCGATATGATTATCTCTGCAACACGCCAGTAGTCTTTAGCTTTGTCCAGTGTCAATCCATCGATTTCTAAAAGTTTTGCTTGCAGATGTGGGTCACTAGTTCCAATCAGTATCCGATCTCGCAACGTTGATTTCTTCTGGTCGTCAAAATTACAACTCTCTGCTAATCTGGTGATGAATGGCCATGAATTGGTCAAACGGTTCACTTTCCTCTTGTGAACGTGTGTAAATTAATTACCGTTCGTAGACCTCGTTACTGCGTGGGTTGCAGCACTCCTCGAATTTCGTTATCACAACATCAATCTTTTTTCTTTCCTCAGAATTTAACTGAAATGTCTCGAACACCTCAATAGCTGCATCCCCGACACAATTCTAAAATTCCGGAGTTTTCGAAACACAAATAAGAAAAGTTTAAAGATTTAAAAAAAATAAGAAAATTTAAAATTTTTATTAAATATTGTTACACACAGAAATACAATACCATATGTCTACACACTTTGCTGCACGCAAATTACCCAGACATGCTTTATAAATGTATAGAAATAAATATATGATTTAAATATAAATTATATAAATGTAATCATTAAACCCTATCATTAACCCTGCAGAAACACTATTTTCATACATTAATTAATGTTAAAACCGAAAGCAATTCTCTAAGTGTAGCATCAATTAATTCTTGCTACAATCCATAGAATTCTTTCAGTGTAGCATGTGAAACCTTATCACATGTCTACACATTGCTAAACGCATTCCATACCCAAGGTGCCCGGTTTATTCTGGCTCGAAGTGGCACAGTGACGGCACCTCAAGGAGACGGGGTTCACATCATCCACCGGCCGAGGACAAGTTGCCGCCAACCCACGGCTTTAGAAGACCAGGAGAACCCCACAAGGTTTCACAACAAAGTCCGAGGAAGACACCCACGGACTAGCCAGCCGGAAGCCGGTAAGTTGTGTGAGTGTGTTTTAAATGTTAATACAACAATATTCTTAATTTTTTTTAAATGTTTGAACTTTATATATATATATACATAATTTTTTTCTGTAAAATAAATGCGAATTTTAAAGTAAAAAAAAAAAACAGTTTACACACATTACATTTAAATTTGTCTTATTTTATGAGTGACACTCTGGTAAAGGGTCCTGCCACATTAATAGTTTTATTTTAAAATAAAGCAAATATTTGTGAATGCGATCTCTAATTCCCACTCTACCCACCTCAATATTGATATGAATCAACTACCATCATGTCCATGATAAACACCCCATCATATAGTACTTTCTCCCAATCAACTTGCCGAAATGAAATAAAGAAATTGATCCGAATTACACTCTCTCGCACGCCATGCAAAGCGAAACATTTCTTACTGCAACATTTCCCCAATCGTTTAGCGCGATCAACGCCAATTTCATTTCCCACATTCCACAACAAAGTGGAGCGCAACCGGCTAAGAGCTGCCCAGCACCACACGCATCCTGATGATCACTTTACGCAAATCAGTCGGCACATGATCTACCGATGATCTCCGCCGTCTGGTGAATGCTTTTAATTCAGATGAAAGATCCCCATCAATTATGGTCTCGCGCACCATCCTACCTAATCCACCGACTTGTACCGGCATCCCGCAAAACACACCGCTCTACCCGGTAATAAGAAATATTTCATCTTGGTAGCTGCAGCCCGTTGTGCACACTCAAATGGCTCAACTAAACGCTCTGTTAGGCGGTTACACACCGGATCCTTCAGTCCTGCCGGTGTGTGCACGCATCAATTCGCATCGGCGAAAAATTTAATTACAAGCCGGCGTCTTAGTCAGGTTAATAGTGAAGGATGTGATGGGTGCGAGAGCGATGATGATGCGCCGAAATAGCTGGTCCCACGGCGATGGAGAGGGACCTGCTCTGGTTGCTGTTGGTCCTGTTTTTGGCCCAAATATTAATATTACACAATTTTCTCACCTCTGCCGCTAAGTGTGAATATGATGGAGAGTCGCCGTCACTTTGGTTGCGTTATTACTCCTGTCGTTCACCGCCACCACTGAATGCCTTCGGGCTAAATCTGGATTGTTGTTAATAATTTTTCGCTTGTATCTGGCCGTAATTACGTTGAGGTGCCGTTTCTTCTGCTCGACGATTCTGTCTACATTCATAGCGAAGACTAATGGTTGCATTCTACTCAGGCCGTCACAGGGAATGCGGATATACTTCTACCTATTCAATGTCATCAGAACGATTAAAACGCCTTTTTCGTGTAACGACATCCGATGCGGGATGCTTCATGAAAATGTGTAATTGCTGCTACATGGCGAGTCTATTGACAGATTTAGAGACTTAATGGTCGGCTAGTGGATGGAAAACGGTAAATTGATAATACCTCAGGGCGGATGCCATAAGATGTTGATGGACTTACAATGCTTTGAGGTGATTTCAGACTTACTCGTAGTACTATAGTTGAGTGTTTCAATGACAATTTTTATAAATGCGTTAATTGAGTTCTTTTGGAGCTTTTTGTTGCTGCTCGGAAAGTTTAACCAAAATCCGAAGACGAAATTCGTGGATCGTTTGTTTGGCTCAATATATCGCGTTTGCTTAGCAAGTTATTTGAAAAAATTTTAAATAAAGCTTTGATAAGCCGGTGTGATGAAAATGACATTATTCTGAACAACCAATTCGGTTTCAGATCGAAGCACAACACCGTTCATGCTGCGACGAAACTTGTTTCGACATATACTGGAACAAGGTAAAAAAAAAACGACAATGCACAGGGGCCTGTTTGGCTGACTTTGAAAATGCCTTCAATACCGTATGATTATAATATGTATATAAGTAATCAAATCTAAGTATATCGGAATATTTGTTATACATTATCTACGATATGATAATGGGTAAACAATTTGTGGTGAAATGTGGAGATATAACATCCAACAGGACCTTTCACATCGAAAACGACTTTCAGCAGGGACCAGTAAATTTCCCCATTTTGTTTATGGGATCTAGTGGGTTCTCTCAAATATGTGATTGCATACGCCGACGACATTGTGGTGAATAGATCTGGAAAAAAGATTGAAGTCATCAACAGACAATTTCAACAAAATCAAACGTTTTTGCGACGACTGGAAATTAAAAATTAATTTCCAAAAAACAGAGACTATCCTTTACAGAAAGCCCCAATCCAGTGCATCAAGGGATACAAAACGGAATAGGAAAAATTGTCCATTGCAGGAAGTAATAATCTCCCCCTACAAGTAAAACCTGTAGTTAGATACCTTGGTATCTGACTTGATCAGTATCTTTACTTCGATAAGTACATAACAGAAGTTCTTACCGCAGGTAAAAACGCATATGCTATGACAATAAATCTCATCCATAGCAGTCTTCTATACTCCAAAGTCAAAATAATGTCATACTCGGCATTCATCCGGCCAGTATTGGTGTATGGCTGCCCAGTATGGTATAACATATCCCCATTCTATATGGAGAAGTTTCGGGTGTTCGAGATGCAGTGTTTGTGTTCCTTTCTCGGAATGTGTAGAAAATCGGAGTTGCAACATAAGAAGCTCTACCCCAATAAAGTCCTATACGACAAATCAGGACCAAGCAGGATAGATATCTTCATAATCAAAAAAATCGTCAGACTGCAAGGGCAATGTGCAGTGAATATAATCTGATTTCGGGAGCATCCTATCCCAATGATATGTATATGGAAAGTACTCTCCATAATACTTGAGCAAATGCCACTTTTGTCCCACGAGAAAACATAAAGTAGACTTATTGATTTATACAATGCACAATTTCACATAATTAAACACACACAACATTAAATTACATTTAACACCCGCAGCCATACAACCGAACTAGCTTGCAAAACCGCGTTCCTCTCTTTTCTTTTTCCTCGTTATCGACCCGACTCCTCAACAACAACTGTCAATACCCACCGTTGCGAAACTACCGTTGTTTTTGTGTTTCCTTTTGCTGTAGCCCCCGTTAACCCAACGAGAAAACTAGGTCATCCGATGTACCCGTTATAACCCAATCGACGGCGATGATCGATCTCGAGTTTATCGGAGATATCACGCCGATGAAATAACTGGGTGTTTGTATGCGCCAGTTTAATGTTTTAGGTTTCAATTTATGTTCTATGTTTTATAGTTGTAATGTTAAATGTAATTTATGTTTTGTGTATTATATGTGTAAATCAGAATGTAAAATGTGTTTCGTATTAAGTTTAATTTGAAAATGTGATCATTGCTTGTAATATATGTGTTTGTAATGATCTCTTCTTCTCCCATTCTTGATTATGTCGCAAATAAAAATTGACCAACGCCCAAAGTCGTTATACATTACATGTTTCTATATACCTTTACAACTAGAATCTTAAATCTATATAATGACAAGACCGAGTTAAGTACTTCCCTTGACGACATCGTTTTTATTGGCGATTTCAACCTTCCCCTTCTCCAATGAACGCTGTCAGACGATCAATCCGTTTACACCTCATACCCCACTAGTACCAAGGAATATCTTTTTATAGACGGTCTCGACGACTCAGGACATCAGTATCGGAGGCGATCCATGATACAACCGCAAACGCCATACTCTTTGGAACAAGGGGAATAGTTTGTGGAACTTTTTCCTAACAACACGCTCTTCACTGGACTATCCCAACTTTCTCGGCTCCATTTATAAATTCACTGAGCCTTATAACTCTCCTTACTACAATTATCTCACAAAAACACAGAACAATCTGATAAATGACCCCAAATCTTGTTTTCACTTTATTAATTATAAACGTAGGATTTACGATCCCAGCTCCCTTTCCTATGACACGATTACTTCAACCGACCCACAAGCTACTGCCAATCCTTTCGCTTCTTCCTTTAAAAAATCCTTCACGGACAACTCTTTTGAGCCTAACCGCTCTTACTTGAAAGACCTGCCTGAATTCTCCCTTGGCCCGTTCATCTCTCAAATTACACAGCATCACCTAGTTGAAGAAAAATTAAACTTGCTTAAAGACGAGTTCAGCCCTGGACCTGATGGACTTCCGGCTGTCCTTTTAAAAAAATGTTGCTCTTCTCTTTCTCCCTTGGCTTCGAACCCCTACTGATTAAGTGCATTTCTTCTTAACTTAACGATCGAACCTACCGTGTCAGATTTAGGTCCACCCTCTCCAATCCTTTTCTTCCCACGTCAGGGGTTCGCCGGGGCAGTCATCTTGAACCCCACCTATTCATTCTTACTATTAATGATATAGACTCCAGTATCAAGCACTCCTCCATCTCTCTATACGCGGACGACACTAAACTCTTCAAGACGATCCGATCTTCTGTTGACTCCTCACTTCTCCAAATGGATCTCGACAGCTTTTCAACTTGGTGCCAAAATAACTGCCTCGAACTAAATATTGCCAAATGTCACTCAATCACCTTCTCCCGTAATCGACCCCCCCCCCCCCCCCCCCCCCCTACGTTACTATATCTTATTCAACTGTGGGAGTACGAAATCGCGACGCCAGCATGGGCAAGAGTTCTACCTCGTCCCCACAAATCGCTAAAGGTTTCGACAAGTACAGCGCCGTAGGAAAAGCACAAACGCGATCACACAAGTAAAAAAATAAAACACTATTTCTTTTGTTTAGCTTTATTCCTATATTATTACTATACTTATTATTATTATTGGAATAACTCGTTTCATTTTCTTATTGGATACCAACATTTTACGGTAGCACTGCGTGAAAGTTACAATGTGAAGTCAATGAAAACACAATCTTCGAAGACTGCAGCAAATATAATATTCGATATGGCGGTTGCAAACGTTACACTGTACATAACCGACTTCCGCGCGTCTAAACCGCATGCGCTTCAGCGTGCGCATCGGTGAGCGGGAGTGGCACGCGTGTGTTAAGTGTGTCAGTGGCATCATAGTCAAAGATGATGTACAAGAGATCATTGACACACCTAAACCTAAAACCGCCATCCGATTTTAAACTCGAATGACCCCCGGGGCGATAAAATTATTAATTGCATATTTTAAACCAATTAATACAAAAGCAATTAACTGCATATGTCAAAACGATTGCCCAATAATGCAAAAGCAATCAATTGCACATTCCGGAACAATTAAATTGCAGAAACGTTTAAACTGCATGTTCCAGCCCAATCAACAGAAATGCAATTAAGTGGGTCAGTTCACAACCGTATAAGGTGAACCGAGTTCAAACCAATGAGGAAATATTGACCGGTTCAGCGAAACACCGTGATGGCGAACTGAGGGCAACAAGCGGAAATGAGGGCAATTAAAAGGTAATTGCAGTATCGTCGTCGGGAGGTATTAACCCCGAAGTGTCGCGAAAGGTTTAGGAGGTAATTAGCAGGCAGTCGGTGGTTGGTCGTGGAGTCGTGAAAGTCGATGGATAATCATAGAAATTATTAGTGGATTCAAGACGGTTAAAAGAAGTCTTATTTATGTAGAGAATAAATAAGGTAAACGAAATTTTAGAACCCGATGTGTAACAAATTATAAGTGGTAATAAAACGACTAAGTGAAGACAACTTTATGTAAAGAATAAATAAGGTAAACGAAATTTTAGAACTCAATGTGTAACAAATTATAAGTGGTAATAAAACGACCAAGTGAAGACAAATTTATGTAGAGAACAAATAAGAATTCGATGTGCAATAAGATTTAAATAGAATTAAGACAATTTAGTAAAGATCATTTTATGTAAATGACGAACAAATAAAACAAAAATCCAGAAACCGATGTGTAATAAATTGTAAGTGAAACTAAGTCGATCAAATAAAATCTGGTTGGTGTGCTAATAAAGATTCGGTGTTTCAAATTAATTAGACAAAGAGAAATCTCTTTGATTGTCGTAAAAGGATCTTGGTTCGAACTTTTCTTGATGTTATGACCACGGGGTTCCAACGGTTATCTACAAACCATAACTCGTGCGACCAGCGTGGTCGACGGATGGATTCGACTCCACGATATTCAATCGTTGTTAAAAGAAATTCAGCCAGTGAAACTGGCTCTCTTAAATTAAGGATGCATTTCCTGTTCCGAGAGAGACGTAAAGTCTCTCTTTGAGGTAACCAAACAGATCTCATACAGAAGATCGCCTCGGTACACATGTATGGATCAAAGCCATGGGAAAGACTCTAAACAAAGAAATGGATAATGTGCATTGATGGGATGCGAGTCTGGTAAAGCAAACAAAACCGAAACTCGTCGGATGCTAATTGGGTCTTTGTTTGAGATGTGCGTCGCGGCTAAATAAATAGACGCAACACATCGAAGAAATGGTGTTAATGGATTTTGGCTAGATTACCGGGAAATGGTGTTTATGGCATCAATGGTAAGGGTAAGTATTGATTTCCTATTTGCATTTACTTATGCTGTAGGATTTAATTGGAGCCAAGAGATGCGTGTATTTGTTTTGATCCCTTGGGTGTAGGTCGCCAACCAATGTGTTTGTCTGGTAATTTATGATACACATGATGAAGCTGGGATAAGCCAACTCAAGGGTAATATTTCCTGATTATGCGGTTACATTGTATGTGAACCGATAAGCTTTCTTTTCAGGAATGTGCTGTTTGGAACAGAATTCCTAAGTGGAATTTTGAATTCGAATAAATTAATGCAGGTAAGAATTCTCTTCCAGGAGCTTTTAGGTAAATACATTCGGTGAATTTTATTGCGTGAAGCTTTTACAGGTGCTTAATGCGATTGCATTAGCAGAAAGTTGATACAGACTGGATGAAAGTTATGAGGGTTTTTTTAGGTTAGTGAACCGTGGGGTTTGGCGGAACCGCCACACAACCAACGGATAACACCTGTACAAACGATTCGTGACCTTGGCATCTTATGTGATAAGATATACACACATATTAATGACATTATTCTCAAGGCCAACTCTGTCCTTGGTTTTGTAAAACGCTGGTCGGAAGAATTCTCTGATCCCCACGTTTCCAGATTGCTCTACATAGCCTTGTCCCCCTTCTTGAATATGCTAGCCAGGTTTGGTCTCCTCACTACTCGTCCCAAATTCGCAGGGTCGAAAGCGTGCAACGTCGTTTTTTTGCGTTTTGCCCTCCGAGGATAGAATTGGGAAAATTCTCTGATTCTACCCCCATACACGAGCCGTCTTCACCTAATTAACCTTAACACACTTGAAGAGCGCAGAATTCATGCCGACACCCCCTTCATCCACCGTCTACTCTCAGGTTCAATCAACTGCCCAACCCTGCTCTCCTCCATCACATTTTCCACTAATCCTCGAAATCTGCGAAGCCCTCATCTCTTCTATTTGTCCGCCCATCACACGTCTTACGGCTCTAATGAACCCATTTCGCGAATGCAGGTGTGGGCAAACTCTCACCCCGCGTTCTTTGACTTCAATTTCACCTCCCCGCACTCATACTCACACCCTAGCATCCGGCTTATTCTCGCCCTTCCCTATCCTACCACCTAGACTATTATTCTATCCATCTTTTTTTTTTTTTTTTTTTTTTTATTTATAGATATCATTTTTTATTTCTTCCTATTATTATAATTTACTTACTTGCTAGACAAAAATGATTAAACTCTAGCTTATGTTATCTTATTTCTTAACTTACTGGTCCCTTGCGGACTCTCTAAGTTACATGCATACGCTTAAAGCATGAAAATTTGTCTTTCGACATTATGGTTATTTTGTTTACATGAATTTTTAGGGAACTTAATTGGATACATAAAAAATGAAGAAAAGAAAAAACTTTGTTCTTGTTATTGTTTTTACCTTATATCTAACTTAAATACTAAACTATCTATAGATTTTTTTTTTTTTTAACTTAACTCTTCTAAACCTAACATCAAAACTAAATTTTCGAAATGCTAAATCTATGTAAACTTTCCGTTGTTTGTCGGGTTTTTTTTTTTTTTTTTTTTTTAATTATTATTATTATTATTTCTTTAGTTTTAATTGCCACTTAGCCACCAAAATCTCTGGTGTTGCTTATTCGCGTCTTTTCGGTCTCTCTGTGCTACTGCCGTACTGAACTGCAGGCTCTCTTCATTAGTGTGCGCAACCTCTCGATTAAAACATATTCGTTTATCTATACCCGACCGACGCACGTGATAAATCAACGGTATAGCGGTTTCATTTTGTATGAGGCCGTTCATGTCAAGACTAAGGAATGCTTCTGGTGGAATAAAGCCATTGCGACGTACCACCTCATAATACATATTGTTTGGGTAATATGCACCAAAAATCAAATCGTTCTGTGAGCTCATTGATCTCGCAATATGCCCTCGGATCAGCTTGATCATAAAGTTATCCACTCTGTTTATATTGGCCCCACTGTACAACGCTTCATTGGGATAATATTTTTTGTGATCGGATTCAGGAGTCCGATGTAACTTAAGGCACGTCCTGAGGCATTGCCTCTCAAAAATCCGAATCTTTTCCATTAAGCTAGGTCCCACATTAAACCACACTGGGCATCCATATATGATCATCGGTCTGATGAGAGCCATGTAGCATATAACTTTAACTCTGCTGTCAAGTTGACTACTATGAAACAGTCTTCTTGTCATAGCGTAAGCTTTCTTTGCCCTGGCTAGTGCAGCTTCCACATGTTTGTTAAAATATAGATACTGATCCAACCAGATGCCTAAGTATTTGACTACGGTTTTGGTTTCCAGTGCTTGTTGGTGTGGTCCCATAATAGCTAGCTTTCGCCAGTTTATCCTGGTGTCTCTGGTAGCTTGAGCCAGTGGTGTTCTAAAGAGGATGGTTTCACACTTCTGGATATTGATTTTGAGTTTCCAGTTGTTGCAGTATCGCTGAACATCATTGAAATCCCCTTGTAATTATCCGTTAATGATTTCAATTTTTGGTGCTGTTCTATATATTATCAGATCGTCTGCATACGCAATAGCCTGAAGAAGAGATCTTACCAGGTCGCTAGTGTAAATATTAAAAAGGATCGGAGATAACACCGCTCCCTGTTGCAGACCGTTTTCTATATTGTAAGTAATGTTAGAGGTCACATTGCTACTTTTGACGATGAATTTCCTTTCATTCAACATGTCGTATAGTATATACAGTAGTGGTCTATGAATGCCTAGTCTCATTAGCTTGTAATATAACCCTTCTAACCAAATGGTGTCGAAGGCCCTCTCCAAGTCAATCAAACAGGCACCTGTACACTGTTTCAGATTTTTATTCCACTTCCAGATCTTTGTTTGGATCCCCATTCCATTTTTAAGTTACTTTAAAGTTAGTCCCCCACCCCCAACCCGCATGCCTTAGTTTTTATATTTATACGGTAAACTAACAGGGGAAGAGACCGACAGGACGGCCGCGACGGAGATGGGAGGACAATGTTAGATTGGACCTCGAGGAGATCGGATCGGTTGATCGAACGTGGTAGGAGAGCGCACAGGACAGGGAACAATGGCGGAGCCGAGTCGGTGAGGTCATGAACTTCCGGGTTCCTACAGGCTAGTAAATA
Organism: Microdon myrmicae; assembly: GCA_963931805.1. Classification (NCBI taxonomy): domain Eukaryota; kingdom Metazoa; phylum Arthropoda; class Insecta; order Diptera; family Syrphidae; genus Microdon; species Microdon myrmicae. The sequence continues at coordinate 2,823,663 of OZ007497.1, read as the reverse complement.
ATAATAAAATTACGTCTTGTACTAAGCGACATAAAATGAGGGTTCGCCCCTCTATTCATTCATTCATTCATTAATGTTTTGTAAGGAAAATGTATGAAAGTTGTATGTGTACATTTTTAAATTTAATTTTTTATGTTTTCGCGGTGGGACAAAGGGCGTGGGGAAGTTACTTGTCAAATTGCTCGAAAAATGTCAACAATCTTTTGGTTGCTCAGTAAAATAATTTCTTTTTATGAAAGCATGATTAAAATTGATGATGATGAGAACAACTCAAACCCGTAGGTTGTCTACGCTAATGACAAAAATCTGCATCGGGAGAACAAAACTAAAAGAGATAAAGACCTGTATGGTCAACCACATGGACATTAAGCGCATCACCTCTTTAGATACAGTGATGATTTGTTGCTATCCAAGCCACAACTGTTGTGCTAATTTGAATTAAATCCAAACTAATCCCCGAACAGCGGACGTTGGTAATATAGTTATTAGACAACACCTTTAATAAAAGAACAAATAAGGGAAGGATAAGCCTTCCTGTAACTTGGAGCCCCTGATCCCAGCTGGACAGACTCTGGTTTCCCTCCGGAATCTTCGTCCTTGTAAAGGACATTCGTCTAGGGATACCAACTTGAGAGTCTGACGAAAAGTCTTTAAGGCCAGGCCTAATGCTGCAGGCGCAGTTCCCAGCGCAGACTGCAGAGGCAAACTCCAGTGCTGGGGGTTGGATCGCAAATATAGAAAGTGCGAAAGCGCAGTATAATGTTGGGTGATGGTAGGTTTTGCCGCCGGAACGGGGCAACCCCCGATCTGCCAACCCATGGACTGGGAGTAAAGGAGTCCAAGAGGAAATATATAGGAGCGGGACGATTTCGCCGGCCGGGTGACATTTTGGAGGTTAGACGAGAAGGGATCACCTCGCCTTAGCGGGGGGATCCTAACCGGATCGTGTGGGCGGTCGAACTTTCGGTCGGACCATCGTTTTAATTGTCGGGCCCGCCGCGATAAATGGAAATCTGTGTTGTTAGTGTTCCCCTATTAAAATGTTATTTATTTATTTATTTTTTTACTAACCCTAATTTATAAGTACTCCGTAGTTTATATAGAGAATCCTTACTAACATTAACACTTAAGCATGTCGACTAATTTATTTATTTATTTATTTATTTATTTATTGGTTGGTTTGTTGATTGTTTGTTTGTTTGCTCTCCGCCGTCCACTCTCCGGCGTGACATTCCTCTCCTAAGAATGCCACGCAGTCTTGTGGGGGGGGGTATGTTACGTGCGTCCGCCACCCCATCAATTAATCATTTTTGTAATTTTACTATAATTTGTTTTAAGGTGGTATGATGGTAAGGTGGTGGAGGAATTGCACGATCCAGAAGTGAGTTTTCGAACACGCCCCGATTCGGGTGTGGATCGTGCAGTTCTTCGAGTTCGAATTCGGTTTTCGAAGTGGACGTGAATGGGGAGCGAAAGAGAGAAAGGGTTAATGTTTTTTTTTTGATGTACGGGTTTTTTGTTGACGTTCCGTTGTCGACGGGTTTTTTGGAGAAAGATAGAAAAAAACGTTGTTAACTGTAGCAAGGAAAGAAAGGCAGAGGCAAAAAGAAATTGTCCGGTGTGTGTTAATCCTTTGTTGTAAAGAAACAGAACAAAAAAAAAATGTAAAGAGAGAAGGAAATTAAAACGAAAAAAAAAGTGAAAAGTAGTTTTTTTTTCCCATGGAAGAAAAATTGCAGAAAGGCAAACGTTGACGTTAAAGTGATTGCGGTTCTTTCCTGGGTGTAATAAGCACAAATTCACTTAACAGCGGTTGTTCGGCAAGCTAAAAGTAACTAATCAGTGCCGCATCGGGAGAACATCCAGAGGAGCCGACACTGGATAATCTACAAACTACATTGCTGGATTTGAACTAGAAGACATTTAACGTTGTGTTACCTATTGGGCGATCTTAGTGGATATACAACTCAGTGTTTACGAGATTGTGTTGCAAATGGTGTTGCAGATTCAACAAAGGGGAAACTAGAACACATTTCGGAAATAAAGGACGGCACATAAGGATCCCTCTACAGCAAAAGCAGGAGCCCTCTGAACCGGTTGGAGCCGTGGTTCGGCATCGGGACGTCGAGATGAATAGCGAGGTAAAAAGAATCTAACATTTTCACACTAAATCCCCACAGCGGAAGTGCAAGGCCCGTACTATAATATTACACACTGGCTTTTAACAAATTATAACACTACACGTAGAGATAGCGGTAGAAGATGCAAATTAAGTACGCATACGTACTGTTCTTACCTGCTAAAAGCTTGCGTTAAAAAATGTATCCCTTTAGTGTAATCGTAAAGTAGATGTATAAAAAATACAAAGGACAAGAGATGGTGTCACACAAATACGGCCAACTTTAGTGGATTTGAAGGCTCTTGTCACACAAATACCTATGCCAAAGATTTCAATATTATAAAGCCAAAAAGTAGTAATGAGATTTCAAGGGGAAAAAATCTAAAGTGTCATAATCATTTGGTTTTGTTTTTGTATGTCCGGTCGTGGAAACAAGATTATAAAGTACACTTTTTTTACGATATACTTACGTATATATTTGCTTACTGATAAAGCGCACCAGTATACAACACAGGACTTCTAAGCAAACGGGAAAGAAAGATGGTTCACGTTTATTACGAAACCAAGTGTTATTTAAGGCTATGTATATTGACAAATTGCTGTCCAAACCAATGAACATATTTAATGGACTCCGACAAGGGGACGGTATGGCCTGCCTCATCTTTAACCTGGCGTTGGAAAAAGCAATCCGTGACTCTGGCGTTACAACGTTACAACTAGCGGAACTATTGTCATCAAGTGTGTTACGTCAAAGAATCCTTCGACGACACCAAAAAACCTATCTATCGAAATGTGTAACTTAATTACACATTTCCTAGAAACATTAAAATATAAAAATTGCAATGTAATGTCTATTGCCATATAATAAAACTGTTAAGAAGCAATTAAAAGGTAATTAACAAGACTTCGTGGAATCACGAAATAGGCAATTAAGCAAATTGCAATACAATATCTATTATGTAGAAAGATAACCCTAAGGAAAAGATTTTGATGAAAAAATAAATTCAGTTTTAGAAACGACTCTCTGAAGAGCAAACGATTTCTTGACTCTAATCGAAATTAAAATAAAAATATAAATTTTTATTAAAAAAAGAATGTTTTTTTATTATTTCACTTAAGTGCAATTTAGAAAAAACATAACTAGTGCAGCCAGATACCTGCCTACGCAGATGACATCGACATCAACGGTAGATCCGATTCGGCTGTACAGGACTCCTTCACCCGGATCGAGCAGGCGGCCCGAAAACTGGGACTGCACATTAATGAGGGAAAAACTAAGTACATGGTGGCAACTTCTGCGAAGAGAAGACCTAACGTTGTTCAAACTATTAGAGTAGCGGAGGACGAATTTCAAGTAGTGCAATCCTTTAACTATCTTGGGTCAATAGCATCAGCCGATAACAATATCGAAAAAGAAATACGCGAACGGCTGATCAAATCCAACAAAGCCTACTATTATCTTTGAATCCCAAAATGTATGCAGAACATCCAAGCTACTACTCTACAAGATCATGGTCTTGTAGTACCCATATATGGATCCGAGACCTAGGTGCTCCATAAAAGGCACTCTGAACTCTTAGCCGCGTTAGAGAGGAAGGTCTAAAGGAGAATTGTTGGCCCCGTATGTGAGGGAGAACGATCCCCGAGACGCTACAACCATGAGTTGTACGCGATCTACCTTGAAACTAATGTTGTTAGAAAAATCAAGCTCGGTATACTCCGGTAAGCGGGACACCTAGCTCGAATGAGCGAAGAGGAGCATGCCTGGAAAGTCCTTTATGGTAGGATGTATGGAAGGAGACTGCGCTGCAGACCTTGTGTGCTATGGAGGGATGGCGTAAACCATGACGCCCAGAGCCTGGGAGTGCCAAACTGAATGACATCGGCTCGAAATCGAGACCAGTGCAGAGACCTATTATATAAGGCCAAAACCGGATCCCGGTTGTGGTGCCGATGATGATGATGATATTGTCCAAAGGAAACACCTATGATTTATCGGCTGAATTAATTGGAACCATTAACGCTGAGGCTATGCATTGTGTAACAAATCGGCGTAAATATTATAACACCCTATGTTAATTGGACGAACTGCACCCTATAAAATTCCAACGTAATGTCCGCTTTTCCTTTTCTGAGTTGTGGTCTATACCTATAATAATTCCAGTGCTAACCGACCAAACGATTGCCCTTCCAGATCAATATATAGTGTGTACAAAAATAATAAACGAGAGTCTGACAGATATCTTTTAAATGAGTTCTCATGCGAAACTGAAGTGAACTGAAATGAACTTGACTTGAACTAAAATTACTTGAATTGAATCGACTCAACTTTACTTGCTCTGGACCGATATTCTGTGCCAATTCAACTCGAATAGCAACGCAGGAGTTGCATCGCCATACAACCACGTGCTCCTTTTGTAGGTCAGTAACGCTAGTCCCGATGTCTTGTGTGTGGTTCCTAGGAAGTGCGCTGTCTTCTGATATCTTCCTGAAACTTCCGTACAATTGATACACCGTGGCACACACCAATTCTTCCTCTGGAGTATTGAGTGCTGCGATGATAACACCCTATCATAAGAGGTATGTGACGGTCACCAAAAACAAGGAATTATATGGAAATGTACAAACAACTCCAGAGTAATGAAAAACGTGTTAACACGTGCGTAAGAATGTATGAAGCACAATAATACACGGATCGCAAATCATAAACAAGCTCCAGTTTAGTGTAAATGTGTATAACGCAGCACGGTCTGTGGGAATGTATCATGGCATAAACACGTATCGGGTATCGCCAGATCAGCCTCAGGAAAACTGAGTTATCTTTTTAGAGCCAAGAAATATTTTACTCCGGCCCAACTTCTTCTCCTATATAAATCTCAAATTAGACCCGCGCTCGAATATTGCTCTCATGTTTGGAGCTCGGCTCCTAAACATACTCTCGACCTACTTGAGAGCGTACAAAGACGAGCGATCCGCCTGATCGGGGACTCGGCGCTGACGTCGGGACTACAGTCGCTATCACATCGAAGGCGCGTGGCCGACCTCTGTCTGTTCTACAGATATTATCACTGGTGCTGTTCTTCGGAGATTCTTGGCATTGTTCCACGCAATTCGGTCTATATGCGCTCCACAAGACAATCCGACGGATCGCACCCGTTTGTGGTTCATCTCCCGACAGCGCGAACATCCCTGTATCAGAACTCGTTCCGTTACAGAGCGGGGAGGCTGTGGAACTCCCTTCCCACGGGAGTGTTCCCGGAGCGTTACAACCTGCAACTGTTCAAAAAGAACTGCAACAGTTATTTGATGGCATCTCGGGGCGCCCACTCGACGCTATAGGTTCGCCTCTCCCGAGAAAAGTCTAATAAAAAAAAAAAAAAAAAAAAAAAAAAAAAAGGCAGAAGAAGTGACCCCTTATGACAAAATCTACTTATAAATTGGGGAATCCACCAATAACAGATATGGGGAAGCAACTGCGAAGCAATCAATCCAATGCTTTTCTAACTTTTCTATACCATGTGTGTAGAATGATTTATCTTCAGCTTCAAATTAACCCTCTGTGCATTGATGAGTTCATCATTAGAGCCCAATCTCTTACTCTGGACCATTTTTGAGATCTGATATTCGAATTCTACAAATACTGGGGCCAGATTTGGAAAATGCGGTGAATGGGGTAGCAATTCGAACCCCAATTCGTGCAGTTTGGCCATCATTTTTAACTACTTTTGCCATGGTGCATTGTCTTAGTGTACGATTACTTTTTTCTTCTTCATTTGTGGCCGTTTTTCATCGATTTCGTACTTTAAATGCAATTGTGATGAATATTATGCCTTGCACATCCCAAAACAGCGAGGCCGTAACCTTGCAGTCTAATGTGTCTTGGGATGCTTCCGACGCCTTTCACCGGCTGCCCTCCAGTCGGCCGAGTGCCGATTTGATTCCGGAGTGAAATTGTGAATCCATGTTTAATCTGTGGGGACGAAGTCGTGGCACCGACATGGGCGCAGAGTTCTACTCCGTCCCCACGACTTCCGCTAAAGTTCCACCAAGTAAAGCGCCGAAGGAAAAGGACGAAATGCCGCCACGTTTGTCCACAACCGGGAGTAAGGGGAAAACACAGTCCACCGAGAAAATCGAACTTCACGACAGACCGTCCACTACGAGGAAAGTAAATGAAACTCACTGTTGTAAAAGTAAATGTTCTTTTATTGTATGCATGTAGTTTAATTGACCTTTTAATAATGAAACAGTATTTTAATTAAGTTTCTGGGTTGCACTATTTAGTTGTGCTTTAATATCTTATCTACTGGTATTTATAAATAAAAAAATTACACCGAAGATAAAAGGACGCACAGAAACAACATATGAGACATAAAACTTATTTTGATCAAAAAACGCGCTTTCTCGACTCGATGGTATTTACGCGTCTCCGTGTGCACCGGAGAGCGGAAGTCAGCGCGACCAGCGTGGTCGGCAGATGGAAATGGTCTCATCGATAAAACCTTCATTTGGGGTAAGTTTGTGGTGTGGTGGTAGATATCCTCTCCACTAAGGATATGTATTTACTTACCGCCAGAGAAACGTAAAGTCTCTCTTGGTGGAATAGGAAACCAGATCTCGTAATGAAGATCATGGTGGTATGTGTGTGATCGTTCAGATCTGTGTTGTTTACTTATGCGCGGAGGCAATGACGAAACAAAGCAGGCAGGCGGCAAGGACAAAGGGATCGAGAAGATCGTTGTCTATGAAGTGCATCAAGTCTAAATAAATAGATGACGATACTTTGAAGAAATGTGGTAAGAGAAAAGATGAGACGAGGGCATCATAAAAGTGTTAGATGAGTGATGCCCTTGTGTAAATATACGAATAGCCATTCGAAAGAGGTGCTAATGTACTACAATACTTTATACAATGAGAATTGTATGTCGTATCTTGGGTCGGTGGCCAAAACGAATCCCTTAGTTGTATTTGTATATGCAGGGAAATTCGTTGCGGCAGAGAAAGGAATTGGAGATTGTTTGTTTTTGGGAAAACAAATCATTGGACGGATATTATACATGTTTACATGCGTAGTAATTCAGTTTTAAGGCACTAGACGCTAGATACGCGTATTTCTTTTTTCCCTTGAACAAAGGGTCTGCAAGATACGTGCATGTGAGAAGATAAGGGTGCACATGAGGAACAAAATTACTTGGCAAACAATTGTGCCGGAATAGTTTTTCTACTTATAATACATGTATGCCAACGAATTATTTTCCAGCGAATTCTAATGATGCATTAGATGTGTGAAGAGAATCTTTCAGGAATTTTCATGTAATGCGTTGAAATCATTAATGTCCTTGTAGTAGGAAATGTTTATGCTGGATGGAGATTGCGGTGGAGGTGTGGGAAAGTTGGAATTTCCCTGGCAACCGAAGGTACCGAATAGGTTTTAGGATTCCTGAAAAGGTAGAAAAGAAATCTTACAGAGAATTGTATGTGAAGCGATACATGAAAGCTAAGTTTTCTTTACAGGGACTTTTAGATTATAAATTTGATAACTTTAATGCGTGAAGCATTTAAGGTGCTAATGCGATTGCATTACTGAAGTTATGGGGTTGGGTGGAAGTTATGGGGGTTTTTCAGGTAAGCGAACCGTAGGGGTTGGCGGAACCCCCACAAATCCATTGTCACATACCGACGCAAAAAAAATCCCTTTTATTCCAACTAAACAGTGCCAAACAGCGTTCTGAATCGTCGATGAGTTGTTGTTTGTGTTTTGTGAGGGACACAGATTATGCATAGTAAAATAAAAGATTTTTCATGGCCAAATTTGTATCATCATTATCATCATCATCGGCTCTACAACCGGGAACCGGTCTTGGCGTTGTTATATTTTCCATAATGATTTGTTTTTTTTTCGGGCAAGGTCATTAGTCTTGCGCCAAATTTGTACACAATATAGTCAAATTACTATATTGCATAAAAATTCTTTTGATATCTTCATTATAGCAGCTATCTGACAGGCTTTCGATTTTTAGGAGTTGTTTAATGTTTTCTTGAATCACTGCTTCATTTGAACGACAAGATCGTTCAGCATCATTTGTGTCCGTTCCAGAAATGGTTAGCTTCTAAAGAGCAGAGTCCGCATAACACCTTTTAAGCTATTGGTGAGCTTTAACAGTATAATTTTCCATTGAAAATCAATGTTTTATCAACACACGAAACTTGATTTTGTTCATTGTTTTCTGTACTGTAAAAATAGAGTCACTTAAATTATCATAATTCAGTACGTTATTGTCCGATTATCATGAAATTTTACACATATCTTTTGAATGTTAGTACTTCCTAAAACTCATAAAGATTTTTATTACAGACGCCATTTCTGAGTTAGTTTCGGGACTTATTGAACGATATGTTATCTGAATATATTCGGAATACTAATAATCTCCAACAGAAAGATGGAACATAGCAACTTCTTTAGTCTAGTATTGAAGACATAGATTTGTGAGTCAGATGTGCCCCCGAGATGAACACACGCAAATCAGAGCTTACCAGAAAAATTGACCAATATATGAATTTTCACGAGATGGAGCGATATGGTGACTTCCTCCCTTCTCACGTATCAGTCAAGTGAGTATCAGAGACTTGCTCATTTAGCAAAATAAATTATATAAAGCATCTCTTAATCGTGTTCAACAGCAAAGTTCTTAGGATAATTATTAACAACACGTGTTAACCTTCACTGGTAAGAGGATTATGCATAGTAATTCTTGCAGATAAATCATTCCAAAAGAGAAGCAACATCCCCTCCTGAAAATGTTACATTCCTATCTCATATACGTGGATGGACTGAAAAGTTTCCGATCTCAATGTGAAGATAGCAGCATTCGTCGATAAAATCTAGTGAATGTAGTTGTGCATCTTTTAACAGTTACCCACTAAAGTTTCAGCCATTTTGGATGCGTAGTTTTTACTTGGCAGTCGTTTGAATGAGTCACATCACGATGTGAGTGTTTTTGTGAAAATGGACAAAATTTAGTATCGAGCTGTCATTAAATTTTTGTTTTTGAAAGGCAATACGCCTACGCAAATGAAAGATGAGTTTGACTCTGTGTATGGGGACTCTGCACCATCATTTACCACAGTGAAATTTTGAGCAACTGAATTTAAACGTGGCCGTGAGACCTTGAGAGACGATGAACGTTTGGGACGTCCAAAAACTGCAACAACTGACGGTAAAATCGCTAAAGTTCACCAAATGGTGCTAGACGACCGCCGAATTAAAGTGAGAGAGATAGCAGAGGCTATGAAAATGTCCAAAGACTTTGTTTGTCAATTAAATCAAGATTTGGACATGAGAAACCTGTCCGCGTTGGGTGCCACGTTTACTCACGTTAGACCAAAAACGTGTTCGAATGAACATTTCCAACGCTCTTTTGGCGCAGTTTAGGTGCAATAAATCCGAGTTTTGGCACCGATTGATTACTGTCGATGAAACTTGGATACACCATTATACGTCCGAAACAAAAATACAGTCAAAACAGTGGACTGCAAAGGGGGAATCGGCTCCAAAAAAAGCAAAAAACATCGACTCACTCAAACGACTGTCAAATAAAAACTACCTGTCCAAAATGGCTAAAATTTTGGTGAGTAACTGTCAAAAGATGCACAACTATATTATATTCACAAGCTTTTATTGACGAGTGCCGCTATCTTCACGTTGAGGTCGGAAACTTTTCATGCCACCGTCGTATATATATTGATAAACCGTATGAAGGGTACAAAACTCTCAAAAGAGGTCGTCAAGACGTTAATAATTTGCCTCACACGAGCGCTCCAAGAACGATTGTGACTGAGGAAAACATCACTAAAGTAAAGCAATTGGTACTTTAAAATCGTCGTTATAGCCCTAGAGAGCTAGCACAAGAGCTAAACATTTCGCACGAATCAGTTCGTAAGATTTTCTTCGATATTTGGAGATGAGATGCGTCGTAGCAAGACTTGTTCCAAAAGAGGTGATTTTTTAGAAAAAGAGCATAGAAAAGCGGTTGCAGAAGTGATGCTTTCTTGAGTCATGCAAGGCATCATAACTGGTGACCAGACATGGGTCTATGAGTATGGCATGCAAAAAGCGAAAAAACCACGACAAACTCAATCAAAAATTAAGGTCATGCTCACTGTTTTCTTCGATTATCGTGGTATGCTGCACTATGAATTCCTTACACAACTTCACACAGTGAATAAGGAATACTAATTAGACGTTATGATGCGTTTAAGAGAGAGTGTTCGTAAAAAGAGGCCGGATTTGTGGAAAGACAAATCTTGGATTTTGCACCATCTCACGAAGACCATTGTGAGCAAGTTTTGAAGCTAGTCATTACCAATATGATCGAACATGCCATGTGAATAACCAGACATGGGCCCCTGTGACATTTTTCTGTTACTTAAACTCAAATTTCCACTTCGAGGAACACGTTTCGAGTCGATTGGAGCCACAAAAAAGAAACGAAGAAGGAGCTAAAATCGATCCCAACCGCGGCCTATAAAATATATATAGATGATTGGATTAATTGTTGGCAGAAGTGTACTCGTATTGCCTCGGAAGGGACCTACTTTGAAGGCGATAAAGTAAACTTTGATGATTAATTCAAATTTGTTGTTTTCTTGAAAAATTCGGGATAGACATTTCACAGAATGTGTAACGATATTAAAGAACATTGCGACAACATGAATGAAGAGAAAATAAGCACGTGCATTTGGAAAAAAAAAAGTTTCCTCTGTTAGCCCTCGAATTTACGTTCCATTATATAGCTAAATAGGATGTTTTAATGTGTTATTTTCACACCGGTAATAATTTCTTTTTTTTTGCGAATAGAATACGTCAACTTTTGTTGACTTACGCCTTCTATGTGCCACAGACCACAATAATTTGAACAGATGGTCCATTGGAATATGTTTAAACTACGATTCTCCTCCATCATCTAGCGATCAAGGGATTATCTGTAGCTTCCGTTTATAGGACAAATATTTTACCATGCCTAATTTCAGGAAATCCCAATTTAATCATCCTCCACAACCCACAATAAATTCTTCTTCTAAGATGCTAAGACCAAACACCGACCACCATAAAACCAGATCCAAGGGATGTGCGAACCATAAGAAAGTCTCAATCAGTCCACAGGTCAGTGCTGGTGATCTTTGGACGCTATACGCTGGTAAGCCGCTGCAATTAAATCCGGCACATCACAGCTGCCGCCGAAAGGATAAGTGCCACCAATTTAGATCGTGTGTCAGTATAATGATGCCACTGACTATTATACATCTTCTTCACACCTCGCTCCAAATGGGCATGGGACACAAACGAAAAACACAAATACGAATGCAAACATAGTCATATGCTTCTCGCCTGTCACTGTAACTCGCCAGCAAGGATGACGCTCCTGGAGGAGCATGTCAGCGGTAATCATTTGTTCAGTTCGAGTGGATGCTTCCTCCACAGGGAGACCACCAAAGTTGACGATTGCCACTTGTGCGATGTGTATCTTTGCATGTGTAACTTGAGACACAACAACCTGGCACATGTCCTTCCTTCATGTCTCCCATCGAACAAATGACTAATGATTCGAGCGCCTCGATTTATTATCCTCCTTCGGCCTGGGACCCCTGACATAGATGAGGCCTTGGAATAAAGGCTTTAAGCAGGTAGCTGTCTGCCAGTTACGTGACCGCCAACGCTGTGGGAAACCAATTGTATGTCACTGGGCTTGTGACCGTGGAGGATTTGAAAATTGCACCCCAGTCTCCTGCAGAAGCTGCGAATTGGTAATAGCTTCATCTTTTTATCTTCATCTGTACAACAGACGCGCGGCTCCTACAGTAGTGAATTGTTCGATTCAATTGGTGGACACCGGCGCGGGCTTATCAGCGATTGGACACGGTCGCCACATAGTAAATTTTTGATATTGTGGAATGTGGGATGAGGCAACGATTCCGTGTGGAACTTAATTGAAATTCACATTTTAAATTGATTAAAATATCCAAACGCATTCACGCGAACCTGGACGCACATGGGAACCAACAGAGAAGCTCACGGCGATTTCGCTGGCAATCGGGGGCCACAATCACCATTCAATTTTAATTTCCAACAAACGTTTCAACCATGTTTGGAATTAATCCCGGAATAGTCGTTTCGATTATCGCACAAAATTACATTCGCAGCAGCAGCAGCAGCGGCAAAACAGACTGGGCCATAGGACGGCCACCAGGCCGCGTTGTGTGGGAAACAATCAACGGCAGACAATCATTTGTCCGGTATGTATCTTGAGTGCCAGGACCTCGTTTACGCATCTCCCATGGACATGAACGCCGGACGCATCCTAGTGACCGCTGTGGAATATGCGTTTATGAGCATGCCATAATAGCCAGCCAAATATACCAAATGGATGTGAACGCTGTCAAGAACGAGTGGGTTGACGACGTCTGTAATGACCACGTTGCTGCTGCACAAGTCTCTGATGGCTATGGCACCCATTCTATAGAGCAGCGCCGTCATCCTCATAGTCCTCCTCGTTTCTGCATATACCCATTTGAAGTACGATGTTGTCGGCGCTAATGGTGATGATGATGGGTTACGAGCGTGTGGACGAAATTAGTTTGGTTAAATTAAATAATTGGTAAATGGACGTGCAATGTTCGCCTTCTGTTATGAGTGTCATTTTGTAATGTAAATGCTCTAGCTTACTAATTGAGAGCATTACAATGGACAACAGTGATTTAATGCTGATTCCGATTCAAGAAATTTTGTGAAGTTTAGGGATGGTATGTTAGTAGTGTCGCTAATGCATCCGTGTTTCTTTCCATTTTTCGATTATTTGCCAAATCTGTTCCTTAATATTCAGTATCTTATATTTTGAGATAGTATGTACTTTGATTTTGTAATGTAAATGCATGATTTATTTTTCAAGATATTCAGTTTTCTTCCTCCGCCCCTCTTGAGTCTAGTTTCAGTTCGGTCATATCTAATTTAAATGCCTGAATTCTATGTGCACAAATATTCTCCAGGTCATTAAAATGTTTACCCATTATCACTCTTACTAAATCATCTGTATACCCCACGATTGTTACTCCTTCCGGCACATTAATTTTGAGTCGCTAGACATACAGCATTGTCTTATTAGATACTAGAGTGATAACTATCTATTTTTCTCACATGTTAGGGTGAATCCTAGAAACTGTCCAACACTCTATGGATACGACCACAATTGGCCGAATTAAAAACGTTTCTGAAATCTACGGTTTAACAGTTGATTTGGTTTCCAAAAGCTACCAGTTCCAAGCGGGTGGAAATTGTTCGTTCAAGTACTTTGGATATTCTACCAACAACCTTGTTTCGAAATATCTTAAATTTTTTTTGTGGGGCTGCCGTCATAGATCTGCGAGGATGAATTCCCCATGTGAGCAGTATATCCGTACGCCAACATTTAATGGTCGCTGTTTGTGTATGTGACCGAAACTCATAATTCCATATTGCTTGCCAAGAAAATGCAATATCGATCCGAGCACAACATTTTGGCTATAGACATTTCATTTATACCGCCATTAAGGGGACTACTAGGACTATGAGGCCGTTGAGCACCGCCTTTTTGGGCAGAAAGTGGGATATCTTCAGAAGATACATCTGGACCGATCTAGATATATGACGGATTTTTTTACTTATTAAAATCACCTCCCGCCAGCACATAGTCCCGTTGTTCTCGCGGAACCTTCTTTTTAGATATTCCATCGCGTTCCGGACGGAGTTTATCTATTACCCCGTTCGTCACGACCCAACTGCTGCAGTGCGCCACATAGAATATCAGTTGTGTGAAGTGTATTCCGGCGCCGGCCGGCCAAACGATTTATTCGACTCGTGTATCGTACTTCCAGAGCTGGACTTTGCTCTGGACGAAGGGTGTTATTGTCTTGTCTTGATTCTCCGCAATTTGCAAATAAAAAAGACGCTGCTACTAATTACTTAATCTTTATTGATTCTTCTACTGTCTCTTTATAATTGTGGTATCGTTAAGACGAGGAGTTCCTGTGACGACTCCTCACTGTTCTAAAAAAAAAAAAAAAATGGGGTGGCGAGAGGCCAACTTTAGGGAGACAAGGACAAATGTGTCCTTCATCTTGTCTCTGGCTTCTGGTCATCTTGCGATAACCAGAATCACCCACATCCGTGAAGATGTTGGGCTCGGTCTTAAGATATCTGAAAAGAAAGGGGAAGGACGTATCTAAGGATAATGTGGACAAGGTTAGTTCAATTGTTCTCTAACTAGTTGAATAGGGGGATGGTGGGAAAGAAATCGTACAAGACCGGTAGGTCTTGAGTGCGGTAGTAAACGCAGATCTCGTCTTTGGCGTCTGATAATCTGCGCTTTGGTCGGTGTGTATGTGTGTGTGTTTGTGCTGTCTTATACTATGCGTGCGTGTTTGTAGTATGTCAGCAGTAGACCCTATGGGATGGGTCCAGGAATCCTCTATTATAATGGAGAATGTTGTTGGGAAGGGTGCTTTCTTCAGTTTTGTACTCAAGAAGAGATTGTGGTGGTCTGATCCGAAGAGATCGAAAGATAGAAGGGTCAAGAACGCAAGACTCCCGTACAAGTGGGTTCTCGCTGTTCTGAATGCTTTCAAGGTACTTATATGCTAATTGTAGCAAGTACTCGTCGATAGGGATAATGGAGGCACCTTCGTATAGGTGAGAGTTCGGGTAACTCCTCACTGTTCTGCCGATGTGCTCGCCTTATATTGGCCTGTAGCAACTCTAACAGATACACACAATTCACACGCAAGAATAGTGAAGAACACCGAACGAAAAATCGAATAAGAAAAATACATCAGAACCGTATACCAAGCGATAAATAAAAATAATTCACATCAGTGGAATATATTCGAGTTTGGAAATCAAATTCTAAACACGGTCAGTAGCCTGATGAGTAACGCTTAGGTAAAATTTTTTTCGTGATTCGAGCTGTCATAGCGTCAGTTCGAATCACACGATCTTCTTCACTATTATTTCTGAAAGTACGTGTTCCATCCCAGGATACCGTAGAGAAAGTGCAGTATACTCTTAATGATGACATTTGTAACACCAAGGGTAACAACATGAAATATTTATTAGAGGGACTAGATATTACGACGTGTCCTTCTATTTATATATCAAGATCAGAAGATGAACCGCAAATTGGTGCGATCCGTCGGATTGTCTTATAGAGCGCATATAAACCGAATTACGCGGAATTGTTATATCTGTAAAACAGACAGAAGTCGGCTACGCGCCTTCGATGTGATAGCGACTGTAGTCCCGATGTCAGCGCCGTGTCCCCGATCAGGTGGATCGCTCGTCTCTGTATGCTCTCAAGTAGGTCGAGGGTATGTGTAGGAGCAGAGTTCCCAACATGAGAGCAATATTCGAGTGGGGGTCTAATTTGGGATTTATGCAGGAGAAGAAGTTGAGCCAGAGTAAAATATATCTTGGCTCTAAAACGATAATTCAGTTTTTCGGAGGCGGACCTGGCGACATTCGACACGTGTTTATTCCCACGATATATTCCCACAGACCGTGACGCCGAGCAATTTCATACTTTCCCCAGATTCGAGGGCCTGTCCATTCATCATCATCTGTGGAAGCGATGATCCACTTTCTTTGTGAATGTTGTATACTGCGTCTTCGTTGCATTGAAGTCGACGAGATTGGCCTTTCCCTGGTGCAGGACCTTATCCAGATTTCATTCAGAGAGTCGATCTGACTACATCTCAGCTGATGCGACGTTGGTGCACTAATCGGTCGGTCACTCGGGTAAAAAGAGGAAACAAGTGTACTATCATCCGCAAAACTGAACACTTTGTTATCCGTTGTCTCCAATAAATCATTTATCTGAAAACAATGTTGGAACCAAAATAGAACCTTGAGACACCCCGGAATTAAGAGGATACAGATCCGTACACACAACAATCCGGATCGATCGATTTTCTAGGATGCTCCTCGCCCAGTCGCAAAGATGCTGGAAAATCCATATGAACGAACGTTTGCTAAGCTATACCAAGTGCCAGACGCGGTCAAAATCCTTGGAGATATCCAATGCGCCGGTCCTTGACTCGCCATGCCACTCAATTGCAGATTTCCCTATATCGATTATAAGGGTCAAGAGGTCTCCCGTGGACCGCCTGCCGCGGAATCCGTATTGATGATCATCCAGAAGTCCATGGATTCCAAATACTTAATTAACTCGGGGTTGATGATCTTTTCCATCGCCTTAGATAGCATAGACAGTAATGCTATCGGCCGGTTATTACTCGTGCGATTTTAGGTAGGTAGGAAAGGTCTTTCTTGCATAACATGAGCGAAAGAGTCTGATAAGGACCGGCGGTAGCTCTGTAGCACAGTTCTTAAGGACTAATGGTGGTATTCCGTCCGGACCGGTTCCCTTTCTACAGTCCAGTCCATGTAGAATGCGTCGAATTGCTCGTGGTTGGAACCTAACATCCAGCACAGAAAACCGTACCCGCGGCGTTCACAGGTAGCTCCAAAAGACTGGCATCGAGGTTTGAATTCGCGAAAAGAAATTCGCGAACACATTAGCTTTACCTTTTGAATTTGTGACTAACGTCCCGGTGCCCGTCACCAACCGAGGAAAAGAGGAGAAAGCGAAGTTACTGCTGACAGCCCTTGCCATTGACCAGAGGGGACGCGAACCAGTTGGGCACTCAAGGAGTTTATTGGTCACTCTGTCGTTGTAAGCCTTCTTCGCGGTATCAATCGCCGGGTTGCGCACGTTTCTGAATCTAACAAAATTCGGTCTGTTAACTTCGGTGGGATTGGAGCGCCATTGTTTAAAGTCTCTAGTTTTTGCTTTTTGATTTTTTTTTATCAAAGCAAGGTTTATCAGATGAACTTCGTTCTGATGGAATGCGGAATGTAGATCTCCATCCCGAGAAGAATAATTTCTGTGACCAACTCGGCACATGCGTTAAGATCGGAGTCTCCAAAGTACACCTCCGACCACAGAAAGAATGCGAAGAAATCTCGCAAATCGTTGCAGTTGGCAGCCCAATACCCCCATACTTGGCGAAGCTGTTTAGGTCGGTTATGCGCTTGAAATCCAAGTGGTTACGCGACCGCTACAAAGCAGTGATCTGAGTTTCCGTATGGGGCGCCAATCTCCCCGGTATAAATGGTAGGTTCCTCCACGAGTTGAGTCAAATTGCGACGAACATCTCCGCGAGTCGCCCAGCCTCGTTGATTCTGTTAGAATTCACCTACTAGTCGGAATTGTGAACACTAAAATCGCCAAGGGCAACAGTTTCAGCAGCTTTGATCTGTATCCAGTCGATGGCCCGTGAAAGATATTCGAAAAATGTCGCTGGTCGATCGTCATTCGGGAAACTATAAAGACAACAAAGAATTTTAACAGAATTCCTCAGCACGACCTTCAACCACATGATGTCCATGTTATTGGGTTCAACGCATCCATGCTCTGGCAAGCCAGATCGAAGCAGACTGCGCCCTTAAAATGGAATCTCGTATGCAATTCGTATCGTGAGCAACGAAGATATCTCGAATCAGTTGACAAATCGACCTGGGTCTCAGTTAGGGCAAGGATATCAGGTTTCGCTGTGTGCAAATATTGGTGGACGGCGTTTACATTCATATTGGTGAAACCGATACCCCTGATGGTACCAAATGCCGTTATTAGTCGAACGTCGACAGAGCCTCGAGAACGAAGCTGATTATGCGATGATGAATTTCTTAAAGTTCGGTTATTTATCAGAATATATGCATGATGTTCCGCATGACATAGTCGCCCCGGAGGTCCGAATGGGAAACTAGTTTACCTCCCGAAATTCTTTAACCAAGAATGTACCATCATGGCTTATCACCCTGTCAGTCTGGGTCATCAGCCATACATCCGAAACATAGTCGAAGATTTCTCCCCTCGCTGTCGCGGACTGTACAGCGTAAAGGGGTGGTATCTCACCTTGAGAACGACAACCATCTAAACCAACCTTTCCTCGCACCGGCCCATCAGCCAAAAGATGGCCAGAGATATCTCCCGACCATTTTACGGAGCCTATACGTTCATGAGGTGGTATTTCATCGGGTGACAGGCTGTTGGGGCCCCACCTACCACACGGCCTTTAGTCGCCTCTTGCGACAAGCCTAGCTGTGAGTATATTCTAACGCCCTACTCACAGGGCATTACTCACCCATTATACCTGGATAATCGTTTATGTTATTATTATAATTAAAACGGTCCTCTTTTTCTCAGCTCCACATACTCCAGGGCACCATAAACCCCTAAAATGTTGTGTTACTTCGGTCAATGCAAACTGATCCTTCCATATTCAACAGATAACTTCACGTAATTTTCAACCAGACCAGATTACAATAAGATCCGAAGTAAATATTCATCGCTTAACATTGATGGTAGCAGTATTTAAAGGAAAATCGGACAGGCAATCTTAGCTAATTCTAATCTGTGTTAACATTGTGTCTATAACTTCGTTTGGTTCGCTCATTACCTGATAAAACGGTAGAGCCCCAAATACGCAATTTAACTGTAAGCCTTAAGGCTTCTCAAGTGTACATCGAATGCGCCAACTGAATGTCATGAGATAAAAGTTTTGTTATACACCTCGCTGAGATTATAAAATGCTTATCGAAAACAGGTAATTTGGAAACTGCTATGGCTGACAGAAATCAACATATATGTTCAATAAAATTGAATACGAACAGTTAAGGTTCCTCCTTCATATTTTAATTAAAACAACAAATGTTTACCTTATTTTAGAGTAATACTGCCAACAGTACATTTAGCACCTGTATTCATATCTCACAGTTCCCTCTCACTTCTAACGGTAGCCTCATTCCCTATCTCCTCTTTTCAACGACCATGGAACAGTATTGAAATTCAACCAAAAACGTGAAAAAATCGTTGGCACCTTTCCCACCATCCATCGGGGATATTTGCATTTAGAACCTAGTTCCCACCAAAATGTCACAAACTGGAACTTATCAAAATGCTAAGTACCCCCCACTGCTTCCAAATTTTAATTAACGAAATCGGTTTCAATTTGCAACTTGAAATTAGCATGCAGCCCCAAACCATAGTTCGGGCGTCAGGTTTCCACACCCGACACCATCTTCTCCCCCCGTGAAATATCCGTACAACAATCTCCGGATCCTCTAACACAATATTTTTAATTATTTTTTACGACATTATCGAACCGCATAGTTCCATAAACAATTCAGCAATTTGTTAATCACCTCCAATCGATTGCAACTGCTGCTTGATTACCATTAGGGTGCGTATTAAAGTCTAAAATCTCTAAGTAAGGTGAAGAAAGAGAGCAAGCGTACTAGCTAGGAGAGGAAGAGGGAGGCTGAAGAGGAGCCAAAAAAACAAGAATTATGATCGCGATCTCTCGGTGACACCCGACCGACAGCGATGCTGGACTAATACAAACGGCTCGATGAGATATGTCCGATCCGCAGGTGGGACTGATATAAATCAGTCAGAAAATATGTTATCGTTGCAAACGAGATTCTAACTTAGGGAAATACGAAGTGAACTTATTCAGAATTATTTATGGCTCCAGATCAGAAGGAGCATTTCTTCTCTATCACCTGCCGCGTTAATTGCAACAACATCTTGGGATGTCACTAGAATGGTCCTAACTTAAGGTGCGGACGATTTTTATAGCACACTTCATTACTGTGTGTTTTTTGCTGACTCAGTTACCAAGCGACGAGAGTTTTTGTATGTTTAAAGATTTCGTATATATTTCGTATATTGCTTTATTGGAATAGTTTGGAACGAGTTGTCTTGGTAGTGCGATACCGATGAACTGAACATAACAAACAAAGGACTTCTGCAATTTAGAACGGGGGGGCTTGAATTACATTGCGGCATGACAAGCAATAAAGAGTAACAAGCCAATCATGGTTAACAGAAACATAGAAAAGCATTAAAATACGTGATTTAAATTACAGCAACAAATTAACAAAATGTCGGTAATTCACAAGGTATTGTATTATATTTAATTATTTAACTTACATGCATTATATTTATTCGTATTTAACTTACGTAAATCGAAATAATCTCTAAGAGTGGGATAAACCGCGTTTAAAACAAAACACCAACCGTCTAATAATAATAAATAATAGGAGTAACAGAATACATGCTGAGTAACAGGTAAGCTCCGTCCCGCCCCGCAATGGAATATCTAAAAGAAGGTTTTAGTTTAGTTTAGTGTGAGGGCAGAACCAATTGATTGAGCCAGACAGAAGGCGATGGACAAAGAAGGTATCGGCATGGATTCTGCGCTCTTCAAGTGTGTTTAGATTGATAAGGTGGAGCCGGCTTGCGTATGGTGGTAGAATCAGCGGATTTTCCCAGTTTAGTCCGCGGAGGACGAACCGCAAGAAACGACGTTGAACTCCCTCAATCCTGCGAATGTGAGTGACTTGATACGGGGACCAGACCTGACTAGCGTATTCGAGTAGTGGCCGGACAAAAGTTGTGTAGAGTGATCGGGTGACGTATGGGTTAAGGAATTCCATCGACCAGCGTTTGACAAACCCAAGGGGGGCATTGAGGATTATGTGATCAAAATGTGCGGTAAATTTGAGCTCCTTGTCGCATAGGACGCCCAGATCGCGAAACAATTCAACCGATGTTATCGGTTGGTTCAGTAAGAGATAGGAGCGTGGGTGAGTGGGGGAACTCTTCCGAGAGAAGGTGATTGTGTGACATTTGGCGATATTCATTTCTAGACAATTACCAAGCACCAAGGCATCAAGTCGAGAGGCTGTCAAGATTTGCTTGGAGAAGTGAGGAGTCCAGGGGAGAGCGGATTGTCTTCAAAATTTTGGAATCATCCGCGTAAAGCGAAGGAAGGAGTGATTAATGCAGGAGCCTATGTCGTTTATGGTTAGGATAAATAGGAGGAAGCCGAGGTGACTGCCCTGGGGGACACCTGAGGTTGGGAAAAAAGGATCGGAGAGGGTGGATCTAAATCGCACGCGGCAGGTTCGATAACTAAGATAGGATGAGACCCACTTAATCAGCAGGGGTTCGAAACCGAAGGAGGATAGCTTGAAGAGAATGAGGTTATGGGAGATTTTGTCGAAGGCCTTGCTAAAGTCGGTAGCGAGTACGTCGACCTCATCGCCGTTTTCTAGGGCAAGGAGTGTGTGGAATGTGAATTCGACAAGGTTAGTAGTAATGGACCTGTCTGAGAGAAAGCCGTGCTGGTTCGGAGAGATGATGGGTGCGCAGCGAAAACTTAACGCCTCATAGAGTAGGCCTTCGAACAGTTTAGGAATGTGCGAAAGCTTAGCAATGGGACGATATTTGGATATATAGTTTTTTTGCCTTTTTATGTATGGGGGTTATGTAAGAGGATTTCCAAAAGTTAGGGAATAGACCTTGAGGAAGGGATAGATTGAAAATTGACGCGAGCGGGAGAGAGAGAGAAGATGAAAATTTTTTTAAGAGGATAGCAGGGAGTCCGTCTGGGCCGGGACTGAAATCGTCTTTCAGTTCTTCAAGTTTTTCTATAACTTGGTGTTGTTGAATGTGTAGACGGATGAGAGGGCCGAGGGAGAATTCAGACATGGAGGGGTTAGGCTCGAACGAGTCGTCCGTGAAGGATAGTTTGAAGAAGGACGCGAAAAGATTGGATATGGTGTGGGAGTCCGTTGTAGTAGTTGAGCCGTAGAAAACGGATGTGGGATAGGCATCAGATTTCCGTTTGTGGTTGATGAAGTGGAAGAAAGATTTCGGGTCGTTGATCAAGTTGAATTGAGCTTTGGCAAGGTGATTGTGGTAGAGAGAGCTGTAAAGCTCGATGAATTGGTAAAAGTAACCCAGATAGTTAGAGTAGTCTAGGGGAGAACGTGTGTTTAGGAAAGTGTTCCACAACTTATTCCTTTTGCTACGAAGGGTGCGTAGTTTGTGGTTATACCATGGGGGCGATCAGAATGATAACCTGTGTATGGGAGTATGGGACATATAGGGATATGGCGTTGTGGATTTCTGTGTAGAGCGAGGCTGTAGCGTCCTCTACACTTATTTCATTTACGCAGAGTGTGATATTGCTGAGGTACTCATTTATGAGGCGGAAATTGGCTTTTCGGAAGTTTAAAGAAAATTGATAGGGGGGCGGAGTGCTGTGGGCTGAGTAGTCGTGGTATAAGGATAAGGGAAGCGGGGGGTGGTGGTTGCCAATAGTTGAGAGGGTGTGGGGACTAGAGACAACTGAGGAATTAAGGGGGTCTGTCGTGAACACAAGGTCAAGTTGTCTGCCCAGATGGTTTAGGACATTGCTTACTTGGCAAAGGCCAGAGTCGGTGAGGCTGTCTATAAAGAGACATTCCTTGGATGTAGTGGGAGTGGTCGTCAGACAGCATCCATTGGAGATTGGGGAGATTAAAATCGCCAAGAATTACAATGTCGTCTTGGGGAGAACTAGCCTCAGTTATGCGGTCGATTGCCGCAATAGCGAGTTCGTATGACTCGATAGCTTGCGATGGAGGTATGTGAAAGCATATGATGAACACGGACTTTGGTGTTCAATTTGTATTGCGACATAGTCGAGGTTGGGAGAAGAAGAGATGGTGATAAGAGAAGATGTAAGTCCGTTTTGGATGGCAAGCAGCACGCCTCGGCAAGGGGTGTCAGGACCGGAATGATGGACCTCGTCGCTCCGAAAAACTGTGAAGGAGGGGGGGAACAGATCAAGGCTGTTGATACTGGGGGTCAGGTTACTTTCGGTCAGTGCGTATATATCAAAGGGAAAAGAGTGAGTATTTGGTAAGATCGAATGCGTTTTGGACCGTAGCGCTCTGACATTCTGGTAGTAAATGGTTAGGGGAAGAGTATTGGGAGACCCTGTTGAAAGTGGGTTGGGCAGCCGTTTAGTGCCGAAAAAACTTCTTATTTGTGGGTTCGCTTAGTAGGGGACCAGATCCCACTTTCGTGCTAATGTATTGTCATTCCCAGTGGATCAACGGGAATATGTGCCTGGCGGGAGGTGGTTTTAGCGGAATGCCTCTGGATCGGTCCAAGGGTATGTTCTGAAAGTTTCCGCATCCCTACCGAAACCAAAAGAAAACAACCTACAATATAATCATAAACATTTTTAGCCAAACGGATTATGTGTGGCAGCAAACGAAATGTGATTGTGGACATATTCTTCAAGAGAAAGATTGATTGAAGGTTAAAATAAAAGTGAAATACAAATTCCGATATGCTTCGGGACACTTGGGAATTCCATTTGTTGAGTCCTTAGATACATTTCCAGTATATATAGTAAATAGAGCCAACATTCAATTTAATTAGAATGAAGTTAGCGCGTCATTTGGTTATTTAAATTAATTCAGTCTCCTAAAACAATATATGATGATAGGTTAAAATATCTTATGAAAAAGTAATTGTACAAAAAAATGTTAACAAAACCACAAAAATTGATTTTTAACAATTCAGTGGATTGCAATACAACAGTGTGACAATTTGACTTCATCTCCCAAACTCGTTTCATGGGATGGTATCTTGTCTCACGAATTCTCTTTTACAACCTTTCGTGCAAATGCCTCCCGTAACCTGAACCTTGGAAGTAGAAATATGCGGATGATCCAGGCCCGCACAATGTTTGATTGAAAACATTCGTCATATTGTTTTCAAAAACCAGAACCACGTTTTTATATGTAGTGCAATAATCATAGTTAGATCAAAGGGTATGACACCTATCCGAATTGTTGGTCCCGGGAATCGATCCCCTCTGAGCTACAACTTTAGGTAGCTGACCCGTTTTGTACTTTCTTGATGAGAGCGATATAACTATGTAACTCGTAAAGTTTGCGGTCATATAGCTTTCTTTCCAAAGCATTAGCGAGCGCGAAGAGAAAGTCCTCACGCAACAGGGTTAGCCTTATATAGAAATGGTTCAGTGTTTCTTGACAAGATTATTAACGCGATACAAGATTATTAAAGCGGTTGCCAACGCAACGATGATAACTTAATGAGGTCGGTAAATAACGTCTTAAGCCAGTGTATTTTAGACGTCGATCTTTTGGTATATATAGAGAAACGAGTATATTTTCACGTCATCCTGCGCAATCGTCTCGTTTGGCAGTTATGTCAAAACTCCCTTTATCTCACCTTGACCGCACTCCTTATCCCAAACCCTCCTCCGCATACTCCCGTAATGTCGTCCAGCCCAACACCAACCTAACCACTCCCCCCACATCACATCTTGCCCCTAACCCCAGCCCATTTCCCTTCTTTGACCTAAAAACAGGTACTAAATACACCAACTTCCATAGTTCGCATACTCTAAAACCATTAGGCTTCGCCCATGAAAACACAGCCCATTTGTTCTCTGAACCTTGCCCAAGATCGCATCTCTCACTCCCTCGCCCCACTTCCCCCAACACCTCAGCCCCACACCCCCCGTCCTACAGTTTTTGATCCCCCCCTACTGCCCCCGTCAAGATCACACAACAATCCTCTAAGTCATCTGAATGCCGCTATGCCCTCTCGAAGCTTCGAAATAATCGGACCTACGATAAAGTCCGCATGTATCTAGCTATGAAGGCAAAACGAAAACGAGCGTTAAGACCCCCATTCAACAGGAAGATCTCCCCACCGATTTCCGTAGCCTTCGTAATCTGTACATCAAATTCCATGAAAACTTCAATACCCCCCTCTTAAAGTAACAAGAGACCTCTCGGCTTTTCGACAAAACATTTGCACGAAAATGGCATCTGGCCCCTTACGCAGCAACCCCACCAAAAAATACTTTTTTTCGGCCCTAATCGGCTGCCCACCCCACTCTCTATGGAGTCTCCCAATACTCTTCCCCCAACCATTTACTATCAGAATGTCAAAGGACTTCGGTCAAAAACCCATTCGATCTTACAAAATACTCACTCCTTTCCCTTCGATATATACGCTCTGACCGAAAGTAAACTCACCCCCAGTATCAATAGCCTAGAACCTTCCTTGTCCCTTCCTTGTCCAGACTCCAATATAAGTTCTTCCAGCACTTGCATACGGTGATAGATGAAATCTTTATGTATGCCTTCCTTGTCCAGACTCCAATATAAGTTCTTCACGCACTCGCATAAGGTGACAGATGAAACGCCGGACCAGAACTTAGAAACACCTCCAGGAAAACACCCTTATTTTTTCTTTTTCAATTTTTAATTAATCAAAAAGACAAACAGAGCAACTTTTTTTTAACTTTAACTTAACCTTTTTTACTTTTTAATTTTTTTTTCAAGGGAAACGGGGCGTTGCGATTCCTTTCACTTTCTCCAACTGTTCTTCGTTGCGAAAACTACACATCATCTTCTTCTCCCAACGGAACAGAAACTTCTCTTTTTTCATTGAAAAACAAACGGAACAAAAACTGCTGTTCTTCTTTCAACACACCAAAAACCTTTCTCTCTCTCCATCTCCATCCACTCCGAAAAGGGATCCAGCTACCACACGATTCACAATCGAACAAGAGTATGTTCGTACATTCAACATGTGGATCGTGTGTTTTTTCACCACATTACCATCTAGTATTTTATTATATTTAAAACTAAACAAACGATGGGGATGGCGGAAGCCGCATGTAACAATGTCCTAAACCATCTGGGCAGACAACTTGACCTTGTGTTCACGACAGACCCCTTTAATTGCTCAGTTGTCTCTAGTCCCCGCACACTCTCAGCTATTGACAACCACCACCCCCAGCTTCTCTTGTCCTTATACCACGACTACTCAGCCCACTGCACACCTCCCCTCTACCTATTTTCTTTCAACTTCCGAAAAGCCAATTTCCGCAGCAATATCTCGGCAATATCAGACTCCGCTTAAGTGATGTAAGTGTATAGGTCGCTACAGCCTCGCTCTACACAGAAATCCATATTCCATATTATATATACGAGGGTCGCCTTTTATATTTCGGGATTAGAGAACAAAAACAAATATTGATCATCGAAAATCACTTTATTGTTTTTCAAAATATTCCCCATGAAGATCTATACACTTTTGCATGCGTTTGAACCAATTGTCGAAGCACTTTTGCCACTCTGATTGAGGTATCTCCAACACATGCATTCTGAATGCAGCAACCGCTTCTTCAGGTGTCGAAAAACGTTGACCTCTCAGTTTGTTTTTTACGTACGGGAATAAAAAGAAGTCATTCGGTGCCAAGTCAGGACTATACGGCGGATGACCCATCAAATCGATGTTTTGGGTGCTCAAAAATGCAGTTGTCGCTGCCGATGTGTGAGAGCTCGCATGCCGTGGTGAAGAGTGATCCATCTTCGGCGGTTGGTTTTCCTGATTCCTTGGAAGACAACTGGCAAACGAATGGTTGTGTACCACTCAGAATTGACTGTTCTGCGTTGTTCTAGTGGTACGGTTGCGACATGTCCAGTTTTTCCGAAAAAACAGGCGACCATTTGCTTGGAAGTGCTTCGTGCGCGAACAACTTTTGTTGGATTTGGCTCATCTTGAAACACCCAGACAGTCGACTGCTGTTTACTTTCGGGCTCATACGCGTAAATCCACGATTCATCACCTGTCACGATGTCATAGACGTGTTTCGAAGCACCGCGACCGTAGTTTTTGAGCATTTCTTTCGACCAATTGACACGAGCCTTTTTTTGGGCGATTGACAAATTGTGTGGGATCCAACGCGAACACATTTTTTTGACAGTCAAATGTTTATGCAATATTGAATGTATGCTGGTCCCACTAATGCCTATGGTTGTCTCAATCTCACGATAGGTCACATGACGATCTTCCAATATCAGTTCGCGCACAGCATCAATGGTTTTCGGAACAATAACTGATTTTGGACGACCTTCACGAAATTCATCTTGGAGTGAACTACAAGCACGATTGAATTCACCATACCATCGATAAACACTGGTCCTTGATGGAGCTTCATCGCCAAAAATTGAATTAAGTTCATCCATGCACTGTTGCTAAGTTAATCCACGCCGAAAGTTGTAAAAAATAATCGCACGAAAATGTTGACGATTTAATTCCATTTTTGGGCCGAGATGAATCTTTTAAGTTACTGTAAACAACACAAATAGCGCTCGTATGTCAAAACGTTCTGAGTGCGTATAACCTCAAAAATGTCCAACTTTACGACAGAGCTGTCAATTGCCTGATTGGAACGCTAGGGTTGCCAAATCCCGAAACATAAGAGGCAACCCTCGTATCCCATATTCCCGACACAGGTTATCAGTCTCATCGCCCCCTTGCTATAACCGCACCCTTCGTAACAAGAGGAATAAGTTGTGGAACACTTTCCTAAATACGCGCTCTCCCCTGGACTACTCCAAATATCTCAGTTGCTTCTACAAATTCACCGAGCTTTACATCTCCCTCTACCACAATTACCTTGCCAAAACTCAATTCAACTTGATCAACGACCCCAAGTCTTTCTACCACTTCATCAACTACAAACGGAAATCGGATGCCTATCCCGCCTCTCTCTTCTACGGCTCAACTACTACAACGGACTCCCACACCACATCCAATCTTTTCGCGTCGTTCTTCAAACTATCCTTCACGGACTACTCGTTCGAGCCTAACCCCTTCTACTTTACTGGCATGTCTGAATTCTCCCTCGGCCCTCTCATCCGTCTACACATTCAACAACACCAAGTTATGGAAAAACTTGAAGAACTAAAAGACGATTTCAGTCCCGGCCCAGACGGACTCCCTGCTATCCTCTTAAAAAAAATGTTCCTCTTCTCTCTCTCTCTCCCACTCGCTTCAATCATCAATCTATCCCTTGCACAAGGTTTATTCCCTGACATTTGGAAATCCTCTTACATAACCCCCATACATAAAAACGGGCCAAAAAACGATATATGCCATTGCTAAGCTTTCGCATATTCCTAAACTGTTCGAAAGTCTTCTATATGATGCGTTTTGTTTTCGCTGCACACCCATCATCTCTCCTAACCAGCACGGCTTCCTCCCACAACCTCATTCTCTGTAGGTTATCTGCCCTCGGTTTTGAACCCCTGTTGATTAACTGGATTTCATCCTATATCACTTATCGAACCTGCCGCGTGCGATTTAGATCTACCCTCTCCGATCCTTTTTTTCCAACTTCAAGTGTCCCCCAGGGCAGTCGCCTCGGCCCCCTCCTATTTATCCTAACCATAAACGGCATAGGCTCTTGCATCAATCACTCCTTTATCTCGCTTTACGCGGATGATACCAACATTTTCAAGACCATCCGCTCTCCCCTAGATTCCTCACTTCTCCAATCGGATCTTGACCGCTTTTCGACTTGGTGCCAAAACAATTGCGTAGAGCTGAATATCGCCAAATGTCACACAATCACCTACTCTCGGAAGCGCTCCCCCACCTAGCCACGCTCCTATCTCTTACTGAAACAACCGATAATATCGGTTGAATCGATTCGCGACCTGGGTGTTCTATGCGACAAGGAGCTTAAATTTACCGCACATGTTGACGACATAATCCCTAAGGCCAACGCCGCCCGTGGCTTTGTAAAACGCTGGTCGAAGGAATTCCTAAACCCTTATGTCACCCGATCACTCTACACACCTTTGACGGCCACTACTCAAATATGCTAGTCAGGTCTGGTCCCCGTATCAAGTGACTCACATTCGCAGGACTAAACTGGGAAAATCCGCTGACTCTACCACCATACACAAGCCGGCTCCTTCCAAACAATCTCAACACACTTGAGAACGCAGAATACATGCCGACATCATATTTGTCCATCACCTTCTGTCTGGCTCAATCAATTTCCCAAGCTTGCACTCCACTTTAACATTTCATACAAACCCCCGTAACGTACGTAACCCTCGACTGTTTTACGTGCCCGCTCATTACACTTCTTACGGCGCTAACGAACCCATCTCGCGTATGCTACGACAGACCAACTCTTTCCCCACCTCCTTCGCCATCAACCCCTCCACACCTGCTCTCAAACGACGTCTCAGAAGAAACCCGACCTAACCCCCCCCCCCCCTTCAATAACCCCTCCACACTGTAATCCCACCTTTCCTCTCCTGCCCTCAAATTAGTCCTCCCCTACACCTTCCCAGCCCCACCCACAATTTCAACCCCGACCCCTTAGCTCACTAACCCCACCCCCCTACCAGTCCGTACACATGCCCTTCACTGTCACTGTCTCACAAATGCCGCATTTACCACGCCCACATACACTCGCTCTTCCCTAGCCTCCTACCTCCCCTATCGACCAGTCATCTTCACCTTCCTGGTTTTTACTCCTTTTGTTTTGTTTAATAATGTCTTATTTACTGCTTTAGATTTTAAGATAGTCTGTAAGCTTTTATATTAATTTAATATAAGCTTGCATTAAGCCAAATAAATGAGGGTTCTGCCTCACTAAACTAAACTAAACTAAAAGCAGCACTAACCCTAAATAACTGAATAGTGTGACCTCAAACATTTATAGGTTATCACTTGACAGTGAATCTCAATTTTAAGCAATTAAGCTTTTCTCACTGTTCATCATCATCGGCACTACAACCGGGATCCGGTCTTTGCCTTATTTAGCAAGTCTCTCCACCGATATCCGGCCCTTATCCGAGACTTCTTAAATTTTCCACAATAATCTGTTTTTTCCGGGCAAGGTCTTAGCCTTGCGCTGTTTCTCACTGTTGCTTAGTGAAAATTGAATCAACTGTGGAGTTTTAACCTCAGGATACAAATTTTATTGCTCTTTTGGCGGCATTAATTCTGTGCATCCGAGTGGAGAAAAATGTACACACGAATGCTGGAATATTTTCCATTCATTTCCTTAAAAAACTCTACAGGTATTTTGAGAACGACATCGAAACGTAAACCTCTGCTTACTTGTTTTTACATTTTTGAAGTTTAAGTCTTGGCAAATCGAATCAAGTAACGATATTTTGTTTAGCAAAGCATTTAAAATAGCAAATAGCTAAAAAAAAAAATACAATTCGTGCGTTACATGCTTTTTGGGGTCAGCATCATTGTCCTCCCGAGCTCGAGAAATTCGAAAACACTGGGTCTGTGATGAACGTAGTCTCGAAAACACACCTCCATCCGGACCGCATCATAGAGAATACCGCTGCTTTACACGATAGTGTGGTTAATCATCCAGATATATCGATTCCTCATCATTCTTATTTACATTGTTCAAGATTATAACGAAGAACTTAGATCTGCACACCTACAGAGTTCAGTTATCATGGAAACCAAAGCCAACCTACGATTTGAAACGTCGTTAGTTCTCTTAATGGTTTCATGAGATGGTCAGAGCATTTTGCCAAAATCATCTTTTGAAACAAGACTCACTTATACTTCAAGGCAAACAAGCAGAACTGTCGTGGGTTGCTGTAAAAAACCTATCCATCCACAAAATGTCACCGAATGGTACGTTTTTCGACTAGGGGTTTTAATGGTCCGTACTTTTTCAATTTTGGTCGACCAGTGTAATATTTTTGGAATAAAATACAATTTCTCCCCTATGTTTGGCCCCATATCTCACCATAAGCAGTACACGACAAAAGATTAATAAACTTCAGTATAACCATTTCACAATCGTTAAATGAACTGGTACATCACTGTATAACACATGATTGTCTGTCTTACTCAACATTTGTGATTATTAGACTTAAATCAGATGCGGCGAATGAAGAAATTAAGCACAATTAAAAAACTTACCCAATAATAATCCTCTACGGCTCGTTCAAATTATAATAGAAAAACAAATCAATTTATCTCTGTGGGTGTAGAGTATGTAAGCCACTTCACTTTATGTTGCCGCCGCTTCTTACGCCGCATTGCATCAATCTAATATACCCACTTGTCAATTTTCAGCATAAATTTTCGTCCACGGAAATATCGACCTCACTGATCACCGCAGAATCCCAACTCACTTGAACAATAGACCAAAGGAATGCAGGTCAATTCTTCTTGTGATCAAAACAATGCAATAGGAATAATAATTGACCACCGACAAACATTGCACAGTTCCTCCTCATTCGCAACACTACTGTAACACAGGTCATAGTCGAGCACAAGCCCACTCTAAAATTTCAATCTTTGATCGTCAGCGCTGGCCAAATCTATCAAAATATCCTCCCATCGCAGTAATTCCAGAAGAAAGGCCCTCATAAGAAGGGAAACGAAAAGAGAAGGTGAAAACTAAAACACCCATGGTGGCAAGGTAATCGGCATTTACATCAATATCGGTGAGCACTTTTGAACAATAATTAGGGTCCTTGATCGTATGTGTCTTTTTAGACTTGGCTATAATTACAGGCCGGCATTTTATTGCTTGACACCTAGAGGGCTCTATGTTATTGCCCCCGGAGGATTGACCACTGCCAATCGATGTGTATACGACAATAGGGCTGGCAAAGACGAAAAGGTTCTAGCAACACATATTCAGTTACCTAGAATTCGGATAAAAAATTTCAATCGGGCTCAAAGGATTTAGTTTGAAAAGTCAAATAAGTCCTCATGTCACACACACAAATACAATACGTCGCTTTAATATCTTAAGGGAAATTATTCAAATAGGTTAGACTTTCATTGGAAAATAATTTTGGTAGGTAATTTCTGAAGTATAGTGCGCGAGTGCACGTTTCGATTACGTATATGTAAAACAATATCATTCAAGAAAAAAGATTTAAAAAAAATGGTGGTGCACTGACGTTGAATGAAGGTCAAGCTTTATTTAAAACGAAGCTAAGGAGATGATTGAATTCTCAACCGAATCTAACAACCCATAGGCACAAGTTAAATGCCACCGAAGGCGTTAGCGGAATATGGGAGAATAATGAAAAAAATTTGTACCCCAGTGATGCTCACTATGGAGCAGGGAACAAATATAAAGACCTGGCGGTATGGAGCCAGTAGCCACGAACACGGATGAAGAGATCGATAATATCATCGTCGACCTAATAAAAAAAAGACATGAGCACGAGAAATTAGCGGCATTTGTAACCAACGACACCAACAACAACGACAACAGCAACAACAGAAAGAAAAACAGCAAGCAGTCAATCAACAGCAACACAAACACAAATCAATAGAAAGAAAAAGTACCTTCCATCATTGTGGCCCACATGGAAAATAAGGGCGTAATAAAACTCCATTAGTTAACATGTAAAAACGTTTGAACTAAACGCATCAATAATGGTAAAATAAGTATTATGTGTGATGATTTAAATGACTATCAAAAAATTAAGTTTGCTTTGGGTAGGGCAACTAAAGACCACTACACGTACACTCCCAAGTCGAAAAAAACTGTCTCCAAGCTCCTGAACGGAGTTGATCCTTCTTTTTCGCCACGAAGAATTACTTGAAAAATTAAAAATGGTGAAAACCGACGGTCTAAAATCGTTTTCATCGCAAACTCTCGAAATCACATCCACACCAGAAGTCTCTTCACATCTGGAAGATTGGTTAATGACTCCAACGAGGTAGTGTACCATAACACTGAGCTGACACCCAATCAGTTCAAATACTGTAATATACAACCATTCTCCAACATTCTGCGTTTTAACGAACAACCGGAAAGTGTTACCGCACCCGAGACCACTAACTGACCAAATCCCACGCCAACCTACTTCCTTAACCATCAATCCCTATATTCCCCAATTCACATTACATATTTAACTTATTATAATATAAATTAGGTAAAGCTAGAATAAGTTAGAGTTAAGTTAAGTGTTAGATTAGATTAAATTAAAAAATAAAAATCCTGGTTTTCTGACCTTTTCCAGGAAAACTGTCAATTTTTTTTTTTTTTTTTTACATTTCTGTATTTATTGACCATAAATGATTTGTTACAATAAGTAATACAGATAACTTATAATTAGCTTAGCTTTAATCGTTTACACATACTTGCTAGTACATTTTTCAAACATTATTATAAAGCTATATATTTCATGGGTGGACAAGATAGGAGTAGGTGGGGCTTCCTGGAAAAGGTCAGAAAACCAGGATATAATTATTTACTTAACCTATAACTAATTTGCTTAACTTAAGTTAACTTAGCTTAGCCTAGCTTATCTAATTATTAAATCTATTATTATTACAATGAGTTAGAGAAGGGGGGGGGGGGGGGGGGTATAGTGGTCGATTGGTGGGATTTGGGTTAGGGTGGGTACTATCAGTCGGGGATATGGGTTGGGGGAACACTTTCCGATTGGTCGTTGAAACGCAAGATATTAGAGAAGGGTTGTATATTACAATATTTAAACTGGTGAGGTGAGAGTACAGTATTGTGGTATACAATCTCATTGGAGTTGTTGACCAACCTGCCAGAGGTGAAGAGGGTTCTGGTATGGAGACAGTTCGGATGGCAGTTCGGTTGTCTGACGGAGTCGATGTGAGCGAATTTATTATCGGATTGGGATTATTGGGAAGATTTCCGATAAATTTGATGGACAGCTCGAGGAAGCGTCGATCTATACGTTCAATATTAGCGGCATAGTAGAGCAAACTACTGTTGTAATATTTGTGGGAGTTAGGATATCGGTTGAGGCCAGTGATAAGTCTGAAGCATTTCCTTTCGAAAATGCGTAGCTTCTCCATTTGGGCGGGTGTGATATGGGACCATATCGGGCATGCATATGTGAGAGTGGGTCTGATTATTTGTTTGTAGATAAGTGATTTGACTTTGGGAGAGAGACCATTCGGTTTGTACATGACTTTTCTGCAGAGGTTCAGTTGGGTTGTGGCTTTACGAATCTTATTTTTAATGTGGGCGGAGAATGACAGATTGTTGGTAAAGGTTATACCTAGATACTTTAAGGTTTTGGTGGGTTTAATTATATTGTTATTTATTTTAATTCTGATTTTATTATGGCAGCGAATAGTGTTGTTTGTACAACTCGCGTTTCTGCCTTTAAAAACTATGAGCTGAGTTTTGGTTGGATTTAGTTGAATTCTCCACTTGGTAAAGTAGGCTGACAGGATTGGGAGATATCTGTTAATACAGTTTCTTGCCTCCTTGACAAGCTTGTTGCTTGAATAAATTAAGGTGTCGTCGGCATAGTTGAGCATTGTTGTATTGAATAACAGTGGCTGCGGTGCGTCTGATGTATAAAGAAGGTATAGTAGTGGGCCGAGGATGGATCCTTGAGGAACTCCTGCGGTTATGCTATAAGGCGTCGAGAGAGTTGAGTTTATTTTCACCATGAACTTTCTATCAGAGAGGTAAGAAGCGAGAAATTTTGTGGAGTGGATGTTTAATTCATACATTGAATGAAGTTTGTATAACAGTCCTGCGATCCAGACACAGTCGAATGCTTTAGCTATGTCTAGGGAGACACATACCGTTGGGGATTGGTTTTGGAGGTGGGTCGTCACATCATGTGTCAGTTTTAAGAGAGCATGACAAGTGGAGTGTTATGAGCGGAAGCCAAATTGAGAGTTCGGAATGAGGGAGTTATCCCTATCAAATGGGAGAAGATTTTTGTAGATTTTACATTCAAGAATCTTGCTAAGCGAGTTTAGCTGCGATATCGGACGGAAGTTATCTGGGTACTTGGAGGGCCCAGATTTGCTAATAGGGACGATCACCGCTGTTTTCCAACTTTTAGGGAAATGTGAAGCGTTTATTATGTGGTTGAGAAGAACGAGAATCGGGAGCAAGTTGCCTGGGTGGAGTCTTTTGAATAGGAGGTTAGGGATTCCATCTAGGCCAGTCGATTTTTTATTGTTACGTGAAGTAATGACTTCGGATAGTTCTTCAAGGCTTAGGAATGTGTCGATTCCTACGGGGTGTGATGCTTTATTGGTTTCGGTGAATTCAGTAATAAATGGTGTGAGGGATGGCTCCAGTGAGCGTGGAATGTAATCGTTCACGGTATCGTGGAAATTTGTTACTGGGAGGTTATCGTTTTGCTTATGGACTTTGCAGAAATGTTCAGCGAGACAGTTTGCTATATCAGTGTCCGACTGGACGATGTTATTATTAGTTGGGTGAATAAGATAATCTGTTCGAGGCTTGAGTTTGCGACCCGTTAGTCTGTTTATGTTTTTAAATAGATCGCGATTTGGTTTGATACTGTTTAGGGTGGATGTGTAGGTCTGATTAGTGAAAACTTTTAGTTGCCCATTTATCAGGGAGGTCAATAGCTGGATCTGTTGTTTAATAAAAGGTCAGTAGCTAGTGTGCAATTTTCGTCGGAGTTGTTTTTTTATACGTAATAATTTTGTGAGTAGGTTGGGTAGGGGTTTTCCTAAGTGATTATGAGGAACGATAGTGGGAGTATGGCTGAAGAGAGCATTTCCCAGCATTTGCTCTATTTGGGCCGCTGCTTGGTCAATTTGTGTAGGGGGCAGGTTAGAAGATTCCGGTAAAGAAAATATTGAAAAGCTAGCAGCAATATCCTTATTGACTTTTTTCCAGTTTGTTTTGGTGAAATTTGGAATAGGATTCAGAGTGTAGAGTGGTTCAAGCGAGAGGATTTGAACCGAGGTGTGGACAGAACCATGATCCGAAGGGAATGTGAAGGACACTGTGGGAGGATTAGATGAATAGCTATCTGTAGACTTTAGGAAGAAATCGATTGTTGACTTGGTTGAGCTGCAAATTCGAGTAGGTTGCAACGGGCAGTCTGTGTAGACATATGGATGAAGTCGGAGGAGATCAAGAAGTTGGCAGCCGTATTTGTTGCATTTGATGTCATTAAATGCAGTATGTCGTGCGTTCCACTCTCCTCCTATTATGAAAGGTGCTGGCAGAGACTGATGGATTATTTGTGAGATGTCTGCACTAGGGAAGTTTGGTTCACGAGAAGGGTGAATGTATATGGAGGACAAGACCAGTACTTTATTATTTCGGCAGAAAAGTTTAACAGCCGTGTATTCGACACTAGTTATGTTAGCAAATCTAATCTCAGTAAATTGGAATTTTTTATGTATTAGGATTCCCGTACCTCCATGAGGGCCAGAGGTTCGTGGGTTGGACACAAATGTGTAATTAGGTATGTAGACTCGAGAAGTGGACTTCAGCCAAGTTTCTGAAAGCAGAAGAATATCTGGGGAGAACTTTTCAACAAACAGTCGGAGGTGTTGTCTCCGGGTGTGGGAATAAATGGACTCTGAGTTGAGGGAGATAATGGTTAAGTTATACGTTAAGGGAAAGGATGTGGGAAGTTATTAAATTTAAGATCTGACCTTTTTTTTCCAATTCGGAACTGTGTTTTAAGGTTGGTAGTAGTGTCTCCAGGCTCCTGATGTATCCCAAGATATCCAGGTTGAGAGCGTTGGGGTTGGGTTGTTGAGATTTCGGGCAGCTACGGGAACTTTTCGTAATTTCTGCATATGATGTTCCTGACCCCCTGAGATGGGATGGTTGTGGTTATAGGGTTTTCGTTGCAGCTGGTTTGGCCGTATTAGTTACCGTATGTAACGAACGTCTCTCCAGAATACGTAGCTTTTCGGGGCATTGTGAAAAACTAGCTGGATGTGGGCCTCCGCAGTTACAGCAAGTTATGGTAATTTTTTTTGTGGATGTTGATCCATCGGCGTTTGTTTGCTGAATTATTGATGGTTCTGTGCCAGGGGGGTTCACTTTGCACTCTCCTGGTGTATGCCGTTCGTCACATTTTCCGCATGGTGCACTTAGGTGGGACGCAACTGCTAGGTGTCCTGATCCTTGACACCTTTTGCCCACCCTCATGTGTGGGGTTTGAAAGTAGTCCAATCTGTGGATTTTCATTGACGGGCATATCCTCAAGATTTCGAGTGTAAG
Source organism: Microdon myrmicae (assembly GCA_963931805.1). NCBI lineage: Eukaryota > Metazoa > Arthropoda > Insecta > Diptera > Syrphidae > Microdon > Microdon myrmicae. The sequence continues at coordinate 2,786,756 of OZ007497.1, read as the reverse complement.
TTCCTCGGTAGTCCATGCTGGATCAATGTGCCTTATGATGAATGTTTTCATCATCGTGGTAAAATTTCTGTGTCCAAGGGCATTCTCAAGCGTCTTGATGACTTCTTTGGTACTATTAGGATTTTTAATATAAATTGGGGGTGGTCTCACTTTATTTGCAGATTTCTGTCCAACTGTTTGCCAGTGGTCTTCTGGTTTGTGGGTATCTTGGGGCGGTGGCGAGGTATTCGATGATGATGGGTTATTGTTGAATGTTAATGAGACGGGTTGGGGAGGAACTTCCTTCATGTGGACGTCGACATTGGTTTTGGTTTGCGCTTGAAGAGAGCGAATTTTTTGGGCTGTTAGTATCCTTATTGTTTCCATCGCGTCATCGTATTTTTTGTGGTATTCCGTTGTTAGTTGAGTAGCCATTCCACTTAATATTATACACGATACACTATTGTTCGGCCACAGACCGTTCCTAATGACGGTCACACATTTATGTCTGCACGCGCACACGTGTTTTCTTTTAATTTTTCTTTTCCCTTTTGTTTTTCAAAAGCAGTAGTAGGACGCGTCTACACACTTCGACGATCGCAGAGAGAATGAAAAACAGTCAATATTAAAACCTATAATATTCGAATAGTTATTCACACATTCAGTTATGTTTGAAAAATATGTAATGTATGCATGTAAACAATTGTATCACTAGAATTATAAGTTAGCTGTAGTACTTAATGTAAGCATTGATTATTGCTCAAATAAACACAGCATGTTAAAAAAAAAAATCGAAATCACAACCGCAAGTCGCCTTTCTATATTGTGTCTCTAAGTCTCAGTTGTAAAGCCGATGCCCTTAGGTAAATTAATATCTAAATCACCTAACAATAAATCGGGAGAAAATAAAGAAGTACGAAGGCGTATTGCAATGTACGCGCTGTCAGCGCTTCGGTCACGTGGCATTGAATTGCAATATAGGTGAGTAAAGTATCTATACGATGATTTTAAATTTCATTATGGGGGAATGTCTGTTGGGCACAGAACAGCTCCCGGATAAAAATAAGTTATCCCGTGTACTCTGTAAAAATACATGCCGTCCTGCTAACTTTAGAGATTTCCCTAAATACAAACAACTGAAATTAAAGTTAGAAGTTAGCAAGTTGAAGAAGAGAAACGAATGGAAACTCGTTCTTACAACAACTTAATGGCTCCTAGTAGGACTGTGGGGTTTCTATTTTTCTCTTTCGAGTCTGCCTTGTGATAATCAATAAAAACTCCGCTTCTTCGTCTGTCTCTTAATCTATTTATTCAAACTGTATACATTAAAATAATTAATAGTCAACTTGGATATAGGCGAGTGCTCTATATTAAACTGTCAGTGCATAATACCAATTTGGATAAAAACTGTATACATTTAGATTGACAAAACACTCCTGTTTGCACTTTATTGAAACTGTATGTATTAGCATAATTAATAGTCAACTTATATATAGGCGAGTACGCTATATTAAACCGTCAGTACATAATATTAATTTGGATAAAAACTGTATATATTTAGATTGACAAAACACTCCTGTTTGCACTATATTGAAACTGTATGTATTAGCATAATTAATAGTCAACTTAGATATAGGCGAGTACGCTATATTAAACCGTCAGTACATAATATTAATTTGGATAAAAACTGTATATATTTAGATTGACAAAACACTCCTGTAGGCACTATATTAAAAATTTACATTAACTAAACAGGACACTCTGGTACGCACCGGCTTGACTCCCTACTTTGCGTATGGGGGCAAAAATTGTATTTCCATCCCTCGACCAACAACCACCAGAGGACCACGATCTCCTATATTCGTCCCATTGCTGATGTGCACACACACCATGATTGGGTTGCTTCACATGCTCATGTTATGTATCCATGAGCATACGAACAGTAGATTGTTACGATCTACGTACTGGGGGAAACATTCGAAAGGGTTGCAGCTGGTGCGAAATACTCACGTCGTCCGTGGTTTGTATGTCTATTGCGGTCGAATGACCGGCAGACACCCCAAAAGTAAACACACACGGGAAACAAAGGGGATATTACATGAAGTGGCTGCAACAGGGCAAGTATCATGAAGACGATACTTGGGGTCTTTACCCGATCAGTACCTGCGTACAGCATTTACGCTGATCGTGCACATATCGCTGGCGCCTGCTGATATGACTTGCCATGCAAATGCGTCGGAAAAATACTTTCTTCTTGTGTGCATGGACAGGTCCGAGGATTTATGTCGGTTACGTAACGTCGTAACCGAATTGGATTTTAGGAATTTGCTGCGTTGTATGCAGGCAGGCCCCTGGCGGAAATACTTATAGGATGCTAATGCTTCTCGATCGGCTTACCGACCAATGGGATTGTATGAAAAGGGAAAAGAAAAAATATTTCCTCCGTGTGTGCGGCGGAATTTGTTCGGGGATATGTGCACCGAAATGGTTTGAGTTATGTTGGTTGCTGGTGGTGCAACCAAATTGATTTTTAAGGAACATGGTGCGTTTCATGCGACCATGTCCTTAGGAAAAATACCTGTTTGGTGCTGATGGAACTGCATCAGCGAAAATTATAGATTTACGGCACTTCGGGTGCTAGTTTGCGCAAACGATGGAAAGGTAAGTAAATGCTTTCCAGGTTTTTGGTGCTCTAGGGAGCAGTTTTTTAATACTTGATGGGAAGGTAAGTAGTGGCGTTCAAAGGAACCGCCACAGGACAGTTTTCTGTGTTTGAGAAAAAATTTGAAATAACTAAAAAGAGTGACGGAATAAATGGCCAGTTACAAACTTCACTTTGGTCGAGTTCACTCATAAAATTATTGGTGTGAATGTAAACTCACTAATCCGCATGGAAAGAGGGGATAATCAGAATAATCTGCTGGAAACTGAACGCCCAGATGTGCTTTTGACTAGCGAAACTAAGCTAAACGAAAGCCGCAGATTGGGCTACAAAAATTATAAAGTTTTTAGACGAGATCATCCAATCTCCACTTAAGGGGGTCGAGTCGAGGTCTTCATCAAGAAACATATACAACACAATGTCATTTACCGCACAGATATACACAAGTTTCAAGTGCTAGAAGCCTGAATTATAGATATTCCTTTGAAAAGTCAAAGGGATCAATATGTGGTCTCTGTTTACGCTCCTCAAGCATCTCAGTGCACATAGTGTATCAATGAACTTGATACCCTTTTCCGAAATTTCAAGTAAGACTCGGAAAATAATTACTTTTTTATGGCGGAAGATGTCAATGCCAAGCAGGGTGTTTTTGGGTAACTTAAGGTCAAACAAAGGCCATCGAACATGAACTAGAATTGTACGATACCAGTACGCCGTCTTATCTAAAAGGAAATTTCTTCTGGGATTTACTGTTGCTAGACGAGCGAATACAATTACTAGAATCTACATGACACAGTTCATGCTGCGACAAAACTTGTTTCCGACATACAGTGGAACAAAGCGAAGCGACAATGCACGGGGGCCTGTTTGGTTGACTTTGAAAAGGCTTTCGACACTGTATGGTTAGCATGGCTGGTATATAAGTTATCAAATCTAGGTACGACTGAATATTTATTATACATTATCTACGATGTGATAATGGGTAAACAATTTGTGGTGAAATGTGGAGATATAATCTCTAACAAGACTTTCCACATCAAAAACGGTCTACAACAGAGAGCAGTGAATTCTCCCGTTTTATTTAACATTTACACTAGTGATCTAATGGGTTCTCTCAACGATGCGAATGCGTATGCCGACGACATTGTGCTATATAGATCTGGAGAAAAGATTGATGTCATCAACAGAATTCTGCAAAATGATTTCAATAGAATCAAACGTTTTTGGGACGACTGGAAATTAAAGATCAATTTTCAGTCGTCCCAATCAATCCAGGGCGTCGAGGGATACAAAACAGAACTGGAAAACATTTTCCATTGCAGGAAGTAATAATCTCCCCCTACAAGTAAAAACTGTAATTAAATCCCTTGGAATCTGGCTTGATCAGTATCTTTACTTTGATAAGCATACAGCAGCTGCTCTTACAGCAGCTAAAAACGCATATGCAATGACACGGAGTCTAGTAGTCTTCTGGGCCCCAAGGTGAAAATAATTTCATACTCAGCATTCATCCGACCAATATTAGTGTACGGCTGCCCGGTATAGTACAACATATCCCCATTTTACATGGAGAAGTTTCGGGTGTTCGAGAGGCAGTGTTTCCGTTCCTGCCTAGGAGTGTATAGAACCCCAGAGTCGCAGTATAAGAAACACTATCCCAATAAAGTCCTGTATGACAAATCAGGACTAAACAGAATAGATAACTTCATTATCAAAATTATTCGTGGTCACACAACAAGGGCAATGTGCAGTGAAAATTAGCTAATTTCGGGAGCATTCTATCCCAATAACATGTATATGGAGAGTACTCTCCAAAATGGGTTCATTCCCCCGGAAGCGTTCCCTTTCTTGGATAAAAACGAGCTTATCCAAGACAGACGTGGAGTCCCTATTATTTACCACGCTTTACGTGGTGCCAGGGATAAACGAATTCTCCACGATAACGATATCTCTAATATTCCAGATCACCTGCGTTTTAGTATGGTGATCGGTGACAGAGATGAATCAATAAAAGATCGATCCCATTCCAACTGGTGGTAGATGAAGAAAGGACTATACGTCCCCAAACATAGTATGTCTCTCAGGCACATTGCTTTGTTTCCGCCTATTCCCAATTCCCAATTATTTTAATTTTTTTTTTATTTTTTGTTTTTGATTTTGATTTTTTTTTTAATTTAATTTAAATTTTTTATTTTTTATTTTTATTTTTTTTTATTTTTATTTGTATTCCTTGTTTATGTTTGTCCATTTTGTTTCGTTTTTTTTATTTTGCTTGTCAAATTATATTGTATATGTAATTAAAAAAAAAAAAAAAATTATAAATAATACATGATATAGAAAAAATAGAATACATTTTAAAAAGAAAGCATATCATTTATTGTAACATGTTATAAAAACAGTTATTGTACGCCGAAAGGCATAAGAAAAATAATAATTTATAATTAAGAGTGCTTGCGAAGAGTCAGTAAGTTAATGTAATTATTTGTAAAATAGAAGTTAACATTTAGTCTTAAGTAAAATCTGTAATTGAATTGTTAAATAAATGTAGATATAAAACAAAAAAACGGCCAAAAACAAAGTACCCAATTCCTAACACACAATTCGGAGCACAATATTTATAGATGACGGCTCCCAATTTATGGTGCTCATTCTATGGTACCAATTTCATGATTTTCAATTAATGCAACTCAATGGTACCCGTTTCTCTCACTCTAGGGGTTCAACTTATAGTAAATACCGGATTAATAGTAACCAAATTTCAACACAATTCTTAATTACATCTCATGGCTCTACCTAGGGGGGCCACTTCACAGGACCCAGCTCATGTTACATATCTCTTGATATCCAATCTGTGGTACTCAATTTTTAATACATTAGTCTCGCACCTTGTCCTGGATTCAGTTTTATCAACAGCTATGCAGACTGTTTATGTTGGCCTCGTTATATAAAGTTTAATTAGGATGACTGATTTCGTCGTCGGATTCAGGACTCCAATGTAAACCAAGGACAATTCTGAGCCATGAAACTTTGCCGATAGATTTCGAACCACACTGGACATTTATATGACATCGGAACACAATGGACACTTATATGTGATCACTGTCTTGAAAAGGTTTATCGAATTCATAGTACTTAGCTCATAACACCCAGCTCATTCATGGTCCTCAATTGGTGGTACCCCATTCACGAGACTAATACCCCATTCAGTTAACCCTCCAGATAATATTTAATTCGGGAAACCGAATTTTTGGCAATTTATCATCATCATCATCATCATCGGCACTACAACCGGGAACCGGTCTTGGCCTTATTTAGCAAGTCCTGAGGCTTGTTAAATTTTCCATAATAATTTATTTTTTCCAGGCAAGGTCATTAGTTTTGGCAATTTATAGTTGGTCCAATATTAATAGTTGATTGCTCTCAATTCATCGTACTGAATACACGATTCCTATTTCATGTTACGCATTAGTACATAGAGGTTTTATATTCATTCTTATTTATGTTTTCACGATTATTCAAGTGTTATCCATAAGTTTACAGATGGAGAAGACGATTAATAGATTTCACGTCCTGGATACAAAAACGAGGACATCTTTCATACCACGTTATACCCAAGGCGTTAGATTTCCATATATAAACTAAGGGTCATCTATGAGTGCATCTAAGTTGTCTCTGACAGAAACACGCTTCGGCTGTACGATGTTTTCACACCTAGCGTTCCCATTTGAAAAATCGTTACGCTAATGTGCTGATCATTTGTACGGTGGTAAGATCCTCGAAGCCTACATGGTGGATACATCCGTCTGCCTCCGCCTCTAGTCTTTCAAAGCGAACCATATGTCTGCTTAAATGGGAGACCTTTAGGTCCATCAGTGTCTGATCCGGTAAATATTTCGCTGTGCCGCAAGACAACAGCGTTGACTGGCCACGATGATACCAGGTATCACGTGTTGACCATGGACGTAGGCACATTGCGCGGTAAATTGATTTCAGTGATATTTCATTTGCTCGCTGTCGTTGTCGTATACGTAGTACTCGTCGTCATCGACATAGGAACTGTAGTTATAACTTTGGCGGCGATCGTGTTCAAGTACAAATTACATTAGGCAGTTTCTATGCTAAGCTTAAACACCCTAGGCAACTTGATTGATTATGAAGGTTAAGTGAATTTCAAAGAGATGAGAGCACAGCTTGATGCACAGTGAACAGGTTAAAGATTTGGGAGTGTGGCGATGGAAGAAGCGTGCTCTTCAATAAGAAAGATCGTATCAGCGATGAAAACATACTTTCCTTGGTGAAAACGCCTTCAGTCTTTTATTTCAAAACCTCTCAAAACGTAGGGAGCAAACGGTAACCTGTGATGGGTCAAACTATAAATTTTCAATAACGTAACAACCCTTTTCCATCCATAGGATATTTACATTTACATAAATTAAATTAAATGCCGTTCCAGGTTTCATTATCGTCGGCTCTATGAATCGGGGGTAATGTAGATCAGGAAAATGCTACACTTATTCGACAGAATTAGTTTCTCTCTAAGTGAGTCGATAAATAAGAAAGAAAATAATCGAGTAATTATGTAAATAAATAAATGGATAAGTTACTGCCGATGTTTTTAAACCAGTTTCAAATGGGTACATTTCTAAGGCATAAAGGGAAATCTTCAAGACTGTGCAAAAAATGCTTTCTATCACACTATATATGCATGATTGGAGCGCACGTTGAAAAGATTTGTACCAAAGCACGGAGGCAGCAGATTACCATCGCGTATATGCGAGATTGTCTTAAGTCGCTATACAAGATGTAATTGCTACCTTAATATCCTGGCACATGACGCGATGAATCTTTCGATTTTCTTTTGATGCTGCGTTTTTCACTGCGGTAGCGTTTTCGCAAGCTTTTGAAGTCACCATGAAAGCATGAAACAATATGCCAGCGAACTGATCAGCCTAGATTCAAGGCGATAGAATCCACAATTACAATACTTTGCCTAAAAAAATAAACAACAAATACCATGTACTATAGCGTCTATGGAGACAAGACACACAGAGCTATATCCAGTTATGACATCCCTGCTAAACTTGTTCAACTGCACAGGGTGAACATTGAAATCATTCCAAGGTGTGCATATGATTTTGACAAGGTATACTGTCATGTAACATTTTTAACATCATACATGAAAAAAATGTTGTACAACTCCCAAGGTATCTTGCAATTATTCATCAGATACTGAGAAGGAAGCCCCAAACAATACAAATAAAGTGTGGGCTTTCAAGAAGAAGAAAGGTTCAGGACTTACCAGGTGTACCGGTATGAAGTGAGCGTTTTTTTTTTAAAGAAAAAAAAGTTTTTTTTTTGGGAAAGTAAAAAACATTTTATTCGAAGTATTGGCCATTGCTTTCTACACATTTCAACCACCTTTCTGGTAATTTGTGGATACCACGCTGATAATCCGTGGTCGTTCCTTCCTCGACCAGGACAGCCAAATTTCATTTAATCAAAAAAGGGTTTCCATTTACTTGTCCAGGACAGCCAAATTAATCCAAAAAAGGGGTTTTGTTGCAGCTATTCTTATATATGTTTATTTACACTTTGTAACAATCGAATTTACAAACTTTCAATTCACTTAATTTAAAATACATTTTTTAAACTTTACATTTATTTAGGTTAATTTGCCACTTCAATGGCCACTTTGCTTAACACAACAAAATTTGATTTCAATTGCACCAAAGCACAATGAAGAACGGAGAAGAATTGTTTCCATGCGCCCGTTAATATACTTCGTAATCCATATTTCCCCGTTACTGTCATCGGATCAAAAGCCCCGTACTATCGAACAGCAGATCAGTGTGAGAAACGGTTGTACCCTACGAGTGCCTTTTTCCGTTGCAGTGTCAATATTAATCATTGAGCAAAGAAACGGAGTATACCCTTCGGCGATGGAGTTGTCGTGTTGAATTTTTGTCGCTTCGATGGTGGGTGACTTGACTTATTTAAAAGTTGTAGTGAATCGGTTCTACTTGAGTGGCATTGCTGAGAGATCGATTCATTCCTTGTTTTTAAATGTTGCTGCCTGTGCTGCAACATCTTGCCGGGCCGGCGAAGATACTTCGACAAAGGGTTGTTGCTATGGTTCCTGCGATGAGATCAGCACGGAGATGCTCGACCTAGGCTACAACTTTCTGTGTATCAAAACATCATTAGGTGTTATCCAAGGTCCCCGCCATCACTTATGCTGTTCATCAGCGTGAGCGTTGGATGGGCAGAGGGGTGGCAATTATTAGTGTTATTGGGGTATGATTTTAATTATAATCCATTATTGTTTATTAGTTATATATTAACGTAATTCATAATCGATTATTAGTGTTAGTGTGTGTGTGTGTGTGTGACAGAGTGTGTGTGAGTGTGTGATTATTCATTTGTCATTGGAAGAGAGCACAGTTTAGCTATGGGACGGTTTAGGGTTGTCGTGCCTGGATGTGTTGCTTCAATTCGGCCTAACCTCCAAAGGGTGGGAGGCGTCTGCTCATCCAGTATGAGCACAAGGTGTCCTACTTTCAGTTGATAATTGGAGGCAAGCCATTTTGGGCGCTGCTGGGGACGAGCGAGGTATTCGGATTTCCATTTCTTCCAGAAGTCTTGCTGGATTTTTTGTAGGAGCTGCCATCTGTTCAAGTAGGTTGCCCTGGTGTCGGTTACATCCCTTTCTTGTGCCGCGGTTTGCCAATTAAAAAAAAATTTCCCGGCGTCAGAATGGACAAATCGTCTGGATCCTCGGTTATTGGACAAAGTGGCCTGGAGTTCAGACAGGCTTCTACTTGGGCTAGCACTGTTGAATACTCTTGAAATGTTAGAGTGTAGTGGCAGAAGGCCCCATTGGCCATTGAGTATTAGCGTTGTAGCTATCGTTGACAAAATTGGCATACACTATAGTTCGAGGTATGCCGTCGTTGTTTGTTGTTGATGTTTGTTGATAATCTCCGACATGTTGTGGAGAAGTGCCTGAAAGGCGATATTTGCCCCATCAGCCGTCAACGGTCTTTAGGGTTGAATTGATTACTATATTGTTGAGAAGTCGCCAATCGTCTTCTCTGTATTGTTGAGTAGTCTGCTCTGTTGTCGAAAAGTAGTACCATGTTGAGCAGTTCTGAATCGTCTCGGAGGTTGTTGCTCTCCTTTGTTGGGAGTAATATAAGGTTGAGAATTTGTCAATCATCTCCCTCGTTGTAGAGATTTCTACTCGAATTTGAGTAGTAATAAATGTTGAAAGGTCGTCAATCATCTCGTTTGTCGTTGAAATGATTTCTCGAAGGGTGTCGGCATCCTTCCTGTTCATCATCTTCTATATCCTCTACTCTTGTTACCGAAAGTCCAACTTAGATACCGACTTTGTTGGCGTGGTGCCCCCAGACACGTGGTTCACGGTGCCTGGGTGGTGTTGAGAGGGTGCCCCCAGAACGTTGCGTCCAGGCGTCGAGAAGTGATGAAACGTGACAGCAATGTGTCTGGGTGGGTTGTAACGTAACTCCGTACGTAGCGTAAAAATAGGTTGGACGTAGTCCCATGTCGGATCGTAAATCCGTACGTGGAATATAAGTATGTTGGACGTAGTCCCCATTGGATCGTAAATCCATTAGTAGAATATAAGTGTATTTTAGACGTCAATATGTTGAAGGTGATGGGTTGTAATTCCACCATCTTCTCAGTATGTCCAGCCTGTGCCGCTACCAGAAATGTTAGAGTTACCGCCAACTGCCTAGGATCATCTGCATCTCGAATCCAAGTTGATTGCTCTGGCTGATGCTGTTGCAGTTGGGGATATGTCCCATCTACGCCGCTAAACCAATGCTCGGCGTTGGGCGAGTTTCTTGATGGGAACGGAACTCTCTGTCGGCAGCGTTACCTGGTGGAGTGTTTGATCCACTGATAGGATGATGGTGCTGGACATGGTGTCTTTTTCTTTTGTAATGTTGTGGTCGAATCCTAGCGGCATAATTTATTGAATTAGACTGGCACTTGCGTGAGCCAGAGAGGTTGCGCATCCGGGTTGCTATTAAGAAGAATAACTCAGTTGTTCAATAGACGCCTTCGTTTAATTGTGTCGCAAGATAAAATAGTCCCCAAGGTATCTTTCTTCTTGTCTGGTGGGTGGACCATGTGTTCATTATTCGCTCTCCGTTGATCTGATTTCTCGAAGGGTGCCGGCATCTTTCCTTGTTCCTCATCTTCTATATCCCCTGATCCTGTTACCGAAAGCCCAGCTTAGACACCGACTTTGTTGAAGTGGTGCCCCCAGACACGTGATTCGCGGTGCCTGGGCGGTGATAAGAGGGTACCCCCAGAGCTTTGTATCCAGGCGGCGAGAAGTGAAGAACCCCAGACACGTGACAGCGATGTGCCGAGGTGCCGAGAAGCGACAAATCCTGATGCGTGACCGATGAGTCCAGATGACGAGAAGCGGTGTAATCCACACTGTGACAGCTTTCCGATGATATGATTTTTATTGGTGCCGGCATCTTTCCTGTTCATCATCTTCTATATCCTCTACTCTTGATACCGAAAGTCCAACTTAGACACCGACTCCGTAAGAGTGGTGCCCCCAGACACGTGATTCGCGGTGCCTGGGCGGTGATAAGAGGGTGCCCCCAGAGCGTTGCGTCCAGGCGGCGAGAAGTGATGAACACCAGACACGTGACAGCGGTGTGCCTGGGTGGAGAGAAGCGACAAATCCTGGATGCGTGACAGCGGTGCCCAGGAACGGATGTAAATGAAGCGGTGAAGATCGCAATTCCCGGGGTTCTTGGATTTATTCGTCTGCAATTCGAAGTTGGATTGATATTGCAGGTATAGGACCGGATGTGCCCTTGTTGGCAAATTTTTCTTCGTACTGACCGCTTGCGCTTGAAACGCTGACCCGTCAGATGATAGTTTTCATATACAGGAAGGAAGTTTCCAAAACTTCTCCTGTTTCCCTGATGTTGTTGCAGGTGACGCTTGCTTTTCGGTGAGAGCTTCTAGCTCTATCGTTGTACTGAGATCCACGCTTAGATTTCATTGAATTGTCCTCTCGACTATTCTGTCCGATGTGCCATCGTCCTCTTCTTGAGGTTCGTTCAGTGTACGCGGTCGTATCTAACTTCTATAGCGTGGATGGTGAAAAGTACCTGCAACATTGTTAAAAGAGGATCCGAATGATGTCCTCAATCTGGTACTGGAACCGATTAGAAAACTTCTTTATTTACCTGCGGTGAATTCTGAAGAATTAAATAAATGAACAACCTTGAATATTATAAGTGGACTGTATTTTGGCTTTGTAAAGTTGATTATTGATTAAATTGTTGGTTAACTGTGTTAAAGTTGAAATGATGTTTGATGGATCGTAAATCTATCTATGTCATCGATGACTTGAACGTAGTTCTAAATTGGATCGTAAATCCATACGCGTTCCACTCGTCAGAAACGCAAAAAATGTTGTTTTATTTATATTGGAGGTTTATAATATTGGTAAAATAGGAAATATCTATCAATTTATTCTATTTACCGTCGATTGCAATAGAACAATTATTAAAATAAATAAGCAGGTGTTAGTTTGTTTTGCAAACCAGTACGGCTGGTATGTGTCAGTCCGATTTAAAACTCTGGAAATAGATATGTGGTAAGCATATTCCACTTGACCACGGTATCTTCGTTTTTCAGAAGCACATCTGCCAGCGTTTCAATCACATGAAGTGCTTCATCATTTGGTTTATCATCCCATTGTTTTAGGTAGAATTCCTTCCTGCGTTCTACCTGATGTTGAGATATTTGTGCTGCAGGACCTGGACAATCAAAATCTGCAAAAAGGCTGAAATCTATTCGTATAAGTTCATGCGGGTCGTTTTCCCAGAGGTCTTGATCAGACTCCGCGAACAACATTATCTGAAATATAACATCTTGAATAATTGCAACCATGTGATATTTAATTAACTTCCAGGAATACATGAAGCACAACATTTTAGGTATACCAGAACATGTCTTACGATTCGCGGTGACACACAACGCGATTACGATATTGGTTGAAAACCCCAATTGAAACATCCAGAACACCTGACATGAACGTAGGAAGATAGCTCCAACTTGTCTAACTGGTAGTTTAACATTGTTCTTCATAGCCTGTAGAATAGTTGAAGAAATTCCTAGAATTCTGTGACTCTGGGATAGTTGTTTTTCGGCGAACTTTCGTTGTTCAGGAACAACAGCCATTGTGGCACGTATCAATTCCTTCCGTTTGTTCAGATTCATTTTCAATCGTTATTGTCAGGTTCTAATTGAATAGCTTCGTATAAGCGTCTATGGCTTCATCGTACTTTCCTGCATTGAGATATATATCTCCCATTCGGCCATATGCTATGTTGTAATTTGGATTGTCGAACAACGCAGAGTTGCAGTCATTAATCGCATGATCAATTTCTGTTACACGGATATATGCTAGAGCTTGATTATAGTAGAATGTTGGGTTTTTCGGATCGAAACTGATGGTCCGGTTGTATTGAAGTACCACTTCTTGATACTGGCGTTCCTTCATTCTTAATCTGTTCGGCTGTTTCAAGGAATTGCTGATTCCGTTCGACAAACATTGATTGCCACTTCGAATAGATCTAACCTTGCGGCCTTGTTTGTAATTGCCGCTATTGATTCCAAATCAATGTCGACACTCAGTTCATGTTAGAAACTAGAATAGTCCCGAATCACTGCACGATCCTGTTCTTGATATAAGAAGGTGATTGTTTCCCGTTTCACAATCTAATGTTATTAATTTCGATTTCTTTTTTTTTTAATTATTATTGAATTCATTTGCTTTTGTTTGTTCTGCGTATTTTCAATCATTGGAAATTCAGCAACATTTATTGAAAGCGGTGAGCTTAACCTTAGTTTCCGTCCTTTTGTTGATTTAATTAATACTTTATTTAGTTTTGATGATGAAAATAGTATGACGTCAAAACGGAGATTTAATTACAAAGCACGGCACAGCACAACACTCCTTAAAGTTAGGATCCATTCGGATCGCTAATTAATTTATATATTAAATTATAAATTCAATTGCCACCTACCTTGTTTCTTTGAATTTCCATTTAATTGGACGTAGTCCAATGGTTGTGGCGCCGACTTCTTGCACGGATGTTGGACATCCGGCTCGAAGGACCAATGATAATCCGTGGTCGTTCCTTCCTCGACCAGGATAGCCAAATTTCATTTAATCAAAAAGGGGTTTCCATTTACTTGACCAGGACAGCCAAATTAATCCAAAAAAGGGGTATTGTTGCAGCTATTCTTATATATGTTTATTTACACTTTGTAACAATCGAATTTACAAACTTTCAATTCACTTAATTTAAAATGCGTTTTTTAAACTTTACATTTCATCATCATCATCGTCACTACAACCGGGAACCGGTCTTGGCCTTATTTAGCAAGTCCTGAGGCTTGTTAAATTTTCCATAATGATTTATTTTTTCTGGGCAAGGTCATTAGTCTTGCGCCGGGGGCTCCCCGACGGGGCATCGAACCCCGGTCTCCCGGGTGACAGGCGGGTATACTAACCACTATACTATCGAGGAGCCCAAAACTTTACATTTATTTAGGTTAATTTGCCACTTCAATGGCCACTTTGCTTAACACAACAAAATGTGATTTCAATTGCACCAAAGCACAACGAAGAACGGAGAAGAATTGTCTCCATGCGCCCGTTAATATACTTCGTAATCCATATTTCCCCGTTACTGTCATCCGATCAAAAGCCCCGTACTATCGAACAGCAGATCAGCGTGAGAAACGGTTGTATCGTACGAGTGCCTTTTTCCGTTGCAGTGTCGATATTAATCATTGAGCAAAGAAACGGAGTATGCCCTTCGGCGATGGAGTTGTCGTGTTGAATTTTTGTCGCTTCGATGGTGGGTGACTTGACTTATTTAAAAGTTGTAGTGAATCGGTTCTACTTGAGTGGCATTGCTGAGAGATCGATTCATTCCTTGTTTTTAAATGTTGCTGCTTGTGCTGCAACACACACCAATAAAACCGGCCGTCGGAGACCCAATTTACGGCTTCTTCGTAGGAATTGAAATGCTGCTCATCCATTGCGTGTGCCATCGATGAAAATAAATGGTAGTCGGAAGGAGCCAAGTCTGGCGAATACGGCGGGTGGGGTAACACTTCGCAGCCGAGAGATTTTATTGTTTCTTTGACGGGTTTTGCTGTATGACTCGGAGCATTACCGTGCAACAAAATTACCTTTCCGTGTCTTGTGGCGCATTCTGGTCGTTTTTCGATCAATACATGGTTCAAATTGAACATTCGTTGTCGGTAGCGTTGCACAATAACAGTTTCGCCAGGTTTTAAAAGTTCATGATACACCACCCCCTTCTGTCCACCAAACACAGAGCATTGTCTTTTTTCGGAACCGATTGGGATTTGCAGTCGATGTTGACGCTTCTCTTGGATGTACCCATGATTTTTTGCGTTTAGGATTTTAAAATTAAATCCATTTTTCATCACCAGTCACAATTCGATGCAATACTGACTTCCTTTCGTGTCGTAGAAGCAACGTTTCACATGCGGTGTTTCGGTTTTCCATCTGCCTGTCATTCAATTCATGTCGTACCCAGTTTCCACACGTTTGGATCTTTCCCATAGCTTTTAAACGGTCAGCAATTGTTTGTTGTGCAACATTTAACATTTGTGCCATTTGTTTTTGACTCAAAGTGCCATCTTGATCCAACATTGCTTGCAATTCGGCGTCTTCAAACTTTTTTGGTGTTCTTTCACGTTCTTCATTTCGCACATCACAATCATTATCTCTGAACCGCTTAAACCATATATTTCATGTTGCTTCCGATAGAGCATGATCACCATAAGCCTCGACAAGCACTCGATGCGACTCTGCAGCACTTTTCTTCAAATGAAAACAAAAAATTAATGCTTTCCGCAAATCATCATTTTCTGGTACAAATTTCGACATTTTGAACAGGATTAAAAAAAATGATGTTGTTTGTACAATGACTTGATGCATACTAAATATATTTGACAGATGTCATAGCAACCAAATAAAAAAAATATAAAGGCTCGTTCACAACAAACGTGCCCTATCGATACATTTGTATCCTGACGCTCACTTCAGCCCGGTACACCTGGTAGTGGTTGTAAACGATTTTTTGTAAATATGTTTTGATACTCAGAAAATGCTATCGAGCGAAAATTACACGAAGAGTTACCCTGGTTTTTTAGCATTAGAAGTCGCTTATGTATAGTAATAATATAAATGATCATGAAATTAAGAAATTTTACATTCAACGTAAAATTGTTTATGCTATATTTTATCCTATTTATGCCGCCTGAATGCGGAGTAGAAGATAGAAACGAATTTTATGAGTTATATATATCTAGCCAAAACAAATAAAAGTGGGAATAAGCACTATATCGAAGACACACATCTTTATCTGGGATTCCAACCCGGAGTAACGTGGAAGCTACGGAAGGCCTCGTCTCATGCGGCCCTATATGGTGCGACTTCAACCAATTTTATACCCGAAATTGAAGCTTATTTCTTAAGGACGCAGGTGCCATAACATTTCTAGAAGAACGGTTTTTAAGAGAACTCTCCATGGGAGCACTCCATTGTTTTGATTAACTATTCCATTCTAACGTAAAATAATGGATGTTTTTTTTTTGTATTTTTACGCGATTCTTATTTTGATCGGAGCTACAGCACCCACGTGTCGTGTAAACTATTAAGAAATAAATACCAAAAAAAAATTAACACTAAACAAAAAAAAAATATGGACAAATATATATATTTATATATGTACAATAAAAAAAGACAGGCTGCGATTGGCGCGAGTTAATAATTTTCAATAGTAATTAAACAAAAAAATTACTTCTTATCTTGGGAACTATTCCCCTTTATTCGGTCAATAATAAAAGCACTTAAATCCAAAGTTTACACATGAACTTATGAGGCTTTGTAAGATTGAAAGACACGACTGCAAAACAAAAAATGGGGCGACGAGAGGCCGACTTAAGTGACACAAGGACAGATGTGTCCTTCATCTTGTCTCTGGCTTCTCGTCATCTTGCAATAACAAGCATCACCCACATCCGTGAGAATGTTGGGCTCGTTCTCAAGATGTCTAAAAAAGAAAAAAAAAGGGGGGGGGGGGAGTATTTAAGGATAGTGTGGACAGGGTTAGTACAGGTGTTTTCTAACTACTTGGATTGAGGGATGGTAGGAACCGATAGGTCTTGAGTGCGGTAGTAAACCCAGATCACGTCTTCGGCGTCTGACAATCTGCGCTTTGGTCGGCATGTGTGTGTTTGTGCTGTCTTGTACTATGCGTGCGTGTTTGTAGTGTGTTAGCAGTATACCCTATTGGCTGGGACCAGGAATCCTCTATTATAGAGGGGAATGTTGTTGGGGGGGGTTGTGGGGGTTCTCTACACCACATGGAGAACCAATCCACAACGCCAACCAACCGTGACGGCTAACAGCGCGTCACCTTACCTTAACCTGTAACCCAACTCCCCACGCAAAATCCGCAATACCATACATCCCTAACTTCGCAATAACCACACTCCCAAATCCGCAACAAAATACAATTCAACAGAATATATTCTAATCATCCCCGCATTCATTTTCTCAAAATTGCTTCGGTCAATCCTTTACTGAATTCACATTCCCTCCTTGCGACCAAGCAATCTCAATTTCCCCGGAAATTCATAAGCTGTAATAAAATGCATATTCCAACCTACAATGGAATACCAATCATCTCCCTCAATTACATCACCCCACATACATTTTCCCAAAATTGCTTGGGTGAATTCTCTACTTAAGTTATATTCTTTCCTTGCGACCAAGTAATCTTAACTTCCCCGAAATTCATATGCCGTAATGAAACGCATATTCAAATCCATAACGGAACATTAACCATCACCACCAATTATACCAAGCCGCATACATTTCCCCGAAATGACTTCGGTTAATATCTTATCTAAACGATATTTCTTGCTTGCACCCAAGCAATTTCAATTTCCCGGTATACACAACCAACGAATCCAACTCAGCTTGTACGGCGAGGATTCGCTGGAACTGAATGCTTATGCGAGCATAGCAACTCTTCTCGAAATTCCTCGGATGCGACTTTATTATTATTATTTATTGGCCTGTAGGAACCCGGAAGTTCATGACCTCACCGACTCGACTCCTCCATCGTTCCCTGTCCTGTGCGCTCTCCTTCCACGCTTGACCATTCGATCCGACCTCCTCTAGATCAAACCTAACATTGTCCTCCCATCTCCGTCGCGGGCGTCCGGGCGGTCTCTTTCCTGTTGGTCTACCGTCAAGAATTCTATGCACGGTCCTATCGTTGCCCATTCGCGCCACGTGTCCGGCCCATCTTAATCTTCGCGACTTGATTACTCTCACTATTGTAGGTTTGCGGTATAGCTCTTCCAATTCGTGGTTATGGAGCTTCTCCTCATATTTACCACCAAAGATACCCCTTAGTACTTTATTCTCGAATACGCGGAATTTGTTTTCTTCCCGTTTTGTGAGAGCCCATGTTTCGCATCCATATAGAACAATCGGCATGATTATGGTTCTATAGACACGAAGTTTTATGTTACGTGATAGCAGTCTGGATTTCAACAGTTTACTGACTGCATGCCAACTAGCGTTGCCGGGATGCAGTCTTTTGTTAATTTCTTTCGACATTTCGTTACTGGCCGTCACTGTCGTTCCCAGATATTTAAATTCTTTAACTTTTTCAAATATCTTGCCCCTGACGTTTATATGTGTTCCCGCCGTAATCATGTATTTTGTTTTGTCTTCATTTATTTCTAGGCCCACCTCTTCTGCCGCTTGCATGATGATTTCACAGTTTTTACTAATAGTTTCTAGATTATCGCCCAGAACGGCATATGCGAGCACTTGTGTGACCCCGTTCAGGGATGACCCGGCCATGTTGTCGTCTTGTACCTTCCTGATGACATACTCGAGCACAAGATTAAAAAGACACGGTGATAGACCATCTCCCTGCTTTAGTCCGTCCCGGAATTCAAATGGCTCTGTGATTTTCTATTCTAACTCGCCCTTTGTTTTCTCTCATGCAAATTTGAATGAGAGCGGCATATTTTTTCGGGATTCCCAGCTCAACTACAATATGGTAGAGTCTTTGCCTTGCGACTGAGTCGTAGGCTTTTTTGAAATCAACGAACAGTTGGTGAACCGTCTCTCCGTATTCCCACTTCTTTTCCAGCAGTTGCCTTATTGTGAACATCTGGTCGCTTGTTGACCGGTTCCGACGGAATCCGCATTGGTAGTCTCCCAATATTTCTTCTGCGTACGGTGTGATTCTTGCCAGTATGACATTTGTTAATATTTTGTATGTGATTGGGAGCAATGATAAACCTCTGTAATTTTCGCAGTCAGATCTGTCGCCTTTTTTGAAAATGGGGATGACTTTTGCGGTTTTCCATTCTTCCGGAATGACTTCCTTGTCCCATATTATTTTAACCAGTTGGTGGATCTTTCGAACGGTTGCCCCTCCTCCATGTTTCACAAGCTCTGCCGCAATGCAATCGATTCCGGGGGCCTTGTTGTTTTTCAGTCGATTTATCGCGTCTACAACTTCGTCGAAAGAGGGCTCTGGGATCTGGGGCTCGGCAGTAGTAGGGTTATACGGGTTCTGGCTCACTTTTCTGCCCCAAAAGCTCTTTTCTGCCCCAAAGCTCTATGTGAAGGTGTAGATGTGTGTGTTGTGTGGTGAGTGTTGATAGTGGTATGTGGTTCATGGGTGGTGGGATTCTTAAGTGAGGTGTAAAATAGTAGTATTTAGTGTATTTCTTATGAGTATTGGTATTAATAGTGATATTTTGTGGTTGTGATTAATGGTTGTGGGTTCTTATGTGGGGTGGAAATAGTAGTATTGGTATTAATTGGGTATAGTTTGTAGTGTTCTTATCGCTGTAGTTGTTGGATTTTGTGCTTTTTTTTGTAGGTGGTGTTGAGTATTGAGCTTTTTGTAGGTGGTGGTGAGTATTGCGGCTTGTGGTGATGTCGGTGCTTTTTGTTATGGGTTTATGTTTTTTGCTAATGGATTTATGCTTAGGTGGTGATATCGGGGCTGAATGGGTAGTGCTTTAGGCTTTTGTCTCGGTTGTAAGCTGTTAATTGTGGTAGAAATAAAAAAACGTTGTCTGGGTTGTGCTTTAGGCTTTTGTCTCGGTTGTAAGCTGTTAATTGTGGTGGAAATAAAAAAACGTTGTCTGGGTTGTGCTTTTGGCTTTTGTCTCAGTTGTAAGCTGTTAATTGTGGTAGAAATAAAAAACGTTGTCTGGGTAGTGCTTTAGGCTTTTGTCTCAGTTGTAAGCTGTTAATTGTGGTAGAAATAAAAAAACGTTGTCTTTGGTGTGCTTTTTAATCTTATTATCATTAAGCTGAGTAATATAAACGGGGATTTTGTTGTTTGTGGATTTGTATGGGAAATGGGGTGTTTTTGCTGGAACTTAAACTGACTTCCCCTAAGACGCAGAGCTAAGCTAGTTGACTTCACCTAAGACGCAGACCTAAGCCAGTATTCAAACGAACAATAACAAGGAGGAGGCGGGGGCCGGGGGCTTTTTGCTATTGAACTTTTTGTTGGGGGGTGTATGTGTGTTTTTGATAATGGATTTGTGCTTAGGAGGTGAATGGTTTTGCTGCTAGTTGACTTCACCTAAGACGCAGAGCTAAGCTAGTTGACTTCACCAGGTGAATGGTTTTGCTGCTAGTTGACTTCACCTAAGACGCAGAGCTAAGCTAGTTGACTTCACCTAAGACGCAGACCTAAGCCATGATGATGAATGGGTTGTGCTTTAGGTTTTTGTCTCGGTTGTAAGCTGTTAATTGTGGTAGAAATAAAAAACGTTGTCTGGGTTGTGCTTTTGGCTTTTGTCTCAGTTGTAAGCTGTTAATTGTGGTAGAAATAAAAAAAAACGCTGTCTTTGTTGTACTTTTTTAATCTTATTGTCATTAAACTGAGTAATATATACGAGAATTTTGTTGTTTGTGGGTTTGTATGGGAAATGTTTTGTTGATTCTATCTGCTTTTGCCTTATGTCTCAATACTTGACATGGTTTGTGCTTTTGCTACTGGTTTGTGTCTTTGATCTCTAAACTTTCATCGCTTTCTGTTAATGGTTTGTGTTTTTGAACCCTAATGGTTCTTGTTTTGACTTCTATAGAACAATTTTCTAAGTACAAATGAATATTCAAGTCCACATAGAACATAAAAAATGATCTGTTATCAAAAAAACATGTGGGGGTGCTTGCCCGATCCCATGACCTTGGATGCTATATCAAATTCTTGATGTCTAAGTGTATTTATGAGAACCAATTATTCTTATCATAGTTTCCATATTGAAGAAAGAATTCATTGCTTCCGCTCTCCACAGACTAATGTTGATTTATATATGCTGTTATCAAAAAAAACCAAACATGACTATGCTTGTCCGATCTTATGAGCTTGGATGCTATAGTAAACTCTTTTTTTTTATTTCTAAGTGTATTTATGAGAACCAATTATTCTTATCATAGTTTCCATATTGAAGAAAGAATTCATTGCTTCCGCTCCCCCAGACTAATGTTGATTTATATATGCTGTTATCAAAAAAAAACCAAACATGACTGTGCTTGTCCGATCTTATGAGCTTGGATGCTATAGTAAACTCTTTTTTATTTCTAAGTGTATTTATGAGAACCAATTATTCTTATCATAGTTTCCATAATGTACAAAGAATGTCTCGTTTTGATATTAGAAGGGGATTTCTTGTATAAAAAGGTCGGGTGTTAAATTTACATTCACTATTAGAAGACTTGACTAGAAGAAATTCACATCTACTCAAAACAATAAAACCGACTACGAAGACGAATCTCAAGGTAAGTCGTCCTATTTGTACTATTTTTTTCATTTTTTTGATTAATTTTTTTATTAAAGATGGAACCAACTATTGCTCAGGAGAAAGCAATTGATCGATATTTTGCCAAATATAGGAAGCCAAGACCCATCTGCATAGTAAAACCCCATGTAGAAACATCAAATTATATTCCTACTGAGGATTATTTTATTCATGATGACGAGGACGATGACATCAGACAGCTAGGTTCAGGCCATCCGATTGATGAACCTAACATCGATGATGATATATTCCTGGACCTCAATTATCTTCAAGACGATGTTTTTATAGCAGATTACGATATGGTTAATAGCTATTCCGGGGATATTATATATACCAATGATTATCTCAATTTAAACAACAACGATCGTCTACTCACTGACGAGTTGTTACAACAAAGCTTAATAAATTTCGAGGTAGAGGAATCTACCATCAATGATCTTTTTTTATAATTATATAAAATAAAAAATTAAAATAAAAAAACGTCAAATTAAAAAAAGCAATCTTATTTTTTCTATTATTAACAGGTACATTGTTCTCCATATCATTGTTTGGGTTCATTTTTTTAACCATTGACATCAACATTAGTTTTTCCACAGTAATCATCGCGAGTAATAAAGTCCTATTTATAATGATAGACTATCGAATGTATCCAGTTAGTCTAAAACATTCATTCCATGAACACACAAGCGAATCAATAAAGAAAACAATAGTTAATTTTTTTTCTCATAACGTTATAATTTATTACTTTTTTTATTTTTTTACTACAAATATCTCTTATATCTAACCTATTAGCTACAAAAAAATTATTTACATTATTTAAAAAAATATATAACAATCCTATTATTAAATATAAATATGAGTCATAATTTTTTAACTTAAACATTACTTAATCTATTATGCCCCCAAGCATATGTGCTTACGCGATCTTCACAAATATACCTTTTTGTGTCGCTATCGCTTAATGCTAACTTATTTACAGACTGTGTATAAATATTGTGTAACTTACTTCTAAATATTAACATAGGCTTATATAATAACTTACGTCTTAACAAACAATTTCTATAATCTCTTATATCTAAACTATTGGTAACAGACTTCTTTACCCCCTTGGCCTTTTTTGTTACTTCACTGGTGTCTAAAGCAAAAGAATACATTTTAGCTCTTAACCCAATGAATTCAGTCATGTTTTTACCGTTGTTCTCATCTTTGAATTTTCCGAGAACTTTTCCATTTATTTGAGGGAAATTATGAATGTTATCTATTGGATATTCCGATGTATCAAACCTAGATTTTTCGGGATCAACAATATCGCTATATATATCCGAATAAAAATCATTAGTTGATATTGTATAGATAAAAGAGTCTGTATCCATGTAATTCAGCTGAATCGCCGTATCAAACTTTTTTCTCATGTAATCATAGTGAAAGTCATACATGAGCCATTTTGATAGTTCTAATACTGCGAATCCTAAATAAATGGGTTTATCAAATACTATTCGCGCCTTGCTCAGTTCAATAGCACACATCTGAGGTGTAAATATTGAGAGGCTATGGAAATTGGGATGAGCAATCAGTTTTCTGGCGCTGTGTGAATTTCTTTCTCCTTCCCATTGAGAAACAATTTTTACATCTCGTCGCTTCTCAACATTCTCCATGGTTTTGCCATACACACTATTATTCATTAATTTAAAAAAGTCTTTTTCAAACTTATTTTTCGCCTTTTTTCTATACTCCGTGTTGAGGGTTATATATTTTTGCAACCACTCAGATTGTGTAAAAGACAACACTCTATGAACTCTAGTGAGAATCAGCCCATGTTTCAGACATTGTTGTAAATTCTTTAGATGAATTATATACTTTGTCTTTGAATGTAGACTAGCGACAAGCTTAGGAGTTTTGCACCCAGGCGTTATCATATTTTCTGGGCAAAATGGAAGATCATTATGCTGATCGTGAAGATCAATTGGATAAGTTAAATCTACTTCCAATACATAGCCGATTTTATCGTTTCCATCACAATTTAAAATATAATCGGTTGTGAAGATTTGTGGATCACTCCATTGAAAATTTCCATCTGGAAGATGTTGCGACATTGCCCAACCGTACAGGTTATTTGCATCTAAATACATAAGATATTTATTTGGCTTGCTAGCATCGAAATTTTTCAAATATTTATTATTCGCAACGGTATGTCGATGGCTACACTGACATAATCCGCCACGGATGCCATTCTTAAAGAAATTAAGCATCTCAACATCTGTTAGAAGTTCCAGATTGATTTCTGTTGTTTTCAACATTGCATCCCAAGATAAGCCGGGAGATGTATAGTAATGACATGGATCTAACTCATATATATCTAGACAAACCTTACGAAAATTCTCAAATACATCTGCCAGCAACAAGACATCGCTCTGCAGATATAAAAGCATGTACTCTTTTAATGTTTTACAATTGAAATGCTTCCACACTTTTTGAGCATGATCGTAATCTTCAACTAAACAATCTTCATTCGTTAGTCTATTAAAGAATTCTGTAATTGGAGGAAGAGAACAGTCATCTAAACGAGCCCAACAATTAACATATTCATAGGGAAATACCCCCTTCCTCATCATTAACTTCAAAGAGGAATCGTTTTTGTAAAATCCCCTATTAATTATGAAATCGTCTTCGGATAAATTTTTAGTTAGCGAATCTATGCTAGACTGTAGAAATCGACATGAATCTAAAAACCTAATCTCAAATGAATTGTGCTCATCTAAATATATGCGTTTGGATATTGATATATAATTTTCCTTATTTAGTGGAATTATACGTATTTCCCCCTTAATACAACCCAGACTTTTCATAAATAGATGAGAATCATAACCCGTCAAATTATGGAAAAAGACTGGGAAAAAGGTTGGAACGCGAAAATCTAAATTACACTGAGAATGGGCTGGTCCTCTATAGACACCAGTGAAATGGCAATGGTCCCTTACTCTTACATCTAATTCATTAAATCTAACCTTACAAATACTGCAGACTGGCGATGTTATTTGATGTTGATTCTGTTGTTTTGTTAAAGGAGCCATTGGCTTTGGTCGACCAATGACTTCCTTGTGAATATGTATTAAATCGTTGAATAGCATCTGCACAAACCGGTTTGGTGTGTCTTCTCCTGCAAAAAAAGAAAAAAATGTTTTATTAGTTTTATGATTTTTTCTTATTAAACATGTTTTGACTTACCAACAAATATGCGGTGCTTGCTTAAATCATCATCAAAAGAGCATTTGATATGATATGAAAAAGCACACGGGATATGTTGTTGAACGTCTGTCGTTGAAGAAATTTCCGGATTCGGTGCACATTGGCTAATGGGGCGTAGAATGGATTCAAAATCCGCATACACCACAAAAGGAACAATTAATTTGCGATTATGCTTTTTAAATTTAAGTATTTTATTACCTTCATCAGGCATAATTGTTATTATTTTTTTGCATTCGCTCTTATGCATTTGTAGGATAGATTCTGAAGCGAACCGCAGCAAGCAGCCGTTGCATAGATGCATTCGATTGTTATCTTTGATAATCTGGCTTTTCAATAAACGCGAGATGTTTTTAATGTATACATAATGCGTTTTATTTACATCATCACTACTTATGCAATAAAGCAAGTTAATATGCTTTGCTTTTTCCTCGCGAGTATGATAGTAGGGTCCAATTATCTGATATTGCCCTTTATCATTAATCTCATAACCAAAAACATTTATGCTAATGGCTGGATTATTTGTTTCGAATATGCTCGTGTCTTCGACTGCTAGAGGAAATTGCATATTCTTGAAACAAAGTACTTGTTCATTGTATACTATTGTTTCGCTTGCTATGTTGGCAATTTTATAATGAGATGGTCTATCAGCATGATGTGTATCATTCGCGAAAGCCGATATAATAGCCCATTTAAAACAGTAATCATCATTGTTTTTCACATTGATACAGGCTTTTTTGGTCAATATTTGCTTAGGCAGGCTAAAATGGGAAGAAGCTCGAAGTGGATCGTATTTGTTGATATTAA
Source organism: Microdon myrmicae (assembly GCA_963931805.1). Classification (NCBI taxonomy): domain Eukaryota; kingdom Metazoa; phylum Arthropoda; class Insecta; order Diptera; family Syrphidae; genus Microdon; species Microdon myrmicae. The sequence continues at coordinate 2,761,099 of OZ007497.1, read as the reverse complement.
TTTCAATGCTCTGAAATGTTAACAACGTCCATCCGCTCTCTTTTTCTTGAAACTCTTCCAATTTTGTTTTGATATTTTCAATTGCCGTGCTCAAATGTTCCCTTATGTCTTCCTCGTTCTCAATCGTGTACATTTTAGTTTGCATGCTTTTTATATCTATTTGCATTAATTCATCACATTCTTTGGTGAATTTCGCAAACTTAGCAAAAAGCTCCATGCTAAATTTAAAGGTGCTCAAAATTTCCAATTGATTTTTCAATAATTCATTAATCAATGGAATATTTTTTTCAAACAGATTATTCACATTTATCATACTCTCATCTTTGTTGGTGATGGAGAATGTTTTTACACGATTTTTGAACGCGTTTGCTATCAAGGAAACATTTTCATTTAGAGATTGTTGAGCGTTTGCTTTATGGGTATTTTTTCTTTGATGTTGAACCCAAAGCTGCTCTTCAACATTCTCATAGCAAAACAAGCATCTTTTGTATGTCGACTGCTTAGATTTTTTTGCAGGTTGTTCTCCTGACATTGTTGGTTGTTGTTGTTGTTGTCCTGATCGCTTCATATTATTAAATATTTGGTTATATTATTAAATTAAATTTTTTTTTATTTTTTTTGGTTGGTGTTTTTTATCTAAAAAGGAATGAATAAAATTTTATTGTTACTACTACAGTTTTGTTTTTTGTTTAGAAGAGAGGTTGAGTAGGTATTAGGCGATGTCATTTTAGCAATAGGAACCAATAAAAAAGCAGAAAAAAAATCGCTATTACAAAACATCACTACGATAGACCGCGATTGTCTATTAAAAAGTGATAATTTTTGCTATATGTATTTTTTCACTATAAATTTCATATTAATATTTACTTCTTCTCTCTCTAAAACGATAACACCGTATTATTGTTAAGAACAAAACAATTTTCATTAAATATTGCGCTCTACATTTAAAACCCATAACAAAATAAATACTAACACCGCATCAAAAAAAAGAAATAATAATTAATATATAAGATAACTTACCGTTTTTGATGATGATTTTTTTATCACTAATTCCCCCGTCGATTTTTTCTTTGATGTTGTTGAATATCTATATGGATAAAAAAACTTCATTAAAACAATATTCAAAAAAAGGATAAACAAATTCCAATAGCAAAACACTAGAAACTGCGTAATTGTTAACTAAAAATTTAAACGCGAAACATTATCACCACGTAATTGTTAACTAAAAAAATTTAATCTAGCACCGCCTAATTGTTAACTAATAATTTATTCGCAAAAACACTAGAACCGCGTAATTATTAAGTAAAATTTACCCGCGAAACATTATCGCCACGTAATTGTTAACTAAAAAAAATTTAACTAATTGTTAACTAATAATTTATTCACAAAAACACTAGAACCGCGTAATTATTAAGTAAAATTTACCCGCGAAACATTATCGCCACGTAATTGTTAACTAAAAAAAAAATTTAATCTAGCACCACGTAATTGTTAACTAATAATTTATTCGCAAAAACACTAGAAACCGCGTAATTGTTATCTATATCACCACGTAATTGTTAACTAAAAATTTAGTCTAGCACCGCCTAATTGTTAACTAAAAATTTATCCTCAAAAACACTAGAACCGCGTAATTATTAAGTAAAATTTACCCGCGAAACATTATCGCCACGTAATTGTTAACTAAAAATTTAATCTTGCACCGCCGAATTGTTAACTAATAATTTATTCGCAAAAACACTAGAAACCGCGTAATTGTTATCTATAGCACCACGTAACTGTTAACTAAAAATTTAATCTAGCACCGCCGAATTGTTAACTAATAATTTATTCGCAAAAAACACTAGAAACCGCGTAACTGTTACCTAAAAATTTAATCGCAAAAAACACTAGAGCCGTCCACGTAATTGTTACCTAAAAAATTTTTTTCCATAATTAATATAATTATAAGATAACTTACCTTTTTCCTATTTTGATATGATGATGATGATGTTGTTGATTTTTATCTTTTTTTTACACACAGACTTTTTTGACTCACTAAATATATATCAAAAACAAAATGAATATGAATCTTTGCTTCGTCAAAGTAAACTGATACGCACTGGTTTTAACATTCGACATTTTATAGAAGAAATCCCTTCTAATACCGGAAACGAGACATTCTTTGCTCAATATGGAAAATAAGATAAGGAATAATGACCAGCGACATAGAAATCATTATTTAGTCATATCACCAGACCAGTAAAACATTTTTGAACAATATAACGAAAAAAAAGAAAAAATAAGATAAGAGAACTATGGGATTCAATTAATATTTCTTAGAATTCAAACAATTTTTTATGGTTAAATATGAGATTATTGGACTGGGTAAGCATTCACATTTTTTGATAAGAGAACTGTGGGACTCGATTAATATTTTCTTAGAGCTCAAACAATTTTTATGATTAAATATGAGGTCATTGGATCGGGTAAGTATTCATATTTTTGATAATAGAACTGTAGGACTCGATTAATATTTTCTTAGAGCTCAAACAATTTTTATGATTAAATATGAGGTCATTGGATCGGGTAAGTATTCATATTTTTGATAATAGGACTGTAGGACTCGATTAATATTTTCTTAGAGCTCAAACAATTTTTGTGGTTAAATATGAGGTCATTGGACTGGGTAAGTATTCATATTTTTTGATAAGAGAACTATGGGATTCGATTAATATTTTCTTAGAGCTCAAACAATTTTTGTGGTTAAATATGAGGTCATTGGACTGGGTAAGTATTCATATTTTTTGATAAGAGAACTATGGGATTCGATTAATATTTTCTTAGAGCTCAAACAATTTTTGTGGTTAAATATGAGGTCATTGGACTGGGTAAGTATTCATATTTTTTGATAAGAGAACTATGGGATTCGATTAATATTTTCTTAGAGATCAAACAATTTTTGTGGTTAAATATGAGGTCATTGGACTGGGTAAGTATTCATATTTTTGATAAGAGAACATCAGTTAATTTTAATGTTTAAGCATATTTTTTTTTTTTTGATTTATTCTTAGAAAAACATCTCCTCATCCAAGATCTATGAGAATTCAAATCAGTAAACAGGTCTCTATGGATCGGATGTATAACAAAAAAGGGTGGCTTCAAACAGGCGGTTTCTTTAAACAGGGCGGTTCCAAACAGGCGGGTTCTTTAAACAGGGCGATTCCAAACAGGCGGTTTCTTTAAACAGGGCGATTCCAAACAGGCTGTCTCTTCAAGCAGAATGGTTCCAAACAGGGCGATTTCTTTAAACAGGGCGATTCCAAACAGGTTGTATTATGTACCACCCCTCTCTGATAACTCTTCAATGCTGTAAGCAGGGCTTGTCATATGATGTTATGGTGGACTATATTTGATATTCTAAGACTCCTGGGGAGGAAAAATAACTGCTCAATATTCGAATAATACAGAACGATTCCAAACAGGGCTGGTCCAAACAGACTGCTTCTTCAATCTTATCATATGATGTTATGATGAGCCTATATTTGATACTCTAAGACTCATGGAGGGAAAAAATGAATGACCAGTATTCGAATAATTTTCTCACAAAATTAGCCAAAGTGAAAAACATCAATTAATTTTACTGTTTAAATATATTTTTTTATTTATTTCTTATTTGAATTGTAAAAAAATGGTTGCGAATATAAAAATTCTGATTCGTCCGCTTCCGATGTTGTGGAATGAAACGTCAATTCGAATGTATTTCCTACTGCTTGGAGCACCTCCATCTCACTCGAGGTAAGCATCTTCATGGTGTCCTCATCCATCATGTTGAAGCGAATAGGCAGGAACACCTTATTGTTCTCCAGTTCAACCAGTATCCTCGGTCCATACTTGGTTTGGCACCTTATCGCTCGAAGTATTTTATATTTCCTATTTAGTATTAGAGTTTTTAAACTCTCTAGTGGTTTAATTTTACCCAATTGATTCAAACCCTCCATTATTATATATAGGCAGAGCTGTTTTACTAGGTTTAATTTTTAAAGTAAACTGATACATACTGGATTAAAAACTCGACCTTTTATACAAGAAATCCCCTTCTAATACCGGAAACGAGACATTCTTTGCTCAATATGGAAAATAAGATAAGGAATAATTGGCTCTCATAAATACACTTAGAAATAAAAAAAAGAGTTTACTATAGCATTCAAGCTCATAAGATCGGACAAGCATAGTCATGTTTGGTTTTTTTGATAACAACATATAGAAATCAACATTAGTCTGTGGGAGCGGAAACGATACATTATGGAAACTATGATAAGAATAATTGGTTCTCATAAATACACTTAGAAATAAAAAAGAGTTTACTATAGCATCCAAGCTCATAAGATCGGACAAGCACAGTCATGTTTGGTTTTTTTTGATAACAGCATATATAAATCAACATTAGTCTGGGGGAGCGGAAGCAATGAATTCTTTCTTCAATATGGAAACTATGATAAGAATAATTGGCTCTCATAAATACACTTAGAAATAAAAAAAGAGTTTACTATAGCATCCAAGCTCATAAGATCGGACAAGCACAGTCATGTTTGGTTTTTTTTTGATAACAACATATATAAATCAACATTAGTCTGTGGGAGCGGAAACGATACATTATGGAAACTATGATAAGAATAATTGGCTCTCATAAATACACTTAGAAATAAAAAAAAGAGTTTACTATAGCATCCAAGCTCATAAGATCGGACAAGCATAGTCATGTTTGGTTTTTTTTGATAACAGCATATATAAATCAACATTAGTCTGTGGAGAGCGGAAGCAATGAATTCTTTCTTCAATATGGAAACTATGATAAGAATAATTGGTTCTCATAAATACACTTAGACATCAAGAATTTGATATAGCATCCAAGGTCATGGGATCGGGCAAGCACCCCCACATGTTTTTTTGATAACAGATCATTTTTTATGTTCTATGTGGACTTGAATATTCATTTGTACTTAGAAAATTGTTCTATAGAAGTCAAAACAAGAACCATTAGGGTTCAAAAACACAAACCATTAACAGAAAGCGATGAAAGTTTAGAGATCAAAGACACAAACCAGTAGCAAAAGCACAAACCATGTCAAGTATTGAGACATAAGGCAAAAGCAGATAGAATCAACAAAACATTTCCCATACAAACCCACAAACAACAAAATTCTCGTATATATTACTCAGTTTAATGACAATAAGATTAAAAAAGTACAACAAAGACAGCGTTTTTTTTTATTTCTACCACAATTAACAGCTTACAACTGAGACAAAAGCCAAAAGCACAACCCAGACAACGTTTTTTATTTCTACCACAATTAACAGCTTACAACCGAGACAAAAACCTAAAGCACAACCCATTCATCATCATGGCTTAGGTCTGCGTCTTAGGTGAAGTCAACTAGCTTAGCTCTGCGTCTTAGGTGAAGTCAACTAGCAGCAAAACCATTCACCTGGTGAAGTCAACTAGCTTAGCTCTGCGTCTTAGGTGAAGTCAACTAGCAGCAAAACCATTCACCTCCTAAGCACAAATCCATTATCAAAAACACACATACACCCCCCAACAAAAAGTTCAATAGCAAAAAGCCCCCGGCCCCCGCCTCCTCCTTGTTATTGTTCGTTTGAATACTGGCTTAGGTCTGCGTCTTAGGTGAAGTCAACTAGCTTAGCTCTGCGTCTTAGGGGAAGTCAGTTTAAGTTCCAGCAAAAACACCCCATTTCCCATACAAATCCACAAACAACAAAATCCCCGTTTATATTACTCAGCTTAATGATAATAAGATTAAAAAGCACACCAAAGACAACGTTTTTTTATTTCTACCACAATTAACAGCTTACAACTGAGACAAAAGCCTAAAGCACTACCCAGACAACGTTTTTTATTTCTACCACAATTAACAGCTTACAACTGAGACAAAAGCCAAAAGCACAACCCAGACAACGTTTTTTTATTTCCACCACAATTAACAGCTTACAACCGAGACAAAAGCCTAAAGCACAACCCAGACAACGTTTTTTTATTTCTACCACAATTAACAGCTTACAACCGAGACAAAAGCCTAAAGCACTACCCATTCAGCCCCGATATCACCACCTAAGCATAAATCCATTAGCAAAAAACATAAACCCATAACAAAAAGCACCGACATCACCACAAGCCGCAATACTCACCACCACCTACAAAAAGCTCAATACTCAACACCACCTACAAAAAAAAGCACAAAATCCAACAACTACAGCGATAAGAACACTACAAACTATACCCAATTAATACCAATACTACTATTTCCACCCCACATAAGAACCCACAACCATTAATCACAACCACAAAATATCACTATTAATACCAATACTCATAAGAAATACACTAAATACTACTATTTTACACCTCACTTAAGAATCCCACCACCCATGAACCACATACCACTATCAACACTCACCACACAACACACACATCTACACCTTCACATAGAGCTTTGGGGCAGAAAAGAGCTTTTGGGGCAGAAAAGTGAGCCAGAACCCGTATAACCCTACTACTCTCGGCTGTATGTACGTCTGGTGCGTTTATTTGTGTTTGATGGGTGCGCACATTGAACAGGTTTTCAAAGTACTGCTTCCATCTTGTCACGATATTTTTTGTTTTTGTCACCAGACAGCCCTTTGTGTCTCGAATTATTTTGACTCTCCCTCAGTAGCCATTTCTAATTGAATTTATGCCGGCATACATACCTCTGATGTTCTTTGCTCTAGAATTTTCTAAGATTTTTTCGATCCGAGTCTTCTCCCATTCGCGTTTTTTGCGTTTGAAGAGTCTCATCGTCTCTCTGCGAATTGTCGCGTATCTTTCTGCGTTGACTTCATCATATCTTTCTAAGTGGATCACTCTGAGGCGTTTACGTTCTTCGATCTTCGCCCGGCACTCATCGTCAAACCAAGGTTTGGACTTAATTGTTTTCTTAAATCCTAATACATTTTGAGCTGTTAGTTTGATTGTGTCTCTGATCGATGCCCATTTAGTGTTCACACTATTGGCTTCCTCTTCCTCACTGCTTCCATTCTCTAGAATGCTAAATCTATTCGTTAGTTCGTCTTGATATTCAGTCCTTTTGCGCAGGTCTTTCAGTTTATCAGCGTCGAACTTTTTGCTCGTCTCTCGTGACTGCCCATGTGGGATTGCTGCGAGTCGACTCCTAATTTTGCCCATCTCTAGAAGATGATCGGAGTTGCAATCTGTTGCTCTATATGATCTTACGTCAAGGATATTCAAGTGGTGTCTTTTGTCTATGAGGAAGTAGTCTATTTGGTTACGAGTCACGCCGTCGGGTGATATCCATGTGGCTTTATGCTTGTGCTTGAACATCGCGCTTTTCACTACCATATCTTTTGACGCTGCGAACATGATAATTCGAATTCCATTATCATTTGAAACGTCATGTAGGCTTTCTTTACCTATTGTTGGTTGGAAGATATCTTCCTTTCCAATTTTCGCATTGAGGTCCCCGAGGAGGATTTTAACATTGAATGATGAGATCCCATCAAATACTTCTTCTAGGGTCTCGTAGAACGCGTCCTTCTTTTATTCGTCCGTAGATTCTGTTGGGACGTGTAAGTTTATAAATACATAACTGTACCATGGTCCCTCTATTTTTAGCACAGACATTCGGTCATTAATAAATTGCACATCTTTTACATGGGGCGTAATCTTATTGTTTATGATGAAGCCAGTCCCGAGGTTGTGTGTATCGGTGCCTCCAGACGCCAGTGTAAACCCGCTGGTTTCGATTACTTGATGTGGGAGTCGGACTTCCTGAAGCGCGACGATGTCCATTTTATATTGTGTCGTGTTTTCTACGACCGTCTGTATCGCGCCTGGTTTATATAACGTTCGAACATTCCACGTACCGACGCGTATATCTCGCTTTTTCCGTTTTTCTCTACGTCTTCTTTTTGCCGAGTCGGTGTTTTCTTGATGATTTGTTCCCTTATGGTAGTGTCGGCTCATTACACCTACGCCTACCCGGTTTTGTGTGAGATTGTTTTTTGTGTATTGATCATTCATTTCATTTGATCACCCTGGGGTTTCAAATGGTACGCCATATCAGAGCCCCTCTTTGATATGGTAAGGTCTGCTTACTGCTCTGATTCGACCCGGTGTCAGAGAGGCGCCGTTATAATACAGCCGGTATACCCCTGGCTACAAACCATCCAATGGGCACGGTGATGCATAACACCCTGGATTAGGGGTGGTAGATCTTTGTGTGTTACTCCTCGCTAGCCTGTCTGACATGGGTGACCCTGCTGGAAGCGTATGCTTCCGTCAGCATAGCCTGAGTGATTCATCGCAGTTTAAGCCCCCGCACCACGTCAAGGTTTCTACTAAGCGGGGGCCTCGGATGCGACAGCAAGTTTATTTCTGCTATGATTCAGCCGCCACGACGCGATGAATAGATTTTTTTTTCCATTTCATCAGTCAGTCGTTGTCCAACCGCCACCGGGGGCACACGTTTCCGGCAACCATATCTGAAATAAGTTCCGTGTTCCAAACCCTATTTAAAACTTTGCGTTCCAAATCTATCTGAGACGTACAGACTATAGTGAACAAAATGTTAATGACTGTTTCCGGCAACCATATCTGAAATAAGTTCCGTGACTCCAAAACCTATTCAAAACTTTGCGTTCCCAATCTATTTAAGATTTACAGACTATAATGAGCAAAATTAAGTTACTATGTTCGATGGCCGGAGCCCCGGAAATCGCTATTTGTAAACGCCAGGCTCTCAAGTGAACAATAAACAATAAAAACGACTACTACAAACTACAAACTAGTGTTACCTTTTCTAAATTTTTGGTGAACAGATTCTTTTGCTGCGGCGGAACAATTACCCGGTAGTGACAGTGAACGTGTTAGTGGGTCGGTGGTAGAATCAGCACCCACGCAAGCGCGCCAGACCACCCACCCCACAGGGTGCTTTCTTTAGTTTTAGCAAGAAGAAATTGTGGTGGTCGGATCCGAAGAGATCGAAAGATAGAAGGGTCTAGAACGCAAGACTCCCGTACAAGTAGGTTCTCGCTGTTCTGAGTGCTTTCGAGGTACTTGTATGCTAATTATAGCAAGTACTCTTCGGTAGGGCTAATGGATGCACCTTCGTATAGGTGAGAGTTGGGGTATTGGCGACCGTCAGGCCTTCTAGAGTGGTTGGTACATCTTCTGAGAAGTTTCCCTTCGAAAACTCGAAGTCTTTCCATTTGGGTCGAAGATATGCAGATCCATATGGGAAAGGCGTATGATATTCCAGATCGGATTAGCTGCTTATAGCAGAGAAGCTTAACTTTGGTGTCAACTTTGTTGGTGCACTTCAAGATGTTGTGGAGTTGCTTAGACCGACCGAAGCACCTTTGAAGAATGTGGGTCACATGTGATGATGAAATTCAGTTTTGTGGTATAGATGACCCCAAGATATTTCATCCTGTCCTGTCTAATCGTAGTACCTACTATTTGTATTCGAATATTCTGTGAATATCGTAGAAGTATCGAGAAGTGATAGCTACTGCTTTGTATGGATCAAGTCGAATTTTACATCGAGTGTAATACCGATACAATTCGTCCAGGTGACGATTGAGTCGATTTGTTCCGAGTTTAGGATTTTGAATGACGTGTACACTACGACGTCATCCGCATAGCATATCTGGTTTATTTTCCCGTCCACAGGACGAAGAATATCTGAGGTGTAGATATTAAATAGTGGCGCAAGGCTAATAACCTTGCCCGTAAAAATAAATTATTATGGAAAATTTAACAAGCCAGGAGACTTGCTAAATAAGGCCAAGACCAGATCCCGGCTGTAGTGCCGATAATGATGATGATGAGATATTAAATAGGATGGAGCTTAGAATGGAACGTTGTGGTACGCCTGCAGCGGTTTTGAAAGTTCGAGACTGCTTTCCACTGAAGAGTTCTGAAAAGTTCTTGAAAAGTTCTGTTTCGAACGAAGTGGTAGATGATACTGCACAGCGTCCTACTAAGACCAGTGGTCAATAATTTAAAGACGGGACAGTCGATCCACATCAGGTCAAACGCCCTTTCAATGTCCAGGCTCACCGCAATGGTGGATTTCTTATTAAAGGGGCGCACGCAGACTTGGTTTTGAAATATGTTGAGAGCCAAAGTGGTGCTGTGCACTCTTCTAAATCCAAATTGGAAATCAGGTATTAGGTTGCTGACACTGATAAGGTTATTTAGCTTCTCGTATAAGAATTTTTCATATATTTTGCTGATGCAAGTGAGGAGCGAGATGGGGCGAAAGCTTGAGGGGTGATACGTTGGTTTCCCAACTTTTGCTATTGGACAAACAACAGCGTGCTTCGAAGCTTGAGGAAAGTACCCCAAGTTATAGGCATGGTTGAACAAAATGGAGAGCTTTATAAAGAATAAGGCAGAAAGCCTTCGCAAGGACATGTTGTCGATACCGGGTGACTTCTTAGAATTTCGAGATTTAACTAGATTTTTTAGGGTGTTTGGTGTGACGAAACCGTGATCATTATTACGTATGCACTGCTAGATGGGTTAAAGACAACTATTGACTCGTTAAACTTGTCTAGTTTATTGTAGACCTCAGAACTAATGATTGATTAGTATCCGGGTCGCCACCCTGGAGAGTGAGCTTGTGATTATTTTCAAAGGTCTCTCCGATGATGTTTGCTTTATTGGCGTCATTATTCTCAACAACACCGTTGTGCATGATTGGGCCAGTGACACAAGTAGTGCCACATATCTTTTTAATATTTTTATAAGCGTTCTGGTCCATCTGAATACCCTTCAGTTTGTCTTCTTTGTCGGGTACGATTGTTTTGGATTCTTTGTTTTATCAGTGTGCCAATATTGTGAATAATGGATCGCAATAATGGCTCGCTTTGCATAAAGCGGTGACGATATCTCATTCCACAGAGCTTTTTACGCTCCCGGGTGAGATGACGAGTGAAGCCGTCATGGGGAATCTGATAAGTGTTTTCAAGTTTGTACTTCGGGACATGAGTCTCCGAAGTATCAACTAGAATCTCGTGAAGTCGTGCTGCGTTATTTATCTCAACCGCCGTTAGGTTCCTGACAGTGGGAAGAGAGAGTTGGTGGAGTTTTTCGTTCAATGTGACATTGTAGTTGTCCCAATTTGTACGCCCATAATCGGGTATGTATCTTATATGAGACCGGGATGGTCGATAGCTGCAAATGAACATGGTCACAGCGTTGTGGTCAGATACACCCGCCGAAACTTGTGGAAGTAAATCTTTGGATACAAAAAAATGTCCAGAATTGAGTTACCTCGCCTACCAACAATAGATGCGACTATTCAAAGTTGAGGGCATTAGAGTTTTCGTTGTACTTTTGTTTCATTTTTCCCAACATTTTTTAGTTCTTTTTTTTTCTTAGATTCTAAATTATATGCTAGACAAACTATGCTTAAATTCTAGCTTAATTATTTTATATTCAAACTTACTGGTCCTACGCAGACGCTCTAAGCTAAACGTAATATGACAAGTGTGCAATTTTCCTTTCGGCGATAGAACTTTGTTTGTAGCTGTAGTTATGATTATTTCTCTAACACAGAAAAATGAGAAAAACTTAAAAAAACTTAACTTAGGACTTATACTACCCTGATTCTAGAAAAACTAAGTCTATGTCCGCTGGCTGATAATGCAGTGATTCTATTGACATTGGTAATCAGGTTTTTAATTGCCATTCAACCACCAGAACTGTTGGCGCTGTCCAACATGATCGTCCCGGTCTATTTGGGAGATAGCCCTACTGAAGCGCAGGAGCTCCTCTTCGATACGCGTGACTTCCCGGCCGTAGCACAATCGCCCGCCTACGGATTATCTACTTACATGATAGATCATGAATTCCGGAACCATCCTGTATAAGCCCTTTCATGACCAAATTAAGGAACACCTCTGGTGGAACAAAGCCCTTGCGACGCATACTCTCATACTACAAAGTATTTGGATAATAAGCCCCTAAAATTAAACCAAGGGAACGAGCTTATTGCTCTCGAAATATGTCCTCTGATTAATTTAATCATAAAATTATCCACGCTATTTATATAGGCTTCATTATATAAATCTCATTTGAATAATACTTTTTATAGTCCGATTCCGGTGTTCGATATAATCTGAGACAACTTCTGAGACACTTCCTTTCGAACACCCGAATCTTTTCCACCAAATTTGGACTTATGTTAAACCATACTGGACAACCATACATGCGCATTGGCATGATTAGCATTCTGTAGCATATAACTTTTACCCTGCTGTCAAGTTGTCTACTGTGAAATAGCCTCCTTGTCATAGCAAACATTTTCCCCGCTTTGGCCAAAGTAGCCTCTACATGTCTGTTGAAATACAGATACTGATCTAGCCAGACGCCAAGGTATTTAACTACACTCTTGGTTTCCAGTTTGCCCCCATGCGGTCCCACGATAACTAACTTTCGCCAGTTTTTCCTTGTGTCGTTCGTGGCTTTATGTAATGGAGTTCTAAATAGGATGGCTTCACATTTCTGGAAGTTGATCTTAAGTTTCCAGTCATTGCAATAGCGCTGCACTTTGTTGAAGTCTCGCTGTAGTAAACTATTTATGACCTCAATTTTCGGAGCTGTTCTGTAAATTACGAGATCGTCTGCGTAGGCAATAGCCTGCAGAAGTGCATCTAATAAGTCGCTAATGTAAATGTTGAAAAGAATGGGAGGAAGTACTGCTCCCTGTTGCAAGCCATTCTTGACATTATACGTTTTAATAGAGGTCACATTACCACTTTTGACCACGAACCTCCTGTACTTTAACGTATCGTAAGGTGCATATAGTAAAGTTTGTAATATAACCCTTCGGTCCAGACGGTATCAAAGGCTCTTTCCAAGTCGATCAGACAGGCACTTGTACATTCGTTCTTACATTTATTCCATTGGATGTCAGAGACCAGTTTAGCTGCGGCATGTGTCGTTTCATGACCTGTCTTAAAGCCAAACTGGTTATTCGTAACAATGTTGTTGTCGTCTACCCATTTTAGCAAGCTTTGTTAATGGTTTTTTTTAAAATACTTTACCGATGCTTGGAAGTAAGTTTTTCGAACGCATGTTCATTGGGTTTGTACAGTCTTTATCCTTTTTTGACGTGCGGGATAATATGCATTATTCAACGCGTTGTTAAACAGGACCGTATATATATATATTGCCATTGGGGACAGGTTCTTGAGTACGATGTTAGGTACTCCATCTATTCCCACTGACTTTTTGCTTCTTAATGAGTCGAAGATACTCTGGATTCCTTCCCTCGCAATTAAAAGCCTATTTGCCCCACCATTGGTATTAATGTCAATTGACAGATTATCGTCACTGAAATCGGCAAAACCCGGATTCTCCGATTGCCAAAGTGAAATTTCATTTCGGAGGCGTAGGTGATTCAGTAGAACTCTGTCCTCCAAGTCGTGATTTCGGCGAATGCTTTCATTCACCTTGTACATTTCCTGAAAGACAGCTCCCACAGCATTCACCTTTTCCAAAGGATATTCGATCACGAAGAGCTCACTATTGAGGATCGCGTTCTCTGTATCTATGCCAATATTGATTGGCAGCTGCTTGTTTACATCAGTACGTGGAATTTGGAGACACTGAATCTCGTTTTGATTATTTCTCCTGAATATTTCATTTATTTGTGGGAACATATTCGGGTTATTAGTTTTTATAGCTCGAATTCTGTTGTTCCTATACAAATTTGTTGCTAATCTATAGTTAACTTTAAGTAATTGTTGGAGGTTTTTTAACCGGGATTTCAGTAACATTATCTCCTGGTTTTGTCTGTCTGTAAACTGTCTGTAAACTGTCTGTGTAATGGTTTTAGTTTTGATAGCAGTCCGCTCTGTGTCCTGCGGAGTGCGTTTATTGTTGTGTTTCTGAACATGTTTATGTTATCTGTAACAGTTGTTTTGGGAATTGTTTTGTCCATTGTTCGTTTTACGGTTCCGTCCTTTTGTTGAATGTATTTGTCGATTTCGTCATATGTCAGGTTTCTGTTTATTGGCAGATTAAAGTCATTCGAACGAAATTCTCTGGTTACTGAATTGATGAACCGTGGCCATCGTATTGCCCCGTAGTTTTAGGGTTGCGGGATCACGAAATCCTCCAGACCTGACAGATCATTCGTAAGCTTTATTACTGCCGTGAATGCACAGTGGTCACTGTCGTATTCAATTGTCCGTAAACAGTTTCTATTTCATCTGTTGGTGTTCAGTAGTCTCAGTCGTGAGTCACGACAAGAGCTTTGATTGATGATTTGATTAGAGGGTTTATATTGACTTTTTATTTAGACTGGGCAAGTGCGAGTAGATCTCGTTTATTTGACTTTGCAGCTGTGTCATCTGTCTCTGCAGAATGAGTAATATTGTGAACACGCCTGCTTGCGATGTTGTTTCAGTCTTTTTTTGTTTTTTTTTGTTTTGGTTTCGATAGGAAGGTGGAAATCTTCGAAAGATACCTCTGACCGATTCAAAGGCATGTAGTGATCCCAAATCACTACCCTTTTCCCATTACCCATAATCCTAATCCAATTCCCATAGTGAATCATATGAGCGGGAAGTTAAACCAACAGTTAATTTGTCGCACATTGATTAAATTTCCAAGTACCCCACATCCCAATCCAATTGAATCATATGCACGACAAATTTAAACGAAAGTCCATTTGTCGTGCATTGATTCAATTCCCTATAACCACGAAATTATGAAATATTCTAAATGCATTTCATGGTTTCTCCTTCCGAGAATTTATTCAAATGAATTCCTATCAAGTTCCCGGAATCCTATTCCAATTGAAGCGCACAAAATCTTGTTGGTGCTTCTTGGAATTTTTAAATACAATTTGACAAATCCCGATGACTTAGAGAATAAAAGGGCGGCACATTTTTATTTCCGAGGCTTGTTAAATTTGCCATAATAATTCATTTTTACGGGCCTGGTTATTAGCCTTGCGCCAACCTTTCTCAGGATGTCGCTGCATGCATTGGTTCACTACTTGGCGGGTGTCAAAGTAGCTATCCAGGGGTGTCACGTGGAGACTGCATGTCAACTTGGATTGAACAGGGACAAGGACCGTCCTGCCTTCGCCGGGTTGAAGGCAATCAGAGACTTTGCCCTGTATGTTCGCACCCATCCCCCCTTTAAAGGGTATCATTGGTGATAAATATGACGAGGAGTCAGGACAATGGAGGAATCTCCACAACCACGAAATGGAAAAGCTATACCGCAAACCTACAATAGTGAGAGTGTGTGGAAGAAGTATGGTGCGCCCGCATACGGCGCTGATTCACTTCTTTCCTCCATCATATATTGTTCCGCCAATTTCACAACTGCTAAAACGTCCGCCGATGATAATTCGCAAAATACCCAAAGGAAGAGATAGACATAACCAGGATACCACAGCACAGAAGTTAAACACCCTAGATTAACGTTCGAATGATCTTTTATTGAAATTATAGTTTACTGAGGTTCTTTTTATTTAAAACTGATCTTGCGGTATTTAATTAGCATATGGAAAACAGTTCTACTTTCACTGACGATGGCACAGATGCCCAAAAATATAAGGCGGTGTACACTACTTGTGGTGGTTATACGTTAGGCACAAGAAAGAATTTTTTTTGTATTAATCGCGTGCTTACTCGACTCGACTGGTGTAAATTCGCGTCCCCGTGCGCGCAGGGGAGCGGGAGTGGTAACGACCTGCTCGGTCGATGAGTGGAAAACGACTCAGCGATGTGAATTCGCTGGCAAAGGAAATTCGGCCAGTGGTACTGGCTCTCTTAATTTAGGGATGCATTTGCTTTCCCAAGAGAAAGGTGAAGTCTCTCTTTGCGGCTAGGTAACCGGATCTCATAGAGAAGATCATAGCGGTACGAATGTATGTGTGCACATTGGTTCTTTCATGGGGCAAAGCCATGAGAACGAATCTGAAAGATCGACAGGGAATAATGGGCATAAATGAGATATGAGTTCAACTAAGTAAACAAATTGAGTAAACAAGTTGCAACTCATTAGATCGTAAATGCATTTGGGACACTTGAAACAATTTGAATTGTTTGCCCTATCGGCGGAACGCCTGCTGAAGAACAGCATTCTTTTGTTTGCACATGGTGCGTGCTAAATAAATTGGTTCCAGCGTCTATTGCGCTAATTGTATGCAGCTGTGTTGGATTGTTTATCGTTGGGTGAAAAGGTCGCCAGCCTATGTGTATGTAGACAAATTTATTGTACACATGGTGCGGCTGGGAATAAGCGACGCAATGTGTATTATCCCTGGTTATGATGGTTACATTATATGTGAACCAAATTGTTTCGTTTTCAGGAATTCGTCTAGGGAAAATGCATATGATAAGATTGGGATGTGCCTGGCAACCGAAGGTGCCGAATTGGCTTTGGATTTATGATCCGACAAGTTTGGACAGAATTCTTGTAGGGAATTTTGGATGCAAATTAATGCATGAAGGTAAGAATTCTCTTCCAGGAGCTTTTAGATAAGTTCATTAGATACTTGATGCGTGAAGCATTTACAGGTGCTAATGCGATTGCATTAGCGGAAAACTATGAAAGTTGGGTTGTAGTTGCAGGGGTTTTTCGGGTAAGTAGGCAGTGGGATTTGGCGGAACCGCCACAAGAGTAATCAAGTCGCGAAGATTAAGATGGACCGGACATGTGGCGCAAATGCGCAACGATAGGAATAATAATTCTTGACGGTAAACCAACGGGAAAGATACCGACAGGACGGCAGAGACGGAGATGGGAGGACAATGTTAGGTCTGACCTTGAAGAGATCGGATCGGATGGTCAAACGTGGAAAGAGAACGCACAGGATATGGAACGACGGCGGAATCGAGTCGGCGAGGTCATGAACTTCCGGGTTCCTACAGGCCAATAAATAGTAATAGTAATAGTAATCAATCCCGGGTGGTGGCAAATAACTTTCTATGTAACGTTTGTTGTCACAAGTTAAACGAAGTCTTCGTTGATTATTATCAGCTTCAATTGTTGTGGCGACTTAATATGCATCCCCCAGATCACGTATTGGGTGTCGATAGGGAGTTGATTGGGCAAAATCACCTTGTAAACCGTCGAAACACTGAGTGTGTTTTATTAAAAATCAATATTGTGAAGAAATCGTACGCCAACTTATGTACTTTGATCTTTACCTTTAAAAACACCTCGATTCTTGTTTTCAGGTCAAAAACTGTGCCAATTACATTTCCCGACGTGGATTTTTTTTGGATCAACACGACTACAGCTGCTATTTTGTATGAAAATGGCCAATAACAAAATTTTTTTACGTTCTAGAAATGTGTTTTCTTACCAACCAACTCATTTCTCCACAAAAAATTACGAAAGAAGGCTCATTTTGAGTAACCCAAAGTGGCGTTGCGCCTTAACCATTGAAAGGTAGTATTGTGAACATGTTAAAATTGGTGAGTGTGAGTATTGCTGACGTAGCCGGACAACTAAGTAGATAGACAGTTACCTCTATTCAGATATACTCCTTCTCCATTGAAAACAATTCGTTTCGGACTCGTTTTATAAGTTCTGAGAGATATAGGTCACCGGCTATAAAACCTATCCGTCAACACATGATGACATTTGTTCAATAAACACCTCGACCCCACTACAAACTGCGATATACAATACAAAATCAAGCAGATACAACAGCGGTATATTGCTCTACAATATACTTGCACGCCAAAACATATGACTGAATATCAAATATTGGTTTATTAAACTCTCCTTCAAAGTTTTTAGGTTGGACGTTATAAAGAAGTGTGCATCATTTACGATCCCAGTTTTTAAGATACCAAACCGCATTGTAACTGACCACTCACATCAAAATTGTGTACCAGTTTCCACCACTTTTAATTTTTCCCAAAAAACACATAGTATTTTCTAGAACCAGTTTGCAAAACCTCAATGACCATCTACACGAAAACCTAGCCAAAGATAATAGTTTAAACCCATTCTACTCAGCGATTTCGAAAAAGCTCACAAAGTCTCTGATAAAAACTTGATATTTTTCGACAGCTTTGGTAATTAGTATCTATTCCCGCGCATAGGTGGCGCCGAAGACGATAAAAAGGCGTCATAACTGCTACTAATGCTCTAGTAAAAGGTAACCCAAAATGAACATTTCCGCTGATTGAGACAAATACGCTTTATCGGTGTAATTTTAAAGGAGTCGGACAGTACAACGAATTATTTTATTGAGCGTTAAAAAGAATCTTTGTCCTTATTATACAAATATTAAATTTATATGGTTCAGATATACCGATTCCCATTGTATCACAGGAGAAGAAATGTGTTAGGCTTATAGAAATTAAACAGTGACTGAAGAAATAAATAATTTTAATTTATTTCACCATTTTCTTTTTTTGTTTTTTATTTAAATCACACTAAAAGCAAATTCAACATCTTTAAAAACAGTGACGTGCGATATTGTACGTAATTGAACAGTCCGGCAAACTGCTTTTGGGACTGTTTGTACTCCATTGTCCGCTGGACCTATTTAATAGCATTCTACTAAGTATATTCTACCTCACAAGCCTCAGCTGCCTATTAATTAACAGTTAAGACAATAAGATCCAGTTTCGGAAGGAGTTCCTTTCCTTAAGGAGGAAATAAATTATTAGAGAGAGCTTTGAAAAAAATTGAACACCATTAACAATACAACACTTTCAAGAGCTCGAAAATGACTCCTTTCTTTCTACCCACGCAGAAGCGCGGTTAGTTGAAACCCTTAAAATGAACAGTGCCGACAGCAGAAAAGGGAGTACATAGCGAAAAAAGGTTTCAATTTACATTGGTCTTGAATGCGAGGAGGTTATAACCACTCGGAATGTGTGACTGGTATACGTTCGTTTAACTCACTGGGTTATCTATCCATCCAAAACTGACTTGTTATACTAAACATGAGGGTATTCTCGGATTTTGGGCCTGTGCGAGCAAATGCTCGAAGAGGAGGAACACAACCAGTAGAAAATGTGTTGTTGAGAATTCATCAATTGACAGCTGGTCTTGCCCAACACAACCGTCAGCCTGTGCGAACCTCACACAGTTCTTGGACTTGAAGTTGGCACCGATCCCATCTGTCAATCAACTGCCTGATTCAAACACAAGAGCAAGTAAAAGATATAGAAAAACGTGCCTCGAATTTTTGATCCAATTTTATTAATTTTTTTTTACTTTACTTTTATAAACATTTTTATTTTATCCTTAAAAGATTATTTCTTAGTGGCTAGACAAAAATGTTTAAATACTAGCTTAATGGTAATATATTAGATCTAACTTACTGGTCCCAAGCAGACTTGTGGGTATTTTATCGGTATGGTGTGTCGGCAAGGACAGGAATTCACCGATATTCCACCGATGGTACTTTCGAACGAATAAAACACAAATCTCCATTCAAAGTCAAATTTTAGTTTATTACGCTACACTGAATTTTTTTAAATTTTTATTCAAATTATTTCTTCACTGTTTCCATTCGATACATTAATCCAATTAAATGCTAATTTCTTCACTGTTTCCATTCAATACATTACCCAATTAAATGCTACTTTCTTCACTGTTCCCATTCAATACATTAATCCAATTAAATGCTAATTTCTTCACTGTTTCCATTCAATACATTGGTCCAATTAAATGCTATTTGGGAAATTTAGCATACGAACTCTTCTTAGGAATACCGAATTTTGGGACTCAAATTAACTTTGTACTCGCGAATTTTTCGACGCACTAAAAGGAACTAAGCCCCTGGGCACGTGTGTGCGATTAAGTGGTAGCGATCTGACTGACTTTCCTTCGCTGCAGACAGAAAGACATCGCAAAGAAAAACCGTAAAAGGGGAGGAGCTGCACGATCAACTCGAGGCAGTCAATCGTGATTGGACCGGGGAATATGGCATACATTTCGCATGTATGTGTATGCATCGCGGATGGATGCGAGCATCGCAACTGCATCTCCTGCGTATACAAACAATGCATGGCCTGCGGCTGTGTACACAATTGATTGTGTAATACTTGCCGGCAACCGAACCATCTGGGGTAAAAGCAACACGAACCGAAGATCTGGTCACCCTAGGAGAGGCCATAAATCAACATTTGGGTTGATGGATGTGACATTTCCCAGGTCCGCCGACGGTTGGCGGCCGTTAATAGGGAATTGGTATACCATAAACAATCTGTGGTGCGAATGCTATGTTTTGGTATTGCAACGAATATAGGGTGCGGCCATTGCCAGATGTTAAAAGTAAACACTTGATGGCCGCATCCAATTCGTTGCTTGTTTCCGGTCCCTGATCGGTGGAGACCGATAATAGGAAACCGGCTATTGCTGGTAATTAGTGAATGTTTGCTTTGCATCAGCCGAAACCTTGTCGGCGGTGGCAAACTGATGGGACCTGGTAGCCGCATGCTAGGGGTGCCATGGACAAAAAAAAAAACGAGTAATCAAGGAACTCCGTGTTGATTTTGTTTCCATGGCATAAGGCAATGGGAACGAGATGCACTGGGTGCAATGCATGCCCGAGGATGAAATTTTCGATGCCACGGCTAGGTGATAATCTTTGCCGTGGACTTAATGTTTTCAGATATGGTGGTGGAGAAAAAGGGGTTTGGAGAAAACCCCCAAAGAAAGGTAAGCTGCCTAAAAGGTATTCATGTCAGTTATCCTTAGGGGTAACTGAATTAAATCCAGCAATCTGGCTGGCGGTTAATGCCGTAGCAAGGTTACGTAACCTTGCTGAAAGTTCGACTTCGAGGTAAGTCGCATCGCTTGGAATAGTGGGGATCGAGCGATGTATGGCTCTTCGGGCCCTGAAAAGCCCCACAGACTCTCTAAGCTAATCTGTTTTTTGGCTCTTTAGAAAAATAGCCTTTCGGCATGGCATGATTAGATATTTAAGAAACTATCGGACAGTAGCACAAAGAAAAATTTTGATTAGCACAAAAAACGTTGTCTCTTTTTTAATTTTTCCTTAATCTAATCTAATTTTACCTACTGTTTAACTACTTATCTAACTTAATTCTAAACTAATATATCTTAATTCTAAACTAACCTATGAATAAGAAATTCTTTGCAAACTAGCCGCTGGTCACTTTTGCATTTGATTTGCATTGGATCTTTACAATACAGGTGTTTAGCTGCCATTCAACCACCAAAACCGCTCGCGTTGTTTTTTGAAATCTTTCTCGTCCCTCCAAGATATTACCCTACTGTGCCGCAGGCACTCTGGATTTACCTGTGTGACATTCCGATTGTAGCTTAAAGGTTTATCTGCGACCGAACGGTGAACGTGGAAAATCAACGGAACGCCAGATTCGTCCTGTATGAGGCCGTCCATATCCAAACCGATAAAAGCCTCTGGTGGGATAAAGCCATTGTTACGCACTCTCTCCGTATACATAGTATTTGGGTAATAAGATCGTTTGGCGAGTTCATTGATCTGGCGGCGTGTCCTCGGATCAATTTGATCATGAAGTTATCTACTCTGTTTATATTGGCTCCATTGTATAGAGCTTCATTGGGATAGTGTGGGGGGTTTCTCTATTCTACATGAGAAACAACCCACAATTCCAACGAATATTTCCTACCTAATTTCGACCGCCTTTCAACGCGTCAAATCAACCCCATTTCCCCCTACTTACCTGTTCACCTGCAAAGCATGTTTCCACCAAGGACACATAGCTAAACGCATTGTACCACGCAGACAATGCATAAATGAGATTAGCTTACCTTTTTTGCCATACGGCAACTCGTGTCCATGTAGATTAGCGACAACCAAATCCAGCCGGACGAAGTTGTCGTATCATTGCAGATCCGCTTGGGAAATTTATCACCACATTCGATTGAATCACGTGATAATATTTCCCTAGCGTTACTTCGCCTTTCCTCCAGACAATTCATTCGCTGGGGATCAATGTTCTCTTTTTGCAGGTGAATATCATCAGCTCAATTCCCCTCTCTTTCTCAGTTCTGTCTTCGTATGGATCAATGTACACTGAACTCACCATACTACCGAATCAGGTCAACGGGTTCCGCTCAGAACTACATTGATTCATGCACATACAACCAAATCCACCCCTAGGATAATCGTACATCGTGTTTCTGTTCTCTTATTGTCCCGCTCTCTTCGATCATCAGATTACCGATGTAACCTACCACACATCGAAGAACGTGGCAATGAGAGAGCAGAAGTATGTTCTCTTTTGGTTGTATCCAATTTCTTCCCTTTTCAAGTCAGTCGATTAACGTGTTTAATCAAAGGAGGTGGTGTCGCGAATTGCCACCGCGTGTGCATGCTTATGCACACGCTCGTCCGCGGACATCCGACACTGTGTAATAAGTAGTTTCAACCAGTACGTTGTAATAGTAATTATTAGAAATATTATCTGAGTTATGTGTTGTGTGACCGCATCGGAATGTTGTCTCTAGTGAATATTTTCAATAAATTAAAACGCTTGCTGGCAGTGCTATCTGTTATCTTTTTTATTGATTACTTTGGTGTCTTAACTCACTTATTCGAATTAGACTTCAATCGTTTATTTATCTATCCACTCGAAGGAGATGTCGTCCGATATGCACATCGAATTCGGTACAACCAGGAAGTGCATGTGCGTCCCATAAATGTTTACAATTACACATTCTTCAATAAAGATGAACATTACCCACGGATCGATGGGAGGTATAAGGAATACGTGCCGTACGCTGGCATCATCAACACTTATACCCCCACAATAGTACTTTCTGTAGTCAGATTCGGGTGTTCGATACAAACCAAGACAAGTTCTAAGACATTGTCTCTCGAAGACCAGAATCTTTTCCATTAGATTTGGACCTACGTTGAACCAGACCGGGCATCCATAGATGATCATTGGCCTAATGAGGGCCATGTAGCAAATAACTTGTTCTCTTTTATCTAGCTGGCTGTTGTGAAATAGCCTTCTTGTAATGGCAAAAGTTCTTTTTGCTTGGCTAGTGCAGCATCTACGTGCTTATTGAAGTATACGTAGTGATCTAGCCAAATGCCGAGGTATTTGACTAGGTTTTTAGTCTCTATTGGTTGTCCATTCGGTCCCACGACAACTAGATTTCTCCAGTTTCGCCTCGTATCCCTAGTAGCCCCATTTAAAGGTGTTCTGAACAAGATAGCTTCACATTTCATGATATTGATTTTAAGTTTCCAGTCATCGCAATAGCGCTGAACTTTATTAAAGTCCTGCTGTAATAGGCTGTTGATACTCCCAATATTCAGGGCTGTTCTATAGAGAATGATGTCGTCTGCATACGCAATGGCATGGTGCAGCGTGCCGATTAAGTCACTTGTGTAGATGTTGAAAAGAATCGGAGATAGTACCGCCCCCTGTTGTAGCCCATTCTTTATTATATAACTCCTACTGGAGGTTACATTCCCACTTTTGACAATGAATTGTCGCCCATTTAACATGTCATAAAGCATATACAGCAGAGGTTTATGGATGCCTAGTCTAACTAACTTATAGTACAGTGCCTCGAGCCATACGGTATCGAAGGCCTTCTCCAAGTCAATTAGACATGCCCCTGTACATTGGTTCTTGCATTTATTCCATTGTATGTCTGAAACCAGTTTGGATGCGGCATGGGTAGTTCCGTGACTCGCCTTAAACCCAAACTGGTTATTTGGTATAATGTTGCGCTCCTCAACCCATTCAAGCAACGCTTTGCTTACTACCTTCTCGAAGGCTTTACTAATACTTGGCGATATACCAATGGACCGTAGGTTCATGGGATTTGTGCTATCTTTTGCCTTTTTGGAGATAGGATGTATAATGGCCGTTTTCCAACGCGTTGGATAATATGCAATTAGCGCGTTGTTAAACAAGATCGTGTATATTTCCATGGCCAATGGAGGCAGTTGTTTGAGTACAATGTTGGGTACTCCGTCGATTCCTACTGATTTTTTGTTCTTCAGTGATTCGAAGATACCTTGGATTTCTTCCTTTGTTATCAGAAGATTGTTCGCTCTGTCTGTGGCTGTGACGGCATCTGCCCTGTTTTGACTGCTAAATGCGGTAGAACCGCCGTTATCCGATCGCCATTGCAAAATACTGTTTTGAATCTGTTGACAGTTTCGTACAGCTCTATTTTTCAGGTCGTGGTTATGGTGAAGTGTTTCATTCACCCTGTAAATATCCTGGAAGACAGCTCCCATAGTATTAACTTTTTCCAAGGGATCTTCGATCACAAATTCTTCATCGTTTAGGATTGCGTTTTCCGCATCGATGCCTATATTTTCCAGCATTTGCTTGTTTTTGTCCGTGCGTCTTATATGGAGACACTGAATATCGTTTTGATTATTCCTCCTGAATATTTTATTTATCTGTGGGAATATACTCGGGTTATTGGGTTTTGCAGCCCGAATTCTGTTGTCCCAATATGACTTTATTGCTAACCTATAGTTAGCTTTTATTAGCTGTTGGAGGTTTTTTAATCTAGACTTCAGTGATATTATCTCCTGGTCGTGTCTGTCTGTGAAACGTCTGTACAGTAGTTTTAGTTTAGAAAGAAGCCTGCTTTTTTTTCTTATGCAGCGCGTCTATTGTTGCGTTTCGGTGTATGCTAACGTAATCGGTAGGTGCGGTTTTTGGTATCGTTTTGTCCATTGTCCGTTTTATTGTTTCGTCCATTAGTTGTGTGTAGTGGTCGATTTCATTGTTAGCCAGGTTCCTATTTGCGGGCGGTGTGATGATGTTAAAGCTTATTTCTCGGGTTAGGGTTCTGGTGAAGCGCTGCCACCGTACTCCCCTGTAGTTGTAGGGTTGCGGAATCATGCATTCATCCAGTTCCGTAACCTTGCTCGGGAGATTTACCACAGCGCTGAGCGCACGATGGTCACTGTCATACTCAATCGTTCGGACGCAGTTTTTGTTTTGTGTGTTCGTATTTGTAAGTATTAGCCGTGAGTCGATAAGCAATATGTCTAAAAAAGATCCACCTCTGTTGGTATGATGGATACTCCGTGGCCAACAAGTCGGTTTTATACTCAACGTGATGTTGGTCTAACCAGCTAGCCAGTTGGTTTCCCCTGGTGTTGATTGTTTCCCCAATCCCCATTTTGGCGTTCAAATCGCCACCTATGATGTAATAGTTCCCCGCCAGGTGAAGTTGCAAGCAGCGGAAAAGACTCTCGAGCTTCGCAATGAAGGTATTTTGTTGGTGCGCTTCAGGTGCATAGACTGATATCACGTACATTCCCCATTCCTTGCTGAAGGGGTATATGTACGACACAGGCCTCAAGCACTTGGAACCTGCGTACTTCTCCGCTGTATAAGACTTTATGTTTCAGTCCCTTCCTTATAAATAATGCGACCCCGCCCCCTAGGGTTGAGTTTGGTCTATCCCTCCGAATGATATTATAATTCATGTGCCGTAATTTATGCTTCTGGTTTAGCTTGGTTTCGCTGGCCAAAAGCACGTCAGGGTTCTCGTCTTGCAACAGTTTGAATAGAGTGGCTCTTCTCTCTATTCTGATCAATGAATTTACATTTACCGTGAGCACCTTAATCTTTTCGGTCATTATGGTGTTTATATTGACTGAAATTGATTGATGATGGAAGGATTCGAATAGATCCAGTCTAGTCGTCTTCCGTGCTCGTTTGTTTGCTTCTGTATCTCTATCAACTTTGTAGGGAAAGCAAGAGTGAGAACACATCATTAAGTGAAAGAGGAGATTCGGGCTCCATGCGAGTCTGTGTCGATGGTGCTGTCTTTGGTAGGGCAATCTTCTCTGTTCCAGAAGTTATTTGAGCGTACGACATCTGAGGTATTACGGTCCGTGTAGGTTGTCCACCAGTTGTCGGGCGCTCCAATTTGCTTTGCCGTGACTCGGCTTTCGTTCGTATTTCGCGGAATTTAGGACACCCTCTATAGTTAGCAGGGTGACCTTCGCCCCTACACACTACACATTTCAAGAGGGTTAAATCTTCCACCCTTTCCTTTCGCAATGGGCACTCAGCTGAACCGTGATCTTTCCCACATTTGACGCAACGTGGTTCCATTTCACAGTTCGCCGCTGCATGACCGAATCTTTGGCATCGTACACATTGTAGAACGTCTCTCCCTTTTCTTAGTTTGTCCCAAGTAATAATTTGGTGGTTCACTACGGTAATCTTTCGTAGCCCCCCAATCTTACTATTGGGAGTTAGCTGAACCAAAAAGAAGGGGAGTTTCCTATTTTCCCTTTTTGATTTACGTGTAGTAAACGCTTTTACCGAGGCGAACTGTAGGTCGACAGTATTGAACTTCTGCAATTTTTGCAGTAAAAGTCCTGGTTCTGTTTCCGGGTCAACGCCTTTTAACAGAACTGTATGATTTTTAATAGATTTCGGGGTGAACGAGAAAAATTCCACGGAGGTTTTCTTCAGTGCTGTTTTGATTTTCTCAAAATCGGCATCAGCTTCCGATTGAATGGCATGCCTATTCCCCGATAATCTTTTTATGAAAAAATTATTCTTACCTACAGCTGTTTTGCAAAGACTTACCAATTCATTCGTTTTAACATCAGTGGTGTTTATAGGAGGCATCCTTGTGTTTTTGTTGTTTTGTTGTTTTTTTTTTTTTGTTGCTGCTGGTTGGCGCTTGCTGGTTGTGCTGCTGGCTGTTTCACGTTTTGTTCTGTCTTTTCCTGTTGTTGTCGTTGTTGTGAATGCAACTCGTCATTAATTTTCCGCTGCTTTCTTCGTTCCATTATCTGCTCTTTCAGAGGCGCTAGTGCTGCTTCTGCGTCTCTGATTTCCTCTTCTTCGTCTTCCGATTCGGTCGAGGCGAGCTGGGCGAAAGAGTTGTGTAGAATTTTTACCCTTGGAGCAGGCGGAAATTCTTCAGCTTCTTCTTTTTTATTTTCGTCCCAGACACGTTTGGCGCCTTTGTTGCGTGCCAAGTGTGTTGTTGGCCGCTTCGTTATGGCTGCCTTTGTTTTCAATGTCGCCCTATTTGTTTGTTTACCCATTATTTGAGCTTCTGCAATCAACGGTGATTTGTTGCTTGTTGATATTGTACTCTATTTGTTTTTCCTTTTTCTTTCTTTTTCTTTTTATTACTGGTATTGTTTGTTATTTAAATGTTCTTATATTTTACTTATTTTCCGATCTATTTTTGCTAATTCTCCAAATTGCCGTGGACTTTTATTAGTAAGACACAAATGTACAAATCTATGTACTGAAATAACACTTGGCGTGGGCAACAATTGATTCCTGAATATTTGATATCAGCACATACACTATGTACACTCTGCTGGTGGTTCTTAATATGTCAATTATTTCTCATTCTTTTTTTTTTTTTTTTTTTTTTTTTTTTTATTAGACTTCTCTCGGGAGAGGCGAACCTATAGCGTCGAGTGGGCGCCCCGAGATGCCATCAAATAACTGTTGCAGTTCTTTTTGAACAGTTGCAGGTTGCAACGCTCCGGGAACACTCGCGTGGGAAGGGAGTTCCACAGCTTCCCCGCTCTGTAACGGAACGAGTTCTGATACAGGGATGTTCGCGCTGTCGGGAGATGAACCACAAACGGGTGCGATCCGTCGGATTGTCTTGTGGAGCGCATATAGACCGAATTGCGTGGAACAATGCCAAGAATCTCCGAAGAACAGCACCCGTGATAATATCTGTAGAACAGACAGAGGTCGGCCACGCGCCTTCGATGTGATAGCGACTGTAGCCCCGACGTCAGCGCCGAGTCCCCGATCAGACGGATCGCTCGTCTTTGTACGCTCTCAAGTAGGTCGAGAGTATGTTTAGGAGCCGAGCTCCAAACATGAGAGCAATATTCGAGCGCGGGTCTAATTTGAGATTTATATAGGAGAAGAAGTTGGGGCGGAGTAAAATATTTCTTGGCTCTAAAAAGATAACTCAGTTTTCCTGAGGCTGATCTGGCGATACCCGATACGTACGATACGTTTCTTAACAATGTCTACAAAATAAACTCACAAACGATTTCTAAATTTGCTACGAGCACTTCGACACCTTTTTTTTAATGAATATTATTTGATATTTAGTGCACGTTAAATAACGGACTGGAGGGGAATTAATAATTCAACTGGTAAGGAGAAACGTTTGCACTCGCGCAGAGACGTAATTGACCCGTGTGTGTGGTTCAGTGATTCAAACTGATTTTGATCCAATTTTATCATGTGAATTCCGTGTCAATCGACAAGTTTTCTTTTCGCAAATTAAATTAACATTTCAATTCACTGCTAACTCTAGACTGTTATTTATTGAGGATCAACGAGCCCGAGTCATTTATAACTCCAACAGGTTATGGGCCCAGGACAGCAGTAAAAGGGTTTCGTCGGTCATCATCAACGAAAGTGAAAGCAAATGTTGACCAAAGCCGCCCAGAGCGGGAGAACTAGCAAGGACAACGTGATCCACAAATCGTCAAACATCGGAGCAGCCATCGCATAGCAAATTAACCGTGAGTAACACACACGTAAGTCAAGTCAGTCGAATTGCAGCCTCTCAACAAAATGGACTCCGTCAAATCCCAGTTGGAAATGCTAAGCGAAGACAGCCAGGGCAACGTCAACTTCATCTCATGGCGATTCAAACTGAACCTAGCACTGAGGAATAAGGACCTGTACGAAATCGTAACAGGAGACAAGCTCAGACCGACAGGCGCTGCGTCATCTGAAACCATCTCAGCTTGGATCAAGAAGGATGTCGAAGCTCAAACGCTGATAGGCCTAAATGTAAGCAGCAAGATCGCAAACAAAATTGTCAACTGCAAGACTGCCGAAGATATGACAGACAAATTAACCAGCTTATACGGCACAAAGACTGATGTAACTTTAGAAATGTCCCGAATCAAATTCTTTACCTTTGAATATGATGATAGCAAGTCAGCAGTGGAAAATTGTTTGGAGATCTTGGATCTGGCTGAAGAAGTGTGAACCGAAAATGATCCTATGAGAGAAAGTTGGATCATGACAAGGATCATGAGTGTGCTACCACCAAAACTAGCGCACTTCAGGACTTCTTGGGACAATGTGACCGGAGCAACCAAGAATGTGGAAACTCTCATCGAACGTCTGAGACTTGAGGACGAGCGACTGAAGGAGACGACAAACCCAGAGGGAAACGCCAACAACGCCCTCCTTTAAAGACGTGAGAAGCCAAGGCAGTCGTCAAAGGACAACCAGGACAAGACAACGCTTGTATGCTACAAGTGTGGAGGAAAAGGTCACATGATCAAGCAGTGCACAGGCAAACCGTGCGAAAAATACATTGCCTACTGTAAGAAGAAATACTGATGTAACATATGTAAGCAGAAAGGACATTTCGCCAAAGAATGCACTTCCAAGGAAGAGTCAAGCAAGTTTACAAGCGGAAGGCCACCAAGGGCGTTCCTGACCACAGCCTTTTCAACAGTGGACAGTGACATCTCGAAAGACAGGGCAACTTCATGGTATCAAGACTGCGGAGCTAGTCAACACATGACGTCTCATCGAGAGTGGTTTGCACAGCTGGTCGAGCTGGACGAAGCAATCTCAATAGTGATCGGAGACTCAACCAGGTTGGATAGCGTTGCAGTCGGAAACATCGAGATGGAGGCTTTTGACGGTCGGAAATGGTATCCAGTGGTACTTGAGGATGTTATTTACGTTCCAAAACTCAACTTCAGTCTCTTCTCAGTAAGTCAGATGCTGGACAATGGACATCTTCAGAAGGCAAATGGAAAGCAGTCAACGTTTTACAGTCAGGTTGGCAGGAAAGTTGTGGCAATTGCCAAGCGCAAAGGAAACCTCTACAAAATGATGCTCAGGTCAGAAGAAGATACAAGTCTGATGACAATGTCAATCAAAACTTGGCACGAGAGACTCGCCCATCAAAATGTAAAGTATATGAGGGATATACTGAAACGCAAGGGAATCAAACACATAGATGACTGGAAGCACTATGTTTTTTGTTTTTTTGTTTGTTTTATATCCACATTTATTCAACAATTCAATTACATATTTCACTTAAGACTAAATGTTAACATCTATTTTACAAATAACATTCTTACTGGCTCTTCGCAAGCACTCTAAATTACACATTATCATATTTCATATGCCTTTCGGCGTACAATAACTGTTTTTACAACGTCACAATAATTGATATATTTTCACTTTTAAAATTTATTCTATTTTTTCTACATCCTGTATTATTTATAATTTTTTTTTTTTCTATAATTACATATATAGGGGGTTGAGAAGCAAAATAAAAATAAAACAAAACCGACAAACATAAACAAGGAATAAAGGAATACAAATAAAAATTAAAATAAAAATAAAAAATTAAAATTAAATTAAAAACAAAATTAAAAGATAAAATAAAAATAATTGGGAATTGTGGATAGGGGGAAGGAAAGCGGTGCGCCTGAGTGGCATACTATGTTTGGGGACGTGTAGTCCTTTCTTCATCACTGATCCACCACCAGTTGGGATGGGATCGATCTTTTATTGATTTATCTCTTTCACCGATCACCATACTAACACGCAGGCGATCTGGAAAATTAGAGATATCGTTATCGTGGAGAATTCGTTTATCCCTGGCACCACGGAAAGCGTGGTAAATAATAGGGACTCCACGTTTGTCTTGGATAAGTCCTTTTTTATCCAAGAAAGGGAACGCTTCTGGGGGAATGAACTCATTATGGAGAGTACTCTCCATATACATATCATCGGGATAGAATGCTCCCGAAATAAGATCGTTTTCGCTGCACATTGCCCTTGTTGTGTGTCCACGAATAGTCTTGATAATGAAGTTATCTATCCTATTTAGTCCTGATTTGTCATACAGGACTTTATTCGGATAGTATTTCTTATACTGCGACTCTGGGGTTCTATACACTCCTAGGCAGGAACGCAAACACTGCCTCTCGAACACCCGAAACTTCTCCATGTAAAATGGGGATATGTTGTACCATACCGGGCAGCCATACACTAATATTGGTCGGATGAATGCTGAGTATGAAATTATTTTCACCTTGGGGTCCAGCAGACTACTACGGAAGAGTCTTCGTGTTATTGCATATGCGTTTTTAGCTGCTGTAAGAGCAGCTGCTGTATGCTTATCAAAGTAAAGATATTGATCAAGCCAGATTCCAAGGTATCTGACTACAGTTTTTACTTGTAGAGGAAGATTATTACTTCCCGCAATAGAAAATGTTTTCCAATTCCGTTTTGTGTCCCTTGATGCACTGGACAGTGGCGTTCTGAAAAGGATAGTCTCTGTTTTCTGGAAATTTATTTTTAATTTCCAGTCATCGCAAAAACGTTTGATTTTGTTGAAATCATCTTGCAGAAGTCTGTTGATGACATCAATCTTTTCTCCAGATCTATACACCACAATGTCGTCGGCATACGCAATTGCATGGTTGAGAGAACCCACTAGATCACTAGTGTAAATGTTAAATAAAATGGGAGAATTCACTGCTCCCTGTTGTAAGACGTTTTTGATGTGGAAGGTTTTGTTAGAGATTTTATCTCCACATTTCACTACAAATTGTTTACCCATTATCATATCGTAGATAATGTATAAACAATATTTGGGCATACGTAGGTTTGATAACTTATATACAAGCTCTTCTAACCATACGGTGTCGAAAGCCTTTTCAAAGTCAACCAAACAGGCCCCTGTGCATTGTCTCTTCGCCTTGTTCCACTGTTTGTCGGAAACAAGTTTTGTCGCAGCATGAACTATGTCATGTTGCGATCGAAAACCAAATTGGTTGTTCGGGATAATACCATTTTCCACACACCAATTAGTCAATGCTTTATTTATAATTTTCTCGAATACCTTGCTGATGTTCGGAAGCAAACTAATCGAGCGAAGATTGGCTGGATTGCTCCTGTCCTTGCCCTTTTTGGGGATGGGATGGACTACTGCAGATTTCCATTGGATTGGATAATATGCATTATTTAGAGCGTTATTGAACAAAATGGTGTAAACCTTCACTACTTCCAGAGGTAAATGCTTTAGAACAATGTTGGGAATACTGTCTATTTCAGAAGATTTTTTGTTCTTAATCGATCTAAGAATGCCCGTCAGTTCATCCTTGTGTACAAATATACTAGTGTTTAGATCTCTAAGCGGGGAATCCGCTCTATTATTTTCACTAAAGATAGTGAAACTTCGACTTAAGAGACGCCAATTGTTAAGTTCATTGCCTAACGAAATATGTTCTTGGAGAGCCCTATTTTCCAGGTCAAGGTTAGAATGAGCCGATTCGTTCAATCTATACACTGCTTCGAAACAAGCGCCAATTGAGTTCGCCTTTTTTTTGCGGATCCTCGACTATTATGAACTCTTCGTTAGAGTTGATGTGTTCCAAGGTAAGTCCTGCGTTCAGCAGCGTTTGACAATTCTCGGGAGTCCGCGGAACTCGCAGACATGGGATGTAATTATAATCTTTCCTTCGAAAGACTTTATTTATTTGTGGGAACATATTCGGTCCACTAGCTTTAATGGCTTAAATTCTCTTGTTCCAGTCTTCATTGATTACTGATCTATAGTTGTCACGGATCAGTTTTTGAAGATTTTTAATTAATGACTTACTTGTTTTTATTTCCTGGCTATTTGGATCTCTGAATTGTCTGTAGAGCAGTTTTAACTTAGAGAGCAGAGTACTCTTTTGCCTATACAGCTCGTCGATCGTTGCGTTTCTGTACCGGTTTGTATGGCTCTCGGAGTGAGACATTTTTGGGATAGAACGATTCATTGTATTAGTAACAATGTTGTACATCGTCGAAAGATCATGATCAATTTCGTCATTATGAAGATTTCTGTCAGTTGGTGGATCTATGCCATTGGAGCGTAATTCTTTTTTTATTATCCGATCAAAGCGCGACCAGTGTGCTTTTCCGAAATTAAAAGAATGTATCTGTTTGTACTGCTCAAGTAGTGAATGTTCGTTTGGGACATGTATTACAGCACCAAGTCCATAATGATCGCTATCGTACTCGATTGTACGAAGACAATTTCGAGTAGTTAGATCCGTATCTAATAGTTGTATTCGCTCGTCCAGCAACAGTAAATCCAAGAAGGAATTTTCTCTTGGATATGACGGGGTACTTGTAGCGTACAATTCTAGTTTATGTTCAATAGCGTTTGTTTACCACCAGTCGAACAGCGCATTGCCTCTTGTGTTTGTGATAAGGTTACCCCAAGCACTGTACTTGGAATTAAGATCTCCCGCCATAAAGAAATAATTATTTTCTGTGTCTAACTTGAGACTTCGAAAAAGGGTATCAAGTTCATTGATAAACTGTATACACTGTGGCGCTTCGGGAGCATAAGCAGAGATACGAGTAACATATAGATGCTTTTGACTTTTCAAAGGAATATCTATAACGCAGGCTTCTAGTACCTGGAACTTGTATACATCTCTACTGTAGACGACATTGTGTTGTAGACCATTTTTAACTAAGACAGCGACCCCGCCCCCCTGAGTGGAATATGGACGATCTCGTCTAATTATTTTATAATTTCATCATCATCATCGGCACTACAACCGGGAACCGGTCTTGGCCTTATTTAGCAAGTCCTGAGGCTTGTTAAATTTTCCATAATGATTTATTTTGTCTGGGCAAGGTCATTAGTCTTGCGCCAGGGGCTCCCCGACGGGGAATCGAACCCCGGTCTCCCGGGTGACAGGCGGGTATACTAACCACTATACTATCGAGGAGCCCTATATATTTTATAATTTGGGTAGCCCAAATTGTGCCTTTGATTTAGCTTAGTTTCGCTAGCCAAAAGCACATCTGGGCGTTCAGCTTCCAGCAGATTGCTGAGATTATCCCTTCTTTCCATGCGGATTAGTGAATTAACATTCACAGCAATAATTTTTAAAGTTAATTCAGTCGCAGTGAACGTTATGATTAGAGTGTGGGTTCGTCTGGAAACAGGGTCGAATAGATAATGTCCGTTCGAGCCACTTGTTCCGTCAGTTTTTTTTCGTTCTTTTCGAATTTTTTATCAAACGCAGCAAACTGTCCTTGTATGGACAGTAATATTGCTGTTATATCAGTTTGTGCCTCTGGAGCAGGCGTTTTAATGATATTACGAGATTGTTCTATAATTGGTGCATTTTTTACTCCACCTGCCATTTGGGCGTATGACACACTTGGTGCCACGAAGTTGCTGTAAGAGCGAGTTTTCATCTTTTTCTCTTCTTCAGCTTGCTTCTTTTTGGCTTCCAACTTTGATTTTAGTTGCTGGTACTTAGGGCTCTAAAGTTAGCAGGATATCCTGAGTTGTTACAGAGGACACAAGATAGTTTACTTCTATCCGGAAGCTGTTCTTTGCCCAATGGACATTCTCCAATGTTATGTTTGTTTAGGCATTTGACGCATCTGAAATGCATATTGCAGTTCGCTGCCACATGCCCGAAGCGTTGACAGCGCATACACTGCAATACGCGGTCGCACTTCTTTATTCTCTCCCAACTTATTGTTTGGTGATTAATGTATTTAATATATCTAAGTCCATCAATTTTACTATTGGGGCTTAGCGACACAATGAAGAAAGGCAACCTACGGTTGCGATTTCTAGGATTTGCTGTAGAAAATGGTTTCACACCTGTAAACATCAGGCTATCGTTTTCGAAGTTTTTTAGCTCTTCGAGCACCTCTTCGGGAGTAAAGGAAGGGTCAACTCCTTTGAGGAGAATGGAGACAGTTTTCTCCGATTTAGGGGTGTACGTGTAGTACTCGCTTTTCGATTTCCCTAATGCCGGTTTAATTTTGTTATACCCTTCTAAATCCTCACATGTTAAACTTATCTTAAAATCATTTATTCGTTTTGTTTTAAAAGTTTTGCATGTCAACTCACCCAATTTTATGACATCCTTTGTCTCCATGTAGCTAATGTAAATAGGAGGTACTTTCTCCTTTTTTTTGACTGGCACCTGCTGAGGTGTTTCCTGCTGTTGGTGTGATTCGTGCTGTTGATTTGGTTGCTGCTGTTGTTGTTGATGTGATTCCTTCTGTTTAGTTTCCTTATCTAGCCGTGTTTTCTCTGCCTTCGTGGGTTGCTGTTGTCTTTGTTCTTGCTGTTGTTGTTCTAGCATTTTCGTTTTTCGCTCGTTGTGGCTCAGGTTGTTTTTTAGTTTAACAACTTCCTCCATTTGTCTATCCAGTTCTTCTTTTTTACGACTAATCTCTTGGATGAGTCTGTTGAGGACCTCGATTTGATTGCTAGCGTCTGCATTTGTTTCGCTGACAGCTAGTTCTTTGAATTGGTTTCCAGCCCCTGAGTACTGGGCACCATGGCTGTTGTCTTTGCCATCACTGGTTACAATCGACGTGTCTGTATTCTTATTTTCATTTGTTTTAACGCGTTTAGTCTTTATGTTTAGGTCCGTATTTTGCCTTCTCCGATTTGCCATTTTAGCATCAATTTGTTTTACGTCCATATTATGGACTGCGTGTTCTCACTTTTTTTTTTTTTTTTTATTGTTTTTTTTTCACTTTTTTTGTGACAAACAGATTGTGGCCTCGCGCACACACTCACAATGTTCGCGCACTTACACGTAGATACAGTTAACGTGTTACTCACACACTTTTTGTATTAAACTGTGTTCTTCGTTTTAACTGTCACAACACGTGGCTTCGTTCTCTTTTAATTGATTCTATTTATTTTAATTTACTTTGTTTTGACTGTTTTTATCACTGTAATTTATTTGTCCACAAATAGTCTCTTTATAATACTTCAGCCACTCGCGACACATAAAAGCAACTTTTTTCATTTAATTCGACCGCCGAACCGAAAACACGTCCGCATCGTTCACTGTGTATCGTTGTATATGCTGGAAGCACTATGTGTGCAAGGGGTGGTCACATGGCAAGAATCACCGAGCTCCACACAGAATCAACCCAAAGACAGCCCGGCAACCGTTAGATCTTGTACACATCGACACTGGAGAGATGAACATTCCGTCGTTAGGAGGAGCCAAGTACTGGCGTATGCTCAAGGACGACTTCATCCACTACCGGAGCTGCTATTTCATGAAGACGAACGGAGAAGCACCTGAGAAGATAGAGAGCTACTTGAGACTCGTGGAAAATCAGCTTGGGAGGAGAGTCAAGTGTTTGAGATCTGACAACGGCACGGAACCGAAAAATACCAAAACCAAACAGATGTTGGACAAGCTGGGAATACTTCACACATTTACGAATGGGCACACGCCAGAACAGAACGGAAGGGTTGAGAGAGAAATGAGGACAATTGTCGAGGCAGTCAGGACAGTAATACATACCGAGAACTTGGAGGAAAGACTGTGGGCCGAAGCAATGAACCATGTGATCTTCACGATCAACCAGACTGGAACCAGCAATGTGCCAGGGAAAAGCCCAGCGGAACTCTGGTTCGGAAGAACAATAAAGATTGAAAAGCTGCGACCATTTGGGGGTGAATGCTATGTACTGATACAAGGAAAGAAGAGAGAGAAAATTGAGAAAAAGTCAGAAGAAGGAATCTTGGTT
The DNA here is from genome assembly GCA_963931805.1 of Microdon myrmicae. Taxonomy (NCBI): domain Eukaryota; kingdom Metazoa; phylum Arthropoda; class Insecta; order Diptera; family Syrphidae; genus Microdon; species Microdon myrmicae. Next base: position 2,724,520 of record OZ007497.1, on the reverse strand, counting down.
GGGTATGATATCGATTCATCCTGCTACAGGGTTTATCTGACAGATAAGAAAGACATCATCAGCTCCGACAACGTAATCTTCGACGAGAAGAAAATGATACTGAGACAAGGCACTGAACTTCAGGCACGAGCACCCGAGGACAATCTCGAAAAGGAAGATGAAAGTAACAGCGAGACAGGATATGAACACGCAGAAGAGACCCACGAAAGTACCGAAGAGCCAAGCGACAACGAACAAGAGACAACGCCGCCAGCAGAGCAGCCAGAGGGAACAACCTTGCGAGATCGTCGGAAACTGCAACCACCGCCAAGGTACAGGGACTACGTTGCCAACATGTCAAACCGAGGCAACAGCACAAGAGCAGTCATGATCGGTGAAACAGCAGATATCCCGGTGAGCGAAGCACTCAAGGATGAGAAGTGGAGACGAGCGATGCAGGAGGAGTACGATTCTCTCATGAAAATGAAAACCTGGAGGCTGGTGGACTGTCCCGAAGGAGTGAAGCCGATCACTTGTCGTTGGGTACTTCGAGAGAAGGCAGACGGGAGACTCAAGGCCAGATTCGTGGCGAGAGGATTTGAACAGAAAGAGGGAGTGGATTATGTAGAAACCTTCAGTCCAGTAGCACGCCATGCATCCATTCGCCTGCTTCTAAGTCACGCCGCGTCGGAGAAAATGAAGCTGGTGTCATTCGATGTTAAAACGGCATTCCTGTACGGGAACCTGGAACGGAATGTCTACATAAATCAGCCTGAAGGGTTCGACGACGGATCAAGGAAAATCTGCAAGTTGGACAAGAGTCTCTACGGGCTCAAACAGGCTCCAAGGATGTGGAACGAGAGGGTCACCGCACACCTTGAAAGGAAGTTAGGCCTGGCAAGTACAGATGACGACCCGTGTATCTACTACAACAAGGACAGGAGCATTATGCTCTCACTCTTCGTGGATGATGGATTGGTAGCTGGAAAAGAAAGAAAGAAGATCAGATATACAAGCTTCTGAATGAGATAAGCAAGGAATTTGAGATCACATACAGCAAGAAAGTAAAGGACAAGTTGACATACCTGGGCATGGAAATCAAGATTGATCAAGGAGGTATTTTCGTGAACCAGCCCAGCTACACGGAGAAAATACTGAAGAAAATGAAACTCGAACAATGCAACCCAGCGTCCACACCAATTGAGCAAGGGATGATCACCAAGAAGACAGACTTTAAGAACGATGAGCCACTTCTGGAGAACAACAACTATCGGGAGGCGATAGGAAGCTTATTGTACCTAGCTACAATCACCAGGCCAGACATCAGCTTCGCCGTGAACTACCTGAGTCGATTTTGCAACAAGCCAATGAGGAGCCATCAGGCGATGGTGAAACGTGTGTTCCAGTACCTCAGAGGGACAACCACAGCCGGAATTCATTTTGGAGGAGACCAGACACTCATGGCCTACACCGACTCAGACTATGGAGGAGACTCGGAGACAGGACAGTCGACAAGCGGAGTGTTAGTGATGAGGGGAGGACCAGTGATCTGGTACTCACAGAAAACAGCGTCTGGTAGCGACCTCAACCGCAGAAGCCGAGTACCGAGCAGCAGTGTCAGTAATCGACGATGTGTGCTGGATCAAGCGAATCGCGCTGAAACTGGGTATCCTGAAAACCGACCAGGCAATCACCTTGCACGTCGACAACATGTCAGCAATACGCATGCTGCAGAATGCACACGAGGGAAAGACAAGCAAGGGAAAGAAGCATATTGAGATACCACGAAAGTACATCCAACAACACGTTGACAAGACCGTGACACTGCGACACGTCGAGAGCAGCAGGCAGATTGCAGACATTCTAACCAAGCCACTGAACAGGAGAGTCTTTGAGACGCTCCGCCGTAAATTGATCAAGGAGGAGTGTTGAGAATTGATCAATTGACAGCTGGTCTTGCCCAACACAACCGTCAGCCTGTGCGAACTTCACACAGATCTTGGACTTGAAGTTGGCACCGATCCCATATGTCAATCAACTGCCTGATTCAAACGCAAGAGCAAGTAAAAGATATAGAAAAACGTGCCTCGAATTTTTGAACCAATTTTATCATGTGTATTCCGTGTCAATCGACAAATTTTCTTTTCGCAAATTAAATTAACATTTTAATTCACTGCTAAATCTAGACTGTTATTTATTGAGGATCAACGAGCCCGAGTCATTTATAACTCCAACATGTGTTTTATCCTTTATAACGGCCTAGATAAGAAAGGCTAAAGGATACTATGTTGTAGAAAATATGGTAATCAAGCCGCCTATTCAGATCCCAATGCAGATACATGAATATCTTTGTATGAAAAGACTAAAGGAAACCGTTCACACTGAACATCTTGTTTGAGTCTTCTATTCGTCTGTGTGGTGGTATTTTGACAAATTAGGTTTAGGTTGCATATTCAGAAAACGTCCACCCATTTGGTCGAAACCTTGACGTGGTGCGGGGACTTAAATTACAATGAATCACTCAGGCTATGCTGACGGAAGTATACGCCTCCAGTAGGGCCACCCATGTCACACAGGCTAGCGCTGAGTAACACACAAATATCTGCAACCCGTCATCCTGGGTGTTACGCATCACCGTGCACATTGGATAGTTTGCAGCCAGGGGCATACCGGCTGTGTTATAACGGCGCCTCTCTAACACCGAGTTGACTCAGAGCAGTAGGGAGGTCTTACCATATCAAAAAGTGGCTCTGATATTGCTGACTATTTCAAGCACCAAGACTCATGGGAACAAAAATGAATGACCAATGTACACAAAACAATCCTGTGGGGTTTCTCTATATTACAAGGAGAACCAACCCACAATTCCAACCCTAATGTCCGCTTTATTTCGACCGCTAACAGCGCGTCAACCCAATCCCAATTCCTACCGTCGGCTATTTCACCTGCAATAGATAAATCCATAAAAGAAGACTGACCGGAAGTAATTAATCTATTCGGTTAATGCACAATTTCACTCAGTGTTTTCTTACCATACGGCAACACTATTGCATTAACCCATGAGATTTCCACCGGAAATTTCAAAGTCATTTCGGGTAGCAACAACAAGTCGAAGCAAACGACGCCGTCGCATCATAGCGAAACCGCTGGGGAATTTATCAAAATATCTAATTAGTTGTCATGATAAATTACCCTAGCCAAATTTGGCGTCACGTCGGCTTTTCATCAGATCATCCATTCGCTTGGGATCAATGATCTCTTTTTGCAGGTGAATTCCACCACCTAAATTTTCCTCTCCTCTGAAATTCTGTCTTTACATGGTTCAATGCGCTCTGACTACACCATAGCCGTACCACTGGGTCAGTAGGTCATGTCAGTAGCTGCATTTGATACCAACACACACAACCAAAGCTACCCCGAGATCACAGCACATCATGTTTCTGTTCTCTCATTCTCCATGTCCGTCAATTACCCAATTGACTGAAGTTACCACACTTCAACGAGCCAAGCTAAGAGAGCATAGGCGTGGTCTCTTTTGGTTGTCCTGTGTGTAAAGTGAATTTCACCCTTAATTCATCAGTCAGTACTCACACACGATAGAGGTCGGTCACGCTACGTCGAGTGTCCATTAAATAAAGTCGAGTCCCCACCGTCGTATTGTTCTCTTTGCATTACCTTGGATATATGCATATAAAGGAAAGCGTTTTAATTCCTAGAAATAGTTAAATGTTCGAGACATAATTCGTTGTCGTTATTCAACGGAACCAAAGTGTTTTAAGTCCTAGAAATAGTTAAACGTTCAAGACATAATTTTTTGCGGTTGTTTATTGGAAACAAATGTGGATAGGATCTGCAGAATAATAAATCCTATAGATTCAATAAAAACTCAAGAACTAAGCAGATGTAGTGTAACCAACTTAAGTAAATAAAATTTTATACGAACCAATGTAAATAAATGTGGATAGCGATAAAGAATAAAAAGGAACTTTAACATCAAACTAACACCAGTACGAGTTATTATTTCTACATTTCTTTTCTTCCTGTGAATTCGGCGAAGCAAGTGTTGGGGAATCGAGTGAATCCGTGCCCCTGTCCTGGCACACCTACTTACAACCCACACAATCCTACGAAAAACACGGCACGCGTAGGTGTGATGAGCCGACACTACCATAAGGGAACAAATCATCATGAAAACACCGACTCGGCAAAATGAAGACATAGGGAAAAACGGAAAAAGCGGGATATACGCGTCGGCACGTAGAATGTTCGAACGTTATATAAACCAGGCGCGATACATACGGTCGTAGAGAATGCGAAACAATATAAAATGGACATCGTCGCGCTTCAGAACTCCGACTTCCCCAGTTTTACACTGGTATATGGAGGTACCGATACACATGACCTCGGAACCGGCTTCATCATAACCAAGAAGATTGCGCCCCATGTAAAAGATGTGAATCTTATTAATGACCAAATGTCAGTGCTAAAAATACGGGGCCAATGGTACAAATTCATAAAATCACATGGATATCACCCGACGGCGTAAAGCGTAACCAAATAGACCACTTCCTCGTAGACAAAAGACACCACTCGAAAATCCTTGACGTAAGATCATATCATCGCCATCATCATCATCGGCACTACAACCGGGATCCAGTATTGGTCTTATTTAGCAAGTCTTTCCACCGGTCCAGATTTCGAGCCGATGTCATCCAGTTTGGCATTCCCAGGCTCTGGGCGTCCTGGTCTACGCCACCCCTCTACCGCAGACAAGGTTTTCCGCGCTGTCTCCTTCAATACATCCTGCCACAAACGACATTCCGGGCAGGCTCCTCTTCACTCATTCGAGCCAGGTGTTCTGCCCACCGGAGTCTACCGAGCTTGATCTTTCTTACAACATTAGCTTCAAGGTAGATCGCATACAACTCATGCTTGTAGCATCTCCGGAATCATCCTCCCTCACATACGGGGCCAACAATTCTCCTTAAGACCTTCCTCTCGAACGCAGCTAAGAATTCTGAGTGCCTTTTATTGAACACCCAGGTCTCGGATCCATACATGAGTACTGGTAAGACCCTGGTCTTGTACAGTAGCAGCTTGGATGATCTGGATAAATTTCGGGATTTAAAGAGTCGTGCTAGACCATAACAGGCTTTGTTGTACTTGGTCAGCCGTTCGCGTATTTCTTCTTCCATAGTGTTATCGGGTGATACTATTGACCCAAGGTAGTTAAAGGAATGGACTACTTCAAATTCGTGCTGCACTACCTTGATAGTTTGACCAACGTTAGGTCCTCTTTTCGCAGAAGTTGCCACCATGTACTTAGTTTTCCCCTCATTAATGTGCAGTCCAAGTTTTTGTGATGCCTGTTCGATCTAGGTGAAGGAGTCCTGTACAGCCGAATCGGATATACCGATGATGTCGATATCATCTGCGGAGACAAGTATCTGGCTGGACTTGGTGACAATAGTCCTCTAATTGTAACGCCAGAGTCACGGATTGCTTCCTCCAACGCCAGGTTGAAGAGGAGGCAGGCCAGACCATCCCCTTGTCGGACTCCATTAAAGATGTTTATTTTGGACAGCAATCCCGCTATTTGTACTTGACTAGTTACGTTGGTCATGATCAACCTACAAAGTCGTATCAATTTGTTAGGAATGCCGAATTCTCTCATGGCATTATATAATTCTACCCTGGCTATGCTGTCGTAGGCGGCCTTAAAGTCTATAAATGGATGATGTAATGGAATCTTAAATTCCAGACATTTTCCCATCGCCAGCCTAAGAGTGAATATCTGATCAATCGCTGATTTTCCTGAAGCTGAAGCCACACTGATATTGATCAATGATAATGTGGGGAGCGAAGTGGTGGCACCGGCATGGGGGCGAATTCTACTTCGTCCCACAATTTTTCGTTAACACTCCGATTGTTCCACCGCAGCAACAAAAGAGAACTGTTCATCAGCAGAAAACGAGAAGGAAGTAAAACACATTAAAAACACCCAGGAACTGCAAGCGGAAAATTGGTGATGTTGTTGAAGTAAATGTTCTTTTATTGGTTAGATGTATCCAAGTATTTAGATGCATTTATTTTGTTATATTCGTCATTATCTTTAAAATTTTGAAGAATAATTCGTAATTTTACAGATTGAAGTCGTAAATTAATCTAATTAGACAATGAAATCACGCGTACACGTCCGCTGTAATGAACCGACGACTTTGTAAACCAAAACAGTTACTCACGCGACTCGCGTTTGACTTTCGCGTCCCCGTGTGCACCGGGGAACGGGAGCGGCACGACCGTGGTGGTCGGCGGATGTAATTTGACTCAACGATAAACGGCTCATGCAGAGCCGATTCGCTAATGGGGTGAGTTTGTGGTGTGGTGGTAGATATCCTCTCCACTAAAGATATGTTTTTACTTACCACCAGAGAAACGTAAAGTCTCTCTTGGTGGAATAAAAAACCAGATCTCGTAATGAAGATAATGGTGGTATGTGTGTGATCGTTTAGATCTGTGTTGTTTACTAATGCGCGAAGGCAATGACAACACAAAGCCATGAAGTGCATCGCGGCTAAATAAATAGACGACGAAGCATCGAAAAAATGTGGTAAGAGAAAAGATGAGACGAGGGCATCATAAAAGTCTTAGATGAGTGATGCCCTTGTGTAAATATACGAATAGACATTGCGATACTTTATACAATGAAAATTGTATGTCGTATCTTGGTCGGTCGCTGAAACGAATTTGCTTGCATTTGTATATGCTGTATAATTCGTTTGGTGGCTCAGCACGAAGTTGTGATTGTATGTTCGTTGAAAAACAAATCATGGGTGAATCTATTGCCGCTGGGTAAATAGCCGTGTTGCTATTATGCTGGTGATGCTAAAGCAATTTAGGTATACGATGGGTGATCGTGTACCGTATCTTGCTGAACGAAATGGGATCGAATTTTTATGCATGTTTACATGCGAAGGAATTCGGTTTATGACACTAGACGCTAGTGTTTGCTTTTGTTCCTTGGACAAAAGGCTGCCGAGGCCTGAAATTGCCAGGGACATGCGGTGTGCACGTGTACAGCGGAATTGCTTGGCATACCAGAGTGCCGGATGATTTAGGGATTCATGATTAGTTAGGGAAGAATTATTATAGGGAATTTGTATGCGAAAAGATGCATGAAAGGTAAGGATTCTTTACAGGGACTTTTAGATTATAAATTGCTCTGTTTAATGCGTGTAGTATTTACAGGTGCTAATGTGATTGCATTAGCGAACTTAAGGAAGTTGGGTAGCAGTTATGGGGGTATTTCAGGTAAGTGGGCCGTGGAGTCTGGCGGAACCGCCACAATGACTTTAGCATATGGGACTATCCGATCTTATAGGATAGTAGAGAATATCTTATAGGCGGTACTCAGCAATGCTATACCCCTATAGTTGCTGCACAGTGTGATATATCCCTTCTTATGTATGGGGCAAATTATTCCACGACGCCAATCTTCCGGCATCTCCTCATACTCCCATACGTGCACCTCGTAAGATCATAAAGAGGAGCAGAATGCGACTCTGATCATCATCTAATGATGGACAAAATTAGGAGCCGGCTCGCAGCAAACCCACACTGGCAGTCACGGGAGACGAGCAAGAAGTTCGACACTGATAAACTAAAAGACCTAAAGAAGAATATCAAGACGAACTAACGAATAGATGGGAGTAGTGAGGAGGAGGAAAACAATAATTTGGATACTGAATGGGTATCGATCAGAAACGTAGTCAAACAAACAGCCCAAAAGGTATTAGGATTTAAGAAAACAATTAATTCCAAACCTTAGTTTGATCATGAAGCGAAGATCGAACAACGTAAACGCCTCAGAGCAATCCACTTAGTTAGATATGATGAAGTCAACGCAGAAAGATACGCTACGATTCGGAAAGAAACGATAAGACTTTTCAAACGCAAAAAAAGCGAATGGGAAAAGATTCGGATGGAAAAAATTTGAGAAAATACTAGAGCAAAGAACGTCAGAGGTATGAATGCCGGCATAAATTTAATCAGAAATGGCTAACGAGGGAGAGCCAAAATAATTCGAGACGCAAACGGCTGTCTGGATACAGAAACAAACAATGTTGTCACAAGATGAAAGCAGTACTTTGAAAACCTGCTCAACATACGCACCCATTAACCACAAATAAACGCATCAGACGTACATACAGCCGAACCTCAGACCCCTGAGCCCTCTTTCAACGAAGTTTGAGACGCAATAAATGGATTGAAAAACAACAAAGCTCCCGGAGTCGACTGCATACCCACAGAACTTATAAAGCATGGAGGAGAGGCAACCGCTCGAAAGATCCACTAACTGATCAAAACAATATGGGATAAGGTATATTCACTCCGAAAGGATGGAAATCCTCAATAGCCGTCCCCATATTCAAAAAAGGCGAAAGATCTGACTGCGAAAACTACAGAGGAATATCATTGCTCCCACCCACATACAAAATACTAACAAATGTCATACTGGAGAGAATCACACCGTACGCAGAAGAAGTATTGGGAGACTACCAATGCGGATTCCATAGGAACCGGTCAACAAACGACCAAATGTTCACAGTAAGGCAATTGCTGGAAAAGGAGTGTGAATATGGAGCGACGGTTCACCAACTGTTCATTGACATCAAAAAAGCCTACGACTCAGTCGCAAGGCAAAGACTTCACCATATTGTAGTTGAGCTGGAAGTTCCGAAAAAATATGCCGCCCTCATTCAAATATGCATGAACAAAAACAAAGGGCGAGTTAGAATAGAAAACATCCTCTTAGAACCACTTGAAATCCGGGACAAACTAAAATAGGGGGATGGCCTCTCACCTTGTCTTTTTAATCTTGTGCTCGAGTATGTCATCAGAAAGGTAAAAGACGACAACATAACCGGATCATCCCCGAACGGGGTCACACAGGTGTTGGCGTATGCAGATGACATCGCCATTTTGGGCGATAATCTAGAAATTATAAGTAAAAACAGTGAAATCATCATGCAAGTAGCAGAAGAGGTTGGCCTAGAGATAAATGCAGACAAAACAAAATATATGATTACTGCGAGAGCAGGTGGTGCTCAGGAATCCCACATTAACGTCAGAGGCAAGATGTTTGAAAAAGTTAAAGAGTTTAAATATCTGGGAACAATACTGACGGCCAGTAACAAAATGTCGAAGGAAATTATACAATAGACTGCATTCCGGGAACGCTTTCAGTATACAGTATACAACTACTATTCAGTTGTTGGCACGCAGTCCGTATACTGCTGAAATACAAAATGCCATCGGGCAATAAAAAGCTCCGTGTTTTGTAGAACCATAATCATGCCAATAATTGTTGTATACGGATGCGAAACATGCGCACTCACAAACCGGGAAGAAAAGAAATTGCGCGTATTCGAGAAGAAAGTTTTAAGGAGTATCTTTGGCAGTAAATATGAACTATACCGCAAACCTACAAGAGTGAGAGTAATCAGGTCGCGAAGATTAAGATGGACAGGACATGTGGGGAGAATGGGCAACGATAGGACCGTGCGTAAAATTCTTGATGGTAGACTGTAGGGGTTGGTTATTGTACCGTACATGGGCACTAGTTCAACTCAACATCCAAACACTTACCATTGGTTTCTCCGAAATTTTGCCACGAAATAAATCAACCAAACAAGCGAATGTAATAAATAGTCACGCAAGTATTTCTTAGCAAGTGGTCTTTATTTAAATTTGCGTTATGGCATCGGCACATGTGCATAACACGGGACGTTCACAACTTAATTCACTAAACTGGTAACTAGGAGTTAACAATATGATCCTTTAACCCATTAGCTGGTGGGCGCCTGCACTCCTTCAGGATCGTAGTGACGAAGTTCACTTTACCGAACAAAACGAATTCCGCGACTAGTTGACAGCAAGGAAAAACGGCACTCCACCTCCAATATTTAAACGGTAGAAAAACAAAATGGGCTACTTAGTAGCGGGGCTTGTAAAAGGCGGAACTCTAAGCGGGAGCGACTGTTCGTTGCGATAATAGGAATCTGACTCCTCGAGCTGGGCGACGTTGACCCATCCTCTGGTGGTTGCGATGAGTTTCCACGCATGTCATCGTAGGGGAAATCAATCTTTCTAGATATGGTGAATGTCTTTTCCTCTGCACGAAAGACACACGAAACACTCGCTGGGCGCAGGAAAGGAAAAACAAACATACAGCTGGTCAAATATGATGATCGGTGTACGGGCCGTACGATAGGGGATTGATTTTTGATTGACGTTAAGTCAACATAGCTTCGCTGCGACGGGAAAGGCTACTAGATTTGGGTGCATGTTTATTTTAGGCATTGGATAATGCAGGTTAAAATAATTTCTTCTGTTTACGTAGAGTACACAGAAGCATTTCCTTTAGAATAGCCAGCGTGAGAATAGTGGCTGGTCGTTGTTTAGACAACGAATCATTAGACATGATCATGGGTATGATTGTCTAACGTCAATCATATTCGTGCCCAAATCCCATGATCGGTAGATAACCGATAAAGGAAATTGGTCGCAACTGTAGCGAACCTTGGGATGTTCACTCATGAACCGTAGCAAGAACATCGGCTACAGCTGTGTCAACAATTACGCTGGCCAGCGAGTGTTTATCTTTTATAATTGCTGACAAGCCGAGCCGATTGGCCTGGCACGGCTCATGTAATATGAATGAAATAATTTGCTTGAGGTGCATGCTTGCTGGGGTTTTACTTTCAGGTGAAAGAGAATGAAAGGTAGCTTACGCTGCCCAAAACTGCAGGTAGGTATGGTGTCTTGTGGGTGAGGGAAAAGCAGGTTGATTTAAAGAAATGGATGGTTCTTTGGCAAAGCTTTAAAGAACCGCCACAAGACCAACGGGAAAAAAATCGGTAGGACGGCCGCGACGGATATGGGTGAACAACGTAAGGTTTGACCTTGAGGAGATCGGATCAGATGGTGCAGCCGACTCAGTGAGGTCATGAACTCCCGGCTTCCTAGATGCCAATAAATAGTAACACTCGTGTTCAGAAAATGTCGGCGAAACTCACACTGAATCATGTATTACTTGCTACATTGGCCGTCAAGTTAATCTGTTTTAACAACGTTCTTGAAAAAATTTTTCAATTTGTCAACACTTGGCTTTTGCATTTGTATAAAGCTACATATAGTTGGCCCGTTGTGAATATTGTGTCTTCTGAACTCACTCCATTTCGAAAACGGCATCAAACATTGATAACTAAATAAAACACTCTGTTAAATAATGTGGGTACAAAAAATTTACACTGTTTAATCTAGTTTTAAAAATCATTACAATAATTTTTTCACATTTTTTGTTGTTTTTAGATTACATTATCATAAGTTAAGCCTAAGACTATTTACACGGACGTTACAATGATAGCTCGAAACGATTTGAACTAAACGTGGATAAATAAATAGTAATAATGAATAATGAGATTACAGAAAAGAAATTAATACATAAGAAGTTAATTTAAAATAAAAATGACAATTAATTAGATAGAAGACATTTCACTGTATTTTTCTTAAATACATTTTTAATTCCTCTCTTTCTCTCTCTCCCTCTCCCTCTCTCTCTCTCTCTCTTTCTCTAAAACTATAATGCTCTCTTTTTACAGACTATATAGACTTAGACCTGGAAAAGACACATGCAAGAGAATATTTATACGGGCTCCTGGACTCCGATCGCATTTGCTTGAATATTATTGCCCACCTGTGCCGGAGCGCCTGTTGGTTGCCCAGCACCGGTCTCGTTGATCGAGGAACTTTCAGCGTCCGACTCCTTAAGTGAACCGCCTTCTTCGTCACCAACTAAAGATCGATATTTCTTGGCGATGGCCTCCCAGTCGGCTACGTTCTCAATACGATTTTGATTCGCTGCCGAGAAACTCGTTTGCGAGCCTAGAGGTGAAAGATGCACAACCGATAGAGCGACGGAGTCTAGAAAAAATTGGGAGTTCAACAACAACAAATTATTGAATTAGATTCTACCCTAGGCGTCAATTCTTAATAGATGCAGAAGCGAGTAGGTGAATGGATTTACCCTCGCCCGCAGTAAGACACATACATTTCCTACCTTTCTTGATCTTTGACAGCCATTTGGCACCAGCTTTTGTCCGTGGACTGGCTTGTCTTATTCCCATCATCTGAACCAGACTTGGACGCTTCTTTTTCTTCATGCGTGCCTACGGGGATTCAAAACAAAAAACACACACAAAACCAAACGGGACGAGAAGCATATGGTGGCCAATGTTGATGGCAAGCAATAATTTAATATGAAGTGCAATATTTAAGATTGGGATGATTCAGGAGTGGGATGGTCAGGATCAATAGGGAAGAGAGGAGCAGGTGAATTTTTGTTGGCTTAGTTTCAATCGAGCAACGTTATAGACATTTTATATTTTACCTTGACCTTATCGACGATCCATATGAACCATGTGGTGATTAGATTAAGCGGGGAGGGAGCTGTTGTGGTGCGATGCATATTGCGTATAAGCTTCGACAAGCCGAACTTCCACTCAATGTCGGATTGGGCCTGTGATTGATATCATGATGATGCGGCGTGCACACATTTTTTGTTTATCAAAATTGAGGTTTTGACGTTTTGTTTTTGTTTTGTTTGTTTTAGAAAAGGGAAGAAAGCAAAATATAAGCAAATCATAAGTCGATGTTAAGAACATAAGTTTGTCGATGTGAAATTCGTGTCACTATAACATTGCGACGCTGTTTTGAACTGGGATAATATGACATTCTGGCATAAGTGACTACCGAATTGGTTTTCTTTACAATGTATCTACGACTTGTACTAAATACATACTAAGTACTACACCAATACAATACACATATATAACTAATAGCTGCAAAAATGCATTTTAAAGACCCAACGATTTTTGACTTTGTTTTGTCTACTTGGATCTCCAAAATGAATTCTGGCTTTTATGTCGTTCGATACCGGAGCAACAAGTCTGGGCAGTTGACGGAGGTAGGTACACATATGGTGACACGGTTGCAGATGATTCGTGATCTTAATTTAATGAAAAAAGAAATCTGAATAGGATAGCGTTCGGGGTCGGCATCTGTAACCAATCTGGACTTGGATCAATGGCTTGCAAGGATTCGAAAACAACGAAGAAATGCAGATATCAATCTATCAGCAGCACATGGACGGGGTTTAACGACGTAAAATTTCTTAATCTGAAAACATTAATTCTATATTTTCTGGGAATCTTAGAGATATATGTGGTTCAGTTCCACTTAGGGCGAATATCGTTCGAAAACTCATTAGGGTTACAGAAACTTGTCAATTTTACGCGAACTACATTTGACACAACCATGGTATCAACTGAGCTGCTCTGATTGCATTGAATTAAAATTTGCCACTGTTCCCAATTGGGTTTGCATTTTGTTACTCGCGTGATCTTACTAAAAAATTACGATTCAAACGGAATGTTCTTCAAATGCAGAAAGAGAGTTAATTTCAGTGGATAAATTATCCTGACTGTTGTGAAATCCAACATTTGACAGTGGTACAACATTCAAACAACTGAAATTGTTGCCATGATCCACTTTCGCGGCTTTTCGTGGGTTTATGAAATCGTATATTGAATATTGCTGCCTCAGCAGCACTGTTGATAAGAAATTGTGTCACGTAGGTACGCGGAAACCGAAGTCAGTGCTGGGAATTATGATCCTATATATCCTTTTTTGTTGGGACGAATTTATTGAGTCCGCTACAATTGCTGTACTCATACCTCAATCTATAACATCAAACTCTCCAAAGTTGTCGTATTCAATGGAAAATCTGAAATACAACCAACACGTGAATATAGATTGTTGCAAGGGAAAAATAATAATAATTATGTGTTGAAAAAGAATCAACCTTTTTCAATCATCATCATAAAACCACAGTGGCAGACAAAAATAGCAGAAAAAAAGAGTACTCCCATATTAGAAAATATAGAGAAACATTTACAAGAAATATCGACGTACCATTGGAAGTAGTAAAACAAATTAATTAAATATCAAACAAAACACTTGGTCACATCGACAAAACCAAGAGGTTGCGCACCTAGCGAGATTGAGAATTCGCTTGACGAATTTAAGTAATAAACAATTGATTTCACCAAGGTAACTTTATCATATACGTGTAACAACAATACCTAAAAAGATACATATCAAACAGAACTAGAGACAGCAAGCCGGTAACGATATGCCGGGATAGAAAAATTCTTGCTACATACAGACATACAGAGGAGGGTGAAAAGATCTGGCCTATCCAAGCGCCAAGATATAACTACAAAAAAAAAAAAAAACCGGATAAGTTCAGACGACTCTCCGTTTATGTCTAGATCAATGTAACTAGTCAAAACTAACTATTTATATTCTCGTGATCGCTATTTTATAATCTTTTTTTTCTAATAATGAGAGTGTCGTATTTGAAAACCTATAAAACAGGGATAATGGGCGGAGAGCAAACGTAATGGATGCGATGTTCGTCAATCGAATGCCAATTCACACAAATCGCTCTCCTCAAACGATCCAATAGCACAACGCTAGTTATGAAGAGCTGAGTCAGAAACTGCGTGACTCGATGTTATTTCCCTCAAGCTCTCCTTATACAAAAAGCGAGCCTTCAGCGTCGGATGCCTTAGATATATCTAATGTAACTGCTTTTGACTTGTGGGGGGCGAAGTCAAAGTCTACTTCGTCCCATAACTTTTCGGTAACACTCCGATTGTTCCACCGCAGCAACAGAAGAGAACTGTTCACCAGGAGAAAACGAGAAGGAAGAAAACACACTAAAAATACCCAGAAACTGCAGCCGGAAAATTAAACACACTGATTTAGTTTATTCCATTTTATTCTCTTTGTTCTCAACACTTCTTTCTCGACACGACCTATGCTTCTCCGCCGCGCGACGGAGAGCGGGAGCTGCACGACCGTGGTGGTCGGCGGATGTAATAAGAATCAGCGATAAACGGCTCGTTCAGAGCCGACTCGCTAATGGGGGTGAGATTGTGGTGTGGTGGTAGATATCCTCTCCACTAAGGATATGTTTTTACTTACCACCAGAGAAACGTAAAGTCCCCCTTGGTGGGAAAACCAGATCTCGTAATGAAGATCATGGTGGTATGTGTGTGATCGTTTAGATTTGTGTGGTTTACCCATGCCCGAAGGCAATGGCAAAACAAAGCAGGAAGGCGGCGAGGACAAAGGGGTCGAGAAGACCGTTGTCTATGAAGTGCATTGCGTCTAAATAAATAAGCGACGATGCTTCGAAGAAATGTGGTAAGAGAAAATATGAGACGAGGGCATCATAAAAGTCTTAGATGAGTGATGCCCTTGTGTAAATATACGAATAGACATTGGAAAGGTGCTAATGGGTTAGTGGACGAAACAAATCCCTTGCTTGCATTTGTATATGGAGGGAAATTCGTTTGTGAGAAACGGAGTTGATGATTGTTTGGAGATTCAAACAAAGGAGCATTTCTGGGTAAAGTGCTTGCAGCTGTATCGATAGTTGCAAATCATTGCGAAGCAATTCAGATGATTACACAATGACGGTTTGTATATACCATCTGTGTCAATTAGACATGGCATCTATGGCGAAGTGTGACGTACTCCCAGGTTTCCGCCACCACCATCATTTGATAATTTGTATTTAATATAATTTGTTTTAATATAATTTGTTGATAAGGTGGTGGAAGTGATAATATATATTCTGCAGTCGTGGTATACAAGTAGTGCTACAATTTGGTGTCGGCAACCGTAATACAATGTTTCCAATATATATGTAAATGCGTCAGTTGCAATGTTTTGACTTTATAACCAATTCAAGTTAAGCTGCAAAGATATGTGAGGTGGAATAACAAAGTTACTTGGAGTCCGTGGGCGCGCTGGAGGTCACCAAAATGCCGGTTGACAGATTACACTCTAGCATGATGGATAGACTGAGCCAATCCAAATCAAAAACTTGTGTCTTCAGTTTTAGGTTTAATATTAGAACATTTGCTACTGGAACTTTTACATTTTTTGCTTAACTTTTAATCTTTACATTCACTACTCGAACTTTTTTCTTTTTAGCTCTTAAAACAACTCCACTTTTTACTTTAAAACAGTAATTAACGGGGCTTTTCCTCCTTCTCGTTTTCGACTGCCACACGGTTCTCATTAAAAATTCCAACTGCGTCAAAACAACCGTCAACAACGGAATTAATAATACCGAATTTAAATATCCTCCTGTCTCTCTCTCGCTCATCGACATCCACCTCGAAAAACGAATTCGAACCCACCCACGATCCACACTCGAATCGGGGCGTGTTCGAACACTCACTCGTGGATCATGCAATTCTTCCACCACCTTACCATCAAATTATATTAAAACAAACTATATTAAATACAAATTATCAAATGATGGTGGTGGCGGAAACCTGGGAGTACGTAACAGAAGCCGTTGTAGGAAAAATTCTTTGCAGGCATTTCCAGGTAAAGCATTGAAAGCATTAATTATCCTTGGGAAGGAAATGTTTTTGCTGCGGGGAAATTGCGGTGCAGGTGTGGGAGGGTTGGAATTTGCCTGACAACCGAAGGTACCGAATAGGTGTTGGTCAATGCACCTGTATAATGGAAAGAATTCTTGTAGGGAATTTGTATGTGAAGAAATGCATGAAAGGTAAGAATTCTTTTACAGGGACTTTTAGGTTATACCTTAGATAACCTAGATGCGTAAAGCATTTAAGGTGCTAATGCGATTGCATTAGCGAAACTTATATGGTTGGGTCGAAGTTATTGGGATTCTTCAGGTAAGTAACAGTGGGGTTTGGCGGAACCGCCACAGACTCAAAAAGCTTTTCGACTGCTGATGTGCGAATACGGATTGCCTGCTGCTATGGCCTGTGTGAGACGCAAATGCTGCAGCATAGATAAGATCAGTGTCTCAATAAGCCAGCCATTATACTGAGGAAATGCTTGGCTCAGATGCTAGAAATAGATTTAAGTTGCTAGAGTCTTCTTGATTCTATGGTATTCGCGTAGGTTGTTCTTCCGACTGAGTCAAATCATGACTGATACCGAACGTTTCAGCAACCTTCCAGCTTAATTAAAATCACCAAGATCAACAATCTCATATGCCGGGTGGTTGGTTAGTTTTCGATGGGGTGTGAGAAATCTTCGAAAAGTATCGATGATCAATCACCATTTCGGAGCGGTAATGCCAATATCGGAGCCTTGTAAAACGATTTTGTTGGGTTCAAATATTTCGTCCCCTTGGTGAGTTTGATTAGGCGACTTGAAGACACAGACGACAAATTGCGCAATACGTAACCGGAGCAAAACTGAATCTGTTGATGAGTCAGTCCGATTCTCAGTTGATGCCGGAATATTTTGCATCACTGTTTCTGAAGTTAATATATGGCATTTACATATTAGTGAAATCGTGTCCACTGATTTTACAAAATGTCGCTACAAGTTTAGCGATTATAGGATTTTGCCAACAGAAGCAATTCCACGAAGACGCGTAATTGATTGTGGTTATTCCTGAGATAGTATCTCCGATTGGCTGACTATTTTATATTCAGAATTCTTTATCTCAGCAGGCAGCATCCTGTCAATCTCTCAACTTTGTATCCGTCCATCCGGCAAGTTTCAAAATACGGTTAAACATTTCTTCTTACCATTACCCAGACTCTGTAGCATGATATGTTGATAGTTAGTGGCAAGGGTTTGTTCAAGCCCGTTTACGAGGCCTGTAATATTTTGGGCTGACTAGCCGTTCAGACCCAACCTATCACCTATAAATTAGTAAAACTATCCCTTCGTTATCGGCTTCAAACCGATTAATGAAAGGAACTGCTTCGTTCGCGTGTGGGGCAAATTTAAAATTACTGCCCTTACAGCGTTCCAAGACCCTTCGAAGGAGTCCACACAAAACAATGAAAAAGTGTTCTTCGAGTTAGTCTGGAATCCAAATCCTACCTGAAGCAGGTCGTTGGATAACCAAGTGGACACATGGTACATCTGAAAAAGTCAGTAACAACAATGAGTGATAAAGATGACAGGATGTAATAAATTGGTTATTGAATCCTGTGTGAGAAAACTTGTAATACCGTCTTCTCCCGGACGCCCTATATCGCCCTAACATAACGCATGCTAAATGTCGCATGAAACAATGTGTTCCTTTTCATGCCGATTGCTCTATACGGATGCGAAACATGGGCTCTCACATAACGGGAAGAAAACAAATTTCGCGTATTCCAGAATAAAGTTTTAAGGGGTATCTTTGGAGGTAAATATGACGAGAAGGCAGGACAATGGAGAAAACTTCACAACCACGAATTGGAAGAGCCATACCGCAAACCTACAATAGTGAGAGTAATCAGGTCGCGAATTTTAAGATGGGCCGGACATGTGGTGCGATTGGGCAACGATAGGACCGCGCGTACAATTCTTGACGGTAGACCAACAGGAAAGAGATCGCCAGGACCGCCGCGACGGTTTGACCTTGAGGAGATCAGATCGGCTGGTCAAGCGTGGAGGGAGAGTGCACAGGACAGGGAACGATGGCGGAGTCGAGTCGGTGGGGTCATGAACTTCCGAGGACTTCCTATATGTCAATAAATAGTAATAATAGTAATAGTGGTGCTTTATAGAAAAGACAAGACAAGTTGAGGGATTTATGTCTACTTTGTTTGCCGTCAACAATAGTCGCAGATAAAGGAGTAAGGATTTCGTTTCAGATTGTGATATGATATGAAGTTTCGAAAAGTTTCATAAAACTGAATCACTATATTTCAAAATGGCAAGCTGAGCTCAGCTAAATTGTCTTGTTCAATATAATGTGGAATTTATTAGAGGAATTATGTCGCTTACAGTCCGGATTGGTGTTGGATGCCCTATAATCCCCGAACGGTTTAAAAGTAGAAAAGCAATGGGGTTGCAAGTTTAAAAACCGGCGTTTCCTACAGAATACCTCACACGTTATACATATTACTATTTTTAATTCATTTCGGTGTCCTAGTTTTATGAGCTTTACAACTTATGAACAAATTTCCTGGAAGAAAATATGCTTTATATATACGTTTTACACATTCGAGGACTTTGTTATACGTTTCGCTTGTTTAAAAGATATAACAAAAACCAGTAGAATATTGAATTTATATTTAACACAGAAGGAATACTACCTGAATCCTTTGGTATGTATCTGACATCATAGCAATCAGCAGATTGATTAGCACAACCACCGATACCAACATATAAACTCCGAAGACAATCTTGAACAGATACTCCACCCAATAAGGCTGAGTAGCGGTAGCCAGGTTCTTAATCTTATCCACCTGTGTCTGTTCGGTTGTGGTCTGGCCGAATACGGCGAAGAACAGCAATTCAAATGCATTAATTGGATGCATTCGCACTAAAATTAACACGGAGACAAACGAAACAAAAAAGAACATTTCGAGATCCTCCCAAGGCAATTAAGCGGCCATATAGGAGGACATCGAAAGGATAGCATTGATTAGCAAAATAGATATGTACAAACCTGAATGCGTTGATAAGTATCCGACATCATGGCAATTAGTAGATTAATGAGGACAACTATAGATACTAGTAAGTAGATACCGAAGACCAGCTTGAAAAGGACCTCAGTCCATTCGGGACGTAAATGACGCATCGGGTTGATGTCCACAATTGTTGTTTGTCCAAAAACGCTGAAGAAGAGTCGTTCGAAGGCCAAAAAAGGCGTCATAGGTCCTTAAGGGACGCAGGGTTGTTTGGTGGGTGCCAAAAATATATTTAAAATTCGCGCCAATTGTTTGTGTTGGCGGAAGTTAAAAGAGAAGAATTGTTGAAAGTTTTGACAAAGATGCACGTACGTGAAGCAACGAATTTGGAACAGTTCCGTGCATTATTTTTTGCCACTAAGCAGTTGATTGCAAAGTATTTTTACAACACATCAATACGGATTGAGCGGTTGAGTTCTACACATGAATTTGCTGAACATCAAGATGAGAACAATCAGCATACCCATGCAAAATTCATGAAGAAATAAAAATGAACTTAAATATAGTGATGGTTTAAAATTAAAATATAAAATTAAAAACTAATATGTAGATATTAATAATAAAATTAGGACATTACTAAATAAAAATTGGATTAGATCAGTTTTAGGGATTGGTGCATTTGAAAATGTTATCAGCGGTTTAGAAAATTAATTCAAAGAAAACTTATTGCAAACTACGCAAGGTGAATTATTTCCTTAAACTTAAATGGAATTTAGATACGTCTTAAAAAGCCAACCACATTTTGGTAGTCATCCTTAAAATCGGGACACTGAAACTGTAACGCGTGTAAGTTGGCGACCAAACCTAAGAATGTTGCCTCCCAACAAATATGGAAATATGGACGACACCTTAAAATGATGGAAGAGGAACATTGTTCTACCTATTCTTTTTTATCTATCCTAGGTGTTGCACACAAACATCGTTCAAGTGATTTCTACAGTTCCGTTCCTCCTCCTCAAGTAAATTCTTGGTACTTAAAATTAAAATTTTCGCCAATCACTACCACAAGTTCTGTATTTAGCACCTTACATAGACCGATTGAGTGCTTACACAGAGTCTTCGACGGATACATGAATGAGATGAATTGCATCCGCAAAAGTTGACTCGTTGGTGTGCTTTGTAGTCCAGTGGTGGCATTGGCGTCCTGGCTGTTATTGTGAATTTACAGCTCTATGGCCGTATGCTCAATGATTTCTTATTTCGAGCAGAACTTGAAGATTTCGATCCGAGCGATGGTTAAAACAAGAAGTCGACACAGGCCACACAATGCGCCAAATTCTAGGTTTGTTGTGCGATCGTATGCTGTAATTTTTTATGGTCTTAAGCGAAATTTCGTGTTTACACGGACAATCTTAAAACTTTTGAGCAGTTGAAAACCAACATTCGGTAAGTCCAAACGGAGATATCAGCCAAAATGTACGGGGAGCTAATCGAAAATTACCTCAAAAGGCTTGAGTGCTGCAAGCAGTCACTGGGTGAACACTTAAATGATCTCGTATTAAACATTATATGACAAAGTCTGGACAATACAATAAAAACATGTTTTTTCATTGAAAAATTAGCTCTTGTATGTGTTTTTTTTTAAAAGTTTATTTATCAAAATAGATAATAGATAATCCTCTCTATGAATCCTAAATTTGGCTCTGTAGAGTTCGAGGAGCGAGACTCTTGCTGATATTAGAGAAGAAGATCCTAATTGTTTAGTCCATTGCAATGGCAATTACAATGTACGACATTAAGAAAATCCACAAGCTCCGCATCACTTTGAGTAATGGCTAAAAGAAGGCTTGTGGATATTAAGATGGGATATCGATTGATGAGATGGTCAGATAAGTTGTTAAGTTTAGTTTATACTTTCCAAGATTTATTATTGGTAGTTGATAGTTCGGGGAATCAAATTATGGCTATAAAAAGGTACTAGTAAATCATGATCTCAACTTACAGTTTGAACCTCGTGTCAAATCAAAACCACCGTTCCAAGATAATCTCGTATTTGGTTTATTTAATAAATGTGGACAGATTATCTTTCGAATGAAAATAATACAGACAAATTGTTCACTTTAAAATTGCTGTCCTCGCTTCTTTAAGATTACAAAGTGTTTTTTTTTTTTGTTATCTAGACTATTCCCCCGCTTGGTAGAAACCTTGACGTAGTGTGGGGGCTTAAATTACAATGAATAACTCAGGCTATGCTGACGGAAACATACGCTTCCAGTAGGACCACCCATGTTAGACAGGCTAGCGAGGTGTTACTCCGAAAGATATGCCATCCCTTAATCCAGGATGTTACGCGTCACCGTGCCCATTGAATGGTTTGCAGCCAGGGGTATATCGTCTGTGTTATAACGCCGCCTTGTAGCGTCTCTAACAGATACACACACAAAAACACAAGCAACTAGTGAAGAACACCGAACGAAAATCGAATAAGAAAATACATCAGAGCCGTATACCATAGCGATAACAAAACAATTCACATCAGTGGAATATACTTGAGTTTAAAAATCGAATTCTAAACACGGCCAGTAGCCTGATGTGTTGCGCTAAGGTTCAATTGTTGGTGATTCTACGAGGGTTGCCTCTTATGTTTCGGGATTTGGGAACCCTAGTGTTGCAATCCGGCAATTGACAGCTCTGTCGTAAAGTTGAACATTTTTGAGGTTATACGCACTCAGAACGTTTTGACATACGAGCGCTATTTGTGTTGTTTACAGTAACTTAAAAGATTCATCTCGGCCCAAAAATGGAATTAAATCGTCAACATTTTCGTGCGATTATTTTTTACAACTTTCGGCGTGGATTAACTGAGCAACAGTGCATGGATGAACTTAATTCAATTTTTGGCGATGAAGCTCCATCAAGGACCAGTGTTTATCGATGGTATGGTGAATTCAATCGTGGTCGTAGTTCACTCCAAGATGAATTTCGTGAAGGTCGTCCACAATCAGTTGTTGTTCCGAAAACCATTGATGCTGTGCGCGAACTGATATTGGAAGATCGTCATGTGACCTATCGTGAGATTGAGACAATCTTAGGCGTTAATGGGACCATCATACATTCAATATTGCATAAACATTTGACTGTCAAAAAAATTTGTTCGCGTTGGATCCCACACAATTTGTCAATCGCCCAAAAAAAGGCTCGTGTCAATTGGTCGAAAGAAATACTCAAAAAATACGGTCGCGGTGCTTCGAAACACGTCTATGACATCGTGACAGGTGATGAATCGTGGATTTACGCGTATGAGCCCGAAAGTAAACAGCAATCGACTGTCTGGGTGTTTCAAGATGAGCCAAATCCAACAAAAGTTGTTCGCGCACGAAGCACTTCCAAGCAAATCGTCGCCTGTTTTTTCGGAAAAACTGGGCATGTCGCAACCGTACCACGAGAACAACGCAGAACAGTCAATTCTGAGTGGTACACAACCATTTGTTTGCCAGTTGTCTTCCAAGAAATCAGGAAAACCAACCGCCGAAGACGGATCACTCTTCACCACGACAGTGCGAGCTCTCACACATCGGCTGCGACAACTGCATTTTGAGCACCCAAAACATCGATTTGATGGGTCATCCTCCGTATAGTCCTGATTTGGCACCGAATGACTTCTTTTTGTTCCCATACGTAAAAAACAAACTGAGAGGTCAACGTTTTTCGACACCTGAAGAAGCGGTTGCTGCATTCAGAATGCATGTGTTGGAGATACCTCAATCAGAGTGGCAAAAGTGCTTCGACAATTGGTTCAAACGCATGCAAAAGTGTATAGATCTTCATGGGGAATATTTTGAAAAACAATAAAGTGATTTTCGATGATCAATATTTGTTTTTGTTCTCTAATCCCGAAATATAAAAGGCAACCCTCGTAACTGTCATAGCGTCAGTTCGAATCACACGTTCTTCACTATCAATCTCAAACGCTATAGCCTCTCTGACACCGGGTCGAATCAGAGCAGTAAGCACACCTTACTATATCAATATGAGGCTCTGATATGGCGGACCATTTGAAAACCCAAGACTCGTGGGAACATAAACGAATAACCAATGTACACAAAACAGAATGCACACAAACAAACCCGGTAGGCGTAGGTGTGATGAGCCGACATTACCATAAGGGAATAAGTCCTCAAGAAAACACCTATTCGGCAAAATGAAGACGTAGGGAAAAACGGAAAAAGCGGGATATACGCGTCGACACGTGGAATATTCGAACGTTATATAAACCAGGCTCGGTACAGGGGGTCGTAGAGAACGCGAAAGAATATAAAATGGACATCTTCGCGCTTCAGGAAGTCCGATTCCCACACCAAGCAATCGAAACCAACGGGTTCACACTGGCATATGGAGGTGCCGACACACATAACCTCCACGCCACAACCCACCACATAGGTACCGCCGCAACATACTGTGCCTCCAGAAACAGTAACACTAGCAAATGTGCTCACAACCTTGCTTGCTATCCAGACGCAGATGACACAAATACAAAAACAAATAAAGGAACAGGACACTAGACTAGACTGGGTCTATTCGCAGTTGTCTGGCCAGCCGTCAATATAAACTCCCGAACAGAAAGCACAATTAACGCTCTAGTCGTGAATGTAAATTCACTTATCAGAATCGAGAGAAGAGCCGCTCTCTTTGAATTGTTGTAAGACGAAAGTCCTGACGTGCTTCTGGCTAGCGAAACTAACCTGAATCGGAGGCATAGAAGATGTCACACAAACTACGACATTATACAAAGAGACCGACCCAACTTCACACAAGGAGGAGGGGTGGTAATCTTTGTTAAAAAAGGACTTCAACATAAGGTAATATATAGTGGTGAGATACGTAGATTTCAGGTGCTTGAAGCGTGCATCATCCGTATACCCCTGCGACAAGAAAGGCGGATTTATGTGATATCTGCCTACGCACCAGAAGCACATCAACAAAATCTATTTATAGTGGAGCTAGAGACTCTTTTCCAATGCTTTACCCGGAAGGGAACTATTACATCGTATGTGGCGATCTGAATGCTAATATAAGCATATCCAACACGAGAGGAAATCAGGTAGCTGATTGGTTAGATCAACATCACATTGAATATAAGGCTGACCTGCTAGCTACAGAATATCCTTCTTGCCCCAGAGGGGGATCGTTCCTAGATATTATGCTTATTGATACACGACTTAAACATACACATACTAACAGACAAAATATAAACTGCGTACGCACAATTGAGTATGACAGCGACCATTGTGCATTATCAATCGTGATAAAAACATCAAGCGAAGTTGCGGAACTCGGTGAATGTATGATACAGCAACTCTATAACTATGGATGTATGCGATGGACGCGTTTCACGAGAACCTTAACAAGAGAAATTCGCTTAAAAGATATTAACCCTCCTACCAATAGACATCGACAAATACATACACAAAATGGTGGAAACCATAAAACATACTATGGACAAAACAATACCAAAAACCACACCTACGAACAACATGAACACGTATCGAAACACCACAATCAACGCACTCCACAGAAAAAAAGTAGACTTCTGTCTCAACTAAAACAACTAAAAAACTAAGGTACAGACGATTTATTGATACGCACGACCATGAGATAATATCACTGAAGTCTAGATTGTAATATCTCCAACAGCTGATAAAAGCCAACTATAGGTTATCAGAGACTGCATTCCGGCAACGCTAGTTGGCATGCAGTCAGTAAACTGCTGAAATCCAAACTGCGATCATGGAATATAAAGCTCCGTGTCTATAGAACCATAATCATGCCGATTGTTCTATACGGATGCGAAACATGGGCTCTCACAAAACGGGAAGAAAACAAATTCCGCGTATTCGAGAATAAAGTTTTGAGGGGCATCTTTGGAGGTAAATATGACGAGAGGCAGGACAATGGAGGAAACTCTACAACCACGAATTGGAAGAGCTATACCGCAAACCTACAATAGTGAGAGTAATCAGGTCGCGAAGATTAAGATGGGGCGGACATGTGGCGCGAATGGGCAACGTTAGGACCGTCCATAGAATATTTGACGGTAGACCAACGGGAAAGAGACCGATAGGACGGCCGCGGTGGAGATGGGAGGACAATGTTAGGTTTGACCTTGAGGAGATCGGATCGAATGGTCAAGCGTGGAAGGAGAGTGCCCAGGACAGGGAACGATGGCGAAGCCGAGTCAGTGAGGTCATGAACTTTCGGGTTCCTACAGGCCAATAAATAATAATAATAATAATAGGTTATCAGCAAATTTGTATTGGAACAACAAAGTTCGGGCGGTAAAATCCAACAACCCTAATATATTCCCGCAAATTAATAAAATATTTAGACGGAGTAATTAAAACGAGATTCAGTGCCTCCAAATACCACGAACTGACGAAAACCAACGAATGCTGACAAATATAGGCATAGACAAACAATGCCATTACAAATGATGAACTTTTTGTGTTTGAAGATCCCTTGGAAAAAGTGAATGTTGTAGAGGGCGACTTTCAAGAACTGTACAAGGCAAATGAAGTAATTCGCCTCAACCATGACTTGCAGGATAAAGTTCTAATATATTATCGTCATCTTCGAAATGACATTTCACAGTGGCGATCAGAAAAAATCAGGTGTAGGTGATGGTGAATCACTCCCAACTACAACTGATAAGAACACTCAAAACAAACAACTGAAATTACTACACCTGATAAGAACACTACAAACAACAACAATTACTACTACCGATAAGAATACTACAACCGATAAGAATACTACAAACTACCGCAATTACTACTACAACTGATAAGAACACTACAAAATACAACAATTACTACTTCCGATAAGAACCCCACAACTCCACGCCAACCATGAATCACACCTACAAACACCCTTCGCCAACCACCAAACACATCTCAACGTTGACGTAGAGCTTTCAGAGCTTTCGGCTGTGACGTCACTTCCTGTTCTAGAACGCCCATAAACTAACTAACGCACACTATCCAGGACGTTGGGAAACGGCCATCGTCCAACCGTTATTAAAAAAAGGGAAAGACAGAACAAACCCAAAAAATCTGCGATCGATCAGTTTGTTACCGAGTATCAGTAAAGTATTCGAGAAGGTTCTAAACAAGGCTCTACTTAAATGGGTTGAAGACAATAACATTAACCAAATAACCAGTTTGGTTTTAAAGCTGGTCATGAAACCACACATGCCGCAGCTAAACTGGTTTCAGACATTCAGTGGAATAAAAATCTGAAACAGTGCACAGGTGCCTGTTCGATTGACTTGGAGAGGGCCTTCGACACCGTTAGGCTAGAAGGGTTATACTACAAGCTAATGAGACTAGGCATTCATAAACCACTACTGTATATACTATACGACATGTTGAATGAAAGGAAATTCGTCGTCAAAAGTGGCAATGTGACCTCCAACATTACTTACAAAATAAAAAACGGTCTGCAACGGTCTCTTGACAGGGTCACTTCCTCAGGCTATTGTGTATGCAGACGATCTGATAATATATAGAACAGCACCAAAATTGAAATCATTAACGGATTATTACAAGGGGATTTCAATGATGTTCAGCGATACTGCGGCAACTGAAAACTCAAAATCAATATCCAGAGATGTGAAGCCATCCTTTTTAGAATACCAATGGCTGTAGCTACCAGAGACACCAGGAAAAACTGTCGAAAGCTAGCTATTATGGGACCACACCAACAAACACTGGAAACCAAAAATGTAGTCAACTACTTAGGCATCTGGCTGGATCAGTATCTATATTTTAACAAACACGAGGAGGCTGCGCTGGCCAGGGCAAAGAAAGCTTGTGCTATGACAAGAAGACTGTTTCATAGTAGTCAACTTGACAGCAGAGTTAAAGGTACATGCTATATGGCTCTCATCAGACCGATGATCATATATGGATGTCCAGTGTGGTTTAATGTGGGACCTAGCTTAATGGAATAGATTCGGATTTTAGAGGACGTGGCTAAACTTACACCGGACTCCTGAATCCGATCACAAAAATACTATCTCAATGAAGCGTTGTACAGTGGGGCCAATATAAACAGAGTGGATAACTTTATGATCAAGTTGATCCGAGGGCATCTTACGAGATCAATGAGTTCGCCGAACGATTTAATTTTTTGTGCATATTATTCAAACAATATGTATTATGAGGAGGTCCGTCGCAAAGGCTTTATTCCACCAGAAGCATTCCTCAGTCTTGTCATGAACGGCCTCATACAAAAAGAGTCCGCTACACCGTTGATTAATCACGTGCGTCGGTCAGACACAGATAAACGAATATGTTATAATCGAGAGGTTGCGCACACAGATGAAGAGCGCCTGCAGTTCAGTAGGACATTAGCACAGGCAGACCGAAAATACACTAATAAGCAACACCAGAGATTTCGGTCGCTGAGTGGCAATTAAAAACCTGTTTCCGTATAAAACTGGCAAAAAAAAGGGAGAAATAATAATAATGATAATAAAAAAACCCCAACAAGCAACAGAACGCTTACATAGATTTAGCATTTCGAAGATTTAGTTTTGATGTTAGGTTCAGGATAGAGTTAAGGTAAATTAAACAACAACAAAAAATTAGTTAGTTTAGTATTTATGTTAAATATAAGGTAAAAACAATAACAAAAACAACGTTTTTTCTGTTCTTCATTTTCTTTGTATCTAATTAAGTTCTTTAAAATTCATGTAAGCAAAATAATCATAATGTCGAAAGACAAATTCTCACGCTTTAAGGGTATGCATGTAACTTAGAGAGTTTGCAAGGGACCAGTAAGTTAGGAAATAAGATAACATAAGCTAGAGTTTAATCATTTTTGTGTATCAAGTAAGTAAATTATAATAGGAAGAAGAAATAAAAAATGATATAAAAATGAAATGAAAACAAAAAAAAAAACACATAGCCTCGGAACCGTCTTCATTATAAGCAAAAAGATTACACCCCATATAAAAGATGTGAGATTTATTAATGACCGAATCCCGGCGCTAAAAATACAGGGTCCATGGTACAATCATATATTTATAAACGCACACGCCCCAACAGAATTTACCGACGACAAAACAGGGATACGTTCTACGAGACCCTAGAGGAAGTATTTGATGGGATCTCATCATTCGGTGTTAAAATCCTCCTCGGGGACCACAACGCAAAAATTGGAAAGGAAGATCTCTTCCAACCAACTATAGGTAAAGATAGCCTATATGATGGTCAAATATTCCTTTTTCGTAGAAGTGCTGACTTTTTGAGGCAATTAAATCTGCAAAGGCTTTTATGACCTCTGCTCGGTTCCGGAAGACCTTCTGCCGGCAAACTGAATCCAGATTGCGGAAAAGATAGTAGTCCGTTGGATAAATATCAGGAGAGTACGGTGGATGCGGAAGAACTTTTTACACCGTTACTTGTGACGTATGGGGTCTAGCATTGTCATGCAAAAGGATCAAGGATTTTCAGCCAATTTGGCATGCAATATGTCGACATCCTCACAATATTTGATAGCGTTTATCGTTTATTCTAGTTGAAGAAACGAAAAGTGGATTGGTTGTTTCGATGTCAACCAAATTGTCACCATAACCTTTTTCGGGTGAAGAGCGGGCTTGGGGGTGTGTTTTGGTTTTTCACCTGCATCCAACCACTGACCAGGTATTTTACGATTATCATACAGAATCCACCTTTCATCACAGGTGACTATCCGGTGCAAAAACAGTTCAGTTTGGTTTCTTAATCTAAGCGATGCGCAGATTTTCAGGTGCCGTCGTTTTTGGGACTCGTTCAGTTCATGGGGTACCCAATTATCGAGTTTCTTTTCCTTTCCTATGAGAGAAAGGTGTCGACTTACTGTCATTGGGGACACTCCCATGCTTTGCGCAATCTCCCGCACTGATTTCGTTGAGTCCGCATCCACCGTTGCTCTTAAAACATCGTCGTCAACTAACGTTTCCGGCTTCTCACCTGGTTCATTTTCAAGGCTGAAATCTCCCGAACGGAACTTTCCAAACCAACGTCGTATACTGCGTTCGTTTACCGCTACATCCTCGAATGCATCTTTAATGTTTTTCATTGCCAATGACGCATTATGTCCCATTTTAAATTTATAAAGGAAGAGGGTTCGAATTTGAACTGCCGACAGCAGGGTAAACAATTCCTAGAAAAGAAAACTGTCCTCGTAACGAACCCTAAAATTCTCACACGTACCACTTTACTTTATAAAAAAAGGAAATTGAAGGTTCTGGTCCAGATGTTCACCCAAGAACTACTTATTTCCGACTGAGCGAAAATCGGACATTTCATATGGTACAACCCAATACGATGTTCAAGCACAAACAAATTCATAAAGTCACATCGATATCACCCAACGGTGTAACGCGTAACCAAATAGACCACTTCCTCATAGACAAAAAACACCACTCGAATATCCTTGACATCTCCTAGTGATGGAACAATTAGAAACCCACACTGGCAGTCATGGGAGACGAGCAAAAAGATCGATACTGATAAACTATGAACACCTTCCCAATTCGACTTCTCAACTTCAGAACGCCATTTCCATCAAGGTAAACGTCCATTTTTCGCAGCCGACTTGAGGTTCGCAGTGGTTTTGCTTTCCGCAAAAGAGACATGTCCTCGTCGAAACTCTCTCGTTGGCTTAACTTGAGCAATTCTTCTTCAGCTCTTATTAAACATTCCATTTCTATGGGCATGATGATTCTCTTATTTTTCTTTGACGAAGACATGCGCAGTTTCTTCTTGACGTGGTCTCTCTGTGACTTCCGGCCACCACTTTTATCTGCCATGGTACCTTTTCTTCGATCATGATTGCGCCATTTTAGCATATATATGAATGGGAACATGCGCGCCGTAGTTCTCAACAGCCGTACCCAACTGGAGAAGTGTTCTGGATCTGGCGTGTACCGCTCAGCGACACTTACCGTAGCTATTATTTCCTAATCTTCTCCTCCCCAGTGCTGGTGTTCATTTTTGCTTTTTTCGTACAAAAAAGTGGGACCGTTACACCATCTTGCGTCACTGCTGAATTCCTTAGGTGTCCCTCTTGTAGCGTCGTCGACTGGGTTTTCTTTTGTTGGCACCCATCTCCAGTCCCGCGGTACGGTAAGTCTTTCGATCTCTGCATGGCGGTGCGCCACGAAAGGTTTGAATTGGCGGGGACTTGACTGTATCCGCTGCAAAACTGTGCTGGAGTCCGTCCAATACCATTTGCTTGATATCTTCGCCCTGGGCTATCTTTCGATTGCTGCTGATAGCCTGCTGGCAGTCACGGGAGATGAGCAAAAAGATCGATACTGATAAACTAAAAGGCCTGTGCATAACGGCTGAATATCAAGGCGAACTAACGAATAGATTTAGCATCCTAGAGAATGGGCGTAGTGAGGAAGAGGATCCCAATAATTTGGACATTAAATGGGCATCGATCAGAGATGTAATCAAACAAACACCCAAATGGTATTAGGATTTAAGAAAACAATTAAGTCCAAACCTTGGTTTGACCAGGAGTGTAGGGCGAAGACTGAACATCGTAAACGCCTCAGAGTGATCCACTTAGATAGATATGATGAAGTCAACGCAGAAAGATAGGCGACGATCTGGAAAGATACAACGAGGACAACAAAGCTCTCGGAGTCGACTGCATACCGGCAGAACTTCTGCAGCATGGAGGAAAGGCAACCGCTCGAAAGATCCACCAACTGATCAAAACAATATGGTATAAGGAAGCCACTCCGAAAGAATGGAAAACCTCAATAGTCGTCTGTCATCATCAACCACATACAAAATAAAGGGTGGTTAAATTTTAAGGGCCGATGTTGAATGTGAACCACACCTAAACGTCAAGCTTTTTTCTACATTTCATTTGACATTTCTCAATTTCAGACTAACTCAATTTGAATCATGGAAAAATACACAATCGAGCAACGCGTTAAAGTTATTCAACAGCGGATGATCAATTTTCGAAGAAAATGGTGAAGTGGATTCGTCAATAAGCAGAATTGTCGCATTTGGGCAAATGATAATCCAAGAGTGATTGTCAAAAAACCAATGCACCCACAAAGAGTGACTGTTTGGTGCGGTTTATGGGCTGGCGGCATCATCGGACCGTATTTTTTCCAAACTGAGGCCGGTCAGGCAGTTACTGTGAATGGTGTTCGCTATCGTATTATGGCCCGAATTGGAAGATATGGATGCGGACGATATGTGGTTTCAACAGGACGGTGCCACTTGCCACACAGCTAACAAAACAATGGCTCTTTTGTGCGACAAATTCAATGGCCGTGTTATCTCACGTGGTGGCGATGTCAATTGGCCGCCAAGATCATGTGATTAGACACCGTTGGACTTCTTTCTTTGGGGTTATTTGAAAGAAAAGGTGTACGTCGATAAGCCAGCAACAATTCAAGAGCTAAAGGATGAGATAATTCGGCACATTAACGGCATAGAACCTCAATTATGCCTCAGCGTCTTCGAAAATTTGGGCCATCGGATGGAGGTGTGCCGCCGAGGTCGCGGCGGTCATTTGGCCGATATTTTGTCCCATACATAATTGAACCATACCAATATTATCATAATAAAAAGAAATGACAATAATTTCCTAAATAATTTTTGTTTTATTCAAAATCAACATCGGCCCTTAAAATGTAACCACCCTTTACTAACAAATGCCATACTGGAGAGAATCACACCGTACGCAGAAGAAATACTCTGAGACTACCAGTGCGGATTCCATAGGAACAGGTCAACGAGCAACCAAATGCTCACAGTAAGGCAATTGCTGGAAAAGAAGTGTGAATACGGAGCGACGGTTCACCAACTGTTCGCTGACATCAAAAAAGCTTACGACTCTGTTGCCTTTATCATATTGTAGTTGGGCTGGGAGTCCCGAAAAAATATGCCGCCCTCATTCAAATCTGCGTGCACGAAAATAAAGGTCGAGTTAGAATAGAAGACCACCTCAGAGAATCATTTGAAATCCGCGACGGACTAAAACGGGGGGGGGGGGGGGGGGCTGTGGGCTTGTGGCGTTTCTAACCGATACACACACAATACACAAGCGAATAGTGAAGAACACCGAACGAAAATCGAATAAGAAATTGCATCAGAGCCGTATACCATAGCGATAACATAACAATTCCACATCAGTTCATAAATCGAATTCGTGCACGCGGCATGTAGCCTGATGCTTCGGTGCTTCGCTTCTCACTCGTTTCATCGATGTTCAAATCACCTTCTTCACTGTCCTTGCTTAACGCAACAATCCCGACGTGACCTTTGTACACACACACACACACTTTCCCATAGTAAACAGAGCTTTACGGCCTGATCACGACTTCTGCATAGAGCACCGGCACACTCGCCTGCTCTGACGTTCCCTCGCGCGCTCGCTCCTTGCTCCGTCGTTCGCACACGAAGTTGATCGTAACAAAGTTACTGGAGAGGGAGTATTGTGGCGTTTCTAAAAGACACACACACAATACACAAGCAAATAGTGAAGAACACCGAACGAAAAGAAAATGTAAGCGATAACATAACAATTCCACATCAGTTGAGTTTTCTTGAGTTTAGAAGTCGAATTCGTACACACGGCCTGATGTGTTACGCATTAGTTTAATTTTTGGTGATTCTAACTGTCATAGCGTCAGTTCGAATCACACGTTCTTCACTATCATCCCAAACGCTATATATAGCCTCCCACTTTTTAATCTTGTGCTTGAGTATGTCATCAGAAAGGTACAAGACGACATGACCGGATCATCCCTGAACGGGGTCACACAATTGCCTGCATATGCGGATCACATCGCCATTTTGGGCGATAATCTAGAAATTATAAGTAAAAACAGTGAAATCATCATGCAAGTAGCAGAAGAGGTTGGCCTAGAGATAAATGAAGGCAAAACAAAATATATGATTACAGCGAGAGTAGTTGGTCCTCAGGAAACCCACATTAACGTCAGGGGCAAGATATTTGAAAAACTTAAATATCTGGGACCAATACTGACGGCCAGTAACGAAATATCGAAGGAAATGACTAAAAAACTACATTCCGGAAAGGCTTGTTGGCACGCAGTCAGTAAACTGCTGAAATATAAACTGCCATCACGTAACTTAAGTTCCGTGTCTATAGAACCATAACCATGCCGATTGCTCTATACGGATGCGAAACATGGGCTCCCAAAAAACCGGAAGAAAACAAATTCCCCGTATTTGAGGATAAAGTTTTAAGGTGTATCTTTGGCGGTAAATGTGATGAAGAGGCAGGACAATGGAGGAAACTCCACAATCACGAATTGGATGAGCTATACCGCAAACCTACAATAGTAAGAGTAATCAGGTCGCGAAGATTAAGATGGGCCGGACATGTGGCTCGAATGGGCAACGATGGGACAATGCGTAGAATTCTTGACGGAAGACCAACGGGAAAAAGATCGGTAGGACGGCCGCGACGCAGATGGGAGGACAACGTAAGGTTTGACCTTAAGGAGATCGGATCAGATGACCAAACGTAGAAGTAAAATGCACAGGACAGGGAACGACGGCGCAGCCGAGTCGGTGAGGTCAAGAACGTCTGGGTTCCTATAAGCCAATAAGAAGTAAAAAAAGTGCTTACATTTCGAAGAATTATTGGTAAAGAGTTAAGATTTTCATCAAATCGCTTAATAAGCTTCAGATCATCAATAAATGGTTGTTGCAACACTTTGAAATATAAAATTCTTTTATAAAAAAAAATGTTTAAAGAATTGGAGTCATGAACAGTCAGAAATAATTAAAAAACTCTCAACATACTCTGATAATGTTTTATTTAGTCTGGTTTATGCGACGAACGTACACCATCTTGTAAAGTTAATATCTTTCTTAAAACATAGAACTTAGAATATCTCCTGTGAAATAGACCTCTTATTTAAAACTACTTTTCTACTAAAACCAAAAACATTATGCAAACGGGGTGCGATTTAAAAAAATGTAAAATACATTCCTAGAAAACATAGAATATTCAATCATTTTACGTCCGCATGCGAAAAGGGATGGAAACAAAATAAAAAAGAACAAAAAACACCAACAAACGAAAATAACCAAAATAAGAGATAAATTGAAAACAAGACTGTTTCGGGAAACATAGCATCGATTATGAATTCGAACAACACCGACGGTGTACACAAAGCAAACATTCCTCGAGAGCTTAGAGGCAATACATTACAACACATCTTCGACAATAACGCCGGAAAGTCATCGGTCGATCATAGCAAAATACAACACAAATACAATCTGCAATCGCAAGGCTTTTAAGGACACCCAAGCACTTTCGACGTGTATTGAACAGCCTGTACATCAAAGCACTGAGTGTGTGATAAAATGGATGCTTTGGAAGCATCGAACTTACTGTCATCCCTATGCTTACGACGGAATTCGCTATACAGACTTCGGCTATCAAGTCGAGGTTCTGGTGGACGGGTCACTTGCGAAACTGGCTTCGATGTAGCTGTTTAAAAGGAAGGAATTCGGGATCAGGACATTGCATGCAATACAATTGGCAGATACTTATCAATACATACATTTATGAGATATCGAATAATTATTATTTTGTCACTTATCAACAGATAGTGACAACACTTACCATCGCTGAAGTACGGCTTGTTGCGGTTCTTCTTCTCGAAATTGCGGATGTCATCCTGCGACCAATTCGCAAATGACTGGTTGAGGGCGACTATATGCATCGAGAAGCCGAACACAAAAATCGCAAGAACTGCCAGGAATCTGGCCAGGTCCTTCAATAGATCACCGATGATGATTGCCCATGGTCCGAATAGATGATGAAATGAAAGAAAGTCGAGAATTTGTACACACGCCAATAGGAAGGCCAGTGCAAAGCATTGATTTCGACAATACACCAATGTCGGCCAATACTCCTTTGAAATGAAACTGAATGCGACAACATGGACACCAACTCCCGCCATGCCAAGTAGTAGCACTAACAGCTTGATCGATCCCAATCCAGATTTGTCGGATGGATTCGTCAGCTCGAACAAAAGTAGGCCGCTCAACCACACGAGCAGGCCTATTTCATACCAGTAAGGGACTAGATTTAATCGCTGCACCGGGTAGAGAGGTGTGATCCCGACGATGGACAGATGGAGCATAAGGTATATGTGTGATGTGAGATATGACATGAACTTGATGATTGGAACCTTATTGAACTTATGACCTAAGGGGAAGGTGAAACCGATCCAAACTGGCGGGCAAACGATGAAGGCCACCAGCAGCAGCAAAATCTTCCACGACGCCCAGGTAAGACTCCCTCGCCAGAGTTCCTAATGGCAACAGAATGAAATCCAATACAGTTCAGTGGTGGAGATGCTACATGCTTACCTGGAGGTACCTTTGGACGACAGTATGCGCAATGACTTCCTTTTGCTCATTTTCGATGAGGACATCGAGAAATTCCACGTTTCGCCGATCTGTGGCTTGAAGAATTTTCCCCGCAGAATCAGAGCCCGCTGCAAGGGCTAGCAATTCCGTAGCCATTACTTCACATTGTTTACCGGCGGCGACTAGATCTTTCGCCCGTTCTTTTTCCTAGAAGTGAATCGGGTCGCAAAAACAAAGCAAAATAAGACAGAAATCAAAAGCAATAATAGTGACAGAGAGAATAAACCTTCTTATAAGAATAGTCTCACCTACCTTTGTTGATAAAATCATATATATATTGGATAATTTGGCAGCTGTATCAACTGGTGCCGGTGACACCAGTACAAACTCTTGGATCGGTTTATTATTGTGATTCTTCGACACGACCATCAGATTATAGACGAATCTTTTGTCTTCCATGAGACCGTAGGTGTCATGCTCTTTGTTCATTAGATAGCGTAGCACATCATTGTGTCCTTCAGAGGCGGCGAACCAAATTGCCGCGCATCCGTAGTTTGTCTCCGATTTGGGGGATGCACCAGCTTCACACAAAAGCTTAACGACTTCCAAATATCCGGCTTTGGCAGCACAATGCAATGGTGTCCAACCATTCTTATCGGTTGCATTTATTTCAGCGCCTTGCCCCAACAGAATCTCCACCATCTGATAGTGACCATGCATTGCGGCAATATGAAGACCAGTCCTTCCGTGTCGGTCTACAGATTGGAGGAGTTCAGCTGAGCGACTCAGAAGCAAACCAACCACTGACATGTGTCCACCGAAGCAGGCTAAATGGAGGGGATTGTAGCCCTGTGATATTTTACAATCAAAATGTTTGTCCATGATACCCATGTTACAACACTGCATTGACTTACATTCTCCGTGGTTGCCGCATCAACTTGCACCCCGGCCGAGTTCAATAGTAAGCGCACAACATTTTCATTCCCTGAGAACGCCGCCAAATGTAATGGCGTCATTCCGGACTCCGCACCCAAATCGCCGAACAAACTTTGGCCTGTTGGCGGCTCTGATTTCACCGTCGCCGGTACACTGGTCAATAATTCTCGAACTGTATCTGCTTGGCCATAGTAGGCAGCTACGTGTAACGGTGTCAGTCCCAATTTCTTGCTGGTTATCCTCAAAGAGTTAGTACTCTTAAGTGCGTCCAACACCTGGCCGTGGCCATGTTGGGCGGCCAAATGCACAGCTGTGAATCCTGCCTTATTCTCATCGGTGCACGAGGCCCCGGCCCTCACTAACGCCTTAACTACATCCGCATGTCCACCCTCTGCTGCCAGTTGCAGAGGTGTGGCGTCAGTCAATTTATTTCTAGCCGAAATCACACCAGATCTGTCGAATTTCATTAGCTCTTCGATCACCTTAACGGAGCCCTGCATAGCCGCTATGTGAGCACAGGTGTTCCCATCTTTACTCGTTGCATTCACAAGGCTTGGATGTTGTTGTAAGAACAGTTTGGCCACTTCAGAATAATTATTTTGCGCAGCCACGTGGATGGGTTTTTGACCCAGATCGTCAGTGGCATCAATATTGGCTCCTAATTCAAGAAGAAGCTGGCATACCTCCATTTGTCCACTCGCCGCAGCTAAATGGAGTGGCGTTTGTTTTCGTAGAGTAAGGATATCGATCACAGCATTATGATCTTTAATCAGGAACTTCACCAGGTGGGTGAACCCATTCATTGCAGCCAGGTGTAATGCCGTTCGGCCCACACGCGACTTAGAGTTGATAAACGCC
The DNA here is from genome assembly GCA_963931805.1 of Microdon myrmicae. Taxonomy (NCBI): domain Eukaryota; kingdom Metazoa; phylum Arthropoda; class Insecta; order Diptera; family Syrphidae; genus Microdon; species Microdon myrmicae. Next base: position 2,686,773 of record OZ007497.1, on the reverse strand, counting down.
TTATTGGTGAGCAGAGCGTCACATACATGTAGGAATCCACGTTCTGCCGCTAAATGGAGTGCCGAACGGCCTTCAATGTCAAACACGTCCACTCTGGCATGATTCGCTAAAAGATTATTGACTAGATCCATGTGTCCTCGATGGCAAGCAATTAGAAGTGGTGTCCATCCAATGGAAGACTGGCGATTTAAAGCTTTCTGGATGTCTGTTTGGCTCATGTGGGAGACCATTTCCATAAGAACATCATTGTTACCCGCGACGGCACAATAGTGGAAGGCTGTTTCAAGGTTCACTTTTGTCTGTATATTGACATCGGCACCGTTCTCTAAAAGCATTCGGACGATCTCCTTATCAGACTCTGGAATTTTTACTTCATCTTTGGCTATTTGGCATGTAAAGTGTAAGGCCGTGGCCCCGTCTTCGTTCTGTGAATTTATGTAAGTGGTCGCCTTTTCAGCGCCGTATTTTTCTTTAACCGTCTCAATGAGATGCCGGACTATTTCCGGGTGGCAGCTTCGACAGGCCATGTGTAAAGGCGTTTCGCCAGTCTAAAGAATGAGTTTTAAGACTTATAAGAGCATAACTATTGTTTACCACTTACGTTGGACTTGTACAAAGGATCGCCACCATCTTCGAGGAGTTGAATCAGCGTTGCCAGATTCCCGAACCGCGCTGCCACATGGACAGGCGTCAGGCAATCATCGGTAGTTAAATTGGGACTGGCACCAGATTTTAGGAGCATCAGCGCACATCGATCGCCATCTTTGACACGTGCCGCTATATGAAGCGGAGTCTCTCGCATGGGACCTCCACGGACATGCACATCAGCTCCAAACCCCAGTAAAGTCTCTACCACAGCTGGTTTCGCCGACTCCACTGCTATATGAAGGGCTGTATAGTTTTCCTATAATAAATATATTTCAATTTGGATAAGAAACAGATAACCAAAAGGTGGACTTACATTAGTTTTCACATCCACCTGTTCGCCCTTCTGCAGGAGGGTATTAATGATGCCAGTGTGCCCGTACTGGGCGGCGGTGTGAATACTTCGAGCGCCGGTCTTATTCGGCATATGTAGGTATACGCCCTTCTTGAAGAGCATTGTGGCACATTCGGCATGTCCGTTTAATGACGCAATATGCATCAAAGTGCTACCGTCTTTTGTTCTCTCGAAGATGCTCGCCTTAAACTTGTCCGCAAGAATTTCAATGACGTGCGCATGACCATTTTCCGCGGCCAGGTGCATTGGCGTACGGTCTAGAATTTGGAATCCATTACTGACCGGTTTGATTTGTTTGTTTATGACTTACCTTGATTGTCGGGTATAGACGCGGATGCTCTCACACCATAAAAATATTTCAACAGCGCTTCATCCCCTTCGCCGGCGGCAATATGCAGTGGAGTTTGACCCTCGCCATTTTGGATGTCGACATTTGTACCGTAATCAACTAAAATCCGTACCATATCGACGTCACGCCGCCTCGTGGCCAGATGTAAGGCTGAATCACCAGTCAGGGTAGTTGCCTACGACAAGTTATAATGAATTCAATATAATCGCACTCCATATTCACTTTATTCATATTTATCGTTATTTTTATGTATTAAAATCTATCACCCCAAAAACATCTGCCACGTCAGCAGATTAATTATTAGAGAACATGTTATACTCAAAGTGCATTCTACTGCAGCATATCTGTTGAACCATAGACTAATTTGCATATAATTCGCGTGCCGAGACGGAGGACAGTAGCTCACGCAATAAATTAAGCCTGAGTTATCGTTCTCGCTACTGTTTGCAACTTCTTCAAAACACCTTTTAATATTTTAATTGCGATGTCTAGTAGTTGTATAAATATCACTTTAATTGTGGCTGTCAGATCGAATTAAATGCAGACAATTCTTTTAGATCTCATTCGTTTAACTTTTATCGCTGGAGATGTAAATGTACAGAAATTATTTATTGAATTTGAATGAACCCTCAGCAATATCGTTATAAGTAGTATATACATACATTGGAAAATTTAAATATGAATCATCACGTTTATCACGAAGTTAGTTAGTTAATACAATGAAAGTCTGAGTGAATGAACGCTTACTCACCTTAAGTTGTTCCGCCGTTTGGGCTGCAAGTAGTTCTCTGCACATCGATTGATTGCCGGCCTCCACAGCGAGTAGTAAAGGGATTTTCCCTCTCTGAAAATAAATATGAAATAATAACACAGAGGACATAATACGTATGCAGCGATAACCCAGTGGATTATATCTAATTAACAATACATGGTAAAGTGAATAGAAGGATTCATAAGGAGAGATACCATTATACACCCTTCTTGTGTAGCTGCTTTCTTCTGCATTAGTAGGAGTAGTAGTAAAATTCAAATATTTTTCCATTAATAACGCTGTAAATGTTTTCTTACATATAATTCCAATGTCTTCGACTTTTTTAGGGCGTTCTATGTTACATGTCACCACTGGCTGAGCCACTAAAACTAATTTGAAATTACGTGGCCAGAGTTACTGGGGACTTCAAACGCTTTGTAGAGCATATTCAGATATACAACTAATCCTTTCAAATAACATCGTTTAGAGCGACGAATAATGTATAGTATAGTAATTTTGTGGCGGTTCCGCCAAACCCCACTTTCGCTTTCCCGAAAAACCCCCATAACTTTCACCCAATCTCCTAATTTCACTAATGCAATCGCATTAGTATCTTAAATGCTCCACGCATTAAAGCAATCAAATCTTTAATCTAAAAAGCCCCTGGAAAAGAAAACTTACCTTGCATGCATCTCTTCGCATACAATTCTCCGTAAGATTTCTTATTTAACTTATCAGGCAGAATCCCCATTATTACAACCCAACTCCCATTGTTTCCAGCCAATGCATTTGCATTGCCACCTGAAAACATTTTCCTTTTTCTAAAATTCTTAAAAAAGTTCCTTATTGTGCATATGCACCATAAATACAAACCATTCGGCACCCATTGTTATCAATTGAAACGCAATGTCGGACGGCTTGTTTTTACAGCTGCAACAAGCCAACCGGCGATTCGTTGTTCAATAGGCAAACAATCATCCATTTCGTACGTCGCCACTAACTAATTTCCCGGCATATACAAATGCAGGCAAGAGATTCGTTTCTGCCACCAATCCCATTAGCATCTTTTTTTCGCGTAAACAATGACCCGCATTACCGAACGATGCATTTGGTCGTTTCCTCATTTGTCTTTTCATATTTCGGGATCTGCTTCTCATCAGCAGCGGCAAGAGCAAAGAGGAAACCAATTATCGTCCAAGGAGATTCGGTTTGTTTGCTTTACCGAACTCCCACCCCATGAATACACTCTATGCCCTTTTCTTTGTTTAGATCCGTTTTCATGGTGTGTCCCATGAAAGAACCCATGTACACACATACATGTGTACTTCCAACGATCTTCACCCCAAACGATTGAATATCGTGAAGTCGTTTGCCACCATCCAACCGAGCAAGTCGGTTCGGCTTCCGCTCTCCGTCGCGTGGCGGAGAGGCGATGTATATATTCGGAGTCGTGGCGAAATAATTCCGAATTACTCGGTATTGCTGTACGTAAATTTCATTTGTCACCATTGAGTTGAGCGTAGATTTATCGAAGTCGTAGTTTAAGTGAACTAGAATACAAGGGAACGTTAATCTATAGGTAAACATTTAAGAACAAATTAAAAGGAAGTCGTGTTTATTGTGTCGCGTTTAAAAATACAATCACTCGCATTATCACCAGTTTCTTTTATCTGTGGTGAGGCGACAAATTCTTGTCGCTAGTACAGTGTGGACTATAATTAAAAAATCTCGCGGCGTGATATAAAATGTATAATAAATATCTAGACATTATCCGAACAATACTGTGCGTTTTATTTCAACGGTTTTGCCTCCTTGCTGTGTCGCAGTTTCCTGGGCGTTATCGTCATCCTTACGCATTTGTGAACAATTACCTTGGTGCTCTTTTGTTGCTGTGATAAAAGGTGGAACAATCAGTGATTCATTAAGTGAATGGTGGGTTGGTAGTAGAACTCGCGTCCATGCTGACGCCACGACTACCTACCCCACAATTTCATGTCCACATCCAAGTGCAACAACATATTGGTTCACTTCTTTCAGTACTCGAAGAAAATTCGCAGTTTTGCTAATTTATTTCATTAACAAACTGGACGGTAAAATTGGTCAACGATGCTGATTTAGTGTAGCAATAGACCGGAACATTTTTGGTATTATTACCCAGGCACAAGTGTTTGGTCCAAGCTTTCAAACCCTTTATTGAAAATAAGCCGCTTTTTACTAGGGATGAATGTAATATGGCCCACAAGAAAGGACTTGGAGCATTTGACTACACTTTGTGAAATTCCGAAGCAATCAACCACCCGTCGATAAGTTCCGTTGAACGTTGCCCCTCATTCCAAGATCAACACCAGCAGATAAGATGAGCACATGGCTGAAGAATCCGGCTCTTCAGGAACATGTGAAAAAAAGAACACCGCCTACCAATAGCAGGAAGATAATTCTTAATAAACAATTGTTAAGCTACTTTTATATATGGGCAACGCCTAACTTTAGGTTAATTCTGCAATGCAAGAGATATTAAAAGTGCCCACCGCACTTCTACCAAGCTCAGGCATCAATTGAAGGTCTTGAAAAGAAGATTTTCCCCAATATCGTGAACAACTTCAGGAATCACGATTGCCTTTAGCACGAACTCTTTCAACTAGAAAGAATGATGATATCAACAAAGTCAATAATAAGATTCCAACTTGTTGTCCTCGGCGATTTTAATGTGCACAATTCCGGTTGGTTGGTACATTCTAACAGAACCGACGAGGCTGGCAGGCTGGCGGAGATGTTTGCTGTTAGCCACAACTTGACGCAACTCGTGGAGGAACCAACGCAGGTGCCGGATGCCCGAGGCGATTATGCGAACATCCTGGATCTGTTTTTGACATCCGAACCGAGTATTTATACCGTAGAGGTTTCTACGCCGCTGGGAAACTCAGATCACTGCTTGGTATCTGTCGCGCAAGCACTTGCATTTCAACCAAATAACCGGCCTAGACAGCTTCGCCATGTATGGAAGTATGGGGCTGCTAACTGGGACGATTTGCAAGATTTCTTCGCATCCTTTCCATGGTCGGAGGTGTGCTTCGGAGATTCCGATGTTAACGCTTGCGCGGAGTCGGTATCCGAGATTATTCTTCTGAGGATGGAGATATATAATCCGCATTCCATCAAACGAAGTTCATCTGATAAACCGTGGTGTTTACGCCCGGCGCATTTACCGGCACGAGCGACGACGACGTAAAGTTACGTTTCGTTCGTTGCAATAAACATTTCGTGGGTTGCATTTTTATTTGTCGTCGCTCGTGCCCGGTATATGCTCCGGACGTAAACACGTGGTGTGACAAAAAATGCGAGCAGATTACCGCGGCAAAAAATAATGCTTTTAAGCAATGGCGCTCCAATCCCACCGATCTTAACAGAACGAATTTTGTTAGAATCAGAAACGCGTGCAACCAGGCGATTGATGCCGCGAAGAAAGCTCACAACGACAGAGTGATCAACAAACTCTTTCGGTGCCCGACTGGTTCGCGCTCCCTCTGGTCAATGGCAAAAGCTGTCAGCAGTAACTTCGCATCCTCCTCTTTCCCTCCGTTGATGACAGACAACGGGATGTTGGTCACAAATTGAAAGGATAAAGCTAATGTGTTCGCGAATTCAAACCTCGATCCCGGCCTTTTGGAGACACAGATGTGAGATTTCGTCTGCGCACTATTCAACACATTCTACGTGAACTGGATTGTAGGAAGGCAACCGGCCCGGCCGGAATACCAGCAATAGTCCTTAAGAACTGTGCTCCAGAACTATCGCCGGTTTTTGGCAGACTCTTCCGCTTATCTTATGCACGGAGGACCTTTCCTGCCTACTGGACAATCCCCAATCGTTCAGCCAATCCCAAAGACGGGAAAAAGCTGTCTCCCACAAAATCACCGTCCGATGGCATTTTATCTAAGGTAATGGAAAAGGTCATCAATACTGAGTTAGTTAAGTATTTGGAGTGCAACGAACTTCTGGATGATTGTCAATACGGATTCCGTGGCAGGCGGTCCACGGGAGACCTTTTGACACTTATAACCGATATATGAACATCTGCGATTGAACGGCATGGTGAGTTAAGGGCGGTCGCATTGGATATCTCCAGGGCTTTTGACCGCGTCTGGCACGGGGCATTGCTGAGCAAACTTTGTTCATATGGACTTTCCCAACAGCTTTTCGACTGGACGAAGACCTTCCTTCGGAATCGTTATATCCGGGTTTTTGTGGACGGAGAGTGTTCGGATCTGTATCCTGTTAATTCGGGTGTGCCCCAAGGGCTCTATTTTGGCTCCAACCTTGTTTTTGCTTCACATAAATGATTTGTTAGAGCCAACGGATAACAAAGATAGTGCGCTTGTTTCCTCCTTTTAAAGTGTTCGGCCGATTGGTGCATCTACGTCGCATCAGCTGAGATGTAGACAAATTGACTCTCTGAATCAGGATCTAGATAAGGTCCTGCAGTGGGGAAGGCCCAATCTCGTCGGCTTCAATTGAGCGAAGACACAATATACAACATTCACAAAGAAATGTGTATCATCGGTTACACAGCTGATGATGAATGGCCGGGCCCTCGAGCCTGGGGAAAGCTTGAAATTGCTCGGCTTCACGGTCTGTGGGAATGCATCATGGCATACACACGTGTCGAGCATCGCCAGATCAGCCGCAGGAAAGCTGAGCTATATTTTTAAAGCCAAGAAATAGTTTACTCCGGCCCAACTTCTTCTCCTATATAAATCCCAAATTAGACCCGCGCTCGAATATTGCTCTCATGTTCTGCTCCTAAACATACCCTCGACCTACTTGAGAGCATACAGAGACGATCGATCCGCCTGATCGGGGACTCAGCGTTGACGTCGAGACTACAGCCGCTATCACATCGAAGACGCGTGCCGACCTCTGTGTGTTTTACAGATATTATCACGGGTACTGTTCTTCGGAGATTATTCCACGCAATTCGGCTTATATGCGCCCCACAAGACAATTCGACAGATCAAAAAAGTTTTCGGTTCATCTCCCGACGGCGCGAACTTCCCTGCATCAGAACTAGTTCCGTTACAGAGCGGGGAAGCTGTGGAACTCCCTTCCTACGCGAGTGTTCCCGGAGCCTTACAACCTGTAACTGTTCAAAAAGAACTGCAACAGTTATTTGATGGCATCTCGGGGCGCCCAGTCGGCGCTATAGGTTCGCCTCTCCCGAGAGAAGTGCAAAAAAAAAAAAAAAACAAACAAACAATTCCCAAGAAGTAGCTGCATCAACAAACACCATTGTGCCGATTCCCGATAAAATGCTAGTCTGTTATATCCCCCTATAGACACCCCATTCCACAATCAATTAACTCTTTTCAATCCAACTAAAGTAATAACGCACACGATGCTGTTTCTCGTTAATTGCACATCCAATGACGCGTTGCCACTCCCCTACCTACATTTGCATCGTATCCAAAAATAAGCATCACACCTGGTATGGGACGCTGCCGACGTCTTCAAAGACAATTGCCGCGCACCACCATAATACCGATTAACGAAGTCCCCGTCAAAATGCCGAGGTCTACGAAGAGCAGGCACAGACATAACGACGAAACGATACGAATTGCTTGAACAAGGGCCACTACACCTTAAGTAGGTCATTTAAGTGCGAATATCAATTAAGCGATTCGAATTGCTTGAGCCAAGGCCGCTGCACTTTAAATGGGCCAACTAAGTGGCGATAATAATTAAGCAATGCGAATGAATCATGCCAGGCAATATGGAGTCAATATGGGTCATGCGTTCGGGGTCATGCCAAGTAGGGAAGAATAGAGTGCATCGTCTACGATTTACCCCTAATAATTTGGGTATAAAAAGAGTGGTTGCAATGGTATTAGATTGAGAGTTAATCTATCAGAGTAAAAGGCCGCAGCCTTGCAATGGAACGGTTGGCCTTTTACTCTGAATAAATGAGTATTGAGAGTTAAATAAGTTGTAAGAACACGGGGTCGCGGCCTCGCACAAGTGCAAAAAGTTGAACACCTTGACTTCGAAATAAAAGGACAAATAATCAGATCCAGTCCCTATATTAAATATCTTGGTGTTATACTCGACAACAGGTTGAGCTTCAAGGAACACCTGAGGAAAACGAGTGAAAAAACGTCAAGGGTATTCAAAGTTTTCCCGAGACTGCTACCCAATGTTGGAGGACCCCGGCCCCATATAAGGAAGATCATACCCAGTGTCAACACCTCCATTATAATGTATGCAGCTCACATATGGTAAAATCCCGGACGAGCCCCTAGGAACTTAAATTTATTAAACGGGTAAAACTATCACAATTAAATTAACCATTTTATGTTAATGTTAGGATACGTAGCCTAACGCCAACGCGAGATACGTAATCATAACATCACCGCCGCAATAGCAGCACACACGGCAGGTTCCATCTGCAGAACGCATCAGACAATTGCGTATTAATATTGTGTCGAATTTTAAGAATATGGTCGCGGTGTAATAGCAGCCGGTGGCACGCGGTAAAATCAGCGTTAGGATTGAACGGGAAGGCGTTCTTATACATTTGGCGTGTATCTTTTCAGATATCCTTCTTGACCAGCTGACGCTGGCAGAAACACAGTCTACAAAACGGTTAAAGTTTTTGCGAATCCCTGAGCGCCAGCCGTCTGTTTCTAACTAACACGGCACAAATAAGTGGTCCATCGAACTGGATTAAAAACATTTGATCCTTCGATCCGGATCATCAACAATTTAGCCCTTGGAGCCAGATCACTAACAAAGATACTTTAAGAAAAAATAGCTTTCCAGTTATTTTTTAACACAGCTCGTACACCAAATCCTTAATGCAGAATGATTCTTTATCTACTTGCGTTACGCTAGATTATAAAATATAGCGAATGAAAGAAATACGTATATAATCCAGAATCAGTTCATACCATAGAATCTCAGCAGTATTTTTTTATAATACATTCTAATTCCTCTCGACCATCCGTTTATATATATATGGTAAATAAGTGTACACAGGCAGGTCGGCCAGGTTATGCTAGTAATATATATTAACATAAAATATGTATATGACAAAGGATCCTGCAAAAAGAATTTATTGAATTCGCCCGAACCGTCACTTGTATTTTGCAGGATAAATGCGATAGGTCAATCACATGTTAAACATTAGATTATATAATAGAACAACACACCAATCGCTTCTAATTAGTCCGCAATTGCCAACAATTTTTTTTTCAGATTCTGATTTTTTATGAATATTAAAATGAATTACTTAAAGCTCGTTGATTGTTTGATTCAAATTGGTATATTGATCCTATATTACTTGATGTAATGTGATAAATGGATTTCTTAAAACTGAATGGGAATAAATAATCCCGATGTATCAGAACATAGAATTGAGGTAGAACGTCACGCAATTTTATATACTAGAAAATCAACAGCATATTATCTCAATCATTTGCAATAATACCACCCCTCAACTCAACCCAACCGGGTTGCTACTCTCTAGTAACCTCATTCAATGTCAGCTAAACGAATATATCCCTAAAAACTGTTCATAGTCTATAAGACATAAAATAAATTTAATCAAACGACAATTTCTATAATCGAACGACTCGAAATCTCAATCGTTTGCAACTGTAGACGCTATGAGAAACAAAATAATTCCCTTTCTACGACCAAGAGCCCCACAAAACTGCTTTCTTCATTTAATGCTCACCGGTCTTAAAGTCCTATCAAAATCCGGAGGGTACCCCGAACGTAACCCCGTCCTGTGCCGAAGAATAAAGCTACCACTACGATCCATGGTACCAATCAGTTCCAACGTAAATAACTTCCCGGCTTCGGATAGGGTCAATTGTTGTTGGAGAATATCGTAGGTATCGAGGGCGGATAGAAATTTGACGTCGTCATGCAAGATAGGCACGAGGGTAATGTGCCACTATAAAGCACAACTGTCTCTCACAAACTTATCATTTTCGTCATCAACTTGCATTTCCATTGTCGCGATTCAAAGAACTAGACAGCTAACATGGCGCAAAAACGTGTGTTAAACTTGGGTGTTGTCTTCCACTCTGAGTTTGTCTTCTTAGAAGAGGTGTCACTGAAGTGGGTGGTGGATGGACGGCCAGGCACGCGTAAACACGCCATCAACTTCGTTAATTGGTTTTAGAGAAACAAACTCTTCCAACTCTCTCAAGGATATTAAAAAGTCAATAAACAGTTTATGATACTTACCGAATCTGTAACTAAACGGATGTCCTTTCCCCCGGCTGCCAATAAGGCGCGAAGAATACTTGTTGCTGTACCTGTCTGTCGACTTGCTACCAAGTGGACGGGCGTTTGAGCTCTTGACTGAAATCAAAATAGATAAAATACAATTAACAATCAATATGTAAGTTCAATTACATGTAAAAATTTTATTTTAAAACTTTGGTTTTTGAATAGATTAAATTTCAGTTAACTATAATATATTTCAAAAAATTAATTCAGAAAAATATCTGAAAGTAAAAGGGGCAGAATTATGTCCAATATTTAAAATGAACTATAAAACACATCTGCGATTTAGAAGCGGCGATATTTTTCTAATTTCTTTTTGTTTGTTAGCACTGTTTCGACTCCTAAATGTCTTACGAAATGTCTTTTTCCACACTTAACACCGGATCTCGGTTGTAAATAAGCTAAAATTTAGAATACCCACCAAAGATGGTTCGAGTATTTTCTAGAAGTATTGCTTGGCACATCATCCTCTTTCTCAGAGTTATGTATACCTATTGTTAGAAGAAGTTCGCTGAAATGTCGGAAGTTCAGTACATTTCACCTAAGATTGCCGCATACAACACCTCCGCCGTAATCGCCGTAGGAAACATCACCGCTTTTCAGCTTCCTCGTCAGTGGTGATGACTGTTTTATAGCAGTATCGAGGCTCTGATTATTGTTGGTTATTGGCTATACGTTTGTGATTTCTGTCGTAGATAAATTCGTCTTCTTCTAAGACTATTGACCATTAAAGACCCTATATCTTAATGTTATGTGGCACGCAACTGGCTGGATTATTCCGTGATCAGTAATCGTACAATGGCGTAAGTGCTGCCGTTGATTCATAAATATTTCATCAACCGTCATGACTATTTCAATATGTTCTGTAAGTCCCTATTGACTTAACTCCAAATGTCTTTAAATGCCTCAAAGCAGCTGATTCATGAAGTCTGAAATGCCGATTGGCGAGGCCATTGATTGACTTTGTTATGCCAATTCAAGGCTATTGAACAAATGACTCAGTGCTTTTTAAATTCAATCAGTGAATTTAAAAAAAATTTTTTAAATATATATATATATATATATATATATATATATATATATATATATATGATACCATACATAAATATATATATATATATATATATATATATATATTTTTTTTTTTTTTTTTTATTTATTTATTTATTTTTTTTCAGTCAATACACTTGGTTCAACTAAATTATATTTTCTTTTTAAAACTTAGTAAAAGTAAATTTTTATCGACATCAAAGAAATATGTTGTTTCTGCAATTATCTCCTGCTTTGTTGTATTCCCACCAGGCGGTCTTTTTAATTTTGAATGTGGGCAGAATTCACAAAAAGCCCACTCTGGAGAATGAAGCGGACGAGGAAATAATTCCACAATTTTGGCCAACGTAAATCTCGCTACGTGAACTAGTGCATTTTCATGTTAGGAAAAAAGATTTGGAATAGCTTTTCCATTGGGAGAAGTTAGAATCAGACTAATAGTGAACCGCAATACTGCCCTTTCTCTTTGCCTAAATAATCTATATACACAACACGAGAATCGCAAACAACTGATGAATACCTTTTCAGTTGAACAGACGGTGTTGGCACTTTCTTTTTGAGATCAGATCATTGTTTTGATTCGTTTTTGATTTGTGGAGTATAATAATGGATACAAAATTCATCTACGGACACACACCCTCGACTATACTATTTATTGGCCTGTAGGAACCGAAAGTTAATGACTTCACCGACTCGACTCCGCCATTGTTCCCTGTCCCGTGCGCTCTCCTTCCACGTTCGACCATCCGATACGATCTCCCCGAAGCCCAACCTAACATTGTCCTCCCATCTCGGTCGCGGCCTCCCTTTCGGTCTCTTTCCCGTTGGCTTACTGTCAAGAAGTCTATGCACAAACCGTATCGTTGCCCATTCGCGCCACGTGTCCGGCCCATCTTAATCTTCGCCACCTGATTACTCTCACTATTGTAGGTTTGCGGTATAGCTCTTCCAATTCGTGGTTGTAGAGTTTCCTCCATTGTCCTGCCTCTCGTCATATTTACCTCCAAAGATGCCCCTCAAAACTTTATTCTCGAATACGCGGAATTTGTTTTCTTCCCGTTTTTTGAGAGCCCATGTTTCGCATCCGTATAGAACAATCAGCATGATTATGGTTGTATAGACACGGAGCTTTATATTCCGTGATAGCCGTTTGGATTTCAGCAGTTTACTGACTGCATGCCAACTAGCGTTGCCGGAATGTAGTCTTTTGCGCGAGTCCCAACCTAAGTTGAGTTTTACCAGCCTACGCGACGAAAGTCTTATTTCACCCGCTGGTCGAGTCGGTCGCGTCACCACCCGCCGCACCGTGTGCACGGTACGGTGCGTATACACATGCAATTCCCTTTAAGTACGAGTCAGTCGGGTTTCGCGTAAGGTAATTACTAATATCAAGTTACTAACTAACTGCTAGCATTATTTCGTACGTGTTTTGTAATATTATTGAAATGTCTTATAACTGATGTGAAAATAACAAACATCCAAAATGTACATGTAAACTATAAAAATCAACCACAATAAAAAATCTGATTACAACTATAATAAATCTCGTGATTATTTTTCCATTCCCGTCTGGTGATCGTTTGGCGGTAGTACCCTCTGTGTGCGTTTCAGTGCCGTGTCCGCTCCAGGTAAAATAATAACAGGGATTAAACTATGACAATTGGTGTCTCCTGGAAACAACGTCGTGGGGTTGGAAGTGAACCCCGTGCCGTACGCCGGCACACATACCCTGCCCCCACAAGGCCACCCCCCTGTCTTAGTCCGTCCCGGTTTTCAAATTGTTCATAGAGGCGGTTTTCTATTCTTACTCGCCCTTTGTTTTCGTTCATGCAGATTTGAATGAGGGCGGCATATTTTTTCGGGATTCCCAGCTCAACTACAATATGGTAGAGTCTTTGCCTTGCGACTGAGTCGTAGGCTTTTTTAAATTCAAAGTCAACGAACAGTTGGTGAAACGTCTCTCCGTATTCCCACTTCTTTTCCAGTAGTTGCCTTATTGTGAACATTTGGTCGCTCGTTGACCGGTTCCTACGGAATCTGCATTGGTAGTCTCCCAATTTGCCTTCTGCGTACGGTGTGATTCTCGCCAGTATGACATTTGTTAGTATTTTGTATGCAGTTGGGAGCAATGATATTCCTCTGTAGTTTTCGCAGTCAGATCTGTCGCCTTTTTCGAAAATGGGAACAACTATTGAGGTTTTCCATTCTTCTGCAGTGACTTCCTTATCCCATATTGTTTGGATGAGCTGGTGGATCTTTCGAGCGGTTGCCTCTCCTCCATGCTTCACAAGCTCTGTCGGTATGCAGTCGACTCTGGGAGCCTTGTTGTTTTTCAATCACACCCTCGACATTGTGTTAAAATAATCAACAAAATAAAAATAAACATATAATTGACCCCAATCAACAAGCATCAGCAATTTGCGCATAAACATGTTACTCAATCACGAGTGCGTGTGTGCGTGGTCATTCCCGAAGGGGACGATGACCTAAACAGCTTAATTGCAGATCTCATCAAAAAACGCGAAGAACTTTCCAAACAAGTACGAGCAGCCCTGGAAGAGCGAAACAAAAGACGAAGTGAAACCGAAGCAAAAAGAGAGCAAAAAACAAATCACCAGCGGCAGCATCAACATTCGCTACAAATAAGCGAAACAATGGACGCTCAACGCCAGCATCACAAACAACTGCAGCAGACAAAGACAGCCAAGGACGAGCAACAACAGCAACCAAAAAGGGAAAAAATACCTCCAATTGTCATCAGTTACATAGAAGCGAAAGATTTAATGAAGTTGGGTGAGTTGACTTGTAAAGATTTTAAAACAAAAAGAATTAGTGCTCAAAAAACTAGAATTTTGTGCGAAGACCTAGAAGGTTACAATAAAGTAAAGTCTGCTTTGGGAAGGGCAAAAACCGAGTACTACACGTACACCCCAAAATCAGAAAAATCAATTTCCATACTCTTAAAAGGAGTTGATCCTTCGTTCTCCCCAGAGGAGATACTCGAGGAATTAAAATCGGTTGAAACAGCTAGTTTAAAATTCACAGGTGTTAAACCGTTTTCAACTGCGAATTCTAGAAAGTGCAACCGCAAATTGCCTTTCTACATTGTATCTCTAAGTCCTAATAGTAAAGTTGATGCGCTTAGACATATAAAATGTCTAAGCCACCAAATTATAAGTTGGGAAAAAATTAGAAAATCTGAGCGCGTACTGCAATGCATGCGCTGTCAACGACTTGGACACGTTGCATCAAACTGCAATATGAAATTCAAATGCGTAAAATGCCTCGCTGACCATAACATGGGCGAATGTCCGCTGGGAAAGGAACAGCTTCCGGATAGGGAAACTCTGTCATGTGTGCTATGTAAAAATACAGGACACACGGCAAATTTTAGGGGTTGTCCCAAATTTCAACATATGAAGTTAAAATGGGAATCAAAACAAAAGCAAGTGGCAGAAGAGAAAAAAATTAAAACTCGTTCTTATAATAATTTCGTTGCCCCGCGTGTAACATATGCACAAATCACGGGCAATTCTATGCAACGAGTCCCCGTGGATTCCTCACATACCAATGGGCGATTACCGGCAGTAGATGCGCAACCTGAGATATTAAATATGATATCGGTCATGCAAACACAATTTGCTAATTTTCAAAAAATACTGACGGAACAAATGGCCCGAACAGATATGCTCTGTTCGGCTGTGTTTTCAAATAACTCCTGCCATCAAAATCTTCGACCCTCTAACTGAACTAAATGTGTTAATAAACTGTGTTGCGGCTCGCCGTAATTCATTTTCCATACGAATACTCACTACTCGGCGGAATACATTCAGCAAGTTCAATTGACCAACGACTGTGGTAATACCTATAGAAAAGAGATAGGCATGATACGTTGCGCCTGTGTTCTAATGACGGAATTGATCGACTTACGGCTGATTCCCTAATAAGTTTCACTGCTCGCTTTTGCACCCTGTCGAGCACGTGTAGTGCACTTTTGGTTGTGCCTGACCAAATATAGGAGTTGAACTCCATTTTGGACGAATAAACGCCTTGTAAATAGTGGCCAGGTTAGATGGAGTGAAGTATCTTTTGCATCTCTTGAGGAGCCCCATACATTTGGCTGCACTTTTTGCAGCTTCATATATGTGGTCATTCCAATTAAGAGTCGAATTAATTCGAGTGCCGAAGATTGATAGTTCCTTGGCTTCGTCGATGGAAGTGCCGTTCATAGACAATGTATTTACTTTGGGGCTCGCCTTTGACGACAAAAGACAGCACTGAGTTTTAAGGGCATTGAATTCTACTCGGTTAGATAATCCCCACTGATATATCTTGTTCATGTCGGAATCCTATGTATCAAGCATAAGTTGCTGGTTGGTAGTGACGTTCAAATAGTTTGGACGGAAGTGTTCGCATGAGTATGAGAAACTCAATGCGCTATCATCAGCAAACGAGGGAATTGGGTTGGGAGTAATTGAGAGGAGATCATTTATAAAGATGAGGAAGAGAGTGGGTGAGAGTACCGAACCCTGGGGAACACCTGCATTAATTTGTTGGGAGACAAATTTGACACCATCAAGGACCACTTGTATTGAACGGCCAGAAAGATAGTCTCTTATCCATTGGATCAGGGAATTGTCCACTCCATATGAATGCAATTTTGACAAACGGGCTGGTTGCCAAACTCTGTCGAAGGCTTTTACAATATCCAATGCGACAATGCGACCTTGTTTTTACCGAGGTAGTGGATGGAATGGCTCCACTTTTCGGTAAGGTACGCCATCAAATCTCCTGTGGACCGGTTGCTATGAAAGCCAATTGGCGGTCATTGAGGTCGTTTGATTCCAGATATTTCGAAAGTTGACGGTTGATAAGTGATGCCATTACCTTGGAAAAAATAGTAATTAGTGCTATGGGTCGATAAGAAGAATGGAACGATTTGCCATCCTTTTTGGGAATTGGCTGAATGTTCGCTGACTTTCATCTATTTGGGAAACGGCCAGTAGAATAAGACAAATGGAAGAGTTTCCGCAGTGGTTTAGAGAGTGAGGAGGAACATCTCTTCAAGAGAATTGAGGGAATACCATCAGGACCAGCAGGTTTGTGTGCGTTTAGCTCCTTGAGTGCCCGGGCAACAGTACACGCGTTCAGAATCGAATCTGGCTGCTTATGCTCAAGTGGAGGCAGAAAATGTGCAGCAAGTAGATTCGCTTTCTCTATTGCACTGGTGACTGGTCTGTCATCGACTATTAGCGAAGGAATGGATGAGGAGACCGAGTTTTGGGGGTTCTTCACAAATGGCCAGAAGTTTCTACTACCAGTGGGAGAGTGTAGTAAATTTTGTCTCACTCTCTGGTCATGCAAGAACTTTGCGCGTTGAATATACGCATTGCAGTCATTTCTAGCTCTTTTAAATCTTTTTCGGTTATTCTCAGTATTGTTTGATTTACACAACCGGATACTCAACTCTTTAGCCTTAATGGCTTCTCTGCACCCGGAATCGAACCACATATTTCTCTTGGGTTTGATACTCTTTACTCTGTGTGGAATAAAGGTCCGCATGCCAAGTAGAGTCGTGCCTGCCAATGTGTCCGCTATAGATTCAACATCGTTATTGAGGAAAAATAACGACCAATTTAACTTCCCAAAAAAGTCGTTCAGACCCTCCCAGTTGGTTTTCTCATAGAACCATACTGTTCTTTTGGGAGTTTTGTCGTAAGCGCTGCTGTCGGTTAGAGCAAATTTGGCTGACACGACACAGTGGTCTGAAGTGTCCAAGGACGAAGAAACTTCAATTCTGTATTTGTTTGGGTGAGAGGTGGGAAACAGGTCCAGTGGGTTGGCGAAATTGATATTGACCTTCAGGTGTTGTGTGTCCGGAGTGACGAAGCCACTGAGAGTTATGCACATTAAAATCACCCGTAATAACCATTTCAGTGTGGGGATATAGATTCAAGATATTATCAATAGAATCAGACAGAACATCAAATTCGTTAACGGATGCGTAATGACAAGATTGATCATTATCATATGATCATATGATGGACAACAATAGTTACTAATACAATGAGTCGATCTATCCCAAAATTAACCAACACGGAGGGCCGTACAAACCGATACGGAAACTCAACGATTTACTCTGTGTATTGGCAAAAGAGCATTCTGCTCTCCAAGCTGAAACTGTTTTAGATATAGTTCTGCTTTCCAAATTCCCAGGAAATAAAAACGTTTAAGTTACTAACCAAAAACCTTCAAAAGCTGATCAGTGACAATTATAGATCAGTAATTAAAGAAAACTGGAACAACGAAATCTACGCCATTAAAGCTAGTGGACCGAATATGTTCCCACGAATAAATAAAGTATTTAAAAGCTAAGAATATAAAGATTATCCATGTCTGCGAGTTCCGAGAACTCCGGAAATTGTCAAACAATGCTAAACGCAGGACTTACCCTGGAAAACGTCAACTCCAGGAAAGAGTTAATAATAGTCGAGGATCCGCAAGAGAAATCGTACTCAATTGGTGCTTGTTTCAAGGCAGTATATAGAATAAACGAATCCGTTCATTCTAACCGCGACCTGGAAAATAGGGCTCCCCAAAACCATATTTCAATAGGCCATGAACTTAACAATTGGCATCTTGAAAGTCGAAGTTTCACTACATTTAGTGTAAACAATATTTCGGATTCCCCTCTTAAAAATCTACAGGCGAGTTTATTTGTGCACAAGGATGAACTTACGGACATCCTTAGATCCCTTAAGAACGAGAAATCTTCTGGAATAAATTCCAAACATTGTTCTAAAGCATTTGCCTCTTGAAACAGTGAAGGTGTACACAGTTTTATTCAACGACGCTCTAAAAAATACATGATATCCAAACCGTTGGAAAGCTGCAGTAGTCCAACCCATCCCCAAAAAAGGGCAAGGACAGAAGCAATCCAGCCAATTTTCGCTCGATTAGTTGGTTTCCAAACATCAGCAAGGTATTCGTATCATACGTAAAGCATTGATAAACTGGTGTGATGAAAATGGTATTATTTCGAACAACCAGTTCGGTTTATAAGCGAAACACGACACTGCTCATGCCGCGACGAAACTTGTTTCCGACATACAGTGGAACAAGGCAAGGCGACAAATGCACAGGGGCCTGTTTGGATGAGTTTGAAAATGCCCTCGATACCGTATGGTTATAATATGTATATAATTTATCAAATCTAGGTATGCCCGAATCTTTGTTATACATTATCCACGATATAAAAATGGGTAAACAGTTTGTAGTGGAATGTGGAGATATAATCTCTAACAAGACCTTTCACATCAAAATCACCTTACAGCAGGGAGCAGTGAATTCTCCCATTCTATTTAACATTTACTCTAATGATATAGTGGTTTCTCTCAACCCTGCAATAGCATAAGCCCACAACATTGTGGTGTAAAGATTTCGAAAAACGATTGATGTCATCAACAGACTTCTGCAAGATGACTTCAATAGAATCAAACGTTTTTGCGACGACTGTAAATGAAAGATCGATTTCCAGAAAACCCAAACTGTCTTTTTCAGAACGCCCTTGTCTAGATCATCGAGGAATACAGAACAGGATGGAAAAAAAAAGTTCCATTATGTAAGTAATAATTTTCGTCCACAAAAAAAAAAAACTGTAGGATACCTTGATATCTGGCTTGATCAGTATCTTTACTTTAATAAGCACATAACAGCAGCTCTTACCGCAGCTAAAAACGCATATCCCATGACAAGAAGTGTCTTCTGTAGCAGTCTTCTACACTCCAAAGTCAAAATAAAATCATACTCGGCATTCATTCGACCAGTATTGGTATGGCTGCCCGGTGTGGTATAACATGTCCCCACATATACATGTGTACAGAACAACAGAGTCACAGCATAAGAAATTATACCCCAATAAAATTCTGTACGACAAATCAGGACTAAACAGGATAGACAGATTTAATATCAAAATTATTCGTAGTCAGACTGTTACAAATTAGTCAGACATTTAACCACACTCCACACACTTAACACTGATTTGTAATAAAATACACTACTTTAATTAGGTCTACATTATTTTAGTCTAAATAACTCCACACATGATTTTACTTATAACACACCTTTGAGTTAATATCGTTAAATCTTGATTAATTACTTTTACATGGGCACACACTTCTTTTATCACGCGCGACACATAACTTCACATTTGCATATCCTCCCACATGGACACAGTCGACTCTGCGTGCATCCGCCTTATTGACGGGTACCGTGTAGAATTGTATTTCGTTAATTAAAACGCAAACGGCTTAGGTATAACGCTCGACGCGGATTAGACTTTGTATTATTAGTTTATGAGCCACGATAGGCTTAGCAATTACGTCATTCTACGATGACGGTTCAGAAGTGACTTTGTCCGTCTAGGACGACGATTGGAATCAGACTCCAAATAAAATGTCCAAACCGGATGACGTTCGCACGCAGACGCCTTCTTATCTCTCCTTCGATTGTGGAAACCAAAGGATGCATTCATTGTTTACACGCACAATAGATCTTTTTCCCACACAACAGATGTATGTCCGCAGTACATTTTTTGTTTATATAACATTGAAAATGTTTACGATCTGCGAGACCTGAGTGCGTGGATGCGCGTGATACAATTCTTAGAACCTTGTATTTGCACAAGTGTTCATTTATGGTGAACGATGGCAAAGATATTTTGTATACCCTATTGATTCGTTACCATGGACTCGTTCTCTGTTTTGAGTAGCACATTACTTTCTTTGTGCCGTCATCGATTTTTCCCAGATGTGGTATCTGGATTCCATGATTCGCCCGTGTATGCATTTTGTATCTAATGCACTTTTACAGGTACTCATTGTATTGGATATGTTGATTAACATTAATCAACATATGGGGCTTCACATGAAGGTGAAACCTGTTAATGGTGGCGGGCGGCCCCAAAAGGGTGAGTGTTAGGGCAGGGTAGGCGTTGCGTGTAACAACACTGCAAAGGCAATGTGAAAATAATCTAATTTCGGGTGCATTCTATCATATGATATGTATATGGAGAGTACTCTCCAGAATGGTTTTATTCCCCCAGAAGCGTTACCCTTCTTGTATAGAAAAGATCTTATCCAAAATCAACGTGAAGTCCCTATTATTTACTACGCTTTCCGTGATGCCAGAGATAAACTAATTCTCCATGATCGGGGTATTTCTATTTTTCCAGGTCGCCTACGTTTCAGTATGGTGATCAGCGAAAGAGATAAATTTAAAAGAGATCGATCTCATGGTTGTGTGACGAAGAGAGAACTTTAGGTCCCCAAATATAATATGCCTCTCAGGCGCAACTCTCATTTTCCTTCCTTAGATATAGTTTTAATTTTAGTATTATTTCCTTGCATTCTGTTTTATTTTAATACCTGAAGATGTTTCGTGTGGTTCTAAAATTCTTTTCTTTGGACAAAAAAAAAAAAAAAAAAAAAACAAGAGATGTAAAGGAGGAAGGATAATATATAATATATAATAGATATGTGGGGTTTCTCTATATTACATGGAGAACCAACTCACAATTCTATACCTAATTTCGACCGCATTCATCGCGTCATACCTATCCATTCCCCTTATATCCTATTCTCCTGAAATAACATGTTTTCCCCAAGGACGCATATCTAAACTCATTATTGTAAGCAGATAATGCATAATTGAGTTTAGCTAACATTTTCGCCATACGGCAATACTATTCCTCTAACCATGAGATTTCCACCGGAAATTCCATTCGTATTGGTTAGCAACAACCAAGTCGAATAAAACGACGCGGTTGCGTCATCATTCATTGGCTTGGGTAATTACCAACATTCCTTAGAGTTTTTCCCACGGTACCATTTCCCTAGCCGATGTAGCATCCTATCGCTTTTCTGCAGATCATCCATTCGCTTGGGATCAATGATCTCTTTTCGCGGGCGAATAGCACCAGCTAAATTTTCCTCTCCTTCATAATTCTGTTTCAATACGGTTCAATGCTCGCTGAGTACACCACAGCCGTGACACTGGGGTAGTAGGCCATGCTCAGAAACAGCAGTTGATACCAAGACTTACAACCAAGGCTACCTCGAGATCACAGTACATCGTGTTTCTGTTCTCTCATTCTCCACGTTCTTCAATTGCCAATTAACCGAAGTTACCACACTTCGACGCGCGTGACGCTGAGAGACCACAGGCGTGGTCTCTTTTGGTTGTCCTGTGTGTAATATGAAATATCTCTCTCTCTCTCCTATTGTCGCGTAGCCGGGGGAGATACGATGTTCTAAACAAATTGATACGATCGAGTACGACTCCTGTGACAGACCGAGAAATGAGGCTTACAACACAGGCAACGTTATATTTGATGGAATCCGACACAGACGGACTGATCTATCTCCTCCTTCTCCTTTTCCCCTAGTCGTCTTCAGTAAAACAAGTAATAATTCATCACAATTGACAGAGACTTTGGATAATCGGGTGTCGAATAGAATATAGAATTTTAAATTGCTTCACCTTTTCCTAACGAAAGACGAGCCCCTTAATCTGACTTTTATATTCAAATAGCTCCCGCGAAATTTGTTATGATTCGAGTTTTGTGTCTTAACTTCGTACGATTCAAGTTTTGTGAGATTAATTGGGTAGTACGTCATGGTGCTTAAAATTCGCTCACGCTCATTATAAAGAAATAAAAATCTTACGGAGAAGGTAAACATTTATAAGCCAATAACCTGGCATTTCTACAATTACCAGTTTGAAGCCGTTTTGGTCAAATGTGGTCTTAAAAAAATACTTTCCACTACCAATTCACAGAATGTATAAAATCAACGATCGTTTTTAGAGCTCAAACCCCCTCGTGAAACAAAATTATTTATAGGTTATAAGGAATATTGATGACACGATCTTCACCGCTGGATTATCTCCATTGTAAGAACGGTCTCCTTCGACGATGTTAGCAAAGTTATGTAACACTATACAAGTTGTGTGGGAAATGTTAATAAAATAAAAACTAATTCAGACAGAACTATAGCAATGCAAAAAACAAAAAAAGCACTAGACTAGATTAAAAATGTTATATCGATTAATGTTCTTTAAAATGAAATGGCGTAGTATTTCTACTCCTGCATATAAACTAGTGTTATGTGTTTATTAACGTGCTATCAGTCAAATTGATCAGTTTTGGAGGAGGCCAATCATATTTCATACACATGTATTAGCTAATCAAAAAAAATCCGTTGTGTTCAAGATATCCGATTTGTGTTGAAAATGAATGACGAATATATATATGAATATAACAATACAGTTTTTTACAATTTTTACTTTTAAACGTTTTCCAAAAAACTCTTAATTTTAACGGAGATACGAATGAATATCCTCTTATCTATCAAACCATACTTACCCCACCAGTAGAGAAAGGATCAACCCCACGTTTAGTCAAAAGCAGCTTGACGACGTCCTCTCGCGAGTACATTGATGCGATGTGCAGCACATTGTAGTTGTCCTGCAAAGAAAAAAGAAATTAAATTAAGTAGTACAAACAGTTGGTTGTGTGCTGACAAAAGTTCAGTATAAACGCCACAGTTATACCCCACCTACGACAAAAAATAAATGCCTGTAAAATATTTTACATCATATTGCTGACCAATTGTGTGAAAGGTAGAACAGCATATTCCCCTTTCTCATATATTGCTTGTTAATAGATTCGAGTACCGCGTTTTTGAAAGACTGAAAGTCAATATATATTTTAGAATACCACAGAAGACCTATATTTTATTATATGCAGATGTAAAGCACAATTCACCTAAAATAACGCGCACGAAATACCGATTCACCGATAACCTGAATAAATCAGCTGCTTTATTTCGATATATGAGTCATTGCAACATAGTTATTGATTGCTTGCTTATATGTCAACTCACCTAGAAACTATAGGCACAATTCATTTTGCAATTTGTTTTGAAAAAACTTTTATTATACACCCTTCTCAGGTTTGGAAAATCAGGGCCTTTTTTTGATGGCTTATGTGAAAGAGCTCTTAGGCAATAGTACTTGAGCCTCTCGGAAGGGAATAGAATAAGTTCGCTAGCCTCAGAAACACGTGTAATCAAATGATCACGCCGATGAAGAAAACCCCAGGTCACATAGCCACGAATAAGGTACTCGAATGTTTTTAAACTTCGAGTCGGTGTATAAGAATTGCCTTAGTTGGAAAAATTGTAGTTTCTCTTCTTTTGTTCCATTGCGGATATATAACAAAACGTGAACCTTTTTATCGACTCTTTCGAACCTTTTTGCCTTTTTTTGTAGAAAAGTATTCTATAAAATTATTCATTACATTATTATATTATTGTTAAATCTACTTCAGCATCAAACACATTTTCCATTCTTTAGTTTTTTTACTATTTAGTTACCCAGCTCTTGATCATGGTGCCGCACTCATATCGACTCTTTCGAATGCTTATCGTACACAGTCGAACAAGTAAGGAAGGAATGTTAAACTTAAACATGAAATACTCTTTCGAGGTTGTGAACCAATCCGCTTGATTTGACGATCCGTAATGAAATTGATAATTGGCGTTCTGAAAAACTAAGTCACTTCACATTTATTGAAACTTATGTTACCGAAACTTCTTCCATGTTCTCAGCACCAGCTGTCAACGTGCCACAAGGTTTCCCTGTTCATACTTAAAATCTTGTACTTGGATGGCGCTTTTTGTTTTTATTTCTTCGGTTAAACTTTAAAGAGTTATTGCTAGAGTAGCACTTCTACAGTTGTGATATTTACGGTGGCTCCGTGACATCAATCGCACATCACTTACTATTGATAACCAGAGACTTTTAAGATCCTGTCAGTCCTCATACAGTCATTGTGTCATCTAATTTGTCCAGAAACGTATCATGTCTACAGCCAGATACTGATCCGAGTAAAATCACTATCCGGAACTGTGGGGGTTTCTCTATTCTACATGAGAAACAACCCACAATCTCAACCACAATTTCCACCTAATTTCGACCGCTTTCAGCGCGTCATACATATCCATTTCCCTCATATGTTATTCCCCTGTAAAACATGTTAAACGGACGTATAGCTAAACTCATTATCCTATGCAGATAATGCATAATTGAGTTTAGCTACATTCTTGCCATACGGCAACTCCATTCTTGCTAACCATGAGATTTGTAGGGGTTTCTCTATCCTATAGGAGAAACAGTCCACAATTCCAACCACAATACCTACCCATTTCCTTGATAACTTATTTACCTGTAAAATATGTCAAAGGGACGCATAGCTAAACTCATTATTCTATGCAGATAATGCATAATTGAGTTTAGCTACAATCAACGACATACGGCAACACTATTGCGCTAACCATGGGATTTCCACCGGAAATTCCATTGGTATTGGTTAGCAACAACCAAGTCAAACCAAGCGACGCGGTTGCGTCATAGTCCACAGGCTTGGGTATTTATTGAACATTCCACAGAATGGCGTCCTATTGACTTTTCCCAGATCACCCATTCGCTTGGGATCAATGATCTCTTTTTGCTGGTGAATAACCTTAGCGAGGTTTTCCTGTCTCTCGTATTTCTGTCTTGCTATAGTGCGTTGACCTAAGATATTATCACTAGGTCAGTAGACCAGCCGTATACACGGCACTGACGCACACACACCTAGCCAGATCAACCCTGGGTTATTGTGCTTTCCCTTTTGATTTCTCCATTCTGGCTATGCCCACCGACGTCGAACGAATACGCAAGTACGTTTCGACCTGGATGAGTGTGGTGAGTTGGGGAACACACAAGAGAGCATGATTACCATTGGCAGATCAATGTGTAAGAAGCAGAAATTACGATTTCCACCCTAATTTAGTCAGTCGCTATTCTACCAGAGTCGAGAGAGGTCGATCGTCAACCACGTCACGTGTGCAATCAACTTTTAACTGTTTCGGGAGTTAACCGAAGAGTAGTTTAGAATTCAGTTCGAAAAAACAAAGCGTTATTTTGTGTCGTTGTTCGGGACTTTGTATATACTTAGTTTAACATCGTTTTATTAACCAATTGTAAACGATCAAAAAATAATTATTGTGAACTATTAACATTTAAATACAAATACAATTAATCAAATCAACGCAGTGCAGCATTAATTATTTCTTCTCGTGGACTTCCTGAGGATCATTTTCGCACAGCACCATCGTTGGGGATTTTAAGTGAATACGTGCCATACGTTGGCATCATACTTTTACCCCCACAGATTCCCATCGGAAATCTCATAATGTCGGTTAGCAACAACACGTCGAACCAAGCGACGCTGTTGCATCATAACAAAATCGCCGGGGTTATTTCAGCGTCTTAGAGTCTGGTTCTCACGCTGATTATATCCCAAGCATCAGCGGCGTCCTATTGAATTTCCCTCAGATCATCCATTCGCTTGGGATCAATGATCTCTTTTTGCAGGTGAATAACATCAGCTAGGTTTTCCTCTCCTCTGAAATTCTGTCTTTACATGGTTCAATGCGCTCTGACTACACCATAGCTGTACCACTGGGTCAGTAGGTCATGTCAGTAGCTGCATTTGATACCAACACACACAACCAAAGCTACCCCGAGATCACAGCACATCATGTTTCTGTTCTCTCATTCTCCATGTCCGTTAATTACCCAATCGACAAAAGTTACCCACACTTCGACGGGTGTGAGGTTGAGAGAGCATAGGCGTGGTCTCTTTTGGTTGTCCTGTGTGTGGAGTGAAATACAGAATTTCACCCTTAATTCACCAGTCGCATCTGAAGCACGGCCACAGGGAGTAACGCCGCTCGACGCTCATCACGAGTTCTCGTTTATTATACCCAGTTATGATTCAATCGCCATTGCGTGCAGACAATCTATTCAATGTATAACTAGTGATCGTAAACCTTAACGTTAATTAAAAGGAACACTTATATTAACAAAACCTTCGTGTGTAAATACAAATTTTATCTTAATAGAATTAAAAGGAATCCTTATATTCACAAACCCTTCGTGTGTAAATACAAATGTAAATCTAGTGATAGTTTATCTTAACAAAATATAAAGGAACTCTTATATCAACAAATAAAAAAAGGAACATATAAACAACTATACCAGTGTGTTTTCATTATTCCTGTTCTTCCTGGATTTTTGTGGACATTCGACCGAGCAACATCGTTGGGGAAAAAGTGAATACGTGCCATACGTTGGCAATTATACCTCAACCACCACAGAACCATTAAATTGTCACATGGGACAAATGGAAAAAGGTTCGGGCACTCAGCAGCAAACTCCGAAATGCAGTATCGATGCGTAAGATGCAGACAGGACCACAGCGTAGAACAATGCACGTTAGGTAGAGAAAGGGTAGACGACAGATCTCTTCTAAAGTCTGCAGTTTGTAAGAGCGAGGTACACCCCGCTAATTATTGAGGCTGTCCTAAATTCCGCCAAATATAGGGAAACAAATTTTTCGCAGCAACGAAAAATAGAACGCCCGATAGTTCAAACTCGACCAGCACTAAACGTACGCTACAAGCAGAATATTGATGTCCCAACGACCTACTATCTTTTTTTTACTATTTATTGGCCTATAGGAACCCGGAAGCTCATGACCTCACCGACTCGACTCCGTTATCGTTCCCTGTCCTGTGCATTCTCCTTCCACGCTTGGCCAGCCGATCCGATCTCCTCAAGGTCAAACCGTAGCGGCGGTCCTGGCGATCTCTTTCCCGTTGGTCTACCGTCAAGAATTCTACGCATGGTCCTATCGTTGCCCATTGGCGCCACATGTCCGGCATATATTAAAACTTAAAACCTTAAAACTTTATTCTCGAACACTCGGAATTTGTTTTCTTCCCGTTTTGTGAGAGCCTATGTTTCGCAACTGTATAGACCATCGCCATGATTATGGTTCTATAGACACGAAGCCTCCACCTGCTCTCCCCGTAATCATGTATTTTGTTTTGTCTTCATTTATTTCTAGGCCCATCTCTTCTGCCGCTCGCGTGATGATTTCACTGTTTTTACTTAGAGTTTCTAGATTATTGCCCAAAACGGCGATGTCATCCGCATATGTGACCATTTGTGTGACTCCGTTTCGGCCTTAATCCGGCCATGATGTTATAGCGTATAGCAAGGATAATGTAGACGATGAATTGAACACACGATGAGATGAATGAGAAGCGACGCATTGAAGCATCAGACCAACGGCAGCGTGTATGAATTCAATTTCTAAACTTAAGTACACTCAACTGATGTGGAATTGCTATGTTATTGCTATGCTTTTTGCTTATTTCATTTTCTTTCTGTCACTATTTGCTGGTGTACTATGTGTGTATCTGTTAGAAACCCCACACAACGCCCTCCTCAGTAACCTTGTTACGATCAACTTCGTGCACGAACGTCGGAGCAAGCGAGTGAGCCCGTGCCCTCTGGAGAAGTCGGGACTTGTACTAGATGATCGCCCAGAACGGCGATGTCATCCGCATATGCGAGCACTTGTGTCACCCCGTTCAGGGATGATCCGGCCATGTTGTCGTCTTGTACCTTTCTGATGACATACTCGAGCACAAGGTTAAAAAGACATGGTGAGAGGCCATCGCCCTGTTTTAGTCTGTCCCGGATTTCAAATGGTTCTCAGAGGTGGTTTTCTATTCTAACTCGCCCTTTGTTTCCGCTCATGCAAATTTGAATGAGGGCGGCATATTTTTTCGGGATTCCCAGGTCAAGAACAATATGGTAGAGTCTTTGCCTTGCGACTGAGTCGTAGGCTGTTTTGAAGGTACCAATGACCTAAGTAAAGTTAATATCCACACTCTAAATGTTCATTAAAGTACAAGACGAAAAATAATGTTAAAATCCGAATAACGTGGATCATAACATGTTTCTTTTCCTGTATATATAACACAAAACAAATCTATTCCAACCTAATTCACTCTCTGGTAAGACAATAAATTTTATTCGGACCTGATTTTTTTTACCGTATAAATTGTTTCCATGATAATCGCCCTTTCCACATTAGCGACGATTCTGGTCCAAGTCTGGAGCATACAGTGGGTGAACAACAAATTCAAATCGTAATTGGTCCAATTTACCCATCACTTTCAAGGACGTGTGTGACGGTGCGTTATCGTGATGGTACAGAACTTTTTTCTTCGCCATATGAGCCTATTTTTTCTTTATCTCGTCATTCAGCTTGCCAATCTATCCCTTCATTCAATTTGCATAATACTCTCTTGTGATTGTTCTTCCCCTCTGCATGTGATCGATGAACATTACTCCATGCGCATCCCAAAAAAACGGAGGCCATAAACTTCCCGAGCGAGCGTTAGCCTTTTAGCCGCTTTAATCGATTGTCGTGGCTTTCCAGGCACTCTGCAGACTGCCTATTGGATTCAGGCGTAAGATAATGGGCCCACGTTTCATCCATTGTCACAAAACGTCAAAAAAAGGCCGCCCGATTACACTGCAACAATGCCAAACCGCCCGTTGAGTCATCAAAGCGCTGCTTTTTCTGGGCGACGATCAGAAAATGGGCCACCAATCGCCAAAAGCTTTTTCATCTCGAAAAGAACATGCAAAATGGTAACTCCCGCACCCTCACTTTACGATCAGTCAAAACGATTCGAAGCACTTGCTTCACGGTTTCCACTTTCATAGCCTCTGATGGCCTTCCATAGCGAGATGCGTCTTTGGTACTTGTACTACCAATTTCAAATTCACGAAACCACCCATAAACTGTTGTTCTCAAAGGAGCAGATGCGGGATGACATTTTTTGCAACCATTGCAATGATTGCTCAGAAGTTTCTCCCATTAAAAAACAATGTTTGATCAAGATGCCGTATGCCTGTTTTTCCATATTTTTTTTTTTACGAAGGCGAAAGAAGCGTCACTCAAATGACGTTAGGTTGTAAAGGAATGGACGAAATGTCACGAAACTCCTTACATAAAATAATGACAGATCAGTCTTTCATTTTCTAGAATCGCCACCTATTGAAAAATCCCAGGACTTTTCAGCCCGTGTAGTATTCCAAAGGAGTTTTGATTTAGGGTTTTTTTATGGCATCGTATACCGTTATGTTCGTTGTTTTCAAAATGAAGAAATTTACATGATATTGAATATATAGCTTAAAAGTTTATATTTTTCGCTGAAAACATGTATCTATTTTTATAATCAAATGAAAGAACACATTGTTTACTGTACATTGGAAACGGTAGCATTTCCCTATCGTTCAGACGATGCATGGGTTTGCTCCCAAAAAAGTGCTCGTCCTTATAGGCCAAGAACAATCACGCCAATTCTTGATACCACCAACTGAAGTGAAGCATATTCCTATAAGGGCATTCGGCATTGATGGAAACAAGTGGTAGCGAGAAGGACCAATGTCTGATGAATACGGCAGATGAGGCAAAACTTTGTGGTGACTTATCACTAATGCGTCAGCACGGACGCGGGTTAAGCGTAATACCACCGATGAATCCTTCACAACAATTTTAAAAACGATAAATACACTTTGCGGTTTTTTTTGTTTAGTAGTTTTTTATTTCGACTGATGTCAATTGCTCACAACACTTAAATTGACATTACTGAAGGTAATGTTGCTAATGTACTTAATTTAGCTGATTACTTGTTACAGTTTCAGATCACTAATTTGTAATTACCGAAAGTTATAATAATACTTTAACTAATTGTTCGTTCCTTGGTTCGAATTCGGATCACGACTTATTCTCCAACTCGAAATCACAAAGATAATAGCGACAAGACTCTATTGACCAGCAACCGCACTCCAACGTGTACCAGCCGGGGGATGAAATCTGACTCCCTGATGCAATTCACATCCATCAGATTCGATGGCCGCGAATTGCATCGATAGGGGAGGATTGTATATGTGTCCGTATAGGACAAGCACAATGCCCTGCGATGAAAACGATGATCGGTGGACACCTGATTAAACAGACGTTCGATCATCAGGGGGCGATGTACCCATACATCGTTGATGATGTATGCCAGAGATCGAAATAGATTTTTGTTTCAAAGCAAACAAAAACTCTATTTCACATATCAAATGGTGGCACACATGATGTAAATGATGTGCCTATGATACAAGGGGTCGTCATGGTATTTGCCTAAGATTCCTTGGAAACACCGATGTAGGCAATATCCAATCTAGCCGTATGGCTCCGGTGCACAAGGAGGCAAATTATTTTGTTGACATAAGTCAGCAGAAACTTCGTCGACGGCGGCAAAGGGTCAGGCTGGATGGCTGTATGTTTGATTAATATCTCGGTAAGTAAAGCGCACACGTGAGATACTGTATGTTTACTTTAGGTTTTCAGGCAGGTCTTCATAGGCATGGCATGGGTACGGTTACCTAAACAATATTCATATCCATGCCCAAATTCATGATCGGTTGTTAGCCGATAAAGGAAAATGGTCGCAGGTGTTGCGAACTTCGGGACTGGGGCAATAAATGGTTATGAACCGTAGCAAAACCCATCGGCTACGACTCGCCAGTACAATTCGAAGTAAACGTTCCATATATGCTATTTTATAGTCACGTAACTCAATATTTTCAACACAACAGGAAACGTGTGTGTTAACTTGTGTTCACTTTGATCAATGAAATTCAGTCGATTGTTTGACTCTCTTTAAAATAAGACCGCTGTGAAAAAAAATGACACATATAATAGATATTAAATTAGTAAGAGAAACGAGCGTTTTAATTGTGGCATACAATAGTAAAAATCGGTTCGCAGCGATCCCTTGCTTACTTACATATATATGTATGGCTTTTTTACAATACTTTGCAAATCAACATCTGATTTCGTTATTAGTTATTGATACCATATTCTCATCCTTTGTCACGGTTGAATACATGAATCTATCTCGAATTCTTTATACTTTTTATTTGTCTGTTTCATTTCGTTTTGACCACTAAACATGTGAATATCTATTGTTACGGACCGACCTTGAGTCCAGCTCCCCCCAACATCCACGAACCCCCTTTCGTTAGTCGCCCCTCTTTACCTCTAAACGGAGAACAACTCGCCAAGTAGTTAATTTGCATAAACTACTTTGTGCAAATTCTACTTGGTAGAGAAAATAATAAAAATCGGCGTTGGCGCCGGATACTATCATCATCATCATCAGCGCTACAACCGGGATCCGTTCTTAACAAGTAAAATTTTGTTAAATTTCCCATAATAGTTTGTTTTTCCGGGCAAGGTTATTAGCCTTGCGCCTGTGAATATTTATAAATGTATTTTAATTTTCGCCAAAATTACAAATGAAATATCAAATGGTAATAACATTTTACATGGAACGGATATAGTCCTCAAACACACTTAACTGGTTAATATGAAACAGAAACAGGATTGGAGTCAAGATAGACCCCTGAGACACCCCAGCATGTGTAAAAAACCCCAAGACACGCGCCTATAATAACTATAATAACAGCCCGAATCGATGGATTTTCGAGAAAACTGTTCATCCTGACGCATAGTTGTTGGATAACTCGGTTTGAACGAAGTTTAAGCTCTATACACCATTATTTAAAAGCCCTAGGGATTGTTATTGTCATCTATTGACATTTTCTATCAATTCAAGGTTAATCGGGTGTATTTTGTTTAATAAAATGTGGAATGTGAAGTATGGAACTAAGAAGAATAACTTCTGTGGCTGATTATTGCGCGGTCTCCAAAACATACCACGGAAAAGATGGGAAGAAATCCTGTAAATCGTCCTAGTTAGCAACCCCGTACCTCCTACATGGCGATGCTGCTTAGGGTGGTTAGATGTTTATATAAATATTTGCACTACCGACATCAAACAATGGTCTTTCATCCAGAGTTTAGTTTAGCACTAGAATATCGGGTTTCGTTGTTTGCAAATATATGGGAACTGCATCTACAAAATGCCGTTGACACTGACAGTGCTTCGCGAGCGAGCCCGATTACACGGAGACAAATTGTTTACACATTGGTTTCTTATCAGAATATTTCTGAAGATCTGAACGGCTAATTTACCTCCGTAATTTTTCAACCCAGCATTCGGAACATAATAAAAGGTTTATTTCGAACACATCGCAGAAAGTATAGCATGAAGGGTTAGTATCTCAACTTGAGACCGACCTACAAGCTGCTCCCACTTTTTTTCGATCGGATCCATCAGACAAGGTCCGAAAGCTGTCCGAGGTTTTCTTTCTACTATTTTTCAGAGCATATAGCTCGAGAGAGTTGTGTTTCAGGACGTTGGGACCCCATCTACTACTCGGCCTTTAGTCGGCTTTTACGATAATTCTAAGTGATTGACATAGCTTCGAATCTCGTTTCTCTCGCTCCCTCAATTTCCTCATAAACTATCGAGTAGTACGAGTGGTGCCGTTCAGGAAGTGAATTTTGTAATTTTACACTTTGAATTTTAAAGACGGTGTAATTTGGAGCCGCTACAAAGTTCACGTGACATGTGAAAAATAAAATCAGCGAAATATGTACTTGTCCCAAGTCTCTTGATAAGGGCACCTCAGTCTCGCCAATATGCACTGTTATCTCATCATTCAGTTGTTGGTTTGTTGTTGATTTATTGACGTAGACTTTACTCCAAAAGAAACCTTAATCCCCCACCCCAACAAGTCCAAAGGCGTCAACACGCGTCAGCTTGGCGGCTATTTGACTTTGCGTATTTCGAAAAATTATGCACTAGTCCGTCCAAAAAGCTTGCACAGTTAGGCATGTAGCGATCCTAAATCGCTACTCCTATCCAAATCCACAATATTATCAAATAATCTAATCCAAATCCTAAATTCCCTATAACCTTACATTTAAATTCCATATTGAGTCCCATGAACAACGAATTTAACCAAAAGTTAATTCGTCGTACATTGACTCAATTCCCAAAACCTTGACATCATGAAATGCTTAATTCAAAACGCATTTCATGATTCCCTCTCCCAGAACCCATCCAACCAAACTTCTAACAAATTCCCAGAACACAACCCAAATTGAAACACGCAAAGTCTTATGTGTGCTTCTGGGAATTTTGACAAAAAATAGTTGACAATTCTCAACTAAGAAAATTATAAAAGGGCAGTGAATTTAAATTTCGGGATCAGTAGATCACCAGAGGCCGAACCCCTGGCCGCGCGCAATACAACCGAAACCAAGTTACAACAAATAAAGAATAAACACTTGCTAGCAAAAAGATTGCCTTTTCCTCTTTGGGGATGCTTGACCCTTGATCAGGTTTTTCCAATTGTTTGAAATTGCGTTGTCCTCAATGTCTGGTTACAGTTCCTCAGGTTAGCTTGGCTTCGGGATTTAAATAGTTTTTCCAGTGACATCGAACGATACGAATTCATCCGACGCACCAAGTACATCGGAACATCCCGCAGCTGAAGATTGGGAAATTTCCAATAAAGAGGCAAGGCACATTTACTACGCCGCCTCCTCACCCTTTTGCACACAACAGGCACATCATTCACTGAAACAAAATATTCCGATAACACTATTTCCTTCTAATTGGAATTGTAACTTCATTAAGGAATTATTAAATCAATTAATTAATTAATGATGATACAACGCGTTCATTTAAAAAACAATTGCAGTCGCATAATAAAATCCTCCTAGGATGCGGTTCGAATAATTGTTCAAGCAGTAATTTGAGCTTTTTGTTAGCTACTTTGGTATTATGCGGCAAAAAGGCGGTCAAAGTACATTTATGAAACGCAATGAAAACCCTACATCCGCCGAATTCTCAAGGCCACATTAAATGACTGCTTGTAAATATTCAAGGACATTTGTTCTTCTTCCAATTCCTTTGAGTTACCCCAACTAATTATTCTCTTACCAAACCGAAACCTTCAAAGTCCATTCACCTCCATAAGTCTTATATGTCATGCTCTGAGTACTTTCGTGGTGCTATTATATGCATTTGTATCGAACCAGTACATTACGTAAGGATAATTAATTTTCCGTATAACACGGAGGAAAATAATGGGCTAAAAGTGCCAAATGAGGCCACCAAGCCATAAGGCTATTTGGCGAGTCTCTGCATTGCCCAGTATGCAAATTAATATTGATTCCGTTTTCTATTTCGCCTCCAAATGTAAGTAAAAAGGAATGCTATAATGCATAGCACTTCCGTTGGAAAGAAGTGTTTGAATAAATAATTTACAGTGAACAGAAAGACTTTGCTCTTCCATAAATTTGATTGAAATCCGTTTTTCAGAAAGGTGTTGCATTAAAAACTCAACACTTGGTTCAGTCCGAATTCCAATGAAGTCATGGTCATCCTTCTAGCCGCATGCCAACGCGTAATACAACAATTTATGTCAATGTTACCCGACTTATGCGACGTGTTTCCACGTCCAAAGAAAAGGGACCAAATGAAATGCTGCGTCATGCCCGATGCACTTAGCACATCTGCACTAAATTAATACTGTAGCCTCTCCCATAATATCGTGACTTACCCAACTGACCCTAATCTTCCCTGAAAGGTCATCTAGCTGTACTTAACAAGTCAACTTGATTGATGACCCAAAATCCACCATTGCTTTGTTGCACTCTTGCATGCTGCCCAACTCTGAAAGGCAATTGTGACATGTAGCCCTTCCTTCGGTCGCGTGTAAGGTGCGCCGTAACGAGTACTTCTAATAGAATTTGAACATCGACAAATGCAGATTAAAAAGAAAGGTATGTACTTGCCCCTCCCAAACTTAGATCTTGTGTATAAAATTAAGACTTACACTCACCTACGACAACATTGTATCCATCCATCTAGCTTTTGTGCTAAAACTATAAGGTCAATTGACTAAATTATTTCCTTCCCTACCTCTAGAATTCAAGTGCAGTACCAAGGTCTTTGATCCTCATATTGCACTTTCCAATGGTTTCATGTCCAACCCTAATTTGTTTAAGGGGCAAACGTACTCATTGTGTTTCCCCAAAATTAATGAACGAGCTGAAACCCACCTATCACACTGGATCCATGTCCTTGAATGGCTTACCAAGTAAATAGGGTCAACCGAGAAATTGGAATTCCAAAATTTTCTGCCATTTACTTCGGTTCTCTTCACTTCCGTCGACCTAATGCCAGCTTTTCATCCATCAGACGATTACAACTGTTGAAGGATCTAACCCCCTGCTTCGGAGCGCTGACCGAAAAGCACAATTGCCAAACCGGCCTTCCATTAATATGTTATGTCTTAGTCCTCCAGGGGCTTAGCATCGATTCACATGTGCTGACCCCCGACTGAGCATTACCAACATTAATTTTTCGCAAGTACCTTGGCGCGGATATTTTTTACTAGTACTGGTGTTGAATTTCATTACATTTTCCCCAGGTGGATGCGGTGAGAAGGCAGCACTGTTAGCTTTGATTTTTCACTTTAACGCAAGTGTGTATGTATTGGTAATGAATTCAGGTCAAGGATACATTTATTAAATATGTTTCGTAACGCGATAGTGAAAATATATGTGATGAAAAGATTCTGCATGATTGCAGGACTCTTTAACCAGAATATCTGTCGTATTGATAATTTCGGTATAACATTTAAGGTAACGTCTAGGTAACGCTCTTTCTCCATGCTAAGGCACTTTACTGTAATAGATATGTTGAAGAAGACTCAGCTGCTCAAGGCTGCAGTTAAGAGCCCGTCTTCTACAATAAACTTCTACAATAAACCCACGAATCTAATTTCAGCACCCTTACAGTATAGCATGCGCTAAGATAATATTTGCCAACCTTCCACCTAGTAAGCTTGATTATTATTATTTCACAAGTTTCCGAATTGCTGTCGTATATAGATCGCATGAAAAGTGAGGTAAAGTGTAGTCTCAACCTATAAAAAAGGAGAATGGACTAAAACTTCGTCCGCAAGCCGTTGGTGTTCATGGATTAACACTACAAAAATGTCGCGACATGGTGCTGACGAAATCTCAAATCTCTACACAGCCATGCCTTTGTAAAAATCTGAAACATCCTCTTGCGAAGAATATAAATAGATTAAGAAATAGCCTTGCACTATATTAAACATTTTTTAAATTCCAAATTTTAAAAGTTTGCGATACTATAGCTGCATTGATGGAAATGAGTGGAGCAGCTTTATTAGAAGGCAAAAGGATGCATTGGCACTTTATGTGAAACAGGACGGGGTGTAGTGCCACACCACTAAAGTCTATACGAGTTACCATCATTAAAGTTTAATATTATTACCGCACAAAGTTAAGATTGGTCGAGAAGAGTGGCCAACTATTGTAGATCAAAACTGGATCACACTTGTAGAAAATTAATCTAGTTAACAACCATTTTTAGCCTAAGATACGAAGGCACGCAATAGTTACACAGTTTGAATAATTGTGGTATATGTATTTTTGGGGATCGTTTCTCCCAAATATCTGCTAGGCTCCTTGCATAGTACTCGAGGTGCCTGGCTTGGCACGGTAATGCCTTGTTTGATCGCTGAGTCGGAGCGTAGACCAAAGGCTTGTGGTCAGTGAAGATCGTAAATTCTCGGCCTTCTAGGATCCTCTCGAAGTGTTTACCACTGCATATATTTCCGAAAGGTCTCTGGCATAAGTGCTGTAGCGTATCTGGGTGTCCAAGAGCTTTTGGGAGAAGAAACCCAGAGGTCGCCAGGTGTTGTCAGGTTGTTATTGCTCCATCACGGCCAGTATTGCGATGTCGCAAGCATCCATCCTCAACGCAACAACAACACTCCCATCCGGGCGGAAGAAGGTGGTACAAGCTGCACCACCGGTAGTAATTTATGGCCCAGAGGAAACGGCGAAGCTCCGTTGAAGTGGTTGGTTTTGGGAACTTTCCAATGGCGTCCACTTTCGCCGGGTCGTCGACCATTAGCCCATATTTCTCCAGGAAGACCGCCTCCAGTATGGAGTGGGGGACCTCAGTGATGATGAAGTTGCACTCGAAGTGCCGCCGCAAGTCCAGACCCAGTGTACGTCGTTTGTGCGCGTACGTGGACAGGGCGTCGAGTTGGCTGCGTACAGAATCTGGTCTTATCTTTGGAAGTTTTTAGCACGTCGGGGTATGAGGAAACGACCGACCCCGTCTCGACCAGCTATTTGGTCTAGGGGAGCCGGCGATGTATATGCAGGCGGAGATCGCCTTGAGGTCCCACCTCCGTCAGTTGCGTCGAGTAGGCGAGTCAATTTCCCGCCCTCGCGAAAGTGCAGCGTGGCAAATCAAATGACGTCAGCGCCAAATTCTCAATGGTACCAACACTACTGCGGCTGGCTTCTGGTTTGATATCTCTTGCGTGCTCTCGGTGTCGGCCTTGAGCTCGTTGTTGTTGCCTGCTGGAGTTGTCTCTGGTGGCTGGTTGACGCTGGGGGCTAGTTGGGTGACAGTGCGACCGCTCGGCGGGGGTGTCCTGGATCCTAATCCTGTCGTCGATCGCCATGATGCCCCCAAAGAAGTTGTCGAGGAGCACCCCCGCCGCTTTCCTTATGCGTCATGTAATTGTCCGCTACTGATGGGGTGGCTAGGACATCGGCAAGCTCGTCGATCGCGTTGGTGTCGAGGCGCCAAGGACAAGGAAGAACTCTTGGCTGTCGTCGACGATGTCGTTCATTGCAAGCATCTTCTCGGATTAAGTGAACTACGATCGGGGGAGGTTGCGCCAGAAAGGTATTATGTGTATCTTTGGCATCGTGTCGGCCGGCTCTTGGGCGATAGCGTCTCGGGGGGGGGGGGGGGGGGGGGGGGGGGGGGGGGGGGCGAGTTCCGATGCCGCCGTTTGATGAGGACGGAGAGCTCTTCGTTGTTTCGTCGCTCCCAGCGCCATTGAACTTTCCTCCTCAAAGCTCCGTGTTGGTATGTTCGTTTGGTTTTTTTTCTGGGTCACCACTTTGGTGGTCGTTTCTTCTGTTACATACGAGGGTTGCATTTAATATTTCGGGATTAGAGAACAAAAACAAATATTGATCATCGAAAATCACTTTATTGTTTTTCAAAATATTCCCCATGAAGATCTATACACTTTTGCATGCGTTTAAACCAATTGTCGAAGCAATTTTGCCACTCTGATTTAGGTATCTCCAACACATGCATTCTGAATGCAGCAACCGCTTCTTCAAGTGTCGAAAAACGTTAACCTCTCAATTTGTTTTTTACGTACGGGAATAAAAAGAAGTCATTCGGTGCCAAGTCAGGACTATACGGCGGATGACCCATCAAATCGATGTTTTGGGTGCTCAAAAATGCAGTTGTCGCAGCCGATGTGTGATAGCTCGCATTGTCGTGGTGAAGAGTGATCCGTCTTCGGCGGTTGGTTTTCCTGATTTCTTGGAAGACAATTGGCAAACAAATGGTTGTGTACCACTCAGAATTGACTATTCTGCGTTGTTCTAGTGGTACGGTTGCGACATGCCCAGTTTTTCCTAAAAAACAGGCGACGATTTGCTTGGAAGTGCTTCGTGCGCGAACAACTTTTGTTGGATTTGGCTCATCTTGAAACACCCAGACAGTCGACTGCTGTTTACTTTCGGGCTCATACGCGTAAATCCACGATTCATCACCTGTCACGATGTCATAGACGTGTTTCGAAGCACCGCGACCGTATTTTTTGAGTATTTCTTTCGACCAATTGACACGAGCCTTTTTTTTGGCGATTGACAAATTGTGTGGGATCCAACGCGAACAAATTTTTTTGACAGTCAAATGTTTATGCAATATTGAATGAATGCTGGTCCCACTAACGCCTAAGGTTGTCTCAATCTCACGGTAGATCACATGACGATCTTCCAATATCAGTTCGCGCACAGCATCAATGGTTTTCGGAACAACAACTGATTTTGGACGACCTTCACGAAATTCATTTTGGAGTGAACTACGACCACGATTGAATTCACCATACCATCGATAAACACTGGTCCTTGATGGAGCTTCATCGCCAAAAATTGAATTAAGTTCATCCATGCACTGTTGCTGAGTTAATCCACGCCGAAAGTTGTAAAAAATAATCGCACGAAAATGTTGACGATTTAATTCCATTTTCGGGCCGAGATGATTTTAAGTTACTGTAAACAACACAAATAGCGCTCGTATGTCAAAACGTTCTGAGTGCGTATAACCTCAAAAATGTCCAACTTTACGACAGAGCTGTCAATTGCCGGATTGCAACACTAGGGTTGCCAAATCCCGAAACATAAGAGGTAATCCTCGTATCATACGCTTCGAAAGCAAAGCAGGGGAGTTGACATTTATAAGGATACTTTAGTTTTGGAATCCATTTTGGAGGGTACGTCTTGCATATGCTGTGAAAAGGTGTGCATCCATCTCACCCTCGGTTGTTAGCTTTTTCATAACGGTGTCGAATGGCTTCAATCAAGCGGGAGATGTTAATTATTTTCTGGAGCATTGAGGATTTCCCTCTCGGAGGCTTTTGTACCGCCGCTTGAATTTGTGGCGTTGTGTTGGCCTTAACGTCGGGTCGCTTCTAGGCTTGAATATGTTTTTGAGGGGGAGGAGTTGGGAGAGTTTTTATGTTCCTTGTTTGTCGTCCTTTAAGCATATCGGGGAATGTAAATCCATTGTGGATGAAATTTTATGGGGCCAGTTTTCTGAAGTCTGACTTGGCTATTTGCGTAGCTCGAGTCTCCTTGGATGTTTGAATTATCTCTTTGTATTTAGAACCGTTCCTGTAACTGGCCGGATGTCCTTTCTTTCCGCAGTTGCAGCAAGTTGGCACCGTTGCTACACCGAAAACTCTCAAACCTCAACTTCGAAATAGTCGTACATGCGGTTGCTACCCGAGGTAATTCTGGACATATTTTTTGTGTCCAAAGACTTACTTCCACAAATCACCCTTCCTTAAGTATCGGCGGGTGTATCTGACCACAACGCTGTGACCACGTTCATCCGCGGCTATCGAGCATCATACCCGATTATGGGCGTACAAATTGGGGCAACTTCAATATTACAGTGAACGAAAAACTCCACCAACTCTCTCTTCCCACTGATAGGAATCTTTATTTATTTCTAATATATAACGTTGCAAGACGACTTCACGAGATTCTATTGGAGTTGAAACTTCGGAGACTCATGTCATCAGATTCCCCATGACGACTTCACTCGTCATCTCACCCGGAAGCGTAAAAAGCTCTGCAGACTGAGATATCGTTACCGCTTTACGCAAAGGGAATCATTTTTACGTCTGCGTGCGGCTCTTTGATAAGAAATCCACCATTGCGGTGAGCTTGGACATTAAAAGGCTTTTGATACGACGTGGATCGAACGTCTCGTTTTAAAAATAATTAAAAACTGGCCTCAGTAAAAAGCTGTAGTATCATATACCACTTCGTTTTAAACAGAACCTTCCAAGTTCGAGTGAATGGAAAGCTTTGGCGAACTTTCAACGCCGCTGTAGGCGTACCACAGGGCTAGTACTAGGCCCCATCTTATTTAATATCTACACCTCAGATATTCCTCGCCCTGTGGACGGGAGAGTAAACCAGATATGCTATGCGGATGATGTCGTAATTTACACCTCATCCAAAAGCCCTAAACTCGCAACAAATCGACTCAACCGTCACCTGGACGAACTGTATCAGTATTGCAGTTGATGGAAAATTCGACTTAATCCATCCAAAGCAGTAGCTATAATTCCCAGTAGTAAACACTCCTAACCTACTTCTCGATATTTACAGCTACTACGATTAGACCACAGGACAGGATGAAATATCTTGGGGTCATTTATACCCCAAAAACTAATTTCATCAAACCTGTGACCCACATTCTTCAAAGGGCCTCGTTCGCAACATTTTGAAGTGAAGCAACAAAGTTGACACCAAAGTTAAGCTTCTCTGCTATAAGCAGCTAATGCAATCTGGAATATCGTACGCCATTCCCATATAGTCCTGCATATCTTCAGCCCAAATGGAAAGACTTCGAGTTTTCGAAAGGAAACTTCTCAGAAGATGCACCAACCATTCTAGAAGACCTGACGGTCCCCATTACCCCAACTCTCACCTATCCCTATCGACGAGTACTTGCTACAATTAGCATACAAGTATCTCGAAAGCATTCGGAACGACGAGAACCTACTTGTACGGGAGTCTTGCGTTCTAGACCCTTCTATATTTCGATCTCTTCGAATCCGACCACCACTATACAAAACTGAAGAAAGCACCCTTCCCAACAACATTCTCGTCTATAATAGAGGATTCCTGGACCCATCCCATAGGGTCTACTGGTAACACACCACACAAACGCACACAAAATACAAGACTGCACAAACATACACACACACCGACCAAAGCGTAGATTATCAGACGGCGAAAACGTGATCTGCGTTTACTACCGCACTCAAGACCCGTCGGTCTTGTATGATTTCTTTCCCACCATCCCTCCATCCAAGTAGGTACGGAACATATGAACTAACCCTGTCCACACTATCCTTAGATACCTCTCCCCATTTTTCTTTTTCAGATATCTTGAAACCGAGCCTAACATCTCCACGGATGTGGGTGATTCTGGTTATCGCAAGATAACCAGAAGCCAGAAACAAAATGAAGGACACGCTTAAGTCGGCCGCTCGCCAGTCCTTTTTTTTTTTTTTTTTTTTTTAAAGCAGTGGAGTTGTGGGGAAGAAGTATTGTGCCTGACACGGACACTTGGTTCCCTTCTTCCTCCAGCATTCGATCCACTGTTCACACGGTTCCGCCCAAACTCTTGATGATTCACCGCAGCAGGAAAGGAAACACCAGCGTCGATCAATTGTCACTGATCACGCCATCACACAAGTAAAAATATAAACTCAGGATCTCTTTGTTTTAGCCTTATTTATTTTACGTTACGTTTACAACTTCACAAAAAATGGTTTAAAACTATCGCCCGCACGACTACGGGCGGGAGTGGCATGACCGTACTGGCCCGCGGATGGTAAAGGACTCTTCGAGGATAGAACTCTGACTTCTATTCTATCCTCAATTAAGGGTGCGATATGGAGGGGAAAGAGAAAATGTTCTCTTAAGGGTGTGGCCACTAAGAAAATGCGATCTTTTTGGTACAGTGGTGTGTGTGCGCGATCGAACAGATTCAATGTTGTTCCACGTGTTCGAAAGCAGTGGAACAACGAGAAAGGCAGTCAGCGAGAACAAAGGAAAAGGCGACCAAATGGTTTGCTCCGTAATGAGGGTCATGTTTATGCAACGTCGCTATGACGGACGTTGGAAAAAGGTGTTAATGGGATACGATACTTTATACCATGGAAATTGTATATCGTATCTCGGGTTAATTGCCGATACGCATCCCTTGCTTGCATTTAGGTATTCCAAGTAATTAGTGGTGGCGACGAAAGAAATGCATCATAGTTTGTCGCTAGTGTTGCAGCTGTAAAAACAAGCTGACGACATAGTATTTTAACTCAGACAAAGGGTATCGAATGTTTGGTATTTATGGTGCATATGCACATTAAGGTTCAATTTTAGGAATTTCAGATAATGCTTGAAAGCATTACATGTCCTTGGAAAAGGAAATATTTTCTGGGGCAAATGCAAATGCATTGGCGGGAAACAATGGGAGTTATGGAATTTCTAAAAAGGTCAATAAGAATTCTTACAGAAAATTGAATGCAAAGGGATGCATGAAAAGGTAAGTTTTCTTTATAGGGTGAAATTGCATTGGTGAAATTATATGGGAAGATGGATGTTATGGGGGTTTTAAGGAAAGCGTACCGTGGGGTTTGGCGGGACCGCCACAGAGTTACCACAGGAACTCCTGGCTACAACGTTACAAGGAGATCAATAACGGATACGTTTGTCGTAACAGGAATAAGGGAAGGTAGTTATACAGCCGTTGTTTCGTATATCAGGTGTATGCATACGTTTTTTCCGGTTTCTTTGGTAAAAAAAAATGGAATTTTCTAGGGAAATGAATTTTTTTTTATTCAAAATATTGGCCATCGGCTTCTACTCATTTCCCCCATCTTTCAGGTAATTTATGAATAGCATGCCAGAATAACTGCTTGTCTTTCGCGGCATACCATTCGTCGAGCCATTTTCAAACTTCCTCGAAATCGCTGAAGTGCTGCGCTGCTCTGCGAGCGCGTGCCCCATTTGTGCGAAGACGTGATAATCAGATGGCGCTAAATCTGGGGAATACGGCGGGTGCAGAAGGATGTCCCATCAAAGCGATTTCTAGTTGTCTTTCACTAGTTTTGCTGTGTGCTGCGTACTTTTCGCTGGCGTCATGTCTTAGTTAAACTGGAAAAAACGATGGTATACCCCTGGTATATGAATTAAGTAATAAATGAATAGATTGTTTTCATAAAATTGTTCGTTGTATAAAACCGCTTGAGATAAATGGAGGAACTTTGTAAAGTTTGCAATCAAATAAAATATTTGTAGTAGTAGTAAATATAGGAAGTACAGTCCACCTGGAAAAGGGAGCTGAGACGTCGTCGAAGAGGTGCCGTGC
Source organism: Microdon myrmicae (assembly GCA_963931805.1). Classification (NCBI taxonomy): domain Eukaryota; kingdom Metazoa; phylum Arthropoda; class Insecta; order Diptera; family Syrphidae; genus Microdon; species Microdon myrmicae. The sequence goes on along the minus strand of OZ007497.1, from coordinate 2,642,866 downwards.
GCAGATCAATAATAACGTGTATTTGCGTTCAGCAAACGTCGAACGCAACTTCCACCAACAACTGTATCTTGTTGGTGGGCTGGGGGAATCACTTCAGGAACAATGATCAGCTCCTGGCGTGCAATGATGTTGGTTCCGTTGGCCGGAATCAATTCGCTATTGAAATGCTGTTAAAAGGAAATGATTATCTCAAATTGGTTGACGGTGGAAACCCCAAAATTCATCCTCCAGAATAGAAGAACTCGGTGATGTTAGTTTCACTATTGTTAAAGTGCGTTTATTTACAATATTTATTAGGATGTACAACGATTAGAGTAATTTGCGATATATGTCGCACGAGAAGTAGGATTTCCTTGATGACAGTTCGTTTTAATTTAATTGTTTCTGTTGTTATGACAAATGTTTGCTGATATTTGTTGATTAGTTGTCGTTGACGGCATTCAGTTGAACCCGCAACAACCTGAATTCCCTGAAAGGGGTCAGGTTCGCGAGAGCCCAACCAAATTCGACGAATCGATAAACGATAAGGTGCAGGGCAAATTTCTGTCCTCGTATATAAGGACATGAATGAGCGATTGATGCTCTCTCAGTTGTGAATTGGAAATGGCGTTGTGTTCTTAAAAGTCGTCGTGTTACAAGTGATTATCAATAGTAATAAATTATAAATCGCAAAAATAATTACAAGTTGAATAAAATATTAAAGGAATGAAAGTCATGTCGTGTATTTTCTTTTTCAACTAAATGAATAACATAACTATTAATTCATACCACGGAATCCGTACAATTTTAACAGAAACACTAGCAAAACTAATTGAACTTTAATGACTGAGAAGCGGGATAGTATCAAGTAGATTAGTGAAATGAAACATTAAAAAAGTAAAGACAAAAGGACAAAATAAAGACGATAAATAATAAATAAAAATAAAGCCACAGTTATCGAAATCGCATCGTGTGGTTACTCATGCGGCAGAAAACTCCTCGTCTATCCAAACCTGGGGCACAACTGTGAGTACCCTTTTAATTTATATAATTTTTGTGTGCAATTTTAATATTGCAACACCTCCAAATGTCTGCTAGGCTCCTTCCAGGCGCTGGCTGATCTCTGTTCGGTTTTATGACTCTGTATGTCGGCTATGGCTTATGTGTTCTCTTCTCTTTATGGTGGCTGAAATCCAAGTGAGTCGTTCCCGCCAATTGTCCTCAGAGATTTTGGCAAGAAATTGGCGTGAAAAATCCGGCGTGGGGTTGTGTTCTACGAGTAAGCGCGACACACGTAGTGGTGCGACGATTCTACTCTAATTCATCTGCTACTTCGCCTTGTGTATGAAGGTGACCGAGAATACGCTTGACTTAACTAGTCGAAAAACTTTCTAGGTCAGAGCCTTTGTTGTAGTTATTCCAAGGATATGATTAAAGGCAATATTTTCCTTTAAAATGAAATACATCGTGGGTTTTGTTTTTTGTTTTCTGTTGTAATGTTATAATAACTCAATTATAACATATAACATATATTCACTATTAAAACAAACAAAAAATGTAGCATTTTAACTTGGGGAAATTCTTTCGGGGAAATAGTCTAAATTGGATAACAGTTTAATAATATCATCAGAAAATTATCTTATGCATTAACTATGAGTACAAATACTACTAGCCAACATGTACATTTCAAAATCCTTAGCACCAGATTTCGGTAGTACAATCTATGGCGATTCCAACAGGCATACATGCGTATTAATTACAGTGTGGGAAATTCTTTTAATTTGTTCCCGTTCCCTGTAGCATTACTTTTGAATGTGTTCGATGGCACTGTGAAGGTTCTGCCAAACCCCACAGACTACTTACCTAAAGAACCCCCATCCCTACAACCCGGTCTGCATAAGCTTTCGCCAATGCAATCGCATTAGCACCTTAAATGCTTCACGCATCAAATAGATCCAATTTATATAACCTAAAAATACCTGTGAAAGAATTCTTACCTTTCATGCATTTCTTCGCTTACAATTCCCTGTAAGAATCCTTTCCTAACTTATCAGGAACCCCAATCTCACCAAGTGCATTTCCCCCTAGACGAATTCCCGAGAACAAAATGATTTGGTTTACATACATTGTAACCATCATAACAGGGACCAAAATAAATATACGCATCTCGCGTCTTTTGGCACCAATTAAATCCGACAGCATAAGCAAATGCAAATAGGAATTCAATACCATTTCCCTGTAAATAAGCTAGAATCAATTAGCACCATGTGCATGGGCATTGCGGCTATCGTTACAGCTGCAATGCATAGCTTAGACAATGATCTACCCGATCTCTGTGCCTTCCCATATTTCTGGATCTGTTTCTCATGACTAGCGGCATTGAACAAACAGAAACCCCAATTAGTACCCAATGAGATTCGGCTTGTTTACTTAGCCGAACGCACATCCCATTGATGCACATCATTCCTTTTCTTGTTTTCAGATTCGTTTCCATGGCCTTGTGTATAAAAAAACCAATGTGATCTTCATTCACACATACAAGTGTACCATTATAGATCTTCGCTACGAGATCAGGTTACCTTCCCCCAAAGAGAGACTTTACGTTTCTCTGGGAAGAGAAAATGCACCCTTAAAGTAAGAGAGCCAGTTTCAATGGCAGAATTTCCTTAGCCAACGAATGAATATCGTTGAGTCCTTTACATCCGCCGACCAAGCAGGTCGTGGACACGTCACCATCCGACGTACCGTGTGCACCGGAACGGTGCGAGACACGAAAGTCGCGAATTAACACCCCCTAGTTAGTTTTGAATCGTGCGAGTCGCACGCGCGAAATAAAATTAAAGTTGTGTTTTATAATGGTACCTACGTACCTTACCTGGCCCCCCTTTGAAGTGAATAATAATTATTCAGTGAGTGTTCGTACGGCGTTTCAAAGTATTATAAACATTTTCACATAAAGTCGAACGTGTAAACAATAAACGTATAACAGCTGTAAAATAATAACCGGAACAATAAAAACCAATTACAATAAATAAAAACAGTGTTTCATTTTACTTTCTTTTCGGGTGCATGCCTGGTGGTGGAGATTTACTTCTTGTGTTGGTGACATTTTCGGCTGAAGGATCGATGGCGTCTCATTGTTCCGCATTCGTGCGGCCCGCGGATGAAAACAGTTTTCTTTTGGAACATCGGCCAATCTTCTTATAGTGATGATGGAGGAAGAAGGGAATCAGCGCCGTACGCCGGCGCAACATACATCTTCCTCAAAGTACCAGACGTGACCACATACCCCACACACATAACCTGCTCTCCACCTCCTACCCTAATAAATATACAGTCCATGTTTCTTTGCCTTTGGACACTTCTGACCGCTGTATTGGGTATCGAAAAGGCTTCCAAACAGAGGTTTGGGCTGTAGGAAAGGGAGTAGTACATACGACTTATTTGGAAACTTAAATTTGTCATTTTTCTTGTTCAATAACTACGAATGTCATGTTAAATTTTTCCCCAGATTTAAATTTAGGAATTCGATCTGACTGCATCAAAAATGTCTCCGTCCGTTATTGCCGTTAAAAATAAATATTTTACCTTCCATTGATGTTAGCGGATCCATAGTATAAAGAAAAAAATTGATTTGAAATACGAATTATTTCTTTAGCTGTTTGAATTGTTTCCATGTTTACAAATTCACTGATAGCGTTCAATATTGACAGCTGTCAAACAAGTAATAAATAACGTAGCGCCTTCAAACTTGAAAGTTAATCTTTCTAAGGTTGGTACTATCTACCACAGTCATTATATTTCAATAAATACCGCCATCTATGTGTCAGGCCGATTAATTCTAGGGCTTCCCTCCCCGAGAAACTCCAGAAATTTATAGAAACAAATTTCGAGCTCATGTCATCCACAACACTCTCACAATACTATTTATGAGAACATTTTTTATCCAATTGTAAAGTTGTTGGGAATCGACGTAAGAGGACTTATTTAATAAATTTAAACCACGCGTGCCTACGCAATGCAACAAATATTTACTATATATTAATATTTATATTTATTATATATTAATTCGGAATTGGGAGCTTAAATAACATAAACAGTAAAGTGGTGAGAATTACACGGTGGTAACCAGCGTTTCTGGAGCACAATGTTTTTATCTTCGTGTCCGTAGATGTTCCCAATGTCAGCTTGGATAGTCCTGAGATGTAGCCCAAATAACTGTTTGTAGAGGGCGCATTAAACTTATTGATTGATTATAACTATGATTGTTTATAAAATGCAGCATACGTGACCAATGGAATTATTTCATCATCAGTTCGCAAAAAGCATATCGACAATGGACCTGTAACGGACAAAAATTGTATCATGCTGGTTTGATGGGTAATTTAGAACGGCGAGGTAATAGATCTTTTCAATAAACAGGGCATGAATGGGTTCTTCCACATATCCTTTTCGTCTTACAAAAACTGGAAGAGACTCTCCTTAAAAGGATGAGATCCCAAACTTGAACTATAAATGTAAAGTATTTATTCAACTCGGCGCAAGGCAAATAGCCTTGCCCGTAAAAATAAATTATTATGGAAAATTTAACAAGCCTCGAGACTTGCTAAATAAGGCCAAGACCGGATCCCGGTTATAGTGCCGATGATGATGATGATTTATTCAACTATATGTAGAAGGTATTTCTTCTGTTGCAATAACAAAATCATTGTTTCAATCCTCTTTGCCATTCAATGTCTTCAAATATGTATTATCCAGACTGTTCAAGATCTCAGTTGTAATATTTGACCAAGTAGCGCAATTAGGCACTAAGTCTAAACTTCTTTACTTAGTGTTCCACGTAACCGGAAAAGTTTTCACCCCAAAAATGTCAGCGTACACAACTTTACTGGACTTCTCGCCGGCTTAATAATACCCTATGTCCTCAAACAGTAAAACTAAGAAGTTTATCACCGACGTCAACACCAACCCATTGTTTCGAGTTCACTAAATTGAAGCTAAAGTATACACCCTCTCGCAAACGTCGTGGTGGCAAAGTGCGAATTTTCTGTGCAAAAAATGTCCCTACGTTCTGTTGCTTTCTTCGAATACGGTCGTGTCTTTTTTACATGATTATGTATCCGTGCCGTATACGAATACCCCATCAATTAACAAGGTTTTTTGGCGCGCACCAACGCCCGAAGGACTTCCGAATCCGCTTCGTTTCTGGGTCATCTCGATTACACCGCCCATACCTGTCGTAGTGCGGAAGAGAAAAGGAATGTAGCAATAAATTCAAAATTCCCACCTTTGCCAGGGTGCTGAGCTTCTACATAATACTCGAAGGGAACGAGTGCCGCTATTAATAGTGTTCTCGTTTCTATGTTTAGGACTTCATTCACAGGACTTACATTATTTCGAGCTCCAACATCGGCGCCCAGGTCAATCATTCGATCGATGACTTGTGTCTTGTTATCCTTTACAGCATACATCAGTGGTGTCATTCCGGTATTCTGAAATGAAAAGCAACAACAATAGTAAATAAATTTGAATGTGAAGGGACATATTAGCATATAAGTAGCTTTGATTATTCTTACGACAGTGACAATAGTGGCATTCATTCAACAATTTTTTACCCCAAAAAACAAATTGGGTTCATGGCAACGGATTTAATAAAATAATATCGTAAAACTTCAGTAAAAATGGAAGAAAAAAAACAATGAAAAACAGCGACAAACAAGAAGCCGGGGGGAGGCAGATACACCTCTCTACATACGTCTATGAAGCCATCTTCGCTAGGCACCCTTCTATGCAGTTCATCCAACTCCAACGGGTTGTGAGATACCCAATCGAAAACTTTCCGATTTTATTGAATTCACCTGCAGACAAAATTGCTGCCGAGTTTTTTTTTCTTCTTTCTGCTCCGTTAGGCATTGTGAAGCATACCGTGACGAGTTCCTATGGCGAAGGATAATACATATAAACTATACACGCAGGCAACTAATGCTGTTTAGTGCTCTCTTGAAAACAGGTCAACAGACATTCTTTATGTTAGCAGCTTCAGCGATGTGCACGAAGGAAGGATTACTTAGCAGATGTAAAGAGTCAATATATTAGTTGGGAGCGGATATAATATTGGCGGCAAGAACGGTAATTCGATATCATATGCAATTATTAGCTATCTTAAGACTGTAGAAAATACCGTCATATTCGGAAAAGGACGACGGTTTGTACAGAAAGCGACCTAACGAAGATGTTTGAGACAAATACGCTGAGGCAAAATGTCCTTTAAAAGATCGTAATCGATCCCAAGAAGTTTTCGGGGTCTTAATTAAATGTCATCAGCATTAACTCTTTGTTACCTTTGAATTAGTTGCGTTTAATTTATTGAATATCATTCGTGTTTATCATAAATAAAAGAAATGGAAAGCAACATTCTCGTTTAGGGCATTATCTTCATGCAATGATTGGAGCTTCAAAACGTGGAGTACCTGCACATTAATATTGACGGGCGTACGAGTACTTCACTACGGTATTCGTACAGTTCAGCAATGCTACCTTGAAAATTGGTTCAATTATCAAGCGTATAACAGTCAATGAACACGGCAATGTCTTAAAAGGTCACATTAAATAATTGAGAAAAATCAGGTAATTGTAATTAACAAAAGCACTAGTGAAAATAAGCTTAGCTTTTAAAGTAACAATGTTAGCAAATAATTGCGTGATTTAAGTGTTATGAAGATCTTCGTCAGTTTGAAGAAGGTGTGAGGCAAAATGATAGTACCAAACTCAATAAAATAAATCATTAAGTATTAACCCTGCACCCAACGTTGGTCTTGGCCACAATGTGCATACATGGGAAGACAACAAAACAAGAGTGGAAACATGAACTAAGACCATATCTCATCAATCATAGTTTAAAAAAAGCTGATGGGGTGGGGTGTGATCTGACGCATTTTTTTTATAAGACCCCGCCATTTTTGTAATCTGGTCTATTAACACCCTTAGAGTGCCAAAAGCTACATGGCAGGCATGAAACTAAGTAAAGGATCATTAGTGATTATGCTTTCACCAGATTGACCAGTTTCCGGTGAAGACAATAGGCAATAGGCATGCCATTCAAACATATAACGTTGGTGACCATATTAAAATTAAAAATGTTTTGAAAAGAGCCACCTCGCAAAAAAAAATACTATTCTATTAATGGGCGTGGACCGTGAAACTAAACCGGAGACTATTTTGAAAATGCTACGAGAACTAAAGTACACGATGACCTTGAATTCAGTATGATCAAACCCTTCACCATAGACAGATCTAAAAGGGAAAACCGGAAGGTACACGTCTTCCTGGTACAGTTAACCCCAAATAGTAAAATGGGTAATTTACGGACCACCAAAATGTAACATGGGACAAACTAAAAAAAGGCAGAAACATAATTCAATGCGTCCACCGCCAAAGGTGTGGGCATTCAGCGGCGAACTTTGAAATGCAGCATCGTTGCGTGAAATGCGGTCAGGGTCATAATGCAGAGTAGTGCCCTTTGGGTAAAAAAGGTGTGGAAGACAGAATCCTTTTAAAGTATACAGTATGTCGGAATAAGGGATACCCGGCTAACTACCGAGGTTGTCCTAAATACCGAGAATTAACGTCGAAGGGTGTGACTCAGCAAAGAAAAACTGAGACAAATCGTACAAGATCAATGCCTGTTACCCCTCAGTGGTCTTACGCACAAATAGCGAGAGGCGGCGGAACCCCAACACAGGCTCCAACACTAATACTCACAAATACTTCGGCACAGACTAAAACAACATCGCAAGCAGACTTGTTCACAATCTTGCTCAATCTACAGAGCCAAACAACACAGCTGCAAAGTCTAATAAACGATATCTACGCGCACTTGCCCAGTCTAAATAAAAAGTCGATATAAACCCTCTATGGCGCAAGGCTAATAACATTGCCCGGCAAAACGGATTCTTATGGACAATTTAACAAGTCTCAGATAAGGACCGGATACCGGTGGAGAGACTTGCTATATAAGGCCAAGACCGTATCCCGGTTGTAGTGCCGATGATGATGATGATGATAAATCCTCTAACCAAAAGAGCAATTAAAGCTCTTGTCGTGAATATAAATTCACTTATAAGGAAGTGAAGAAGAACCACTCTTTTTAACATGCTCCAAGACGAAAACCCTGATGTGTTTCTGGCTGGGGAAACTAAGTTAAACCAGAGGCATACACTTTGGCACAAAAACGATGATATTATACGAGGAGACCGACCCAAATCCTCACAAGGGGGAGGTGTCGCCGTCTTTATTAGAAAAGGGTTCCAACACAAAGTCATATATAGTGGAGAAGTGCGCAGGTTCCGGGTGCTTGAAGCATGCATCGTACGCTATCACTTCAGCAAGGAAGGGGACTGTATGCAATCTCGGTTTATGCACCCGAGTAACATCAGTATAATCTCTTTATAGCAGAATCTGAGACACTCTTTCGATGCTTGCAACTCCAAATGGATAAAAACTACTTTATTAAAGGTGGAGACACGAACGCCAAACATAAAGATTGGGGAAATTGTATGTCCAGCAGCAGAGGAAATCAACTGGCTAGGTGGTTAGATCAATATCACGTAGAATATAAAACTGACCCTCTAGCTACGGAATATCCATCGTCCCCTTGAGATAGATCGTTCTTAGATATCTTCCTTAGTGACTCACGATTGAGACTACTCAACACCAACAGACATAAGAGAAACTGTTTATAGACAATTGAATTCGGCAGTGACCACTGTGCATTTACAGCAGTAATAAAGCTTCCGAACGAACTGGTAGAACTGGGGGAATTCGTGGTCCCGCAACCCTACAACTACGGCGCAATGCGATGGCCACGATTCACCAGATCGTTAACAAAAGAATTACGTTCTAACGATAGCGACTTACCAACAAACAGAAACCTGGCGATTGACGAAATCGACAAATACATTCAACAAATGGACGAAACTATAAACCGAAGAATGGACAAAATAATTCCTAAAACAACAGAACCGGACAATATGAACTTGTATAGGAACACAACAATAAACGCACTTCACAGAAAAAAAAAAATCAAACCGCTAACAAAACTAAAACAATTATACAAACAATTTACCTACGCACACGACCAGGAGATAATATCTCTGAAATCCCGATTAAAAAACCTCCAACAATTACTAAACGCTAATTATAGATTAACAACAAATTTTTATTGGAATAACAGAATACGGGCTATAAAATCTAACAACCCGAACATGTTCCCACAAATTAATAAGATATTCGGGAGAAATAATCAAAATGAGATTCAGCGTCTCCACTTACCACGTAATAACGAAAACAAAGAAATGTTAATCAACATAGGCATAGATACAAAGAAGGCTATCCACATTAATGAACTGTTCGTGATAGAAGATCCCTTAGAAAAGGTGAACACTGTGAGAGCTGTCTTCCAGGAAATGTACAAGGTAAATGAAAGCATCCACCGAAACTACGACTTTAAAAACACTTGCACCTTCGAAATGAAATTTCAAATTGGCAATTAGAGAATCTCGGTTTTACCGAATTTAATGACGATAATTTGGCAAATGCTATTAACACCAATAACAGGGCTAACAGCCTATTAATAACGAAGGAGGAGATCCAGGGTATCTTCGACTCATTAAGAAACAAAAGTCAGTGGGAATAGATGGAGTACCAAATATCGTATTCAAGTATTTATTACCATTAGCAATGGCCATATACACATTTCTATTTAAGAACGCGTTAAATAATGCACACTATCCCACGCGTTGGAAAACAGCAATCATTCAGCCTACAGCAAAAAAGGGCAAGGACTGTACAAACCCAATGAACATGCGTCCGATAAGCTTACTCGCAAGCATCAGTAAAGTATTCGAGGAAGTCATAAACAAAGCCTTGCTTAAATGGGTTGATGACAACAACATTATTCCAAATAACCAGTTTGGCATTAATCATCATCATCGGCACTACAACCGGGAACCGGTCTTGGCCTTATTTACAAGTCCTGAGGCTTGTTAAATTTTCCATAATGATTTATTTTTTTGGGCAAGGTCATTAGTCTTGCGCCAGGGGCTCCCCGACGGGGAATCGAACCCCGGTCTCCCGGGTGACAGGCGGGTGTACTAACCACTATACTATCGAGGAGCCTGAGTTTGGCATTAAGGCGGGTCATAAAATCGTACATGTCGCAGCTAAACTGGCTTCCGATATTCAATGGAATAAATGCAAGAACCAATGCACGGGGGCCAGTCTGATGAACTTGGAAAAAGCCTTCGACACCGTTTGGCTTGAAGGATTATATTACAAGATTGTCAGACAAAGCATGTATAAACCTTTACTCTAAATACTTTATTATATGTTAAATAACAGGACGTTAATGGTCAAAAGTGGCAAAGTGACCTCCAGTATAACGTATAATTTTAAGAACAGCATGCAACGGGGAACGGTACTTTCTCCTTTTCTTTTTAACATTTACGTTAGAGACATATTAAGCGCACTTCTTGACGCAATTGCGTACGCAGACGATCTTATAACTTATTAAACAGCCCCGAAAATTGAAACCGTAGACAGTTTACTACGACGCGACTTGAATAAAGTGCTGGAATATTGCGACGACTGTAAACTTAAGATATACTTCCAGAAATGTGAAGCTATTCTATTTAGAACCCCGCTCCATAAACCCACGAATGACATAAGATAAAACTAGCGAAAGTTAGTTATCGTGGGACCACATGGACACAAATTGGAAACCAAGAGTGTGGTTAAATACCTTGGTATTTGGCTAGATCAGTACCTGTATTTTAAAAGACATGTGGAGGCAGATTTGGTGAATGCCAAAAAAACATTTGCTATGAGAAGGAGACTATTTCATTGTCTCAGATTATATCGAACACCGGAATCTGACTACAAAAGGTATTATCCAAATGAGACTGTGGGGGTTTCTCTATTCTACATGAGAAACAACCCACAATTCCAACCAACATGTCCACCTAATTTCGACCGCTTTCAGCGCGTCATACTTACCCATTTCCTTTATATGTATTCCCCATGTAAAACATTTCAAACGGACGTATAGCTAAACTCATTATGCTTTGCAGATAATGCATAATTGAGTTTAGCTACATAAATGTCATACGGCAACTCCATTCTTGCTAACCATGAGTTTCCCATCGGAAATCTCATAATGTCGGTTAGTAACAACAAGTCTAAAAGAACGACGCTGTTGCATCATAGCAAAATAGCTGGGGTAATTTCAGCGTCTTAGAGTCTGGTTCTCACGCGAATTATTTCCCAAACATCAGCGGCGTCCTATCGACTTTCTCTCACATCATCCATTCGCTTGTGATCAATGATCTCTTTTTGCAGGGGAGTGATATCAGCTGGGTTTCCTTCTCATTCGTATTTCTTTCCACGGTTCAATGTGCTTCGACTACACCATAGCCGTACCACTGGGTCACCAGGTCATGTCAGTAGCTGCATCTGATACCAACACACACAACCAAAGCTACCCCAAGATCACAGCATATCATGTTTTCTGTTCTCTCATTCTTCATGTCCGTCAATTACCCTATTAACAAAAGTTACTCACACTTTGACGGGCGTGAGGTTGAGAGAGCAGAGGCGTGGTCTCTTTTGGTTGTCCTGCGTCTGGAATGAAATATGAATTTCAACCCTAATTCACACCAGTCGCTATTCAATCACCAGGGCGAAAGGTCGCGTCGCGTCGAGTTATTAATTTAAAATCACCAGAGTGTAAAATAGTATATTGTGTAAATTTCAAGTACATCTCTTTAAAATAAGGATACGAATGTGATAGAATTAACAGTGTGCGTGCTCAAAAAAATAAATTAAAGAACTACCTTCAGTAAAGCCAGTGCGTTTTATTTAATCTCTTTTCCTGGATTTTCTTCGGGCGATTATTTGTTTTCGTTGTGACGGTGCAGTGGGGAAGAAGTGAATCTGTGCCCACGATCGGCATCATACTTTTTACCCCCCACAAGACCTTATATAACGGAGCATTCATAAACAGGGTGGATGTTTTTATGATCAAACTAGTCAGAGGACATATTCCATACAATGACCTAATTTTCGAAGGTTATTATACAAATACTTTGTATTTAGAGAGGTTTCGCCGCAATGGCTTTGTTCCACCAAAGGCGTTCCTCGAATTTGATATAAACGGTCTTATACACATTGAATCCGAAGTTCCGCTGATTTATCATGTAGGTAGATCTTCCGTAGACGGGCGACTGTGCTACGATCGAGAAGTCACGCGGACCGAAGAAGAGCTTCTCTGGTTCAATAGAGCTATTTCCATAGAGATCGGGATGACACTATTAAATAGGACCAACAGTTTTGGTGGTTGAATGGGAAATAAAGACCTATGAACCAACATCAACCAGCTTACATAGATTCAGCTTTTCTAGGATTAGGGTAGAGTAAGATTTAAGTTAAATTAAATTAAGTTCTTAAGCAATTACAAAAAAAATGTATATGTAGGTGTAAGTTAATTTTAAGTTAAAAAAAAAAAAACAAAATTGACACAGGGTTTTTTTTTTAGTTTTTCTTTTTTATTAAAATAAACATAATTAAAAAACAAACGAAGTTCTGTCGTCGAAAGGCAAATTGTACAATAGACATGTAAAGTTTAGCTTAGAGCGTCTAAGTAGGAACAGTAGGTTATAACATAAGATAATTAAGCTAGAATTTGCATGTTTTGTCTAGCCTTTAATTTAGAATCTAAGAAAAAAACGGAAATAAAAAATGTCGAAAACTAAATGACTAAGTAAAAGATAGTAAAGAATAGAGGATATCAGTAAAGTAGGAAAAAACGGATGAAAAGTAAGGAATACCACAATGTTTGGATTCCGTCCATCAACTAGTCGTTACATGGGGAAACAAACTTCTAGTTTGCCTCTGAACGTGCCGATCACAGCAACGAACAACCACGCGCAATCGTCGGAAAACACACTTTAAAAAAGAATATCTCATATAGTTTGCCAAATACAAATTTCGGCAAGTGTTCTGTACAACAAAGTGAGTTCTCCGGCCTAGAACACACTCCCTTATTATCCATCGTTTGCCGTTTTATTATCGAAGCCTACACGTTGCAAGTCCAGGTCCTTTAAAATGAACATCAAGGTATCATGCATAAACATATAGTGTTCAAGAAGCACCTATCTATCCTAAGGCCTTTCTGCTATATTCAAAATAGAATCTCATACAATATACCCGTACAAAAATAAATTAAACAAAGTGTTACTTTTCCGTCGTTCTAAATGCAATAAAAATAAAATTTAAAATAATAATATGAACATAAACAAGATTAATACTATGAATTGAAAATAATGTAAGATAATTTGTTATTACGAGTATACAGTGGTGGAAAAGTAATAGAAACAAAGGTTTAGATTACGATCAACAATCAGTAACTGCGTACAAATTGGTTTTTCTTCGACACCAATTCTATACCCGAACCGTACCTCACAGTCCTTTGATCATCATCATCATCATCATATCGGCACTACAACCGGCAACCGGTCTTGGCCTTATTTAGCAAGTCCTTAGGCTTGTTAAATTTTCCATAATGATTTGTTTTTTTTTTTTCGGGCAAGGTCATTAGTCTTGTCCTTTGTCCTTTGATGTGGTGCATCAATTTGTTCTTATCAGTTTTTTGTTTTTGCCTAGTATTAAGAAATACAAGCGAAAGGGATATTTTGCCTGAAAAAAACAATAGAAACAAACCATCACCACAGTCTTCAATCGTGCTTGTGAAGTAAACTACTGGTTCGTCTTTATTGAAATCTTCGTAAATTTGTTAGACTTGTGTTTTAGTGTTTGTTAGAAAAAAAAAAAACAATAATAATAAAATTTTATGAAAATGGGTCGTGGAGTACATTGCACTAGTTCCGATCGTGAATTGTTAAAAAAATTAAGAAATGACGGGAAAACAATGGATGAAATAGCTAAGCTAATGAAGTGCTCTAAGAAAAAAATATTCACAGCTCTCCATTCGGGTTCCAAAATGGAAACCAGAGGCAGAAAAAGAAAAACAACCTCACGATTCGACAAACTACTAATCCGACTATCCAAGAACAAGCCGTTGTTTCTTCAACGAAATTAAAAAATGACAAACGCACCTTGTACGGGTCGTACAATTAGAAACAGACTAATAGAAGGGGCTATTCCTGGAAGAAGTCCCAGAAAAGCTCCATACTTGAGCAAGGAAAATACAAAGCAGAGACACGTTTCTGCCAAAAATAAACACCTCCACTGCGCGAATTGGCATAACATCTTAAGGTCTGATGAAACCAAGAAAAATTTGTTTGGTTCCGATGGAAAAATGTACGTCAGACGACCAATGAACTCAGAATTCGATCCAAAGTATACGAAAAAGACAGTGAAACATGGTGGAGACAATTTAATGATTTGGGGGTGTTTTTCAGCATCTGATGTTGGTCCAATTTTTCTTATAAACGACAAAATGTGTACTAGAGATTATGTAGAAATCTTAAACACCGTTATGCTGCCATTTTCTGAAAAGGACATGCCTATTAAACGGGAGTTTATGCAGAATAATGACCCCAAGCACACCTCAAAATTGGCTAAAGAATGATTTCTTCAAAACAAAGTCGATGTTATGTAGTGGCCATCGCAGTCCCCTGATCTTAACCCACTAGAACACCTATGCGGCATTCTTAAGCGCAAGATCGGAGACTGCAAAGCCAAAAATAAGGAAGAACTTTGGTCCAAAATAAAAGATGAATGGTACTCTATACCACCCGCGACTTGTACCAAACTAGTCAATTCCGTGGGACGAAGATGCGAAGCAGTCATTAAAAACAAAAGTGCAACAACTAAGTATTAAAAGGATATGAAACACTTTTACTGTTAATTAATTCTTCACAAAACACAAACAAAAAACTTATTTGTTTCTATTATTTTTTCCAGGTAAATCCAAATATCTATATTTTTTTTCACTATTTTTATTAAAAATTTTGTATTTCTTTTATGTATTACAGTGGACCAAATCTATTAGTATATTTTTAATTCTTATTTTTCCCTAAATACATTTTTTCTTAACGATTAATGTCGAAGAACAAGATTGGTTCTATTATTTTTTCCAGCCCTATAAGTTTAGATTTAAACTAAGATACGTAACTAATATATAGTACTACCATTCAAAAAAAAAGGTTAATAAAATATTCATATTCCGTCACCATAAATATGATAACAATAAAAACGAAATTAAGTATTATGAACATAGAAATATGATGCTATAAATTTAAAATTTAGTACACGATAATGTTGAATAAAATATTGTGACGCATATGACAATCAGTACTAGAATATTCTAGAGAGTCCGAAACAGAGTACTAGAATAATCTATAAAGTAATGGAAAACTGGAGACTAGGAACAGTAGAACATTCAAGGCAATGGAACGGACGGAAACGAAACGCTGAAACAGTATAAATACGCCGCACACAGAGCATAGTGATGAGTAAGAAGTAGAACGTGAAGCAAGCGATAAGGGTGGTAGTAATAAGTACCCTAAGCGAGCCCCGGTAAAGGCCAACACGACGCCTCAAATTCAAGCGGCGGTGCAAAAGCCTCCGAGGGGGCAATCTTCAATGTTCGAGAAACTACTTAGTTTCTCCCGCTTAATTGAGGATATCCGACCCTGATATGAGAAACTATCAACCGAGGCAGAGAGGGAGGCACTCCTTTTCACTGCATATGCAAGACATACCCTCCACAATGGATTCCAAAATTAAAGTTATCCTCTTAAATGTCAACTCCCTTGTTTGGCATTCCAAGCGTATGATAGTCTCTGACTTCATAAAGGGTAACCGGGCGGACGTGGTACTTGTAACCGAAACTAGGTTGCATCCATGTCACCGTCTCGTATTCCCAAACTTCTCCGTGATTCGAAGAGTTCGAACCCTCACTGGCGGTCCCACCATCAACGGAGGTGGAACTTGTATACTGGTTAATAGCGGACTTCGCCATGAAGCTATTGACCTCCCACACCTAGAGTCCATAGAGGTGTCTGTAGTTGAACTGGATCTGGCTAGTAATGGTAGAGTGAATATATACTCCGTATACCACTCGCATAAAAGCAATAATGGCCCCATTAATCCCGATGATATCGGCAAATTAATAAGGACCTCGGGGCATACACCCTTCATCATAGGCGGCGATTTTAACTCCAGACATCCCCACTGGAACAACTCTGACTCTTGCCCAAATGGCACAAAACTGTACCAATGGTACACCGCAAACATGTATGCCCTCAACTTCGAAATAGTCGCACCTACGATTGGTACTCGAGGTAACTCAATTCTGGGCATATTTATTCTGTCCAAAGACTTACTTCCACAAATCGCTCCTCCTCAAGTTTCAGCGGGTGTATCTGACCACAACGCTGTGACCATATTCATTCGCGGCTATCGAGCATCCCGGACTCATATCAGATACATACCCGATTATGGGCGGACAAATTTGGACAACTTCAATATTACATTGAACGATAAACTCCACCATTTATCTCTTCCCACTGACAGGAACCTAACGACGGTTGAGATAAACAACGTTGCAAAACGACTTCACGAGATTCTAGTTGAAACTTCGGAGACTCATGTCCCGAAGTATAAACTTGAAAAGACCTATCAGATTCCCCATGACAACATCACTCTTCGTCTCATCCGGGAGCGTAAAAAGCTCTGCAGAATGAGATATCGTCACCGTTTTACGCAAAGGGAGCCATTATTGCGATCCATTATTCACAATATTGGTACACTGATAAAACAGAGAATCCAAAACAATCGTACCCGACAATTGAAAGACAAGCTGAAGGGTATTCAGATGGACCAGAAAGTTTATAAAAATGTTAAAAAGATATGTGGCACTTCCCGCATCACTGGGCCAATTATGCACAATGGTGTTGTTGTCAATAACGACACCAATAAAGCAAATATCATCGGAGAGACCTTCGAAAACAATCACAAACTCACTCTCCAAGATGGCGACCCGGAAACTAATGCAATCGTTAGTTCAGAGGTCCACAGTAAATTGGACGACTTCAACGAGCCAATTCTTGTCTTTAACCCAACTAACAGTGCATACTTCGATGACACACGTGATAATGGTCACGGTTTCATCACACCAAATACCCTACAGAGGCTGGTTAAATCTCGACACCCTAAGAAGTCACCTGGTATCGACAACATGTCATACCACTCGTTGCGAAGGCTTTCTGCCTTATTCTTTATATAGCTCTCCATTCTGTTCAACCATGCTTACAACATGGGGTACTTTCCCCAAGCTTGGAGGCACGCTATTATTTGTCCAATAGCAAAAGTTGGGAAACCAACGTATCACCCCTCAAGCTTTCGCCCTATCTCGCTTCTCACTTGCATCAGCAAAATATATGAAAAATTCATATACGAGAAGCTAAATAACTTTGTCAGTGCCAGGCACCTAATACCTGATTTCCAATTCGGATTTCGAAGAGCGCACAGCACGACGATGGCTCTCAATTTATTTCAAAACCACGTCTGGGTGCGGCTCTTTAATAAGGAACCCACCGTTGCGGTAAGCCTAGACATTGAAAAAGCTTTTGATACGACCTGGATCGAAGGTCTCGCTTTTAAACTACTGAATACTGTCCTCAGTAGAACGCTATGTAGCATTATCTACCAGTTCGTTCGAAACAGAACCTTCCAAGTTAGAATGAATGGAAAGCTTTCCCGAACTTTTCACGCCGCTGCAGGCGTACCACAGGGCTCCATTCTAGGCCCCATCTTATTCAATATTTACACCTCCGATATTCCCCGCCCTGTGGACGGGAGAGTTAACCAAATATGCTATGCGGATGACGTCCTGGTGTACACATCAACCAAAGGCCCTAACCTCGCAACAAATCGACTCAACCGTCACTTGGACGAACTGTATCAGTATTACAGTCGATGGAAAATCCGACTTAATGCATCCAAAGCAGTTGCCATAATTCTGAGTAATAAACACTCCCAACCTGCTTCTCGATATTCACAGAATATTCGAATAAAAATGGGAGATACTACGATTAGACTACAGGACAAGATGAAATATCTCGGGGTCACTTATACCCCAAAAATGAATTTCATCAAACATGTGACCCACATTCTCCAAAGGGGCCTCGGTCGGTCTAAGCAACTGCACAACATCCTGAAGTGGAGGAACAAATTTGACACCAAAATTAAGCTTCTCTGCTATAAGCAGCTAATCCGATCTGGAATATCGTACGCCTTTCCCATATGGTCCTGCATATCTTCGGCTCAAATGGAAAGACTTCGGGTTTTCGAAAGGAAACTCCTCAGAAGATGCACCAATCATTCTAGAAGGCCTGACGGTCGTCATTACCCCAACTCTCACCTATACGAACGCGCCTCCATTACCCCTATCGACGAGTACTTGCTTCAATTAGCATATAAGTACCTCGAAAACATTCAGAACAGCGAGAACCTACTTGTACGGGACTCTTGCGTTCTTGACGCTTCTCCCTCTCGATCTCTTCGGATCAAACTCCCACAATTTCTTCTTCAGTACAAAACTGAAGAAAGCACCCCTTCCAACAACATTCCCCTCTATAATAGAGGATTCCTGGACCCATCCCATAGCGTCTACTATTAACAAACCAAACACACGAACGCACAGTACAAGACGGCACAAACACAAACATACACACCGACCAAAGAGCAGATTATCAGACGCCAAAGACGTGATCTGCGTTTACTACCGCACCCAAGTCCCGCCGGTCTTGTATGATTTCTTTCCCACCATCCCTCTATAAAAGTAGTTAGAGAACACTTGGACTAACACTGTCCACACTATCCTTGGATACCCCCCTTTTTTTCTTCTCTTTTCAGATGCCGCGAGACCGAGCCCAACATCCTCACGGATGTGGGTGATTCTGGTTATCGCAAGATGGCCAGAAGTCAGAGACAAGATGAAGGACACATATGTCCTGTCTCGCTAAATTCGGCCTTCTCGCCACAATTTTTTTTTTTTCATAGTGATGAGTAAGATGTAGAACGTGAAGCAAGCGATAAGTGTGGTAGTAATAAGTAATAAGTAAGCAGTGAAATACGCGATAATTACGGAAGCGATAATAAAGAAAACGTTAAGTGTACGGTAAAAAGTAACGATTGTTATTACGGACTAATAAAATGTCACATTAATTCAGAATCGATTTAACGGCTCTTATTTATTTACAAATAATTAATCCAGCGAACCCTAAGCTCGCTACAATATAGGGTTTTCCAATAAAGGCTTGACAACTTTTTTTCGGTAGTAAATTTTTATAATTTGGAGTCGTTGTTCGTTCGTGTACTAAGCCGTGATGAAAATGTTGAGTTTACTGAATAAATTGACAGTGACAGTTCGATGGTTAGTGAAAGGATGCGTTCACAAATTAAATACAAAGTTGTCAAGTCCCTATTGGAAAACCCGATATATAACAACATTATAATACCATCATCCACTTGTAGGGTTATAATTTTATAGATTTATTTTTATAGGCTTACCCCCTTGTAGTGCCCACGATTGAAAGTCATTTCTCAGTTTTATTTATTTAATTTATTTATTTCAATTTTCGGCTGTTGCCTCGACCTCTGGATCCCAACTGATCTCGAATCTAAAATGCACCCCCGTTTTATACTCTTTGGCAACAGAGATTTGTTAAAAATATTACTTAAAAATTCCAAGAGGCCCAAACAAAATTTTGTGTGCTTCAATTGGAATAGGATTCCCGGAAGTGTATACGAATTTTATTTGAACAAATTCCCGGAAGGTGAAATCATGAAATGCATTTAGTATTACGCATTTCATAATTTCAATAGTTATAGGGAATTGAATCAATGCACGACAAATGGACTTTCGTTTAATTTTGTCGTGCATATGATTCAATTGGATTGGGATGTAAGGTACTTGGAAGTTAAATCAATGCCCAACAAATTAGCTTGTGGTTTAAATCTATCGCGCATATGATTCAATTGGAATTATGAGTAAGGGTAAGGTATTCAGGAATTGAATCAATGTGCGGCAAACTAACTTTTGGTTTAACCTGTCGCTCATATGATTCACTTGGATTGGGATTATATGTACGTGGGTGAGAGTAGTGATTTAGAATCACTACACACTAACAAAAGAGAGAAATTAGTAAAACATCTATTTTTCATCAGATTAAAGTTTATTTATTATATTTTTCATCAGATTAAGGTTTAGTTCATCTAGCCGGTCGTCAATATTTAAAATACTCACTCTTCCCCAAAATCGGATCTCATACAAGTTCTTCAATTGGAACTCGACAACCCAAATTCTGAATTACTTAGTTATTCTATCCTAAGGACTTGGCACCTATTCGCCTCGCACGCCAACTCTACACTTCGAGCGATACGCTCGTTCGGGTTATACGCTAATAAGAATTACCAGTGAAGGAAAACAAAACCGTCTACTAAACTTTGATTTACACTTCACTGATTGTGATAAATTTCGTACATTTTGCCAGGATTTGGAAATGATGTTGATGAAGATGATGTTTTCATGCAGCTCACAGTTCTTTGAGAGGTTGCCATTCAGAAAAGGTCACATATCGCGAAAGGGGGCAGCTTTATCGATTGCTTGATGAAATTCATGTGAATCATCGTCATCAAACCATGTATATCGGGGCATACCAGGGAATCTTCTGTAAAACTTAGCTGATCGGAACATGGGTAAATCATCTGAATGCCATAAGACTCGTTAACCTTGCGCATTTTTTGGTTAAACACCCACACCCGAAGTGCCTTTTGCCTCTGTTCAACAGAAAATCCCATCACCACATCGAATAGTCACACGCAGCCTTAACATAACACCGCTAACCGAATATGATGGCGAAAATCTCATATGTATTCCAAACATGAATAGGTACAAGCGACATGTTTTTACAATAAAGTCTGTAAGTCTATCACCCAAACTACTGCTTGGTTCTGCTTTGAATAAAGTTGGGGGTCCGTTAAAATGCAGCAACACATTTTAAAAGTCCTGTTTTCAGCTATTATAAACTCATCACATTTCTTATTTAACCAGGCTTGGCAAATAAATTTTATCTAATACAATGGGGTATAAGAAGTTCCTTGAAGAGAAAAATAATGGCATACGCAAGCGCAAACGCCGGAGTTTGTCAGTACCTGAAAAATCGTTGAACGAAACACATCGATCGTCGCTCGTCAACAAGAAAATTATTAAGAGTATAGTTCGCACACACACACGCGTGTGTGTGTGTGTCCTCCTCGCTGAGGAATTAACAGTAAAGTGCGGAAGTTCTATACACGCACAAGTGAACTAGTGTGTGTTCCAGTACACACGTGCTATAGTGAATACAGTGGGGAAGGAATATAATAAGTGCTTGTGCGCGAGTGTTACGTCAAAGAATCCTTGACGACACAAAAACCCATCAACCAAAATGTGTAACCTAATTACACATTTTGTCTAGACAGAAATATTATTAAGAACAAAACTCAAAAGGTTACTAACTACAAAAATTCAAAGAAACGTAAAATATGGAATAACCAAATTAGAATATAATGTATATCACAACATATGTTAGTTTAAGAAAACATAATTTGCGTGCATAGATGTGCACTTTCGTGAATCACTCGCGAGATAATCAGAAACTTAAAAACAATGAAAAAAAAATGATAATAATAGAAGAATGGCTGATACAAATATGTGTGTCATGTGAGAACTCGTTCAGCAAAAGACGTCTAACCGCCAATACATCAGGAAAGGAAAGTGGTGCGTGTGAAGTTGACATCGCAGAGAATAATGATGTTCACTACTCAGAGGTAGGAAATAAATACGGAGAATTGGCCGCACAAAAGGCAAATAAAACAGAAAACATCGACAAATACATCACCACGATGAAAAAACAAAAAACTCACAAAGATGAAACCAGAGAGTCGGAGAAAAACCAGCAACCACAGGAAACAAGAAAGCCCAGCCAAAATAAATAGAAGCAGCAGTAGGACCAAACCGCAAAGAAGGCGGCGGTGCCACCAATCGTCGTGAGCTTCACTGAAGCTTAAAATATAATACAATTAGGTAAGTTGGTCTATGTTAATTTTAAAATTAAAAGTATTGGTTTTGAAAAATATATCGTAGCATGTGACAGTATTGAAGACTATAATGAATTCAAATCAGTTTTAGAAAAAGCAGAAAGCGATTACTTTACGTACATACCTAAATCGGAGAAAACGATTTCCATGTTACTCAAAGGAGTAGATCCGGGATATTCATGCGAAGAAATCCTCGAGGAACTTAAGACGCGTCAAGTGTCTATACATTCATAACACTGGGGAATGCCCAGTTGGAAAAGAAGAATTCTCAGATAAAAGCAAACTAGCCTGTGTGCTATGCAAAAATTCATGTCATACTTCTAATTTTAGAAGACACCCCAAATTTCAAGTCCTTAAGGGTAAAATGGATAAACGAAAGCTTAAGGTCGAAGAATAAAAACGAATGAAAGCTCGCTTTTGCAACAATTTCGTTGCGCCTAACATGTCATATTGTCAAATAACCTCTGGCTTAAATAATCCAATTAATCAAACTATTATATATATTATATATCCTTTTAGCAGGCGATATCAATGCTAAACATGCTACTTGGACCAACTTAACCTCCAATACGAGAGGTAATGCTTTGTTCGAATGGTGGCAAGCAAACACCATCCAACACAAGTTAGAAATTTATGCCACTGCACCCCTTCTTTCCCAAGACGGGACCCCTTCTTGGATCCTCTACTAATAGACAGTCGTATTAAACTCTTAAATCCAAATACTAGTATTCGAAACTGTCTTCGGACTATCGAACAACTATGGACTTTGCAGCCACAATTCACATTCCACGTGAACAAACTCTGCTCGAGCAATATGATCACCTATATTCCTACAATTTTCATAAAGCACATTGCTCACATTTCGAATGCGTTATCAAAAAGGAAATCCACTCAAGTGACATGGTTCCACCTATCAATAGAAATTTAAAAAATGATGAGAGAGATCATTATCTCCTTACAATGGATGGTATTGTCAAGAAGTCCATGGAACTCTCTATTCCCAAAATATGTCGGTCTCAAAATTAAACAAGTCAATACAGAAACGAAGCTATCGATGCTCTGTGTAGACAAGAAACTTGAAGAGGGAGATCATTATCTCCTTACAATGGATGGTAGTGTCAAGAAGTCTATGGAACTCTCTATTCCCAAAATATCCACAGATAGTGCCTTTCCGGTTGATCTACCTTTCCGGAACCCATACTGCGATTCAGAGAGCCCCGATGTTCCCTCAGTGAATTCTTCCAGGCGAGTGGCAATTACTCGCTCAAGCAGTTTTCCTGTTGTGTCCAGCATGCACAACGGGTGATAAGACGACGGCTCTTGGTATAAGCACAAGCCGCTGTTTTTTCCATCGTTTAGGAAATTGTCCTGTTTGAAAGCAGGTGGTGAAGAGACTGCTAAAGACTTCTGGCTTTTTTGTTAGAGCAGTCTTCACTACAGCGTTAGGGATACCATCCAGTCCCGGGGTTTTGTTTTTTTTATAACCCCTGCAGTCAAGAGTACCTCTTCGGTGGTCATGGGAGGTGTTACTCCACTGCTCTTGCACTCTCAATACCTCATCGCAGTGCGGGAAGAGGACAGCAACGATTCTGGCTATATCACTTTTCCTTTTTTGCGTTTGGCTACTGTTACTCTGTAGTAGTTTCATGACTATCAAGTTGACATGCAGTCTCCACGTGACACCCCTGGATAGCTACTTTGACACCCGCCAAGTAGTGAACCAATGCATGCAGCGACACCCTGAGAAAGGTTGGCGCAAGGCTAATAACCAGGCCCGTAAAAATGAATTATTATGGCAAATTTAACAAGCCTCGGATATGGACCGGATACACGACGACGACCACGGAAACGAAAACGGCTAAACGATTTAAGGATTTTTTCATGGAACATACGCTCACTATACAGAGCTCGAGCTGCACAGCAACTAGCCGATGCCCTGTCCGAATATAAAGCTGACATAACAGCATTACAAGAAATAAGATGGACGGGGAGTGGTGTTTTTCAAAGAAAAGAGTATGACATTTATTACAGCTGTCACGCAAAACACCATGTGCTCGGGGTAGGCTTTCTAGTCAGCCAAAAACTGAAGCCTGCCATCAATTTTAATGCTTTAATGCAATAAATGAAAGGCTATGCACTCTTCGCGTGCGAGGCAAATTTAAAAACATAAGCCTCATAAACGTTCACGGACCTACAGAGGAGTCCCCTGACGACGAAAAAGAAGAATACTATGAGAACGTCGAACGGGCCCTCAATGCCTGCCCAAGATACGATGTGAAAATCGTTCTTGGGGATTTGAATGCGAAAATAGGTCGGGAGCCGGTTTTCAGGCACTACGCAGGTTCCCATAGTTTGCATGAGAACACTAATTACAATGGACTACGAGTCATCGAACTGGCAGCATCGAAAAACTTGGTCGTTGCGAGTACCAGGTTTCCGCGTAAAGATATCCACAAAGCCACCTGGGTATCACCTGATGGAGCCACTCGCAACCAAATTGACCACGTGTTGATAGATCGCCGCCACTCTTCGAGCCTGATGACGGTACGAACGTACCGAGGTGCCAACGTCGACTCGGATCACTATCTTGTTGGTACAGTTTTCCGAGCGCGGATTGCCTTACGGAGACGTATTGCATCCACGGATCAGGTTCGAATCAACACGGCTGCCTTAGGCAATGAGAACACCAGCAACACCTTTGGTCATGCGTTAAGACTCGCCCTCGAAGAGCTCGACGGAGGGAGAGTAAGTCCTGGGGCCAGAATGCCGGGCGTAGAAGAGAAATGGACACGCCTTAAGAATACTGTCATTAGTACTGCCAACTCCATCTTAGGCAGTAGTCGTAGAGATCGGAACGACTGGTTTGATGATGAGTGCAAACTAGCGACCGAACGTAAGAATGCTGCATACCGGGCAATGCAGCAGTCTCATAGGACGCGGGTACGCGAGGAGAAATACAAAGAGCTCAGAAGATCCGAAAAAAGACTTCACAGACAAAAGAAAATTGCCTGGGAAAAAAATCTTGTCTGTGAAATAGAGAAAAGTAGAGAGCGAGGTCCGCACCAGGCGCGGAAGTTCTACCAAATAATCCGCAGTATGGCGCGGTACACACCACGCTGCACTTACTGCAAGGACAAAGAGGGTAATCTGATCACCGATCCTGAAGGCATTCTGGAGCGATGGGAAGTGCACTTTAATGAATTGCTAAATGGTCAGCTCACAGAAGAATTGGAGGCTCCACCAATGCAAGACCAGGACCAAATGCTGCCGCCACCAAGCATTGAGGAAACACTAAAAGCCATTAGACAGCTAAAATCAAATAAAGCCCCTGGAGCTGATGGCATACCAGCTGAGCTGATCAAACAAGGAGGGACAGCGTCACATCACGCAATTCACGAGATCGTGGTGCACGTATGGGAGCAAGAGGAGATGCCGGAAGATTGGCGTCGTGGTATAATTTGCCCCATACATAAGAAGGGAGATATCACACTGTGCAGCAACTATAGGGGTATAACATTGCTGAGTACCGCCTATAAGATACTCTCCACTATCCTACAAGACCGAATATCCCCATACGCTAAAGCCATCATTGGTCAATATCAGTGTGGCTTCATCCCAGGCAAATCAGCAATTGATCAGATATTCACCCTTAGGCAGGCAATGGAAAAATGTCTGGAATTTAAGATTCCACTATATCATCTATTTATAGACTTCAAGGCCGCCTACGACAGCATAGCCAGGGTAGAACTATATAATGCCATGAGAGAGTTCGGCATTCCAAATAAATTGATACGACTTTGTAGGTTGACCATGACCAACGTAACTAGTCAAGTAAAAGTAGCGGGATTGCTGTCCAAACCAATAAACATCTATAATGGACTCCGACAAGGGGACGGTCTGGCCTGCCTCCTCTTCAACCTGGCGTTGGAGAAAGCAATCCGTGACTCTGGCGTTACAACAAGAGGGACTATTGTCACCAAGTCCAGCCAGATACTTGCCTACGCAGATGACATCGACATCATCGGTAGAACCGAATCGGCGGTACAGGAATCCTTCACCCAGATCGAGCAGGCGGCACAAAAACTGGGACTGCGCATTAATGAGGGAAAAACCAAGTACATGGTGGCAACTTCTGCGAAGAGAAGACCTAACGTTGGCCAAACTATCAGGGTAGTGGAGCACGAATTTGAAGTGTGGCAATCCTTTAACTACCTTGGGTCAATAGTATCAGCCGATAACAATATGGAAGAAGAAATACACGAACGGCTGATTAAATCCAACAAAGCCTACTATGGTCTATCAAGGCTCTTTAAATCCCGATATTTATCCAGAACATCCAAGCTACTACTGTACAATACCATGGTCTTACCAGTACTCATGTATGGATCCGAGACCTGGGTGCTTAATAAAAAGCACTCTGAACTCTTGGCCGCGTTCGAGAGAAAGGTCTTAAGGAGAATTGTTGGCCCCGTATGTGAGGGAGGACGATTCCGGAGACGCTACAACCATGAGTTGTACGCAATCTACCTTGAAGCTCATATTGTAAGAAAAATCAAGCTCGGTAGACTCCGGTGGGCGGGACACCTAGCTCGAATGAGCGAAGAGGACCCTGCCCGGAAAGTCCTTTGTGGCAGGATGTATGGAAGGAGACAGCGCGGCAGACCTTGTCTGCGATGGAGGGATGGCGTAGACCAGGACGCCCAGAGCCTGGGAGTGCTAAACTGGATGACATCGGCTCGAAATCGGGACCGGTGGAGAGATTTGTTAAATAAGGCCAAGACCGGATCCCGGTTGTAGTGCCGATGATGATGATGATCCTGTAAGCGCTGCCCCATGGGTTGTTATTTAATTCATCCCTTAGGGAGTAGAACGCGTCATATTTACTTTTGCGGATCACATTCCTCAACTCTTTCCGTTTGTTGACGAATTCTGCATGCAACTGTGGGTAGGTGTTACGGTTTCTTGCTCTTTGTAGCAAGCGTCTTAACCTGTTGCACTCCGATCGCACATGGGCGATTTCTGAGTTCCACCAATACACTGGTTTGATAGCCCCTGCTGGTTGTCTTGCTTCGTGGCATAGAAGCTTCACATGCGGTAGTTAGCCACTTCATGACTTTTCCAGCCTGCCTGTTCGCCACGGCCTCTGCGTCAAACTGTGCGATTTGGTCTTCCAGTATATAGTCGAGCAGTTCCGCATCGAGGTCCTTCTCTTTCCACCCATTTTTTTGGACTTTCTTCGCCAATTTGCCAGTGATGAATGCCCTGTGCGGTAATTTCGTACATCACGGCTTGGTGGTCACTGTGGGTGTCCAAAACTCGCCACTCCATACTTCTTGCTAACATGGAGCTGGCAAATGTGATGTCGATTTTGGACCGGCCTCTCTCCATTATGAAGGTGTCATCGATACCATAATTAAGTAACACCACATCTAGGACTGCGAAGGCTTCAAGTAGTGCCTGGCCTCTACTGTTGGTCCTTGTACTTCCCCATTCTACTGCCCAAGCGTTGAAATCTCCAGCAACTATAAGAGGGCTCTTATCTCTAGCTTCTTGTGTCATCCTATCCAAAAAGCATTTGAAATATTCTATTTCCCACCCTGGCGGAGCGTAACAACAGTAGAAATTAATTCCTCTGATCTTAGCATAGGCAATTCCTTCCAGCCGCTGGGCACTTCTGCATTCCATCGGGGAATTTCCAGTTGTCCAGATGGCCGCTGTTCCGCTGCTGTCTTCCTACCATGTAACAATACCAGTACCAGGCATCCTGTACTGTTCATTGATGTGCACCACGTCGGCACCATATTCCTTAACCGCTTGGGAAAGGAGATCTTGTGCGGCTCCACAATGGTTTAAGTTGATTTGAATGCACTTAAACCTGTCCATTTTTATTGAGAAGATTGGACATCGCGTTTTTAAATGCTCGGCATTTGTAACTCCCTGTTGAGTGGTGGTTACTGCCTTCGCATCCTAATTCGCAAAGCATGCATTTGGGTTGTGCTTTACAACACATTGCTTTGTGGCCTTTTTCTCCGCATTTCAAACAGTTTTCCGAACGATCTTCTACGGATTTGCAGGATTTAGCCACATGACCGTATTGCCAACATCTGAAACATCGTGTGGGTGCGATGTGTTCTCGAAGTCTGCATCTCACCCAACCAACCCGTAGGAAACCTGTAGTCAGCAACGTGCTAGCCTTTTCTTTTGGTAAGCGGATCATGGCAGCCAGCGTGCCTTCTGGTTTTCTTCTTAAGCTCTTTACCGCCTCCTTTAAGATCGCGTTCAGCGTAGGGAACACTATAGTGATCGCTGTCAGGATTTCCTCTACAGTGGTCACCTCGTCTAAGTCACGACACTCAACCATGATTTCCTGTGACACTGTTTTGACATTAGCATCTTCCTTCAGTATTTGAAAGACAATGTCTGCGTTCCTGTCTCCGAATCTACAGAACGCCAGAATCGCAGTATACAAAGTGTTATCCTAATAAAGACCTGTATAACATGACAAACTTAAATATGATAGATAACTTCATAATTAAAAAGAAACCAATGACAACAATTTGATCTCGGAAGCTTTCTATCCAAACGATACATACCTGGAGAATACTCTCCAAAACGGATTCATTTCCCCCGAAGCATTTGTTCTATTAGACAAAAAAAGGCCTCATACAAAACATTTATGGAGTCCCTATCATATACCATGCATATTCCACCACGTGGAATTGGCGAACGAGATAAATTAAATAGATATGTTTTTCACCCTTGGTGGTGTCTTAATGCCGAAGATAAGACTACGCGTCCCTCGTTGACATAATGGCCTAAACGCCTTCGCTCCTTTTCTTTCTGTCACTATAGTTATTTCTTTCTCCTTTTTTCTCCGTTTACTTAAATTAATTCTTTTACTTTTAATTTTAATTTATAATATATGTAGGTAAAAAAAAAATGTATATATATATATATATATATATATATATATTCGAGTATATATGTATATATATGTATATGTATATATACATATATACGGTGGGCTATACATTTTTTTGGAAATGGCAACACTTGATTTCTTAAAAACCATTAGAGGGAGGGGCGGGCGAGTGGCGGAGAATTGTTTATACGTTTATTACCCCCCCCCCCCCCCCCCCCCCCGGCCATCCCTTCCCCTAATGGTTTTTAAGATATCTAGAGTTGCCATTTGCAAACATTTATGGCCCACCCTATTATATATCTGTATATGTGTGTGTGTGTATATGTATATAAAGTGTACAAATAAGTTTCCGCCGTTTTCTATAAAAACGTTTTATTCAAAGTATTGTCTTATTCCCATCTTTCTGGCAGCATCCGGATACCACGTCGGAAGAAGTCTTCATCTTTTGAGGATATCCACGAATCGGCTCATTTTTTGGTATCTTCATATGTTGTAAAGTGCTGCTCGGACAGACCATGTGCTATGGATCGAAATAAGTGATAATTAAAAGGGGCAAGGTCTGGTGAATACGGCGAGTGGGGTAGGATTTCCCAATGAAGTGTTTCCAAAGAGTTTTTCACCGGCACCGCAACATGTGGACCAGCATTATCATGGAGAAAAATAATTTTGTCATGTCTGGAGTATTAGGTTGTTCTACATGAAATGTCCGACGTAAACATTTAAAAGCCAATATTCATTCAATCAAAATAGCATCAGTTGGCATCTATGACATTCTTCCAATGTGGTACAAGTTCAAATATTCCACTTTCGTGGAGGTGCTGCCTTTTTGAGGCAATGAAATCTTCAAAGGCTTTTATGACCTCTGCTCAGTTCCGGAAAACCTTCTGCTGGCAAAATGAATACAGATTGCGCAAAAGATGGTAGTCCATTGGGGAAATGTCAGGAGAGTATAGTGGATGCCGTAGAATTTCAAATCCCAACTGCAACAGTTTTTGCACCGTTACTTGTGATGTATCGGGTATAGCATTATCATGCAAAAGGATCGGGCCGTGCCTATCGACGAACGCAGGTTGCTTTTCAGGCAATTCGGCATGCAATATGTCGATTTCCTCACAATATTTGATAGCGTTTATCGTTTATTCTAGTTGAAGAAATGAAAACTGAATTGTTCCTTCCGATGTCTACCAAATTGTCACCATAACCTTTTTTGGGTGAAGATCGGGCTTGGAGGTGTGTTTTGGTTTTTCACCTGCATCCAACCACTGCCCAGGTATTTTACGCTTATCATATAGAACCCACTTTTCATCACAGTTGACTATACGGTGCAAAAACGGTTCAGTTTGGTTTCTTAATCTAAACGACGCGCAGATGTCGACTTATTGTCACTGGAGATACTCCCATGATTTGTACAATCTCCCGCACCGATTTCATTGAGTCCGCATTAACCGTTGCTCTTAAAACATCGTCGTCAACTACCGTTTCCGGCTTCCCATGTGGCTCATTTTCGAGGCTGAAATCTCCTGAGCGGAACTTTCCCAACCAACGTCGTATAGTGCGTTCGTTTAGGGCTGCATCCTCAAATGGGTCATTAATGTTTTTCATTGCCAATGAAGCATTATGTCCCATTTTAAATTCATACTGGAAAAGGGTTCCAATTTGAACTGTCAACAGCATGGTAAAAAATTCCTAGAAAAAAAAAACTGTATTTGTAACTAAAATACTCACACGTCAAGCACACGTACCACTTTACTTTAAAAACGTTCAATGTCTCTCGGCTTCAGTTCATATGGAACCCAATTTCCTTGTTTTTGAAGCATCCCTAACGATTTTAAACGACGTGAAATTGCTTGTTGAGTAACACCTAATGTACCCGCAAGTTCTTTTTGCGGGTGGATCTTCCTCGAATATTGCTTCTAATACCTTGTCCTTGTACACTTTCGGCCTTCCACTTCACTCCTTGTCTTCCACGTCTAACTCCCCGTTTTTAAACTTTCGAAACCACTCACGACAACTTCTCTCACCCAAAATAGCCTCACCACATGCTTCTACGAGCAATCGATGCGCCTCGACGGCAGATTTCTTCGAATTAAAAAAGTAAATCAAAAGTTCCCGCAAATGACGCTTATTTGGCACAAAACTAGACATTTTTGCACGAAAAAAATTATGTAAAGCTGATACAAAGTCAAAAGTATTTTGATGTTATGTTGTTATGACGTGTTCAAACTCACAATATTACATTTGACATCAGACAATTTCTACATAGTTTTCTAGCGGGGCCATCTTTTTGCCAAACGGCGGAAGCTTATTTGTAAACCGGAAAACAGTTATGCATATACCTGGTATATATATACACATATATATACATATATATCTTATACACTTATTTATATATACATATATTGTTATATATGTATATATATATATATATATATATATATATATATATATATATATATATATATATATATATATATATATATATTAGATGTACAAATACGCTTCCGCCGTTTGGCTAAAGATGGCCCCACTAACAAAATGGCCTATGTGATAAATAAATACGCTGCGTACTTTTCTCTGGCGCCAATTCTTAAACCGGAAAACAGTTATGCATACACCTGGTATATATGTATATATATATATATATATATATATATATATATATATATATATATATATATATATATATATATATATATTGCCAAACGGCGGAGGCTTATTTGTACACCTTATATATATTTATATATATATATATATATATATATATATATATATATATATATAGTATACATATATATATATATATAGTATACATATATATATAAATATATATGTATATGTATATGTATATGCATATGTGTATATATCAATATATATATATATATATATATATATATATATATATATATATATACCAGGTGTATGCATAACTGTTTTCCGGTTAAAGAATTGGCGCCAGAGAAAAGTACGCAGCGTATTAATTTGACACAGGCCATTTTGTTCGTCTGAGATTTAACTACAAACACACACAAGTTGACCGCGCCGAAAACTATCTTCTTTGTTTTAGCGTTCAGTGATCATGTCAAGTGGTGTGCCTGAAAACTAACATTTGCGGCACGCATTGCTTTACTTATTTAATCAAAAGAAACAGGTTGTTGAAAGTCATCGTTTGTTGGTAGAAACAGAACAGAAAACAGCAAAAACTGTTGCAGTTGGGATTTGAAATTCTACGGCATCCACTACACTCTCCTGACATTTCCCCAATGGACTACCATCTTTTGCGCAATCTGGATTCATTTTGCCAGCAGAAGGTTTTCCGGAACCGAAAAACATATGGTGAACACGCTCCACAGTTAGAACATGTGAGACATGGTTTCGACATATTAAAAGTGGTGATTTCAATGCGAAAGACAGTGAGCGCTCTGATAGCCCGCGAAAATATGAAGTCGAGCAATCGGCGGGAAGACCATGCTCTGTGTCGGGTGGGACCAGAGCGATATTTTGTATTATGAACTCTTGAAGCCCGGCGAAACCGTTAATACACAACGCTATCGTCAACAAATACTTAATTTTATTCACGCATTAATCGAAAGACGATCGGAATGGGACAGAAGACTGGCAAAGTGATTTTGTTACACGAGAACGCGTCGTCTCACAGTGCAAAACTAGTGAAAGACCCCTTGAAATCGCTTAGATGGGATAACCTTCTGAACCCGTCGTACTCCCCGGACTTGGCGCCATCTGCATATCACCTATTTGCATCAATGGGGCGCGCGCATGCAGAGCAGCACTTCGGCGATTTCGAGGAAGTTGGAAAATGGCGAAATACAGAGTTGTTCTGGCATGGTATTGTTGCGGATTGGCAGTTGAATGTGCTGGGATGTACTGGAGAAATCTAGTACATTCGCAGTGTATACCAGTTGCGCGGCAGCTGTCGCGGATCAGCTGGCCGATTGTCACCAACTATGAGGTCTGAGGCTGATCCAACATAAATTATGAAATAAATTAACTCAATCTCATGTAGAGAAATTGAATTGTTGTGCGTTGTTACTAAATTGTAAACTAAGTCGCATCCGACTTAAACAATAAAAACCTAAAGATCCACCTCGAGTTCGGTTTTGGTTTTCTTGTGCTCCCGTTTTGCTGCCAGTTTCATCGGGCTTCTCTCTACCCGGGAACAGTGGACAACTTCAAACATTCCCGTCACAGAATTCATAAATTACCTAAAAGATGGGCGAAATGTGTAGGAGCCGATGACCAATATTTTGAATAACAAAAAAAATGTATTTCGCTAAAAAATTATTTTTTTCTACTAAAGAAACCGGAAAAAACGTATACATACTCCTGGTATATATATATTTATGAAAAAAATATATACATAATAAAACAATATATAGATATAAATATATATACATAATAAAACAATATATAGATATAAAAATATATATATATATATATATATATATATATATATATATATTTATATATATATATATATTTATATATATATATATGTATATATATATATTTATATATATATATATATATTTATATATATATATATATATATATATATATATATATATATACATATATATATAAAAAACAATAAAAGACCTCAAAATCATAATAATGTAACCAGATTCAAGTTTTCCCTTATATATTCTGTGATATAATTTGTAAATTTTGTTTAAAGTAAAAACAATAAAAATTAAAAATATTGCACACCGAAAAGTAATATATTTGTATAGAACACAAAACAAATGTACATAGAATAATTTAGAGTGCTCGTACAGAGTCAGTAAATTACATCAAAATGTAATATGTTATAATAGGGTTAGCATATAGTGTGATATTGTAAAAACCCTAATATGTACTTCTTTTTCTTTTGCAAATAAATGCGTTTAAAAGAAAAAAGAAAAAAAAAACCGTTTGTAGAGTAAACATCCGATCTCGGAATCGATGCTTTTCTCAGATGACAGCACCGTAACAAATGGGTTTTCTAAATTTCTTTATTACCAGGTAGTCGCGTAGGTTCTGCTACTTACTGACTCAGATTATGACTGATAGCGAACTTTCAGCTAGCATGTCAGCCTCACCTATTGCGATAACAATGTTTAGCCAGATGGAGTTAAGTGTGTTATTGTCGCCAAGAATAATAAGTTCAAAGAAGAGTCGTAAAGCGATTCTAAAAAAATAACATCAAGGTTTTTTAGTTCAAATAATTTGTGTGTTTGGAATGTAAATAAGGTCGGAGGAAGACACAGATGCCACTTTAAAATTGGAAGTTCATGTATAAATCAATTTCGGAACCACGAGTCAGTCTGTTTAGATTACGGTCCCAATATCAGACTTCCTTTGACTTTCACCTGAGATACCCCCTCCAGAGATCCCATTGGGAGCTATTTTACTAACCGGGTGCCCAGGTTTCCACTGGAGTACTTCTTGTTGAGTCATTCTTTAACTAAGAAAAATTAGCTAAAAACCTCCTGGATATCAACGATTTTCCATAGAATTAAGCACTGAAAATATGTCTTTTTTTTTATTTGTCGACTAATAAGATTTCAAAAGTAACAATTAGTACAAATATAGACAAAAAGAACTGAATTGAATGCCGGTAGCATTATATCTTAAGACAAAAATATTTTTATGAATATACGAAACAAAAGAGACGGCATCAAGGGTGTTGTAAAAAAAGTTAGTGGTCACCTGCGGGTTCGCCGTTGCGCAGTGTAAATCGCATACATTTGATCCATAATGTCACCGCCAGCGTTGGTTTTATTATAATACAAATCATATCTGCTTTGCGGTGCGCTGCGTCAGACATTATAGTCTCATCGTGTATCGTACTAATTACAATTAAAGCTCTGTTCTTTTTTCAGCGCATACACACAAATTGTTACTTTTTCGTAAAAATCGAACTGCGTTGACATTTGTTCTCTTACTCTGAATACTTTCATTTCATGACGAATATATAGTTTACTTCTTTTCAGAGTTTTGACGAGAGAGGGTTAACATTGTAAAAAATCGTATGTTCCGGTCAGATCCTCTGAAACACAATACAAGTTCTATGGCCTTGGGGGATTTTAGGTCCCTATATATCTATATATGTTTGTTGATCCGCGAAGGATATTAGTCAGAAATGGGAAAACTTTCTTATTATCGGATACTCTTCCGCAATGAGCTGACAAAAGTCTTTGACTTCGGGAGTTTATTACCCCAGTGATAAGTATCTGGAACTTATTCTTCAAAACAGATTTATTCCCGAGTCATTTCTTTTATGAATAAAAAATAGCTTATTCAATAAATGTGTGGTCTCTTTTATTCATGTGACGTCGTGCACTATTTACGTGCCATCCGCGGCGAGACTCGTTGCCTCAGAGATACAGTGTGTGTTGCAGAAAGTCCCGCGACATTCTCGTATTGTACTGATCTGTGAAACGCAATCGCTGCTGAGGGCCCACGAACGGAAACCCACGACTTATTTCCTTTTATTTCCATGATATTACACGCAACGCCTGCCACCCCCCACCATTAACAGGATCCACCTTCATGTGAATCCTAATCAACATATCCAATGCAATATAACAATAAAAGTGCATGAAATCCTAAATGAATACACAGGTTGATCATGGAATCCAGATACCATATCTGGAAAAAATCGATGACAGCATAAAAGAAATAATGCGCTCAAAACAGATAACAATTCCATGGTACCGAAGCATTAATATATATAAAATATCTTTGCCACTGTGTATCCAACAAGCGTTGCTCCTGGTGTTTGAATGTCCTCCTGGCGTGCCCAATAAATGTTGATTGGTGTCGTTCTGAAACAACTGGAAATGTAATTGAAACAAAGGGAAAATAATACCGAATTTTGAGAGATAGCCAGTCCAGAACGAGTCATCCAGATAAAGAAACGAGTTTGCTTGTCGATTAATTAACATTAATTTATTTTATTTAAATGATTCAGGTTGATCTCGTTGGATTTGATTTCGTTGGATCATCTATTTACGCCAACCGCTACACGAAGAAGGAAAGACAAAGAAAAAACATGGTTGTCATTTGACAACCAACAGAACTAATTCACAAATGTCAGCTGATTGCTAACATTGTTTATGGTGATGCCACATATCTAATCCAGGTGGTGTCACAGGTATTTAATAGCGAATTCGCCGGTTGTGTAAAGGGCGAATCCGTAACAGCCATAGTTCACTATATATGAACACTTGTGTAAATACAAGGTTCTAAGAATTGTACCGCATCCACACGATCAGATCTCACAATTCGTTAACATTTTTACTGCGAGACATACATCTGTTATGTGGGAAAAACATCTATTGTGTGTGCAAACAATGGATGTTGTTACGGACCTCGTGTCCACACCCTCGCCCAACAACTAATTTTCACGACTTTAATTTCCCCATCTCTACCTGTAAATATGAAAAATCGTCAAGTATCTAATTTTCATAAACTATTTTATGCAAATTCTACTTAGCAGAAAAAATAATAATAAACGGTGTTGGCGCCGAATAAAAGAAATTATATTTGAACAATTCAGAAAGTCTTAAATAACTATAGATTTGAACAACAAAAGATCTTGACAACTAAAGATTTAAACAACTAGAGATTTGAATAACTAAAGATTTGAACAATTGATTGAGACCTGAACAACAATTGAAGAAAACGAAATGTTGTGTGGGTTTATGTTGAAAAAAGTTGAGTTGAGAAAATTAGAACAGTCGATGGAGCCAGAGAGAAGATGGTGAATAAATAGAATACCAGACCGGATTCTGCGTTCTTCAGGGTTTTCAGGTTAATTAATTTATGACGTGTAAGGGGGAGGATCGGGGGACTTTCCCTCCTCAATCCACGGAGAGCGAAACATAAGAAATGATGTTGAATACTCTCAATTTTGTTAATGTAAACCTGCTGATAGGGGGAACATACCTGACTAGCATATTCGAGCACCGGACGGACGCAACAAATCTACAGGGACGAATTGGAACAAGGCGTTGGGGTCTTTTCTTAGGTTAGTTTGGGTATCGATTAAGTAGTTTTGGTAGAGCGTATTGTAAAATGTGGTAAACTGAAAATAATATCAGAGAAAATTAGAATAATCGTTAACCGCACTCTTCTGGAGGTAAGTGGGCCACATCTTGTTAGAACGATAGTATAGTGGTTAGAGTACCCGCCTGTCACGCGGGAGACCGGGGTCGATTCCCCGTCGGGGAACCTCTGGCGCAAGACTAATGACCTTACCCTGGAAAAAACAAATCATTATGGAAAATTTAACAAGCCTCAGGACTTGCTAAATAATGCCAAGACCGGTTCCCGGTTGTAGTGCCGATGATGATGATGATGATGATAATGATTGGTGAGACATAAATTGATTGAATACATGAGAAGGAACAAGAACAATCGGTAAAAATTATTCTAAAAACACAAACCAAGCGGTAGCGAAGAAGACATCAAATTCCAGTTAATTTAAAATATAATGAAGTCTATGCTATACGATAAAATGTTGTTGTGGATTATCAGCTAACAACACTAAAATAGAATTGCGTACGACATCTAACGATGTTACGATGAATAAAAGAACGCGTTTTCGCTGGCATGTCATTCCAAAAGATCAGGCAATCTCCCGTGAATTTGAAGGAGGACCCAGGGGAAGAAACAACCAACTGTGTTGACAATAAGCCCTATAATATGACCAGCATTTAACGGCATCAGTTATTTAAATCAATGTATTGATGCAACTATTTACGGATCACATCCCGCACGTGTATTGTATCGTATTATTATTGTGGCGTTTTCAACGGATACACAAGTTATGTTTCCGAGAGTGTTTTTTTCTTCCGCACTGGATCACTCCCAATAATAAAGGAAACAAGTCTATTATAGTTACTTCTTTTTTTTCTCCTTCCCTCTTTTCTTTTTTTATCTTATTTATTTTTACACTTTGTCTTAACTCTTCACTATTATTTAGGTATTTCCTTTTAATTTCTTAACCATAACAATTAAAGTTCACAGAAATTTATTAGCAGTTATGTATATCTAATGT
Organism: Microdon myrmicae; assembly: GCA_963931805.1. Taxonomy (NCBI): domain Eukaryota; kingdom Metazoa; phylum Arthropoda; class Insecta; order Diptera; family Syrphidae; genus Microdon; species Microdon myrmicae. The sequence goes on along the minus strand of OZ007497.1, from coordinate 2,604,740 downwards.
TTGTTTTACTCTTAAAGCTTGTCGACTTTTAATTATTACCTTTACAATGTTTAAGACACTTCCTTTTAATTTCTTAACAATAACAATTAAAGTTCACTGAAGTTTCTTAGCAGTTGTGTATATTTAATGTTTGTTTTACTCTTAATGCTTGTCCACTTTTAATTATTGCCTTTACAATTTTTAAGACACTTCTTTTTAATTTCTTAACAATAACAATTAAAGTTCACAGAAATTTATTAGCAGTTATGTATATCCAATGTTTGTTTTACTCTTAATGCGTGTCCACTTTTAATTATTGCCTTTACAATTTTTAAGACACTTCTTTTTAATTTCTTAACAATAACAATTAAAGTTCACAGAAATTTATTAGCAGTTATGTATATCTAATCTTTATTTTACTCTTAATGCTTGTCCACTTTTAATTATTACCTTTACAATGTTTAAGACACTTCCTTTTAATTTCTTAACAATAACAATTAAAGTTCACTGAAGTTTCTTAGCAGTTGTGTATATTTAATGTTTGTTTTACTCTTAATGGTTGTCGACTTTTAATTATTACCTTTACAATTTTTAAGACACTTCCTTTTAATTTCTTAACAATAACAATTGAAGTTTCTTAACAGTTGTGTATATTTAATGTTTGTTTTACTCTTAATGCTTGTCCACTTTTAATTATTGCCTTTACAATTTTTAAGACGCTTCTTTTTAATTTCTTAACAATAACAATTAAAGTTCACAGAAATTTATTAGCAGTTATGTATATCTAATCTTTATTTTACTCTTAATGCTTGTCCACTTTTAATTATTACCTTTACAATGTTTAAGACACTTCCTTTTAATTTCTTAACAATAACAATTAAAGTTCACTGAAGTTTCTTAGCAGTTGTGTATATTTAATGTTTGTTTTACTCTTAATGCTTGTCCACTTTTAATTATTGCCTTTACAATTTTTAAGACACTTCTTTTTAATTTCTTAACAATAACAATTAAAGTTCACAGAAATTTATTAGCAGTTATGTATATCTAATCTTTATTTTACTCTTAATGCTTGTCCACTTTTAATTATTACCTTTACAATGTTTAAGACACTTCCTTTTAATTTCTTAACAATAACAATTAAAGTTCACTGAAGTTTCTTAGCAGTTGTGTATATTTAATGTTTGTTTTACTCTTAATGGTTGTCGACTTTTAATTATTACCTTTACAATTTTTAAGACACTTCCTTTTAATTTCTTAACAATAACAATTGAAGTTTCTTAACAGTTGTGTATATTTAATGTTTGTTTTACTCTTAATGCTTGTCCACTTTTAATTATTGCCTTTACAATTTTTAAGACGCTTCTTTTTAATTTCTTAACAATAACAATTAAAGTTCACAGAAATTTATTAGCAGTTATGTATATCTAATCTTTATTTTACTCTTAATGCTTGTCCACTTTTAATTATTACCTTTACAATGTTTAAGACACTTCCTTTTAATTTCTTAACAATAACAATTAAAGTTCACTGAAGTTTCTTAGCAGTTGTGTATATTTAATGTTTGTTTTACTCTTAATGCTTGTCCACTTTTAATTATTGCCTTTACAATTTTTAAGACACTTCTTTTTAATTTCTTAACAATAACAATTAAAGTTCACAGAAATTTATTAGCAGTTATGTATATCTAATCTTTATTTTACTCTTAATGCTTGTCCACTTTTAATTATTACCTTTACAATGTTTAAGACACTTCCTTTTAATTTCTTAACAATAACAATTAAAGTTCACTGAAGTTTCTTAGCAGTTGTGTATATTTAATGTTTGTTTTACTCTTAATGCTTGTCTACTTTTAATTATTGCCTTTACAATTTTTAAGACACTTCCTTTTAATTTCATAACAATAACAATTAAAGTTCACAGAAATTTATTAGCAGTTATGTATATCTAATCTTTATTTTACTCTTAATGCTTGTCCACTTTTAATTATTACCTTTACAATGTTTAAGACACTTCCTTTTAATTTCTTAACAATAACAATTAAAGTTCACTGAAGTTTCTTAGCAGTTGTGTATATTTAATGTTTGTTTTACTCTTAATGCTTGTTCACTTTTAATTATTACCTTTACAATGTTTAAGACACTTCTTTTTAATTTCTTAACAATAACAATTAAAGTTCACTGAAGTTTCTTAGCAGTCACTTATATTTAATGTTTGGTTTACTCTTAATGCTTATCCACTTTTAATTATCACGTTTACAATTATTTAGGCACCCCTTTTTAGATTCCGATCAATAACAGCCACTTCCAACTAAACTGCACTACCAAGCTTTTCACATCAACGATAGTTCTTCCGACCGCACACCAAAACCTTTTTCGTTGACTCTCCTCAATCTTCACTACTCTCGACTTACCACCAGGCTGCCTCCTATTCTGTTTGTACACCCTTCTTGTTACCTTGGGGTCAACTCCTCCCGATGACGATAATGCTATTTCGATTTCCATCGACCTAATTTCCGATTTGCAATTGCGTTGAAATGCGACGTCAGCCGGTATACCTCCATCGGTTTGCGTCACAGTTCAACATCGGCAATTGCAAATTGACCTAATAAATTTTGTGTGCAATTACATATTTTTTGTGACGAAATGTGGGGCAATTAATTGAATTATCAGCCTGGGGGTTATACGGTTTCAGAATCGGTTGGCGTTTTTTGGTTTAAGTGCATCAATGACCACATGTACAACATCTTTATCTATCTCGTCATTGATACACTTAACACACACGAATACACAAACCACAGTAAAGAATACCACCAAAGGAAAATTGAGAAAAAAAAACATCAAAGCCATATATGTATAATCGCATATCACTGCAGTAAATAGTAGTCGGAAATAATCATTCTACACCGCTTTGGTTCTATCTTTTACTGTGATTCTAATAGTCATGGATTTAGTTCAAATCACCTTCTCTTTGTTTTCATCGCAATAGACTACATTATTACCTGAGGGCATTTTGTAATATCAGGGACATCGGTTTCACCCATACAAATGTTTTTCGAACCATTAACTACATATGCGCCAGTATCAATCATTCCTCTATCTCGCTTTACGCGGATGATGCCAAACTTCTCAAGGCAACCCGCTCTCCCCTAGACTCGGCTCTTCTCCAATCTGATCTTGTAGTTTTCGATTTGGTGCCAAAACAACAGCCGTGAACTGAATATCGCCAAATGTCACGCATTTAGCTTCTCTCGGAAATCCCCCCCCACCGCCGCGCTCCTATCTCTTACTTAACCAACCGATAACAGCGGTTAAATCGCTTCACGACCTGGGCATCCTATGTGATAAGGAGCTCAATTTTAACGCACATAATCCTTGAGGCCGGGGGGATGGGTGCGAACATACAGGGCAAAGTCACTGATTGCTTTCAACGCGGCGAAGGCCAGGACGATCCTTGTCCCTGTTCAATCCGAGTCGACATGCAGTCTCCACGTGACACCCCTGGATAGCTACTTTGGCACCCGACAAGTAGTGAACCAATGCATGTAGCGACATCCTGAGAAAGGTTGGCGCAAGGCTAATAACCAGGCCCGTAAAAATGAATTATTATGGCAAATTTAACAAGCCTCAGATATGGACCGGATACACGACGACGACCACTGAAACGAAGACGGCTAAACGAACTTTTCATGGAACGTCCGCTCACTATACAGAGTTCGAGCTGCACAGCAACTAGCCGATGCCCTGTCCCAATATAAGGCTGACATAACAGCATTACAAAAATAAGATGGAAGGGGAGTGGTGTTATTCAAAGAAACGAGTATGACATTTATTACAGCTGTGATGGAAAACACCATGTGCTCGGGGTAGGCTTTCTAGTCAGCCAAAAACTGAAGCCTGCCATCATCGGCTTTAATGCAATAAATGAAAGGCTATGCACTCTTCGCGTGCGAGGTAAGTTTAAGAACATAAGCCTCATAACGGGCCCCTGACGACGAAAAAGAAGAATACTACGAGAACGTCGAACGGGCCCTCAATGCCTGCCCAAGATACGATGTGAAAATCGTTCTTGGTGATTTGAATGCAAAAATAGGTCGGGAGCCGGTTTTCAGGCACTACTCAGGTTCCCATAGTTTGTATGAGAACACTAATGACAATGGACTACTAGTCATCGAACTGGCACCATCGAAAAACTTGGTCGCTGCGAGTACCAGATTTCTGCGTAAAGATATCCACAAAGCCACCTGGGTATCACCTGATGGAGCTGTGGGGGTTTCTCTAAACTACGCGGAGAACCACCCACCATTCCCGGCTGGCGAAAATTATCAAAACATTCGATTGAATCACGTGATAATATTTCCCTAGCGTTACTTCGGCTTTTCTCCAGACACTTCCTTCGCTGGGGATCAATGCTCTCTTTTTGCAGGTGAATAGCATCAGCTTAATTTTCCTCTGTTTCACAGTTCTGTCTTCGTACAGATCAATGTACTCTGAGCTCACCATACTACCGAAGTAGGTCAATGGGTTCCGCTCAAAACTACATTGATTCATGCACATACAACCAAATCTACCCCAAGTTAATCATACATTGTGTTTCTGTTCTCTCATTCTCCCGCTCTCTTCGATCATCAGTTTACCGATGTAACCTACCACGACGGGCGAGGCTATGGGAGAGCAAAAGTATGTTCTCTTTTGGTTGTCGGGTGCAAAAATTAAATTAACCAATTTCTTCCCTTTTCGAGTCAGTCGATTAAGAAGATTAACAGGAGGAAGTCGTTACGCTATCCACAGCCGCGTGTGCATGCTTATGTCAATATCAGTGTGGCTTCATCCCACGCAAATCAGCGATTGATCAGATATTCACCCTTAGGCAGACGATGGAAAAATGTCTGGAATTTAAGATTCCATTACATCATCTATTTTTAGACTTTAAGGTCGCCTACGACAGCATAGCCAGGGTAGAACTATATAATGCCATGAGAGAGTTCGGCATTCCAAACAAATTAATACGACTTTGTAGGTTGACCATGACCAACGTAACTAGTCAAGTAAAAATAGCGGGATTGCTGTCCAAACCAATAAACATCTTTAATGGACTCCGAGAAGGGGACCAAGTCTTCTCACCAAGTCCAGCCAGATACTTGCCTACGCAGATGACATCGACTGTACAAGAATCCCTCACCCAGATCGAGCAGACGGCACAAAAACGGGGACTGCACATTAATGTGGGAAAAACTAAGTACATGGTGGCAACTTCTGCGAAGAGAAGACCTAACGTTGGCCAAACTATCAGGGTGGTGGAGCACGAATTTGAAGTTGTGCAATCCTTTAACTACCTTGGTTCAATAGTATCAGCCGATAACAATATGGCAGAAGGAGGACGCGAACGGCTGATCAAATCCGACAAAGCGTACTATGGTCTATCAAGGCTCTTTAAATTCCGAAATTTATCCACAACATCCAAGTTACTACTATACAAGACCATGGTCTTAGCAGTATTCATGTATGGATCCGAAACCTGGGTGCTCAACAAAAGGCACTCTGAGCTCTTAGCCGCGTTCGAGAGGAAGGTCTTAAGAAGAATTGTTGGCCCTGTATGTGAGGGAGGACGATTCCGGAGACGCTACAACCATGAGTTGTACGCAATCTACCTTGAAGCTAATGTTGTAAGAAAAATCAAGCTCGGTAGACTCCGGTGGGCGGGACACCTAGCTCCTAGAAGAGGAGCCTGTAGCGTTCTACGAACGCACAATTCCGCACAGGTAAGGTTCCTACGCTTCAAGGAAATTACTTACCTGAGAACATTGCACGAGCCCACAGACGCGTGTCTCAAAGTCCCACCATAGGGCCTGCAAATTTTAGCCAACGTTTAGCCCGACACTAAAAAGCAAGGAACTAAACGTCCCAAAGCTTTCAATATCAAGCTGAAACAAAGGTAAAAACATCCATTCATCTTATTCCCAAAGACTGAAATGGGCCACACTCCAGCACTGCACAATCGGAAATCCTGAACAGCAACAGGATGTTACAAGAAATTGCTATCGTCGGTAAATGAGCAGACCAATGGGTGCACGTGCGGGTAGTCTACCATAAAGACCACCCAAATCCGTCAAGCAAACAAAGGCAGCGGCAACCTAGTACAATAATGTATACCGCTTATCTGCTGCCAAATCCCTCGCAATCAGTAATATCTCAACGAGGCATCCGATTGTATATGAGGAGTTAAGCCAACAAAGGAAATACTCCAGTCCCACGGTTCCTTTGTGGAGTTTCACACCCATTAGAGAGGTCTAATGGATTGTTAGACCTAACTAAAGAAGTTAAACAAAACGCATGGACCGTACGTCAATCCAAATTGCAGGATATCATTCGGCCTGCGCGCCAGATGTTCTATGTAAATAATGTGGCACACAATCGACAACCGTCGAACTGAATTTCGACCTCCACCACGGATGGTGATAATGATGTTGGATGATGAGCGAGTTTCTCCTTTCAGAAATATAGGAAATTTCCCCTGGGATGAAATAGCATGCTGCTAACAGAGATATTGACGATTCTGTTAGTGGGCAGAATGGGAAATTGTCTATGGGGAAGATACAGATACGATCTGTATCAAGATACTTGTGGGTAATGCAGACACAGTCTAATGGTGATCGTCAACGCGAAGAGAAGATATATCGAGCATCCGAGGAGACAACAGCTAGAACCCCACCGAGGAGGTTGAGTTAGGTTAGAGAGAAACCCTACAAGGAGGTCGGTCGCGCCGCGTAATATAATAAAACAAAACGTAAATATTCGCCGTTCGCAGGCAGCACAATAAAACGGGGAAGTAACGTTCGACCAGTTTTAACATAGAAAAATAAGTAACGCGAGTTAACCGGAGGACATTAGTTAATTGTAATTATCCGGTGATCGAAAGTAATTAACGCGAGTTCGGACAGTCCATACGGGGACCGAAACAATTACCCTCGGCGTGACACTGTCGTGATTCAAACGTGTGCCATTTGTAATCCACCATTCCTTTTTTTTCTACTGTGCAAAATATAGAAAAGAAGAATAACCGACAAGGCAAAACAATAAAACAGTGAAAAGATTATGAACTCTCGCCAAGACAGTGTCATAAACTAAAGTTAGAAAAAAATAAAGAAACGTATCCTAAAACAATATAACAGTGTTTCATTTTATAGATGTATTCTTTCCGTGTTTGTTGGTGAACAGGTTGTTCCTTTTGTGTGAACGGTGTTCGGCGGAACACCTCCTCGGCCATCGACGAATCAACACTTCAGCCGTAATAGAACAGACAAAACCCACCAAAAGCCTGCCCGGAAAGACCTTTGTGGCAGGATGTATGGAAGGAGACGGCGCGGCAGACCTTGTCTGCGATGGAGGGATGGGGTAGACCAAGACGCTCAGAGCCTGGGAGTGCCAAACTGGAGGACATCGGCTCGAAATCGGGACCGGTGCAGAGATTTTTTAAATAAGGCCAAGACCAAATCCCGGGTGTAGTGCCGTTGATGATGATGATGATAATCCTTAAGACCAACCCGCCCTTGGCTTTGTGAAGCGTTGGTCGAAAGAATTCCTAAATGCCTACGTTACACGCTCACTCTACATAATCTTCGTCTGTCCTCTTCTCGAATATGCTACTCAGGTCCGGTCCCCGCATCATTTGTCTCACATTCGCGGAATCGAGATCGTTCACCGTCGTTTCCTGCGCTTTGCCCTCCGAGGACTAAATTGGGAAAATCCTTTGATTCTACCTCCATACACGTGGCGGCTTCTTTTAATTAATCTTGACACACTTGGAGAGCGCAAAATCCATGCCGGCATTCTCTTCATCCACCATCTTCTCTCAGAGTCAATCAAATGCCCAAGCTTGCTCTCGTCCATACCCGATTAGAAACGAACGACTCCCCCACCCCTACGGTTGTGAGTAATAAATAGTTAACTTAGAACTATAAGTTGTGAACAATAAATAATTAACTTTGAAACTATAAGTTACGAATAATATATAGTTAACTTAAAAAGTATAAGTTGGGAATAAGAACTAATTAACTATTATAAAAACTATAAGTTGAAAAAAACAGTAAGTTGTAAATTGCCGTAAGTTGTGAATTGTTAAAAATAAAATAAAATTAATTAAATTAAATAAAACCTTGTAAATTACCTTAAGTTGAAAAAAACTGCAAGTTGTAAATAACATACTAACTGTGTAGAACTTAAGCTGTGGGCGTATGTATTTGTAAAATAAAATTAGCTTAAGAACAAAACAAACATACTGTGACGCATGTGACAATCAGTACTAGAATATTCTAGAAAGTCCGCAACAAAGTACTAAAATATTCTAGAAAGTACTGGAAAACTGGAGACTATGAACAATAGAAAATTCGAGGCTATCGAACGGAGGGAAACGAAACACCAAATCAGAATGAGGAAACGGTATAAATACGTCACACGCAGATCAAAAAGAAGGAAGTAAGCAGTAAAAGACGCGATAAGTACGGAAGCGATAAGTCAAGAAATCGGTAAGTGTAGGGTAAAAGCAACGGTTGTTATTAACGGGCTAATAAAGTGTTACTGTAATTCAAAATCGATTTAAAGGCTCTTATTTATTAAAAATAATTAATCCAGCGAACCCTAAGCTCGCTACCATACTTTAATTTAAAAACAAAAACGCTTTAGTCTCCAACCTTCCCTCACCTTCGCATATCCAACGGAAACGCCGAGGATTCCCCCCAAAAACCACACCCGGCCCGAGAATCAATTAGAGTAGTATAATATAATGTGCGCGATAGCGCACATAGCTCATTTTTCACAAATTTGGACTAAACACCCTGTGCACTGCAAACACATATAGTTATATATGTATATATATATATATATATATTTTTTTTTTTTTTTTTTTTTTTTTGTTTTTTTTTTTTTAAATATATATTATTATATATATATACATATAACTGCAAACGCACATATAGATATATAATAATAATAATTATACAAAATATCACAGCTCACCTCACCTCACCATGTACCCCGGATACTTTCATAACCAACAAAAAGATGAAGTAGTTCATCGGCGACTTCAAATCAATTATTGAAATATTATTCCTTCGCCTTAGAGCCAAACTTAATAACGTCCAGAATACAGGAAAATCGATCGAATAAGTCGAACGACCTTGTCTAGATATGATATAAGGTTGTGATCTAGATATAAGGTTGTGATATACCCTAAGATATATCAGAAACTTGTCGAATCCCGCAAATGTTATAAGACTACCAAACAGAGAGGATAACACCCGATAGATATAATAGCACCAGAGAACTTAATTGTGATAAATGCAACCTTTACGCTGAAGGAGTCCCTTGTAACCACAAAGACCACATCAATTGACCGGAGCCGCTTATTAAAGTTGAGAATGGTGCTCACTCTTTACACCAAATTGCCTCCCCAAAGAATTGTCGAATAAGTGGAGTCATTCATTGAAAAATTAGGGAAGCTAGAACAGCTTAATCACGTAAAAAATGTGTTTCTTCATGCTCATCAGTTATTAAATGACGCCATGAAAACATCAGCAGGCGGATTTGACAAGAAAAAATCCCTCTAATGTGTAATTTAGAATTATCATACAAAACAATGAGCGCTTCATTTAAAATACTACAATTAAAAAAAAAAAAATTAAGTTCCATTGGTGAAGTCTAAGAACAATTGAAAAACCCAGCATTAGAAATAAACGTTCACGTTTCACGTTTATACAACTTGAGGTAATACATTCACCCGAAGTCAATGGAGCGAACAGAAATCCAATTCAGAGATTTTCTGAAATGTTTTTTTTTATTTTTGCAGTTGAAGGGCAGCTACTTAAATATGATACTACTTATCGTCTCTTCATCTTTATCTATTGAACTAGTCAAGTATGAGTACATTTTTATCAAGTCACTACTTACTAGATCGAAAATCCCCGCTAGAGGTGTATGGTTTCCATCATCTCCTACATTGTTTACGTATTTCTCTAACTTCTTCAGTTCTTGTTCTACTGGCGTCCACTCGCTTTTCATCGATAGTCCCAGCAGTTTGTTTGCCAATTCTCGTATCGAAGCGCCTGCACTCGGTGGTTTGGGCTGTGGCACCTCATCTCTTTTATCTCCGTTGCTCGAAACATCATCCTTGTACTCGCCATCCATCTTACTGGCAGGCGTAGCACGTTCACTTGCCCCAGAGTCATCTGGTGTCGAAGTTGTATCCTTATTCATATTACTCGGGGTTCTTTTACCGCCGCCACCGGGACCTGAACGGCCACCAGGACCGCGTTTTCCCGGTTGCGACATTTTCCAAAAACTGTGTTACACTAATTAATATTTTCACTAATTTTAAAAATAGGAAAAAATTCTCATCAAAAGCACAACCAATTCGTATCCATCGTATTGAACAAAAATAAACGTGTGTTTAGAAAAACTTCTATTCGTATCAAAACCATTCCTCAACACAAATACAATCACATCTTTAGGCTTACGAAAGAAAAAAGGATTACACAACGGCTAAACCACAACCGACTATTTTTTTTCTTCTTCTGCTTCCAAGGACTATTCTCACCAGTCAAACTTTCAATTCGGTTCTGGGTCATAGAGGGTGCTCAAAATTCAAAATCTCAGTTTGGATAAAAAACACATTATTCACACGGATTATATTAAACTCGATTTCAGAACAGAATTAATTATCGAAAACTGGTTAGCTGTCGAACGAAAGTCGGGGGATATCACCATCCAGATCGTTAAACCTCGACGTTCATAAATTTCACGTTTATAACCGTCTCGTCCCCCGCCTTTATGCCCCTTATACTCCCTGCAATACCGGACAAAACAACCAACCGAACCGAATTCAATCAGAGCCTCAGAGTTTCTGATCCATGATGTATAAGTTGGAAGGAGCTTAACCAACTAAACCTAACGAAACTATCGTGGGGGTCTCTACCGAATGTCTAGAAGCCTAGATCTACAAGGAGACGACTCCTTTAAAGCGTTGCGCAAGTGTTCTTCTGATTCTACTTTAGACCAGTTTCCTTCCAATGCGTCCACACAACCAATTAATGTTCTTCCGGCAAGGGTCACATCTCACGCCGCTCAAAGCACCGCCAAAGATTCCGGTTGCCATCGGCGTGTTGTTAAATCGAACCACGTTGGCACGCACATGCTGCCAGCAACTGTTGTTTCTTTACATCCTGTTGGCCTACTTCTTAACGTTCGTAAACAACAATATGGCGCTAAGCCTTACCAACACAACGAGTGTCCATGGGAATTCCCCATCGGCTCGAGACATAGCGTTTGTTGTCTTGAGATAAACAAAAAGAAGCAACATCCATAACCTCAAAGTGTTCCTCCGATTTGTTTACACTGCTGGGATTTAACTGTGGAGTCGTTTGTTTACTTTGATCCTTTTCGCGGCGGGGCTGGCGTTTTTCGTTAAAATAAACTTTTTCCCCTTGCGAAAGTCTGCAATAGTAGGAAATAGTGGGGCAATTGTTTTTCGGAATCGTTTGGTAATTTGCATAACAGTCTAGCGGCACTTAAGAAAGCGGCGATAAAAACAAAAGACGGAAAACACGTTACGGAAAATGGAAATGGAGCTGGTCGCCGGTCACTGCTGCAAAAGGATATCAATTGCATTGCCTTTTACATGGAAGAAATGGAGGAACAACGTTCAACTGCCTACCATAACAATCTAATCAGAAAATAAAAATTAAAATAAAAGAAAAGGTATGGATATAATTTTATTGGCTGGCGTAAATGTCCGCGGGTTCACATAATTCAAGGAATTCTATTTGATTTTACTAACAGGTATGATTTTACGTTAACAGGTATTTTAGCATTATTTATGACTAATTGTTGGGTTACCGAGTTACTGGGACTTTGAATATTACACTGATTTGAAATTGTTCTCGCCGACTTCATTTTGGATTATTCTTACTATTTTCAAACCTTTCGAAACTTTTGTGTGATCAACTTCTAATAATTCTAATAATTTCGCAAGTTCAGGTGGTCTTCATGAAGTAATGACCTGAATTCTTCGTCATAAAATGTTTTTGGTGCGCCAAAGCATTCTTTATATGTGGCATCAAAATTATTATTTCTGAAACGTTTAATTAATCTCCACATGTCGTTTTCGATAGAGCATACTTGCCGTAATTCTGTGTTATAATTTATTACAGGTTCTATAATGGATCGTCACACGAATAAATGAAACGGTTACAAACCAAATGTCGCAAGAGCATACAGCCGTCAGTTGAACCCATCGCAGTAATAATGAGATGAATCTAAATGCTACTCCTATAACAATTGGAAGCACTGGACATGGTTCAAAAGCGAAGTGGAGCTGTGGCGGTTCTTTAATACATTCCCAAAGAACCGCTCATCCTCTTTAAATTAACCACTTCCCCTTACCATACAAAGCCATGGTACTTACCTGCAATTAGGGGTAGTGTAAGCTCCCCTGCAGCATCATACCTGTGTTACGGGTCCGGCGCCGTGCTTCCTCTGATGAGGGACGAGCGTGGAGCTTTTATCAATCTCAGACTTCAAATTTAATTTATATCCTATTTATATAGGGCTTTCCGTCCGTCTTCTTTATTGTATAATAGCAATTTGTTTTTCTTTTTACTCTTTTATATTTTACTATATTTTATTCTATATTTATAAAATATATTTAAGTTGACTGAACTCTAATTTACTTTCTCTCAAACTTAACTCTCAACTCAAAGTCAAAACTAAACTAACTCGAACTGTATTAGAACTCTCTTCCTCAACTCTCAAACTAAAACTGAAACTCTCACTTTCTCAATAATCAATTAGAACTAACTTTTACAATTCAATTTTCCCTCATCTTATAGAACATTGTGTTCTAATTCACTGTAACTTATAATATGAACAAAATCAAAGTAATCCTTTTACTCTCTGTGACTTTTAAATTTTGAATAAACATGAACAAATCAAAGTATTCCTTTTAGTCTCTGTGACTTTTAAATTTTGAATAAACTTTGAACGAAAATCAAAGTGCTATGTTTTGAATGAAAAAAGGTGCATGTTATGAAAGGGGGCATGTTATTAAATGTGCTGTAACTGGCTTGATATAGAATATTGTGAATATTTATTAATGGTATGCATTAAGTGAGAATGTAAGATATGTTAAGAGGAAGTTTTAAGGATATGTTAGATAAGTAATGAAATTAGATAAGTAATGAGATTCAGTGTTAAAGCTAATAAGGGTAGTATTCTGGAATACTACACCTCAAAGGAAAACCTACCCGACACCACCCATACATTCTGAATTTCCCTGGTTCATATTCCATGAACCAGTTCATCTCCTATCGGCTCAGCTTGTCTTCAATTACCGATAAACAAACGCTGGCCAGTGTATTGTTGACATAGCTGTAGCTGATATTATTTCCACAGCTCAAAATTATATATCGCGCCTATACCCTTAGGTCCGCCACAGTTGCGACAATTCCCCGTTTTCGGCTATCAACCGATCATGAATTTGGGCATGGATATGATCATTGTTTAGGTAACCTTACCCATGCCATGCCTATGATGACCCGCCTGAAAACTAAATTAAATATACAGTATCTCACTGTGTTCGTTACTTACCCGCATATTAATTGAAGCATATAGCCATCCAGCCTGACCCTTTGGCGCCGTCGACGAGGTTCCTGCTGACTTATGCCAACAAAATAATTTTCCTCCTTGTGCACTGGAGCCATACGGCTAGATTGGATACTGCCTACATTGGTGTTTCCAAGGAATCTTGGGCAAATACAATGACGACCCCTTTGTATCATAGGCACATCATGTACACCATGTGTGCCACCACTTGACCTGCGAAATAGCGTTTTTGTTTACTTTGAAACAAAAATGAAACAGCGTCTGCTAGATCTATTTAACCACATTTATAAATCAGGCGTCATACCACAAACATGGAAAACATCCACTGTCATACCTATTTTAAAGTCCGATGGGGAAACCGACACAATCAATGGCTACCGCCCTATTTCCCTCCTCCCCTGCTTAGGCAAATTGTTAGAAAAAATTATCGCACAAAGGCTCAACTGGTATTTAGAGAAATATACCCTTATAAGTATGCAGCAAGTTGGATTTAAAAAAAGTCGAGGTACAATGGATGCCCTCCTTCACCTTGATAACTACATTACTTCTGCACTTTCCTGCAAAAAGCATACATCCATTCTAACAATAGATTTCGAAAAGGCCTTCGACCGCATCGGGCCCCACGTCATACTGAACAAACTTCAAAAATGGGAAATAGGAGGTAATATGTTCAATTTTATCAGATCTTTCCTGTCTAATAGGAAATTCAGGGTAAAATCCAACGGCGTTTGTTCCGGGGTACACAATCTAGAAACCGGTATCCCCCAAGGATCACCACTCTCAGTAGTTTTATTCAAAATAGCGTTTGAAGATCTAAGTATTATACTGGCAAAATATAAAGTTGTAAAATATTGTATCTACGCAGATGATCTCATTGTATTCAGTAATGTCAACAATTTAGAACTTATCAGTCAAACTTTTGAAAATATTCCCTCAGATATTAGAATGTGGGGTCATTATTCCGGAGCCAAAATCTCAAACAAGAAAACCAAAATATTACACATATGTAAAAAACACAGTTGTAATAAATTGTTAACAGTTAACTTTGAAAACTCCACCATCAACAATGTTAATACACTAAAAATTCTAGGTCTACAATTTGACAGTTCTTCAAAAATCAATGTCTAGCTCTTAAGAAAAACTTAGATATAAGGTTAAATATAATTAAATACTTAGGATCAAAAAAGAGTTTTGTTCATACTAATACACTAACAAACATCACCAGAGCAATTATATTATCGAAAATAGATTACGGCCTACCAATATACGGGAAATGCAGCAAAACTAACCTACAACTAGTGAAATCCCCCTATCACGCAGCAGCCCGAATAAGTACAGGTGCATTCAGAACCACTCCAATAACAAACATTCTAGCAGAAAGTGGACTCCCGACGATTGAAAATCGAATGAAGTACCATTCAGCCAAGCTAGTTGTCAAACTTACCGCCACACCGGAGACACCCATAGTGAAGGATATTAAACACATCCTTAGAAGGAAACGCTCCCAAAGGCACTTGTCGGCCCTAGGACAGGCAATATTACTTGCGCACCAATTCCGAATAAACATTAAACCACAAAGGGCAAGGACAATTCACCCCCCATGGTTATTATCACCTAAGATATTCAACACCGATTAAAGCCTACTCCCAAAAACTAGAACAAACCATCTAGAATACCAACAACATTATCAACATATCAAAAACCAACACCGCCAGTGGAACCTACTTTTCACCGACGGATCCAAAACAGAGGACGGCACGTCATTTGCGATAGTCAACAGCGCAAAAATAGTAATCAGAAAGGGACTTATACCCGAATTCTGTTCCATATTTTCGTCCGAAGCAACCGCTGTACTGGAAGCAATTAAGTTAGTAAAAAAGGACAAGACACTTATTTGTACAGACAGCCTATCAACCATCCAAGCAATAAGGAACGCAAACAATAGAAACCGAATCATTCACTTGATCCAGCATAGTTTGTTCTATAAACAAAACAAAATAAAGCTTCTCTGGGTGCCAAGCCATAGTGGGATAGCAGGCAACGAAGCAGCAGATGCTGCTGCAAAACTGGCCATCAAGGAACCCCTAATAACCTTTTTCGTTGAAAACAGCAAGGACTTACATAGATACTTAAATAGTGAGCTCCACAACTTAGACAAAAGGACTGGGCAGACTACAGGCATATGTATGCAGTAGTAAACCCCAGAAGAGAACCCATCACATATCCACCAACAGCCGCAAAACATAAAATCAGGTGCTTCCTCCGGCTGCGCCTTGGGCACACATTTATCACCAACCAACATCTCATCAACAGGAGTAATCCCCCTACCTGCCACATCTGTACATCCAACTCCAACCTATCCTCCAAACACATACTATTTGAATGTGCAGGGGTAAAAGACCTCGTTCGCCAACATTACAACGACGACATCCTCAACATCATATCCCAACCATCATCATCTAATATCGATAAGCTCTACAAACTACTAACCTTAGTTAAGTTACAAAATCTAGTGTAAACAATATTTAATATTTATATTCTAGCCGAAAGCCTTAGTCGCTAGTGCTATTAGTTTTAAGTTACCATGTAATTTACTTGCATTGTAATAAATAATAATAATAATAATAATAATCTATTTCGATCCCTGGCATACATCATCAACAATGTATGGGTGCATCGCCACACCCCCCGATGATCGTACGTTTGTTTAATCAGGTGTCCACCGATCATCGTCCTCATCGCAGGGCATCGTACTTTTCCTATACGGACACATATAGAATCCTCCCCTATCGATGTAATTCGCGGCCATTGAATCTGATGGATGTGAGTTGCATCGACGAGTCAGATTCAAACCTCTGAGGAGTAGACACGCGATTCTTCGAGGAGTCAACTATATCCGGTCAACCGGACACACCAAGGGGACGTCGCGTATCTTGCCTAAATAGAGTCATTTTCATCTGTGGAGAGGTGTTACATATTCCGCTGTAACAACTGGCTAATTACTTTTGTTGTGTCCTTTGCGTGAATTTCAAGTATTAATCTCCGAAGTACAGTGTGTGTGTGTATTAAGTAAATTGATACAAATTAATCGACTCGTGTGTACCATAATAAATCGTATGAACTTAAGTGTACATTTATCTGTTTCGGGTAATTAGAATATCGTGCGTGTACAAAGTGGTATATAACTTTAAATTTAAAAGAAAACTCGAAACGTTAAATCGCCGAACGCCAGTAGAGCGTTATGTATGTGAAAAAAATACTCTTGTGAAATAAAAATAAAGAGTTTTAAAACTTTAATCAACAAGGAATTCTCCAGTGTGTTTTATTTTCTCCTTCCTTGGCGAAGCAGTGACATTTTCATCAGTGGTGCATTGTGAATTTTCTCTTCATCGTTGGAATGTTACTAAAACAGGTGCCCGTGTCTTGGCACAATACTAACAGCACCACAGAGCTTATTACCAGAAGATTTCTTAAATTGTTAAGTATAAAATGATTAAACTTCTAAGACATCGACAATTTCACATTCTGATTGGATACATCGGGCCTCTTCTTAAGAAAAAGTTCCTTTAGTTTCCCTTTTTGAATTTTTCCGGACCCTGTTTTAGGGAACGTATCCACTATTCGCAGGTATTTGGGTATTTTGTAATGTGCAATATGTCCCGTACAAAATCGTGTAATCTCCTCGAGCGTAACGGTAGTATGGGAATCTTTCAAACGGATATACGCACATATCGCCTCTCCTAGTCGGTCGTCTTCAACACCGATAACCTAAGAAAGAAAATCAGATGGTGTGTCAACAGTACAACAATTTGCCAGAATGGCCGTACTTACATGTGTTTCAAGTATATCGGGGTGTTTATTAAGAAAGTCCTCAATTTCTCTCGGGTATATATTTTCCCCTCCTCTGATAATTACGTCCTTTATCCGGCCTAATATTTGGCCATATCCATTTTCGTGGAGGATAAATTGATCCCTAAAAGCAAAGGCACATTTTATTGCGTTCCATTAACTCGCTTAGATTATAGTGATTACCCAGTGTGCAACCAGCCATGCTCATCAATTGCTTCTTTGGTTTTCCTCTCGTCATCAAAATATTTTGTAATCAAGAAAGGACATCTGATGCAAAGTTCACCTGGCTGACCGATGGGCACTAGGTTATTATGTACGTCGACTATTTTTGCTTCACAGTGATCGTATAGTCGTCCAACTGTGCTAAGAAGTAGCTCCTCTTCGTCCTTATCTGAGGACCGAAAAATGCCTCCACTACTTTCAGTCAACCCATACAAATTACCTACTATCTCAGCTCCCAGCGTTTCCTTGATATCATCGATTAATTGAGGAGAACAAGGGGCACCACCTGAAGCAGCGAATCTCAATGAACCGAAAGTAGAAAGCTGCGTTTCGCGGTGTCGTTTTACAAGGTCCACGTACATCGTCGGAGTTCCAAATATCAATGAACACTTTTCAACCAAAATAGCCCTCAAAATTGCACTAGGATTATGAAATGGGCAAGGTATAACAGCTGTACCTCCCCAACATAAGGGGCTTGTTACTGACACTACAAACGCGAAAGCATGAAAAAGTGGAAGTTGGGAGCAGACACGATGGCTGGCTCCTTCAAAATCTTTCCCAACAAGATATCCATTGTTTAGTAAAGCAAAGTGTGAAGAAACTGCTGCTTTTGATTGTCCCGTTGTGCCTGAGGTATACATTATATTATAGGGATCATCCGGTATAATAAATCTTTGCAAGGTCAACATTTTTTCAATGTCGTCTTTATCCGCGAGGTTTAATAGAGTGTCAAAATTCAACGCACCGGGCAATTTATTCTTAGAATCTACAATAACCACATTAAGAGTCGGTACCCGATCACTTTTAAGGTCACCTTCTTTAGCAGACTTTAGTTCCGGACAGATGGTGCTCAAGATCTTATAGTATTCTTGCTTATCAATTACTTCTGGGGCCACAATAGCCTTAACCCCAACCTTCCGGAGACTATACACGATTTCTTCTTCCTTATAAACCGAATTTACACTTACCATTACTAAACCGGCCTTGGCCAACGCGTATGCAGTAAGATACCATGTGGAAGAATTGGGTGCCCATATTGCCACGCGGTCACCCTTTTTTAAACCGATTTTTAACAAGCTGGCAGCTAATCGGTTTGAAGTATCTCGTAGAGCAGCATATGACATCCTTTTGTTTTCTTGACATGATACAATAGCTTCTACATCGGGGTACTGTTCAGCCGTAATATCTAGCTGCTGTCCTAACGTTCGGTATAAGAGTTTCTCTTTTCCAACTTGATGAAAATAAGACGATTTTATTGAAGAAAATCTGGAATGTGAACAATGATCAACAACTGTGATACTTAGCGCAGTATACAATAACTATAATCTTTATGTTTATGTGTTTAAAATGCAATATGAAAGGTAACAACGGACGGAAAACAATATACACAAAGTAGGCCCCTTCCGAGACAATACACATGCCAACGATAAATCCCTTTAGCCATACGTCCTTCTTCGTATTTATTTTATGGCTTCAATCGACTCGAAGTGGCAATTTAAATTTTGGAAAACAGGAAAAAGTCACAGGAGGCCAAATCAGGTGAGTATGGTGCTTGTTCGATCATATTAGTTGAGTTCTTGGTCAAAAACTCGCTCACAGTGGATGCTTTGTGAGATAGTGCATTATCGTTGTGCAAAATCCAAAATTTGTCTTTCCATAAATCCGGACTCTTTTGGCGAACACTCTCTCGCAAACGTTTCAGAACGCCTAAGTAGTATTCCTTTTTCACTGTTTGATCTTACGGAAGGAATTCATAGTGCACCACACCTAGATAATCGAAGAAAACAGTGTGAATGACCTTAATTTTTGATCTACTTTATCGTGGTTTTTTCGGTTGCGGCTCGGTTTGGTAGCACTATTCAGATGATTGTTGATTTGTTTGCATGTCATACTCGTAGACCCATGTCTCGTCACCCGTTATGATGCGTTGAATGATGCAGAGTCACTGGCGACTCGAAAAATCATGTCTTCAGCAACCGCTGTAGCGAGCCTAAATCGCTACTCCTATCTAAATCCCCAATAACATCAAAAATCCTATTCACAATCCCATAACGAAAAACCCAAATTTCATATCAAATCAATGAGCGATAAATTAAACAAAAGTTAATTATCGCACATTGATTCAAATTCCACATAACACATCTAAATCCCATATTGAGTCACATGTACAACTAATTTAACCAAAAGTTAATTCATCATACATTGACTCAATTCCTAAAAATCCTAACATCATGAAATGCTAAATTCAACACGCATTTCATGATTCCCTTCCCAGAATCTATCCAACAAAAACGTTTAAAAAATTCTCGGAACAAAATTCCAATCGAAGCACGCCAAGCCTTGCGTGCGCTTCTTGGAATTTTGACATTAAAATAGTTGACAAAAGTCAACTCCAAAACCTATAAACGGGGAGTGCATTTCAATTTCATGATCAGTAGATCAACAAGGCCGAACCTCTGGCCAACCAAATAATAATGCGATGAGTTAAACTTCAAAGCCCGAACCGCTGGCCAAATGTCCGGTCAACAATATCCAAGTTTAAATACAAAATAAAATCAATCTATTTTTACATTCTCCAAACGTCTCTCGGCCTTTTATTTTTATACACGCAAAACCTCCGCGCTCTTCTCTCGGGTCTACCGTCAAAGCACGGCGCGGAGTGTAACAATTAATGGTGGCAGCGGTGTAATTATTCGAGTCGAATCGCTGCTGAAAATAGGTTGTGTTGGGTGTTTTCGCGATAAAGTAATAAAGTGATTACTAACGTTACCTATTAAATTGTGCATTGCAAAAAGAAGTTTTCCTGTAACAAAATCATGCACAAACATTACGTTCAGCCAAACTCACACCGGATCTAATGAATTCATTGTGATAAGTAACTTCAGAAAGTCTTGAAGCAAACTTTTCATCATAACACATCTAAATGTACGATTATCCACAATAATAAAATCTCAGCAATCCGGACTTTAATTTAATATAAATCCATAAATTACGCGCGTTTATAAAACAAACGAATTTATGTTAAATTAAATAAATGTCAAATTAAATAATATCCTAAAAACTAGTGATGAAATAAACGCCTTAAAAACATTTTCAAACAGGCAACTTTAAATTCTTTGGAAAAATAC
The DNA here is from genome assembly GCA_963931805.1 of Microdon myrmicae. Classification (NCBI taxonomy): domain Eukaryota; kingdom Metazoa; phylum Arthropoda; class Insecta; order Diptera; family Syrphidae; genus Microdon; species Microdon myrmicae. The sequence goes on along the minus strand of OZ007497.1, from coordinate 2,583,913 downwards.
ATACATTTCGCAAATATGTTAGTTAAAATATACACTTCGGAACATAACCGTTCCATTGATAAAGTAAACATTAAAAGTATAAAAAATAAATAAACATCGATTGTCATTTCGCGTTTATTGGAAAACAGTTGCATTTAAGATACGAAAAAGGACTTGTTTTTTGGAAATACTTTATTTCTAAAAAAAAACTGAAGTGATGCATCTTCCAAAACAAAAATATTGATTAAATAAAACATTGGAAAAAAAATACATATTAAAAAGAGTGACGAAAATCTGAAATAATTTAGTGAGAATATTTGAACTTATTTTTATTTAAATCATAACCAAGTGAATAATAACATGTTTTACGAATAATCCCACGTTTAATGAACATAACACACAATCCAAGTATATAAAAGTAACTATTACACAGATTCAAATAATGTCATATTTTTCAAATAACATTATGCGAGCTTCGCCATTCTCTTTAACGACTCCTTCAACAAATAAAAAAAAAAAAAAAAAAAATCTATAAGGTTCAAACAGTACCGATAATCGATAAAAGACTATATGAAAACAAAAATCAATGAATGCGTGACTTCTTCGATACTGCGTATCTGACCACACGTTCATAAGAAAACCAAAAGAAGAAAAATACACAACGACAAGAGGCCTAATAACCAAAAGGTGCAAAGCGGAAAAAACAACAAACACCGACAACACCAAACGCAGCAACACACTCAACAGCGCGGCAACCAGGTATTCTTATTTCTAATTTTTTCTTTTTACCAACTACGAAATTATTCCTAAATCGCGCCAACAAAAGGCGAAAAAAAAAAAAAATTATATGTAAGAAAAGCCACACAAATTAATACAACCAAACCTTTAAAATACACTGCCGTAAACCACATTGTGCATTTAACAATCTTAGTATTTTTAAGCAACTTTCAATTTTATTTAATACACTGAATTTATACAATTTTTATTTGATACACTGTATTTATACACTACGCTTAGGTTGAACGAATTGTGGATAATTTGATGAAAACTTATTTTAGTTAAAACATACAATCCTAGTAATCACTGTATTTACAAATTTTACAGAATATAAAATTCATACATTAGATTTCGGAAAAATAAATTCAAAAAACATAACGATTAAATAATGAAAAAGAAATAGAAACATAAAAGCCCAAACCTAAAAAAATTAAATACCTCCCTAACTTCTCCCAAACGGGAAAATACCTACAAATTTAAAAATATTTTAAGGGACACAAGCACCCACAGAAAAATTGAAATACGCATTATCACATTACAATACATAACCAATATACATCTATACATCTATATCAGACTGCGAGGGCCAGCATACGACCACATCCGATACAAGGTCATTTCAAACTGGAATGATCTTGCTGCGGAATTAAATGAAGAATTTAAAATTCTCCCCTCTAGGTCGCTGGCGCAAAATGATCTGGTAACAGCCAAACAGGAAAGCAAGGAAGGCTTGAAGGAGTTTGGAGACAGACTTACACACCTCCACTGCCGAACCTGCGGTGCGAACATATCTCCTCAAAGAAAATAATAAACTCGCCCTGCACACATTCGAAGACGGACTTAGTAATCCAAACCTAAAACTCTTAGTTAAAGCACGAGGTACCCCAAATCTAAGAGCAGCTATTAATTACGCTCTTGAGCAGGCCCCTCGACTAAGAAACAACAACACTCCAGCAAATTTTTCTGCTTATACGAATTTCAGCCTACCAACAGTTTGCCAATCGTGTAATAGGTCTGGACACACGTCTGAGGAATGCTACCGCAACAGTAAACCTTCACAATCTATCCCCCAAATTAAAGCAGAGGTTGAACGCCTCCAATGCAGGTACTGCAGCAAATTCAACCATTCCCAGGAGGAATGCAAAAGGAGACTGTCACAATTAAATAGCCAAAACAGCTCTCTATTAAACAAATCTGTCCCTAGAACTCAGCCCACTTCTACCGCAAACGCCTGGAGAAGTGGAGTAATAAATAAAATAAGCAACATACAGCTATTAAAAATCGACAGTCAAAAGCAATTTGCGGGAAAAATAGATGAAATATCGATCGAAGCTAGGGATACAAACCAGAGACAGGACGATCTAACTGCTCTCCAAATAAAGGAAGTAGAAATCAAAGATCGTACCCACAAAATTACATCAAAATCCGTTTGTCTACAGGCCGGATCCGATGATTTAACCAAGGTCTCTAAACCAACTATCCCAACAGCTTCCCACATTCCTACATTCTCTCATCCCCCAACAACAAAATACCTAAATTCAAAAAACAAATAACACCGACAGTGTGTAAGACTGAGCAGCAAGAACTCTCAGCAAAATGTAAGCCCGAGGAACAAACAATCTCAGCCAAATGCAAGACTGCGGAACAAAAAGTCCCAGCAGAGCGTCAGCCTGAGGAACAGAGAGTCCCAGCAGAGCGTCAGCCTGAGGAACAAAGAGTCCCAGCAGAGCGCCAGACTGAGGAACAAAGAGTCCCAGCAAAGCAGAGGCTTGAGAACAAACAAGTTCCAGCCAACAACCCGTATGTCAAACGTTTGCAATTAAAAAACATACATAAGCTCATAGTAAGCTCCATAATAAAACATAAAGACAACGAAATAAATAGAATCCTTTTCAGAAATAAAGCAAAGACTGATCTCTCAAAAGCTATCACTAAACCCCCGTCTTTCGAAATATTCTCTTTCAATCATTCTATCACACAAATTTTGAAACTTATCACACAACCTAGCCCTAAGAAAGTATGGAAAATCTTCCACAAGTTTAGGGAAAAGCTCAAAACAAATAGATGTCTCCTTTTAACCCAAACTTTATATATATGTGTATGTGTAAAATGTGAAACCTCAAAAACGATTATGTATGAACATATAAATAAAACACAAATTCTCACATCTAAAAATAAACAAAATAAAAACTATATGTAAATTAAATAGAAAATATATAGTTAATAATATCGAATTCCCCTTTTAACAAATTATTGTACAAAACAAAATAAATACACATACATAACAACGCAAACAAATAAAATAAAACATCCAAATTTTGTTTTGGAAAATGTATGTATCAAAAATAAAATTGTCTACAACAAACAAAGAAAATTTATAAATAATACAACAGTATTAACAATTCGGGAGATAATATAACAAAAATAAATCTTTAAATAGCTTATATTATGAAGAGATTCTCCCCCAAATTCATATAAATGATGAAACAAATATTAAGCCCCTCAATAAAACGAATTTTGTAAATATTATATAACTAACGCTTATATATAAAAGCTTGAAATAAAATAAACAAATAAACTTTCTTGAATTACTCAAATAGAAAGCTCTAAATGACAAATTGAATACCTTTAACTAAGCAAAAATTAATAATAAAAAAAAATCTATGAAATAAACAATATTATATACAAATATAAAAATTTCGAATACCTTTATAATTACAAAACAATTTTTTAATTTAACTCAAAACAAATTTAAAGTTTTAGAATTAAATCTTTCTTTATAATACATGAAAAAAAAAAACAACATAAATATGATCCTCAAAATGAAGCAAATATACTCTGTAAATAATGTAAATCCCTATATAATACACAAGTTATAATACAATACACTTTAAGTCTTACCTAAAATTTATCTGTAGCACAAATTGAATTTAATATTTTATTTAAGATAACCTTTACTTTATAAAAATAATCCACAATTTTTATTAAATATATTGAAAAAAAAAACAAAATGTACACTAATAACGAAAAACAATTTCCTCTTACACACAAACAAAATTTAATAATTAAAACTGAATTCAAACAAATGTAAACTATCGCGAAGTTGAAATGCCACCACCCGTTTGCCCTTCACCCATTCTAGAAAATTAATCTCCTCTAGATTAATTTTCTTTTCTAAAGGGGGAAAGGATGTAGCGATCCTAAATCGCTACTCCTATCTAAATCCCCAATAACATCAAAAATCCTATCCACAATCCCATAACGAAAAACCCAAATTTCATATCAAATCAATGAGCGATAAATTAAACAAAAGTTAATTATCGCACATTGATTCAAATTCCACATAACACATCCAAATCCCATATTGAGTCACATGTACAACGAATTTAACCAAAAGTTAATTCATCATACATTGACTCAATTCCTAAAAATCCTAACATCATGAAATGCTAAATTCAAAACGCATTTCATGATTCCCTTCCCAGAATCTATCCAACAAAAACCTTTAAACCAAGCCAAGCCTTGCGTACGCTTCTTGGAATTTTGACATTAAAATAGTTGACAAAAGTCAACTCCAAAACCTATAAACGGGGAGTGCATTTCAATTTCATGATCAGTAGATCAACAGAGGTCGAACCTCTGGCCAACCAAATAACAATGCGATGAGTTAAACTTCAAAGCCCGAACCGCTGGCCAAATGTCCGGTCAACAATATCCTAAGTTTAAATACAAAATAAAATCAATCTATTTTGACATTCTCCAATCGTCTCTCGGCCTTTTATTTTTATACACGCAAAACCTCCGCGCTCTTCACTCGGGTCTACCGTCAAAGCACGGCGCGGAGTGTAACACCGCTTTTCGATGCTCTTTTTGCAAATCTACTGAGACGCCTCTCGCAAAATTTCGACCTAAATCTTACGAGCTGATACGTGTGGAATGTTTAGCTCTTGTTATAGTCATCTCGAGCTATAACGAAGATTTTTAAGCACTAATTCGTTCACATTAGTGATGTTTTCCCCAGTCACAGTCATTCTTGCAGCGCTCGAGTTAAGTAATCTAGACTATTTCAAAAAAATATATTTTATTTAAGTAAATACTTAAGTCTAAGATTACAAATCTTTTTAATGTCCTATTTCGAACTCTGGAATTAATTAACTAAACGTTAATTTACATTAAAAAATATATTTGTTTTAATTAATAATGATAATAAATTGAAGAATTGCTACTTAAAAACCAAGCTCACTCGATCAGTATCACAAACGAAAAGGAAGCGGAATCACTCTATCATTATTATCTGACTGTCGATTCGTTAAGATTATCTGAGGCGACATCTAGTAGTTTCGATGCTGATGTACTTTCGTTATGTTGTATGGGATTAGACGATTCATCTTTTGGGTGTCAATAAATGATTACTGTTTTGGTGATTCATATTTTTATATAATTCTATATATTCTATAGTCTTATAAGGATATGAATAAATGGGGCCTTAACTCTCGCGTGAGGCAAATCATTAACGTCTTGACGAACAGTTTTGGATGCTTTGTACCATGCATACACTTGTGTTTCCGACAGAACTGAGTCGCCATACGTCTTAACCAACATATTTAACGATTCCATACGATCAATTCCGTTGGCAACACAAAATTTAATGCAAACTCTGCTCAACAAGTTTTTCCATTATATAAATCGAAAGACGTACTTGAGGTGAACCAACAAAATCAGCAGTTCTAAACACACTAATTGACAGATAACCCTCAAACGTGGCTTATATTTATGAAAATTGCCACTAGGCTTACGCGGGAACTTTAAATGATAAATTCCGGTAGACCTCTGACATAATGTACTTCAAAAAAAAAACTGCAACCGTTATTTGGTGCCATCTCGGGGCGACCTTAGGCGATATCGGTTCGCTTCTTCCGAGAGAAGTGAATGAAAAAATGATTGGCTCGGGTGGGCCATCATTCCCTGTCCTGTGCATTCTCTTCACTTTATTTCTTTCGGAAATATGCTCAAAAATATTGAATTCGAAATTTGAAGTCCTTCATATATTACGGATATGAAACGTTTACGTTTCCGTTTAGTGAGGGCAGCACCCTCATTTATTTTGCTTAATGCAAGCTTAAATTAAACTTTAATTAATTAATATATAAAAAAAACCTTACAGACTATCTTAAATCTAGAGTAAGAGGGAAAATAAAAGAGAAAAAAAGAAAAAGCAGGAGGTGAAAATGACTGGCGATAGGGGGGGTATGAGGCTAGGGAAGAGCAAGTGTATGTGGGGAGGCAAATTCGGCATTTGTGAGACGGTGACAGTGAAGGGGACGTCTACGTATTGGTATGGGGCCGGGGTTGGTGGGCTGGGGGGAGAGGTTGAAATTGGGGTGGGGCGGGGTTAGGACGGGTTTCTTCTGAGTCGTCGTTTGAGGGCAGGAACGGAGAGGTTGAAATCGAAGAGTTGGCCTGTTGTAGCATACGCGAGATGGGCTCGTTAGCGCCGTAAGAAGTGTGATGAGCGGGCACGTAAAACAGTCGAGGGTTCCGCACATTACGGGGGTTTGTATGAAATGATAAAGTGGAGAGCAAGATTGGGCAATTGATTGAGCCTGACAGAAGGCGATGGACAAAGATGATGTCAGCATGTATTCTGCGCTCCTCAAGTGTGTTGAGATTGATTAGAAGGAGCCGGCCTGTGTATGGTGGTAGAATGAGTGGGTTTTCCCAGTTTAGTCCACGGAGGGCAAAGCGCAAGAAACGACGTTGAACGCCCTCGAGACAGTTGATACGGGGACCAGACGTGACTAGCATATTCGAGTAATGGCCGGACAAAAGTTGTGTAGAGTGATCGGGTGACGTAGGGGTTTAGGAATTCCTTCGACCAGCGTTTTACAAAACCAAAGGCGGTGTTGGCCTTAAGGATTATGTCATCGATATGTGCGGTAAATCTAAGTTCCTTGTCGCATAGGACGCCCAGGTCGCGTATCGATTCAACGGATGTTATCGGTTGGTCTAGCAAGAGATAGGAACGAGACTGGGTGGGGGAGCGTTTCCGAGAGAAGGTGATTGTGTGACATTTGGCGATATTCATTCTATGCAGTTATTTTGGCACCAGATCGAAAAGCTGTCAAGATCCGATTGGAGAAGTGAGGAGTCAAGGGGAGAGCGGATTGTCTTGAAAATGTTGGTATCATCCGCGCAAAGCGAGATGAGGGAGTGATTGATGCACGAGCCTATGTCGTTTATGGTTAGGATAAATAGGATGGGACCGAGATGACTGCCCTGGGGGACAGCTGAGGTTGGAAAGAAAGGATCGGAGAGGGTGGATCTAAATCGCACACGGCAGATGCGAGAGTTGAGATAGGATGAGATCCACTTAATCAACAGGGGTTCAAAACCAAGGGAAGATAATTTAAAGAGAATGAGGTTATGGGAGATTTTGTCGAAGGCCTTGCTAAAGTCGGTAGTGACTACATCGACCTCATCGCCGTTTTCTAGGGCAAGGAGTGTGTGGGATGTGAATTCGACAAGGTTGGTAGTAGTGGACCTGCCGGAGAGGAAACCGTGCTGGTTAGAAGAGATGATAGGTGAGCAGCGAAAACATAACGCTTCATATAGAAGGCCTTCGAACAGTTTAGGAATGTGCGAAAGCTTAGCAATGGGACGATAATTGGATATATCGTTTTTTGGCCTCTTTTTATGTATGGGGGTTATGTAGGAGGATTTCCAAATGTCGGGGAATAGACCTTGTGCAAGGGATAGATTGAAGATTGAAGCGAGCGGGGGAGAGAGAGAAGGGGGTCATTTTTTTAAGAAGATAGAAGGGAGTCCGTCTGGGCCGGGACTGAAATCGTCTTTCAGTTGTTCAAGTTTTTCTTTAATTTGGTGTTGTTGAATGTGTAGAGGGATGAGTGGGCCGAGGGAGAATTCAGATATGCCAGTAAAGTAGGAGGGGTTTGGCACGAACGAGTCGTCCGTGAAGGATAGTTTGAAGAAGGACGCGAAAAGATTGGCTTTGGTATGTGGGTCAGTTGAACTAGTTGAGTCGTAGGAAAGAGAGTTGGGATAGGCATCTGATTTCCGTTTGTAGTTGATGAAGTGGTAGAAAGATTTGGGGTCATTGATCAGATTGCGTTGAGCTTTGGCAAGGTGGTTGTGGTAGAGGGAGCTATAAAGCTCGGTGAATTGGTAAAAATAACCGAGATAGTTGGAGTAGTCCAGAGGAAAAGGCGTATTTAAGAAGTGTTCCACAACTTATTCCTCTTGTTACGAAGTGTGCGGAGTTTGCGGTTATACCAAGGGGGCGATGAGAATGATAACCTGTTTCGGGAATATGGGACAAATAGAGATATGGCGTTGTAGATTACTGTGTAGAGCGAGGCTGCAGCGACCTCTACACTTATATCATTTAAGCGGGGTGTGGTATTGCTGTGGTACTCTTTTATGAGCCGGAAAATGGCTTTTCGAAAGTTGAATAGTATTGGTGGGGGGGGGGGGGGGGGGGTGTGCTGTGGGCTGAGTAGTCGCGTATAAGGATAAGAGAGGTGGGGGGTGGTGGTTGTCAATAGTTGAGAGGATGTGGGGACTAGGCGTAACTGGGGAGTTAAAGGGGTCTGTCGTGAACACAAGGTCGAGTTGTCTGCCCAGATGATTTAGGATATTGCTGACTTGGTAAAGGCTAGAGTCGGTGAGGTTGTCTATTAAGAGACACTCCTTGGAAGTAGAGGGGCTCGAGATATAGTGGTACTCATCGTCAGACAGCGTCCATTGGAGATGGGGGAGGTTAAAATCGCCCAGGACTACAATGTCGTCTTGGGAAGAACTCAGTTCCGTTAAACGGTCGATTGCAGCAATAGCGAGTTCGTATGCCTCGGTAGCTTGCGAGGGTGGAATGTAGAAGCATAAGATGTACAAGGACTATGTGCAGTGTTCATTTTTTATAGCGACATAGTCGCGGTTGGGAGAAGAAGAGAAGGTGATAAGAGAAGATGTTAGTCCGTTTTGGATGGCAAGCAGTACACCTCGGCAGAGGGTGTCAGGCAAGGAGTGATGGACACCGTCGTCCCGAAAAATTGTGAAGGAGGAGGGGAACAGTTTAAGGCTATTGATACTGGGGGTGAGGTTGGTTTCGGTCAGGGTGTATATATCATAGGGAAAGGAGTGGGTATTGTGTAAGATCGACTGGGTTTTGCACCGAAGTCCTCTGACATTCTGATAGTATATGGTTAGGGGACGAGTATTGGGAGACCCCATAGAGAGTTGGGTGGGCAGCCGATTACGGGAGTGGGTCGCTGCATGGCGGACCAGATGCCATTTTCGTGCAAATGTATTGTCGGAGAGGCGAGAGGTCTCTTGTTACTTTAAGAGAGGGAATATTGAAATTTTCGTGGAACCTTATGAACAGGTTACGAAGGCTAGGGAATTCAGTGGGGAGACCTTCCTGTTGAATGGAGATCTGAACGCTCGTTTTCGTGTTGCCTTCATTGCAGACTGCATCAGATTTACAATGAAGATAAGGTAGATAACGGACCGCGCTACAGTTTACCGCCAGCGCATTTTTTTTTAATTAGTTTTTCTCGACGTGTGGTTCTTTCGAATGGTCTGCAGTGTCATTCGAAAAATAATGGTTTAATCAGTACAGATAAGAGTTTTAATTGTTTGTTTTTGATTAATCTACTAGTTGAACCTGCTTTTGGAGAAGAAGAACGTTTTGAATGTACTTCTTTAAGGAAAAACAAAGCGAAAAAATGACAAACGACGATTTTTTTAAATGCATCTCAATTATTCAATTTTTCCCTTTTTTTACAAAAAGTGGCTTCAACTAATAACTAAGTACCTATACTAACTAAACTTTGTAAATTGCTTACGGGTTAATTTTGTAACCTCTAGAGGGCACGCTGATACTAAAATCAAATGACGGACCATCATGAACAGCAGCATATAACTCTTTCCGAGAAAAACTTACAAATTTTTGATGATGTAGTTCAAAATATCGGGTTTTCAAATAGGGTCTTGACAACCTTGAATTCAATTTGTGAACGCACCCTTTCACTACTCATCGAACTGTCACTGTCAATTTATTCAGTAAACTCAACATTTTCATTATGGTTAAGTACACGAACGAACAACGTCTACAAATTATAAAAATTTACTACCGAAATTTGGAGTCGGTGACCGCTACTTTAAGAGCTTTAAATCCAATTTTCGGTCGTAATTCTCGCTCTAGTAGACAGGCAATAACAAGTTTAGTGCAAACATTTGAGTCTACATATTCGTTGTGTGATGTTGCCGTGTTAGTGAGACAACGGGTTGGTCGAAGTGTCGAAAATATCGCTGCCGTTCAGGCGTCCGTAGCAAACGATCCAAATCAGTCAATTCCACGGCATTCTCAAGAATTGGGCATCGCCCAGACCACTTTATGGCGAATTTTGTGTAAGGATCTTGGTTTACACCCATACAAGATCAAGCTGACTCAAGAATTGAAGCCGATGGACCATTTGAAGCGACGTACGTTCTCGAATTGCACTCTGGAAAAGATGCGCCAAAATAATGAATTTCATCGCAAAATCATCTTCAGTGACGAGCTCATTTTTGGGTCAATGGTTTCGTCAATAAGCAAAACATGCGTTAGTGGTCGGATGAAAACCACATGTGCTTCATGAATCACCACTTCATCCACAAAAAATAACTGTTTGGTGCGGTTTGCATGCCGGGGGCGTCATTGGGCCATATTTTTTCGTCGACCATAACGATCGTCACGGTAGTGTGAATGGCCATCGTTATCGCGCCATGATTACCGATTATTTTTGGCCCGAATTGGAAAATATGGACTTGGGCGACATGTGGTTTCAACAGGACGGTACCAAAAGCCACACAGTACACGATACAATCGAAGAGTAAGTTTGATCAGCGTGTTATCTTAAGAAATGGATCAGTAGGTTGGCCGCCTCGTTCGAACGATTTAACGCCTCTAGACTATTTTCTTCGAGGCTACGTCATATCATTGGTCTATGCCAACAAGCCGATGACGTTGGAAGAGCTCAGAGCCAACATTGAACGCGAAATAGCGGCCGTTACGGACGAAATGTGTGGCCGAGTCATCGAAAATTGTGTCCAAAGCATCGACCGCTGCAAACGTGCCCGCGGTGGCCATATGAACGAAGTCGAGTTCCATTCATAAATGTTTTGATTATACTTCAAGCCGATAATAAAGTTTTTGAAATATCTCAAGTGGTTTGCGTTTTATTTAAAAGAATAGTTGTCAAGTCCCTATTGGAAAACCCGATATAAATAAAATGACCTCCAAGCCCCAATTACTTTTAATTATTCATTCTGTCAAGAAGTAACTCGCTTAGCCAAATCCGTTGAGATTTGAAATCACTAGCAAACGGTTGGGTAGATTTGAACACAGGTCAGGAGCGTGGAGACAATGGCAAACTCTGATTCAAATCCAAATGTAATGAAGCAGGATCCCACTCCTGCCGCTCACTTCGCTAAGGAAAACTAATTCACCCTACACTGAGAACTGTTAAGGTGTGACTGAAATTTGGGGAGAGCTGGAAAGGCTAAGAGGTCTCAGACACTAAAATATAAGGGGCGCTAAGGAAGAATTGTTACATAAAGTAAGGGGGGCGATTAGGAAGCACCTAATAGGAGTAACGTGTGACGGGCTGTCGTCTCCTTGAAAGATACGGCCACTGCCTTGAGTGGAGCAACGGACGACGGGCTGTCCTCGTTATGAAAGAAAAAGGCCACTGCCTCTAGTAGTAGCGGATGGCTGGCTGTGCTCATTGTGAAAATAAAGGACCACTGGCTCTAATATAGCAACGGAAGACTGGGTGTTGTCGTTTTTAAATGAAACGACATTGCCTTAATTAGCAAGAATTTCTCCGTGTTTTATTGCTATTGATTAGAAAATAATATAAAAAAATTTTATATCGAGGTTTGATCTCCGATATAAACATTTTAAATAATGAGTTATTAGATGGTTACCTTGGTTATGTTTTTTTTTTTATTAAGTCCGTTTCAACTAACACTTGTTAGTGGCTGCAAGTGAGTTGCAAGTTGCTCAGAAATCGAAAGCAAGAAGACTGCGGCCATCCGTAAGTAGAGCGGGTCTTCTTGTTAGTAAATTTCTATAGGGTCGAACAGTGCAGTGTGCTTTAACATTAAAGCAAAGCAAACTTGTGTTAATAGGGTGTCAGCAGTGCGTTTACAAATAAAAATATCCAAATTAAAAAGTGTTTCTAGTTTTTCTCATTGAAACCTGCCGAAGCCAACAATTAAAGAAGCAAAAGAAAAACTGAACTAAAACTAAAAATTATTTCGGTGAACGTAAATTCACTAATACACATAGACAGAAGAGATAATCTAGGCAACATGCTTGAAGTCGAATCCCCTGATGTACTTTTGGCTAGTGAAACTAAGCTAAACCAAAGGCACAAAATTGTCTATAAAAACTATAAGATAATCAGACGTGACAGGCCACATTCTACTCAAGGGGATGGGGTTGCAGTTTTAATTAAAAAAGGTCTTTATCATAAGGTAATTTATAGTACAGAAGTACACACATTTCAGGTGCTGGAAGCCTGCATAATAGATATTCCGTTGAGAAGTCAAAAGCACCTGTATGTGGTCTCCATTTATGCCCCTCAAGCTACCCAGTGTAAGCAATTTATCAATGAAATTGATATGCTATTTCGACACCTGAAATTAAATTCGGAAAACAACTATTTCCTAATAGCGGGTGATTTCAACGCCAAGCATAGTGCTTGGGGTAACTTAACCACGAACACAAGGGGCAATGCTTTATATGATTGGTGGCAAATGAATGCTATCGAGCGCAGATTAGAATTGTACGCCACAAGTTATCCTAAAGCAAATTCATTTCTGGATTTACTTATGATCGACGATCGAATAAACTTGCCAGGCACAGATCTAACTACGCGAAACTGTCTTCGCACAATCGATTACGATAGCGATCACTACGGATTTGGAGCCATAATTGAAGTCCCAAATGAACAATATTCACTAGAGCAGTTCGACCAGATCCACTCTTTCAATTTTCGAAAAGCTCACTGGTCACGCTTTGATCGATTAATAAAAAAAGAACTTCGTAACAGTGCCATAGACCCTCCGACTATTAGAAACCTCCATAACGACGAAATTGATCATTACTTAACAACATTGGACGATATTATTACCAATGCAATGAATCGTTCTATACCTAAAGTTCCCCATACCGACGGTTATACTAACAAGTACAGGACATCAGCAATTGACGCTTTGTATAAGCAAAAGAGCATTATGCTCTCAAAGCTGAAAAGACTTTATAGACAGTTCAGCGACCCAAATAGTCAGGAAATAAGAACACTTAAGTCCCTAATCAAAAATCTCCAAAAATTGATCCGTGATAATTACCGTTCAAGTATAAATGAAGAGTGGAAGTTCAAAATTCAAGCCATTCAAGCTAGCGGATCGAATATGTTCTCACAAATCAATAAAACTTTTCGAAAGAAAGATCACAATGACATTCCATATTTGCGAGTCCCACGGACTCCTAAGAATTATCAAGCACTGCTGAACTCAGGACTCAATCTGGAGCATATCAACCCCAACGAAGAAGTAATATTAATCGAAGACCCGCAAGACAAAGTGAACTTAATTGGTGCATGTTTCGAAGCAGTATAATACGATCCTCGAAAACAACGCATTCCAGACCTACAGCTCACTGAGAAATCAACTTAGTACCTGGAGGAACCAAAACCGTAGTTTTACCACATTCAGTGAAAATAACAGAGCGGACTCCCCTAGGAGTAATCAGAATATGAATATGTTTGTGAGTAAGGATGAACATTACGAACATCCTTAAGTCAATCAAAAGCAAAAAGTCTTCTGGGATTGATAGCATCCCAAATGTAGTTTTAAAACATTTGCCTCCTGAAGCAGTAAAAATCTACACTACGCTATTCAACAACGCCTTAAATAAGGCATACTATCCAACCCACTGGAAAACTGCAATAGTCCACCCCATCCCTAAAAAGGGCAAAGACAGGACCAATCCAACCCACCTTCGCGCGATTAGCTTGCTGCCAAATATCAGCAAGGTTTTCGAGAAGATCATAAACAAAGCACTGATGAACTGGTGTGATGAAAATGAAATCATCCCCAACAACCAGTTTGGCTTTAAAGCGGGACATAGTACGGTGCATGCCGCGTCAAAGCTTGTTTCCGACATACAATGGAACAAGACAAAGCGCCAATGCACAGGTGCCTGCTTAGTTGACTTTGAAAAGGCTTTCGACACCGTGTGGTTAGAAGGACTTCTTCATAAGTTAGAAAACCTGAGAATGCCTCATTATCTATTGTACAACATTTACGAAATGATAACGGACAAGCAGTTTGTGGTAAAATGCGGAGATATATTCTCAAAAAAGACCTTCAAAATTACAAACGGTTTACAACAAGGGGCGGTGAATTCTCCCATCCTGTTTAATATTTACACCAGTGATCTAGTGGGTACGCTTAACAATGCCATTGCATACGCAGACGACATTGTGGTATACAGAACAGGAGAGAAAATAGATGTCATCAATAGACTTCTCCAGGACGGCTTCAATAAAATAAAATGTTTTTGTAATGACTGGAAACTAAAAGTTAATTTCCACAAAACCGAGACTATCCTTTTTAGAACACCGCTCTCCAGGGCCTCTCAGGACACAAAGCACAATTGGAAAAACTTCTCTATCGTAGGGAATAATAATCTCCCACTACAGGTGAAAACTGTAGTCAGATATCTCGGTATTTGGCTTGATCAGTATTTATACTTTGACAAGCATATAGCAGTCACTCTCTCTGCAGCAAGAAACGCATTTGTTGCCACAAAAAGTCTATTCCGAAGCAGCATTCTCAATCCAAAAGTTAAAATAATTTCATATTCGGCATTCATCCGACCAGTGTTGGTCTATGGCTGTCCAATATGGTACAATATATCCCCATTCCACATGGAAAAGATTCGCGTGTTCGAGAGACAGTGTTTGCGTTCCTGCCTCGGACTTAATAGAACACCAAAGTCACGATACCAGAAATTTTACCCTAATAAAACCCTGTATGATAAATCAGGACTAACTAGGATAGACAACTTCATTATAAAAATTATTCGTGGCCACATTGCAAGGGCAATGTGCAGTGTAAATAATCTTATCGCGGGAGCATATTACCCGAACGATATGTATCTGGAGAGTACCCTCCAGAGGCGTTCCTCTTTTCGGACGGAAAAGGTTTTATCCAAGATGAGGGTGGAATACCTATTATATACCACGCTTTCCGTGGTGCTAGGGATAAACGAATTGTCCACAGTAGCGATATCTCTAATAGGCCAGACCGACTTCGATTCAGTACGGTGATCAGTGAAAGAGATAAATTAATAAAAGACCGAGCCAACCCCAACTGGTGGTGGCTCCAAAACGAAGAAAGGACTTCACGTCCTCAGATATAATATTCAGCTTTGGCGCAGCTTCCCCCCTTCCTTTCCTTTGCCCTCCTTCCCGTTAACTTCTGTTATTTTATCTTTTTTATTTTCATTAAGCACTTATTATTTTGTTTTTAAAATTTTTGCATCCTCAAAAAAAAAAAAATCTTTATTTTTTTTGTCATAATGCCTCTAAAAGAAGAAGAGGTAGACCTCTAAGATAATAGTCTATTTTTTTTATAAAGTATGTGTATTATATTAAGAATAAATAAAAGAAAATGTAAGCTGAAAGGCATAAATTAAGCATATAATATTGTATAATTTAGAGTGCTTGTGAAGAGCCAGTAAATTACATTATGTAGTAAAAATTATTAAGATAGGTTTAGCATTTAGACTAAAATTGTAAAACATAAAAAAAGACTTTGTGAATAAATGCGTCTGCAAACAAACGATTAAAGAAGCCGCAACACAGGGAAGGAGAAGCCAGCCCTACAGGAAGGTAAAAATTACTTTTCAACTAACAGTGTTACAGTGGCTCCCGAGTAAGGAATATAACACTTCTCCGGACCCTGTCCACCTGACTTCACTTTTCAATAACAAAATATAAATGATAGCAACTGGGGTTACGCTCAGGTGCTACATTTTAATAATTAACTAATAAATATTAATATCTGGGGTTACGCTCAGGTATTGCATTGTAATAACTATTAATAATAACCATAAAACATTATAAACAAAAACTACCGTCTGATAATCAATTATTTAAATGTTTATATCGGAGGTCAAACTTCGATATAACACAGTGAAGTCCAACACTTTACTGTGGAGGTATGAGCAGCAGTTGGATTCCTGGTAGTCCTGATGGAGAATGAGGTGACGTTGTTGGCGAGAGCGTACAGAACGGGAATGCCTTGCTGACTGGTCGGTTCACTTAATTGGAAACGTCACTATCACGATTTAGAGTATTTATCCTTATTCAACCACCAAGAATCAGGATGTCGGAGTCCATCCACAGTAGGTGAGCAGTACAGAGCTTCACTTTAACCATCTCTCAATCAATGGTCTCCCCTTTCACATCGGTTTTATGCACTTCAAGAGCAATAAACTGAATAATTCCGTTTATTCCTTGCTTCCTGTTTTTCAGTGTTTTGTGAGCACGTATGCTACGAAATATTGTGGATGTGCACTCAAAAGCCGACACATCTAACATGGTACGCAACAAAATACGTGTTATAAGAAGTTTCTTCCACTTATAAATTTACGTTCGATTTCAGCTTATTTGATTTATCACTCAATAGGATAGTGCTCTAGTAGAAATTCTCTTACTCGAACAAGAAGTTGATGTAATTGCACTAAGATGGTTCCTAAAGGCGCTACACTACTGACTGGATTTGCAACAACCTAGCCCGAATTACTTTGGTAGAAATTCTCTTACTTGTTAAGGAGTTAATGTAATTGCACCAAGATGGTGCCTAAAGGCGCGGTATTGTTGACTGAATTTGCAACACCGTAGACCTATTTACTTTGGCGTTCGCAAAACCTTGTTAAAAGCTCCCGTAACCACACAACTTCTTAATATTCTTAAGAACTAACAGTCCGAACACAAGTGGAAGATAGGAAAAACGGCTAAAACATTTTAACTGCTAAGAAATGACCGCCTCGTTCCAAAGAAAGGAGTCCCCCTCCACGTCCCCACGTCGGGTTTACTCCGCTTCTCTTTGTGTGTGAATCCGCCACACCTACTCTGCCCATCCTATATTTCGGAACAGCTGAGTAAACACTGAGTAATTCCGTGCACACTCTGCAAGTTTTATCATCATGCAACAAACTAGGTGTTGACATATCATCGGCACGGATCTAGTCGGGCACCTACTACAAGTATAAGCATGTGAATCACCCATACTGCTTGTATTGCGAAGGCAAAATAGAGAATGCGGAACACGTACTCACAGAGTGCGTGAGATTCGAGACCGCACGAACGATTTTGTAGAGACACACGAGACGGGCAGTTACTCCGGCTGGAGTAATAGAATACATGCTTAGTTCAAAACAGGCATGGTCCGTAACCAGTGGTATTCTCTGTGAAATGATGCAGCAGTTGCGACATGACGAGCGGAGTAACAGGTAAACTCCGTCCCGCCCCGCCATGGAATATCTAAAAGAAAGTTCCGCGGGGATCAACGGGAATATGAGCCTGGCGGGAGGTGGTTTTAGTCGGTAAAAACCCGGCATGCCCCTGGATCGGTCTAGAGGTATCTTTTGAAGATTTCCACCTTCCTACCGAAACAAAAAAAAACAAAAAAAAAAAACCTACTACAAGGGCATAACACCTGTAGTGGTTGTTGTCATTTATCTATTGCTGGTCCCGACTTGCATCCTTTCCCGAGGCGGTATTGGTTTTCTGTGTAGGGCCATTTCAATGGAGCGGGAATTTTGCGTTGATTTGTGTAACATTCGCGACTTGAGATGCAATTTCTCTTCTGTGTCTGCCCATGTTTCTAACCAGAAACCAACTATCCTTGCACTTAGCGAAACCCAGGTAATTACTAATATAGATATTTCCGATTTTAATCTACCTGATATAACATATTCTTTCCACATTGTGGTATAGCCACATACATACGAAATGATATTGCTTATCAGCTTCTGCCACACTATGGCCTCTGTTCCAACCTAGAATTTACTTTCTCTTGGCTAAAACTACACATTCGTAATCATATCATACATTACTGCTTTCGTTACAGAAGCCCAAACTTGGATAAAAATGCATCCTTTAACGAATTTGATCCTCTGTCTGATTCTATCGATAGAATCTTGACCCTATATCCGCACACTGAAATCGTTATTGCAGGGTGATTTTAATGTGCATAACTCTCAGTGGCTTTATAGCGTTTGAAATAATAGTGAAGTAGATCGTGTGATTCGAACTGACGCTATGACAGCTCGAATCACGAAAAAATTTTTACCTAAGCGTTACACACCAGGCTACTGACCGTGTTTAGAATTCGATTTCCAAACTCGATCATATTCCACTGACGTGAATTATTTTTATTTTATCGCTTGGTATACGGTTCTGATGTATTTTTCTTATTCGATTTTTTCGTTCGTGTTCTTCACTATTTTTGCTTGTGAATTTGTGTGTGTCTGTTAGAGTTGCCACAGCTTCGTCAATCCGGAACAACAACACCTGAAGGTCAATATGTCCAGTTTTAACTGATTCAAATAGCTTAACTCAACTTGTCAATGAGCCAACACGGGTACCAGATATATATGGTCATTTCGCCAACACACTGGACCTGTTTCCCACCTCCCACCCAAACAAATACACAATTGAAGTTTCTTCGCCCTGGGCACTTCAGACCACAGTGTCGTGTCAGCTAAATTTCCTCTAACCAACAGTAACGTTAATGAGAAAGATCCCAAAAGAACAGTATGGTTCTACGAGAAAGCCAACTGGAAAGGTCTGCACGACTTTTTTGGGAGGTTAAATTGGTAGTTATTTTTTCTCAATAATGATGTTGACTCTATAACGGACACATTGACAGACACGATTCTACTTGGCATGCGAACCTTTATTCCACACAGAGTAAAGAGTATCAAACCCAAGAGAAATATGTGGTGCGATTCCGGGTGTAGAGAAGCCATTAAGTCTAAAGAGTTCCCGGTTGTATAAATCAAACAATACTGAGGAAAAACGGAAAAGATTTAAAAGAGCGTATATTCAACGCGCCAAGTTCTTGCATGTCCAGAGAGTGAGACAAAAAATATTACACTCTCCCACAGGTAGTAAAAACTTCTGGGCATTCGTGAAAAACATTCAAAACTCAGTCTCTTCATCCATTCCATCGCTTATAATCGACAAACCAATCACCAGTGCAATCGAGAAGGCGAATCTACTTGCTGCACATTTAGCAGCCAACTCAGTTCCGCCTCAACTTGAGCATAAGCAGCACACCATGAGCCAGATTCGCTTCCGAACCCGTACTGTTGCCAGTGCACTCAAAGAGCTAAACGCACACAAGTCCGCTGGTCCAGACGGCATTCCCCCAATCCTATTGAAGAGTTGTTCCTCTTCACTCGCCAATCCACTGCGGAAACTCTTCCTTTTGTCTTATTCTACTGGCCGTTTCCCAAATAGATGGAATTCAGAGAACATTCAGCCAATTCCCAAAAAGGGCGACAAATCGTCCCTCTCTTCTTTTCGAACCATAGCACTAATTTCTATTCTCTCGAATGTAATGGAATCACTAATTAACCGTCAACTTTCGAAATATCTGGAATCAAATGACCTCCTCAATGACCGCCAATATGGCTTTGGTAGCAACAGGTCCACAGGAGATCTGATGGCGTACCTTACCGAAAAGTGGAGCCATTCCATCCACTACCTCGGTGAAAGCAAGCATTGGATATTTCCACAGTCTTCGACAGAGTTTGGCATCCAGCCCTTTTGTCAAAATTGCATTCATATGGAGTGGACAATTCCCTGATCCAATGGATAAGAGACTATCTTTCTGGCCGTTCAATCCAAGTGGTTCTTGAATGTGTCAAATCTGTCTCCCATCAAATTAATGCCGGTGTTCCCCAAGGTTTTGTACTCTCACTTATTCTCTTCCTCATCTTTATAAATGATCTCTTGTCCATTACCCACAACCCATTCATTGGTTTGCTGATGTTGGCACGTTGAATTTCTCATACTTATATGAACACTCCCTTCCAAACTCTTCGAATGTCACTACCAACCAACAACTTATGCTTGATACATTGAATTCAGACCTCAACAAGATATATCAATGGGGATTATCTAACCGAGTAGAATTCAATGCCCTAAAAACTCAGTGCTGCCTCTTGTCGTCAAAGGCGAACCCTAAAGTAAATATACTGTCTATGAACGGCACTTGCATCGACGAAGTCAAGGAATTATCAATCCTCGGCACTCGAATTAATTCGACTCTTAACTGGAATGAACACATATTTGAAGCTGCGAAAAGTGCGGCCAAATATATGGGGTTCCTTAACAGATGCAAAAGATACTTCACTCCTTCCAACCTGGCCACTTTTTTCAAAAGGTATATTCGTCCCAAAATGGAGTTCAACTCCCATATTTGGTCAGGCGCATCCCAAACTGCACTACACGTACTCGACAGGATGCAAAAACGAGCATTGAAACTTATTAGGGACCCAGCCGTAAGTCGATCAATTCCGTCGTTAGAACACAGGCGCAACGTATCATGCCTATCTCTTTTCTATAGGTATTACCACGGTCGTTGCTCAACTGAACTCGCTGAATGTGTTCCGCCCCTTCAGACATTTTCCCGCGATACCCGTCAATCTGTGAATGCGCATCAGTTCAGGTTGAAAGTGGACTTTAGGCACACAAATAAACATAGAGAGTCATTCTTTAGCCGAACCACACGAATGTGGAATTTTCTGCCTGATCATGTGTTTCCTGGCCATTTAAGGCAACTTCGAAATCCTCTTTTATGCGCGCGTTAGTGTAAGAAAAAAAAAAAAATATATATATATATAGATGCATCTATCAGATATTCGTTCCCCGATGGGGGAACGCTCAGCAACCACATGTTGGACCTCCAACATTGTAAACAATCCTTTATTCCATCCCAATCATGACGATTGAGAAAAGAATGCTTGTGCAAACATGGTCCATGTGGTTATTTCAGTAACCATAAAAATCAGCCTCCCAATATGGTTTTATAGCGTTTGGCCACAGTTTTCCTCCTTAAATGGATTTATATCATTGTGTACGATAAAGTTATTCACACATATATAATGTACCCTTGGTGTATTTTAAAGTATGTGGGCGCTCACCTTTTTGAAGTTGTAATTTCGTGAACGAATTTTGTCGCCCGTAATCCACCTTGAAAAAGAAACATTTTTTGCAAAACTTTACTCGACATGAAAAGCGAAATATATCACTCCCCCGACGGGTTAAACGTCTTGCCGGTTGTTTGGTTCTGAACTGGTAGTCGAATCAAAAGCACTACCTTTATATGATATTTACAGTGTTCATCAAATAATCGACACGCTACAAAACGGTAGTGGAAGTCGTGGCTGAAAACTATTTACAATATAGACTTCATCGACAACACATGCCTCTCAAGTAAATCAGGCTAAACAGGTTAAACGTCTTGCCGATTGTTTGGATCTGAACTGGTAGTCGAAACAAAAGCATTACCTTTATGTGATATTTATCTCTTAGTGAATTTACAGTGTTCATCAAATAATCGACACGTGGCTGAAAGCTATTTACAATATAGACTTCATCGACAACACATGCCTCTCAAGTGAATCAAAATCAATCTGGTATTCTAATTTGGACGATATATTAAAGACATTTATCAACTTATAATAGACAATAACTATATAGGTCGTAGACATTATAAATCTCATGGGATGTAACCATTCATGATATCGGTTTAGATACAACTGCTTGATATATAATATTTTACGACTACCGGGTAATACACCTTGATGAATCCTAAAATTAAAATGTTATTACGAGTATCAACAATGAGACATCAAGGCCTTTCTGGCACAATAACAATTTCCGAAAAAGATGATAAAATGGCATGATATGTCCCGGGTGAATTAGTGATGTTATAATATTTTGCGATGTTGGTGATGAACGTGATTGGAACCAACGCTAAAAATGATTAAACGTGGATCTACCATGCCAAATTGATGTTCTCGTATACGATGCTGACGACAATTTCTATAATCTTGCTGCTGAAGTTCTTCACCACGCTTGTGTTCATAATAAATGTTTTTTTAATACCGGTTTCTCGTCCACATATCAACCAATAAAATCAATTTTATATGATGTTTTTTCTCTTCTTGCATATACCATGTGGTGATTGGCTACCAGCCAAAAAGGAGAAAGACGATATAGTTACCTTAAATAAATGTTAGCATGGTACAAGTGTGATTATAACCTCCCCTTTGTGGCCAAAATATAAGAAACAAAGTGTTACCCGCCCGTAAAGCAACATAATTTCGAAACCAGTTGAAGTCTCAGATAGACATTACACTCATAAACTGGTCGATCATCGTGGACAAGCAAGCCTTCTGTATGTATGGTATAGCATGTAGTGTTGTGCAATGTCGTACCATTTCAGTCCCCCATATATATTTACATCCTTCAATCCCAAACCAAATTCAATATCCAACAATCCAAAATAATATCCCCAATTGAATCGAATGCACGATGAATTGAACCTAACTGTTTATTTGTTGCGCATTGATTCAATTCCTAAGAATCCCAACTCAAACCAAATGCATGATAAATTTAACCAGATGTTCCTTTGTCATGCATAAACAAAAAATCGTTAAAAACTCATAATTTCAAACTCCGTACATGCGAGACAACAACTTAAAAAACCTACTGATTATCCAAATCCCTCCAAATGAAGACACCAACAAGCTCAAACAAATTAAGTATTTGTTTACGCATAAGATCAGTATCGAGGAGCTCCATAAACAAAGCATCCTCCAGAGATGCCAAGGCTCGGGTCACTTGGCGGTAGCTTGTCACCTAAATATACGATGCAGCTGGTAAGCCGATGAACACCAACCAGGAGAATGCAAAGTCAGTCCACAGGGTATGGAACTCGAAAAAATCAAAACCACAAACCCCGATGGATCCATTATCACTAAGGAAATCGCTGTCAGCATCATCATCGGCACTACAACCGGGAACCGGTCTTTGCCTTATTTCGCAAGCCCCGAGGCTTGTTAAATTTTCCATGATAATTTGTTTTTCCGGGCAAGGTCATTAGTCTTGCGCCAGAGACTCCCCGACAGGGAATCGAACCCCAGTCTCCCGCGTAACAGGCGGGGAAGGAAATCGCTGTGACATGCTGTAACTGCGGAGACCCACATCCACCCAATTTCTCCCAGTGTCCTCATAAATTGAAAATTCTCCAAAGAAGAATACAACCAAGTACAACCAACAAATCCGCGCCAACCAAATCCACACTGCAGACCACATTACCACAGCCCACAAGGCCAGAAACACCATATGCGGATATCATCAAAAACAATCCAAACATGCCTACGTCACACTACTCCAACTCAACTGAGAGTATTAAACTAACCGCCGACGAGTCAGCACGCGCGCCTCTGCCTCGTCATTCGTACCATCGGATCAATTGTGTAATCCATTTAGGGTATAACGTCCGCCGGCCGTGCTTCCTCGTCTCGTCCGAGGGAAGAGCGGGGACTTTTCCTTTTGTTGAACTAGAAGACTAAAACGCCGATTCATTTGTTTTTGTCATTCTATAAGGCCGATTTATTTGATTTACACAACAAAAACATTCATTCGGAATCGCGTAAAACTAATTAAAATAAATTAAATACTGAACTCGAATAATTATATCGATCGGCAACCAACTCACGACTCTCCACTCGACCGCATCGTTCGGAGGCTATTCTTTGACTCTGCCCGTAAAAGTACAAATTCTCTCTTTTTACATGATTGTTTCGTTAAGTTTTTTGATGAACGAAGTCGAACCTGGGGAAAAAGGGTCATCTTGCTCTCCAGGTACCCGAAAGCCAGCAACGCGTGAGTGTGTTTTCGCCAATCAGAATCGAGCAACTGCTATGGTTGCTCGATTTTGGTTTATGGCTTGTGCGACAAGGATTTATTCTCTTACCAGCTGCTGGTTGCTTGATTTGATCTCAGAATCGTCACGTCGAGTGTTTGTATTTGTTATATTTGCTTGGAACTGTTCTGGGATCGTTGTATTAGACAACCGCAGTTGCAGCTGCTATGTATGTAGGATGACGATTTTAGGCAATTCGTTTAGGATAATGGGATAATGGTCGGATATGTATATCGTATGGGGAAATGGGATAATGGATGGGATATATTTGGGAAATGTGTTTAGATTGATATGTAGATAAATCCAATATAGGAAATATATTTATGATATGGAGGTGGGTATAGGTTAATATGGGGATACGTCTAATATGTGTAATGGATATTTAATATGGAGATGGGTATATTAGGATTGTGGGAGGGTGGTAGGGCTTCGGGAGCACTACAAGGGTATCTTAACTAAACACGAGATGTCATAATTGCATTAAGGGTTTGCGGCGGTTCCGCCAAACCCCACGGTTCACTTACCTGAAAAACCCCCATAACTTCCACCCAATTTCATAACTTCACCAATGCAATCGCATAAGCACCTTAAATGCTTCACGCATTAAAGAGATCAAATCTTCTATCTAAAAGTCCCTGGAAAAGAAAACTTACCTTTCATGCATCTCTTCGCATACAATTCCCTGTAAGATTTCTTTCTTACCTTATCAGGAATATCAAACCAATTCGGTACCTTCAGTGCCAAGCAAATCCCCCTAGACGAATTGCTGAAAACAAGATGATTTGTAATGTAACCATCATAACGGGGTCCATACACATTGCGTCGCCTATTTCCCGTCCTCACCAAGTGCATCATAAATCAACATACATACACATTGGCTGGCGATCTACACCCAACGGCCCAAAACAAATATACGCATATCGCGTCTCTTGGCACCAATTAAATCCTACGGCATAAGCAAATGCAAATAGGTATGGTATACTTACCTTTGGCAGCGATGCAATAAACACCAATTCACGGTAATCTAGCTAAAATCCATTAGCACATTTCCACATTGCATTGCCGCCTATTTATTTAGCCGCAATTCACATCTCAGACAAAGACCCAAACGTTCCCTTTGTCTTTTCATATTTGGGGATCTGCTTGTCATCAGCAGCAGTATAAGCAAACACAAACCCAATTAGCATCCAAGAGAGATTCGGCTTGTTTGCTTAGCCGAATTCACTTCTCATGGATGCACATTTTCCCTTTCTTTGTGTAGATTCGTTCTCATGGTGTGTCCCATGAAAGAATCCATGTACACACATACATGTGTACTACCAACGATCTTCACCCCAAACGATTGAATATCGTTGAGTCCATTTCGATCCGCAGACCACCACGGACGTGTCACTCCCGCTCTCTGTCGCGCGGCGGAGAAGCGTAATTAAACCGGAGTCGAGTTTCTTTTGTTTTCCTGTCTAAGTGGTTTATGTCTTATTATTGTACGTGTTCGTAAATGTAAAAGCAAATTGACAATAGTGATGCCGCTAATTATTAAGCTTGTGTTTTAAGCAGAGAATGTAACAAAATAAATGCATCAAAATACCATGGATACATCCACATCTAATGAAAGTGTTAAGCAATAGAAATAAAACTAAACAAAATGACACCAGGGTGTTTAATTTTTCGGCTGCAGTTTCCTGGGTGTTATCGTTCATCCTTACGCGTTTGTGGACAATTTTGGCGCTCGCATTTGCGGCGGAACAGCGGAACTTTCTTTTGGATCTTTGTGATAGTGAAAGTGGTGAGTCGGTAGTAGAACTCGCGTCCATGCTGGCGCCACGACTACCTTCCCCACAGGTTCGCGCGAGTTAACACCCCACGCACATTGGACTTAGATAAAATTCAACCACTTCTCTTCCTAATCTAATTATGGAAAATTCCCAGATCATCTCTAACCTTATCGTCAACCTCTGCACACAACACAACCTACCATGCCATGGAAAATTCCCTATCTCCTACATCGTGAATCATCTACGATAAGAGCTTGCAAAAAATCACCCAGGAAAACTCCCAGACGGCGTTATCTCCTACATTGAGAATCACACCTGATAAGAACTCACAACTTCATCTATAAGAGCAGCGACTACAGCATGAACGAGTCTTCTTAATCTCCACGCTAGGAAGTGCGCTGACGAATGTTCATAAGAACAGAAGGCATTCGAATTAAGAATTAAAATAATGTTAGACTAGGTTTATAAATTAATAAATGTATTTTTTACCATAACCCTCAGATCTATCATTAACTGGTGGCAAGTATTCTGTGGGATCCGAAGTAAACAAACGGATCACCACAAACGCGTCCAAGTGTAGTGCAGTAATATTTATGGGATTCGCGGCGTAGAGTGAAAAATGTGTGGAAGCGTACAGTGCGGGAAAACTCATACCCGTTGCTTTCCTTGTGTCTGTTTTTCCTCTTTTTCGCACCTCTGTTGCGTCCCTCAGGCATCGATACTCTTGATTTATTTGTAATCTTTGGAGGGTTTTTGGTGTTTTGAGTGGCGTAATATTCGTTGCGAAAGGGATGTGACCTGGATTTCGGCACGGATCTAGTGGGGCACCTAATACAAGGGAATAACGTCTGTAGCGTTGCTTTCGCTTATCTACCGCTGGGTTCGACTTGCATCCTTTTCGGAGGCGGTATTGGTTTTCTGTGTCAGGCCATTTCAATGGAACGGGAATTTCACGTCGATCTGTGTAACATTAGCGACCTAAAATGCAATTTATCCTCTGCGTCTGGCCACGTCGGTAACCAGAAACTAGCAATCCTTGCACTTAGCGAGATTCAGGTAATAACTAATACAGATATTTCCGATTTTACTATACTCGGTTATAACCTAGTGCCTTTGTTCTTTCCACATTGTGGTCTAGCTTCATACATATGAAGTGGTATTGCTTATCACCTTCTGCCACACTATGGGCTCTGCTCCAATCCAGAATTTAATTTCTCGTGGCCCAAACTTCACTTTCGTAGGCATATCATACATTACTAATTTCTTTACAGAAGCCCAAATTTGGATAGAAACGTATCCTTTAACGAATTTGATGCTCTATCTGATTTCACCGATAAGATCTTAACCCTATATCGCCACACTGAAATCGTTATTGCAGGGTGATTTTAATGCGCATAACTCCCAGTGGCTTCGTCACTCCGGACACACAACCCTTGAGGGTCAGTATATTCAGCTCTTTGCTGAGTCAAACAATTTAACTCAACTCGTCAGTGAGTCAACACGGGTACCAGATATAGATGGTTATTCCGCCAACACACAAGACCTGTTTTTTACCTCCCGCCCAAACAAATACACAATTGATGTTTTTTCGCCCTTAGACACTTCAGACCACTGTGTCGTGTCAGCTAAATTTCCTCTAACCACCAGCAACGCTTACAAGAAAACTCCCAAAAGAACAGTAGGAGAAAGCTAACTGGGAAGGTCTGCACGACTTTTTTGGGAAGTTAAATTGCTCCTTATTTTTCCTCAATAATCATGTTGACTCTATAGCGGACACATTGACACACACGATACTCTTTGGCGCCTTTATTCCACACAGAGTAAAGAGTATCAAACCCAAGAGAAATATATGGTTCGATTCCAGGTGCAGAGAAGCCATTAAGGCTAAAGAGTTGAGTTTCCGGTTGTGTAAATCAAACAATACTGAGGAAAACCGAAGAAGATTTAAAAGAGCTAGAAATGGCTGCAATGCGTATATTTAATGCGCAAAGTTCTTACATGACCAGAGAGTGAGACAAAAAATACTACACTCTCCCACAGGTAGTAGAAACTTCCGGGCACTTGTGAAGAACATCCAAAACTCGGTCACCGCAACCATTCCATCACTAATAGTCGATGACAGACCAGTCACCAGTGCAATAGAGAAAGCGAATCTACTTGCTGCACATTTTGCAGTCAACTCAACGCTGCCTGGTACCACATCAGTCCCGCCTCAACTTGAGCATAAGCAGCACACCATGAGCCAGATTCGCTTCCGAACGCATAGTGATGCTCGGACACTCAAGGAGCCAAACGCACACAAAGCCGTCCTCCCAATTCTCTTTAAGAAATGTTCCTCTTCACTCTCTAAACCACTGCGAAAACTCTTCCTTATCTTATTCTGCTAGCCGTTTCCCAAATAGATGGAAGTCAGCGAACATTCAGCCAATTCCCAAAAAGGGCGACAAATCGTCCCTCTCTTCTTTTCGAACCATAGCACTAACTTCTATTCTCTCGAATGTAATGGAATCACTAATTAACCGTCAACTTTCGAAATATCTGGAATCCAATGACCTCCTCAATGACCGCCAATATGGCTTTCGTAGCAACCGGTCCACAGGAGATTTAATGGCGTACCTTACTGAAAAGTGGAGCCATTCCATACACTACTTCGGAGAGAGCAAGGTTGTTACACTGGATATCTCGAAAGCCTTCGACAGAGTTTGGTGTCCAGCCCTTTTATCAAAATTACATTCACGTGGAGTGGACAACTCCCTGATCCAATGGATAAGAACTATCTTTCTGGCCGTTCAATCCAAGTGGTTCTTGAAGGTGTCAAATCTGTCTCCCATCAAATTAATGCCGGAGTTCCCTAGGGTTCTGTACTCTCACCCACTCTCTTCCTCATCTTTATAAATGATCTCTTGTCCATTACCAACTCGTTTGCCGATAATAGGACATTGAGTTTCTCATACTCGAACATTCCCGGCCAAACTCTTCGAACGTCAATACCAATCAGCAGATTATACTTAATGCACTGAATTCCGACCTCGACAAGATATATCTGTCGATGAATGGCACTTCCATCGACGAAGCTAAGCAACTATCAATCCTCGGCACTCGAATTAATTCGCCTCTTAATCAGAGCGACCACATTTTTGGAGCTGCGAAAAGTGCGGCCAAATATATGGTGTTCCTTAAGAGATGCAAAAGATACTTCACTCCATCCCACCTGGCCACTATTTACAAGGCGTATTTTCATCCAATAATGGAGATCAATTCCCATATTTGGTCAGGCGCATCTAAAACTGCTATAACTATTTATTGATAACTTTTATAACCGCAATTCAATTTCCAGAGCACTACATTAGTTGGTAGCCGTTCGTTTGCCACCAACAATATATATATATTAAAAAAACAAAAAAAAATTGGTTTCGATGGTCAGTCCCTCGATTGCGTCCGACGTTTAAGGACGCCAATAACTTAATAAATTTAAATCTAAATTAATAATAATGTCTTAAGTCTAGCCCCCCGCTTGGTAGAAACCTTGACGTGGTGCGGGGGCTTAAAACACAGTGAATAACTCGGGCTATGCTGACGGAAACATACTCTTCCAGTAGGGCCACCCATGTCAGACAGACTAGCGAGGAGTAACACACAAAGATCTACCACCCTAATCCAGGGTGTTACGCGTCACCGTGCCCATTGGATGGCTTGCAGCCAGGGGTATACCGGCTGTATTATAACGACGCCTCTCTGACACCGGGTCGAATCAGAGCAGTAAGCAGACCTTACCATACCAAAGGGGGGCTCTGATGTTGCGGACTATTTGAAACCCCAAGTCTCGTGGGAACAAAAACGAATAATCAATATACAAAAAACAATCTCACGAAAAACCCAGTAGCCGGAGGTGTGATGAGCCGACACTACCATAAGGGAACAAATCATCAAGAAAACACCGACTCGGCAAAAAGAAAACGTAGGGAAAAACGGAAAAAGCGGGATATACGCGTCGGGACGTCGAACATTCGAACGTTATATAAACCAGGGGCGATACAGACGGTCGTAGAAAATGCGAAACAATATAAAATGAACATCGTCACGCTTCAGGAAATCCGACTCCCACATCAAGTAATCGAAACTAACGGATTTACACTGGGGTGTGGAGGCACCGATACACATAACCTCGGAACCGGCTTCATCATAAGCAAGAAGATTACGCCTCATGTAAAAGATGTGAAATTTATTAATGACCGAATGTCGGTGCTAAAAATACAGGGACCATGGTACAATTATGTATTTATAAACATACACGCCCCAACAGAATCTACGGACGAAGAAATGAAGGACACATTCTACGAGACCCTAAAGGAAGTATTTGATGGGATCTCATCATTCGATGTTAAAATCCTCCTCGGGGACCTCAGTGCGAAAATTGGAAAGGAAGATCTCTTCCAACCAACTATAGGTAAAGAGAGCCCACACGACGTTTCAAATGATAATGGAATTCGAATTATCACGTTCGCAGCGTCAAAAGATCTGGTAGTGAAAAGCACGATGTTCAAGCACAAGCAAATCCATAAAGCCACATGGATATCACCCGACGGCGTAACGCGTAACCAAATAGACCACTTCCTCATAGACAAAACACACCACTCGAATATCGTTGACGTAAAATCATATAGAGGAGCAGATTGCGACTCCGATCACCTTCTAGTGATGGGCAAAGTTAGAAGTCGGGTCGCAGCAAACCCACATGGGCAATCACGGGAGACAAGCAAAATGTTCGACATTGATAAACTAAAAGAGCAACGCAAAAGGGCTGAATATCAAGACGAACTAACGAATAGATTTACCATCCTAGAGAATGGGAGTAGTGAGGAAGAGGAAACCAATAATCTGGGCACTAAATGGGCATCGATCAGAGACACAATCAAACAAACAGCCCAAAAATTATTAGGATTTAAGAAAACAATTAAGTCCAAACCTTGGTTTGACGATGAGCGCAGGGCGGAGATCGAAGAACGTAAACGCCTCAGAGTGATCCACTTAGAAAGATATGATGAAGTCAACGCAGAAAGATACCCGACAATTCGGAAAGAGACAACGAGACTTTTCAAACGCAAAAAACGCGAATGGGAGATGACTCGGATCGAAAAAATCCTAGAAAATGCCAGAGCAAAGAATATCAGAGACATGTATGCCGGCATAAATTCTATTAGAAATGCCTACCGAGGGAGAGCCAAATAATTCGAAACGCAAACAGCTGTCTGGTCACAGAAACAAACAATATCGTGACAAGATGGAAGCAGTACTTTGAAAATCTGCTCAACGTGCGTACCCATCAACCACAAATAAACGCACCAGGCGTACATACAGCCGAGCCCCAGATCCCAGAGCCCTCTTTCGACAAAGTTGTAGACGCGATAAAACGACTGAAAAACAACAAGGCTCCCGGAATCGATTGCATACCAGCAGAGACAAGATGGAAGCAATACTTTGAAAACCTGCTCAATGTGCGCACCCATCAACCACAAATAAACGCACCAGACGTACATACAGCCGAGCCTCAGATCCCAGAGCACTCTTTCAACGAAGTTGTAGACACAAAAATCGATTGAAAAACAACAAGGCTTCCGGAGTCCACTGCATACCGGCAGAGCTTGTGAAGCATGGAGGAGAGGCAACCGCTCGAGAGATCTGTGGGGGTGCGAAGTCGCGACGCCGCGCGGGCGAGAGTTCTACCTCGTCCCAACAAACACTCCGTTGTTTCGCCATACACAGAAGGAAAAGCACAAACAGGACTTCACGATGCAACGTCCACAACAGGAAAAGGAAGTAAAACGCACGCAGTCCTTAATTAATTTTTATTTTATTACACTTCATGATCGAACACCGGACTGGAAATGATAAATTAAATGCAAGTTCATATCGTTGGATTTATGAGTTTTATGTAATTCGTCTGAAATCGTTTGGTTCAAATAAAAACAAATCGACAAAACACCGCTCGACTTAATATATGGCGAATAAAATCCACTACGCCAATGACTCCGTATATCAGCGCCTCTCCGCCGCGCGAGTTAACTTACCTTCTTTATTTTGGTTTAATAAAACAATTTATTCATAAAAATATTCTTTATTATTACAAGTTAAATGGTGCTATCGCCAGGTGGCTCAAGTACTTCTGGCGATAGTCGGCAAAAGGCTGTCTATTTATAGAAAATAACATCGAGATTTTGTTCAAAAGCTGCTTAGGGCAGCGTACATATGTTATATTTTCTTAGTAATATGTTTACACTGCAGAGGGCAGTGCACTGGTGTGATGATAGTAAGTGACCACAGAGGGCGGTCATATAATTGTTGTGAGAAGTTAACTTTCTCCCTTCTCGGATGAAAACGTCCTCGTTTTCTTTGGTAAATTGATTCGGAATGGTTCAAGCCCGCTGTTCCCTCACGCCCCTGTATGCTTGGTATCTTAGAATTCCGTACCTAGCTAAGAAGAAATCAACAGCGAAGAGTAAGACATTGAGGAGTGCATAAGTAAACACTTTTTTTTTTGTGAAAGACTTCCGTAATTTATTTCAGCTTTCAGGATTTTTCCAAATGCGATCCTTATGGATCTTAGTTCCATTCTCTATAGTGACGGTGGTACCGCAATCCTTCGTGACGGTACCTTGTTTGAATCTAGAGGTTTCTTTCCCTCTTCTGTTTTGTTTTATATATATAATGTCTCCGGGCGAATAATTCTTTTCGATTCTATTTTTATTATGATTTTTCAATGTCCTCTCTTGGGCTGTTTTTATATAGCTTTCCACTTCCTTTATTTTTTTGTCGCCAATCTGGAAAAATAGCTCGATAGGTTTTTGTTTTGTAACCGAATGGATAGTATTATTGTATTGTAAAGCGGCATCATATATTATATCAATGCAATTAGTATTATTGTCTGATTTTAATAGGCGAATCATTTCTAATAACGTGGAATGGGCTCTCTCGATGTTAGAATTTGATGTAGAGTGTTGTGGAGGTGCAAGAACGTGGGTCACTCCCCTTCTTTTGAAAACTAGTTTCATTCGTTTTCCTCGAAAAAATGATGCGTTATCCGTCATTATTGTTTTAACTCTTGGAAAGATTTGAGTAAGTATCTCATTCACGATAAAATCTGTATTCAATTCGTTGGGAATAAATCGAAGATATAAATATTTACTAAAAAGTATCTAGTGTTGATATGAATTTGTGCTTTTCAATTTGGAATGTGTCCATTTGTATATTTTCTCCGGGCATCTTTGGTATGGGTGTGGGAACTAGTAAGTGTTTCTGCGGTTGTCTGTTATATTTATTTTCTAGGCAGTTTTTGCAGTTTATAACTAATTTCTTACAATGTTTGATTAAATTTGGCCAAAAATACTTTAATGAAATTTCTTTTGCATTATTTTTAAAATTTCTATGAGCTCTGTTGTGTGTTTCCAAAATCAGTTCTTCCTGTCTTTCTGTGTCAATTACGTTTTCTAATCTTTTGGTAGAAAATGTGCATTTGGTTAGATCGATGTGATCTATAAATTGTTGTTGTAATTTATTTAATAATTCATTTGGACAGTGGATGCAATTGGTTTTGTTTGGTGAAATAGCTTTATTTAATTGTTCCATTAATTGATTTTCATTTATAATAGTAATTTCGTGACGATAGTAATTTAGGAATATTTGTTTCGATTCACAATTATTCTGTTGTCCCATTTTAATCAAAATTTGGTTTCTAAAGTAGTTTATAGGTTTATCTATAAGTGTGATTAATGGTGAAATATGATTTAGAGTTTGACGACTTAGAGCATCCGGTACTACGTTTTCTTTTCCGGGTTTGTATTTTATTTTAGCTCCGTACTCTTCAATGATATTCATCCATCGACGAATTTTTGAATTTGGATTTTTTTCCGACATGGCATATGTGAGGGATTGATGATCCGTGTAGATCGTTAGATTGGACATACCTTGAATATACATTCTTAATTTTTGTAGGGCATAAATTATTGCCAGTAATTCTTTTTCATTGGTGGCATAATTTATTTCTGTTTTCGACAAAGTTCTTGAGACAAAAGTGATTGGTTTGTTCTTCTGCGAGAGTACCGCTCCTATAGCATAATTAGATGCGTCGGTAGTCAAGTCTAAGGGTTCATCATAATTAATTTGATTTAATTCAATATTAGTTTGTAGTGCTTTTTTTAATTTATTAAAGGCGTTCAGTGCTTCTTTGTTAATCTCAATTTTGTATTTTATGCTTTTATTTTTAGAAATGGGTTCTTCTCCCTGTAGTAAGTCTGTGAGCGGTTTGGCTATTCGTGCATAATTCTCTATAAAACGTTTGTAGGAACCTGCTAGTCCAAGGAACGCTCGTAGTTGCTTAAGATTTTCCGGAGGTCTGTAATTCTTTATGACATCTATCTTTTCGGGATCTGTTTTTATCTTCTTATGGGAGATGATGTGTCCTAAATATTTTACATTATGTTGAAAGAATTTACTTTTTTCTTGAGAGATAGTTAATTTGGCATTTGTAAGTGTTTGTATTATTATATTCAAATGCTCTTGATGTTCCTCTTTATTGTTTGAAAAAACAATGATATCGTCGATGTAGACATAGGCGAACTTTGCTATGAAGTTTCTGAGTATGCTATTTACACAACGCTGAAAAATAGATGGGGCATTTTTTAATCCAAACGGCATTCTATTGTATTCGTAAAGAGCACCGTTTGCAACAAATGTAGTTTTTTGTTTATCTTCCTCCCGGATCATTATCTGATGAAAGCCTGATTCTAAGTCGATTGTGGAGAAAATCCTGGCTTCTCCCAAATTCTGAATTGTATTGGCTATATCGGGTAGGGGATATCTATCATTTATTGTGACTTCATTGAGTTTTCTATAGTCTATGACTAATCTCTTTTTTGGTTTATCGTTCTCATCAATGCCCTTTTTTGGTACCACCAACGCTGGTGAGCAGTAAAGATATGAATGGTCTAATGATATTATTTTCTAGTAATCTTTCTATTTCTTGTGTAACAAATTCTCTATCCGTAATTTTAATTGGATATACTTTACCGTATATAGGGTCTTCGGTTTTTGTCCGGATTGTTGCTTCTATATTTGTTGTATATGGTAGCGTAGAATCTATAATTTTATTATATTCCAATAGTTGCTCTATTTGGGTCATATAATTATTTTTTTTTATTAAATTTAATTCTGATTTCTCCTTTTTGAATGTAACCTTATTATTTGCTATGTCTACAACAGCGTTTAATCTTTTTAAGCCATCCATTCCTATGATTATATCGTATTTTTTTAGAACCGGAAGTTCGAAGAATTCTAGTTCAGTACCATACATATACATATCTCTTTTAGAGCTTATCATGGATTTCCCATGCATTGTTTCTATTGTAAATTGGTTTGTAGGGATTCTCGTGCTTAAGTCTATTGTTGATTTTACGTAATTATGGGAAGCTCCTGTATCAATCAATACGGTGTAGGTTTTATTTGTCCTACGGCAAATTTCCTGAATTAAGAGCGTCCCGTCTGCTGTCCTAAAAAATCCTTTGTTGTTCCTTCATTCAATGGTTGCTCAATATTACTAGTTTCTTGAGTTGCTTGTTCTATATTATTATTATTTAAACTTCTATCCTGTTGTCGGTAGATTTCTCTAGAATTATTTCGATTGTAATTCCAGCGATTGTTTTGGTATGTATTAAAACGGTAATTGTTATTGTTATTATCGAATGGGCTATTTTGATGTCTGTTTTGTGAGGATTGGTTTTCATTTTGGTGGTAGTTATTAAACCTGTTATTTTGGTTTTTATTAAAATTTTGATTGTGTGGTAAATATTGATGTTGATTTTGATGGCAGTTGTTAGGAATGGAATTCCGTGTATTGGATGGCGTCCGAATCTTCATGATCCTTTGTGCACTTCTTCTCTGGCTTCTGCCAGAGTGTGCATTTTAGATTTAAATATTGTTTGTTTGATCAAATTATTATTGAGATTTGTAATAAAGATTTCTACTGAGTCTTCATTTAGATCTCTCAATAATTGGGGGGATCCCTCGTATTCTGTCATAATTTTAGCTCGTATGACATTTGTTTTAGTTACCAAATTTTGATAATAATTTTCTAACGAATTATGTCCTTGTATTTCGTCGTTTAGTTCACGTCTGAGTTCTCTTAGGGTTTTTTGTTCACAATATGTTGAATCTAAAAATTTTATCGTGGATTCATAATCTCCGGATATACTTGAACTTGCTAATAACGTTCGTACTGAATGATCTAATTTTTTCTTTATTATGTTTACTGCAGTATTATAGTCTGGTAATTCTATTAAATCGGATATTTCTTGCATAGCATTTTCTACTGAATATCGCCATGCAAGATATTTAGTTTTATCTCCATCAAATGTGGGTAAGGTTTTAAATGTGTCAAGATTTACTCTAGACGATGTTATTTGTGCGTTGTCTAGTCCGTTTAAGGTTGAACTAAGTCTTGGGGTCTCCAATTTTGCTTCTAATTCAGCCATTTTTCTCATTACTTCCGCCAATTCAATTGCGTCTTTTGAAGGTCCTGCTTTTGCGTCTTTACGTATTTGTTCAGGGGCT
Source organism: Microdon myrmicae (assembly GCA_963931805.1). Taxonomy (NCBI): domain Eukaryota; kingdom Metazoa; phylum Arthropoda; class Insecta; order Diptera; family Syrphidae; genus Microdon; species Microdon myrmicae. The sequence goes on along the minus strand of OZ007497.1, from coordinate 2,547,698 downwards.
AGTTCTAGTTCCCTAATCCTTGAATCTTTATCTAAGATTTCTTTGTTCTTAATATTTATTTGATTTTCCATTTTCACTTTCTTAGATTTAGCACTACTCTGTCTTACCTATTTTAATTATGTTGGTTATGATGCGTATCTGTAGTTGGCTGCTTACTGATGTTCTCCGATCTTGGATCTTCCTGGAACGTTTGTAATGTAATTGTGTTTACGGTCCGCGCTTCCGCCCGACCTCAATTTCATATATTTAATTTTTTATTGGAAAAAACTAAGTCTGACAACTTAAAAACATTTAATACAGAACTTCACTTGCTAATGGTGAAGAATTACAAGCTGTGTATTATAATTGTCTTTTAACTCCACCAGCATATAGTGTGGGATTACGAGTTAAAAGATAGTTTGGTCCTGTGATTCAACGGTTTGATCACTGCAGGATCGCCAGTTAACTTACCTTCTTTATTTTGGTTTAATAAAACAATTTATTCATAAAAATATTCTTTATTATTACAAGTTAAATGGTGCTATCGCCAGGTGGCTCAAGTACTTCTGGCGATAGTCGGCAAAAGGCTGTCTATTTATAGAAAATAACATCGAGATTTTGTTCAAAAGCTGCTTAGGGCAGCGTACATACATATGTTATATTTTCTCTGTAATATTTTTACACTGCAGAGGGCAGTGCACTGGTGTGATGATAGTAAGTGACTACAGAGGGCGGTCATATAATTGTTGTGAGAAGTTAACTCGCGCGGAGAGCGGGAGTGGCGTGTGACCGTTCTGGTCTGCTGATGTTAAAAGACTCAGCAATATTAAGTCGCTGTCAAAAGAATCTTTGGATGCATCTCCTTTATTTGTAGTGATAACCGGATCTCATTAGAGGAGATCGTCATGGCACACATGTATCGGTGTACGTCGGTTGTTTTCAAGGATCAAAACCATTAGACGAACATGGAACACAAAGAAGAGGCATAATGGGCATCCAAGAGATGTGTGTAAACAAATCGAATCTCATCGGATGCTAATAGGTTTGCTTATGCATCGTCCGATAATGAGGGTCAGCTAAATAAATAGCAGCCGTTCACTAAATGAAAAAAATGTTTTTTCGGATACCACAAACGATATGAATTGTTTATGGTATCGGAGGAAACCTATGTAGGAACAGCGTTCCTCTGTTTGTACATGGTACGAGTTAGAGAATTTTATTGCTGGAAGAAAAAGGTCGCCGGCCAATGTGTACGTTAAGAGATTTATCATACACATGGCGAGGCTGAAAAATAGACAACGCAACGTTTATGGCCCCTGGTGAAGGTTACATTGTATATAATTCAAATCCTTTTGTTTTTAGGAACTCGTCTAGGGAGATTTGCTTGACAACGTAAATGCCGAAATTGGTTTGGAATTCCTGATAAGCTAATAAAGAAATTTTACAGAGAATTGGTATGCGAAGAGAATGCATGAAAGGTAAGTTTTCTTTACAGTGACTTTCAAATTATAGATTTGACCTATATAATGCGTGAATCATTTTCAGGTGCTTAATGCGATTGCATTAGCAAATCTTATGCGACTTGGGATGAGCTGATGGGGGTTTTTAGGTAAGTGTACCGTGGGGTTTGGCGGCACCGCCACAGATCCACCAATTGATTAAAACAATATGGGATAAGGAAGTCATTCCGGAAGAATGGAAAACCTCGATAGTCGTCCCCATTGTCAAAAAAGGTGACAGATGTGACTGCGAAAATTACAGAGGAATATCATTGAGGAAACTCCACAACCACGAATTGGAAAAGCTATACCGCCACCCTACAATAATGAGGGTAATCAAGCCGCGAAGGTTAAGATGGGCCGGACACGTGGCGCGAATGGGCAACGATAGGACCGTGCATAGAATTCTTGGCGATAAGCCAACAGGAAAGAGACCGACAGACGGCCGCGACGGAGATGGGAGGACAATGTTGGGTTGGACCTCGAGGAGATCGGATCGGATGGTCGAACATGGAAGGAGACCGTAGAGAACAGGGAACAATGGCGGAGTCGAGTCGGTGAGGTCATGAACTTTCGGGTTCCTACAGGCCAATAAATAGAATAGAATTATTCAAAACAATTAGAAAAATTTCGCTCTCATCTCAAATATTTTATACTTTATTTTATTTTAAAAACATATATTCCTTATTGGGAAAACCTTTATTTTTAAACTTGCCAATAAGAACAAAACGTTGCAGTTTCCATATCGTCATGGCTGCTGAGACAGACTGATAAACAATGGCTTGCAGTAATTGCCGACAAGAAATTATAAATGAATTTTTCCAATAGGGACTTGACTACTTTGAATTTAATTTGTGAACGCACCCTTTCACCACTCATCGAACTGTCACTGTCAATTTATTTAGTAAACATTTTCATTCATTGTTAAGTACACGAACGAACAACGTCTGCAAATTATAATAATTTACTACCGAAATTTGGAGTCGGCGACCGCTACTTTAAGAGCGTTAACTCCAATTTTCGGTCGTAATTCTCGCTCTAGTAGACAGGCAATAACAAGTTTAATGCAAAAATTTGAGTCTACACATTCGTCGTGTGATGTTGCCGCGCCAGTGAGACAACGGGTTGGTCGAATTGTCGAAAATATCGCTGCCGTTCAGGCGTCCGTTGCAAATGATCCAAATCAGTCAATTTCACGGCGTTCTCAAGAATTGGGTATCGCCCAGACCACTTTATAGCGAATTTTGTGTAAGAATCTTGGTTTACACCCATACAAGATCAAGCTGACTCAAGAATTGAAGCCGATGGACCATTTGAAGCGACGTGCGTTCTCCGATTGCGCTCTGGAAAAGATGCGCCAAGATGATGAATTTCATCGCAAAATCATCTTCAGTGATGAAGCTCATTTTTGGCTCAATGGGCTCGTCAATAAGCAAAACATGCGTTATTGGTCGGGTGAAAATCCACATGTGCTTCATGAATCATCCACAAAAAATAACTGTTGGTGCGGTTTGCATGCCGGCGGCGTCATTGGGCCATATTTTTTCGTCGACGATAACGATCGTCACGTTACTGTGAATGGCCATCGTTATCGCGCCATGATTACCGATTATTTTTGGCCCGCATTGGAAGATATGGACTTGGGCAACATGTGGTTTCAACAGGACAGTGCCACAAGCCACACAGCACACGATACAATCGATTTATTGAAGAGTAAGTTTGATGAGCGTGTTATCTCAAGAAATGGGCCAGTCGGTTGGCTGCCTCGTTCGTGCGATTTAACGCCTCTAGACTATTTTCTTTGGGGCTACGTCAAGTCATTGGTCTATGCCAACAAGTCGACGACGTTGGAAGAGCTCAGAGCCAACATTGAACGCGAAATAGCGGCCGTTTCGGACGAAATGTGTGGCCGCGTCATCGAAAATTGGGTCCAAGAAATCGACCGCTGCAAACGTACCCGCGGTGGCCATATGAACGAAGTCGAGTTCCATTCATAAATGTTTTGATTGTACTTCAAGCTGATACTAAGTTTTTGAAATATCTCAAATGGTTTGCGTTTTATTTAAAAAAAAAAAAAGTAGACAAGTCCCTATTGGAAAACCCGATATATACCAATGGAGAGAACAACAACCCGGAATAGAGGTTCTATAGTTAAAATACACTTAAATATCCAATCAGTTTTGCGACTTTAACCAGGAACAACACAATCTGAGAAGAACATTTGTACATAATTTGAAGAATTATGATTTGCGTATTTAATTGGGGTTTAATTTTTTGTATATAATGGGGATTAATGAATATAGTGCAAATTATTGGTGTGAAATATATTAATTGCAGTGATTGCATTGATTCAAAATTTAATGTTATGATAACATATACCAATGTCAGAAAATATATTTTAACCGATCGTTATTTAATTATGATTATGAGAAGTTCATGTTAATGAATGAATGATTTAAACTATTGCTTTTATTTAGTCGTGTTATATTTTGCTAAAGTGTAATCTATTCCAAAAAAAAACACCGTAACCTTATTTATAACACATGTGCAGATATTTACCGTCGTTTGATTACGACATTTCCAGCCTTTTGCCGCTGGCACGCAAATAAGCACCTAAGAAATTTGTTTATCATTTTAATACGATGCACAATTGACACTAAAAATGTTAGCAATCACAAAACACTCTCGTATCAACTGCACCCCTCACTAAATAAAATTTACTAAAATTCCACGAGGTGGAGTTAGCACCTTGACTATCCCACAAATACTGAGGATCGTATTCACCTAAGTTTCCTTGTTTTCTTGATAACTGAAACGATTAATTATTGACTTTTTATACGGTTCTGTATCAAGATACAGAAGTGTATATTTCTATTGATTCTTATTTTTTTAAGCGACGAGATAACAATTTAAATACTTTCAAGGCATTTTATTTGTTTAATTTGTTTTATTTATGGATTATATAAAATTATCGTTCTTTTTGTTGTTGACTTTAAATATATTCAGTGGATTTTTTTTTTGATAAATTTTTTTTCTTTTGGTGATGGCTTTTTTGAAATTTCAAGGTGATGTCTTCAACAAAATTGTGTTCCAGCTCCTTGCAGTGAATGGCATCAGATCTGGACCTGTGGGCCAGTTGCGTCATATTGCAGATCTCTAAGGAGATCAAATGTATCAACATTTTTTATGAGTTGAATAATCGATAGAATGGGAATTAGTTCAATTGGTCGATAAGAAGAGGCTGTTAGTGTCGGGTCGTAAAAAAGAACAGTACGTCAAAGGAAAACTAAAGAACGCATATATTAACATGAGAGTGACGGAACCCTTCATTATGCTGACATAAGCCTACGCTTTCATCGGGGTCACCCATATCAAACCGGCTGATGAGAAGTAACATCGATTCCTAATTATACATTTGTTTCTAATCCACGAACCACTGGGCCTCGTGGAGGTACTGGAATTCCAATACACAAGAAATTCCAATTTTCCGAAATTAGGTTCACCAATATAAATAATATTGAGTACACGGCAATTAAAATCTTTTGCAAAAGCAACAAAGTGCTTGTACTGTCGTCCGTATACATTCACCCTTCTCGGGAACCAAACTTCCCTAGTTCCGACATCACTAAGATAATCCAACAGTCTCTACCTGCACCTTTCATAATAGGAGGAGACTGGAATGCTCGGCATACTTCATTTAACGACACTAAGTGCAATAAATACGGTTGCCAACTTTTAGCACTCCTTCAACTCCATCCACATATCTATGCGGACTGTCCATTACAACCAACACTTATCTCCAATACTACTCAATCAACAATAGATGTTTTCCTAAAATCCGTAGAAATCGACTCACCTAACCTCGCTACAGTATCCTTCGAATTCCCTTCCGATCATGGGTCCGTCCACACCACTGTCCAAATCCTAGCCCTCGAACCATGTTGTTCATTCAATCCGATACCGAATTTCTCCAAGACAAACTGGAAAAGAGTCAATAGGGACATTGCTGCCAGTTTTACAGACTATACTTTGCCAGAGACTTCAAATCTACTCCCTGCTGCAATTGATCAAGCAGCAGCTGAAGAGGGCATTTTTTAGAGCAAATACTAAAAAATGCCCTCTTCAGCCGCACACCTACATCACCTAGGAAAACATTTACCCAACATCCTTACAAGACTGTTACGCGTAAAAAAAACAGCTTAGACGAAAACTACATAGCAGTTACTCCCCTTTTATTAAAAATCAAATCCAACTCTTGACTACCCTGATAAATGGACAACTAAAACAATTTGCCGGCCAGGGTTACACGTCTATACTTAAAAATATTACACCCAATCGTGATTTATTCAAAAATATCAACAGACTAACGGGTCGAAAATACAAATCCCGAATCAATTATATTATCATCCCCACTAACAATCACCCAGTCCAATCAGATATTGACATAGCAAACTGTCTAGCTAATCACTTTTATAAAATCCATCAACAAAACGACTCCCTCTCAGCCTCCAATTTTCAAGGTACTGTAAACGACTACATCTCACGCACAATGATCCCATCCTTCACCCCTTTCATCGCGGAATTCAACGAAACAAACAAAGCGTCTCATGCTCTGGATAATGCGACATTCCTAACAGCAGGCGAATTATCAGAATTTATAACATCACGCAAAAACAAGAAGTCGACAGGCTTAGATGGAATTCTAAACCTTCTTTACAAAAGACTTTTCCCGTCAAATCTAGTCCCTATTCTCGTTCTTCTCAACCACATAATTAACGCATCACATTTCCCAGATAACTGGAAAACAACGGTTATAGTCCCTATCAATAAGTCCAGTCCTTCCAACAACCCCAGCAACTATAGTCCGATATCGTTATTAAACACATTAAACAGGATACTGGAATGCAAGATATATCGAAATCTCCTTTCATTTGCTAATGACAACGCTTTTATCCCAAATTCCCAGTTTGGCTTTCGCTCACAATACTCCACCTGTCATGCTCTGTTAAAACTAACACACGATGTCACAACTAATCTTCAAAACCAAAGCCCGACGGTCTGTATCTCTCTCGACATATTTAAAGCATTCAACTGTGTTTGGATCTCAGGACTGCTTTACAAGCTGCACTACATATTTGGATTAAACACCCATACCACCAAACTTCTTACTTCCTATCTCACTGGTAGAAAATTCATGGTCAAAATATATTCTTCTATCTCCCAATTGTATAATATAACCGCAGGGGTTCCGCAGGGTGCAATTCTTGAACCACTATTATACCTCCTCTATACTTCAGACATACCGAAGCCTCAATTACCCAATACCGTAATGTTGAATTACGCTGATGACACCATAGTCTACTCCAGCAGCAAGTTTGTAAAAGAGGCAAGAAACCGCATTAATAACTTCCTCCCAAATCTATCAACATACTTCAATAAATGGAAAATTCGACTAAATCCTGATAAAACCCAACTTATAGTGTTTAAGGGTAAAAATGAGCACTGCACAAACAACACAAGGCGCGCCCACAACAAAATTAGACTCAAACTAAATAACACCCAGATAAAACCTTCTAAAACTTTAAAATATCTAGGAATAACCTTTTCCAATGACCTTTCATTCTCCTCCCACATTTAAAATACTTTACGTAAAGCCACAATACAACTGAATCTCTGTAGAAGAGTGATGTGGAAACCCAACGGTCTCTCTCACAAAGTCAAACTGCTCATCTATAAACAAGTAATCAGACCCACACTCACATATGCGTGTCCTCTGTGGTATCATATAACACCAGCCCAAATGGAGAAGCTACACACTTTCGAAAAGAAATGCTTCAGGCTGGTCACTGGCCTCAACCGACAACCCAACTCTTACGAGTATTACAATAACAGCTTGCTATACAATGCCGCTAATATTAGCCGTCTCGATAGACGCTTCCTAGAGCTGTCGATCAACTATATCGAAAACCTCGCAAATAATACCAACCCCATAATAACTTCACTACTACCAACTCCTCTAAATAGCATGGCTTACTATCTGAATTGTCTCCACACCAGAAGTCTCTTCACCTTTGGAAGATTGGTTAATGGCTCCAACGAGGTAGTGTACCATAGCACCGAGCTGGCACCCAATCAGTTCAAATACTGTACGAGTATCATACAACTATTCTCCAACATTCTGCGTTTTAACGAACAACCGGAAAGTGTTACCGCACCCGAGACCACTAACTGACCATATCCCACGCCAACCAACTTTCTTAACCATCATTCACCTTACATATTTAACTTATTATAATATAAATTAGGTTAAGCTAGAATAAGTTAGAGTTAAGTTAAGTATTAGATTAGATTAACTTCAAAAATAAAAACTGTTAATATTGAAACCTATAATACTCGAATAGTTATTCACACATTCAGTTATGTTTAAAAAATGTGTAATGTATGCATGTAAACAATTGTATCACTAGAATTATGTTAGCTGTAGTACTTAATGTAAATATTGATTATTGGTCAAATAAACACAGTATGTTAAAAAGAAAAGAGAAGTAACATACCAATATCTGCCACTCCTAATGCACTAATGATTATAAACTATTAAATCAACAGAGGAAACACACAAAAAAACTGATAGACGTATCATAAGGGAAGAAATCATCAAGAATGTGTGAATGTAAATTCACCGACTCGACAAAAGAAGACAAAGGGAAAAACAAAAGAAGATGAAGGGCATGCGGATGCACGTGTAATATCCGAACGTTATATAAACCAGACGCGATACAAACGTTCATAGAGAACGCGAAAATATAAATATAAAAGGATGTCGTAGCGTTTCAGGAGGCCCGACTTCGTTACCAAATAATCGAAAACAAATTATAATTACTTGTGGCATTAAAAACTGTTGAAACCGACAGTCCGAAGTTTATAGTTTCGCAAGCTCTAGAAATCGCAATCGTAATTTGCCTTTCTTTATTGTGTCTCTAAGTCGCAACAGTAAAGTTAATGGGCTTAGGTATCTAAACCACCAAACAATAAATTGGAAGAAAATAAGGAAGTCCGAACGCGTATAGCAATGTATGCTCTGCCAACGCTTCAGCCATGTGGCATCAAATTGCAATAGGCAATTTAGATGTGTAAAGTATCTAAACGACCACATTATTGGGGAATGCCCGTTGGACAAAGAATAATGCTCCGGCAAAAAATATGTTATCCTGCGTCCTCTTCCAGAATACAGGCCATCCTGCTAACTTTAGAGGTTGTCCTAAATACCAACACCTAAAAGTAAAGTTGGAAGCCAGAGAGAAATAGGTTGAAGAAGAGAAACGAATGAAAACTCGCGCTTACAACAACTTCGTGGCACCTAGTGTGTCATACGCTAATTAAGTGCGAAAAAAAAGGGATGGAACAGTTGGACCGAATAGATATTAACTACTTGACCCTCCTTCCAGATAACTTAATACTCTAGTCACAATTTTCACTTCGGCTGAGTTGACCCTTAAAATTATTGCTGTGAATTCACTAATCCGCATAGAAAGAAGGGATAATCTGAGCAATCTGTGGGGTTCTCTATATTACGCGATATATGCATATGACATCAATATTCATAGATCACATGAGATTTCTACCGGAAATCAAAAATCTCATGTTTGGTTAGCAACAGCAAAGTCTGGGCAAACGACGCTGTTGCTATATAGCGAATCCGCTTGGGTAATATGAAATTCTTGTAGTTTTGTTCCCACGCTGATATTATTCCAAGCCATCGCGACGTCCTTCGACCTCCCCCAGACACGGCTATTCGCTGGGGATCAATAAACTCAGTAGTCAGGTGAATAGCACGAAAAATATACTTTTCATTCCACCCCATATCCCCTTCTCGGAGTGCGAGATCGTCCAAACTCCACTCAAGGGGGTGTAGTCGTCATCCTAATCAAAAATGATCTGCAACACAAGGTCGTATGTACACAAGTGTCACCCGCTGGACGTCTGCATTATAGATATTCCTATGAAAAGTCAAAGGTAGTGATCTATGTTTATGCTCCTGAAGCTTCTCAGTGCACACAGTTTATGAAGGAACTTGATATCCTTTTCCGAAGTCTCAAGTTAGACTCGGAAAATAGTTATTTCTTTATGGCAGGAGTTTCAGTTCCGAGCACAGTTCTTCGGGTAATTTTATCTCGAACACAAGAGGCAATGCGTTGTTCAACTGGCGGCAAACAAACAACATCGACCAAAAACTAGAATTGTGCGCTACAGGTATACCGCCCTATCTAAGAGAAAATTCCTTATTGGATTTACTTTTGCTGGACGAGCAAATACAATTACTAGATACGGATATAAATATTCGAAATTGCTTTCGTCCGATAGTAATCATTACGGACTTGGCGCCTTAAATCATGTTCCAAGCGAGCAATCACTACTTGACCAGTAAGACCAGGTCTATTCTTTCGATTTCCGAAAATCACACTGGTCGCGCTTTGATCGGCTAATAAACATAGAATTATACTCCACTGGAGTAGATCCGCCGACTGACAGGAATTTTCATAATGACGAAATTTATCATTATCTTTTAATGTCGGACAACATTGTTACTAATACAATGAATCGTTCTACCCCAAAATTAACTAACGCCGAGGGCCGTACAAACGATATAGAAAATCAACTATCGACGTTCTGTATAGGCAAAAGAGCATTCTGCTCTCCAAACTGAAACATTTTTATAGAGAGTTCAACAATCCATATAGCGAAGAAAATAAAACCGTTGGTCATTAATGAAAAACCTGTTACGTCGTAACTTTCCCCCGCAGGCCTTGTCTTGGGGAAAATTGTAATAGAAAAAAAAGTAACCCACATACATAACATGTAAATGTTAAGCAATAATTAAACTTATGTTGCGGATTGGAAATTGAATGTGCTGGAATGTACTGGAGAAATCTAGTACATTCGCAGTGTATAGCCAGGCCTTCAGCGTTCCTCAGGGCGGGTGGCCCCGTCCCAACCGACCATCCACGTGACAGTGGACAGCAACATCTGACCACCATAGACCTAACGACCAAGACCAACCGCCACCAGCAGACACTTCCGGCCCCTAGCCACCGTCCCCGCGAAGGCGGGCGGAATGTTGCGGATTGGCAATTGAATGTGCTGGAATGTACTGGAGAAATCTAGTACATTCGCAGTGTATAGCAGTTACGCAGCAGCTGGCACCAGCTGGCCGATTGTCACCATCGATGAGGTCATAGCGTCCCTTTTTGAATTGGCAGTTATGCCCAATGAGTCAGTCTGCAATCAACCTTCGCGGCGCTCACACCGCCAAACGGAATAGTAAACCATTCAAAGTCGTTGCCATGCGCAAAATTCCATTCAGTGTGCATAATAGCGTTCCTTAAGCAATAAAGAACAACTTGACATTACAATAGAGAACAACGTGTTATTATTAATTGGTTCCAGTTCAATTGGTGACGTGCTCTTCTACATTGACCGCGCTGCTCTCACCCCTTTGCGACAGCCATTGTTCGTTGTGACCATCCATCGGCGGCCAACGACACGCGTACCACTTCAACTAACATTTTCTGGTCCTTCGTGCCGGATCCAGTGCCTATTTGGATCTACACCATCGCCGCCCAGTTCGCGGTACAACATACCTGTGACAGGTACACACGTCAGAAGATCATTAAAACTTCGAAGTGCCCTTAAAGTGTGACCACTTTAATATCATCCCTTAAATAAAGTACATACAGATGTATCTATCCATACAAAACTGAAAGGAAAAGTTACGTCACCTGAAAATAGAACGAGCATTGAAAATTGTACATCATCGCCGCCAAAAGAGCGCCAAAACCACAACACACTACAGATATTGCACCATCAGTCGTAGACACTGCAACTAGATCGACATCTGCCAGTCACCTCGACACAAATCAAGGAACTGAAGCTGCAACATTCATGAAATCATAATATCTGTAGGATCTGAAGGTATTACTAAACGTTTTGTGTCTGTTATTCATAATCAAGCAAGCAGCAACATTTGCTGAAGTATCAATTTAATTTTCAATCCAATCGTCTGTGAAACGAACACAAGATGTCTGACTGGGACACAGTTACGGTTTTACGTAAACGGGCTCCGAAATCACCTGCCCTCAAAACGAAAAGTGCTATTAATCAGGCACGTCGTCAGGGCGTTCAAGCGGATACTCAACAGAAATTTGGTGCCGGTACTAATAAGCAGCACATCAACACTAAAACACGGCTAAATTGGACAGGGAAACTGAAGAACTTAAACATGAAAACATACCTTTAGAAGTCGGCAAGATCATTCAACAGGGACGTCAAGGGAAAGGATTGCGTCAAAAGGACTTGGCAACAAAAATATGTGAAAGGCAAAGGTACAAGCCGATCTACCGAAGCTGTGCCCAGTGCAGCAGCAAATGCTGGCGATATCCGGACAAAATTCTGGTGAATCCCTGAAGGGAACGGAGAGTGCTCAAAGGAAACGGGGAAAGGTTCGTTGTGACCGTCCATCGGCGGCCAACGACACGCGTACCACTTCAACTAACACTTAAATACAAATAAATTAAACATGTTCGTTTAAACAATGTACATTTCACTTTTTGAACATACCAAGAATATGTATTGGAATTGGAATACAAAAAAAATATATATAACAAATAAACATAGCAGGTGCATAAACCCAGCTCTATTTGACGAAGACAGCTTCGATCAGTTTCGAAGTTGATCGTAGCCAAGTTTCTTCGCCGAGACAACGGCACCAGAGAACAAAGAGGTAACGGGACGGGATGGCGTGAGTTGGTTGAAGCTCTTTGAATGGGGCTGAAGTCTCCGTTGTAATGAATGTCCTGTTAAAATTTGTCATGGTCCGGAATGTCGTGTCGTAAGTTGTTGAAAAAGGTGCCAAGTAAACCCGAGAAAAACCACCGCCGCACTACTGTGTGTTTTCTATATACTTTTGTTTAATTTTCCTCATAACTCAATTAATTCTACTTTTATTCCAATATCTAAATAAAACATGTTATTTCGTGAGAAATTGTTATTACAAAAATAATATAACAAAGTTTGTGTCAAATATTTAATACCAATAAAATTAAAAGAAAGACAAAATCGAGGTTTTTGTTATGCCTACGGTTTTTGAGTGATGTCGTTAATCCTTAACGTGTATGCTGGGTCAAACTAAAAAACTTTAATAAAGAAATCTGGCGTGTGAAAGTGTTACGGACCGACCTTGAGTCCAGGTCCCCCAACATTCACTAATCCCCTTTCGTTAGTTTCCCCTCTTTACCTCTAAACGGAGAACAACTCGCCAAGTAGTTAATTTGCATAAACTACTTTATGCAAATTCTACTTCGCAGAGAAAATAATAAAATCCGGCGTCGGCGTCGAATAATAAAATAAAACGTCAACAGCAAAAAACAAAAATAATTCATTCGACGTTAAACTGCGAAGGGATGTACATACGAAATACCCAGTGAGAAAACATTTACACGATACAAATACCTCTTTATCACTGAATGTGGGTACAAAACTTCAACTACCGAAAACCATCTGAAGCGCTTACAAAATCTGCGTAAGGAAATTAACTATTTGAAGGAAACTGACTGGATGTATGAACCGTTGGAAAAACGCATTGGTCAACAATAAAAATTGATTAAAGAGCACAACTGAAGCTGAACAGGGGAGTAGGCACTCAACGCCCCCTGCACCCAGTCGCAGCACACAACACCAGCAGTTCCACCGCCAGCAAATCTACCACCGCTCAGAGACCGTCAACGGTCAATCCCAAGTAAGTCCCATTCACTCACTTTAAAATATAATATGTTAATTACCTATATTATAAAATTGTTCATAACACTATAACAATTTTGGCGCAGCCGGTTACCACCAGCTGAGGTTGTACCAAATCCGTCGGGGATACAACCCAGTGGTGGAAAGAGCCCCGAGGCTCTAACGTCCCTACGCCGACTAGCGGAACTAGCAGCTAGGAAAGATAAATAAAAATAAAAGCCGTATAACAAAATAACATAAATAAATATATTGTTTCTCTTTTTCTCTGTGTATTTTCCAATTACAGGAGAGAGGACGAGATCAACGTTGGGAGGAAGATTTATAAATACCACACCCAATTATTTTCCGTTGTTTTAGTGTTCTCGTT